>OX335788.1:8493125-9742500 GCA_946896805.1 Scutellaria galericulata
TCTGAATCTCGTAGTCAGCTTCCAGTTCTCCTTACTGTTTTCTGTTTTCTCCTTACTAATCCAACTTGCTAATCTCATTTCTTTCTTCTGCTTACTGACTTTCTTTGCTGAAAATTAGACTTTAAGACTTCTTCATGTCTAGAATCCTGCTAACATTAGTATACTCCATCTTTCTGATCTTTACAACTTTACATATCATGACTTAGAAAGATAAACTTATTAAGTTTAAAATCCACTTATAAAACGTGGAAAAATTGGTACTCTAACTTCCTATCCAAAGTTACATTAATTTATCAAAATCTAGTCAGAAATATCCCAACAGATATTTTTATTCAAATCAAATTCAATTTAAATTGATTTGGTTGGAGTAAATTTGGGAGATATTATTTTCTCATGCACGTTGTTTTCTTGTAGAAGGAATGAGTTTTGACTAAATCAATTTTATATATTGGAGCATATTTAGGAAAGATTTGTTTTATCTAACCATTTGATCTTACGCGGTTTGAAGAGAGTTTTAACTTGAATCAACAACCATTCCTATTTTATAGGAAGTGGTTTATCTTTCACATATTTAAAAGTGATCAAACAACTAATCCTAGTTTGTAAGAGTTTGTTTGTTCTATATTCTTGGTGTAGGATTTAAACGTGACTTAAGAAAAGAGAGATTCAAAGAGCAATGTAAGAAAGGCAGAACGTGGGAAGTAGAGCATGGAACGTAAAGTCCAAAACATAAGAGAGATAGAAGGTCTACACTTGATGAAAGTAGAGTTAGTGGACAAGCAAGATCATGTCTATATGAAGTAGTGTCACTAGATCATGGAGTCACTAAGAGGTCTATAAATAGACATACTAAGACTGATGATCAGTAAGAAAGAAACGAGAGTAAGAGAGCAAGAAGAGTGAATTGCGAACAAGACAGTTTGTTCAATGTTCTCGTTTGTGTTGGTCACATTTCATATAACAATCTTGTCTTTTTTAACATAGTCGTAGAGGTTGCATACTTTTGACTATCTAGAAAGATATGCATATTCTTGACCATCTAACAAGATAAGATCTGTTGTGTGATCAACTGAGTTTTTATTTAAGTGTAAACGTCTTAGGTCTCATAGATATTCTCATAAGACGTATTGAGTTTTTCAAAGAGAGTCTTCTTCATAGCATCTCTTTATGTTTTGTACTGATAAGATCAATCTATAAAAGTTTTGCCCTGCTGGCACTCCATGAGTAGTTATTATATTTGTGGTTAAAAGTTTCTCTTCTTGTTATTTGATTTTCTGCTGCATGTTATCCGTAGTGTTGTCCACATCGTAGATAACATTACATCTCTGGTTTATTTACTCTTGTTTGTTTTGCATAGGAATGTCTGTTGCACAACTTTCATCAGTGATGATGACTCATTGTTTGATGAAGCTATGGGTGATGATGTTGAGTGGGTTGGGCTAGACAAATACATGAATGTGGTAGAGGGATGTAGCAGAGTTAATCAGCAAACAAACCTTTCGAGTAACATTGGGACAAATATTTCAATGTTCACAAAAAAAGGCTCTGTGATCCAAACTTTAAGCTAAGCATGAGATTTCCAGATGCTGCAGCCTTCAGGTATGATGTTATGTTATGAACCTGTTATTTATTATCCTTTTTATTTATAATTTTTTGTAGGGGAGAAGTATGCAGGCAAGTGAAGGGTATTTTTTTTACAAGGGTATTTTTTTTACTAAACTCTTAATTTATGCAATGGTGATGTTAACCTATTAAAAATCATTTGTGTTTTTCTAATGATAAAGAGGAAGAATATCAATGAGGATGGGGGCAGTTAAGTGCCAAAAGAAAGAACCTTACAACTAAAGCACCAATTATGCAGTGCAAGAAGATAAATGTACTAACACTATAAGTGTAATCTTTCTAAGAGCCACTTCAATTCACTGTCAGTTATAACAAATGTTTATGTCATTTCGTTAGGTGTATACCAATGAGAAGCTCAATAGTACTACTGAACTACCAAGTAGGGTTCACTACAACAAAAAGAATGGCTAGCTATATTTTTTTTCACTTGGCGATGCTAATTAGCGTCATGAAGCAAAATACTCATACTTGTAAAAGTGTCGTGAATTGTGTTGTTAAATTTGCCATCACGAATTTTTTCCTGACGCAAAAGTTATGCATGGGTAAACTTCATTTAGGGACGCTTTTGATAATTACGTCACTAACTTTAAAAATGGCGACACTAATTTGTGTCACTATTTTAAAGGATCTGTAGTGTTTTTTTAATATCTTGTCAAGACTTATCATTCATGTCACAAAAAATAACCACACTATTTATAATATTTGTGGTTAAATTCACAACATTGTAGAAAATTAGTTTAGCCACTTAACAATATTTTAATTAAATAACATCATTAATTTGGTAACACAATTTATATCTAAAGTCATAAATTAATAAACATTTTTAAATAAAAAAGTGTCCTCAACTATCTTAAATAAGCATTCTTCAAATTTGTGATGCTATTAAAACTATTACGTACTAAAATTGTCAACGCTATTTATCTACAATTTACGTTATCAAAATAATAAAACACTATAGTTGTGTCATTATAATAGTGACGCTATACAAAATTTTTGTTCTAAAAATGACAACACTTTTTAGTGTCATAAAATCAATGTTATTTTGAAAATTCTAAAAAAAAATGGTGACATTAGCTTCAACAAATGTCCTCAAATTAGTAACATTCTTTTATATATTTAGTAGCTATATTGATGACATTTTTCTCTAAAGGCAGTATAGCAAATTAAATACATTAATATTAAATGGTCCAACATTTAGAGGTACTCAACCGGTTTGGACCGCCAGTTTTGATTCCGAATTGGTGATTTGGGGAACCAGTTGAGCTGGAACTGAAATCAAACTGGCGGACTATCGGTTCTGGTTTCGGTTTGAAAACTGTCGGTTCAACTAGTTATTTTTTTTATTTTGTTACACGGCTCGGGCGCTGGGGACACGGCTCGGGCCGAACCTTCTATTTCAGCCTTTTAGGTAGGGGTGAGCATTTTTCGATTAAAATCAAAAAACCGAACCGAACCGAATCGAAAAATACAATTCAGTTCGGTTTTTGGTTTTGAATTCCAAAAGTTTCGGTTATTTAGCTCAGTTTGGTTTTGAGGGGAAAAAACCGAAAGAACCGAATTAAAAAAGAAAAAAAATTAATTATATATTTTATATTTATATTAATGATAATATTGTGGGCCTTTAGTAGCCCAACTATCTAACTAGTAGCCCAATAAATAGCCCAACTATGTAATCTCATCTAACACATTATTATTCATTTATTCACGTAACAGCAAGTGAGCAACTGAGCAACTGAGCAAGGTTCCAAATTTCCAATTCACATTCTCCAAACCCTAGCGTCAAGTGTGCAGTGTGTGCAACCTCTTTAGTCTTTGTTATATCTCGAATTCTCCATCCTTATTTTCTTCTCAATTCACAATCACAATTCGCAGCCCTCAACCCTCAACTCTCAACAACTCTCGCTCTCAGTTTCGGGCTCAGTAAGAGGTAGCTCGGCTTCATCTCGATCTTCGATTTTTCGGTTAGTAGTCTCAACTCAAGAAGATTTAATATGATGATGGCTAGGAATTTTTTTTAATGGTGTTTGGTTTTCCAAGTAAGGAAAAAAAAAGCATTGTAAAATAACACTCTGATATGTATATTGTTGCGCGGTGAAGGCGAGTGATTGGTAATTTGGTAGTGTTTGGATTGGGAAATGCTATGGTGTTATGCATTGATTTGTTTTTATTCTTAGTGAAATTTATGATTAGTAATATAGAAATACATATGTGTTTATGGAGCAAAATGTTATATAATAAATTACATCAAAATATATGGAAATGATGTTTGATCTACGGCTTTATGATAGCTTGACTGCTTGAGTTAATAATTTGATGAGTTAAAATCAAAACCCTTGATTAAAAATAGAGATGGTCTAGCATTTATAAATGTGGACATCATCTATCAGTAAAATAATGTCTTATGTGTAGAGTACAAACTTAAGACAGTGTAGGCTTAGGAGATTCAAAGTGGGCAATATTATACAAATCTAAGATATGATATGTCCATATTTGCATGAAAAGCCTACCACATTGAGTTATTTTGTCCTAAAAAAACATATTTTTGTTCCAATATTTTTGTTAAGAGCTTTATTTAATTTCTCTTATTTAATTTATTGAAGGTTGTAGTATATCTATTGAGCAATGGAACAACCTGGACAAACAATAGAAGAATGCATGGGAAGCAACAATGAAACTTTAAGTCCCAATATCCAACCTATAAGTGAACCTTCAAGTCAACCTTCAAACAATACTGAAGCCCGATCTTCATTGAAAAGAAAGCCCATGAAACCAAGATCTAAAGTGTGGGATCACTTCGAGAAGATCCAAGATGAGAATGGTGAAACCATTTCAGCCAAATGCAATTACTGTGTCAAGGTATTTTGTTGTCATTCAAAACGAAATGGAACTTCATCACTTAACAATCACATGGTTGCATGCATGAAGAAACCACATGTTCAACAAACTAGACAAGTATTATTGAATTTACAGTCTTTGAACATGAATTACGAGACTAGTAGTGGGGTTAGTTCACTAACTAGTTGGAAATTTAATCAACAAGAAGTTAGAGAAGTTGTTGTGTATATGATCATTGTTGATGAATTACCTTTTAAGTTTGTAAAAGGTGATAGGTTTAAAAGAGTGATGAATAAAGCTTGTCCAAGGTTTAAAATTCCATCTAGGTGGATAATTTTATGAGATTGCTATGAGTTATATATTGATGAGAGGGTGAAGTTGAAGTCATTTATGAAAAATCATTGTCAACGAATTAGTCTCACCACAGATACTTGGACCTCTTTGGAAAGAATCAATTACATGGTCATTACAGCTCACTTCATTGATCCTGACTGGAATTTACACAAAAAAATCTTGAATTTTGTTCCAGTTAGTAGTCATAAAGGTGATTATATTGGTAAGGCAATAGAAACTTGTGTTCTTGATTGAGGATTGAAGAATATTTTTACAATAACTGTGGATAATGTAAATTAAAATGACACTGCTATTGCCTTCTTGAAGAGAAGAATGTTGAATTTGGGGGTAGTGTAGCAAATTGTAAGTATCTTCATATGAGATATATGGCACATGTAATTAACTTGGTTGTTTCTGATGGTTTAAAAGATGTGAGTCTATCGTTGAAGCGTGTGAGGGATGTTGTAAGATATGTTAGAAATTCTTCAGCTAGACTTAAGATATTCAAAGAGTGTGTTAGTCCCAAGTGTTCAAGTGTTCAGAGGTTCAGAGAGGGGTGAATGAACCTCTATCGATTTTGCAAACTCTTTCGAAAATCTTTTCTGTTATAACAGGTTCCTGACCAAGGGCAGTAACCTGTCTCAAATCAGCAACCTGGCTCAAAGCTTGATCAGGTTCCTGACCCAGTATCAGAATGTAATGCAGCGGAATAAACTTTATAGAGTTTCTTTTGGAAAACCGTTTCTTTTTAGACATGATTTTGATAGAGTCTTCTTTTTACAGGATGCTTATGATGTATGCAATAGTTAAAGATATGCAGTAAGTAAAGTGCAGCATACAATCAAAACATATAAACACTTTTTGCTTATAGTGATTCGAAGGTGGTGTAAGCCTTCTACATCTACTCTACTCCTACTCAATGAGGAACTTCGTTAGGTCAGTTCGAATTACAAGCCTCGCTTTACAAACCTCTTCCTAACAAGCTACGCCTATTAGAGTCCCAGACTCTAGTCGAAGGCCACAGCCCACAAAGGGCAAGTAATCTATCTTATAGACTACACACTTAGCAAAGACCTAATCCTCTCAACTAAGTTACACCATAAAATAACCTAGCGCACCCAACACAATGGTTAAAGGAAAATAACAGGTTCTTCAATTGGTGCGAAGCAGTCTTGATCTTTGTAAACACATATCTGTTGTAAGCTGCTCCTAGAAGGTTGAGTGGCTGAACATGGATTAGCTTGAGAAGCTTTGGAATATGTCTGACTTTCCTCTCGACTCTGTTCAGCAATTTTCTTCAATCAGCCACACCTTCTATTTATAGATCTTGAGAATATATCCGTTGGAGGAAAGTATCCGTTGAAGGAAGACACTTCCCCGTTTTGAACGTAAGCTTAGATCTCCCAAGATCTTCTTTGTGGTCGCATTAAATGCTTCTGAGTAGTTTCTGACAAGTGTATTTAATGCGCCTACAATTTGCTCCTAGACCTCTTCTAACATTCCTACTGACTTGTCAAGTCGGTATGGGTCCATAGCTGAAGTTCATGCAGTTGCTGCTTGATGTCAGTTGATTATCTTCTTCTCCTTGCTGCATGTGCTTCCTGATGTTGCTTCATACTGTCCTCAGCTTGCTGCTTCTCTTCTAGCTTGCTGGTTTCTTTCATTTTGTTGTCAGCTTTCTGTTTGTAGTTTTTATGTCCTTGTAGTTTGTTGGCTAACTTCTTGTTTCCTTGTTGACAGCTTTCTGTTTGGAGACTTTATATCCTTTGTCGTTCTTTCAGCTTGATGTTCTTTTCAGCTTGCTGTCTACTCCTTGCAGCATTCTACCTGCCTTTTGTGCAGATACTTCCTTTAGCTTTGCTGTTTCCTACAGCTTGCTGACCCTTAGAGAATGTCTTCTTAATTCTTCTAAGGTTGGTTTTCCTTAGTATTTGGAAAACCATTACATGATCTCTTCTAGCATTCTGATCATGTAATTACGTGGAAACTTACTTCAGCAAACTATGTTTTCTTATTATGCATTATGTTCTGTCCTATTAAGATAACTCTTGAAATATCCCAACAATTTCCCTTTTTATCTTAATGATGACAAAACATAATAACAATCAAGAGTCATTAAAAGAAAATTCTCTTTTATTTGAAACTTAATAATTGTACAAGTACAATTCTGTTTTAGTATAAAAGTAAGTAAGCTACTATACTCCTATCTTTACTTCTTTCTTCAATTTCTTCAGTTTGTTGTTTCCACGTTTTTCCACTAGGGAGATATTCTTCTCCCTCTCTACCATATCTGGTTTCTACATGCCTTTTCAGCATGTTTTCATTAGCAAGCTGCATCTTTCAATCAGAACTCCTTCTCCTTAGATTATCAGTTTGCTGCTTCGATTGTTGCTCCAGATGGTAGGGTGACTCCTGATCGCTTTTATTAATTGTTTTCCCTTTATAATAAGGCTTCAGCAGTGGCTTCAATCAGTGACTCTTGACTTGTAACTCTCTTCCCCCTTTCTGTCATCATCCTCCAGCTTGTTGCTTAGGGGTGGAGTTACAACGCCAAGATTGGCCATCAGGTTCCTCTTGTCTGACAATTATTGTTCAAAACCAAAACAACAAATTGTTCGTACTGCTCTCTAAGAATCCTCCTTCTTATTCCTACCCAAGTGAATAAGCTGTTCAGCCTCAGCACGTGACAAGGGATCAGGAAACTGATTGGTGAATGATCAGTTACCTGTACAACTTCATCAATGTCCAGGCACGTTCATCTTGGATCCTTGATTGCTAGTCTGGCTTGTAATTTTGTCTTTTACTTTGCTCAGAACCCAGCTTTGAAGCTGCTGACACAGTATCCTCGGACAGGTAGCCTTTGCCCTTTAGCTTGTTTGGGTTTTGGCTCCATGAATGGCAGCAGATGTTGTCAAAGTTCGAAGAGGGGCCCCATGAAATAATAACTTCCATCTTGTGAGAATGGAAGCTTTCTCATGATCCTCAGTACTTTATCTCTCATATTGAGATGAAGTCGGCCCTGTGTCAACCTTGAATGGAGAATGGACGCTGCTCTGATACCAATAGCATCCATTCCGTAGAGGCCCATCTTCTCTTCTGAAGACCTTCTCTGCTTCTTGGCAAGCAGAGCCTCTACACTCCATTCTTCTGAAGACCTTCTCCACTTCTAGATTAATAGAGAATTGTCTTCATCATCGTCTTCATCTCCATCTCCTTCTCCGTCTTCTTGTGTCTCCATCTTCTTCCTTTTGTCGATAAGTGTAACTCACATGAGGGATTGTTTTGTAATGTCAAGAATTTAATGAGTTTGAGTGTATGGAATAAGGGTGAAGAGTCGGTTATATATAGGCTGAAGAATGTGAACGGTTCTTTTGGATCTATGGTTGGAAGATGAAACGCATGATCTGACGATTGATTTTAAAAAGGTGGAGGGGCCTTTTTGTAATATGTTACCGCCACTTGTCGGTTTAACTTGGAAAGTTCCACAACCGCCATTTTTGTCTTTTGAAAAGGTAGATCTTGTTTTTTGTTGATTTGATGGTCAGCCGCCTCTGCAGATTTTTTATGTATAGTTTTATCTCTTGGATCGAGGTTGTAGATATCCATCACTTCTTCTGTAGATAGTATGCTGATGCATGCATACTGACTTGGTGAGAGCATGTTGACATCTTGGATAGGCTTTCTCCTGTAATACTCCCTTCTATATCCTCCGCATGAGCCGTCTCAACAGCGTGCTTACCCGAGGTCTTCGTAGAATCTGTCATTCGATTATCAGTATCCTTGTATGTTTCTCCTTGTTGATCAGTCAGCATTCTTGTCTGTTTCTCCTTGTTGATCAGTTAGCATTCTTGTTGATTTACCACTTGTTGGTTAATGCTGATTTCTTCTGCTTGTTGATACCATAAGAGAAACGACTTGTTGATATCTTTTGTTGACAAAGCTGATATCAAAATGTTACATCATCTCATTTGATGGTTCTGATGACACATGTAAGACTTTTCTTCTTTGATGACTTCTTTTGATCTTTCTCTAGGTTCTTGTCATCAGGTTGCTCATTTTCCTGTTCATGGCTTAGTAGAGAATTTTTTCTTTTCTTCGTGAGTTGAGCTATCTTTTGATGATTGCTGGAATTTTTCTCGATTATTTACCGGAGGTAACTTGTGTAGTCTTTACTGAGTCCTGAGATTGAATACTGTTAAGTAAATTTTGTTCTATGAGAGATGTAGCACCAAAAAAAAACTTTTAAACTTTGTACAAGTTCCCCCTACTTAAGGAACTCATACTTTCTTATTCATAAGAGCTCTCTTAAGCTCTTGCTCCTGAGATTGTACTTCTCAGAGTTTTGGCGTTTACTTTCTTGGATTCTTGTCAGGAGACTGTCATTTTGTCTTCTCTTTTAGTAAATTCGTTGGCTATGTTTTTTATTTCCCTGGGCAGTTTTCTTTGTCTGTGGAGCTTGCTTCTTTGGGAATGGAAATGACTCTAGCTTGAGTTGCTTCCTTAGTGGCCTTCAGCTTACTCTAATAGTCGCAGCTTTAGTCACCTCAGCAACCTGTTTGATTCTCTGTTCAGCAGCTTTGATCATCAATGTACTTTTGTTGATACCACTCATTGGTCGACCTTATTAGATTTTGTTTTGTATAGGTATGATTTTGCATACTGCGAGGTACAGTATTCCCTCTTAGATTGTGCATACTTCTTCTTGGGTTGGTACTTCTCTCATGTTGTCTTTTTAGGTATCAGTTTCTTATTTGTTGATGAAAGTTACTGTCTCTGTCTCTGTCACTTATTCGTAGGATAGCCTAAATAGTTTTCTCTTTGTTTCCTCCAAGTATTCTTTACTCATTTGTCAAGACTTCTGAACTGTCTGAATCTTGAGTATGTGTGAGATGAGATTAGTGTGTACTCCTTTTGGATTCTTCTACTTTTGTTTGTCATAGGTTCCTGTCTATTCTTGTCTGGTTAGTAGTTTTGAAGATCCACTGATTGGCTTCTCAGCAACTTGATTTCTGAATGTTTGTGTTCGTCTGAGTCAGTGAGTTCTTCATCACTTGTTTTAGACAAGGTTCTCCATATGTTTATGTTTTGTTGATTACATTAGTTCATTAGAAAGACTTCTGCTATGGAAACTCTTGGTCATCAAGTAGTTGATTCTACAAAATAAGATCTTATAGAGAATATGAGATACTTGAATGATGAGTTATCCATGCTTATGTTAAAATCATGAATTTTGGTCTCGTGAGAGTGAAAACCGGTTCTTCATAAAACAACCTAGCGCACCCAGCACAATGGTTAAAGGAAAATAACAGGTTCTTCAACTGGTGCGGAGCAGTCTTAATCTTTGTAGACACATATCTATTGTAAGCTGCTCCTAGAAGGTTGAGTGGCTGAACATAGATTAGCTTGAGAAGCTTTGGAATGTCTGATTTTCCTTTCGACTCTGTTCAACAGTTTTCTTCAATCAGTCACACCTTCTATTTATAAATCTTGAGAATATATCCGTTGGAGGAAAGTATCCGTTGAAGGAAGACACTTCCCCATTTTGAACGTAAGCTTAGATCTCCCAAGATCTTCTCTGTGGTCGCATTAAATGCTTCTGAGTAGTTCCTGACAAGTGTATTTAATGCGCCTACAATTTGCTCCTAGACCTCTTATAACATTCCTGCTGACTTGTCAAGTCGGTATGGGTCCATAGCTGAAGTTCATGCAGTTGCTGCTTGATGTCAGTTGATTATCTTCTTCTCCTTGCTGCATGTGCTTCCTGATGCTGCTTCATACTGTCTTCAGTTTGTTGCTTCTCTTCTAGCTTGCTGGTTTCTTTCATCTTGCTGTCAGCTTTCTGTTTGTAGCTTTTCTGTCCTTGTAGTTTGTTGGCCAGCTTCCTGTTTCCTTGTTGACAGCTTTCTGTTTGGAGACTTTATATCCTTTGTCGCTCTTTTAGCTTGATGTTCTTTTCAGCTTGTTGTATACTTCTTGCAGCATTCTACCTGCCTTTTATGCAGATACTTCCTTCAGTTTTACTGTTTCCTACAGCTTGCTGACCCTTAGAGAATGTCTTTTTAATTCTTCTAAGGTTGGTTTTCCTTAGTATTTGGAAAACCATTACATGATCTCTTCTAGCATTCTGATCATGTAATTACGTGGAAACTTGCTTCAGCAAACTATGTTTTCTTATTATGCATCATGTTTTGTCTTATTAAGATAACTCTTGAAATATCCCGACAGAGTGTGTTAAGTATGAAGAAATACAATACAAGAGTTCTTTATGTTTAGATGTGGCTACTATGTGGAATTCCACCTATTTAATGCTAAAACCAGCCGCCCAATTTGAGAAAGCGTTTGAGAGGTTTGAAGAGCAAGAGTCTAGCTGTGTTGCCGATTTAGAGAATGATGGGGTTCCGAATTTGCTTTATTGGTCATGTGCTAGAAAAATTACAGATTTACTACAACATTTTTATCAGCTCACTTTGCGTATTTTGGGTTCTTTGTATGTCACTTCTCATTTTAGTGAGATTGGTGATTTATGTTGCATTTTAAATGATTGGAGGTCTCGAGATGATATTGAAGTTAGAAGGTTAGGTGAGTCTATGAAGACCAAATTTCACAAGTATAGGGGGGATCCAAATAAGATGAACAAAATTATCTTTTGGGCAAACATTTTTTATCCCCGTGATAAATTTGAGTACATGGAGTATTCACTTTGTGAGATGTATGGTGCTAAAAATGGAAGCAAGTTATTTCAAAATGAGGAAGAATTGACATTGTTGTTTAGAGAGTACCAGAATAGGTATCTTCCGGAAAATGATGCATTAAGTGACAATAGTCTTTCAATTGCTAGTTCCGGTTCTACTTGCTATATTCTTACTGGTTCTAAAGATGTTACCACAAAGCTAAGTTCGTTCTTGAGAGCAAAAAATATAAGAAGCAGAAAATGGAGAGTGGAATTGGTACGAGCAAGAAAAATGAACTTGAAATATACTTAACAGAGGCAATTTTAGAAGATGCGGAACATCTTGATGTATTGAAGTGGTGGAAGATGAATTCCGAATGATTTCCAACTCTTTCAAAGATGGCTCATGATATCTTGGTTGTTCCTGTTTTAACTGTTGCTTCGGAGTCGGCATTTAGTACCAGTGGAATAGTATTGGATGTATTTAAGAGTTCTTTAACTCCAAAGATTGTTGAAGCTTTGATATGTGGACAAGATTGGTTGCGAAACACAAAATTGCCAACATCTATTGAAGAAAAACTAGAAGAACTCGAAAATTTCGAAAAAGGTGATTATTAAATTCAATTTACACTGTTTATATCTTATTTATACTTTTATATTTCATTTAGTAGAAGTGATAGACTTATAGTTACTACAATTAACTAATTATATGTTTTCAATGCCATTACATTTCAGATTTACCCACAATGGGAATTGGACCAACATTATCGAGCACCAACTAGCCTTTTTCTCATGCAAGTTGCAACCATTTGTTGTTGTCGAATGCTCGAGTTTATGTAGTTCGACATGAAATGTTATTTGTGGACTATGTTTTAATTAGTTTTTGTTGCAATGTTTCATTGGACTATGTTTCATTTAAGGTTGCAATTGAACAAGCAGGTTAAAAAAAATTGCACAGAAAATTCGGTTATTTCGGTTTAAACCCAAACCAAATCGAATATTTCGGTTCGGTTTTAATTCAGTTTTGAAGCCCTATTCGGTTCGGTTTTTAAAAAAATGCAATTCGGTTTTCGATTCGGTTCGGCTCGGTTACTGAACCGACCGATGCTCTCCCCTATTTTTAGGTGACCCGACCGGGCGGCCGGGCCAATTTTTTTTTGTATTTTTTAATTTTTGTGTTTTAAAATTTTTATGCAATAATTTTAGATTTCTAATAAATTCTTAAGTCTAAACTAAGTAAAATAATTTTTAAATTAATAAAATATAATTTATATATGGAATAAAATACAATCATTAGAAGTACAAGTACAACATTACAACTTAAGATTTTCAAAAAATTACAATAAAACATAATACAACTTGAGTCTACAAGATTCAAATGAGTGAAAATTACAATTATGAATTAAAAAAATATTACAACTCAATATATTACAATCATGAATGATGAATCATACTACAATATTGAAGACTTGAAGTTAAAAAATTATAACTTTTTCATCTTCGTATAAAATAAATTGAAACTTGAAAAAAAAAATTGAAAGAGCATGAGTTTCATTCTAAGATTAGAAGTGTAACTTCCAAACTTAGAATGAAATTGCCTACGTATCCTTGTCAAAATGAAGGAATCAAAGCTCACGTAGTTCTCTTACCTAAACTTACCTTCATTCGTCAATATTGGTTCCGGCGGAGGAGGATGTATTTGAATCGTATCCATATATGTCATCTCCATTGTCATCTAAATAGTAGAAATCAAGATGTTGTTGACGGTTATCTGCTCTTACCCAATCTTCAAGAAGTGTTATATTTGTATATTCTCTTTCGTCAATTTTGATCTTCTTGGATTCAACATATGACCTCATTTGCTAAATGCATGTTCTATGGTAACGGTTGAGGCGGGACTTGCAAATATCTCTTTTGCAATAATTATTAGAATAGGATAAGTGGTAGTCCTTCTTGATCACCACTTCAATAGATCCATAGGATTTTCAAATAATATTTATTCAAAAGCAGCACCTAAATATGAATTTAATTCTTGACAAAGGTTAGAACCTCTAACTCGTTTTTGTCTTCTAATATCATAAAAATTGTAAAATTGACTAAGAGTTGGAGCCGCAACAAAACTAGATGAAGAAGAGGAATGACTAATACCTCCTACATTTTGATTACCTACTACATCATCACTAGAATTACCAAACAATACTTTATATTCTTTACACAATTCGTATAATCATTGTTTAGCTCTACCAACAACTTCAATAGGATTAGGAACATAATCAACTTCACTATATTCTCCCAATATCAAATGTGGGAACAATGCATTATAATAAATTTTTAATAATTCTTCTAAGCAGTCTTCTCTAATTCTAGGGTCTAATAATTTAGCACATAAAAATAAATCGGGTATCTCATGAAAGTATTTTAACCATTTCGTTTTCATCACTATAATTGTGTTTCCTAAAATAGGACATGTTAAATACTCATTCAAAATAAGAGCAATTTTTACACAATGATCTAAAGCTAATGGAGAAGTAGGATAATAACAACCGGATAATTCTCTAGTTGCCTCTTCAAAAAATTTTAAAAGTTGAATTAAATTAAGACATGCATCCCATGAATTTTCAAATAAAACAATGGTATCATGTGGATTTTCTTGATAAAATTCACAAAGCATGTGTCTATAATCATAAGAATATTGAAGCATGTAATATGTAGAATTCCAACGATGTTGCACATCGACTACAATTTTTTTAACATCCATTCTGTTTTTCTTACACAACTTAGCCCATTTTTATGATATGTCGTAGATCTAGCAATTTCATAAATTGTCTCTTTAATAGGTTAAATATTATCGTGTAATGATTCTAAGTCATCTTGAACACATAAGTTTAAACAATGACAAATACAACGAATATGAAAAAATTTACCTCCAATTGGAGGTCTACAAAACTCAATAAGTGAAGGTAAACTAACCGTATTACCACTAGCATTATCAAATCCAATAGAAAATATTTTTCGTGGTACACCATAATCATTTAAAGCATGTCTAATTTTGTGTATAATGTGTATAGTCAAATGTTTTTCATCAAAATCAATATATGCAATTAAACGTTTTTGTATTTTTCATACATCATCTATCCAATGACAAATAATACCCATATAATCATGCATCTTATAAGGATCCTTCCAAATATCACTACATATAGAATGTTTTTGTTTTAAAATTTTAAATTCTTCAATTAATTTAAATTTATACTCTCCTACTATCTTTTCTATATCCCGTGTAACGGTGTTTCTAGATATTTTTCTACTATAAGGTTGTAGGTAAGTGCTAGTATATTTTTCAAAACTATCATCACAAGAAAATTGAAATGGAAGATATTTTTTGCACTTAATTCGACTACGTCTCTCCTATGGTTCAATTGACTAAATTTAAAAGTAAGAGAATCCATACCTCCACCTTGAGAAGAAGCAATATATCCCTGAAGTTATGTTTGAAATCGATCAATGCTCATCTTGTTGGGATGCTTTTTCAACACATGATTGTTGAATGTCCCATAACCCCCTCCATACTTGAATTTGTACATTTTTGAACAATGGTAGCACGTGACTATGTAATCAACGTTGCTATTTAGTACTTTCTCCTTAAAATGAAAGGAGAAAATATCACTTTGAAGCGTAGAAGGTGCTCTTAGATTAGTGTTGCGTGTTGTATTGTCACTTTCTTGTGTTTCTCTCCTAGGCACATCCTCTTCTTCTTCGGCAAAGGTGGCGGCGGTATTAGGGCCTAACGTGGCCTCCAAATCATCTTGATTATATTGAGAAAAAGACTCAATATAATCATCATCATCATCATGCAAAGATTGTGGTGGCGGCATTGACATCAAACTCTTTCATTTTCCACAAGATGAACCGGCGGAAGAAGAACCTCTTCTAGACAGTTTTTAATAGAAATGAAATAGAACTAAAGAACAGCAAAAAAATAAAGTATGAATTGAAAGTTGATCAAAGATGAAAAGTGTGAGCTTGAGAAAGTTGAATTGAGAGAGAGATTCAATCAAGAATGATGAAATTGGTGTGCAAATCATAAATGGAATAAGGGTATTTATATATTTCAATGAAAATTCAAAAAATATATATATATAATCGGTCTGGTTCGAACCGCTGGTTCCGGTTCGGTTGAACCGGTGGTTCAACGATCACAACCGTCCATCA
Organism: Scutellaria galericulata; assembly: GCA_946896805.1. Taxonomy (NCBI): domain Eukaryota; kingdom Viridiplantae; phylum Streptophyta; class Magnoliopsida; order Lamiales; family Lamiaceae; genus Scutellaria; species Scutellaria galericulata. The sequence goes on from OX335788.1 coordinate 8,508,799, forward strand.
TCAACGATCGTTTAATCACGATCGTTGATGAAATTCAAACTTCGAACCGACGGTTTGAACCACCAGTTTACCCAACAACTAGTAAATCAGAGTCGTTCATCAACGACTCTATCATCTCGTTCATACACGTGGCATTATGCGATTTAAAAAAATTCAAAAATAGGCAAACCGCCAGTTTAAACAGCGGTTTGAACCGTCAGTTTGAAATACAAATAACCAAAATCGAACCATGGAACCACGGTTCATGGTTTTGGTTCGAACCGAAATTGGGTCAACGGTTCGCCGAACTGTTGACCGCCGGTTCGGAATCAGCTCGGTTCCGGTTTTCGGAACCGGTTGAGCACCTCTACCAATATTTACATTACACAAAATAATATTTAATCAAAAATACGAAAATGAGTAATAAATCAATTATTCATTTTAATAAAAATCAAATAATCCTAAATCTAATTCCAATCCCAAATAATCAAACTGGTCATCAAAGACCTTATTACAAATTAATATATTGTTCTTCAGCGGTAATAAACTAAAAATATCAAGACTTGAAAAAAATATTGGTCAATCAAAGACCTTATTACAAGTACTTGAGCTGATTCATTTGATCCTCTCTAAGTTCCTGTGTCAAATATGTTAAAAAAAACAAACAAATTAGAGTTCTTTTAAGGCATTAGAAGGATAAAGTAACTAAATTAAAATATATTAAAATAAATTAATCAACTTCCATAAATCAAAATCATAAAATCTACACACACAACCCTTGGAACATGGCTTATATAGTTGTTCATAAAAAATTAACGAAATTGCAAACTAGTCTTACGAAATAGAGAAATAACAGTAGCAAAAAAATCATCCCAAAATTATTAAAGAAAGAACAAGCACTCCCAAAAATTAAGTTGAACAACTCTTATATGTGCTTACACCTATTCAAATGGTCCAGAAAGGCAAAGGCTTTTTATCCACATAATAATTTGGCATATAAAATTTCAACAAAAACATGATAGCATGATCAGGTAGACTTATCAAATAGTGTAAATATTCTTTCACATACAATATACACATACACTTGTAAAAGCAAAAGATACTACTCAAGTTTCCAAGTCAGATGTAATACATATACGCAGAAAATTATATAGTTTAATAAAGCTTTTTATATAAACACAATCACAACCTTAGATACAATAGGCTACCCTGCTGAAAATTAAAAAAAGTAAATAAAAAACAATACTTTGCATATCATACATTCATAACTTGAAAAATGCATAACCGAAAGTAAGAAGATTACTAGTTTAGTGTTTTTTCTGAGAGAAATGGCAGTGAAGAGCACTGGAAATCAGAAATCCCAAATTTGAATTTGCAAAAAATGAATGATTTGAAGCCTTTATAATAAGATGAATATAAATTTGAGGCAAAATCTGTATTCCCAAATCTCAACAATTCAAATTGTGTATTCCAAGCATCAACATATACTGCTTCAGTTTCTGAATTCCAGGCTTCAAGACGTATCATACTAAAAGACTGATTCTCATATCTAAAATCCTAAATTGCAGCCCTATTGTGTAGAATCAATTTGGAACCAAGCCTCAATCTAAGATCTAATTTAGAGATAATCCCCAAATTGCAGCCCTACTAAGCATCGAATATGAAATATCAGTTGATTTGATTGTACTTCCTATATAAAAAAAAGCCAGATTTGGAGCTCAAATCATGAAGATGGTATGAAATAAAATGAGTAAAAAAGGATTTTATACTCATATCCAAAATTGAAGCCCCTCATCGCGGATTGAAGGTGGCTGACTTCAAATAAAATTGCATGAAAGTGGTGAGTTATTGTTGAGGGTGATTTGATTATTATTGAAGGGATTATAATAATAATAATGATTTTATATTGTAAAAAAAATAATGTTAAGCTTAGCCTGTCATTTATAATTTGTGGAAGACCTTTGATGAGTTTTAATATTATTTAATATATTGTTGTGTTAAATATTCTTTTATTTTATATAACAAAAAAGTAAAACAATAATTTCATGTATACAACAATAATAATATTGTCAATAACAAACTAAACATTTTTATTTTACTACCTGTATCGGTTATATGAATTATATATTCATCGTCATTTTTTGTGCAGGCACATTTAAGTGTACCATATTTTTTCCCTTTTTATGTCTTCTTATTCTTCTTCCAATTTGAGTTTAAATTTATATACATCTCTATAATTAATAGAGGTATCTAAAATTTTTCTAAGCACATTGTTGACGTCAGATTTTGTAGAGCACAAAATCCTAGCCAAACACCCAAGAAATCGATCCGGTCCAAAGAAATCGAACCAAACAAATTACGAATAAAATAAGAGAAAGAATGACCCGGTGCCTACTCGGGCAATTTTGCTAGGCTGATTCTGGTCGGTCAGTTTTGGCCGGTCAGAACGTTTTTATATAAGAATTGAGAGTAAAAGGCTCTCTAGTTACAATGATTTCGGATCTAGAATTCGATCTCTTTGAATGATAATTGAGGCCCTATTTATAGGCTAGACCTGAGATATGAAACTTGAAAAGAAAGAAATAACTCCCTTGATTTTAGGGTACAGATAAGGGAAAAAATGGATTAAATCCTATCTAAATCGGATAAGATTTGATCTTGATTTGTTTCCTTTCTTGAAGATTACTCGAAATAACTAAGTCTTTTCTGCTCTTCTTGCAACAATGGCCTCGATTTCTGGCCTTCTGGTCTTCTCGGGCCTCCTGGTCGACTTGGCTTCCTCGGGTTGGACCCTAGCCCGGTCGGCCTGGTTAGGTCGGGTCGGCCCTTCTAGCCAGGTCGGATCTTCTGGCCTTCTAGCCGGTTCTGGACTTCTAACTGGTTCTGGTCTCCACTTAGGTCGAACCCTAGGCCGGGTCGGTTTGGTGGGGGCCCAACATCAGCCCCTTAGGCCGTGGCTAGATATCATTCTAGTCGGGGCCTAACTCAATCAGCCTCCGACAAGTCGACCTTATTTTTCCTTTTATTCCGACATACCATGATTTTTTGGGTAAGTGTAAGTTTCTTAGCCCTGCTATTCATACTTCAATTTTATATTTTCTTTTGTGTTTGAGTTAGGCTGCTTCGACGCTGGGCTCGGCTGAGTTGGTTCTGACCGGGTCGGATTGTGGTGGCTCGAAACCTAGTCGGGAAGGTCCAAGCAGGGTCGAACCTTGATGGCTCGAAACTAGCCCAGAATGGTTATGCTCGGGTCGAGTCCCATCGGTTCAGTCGGACCCCGGCGATTTGGGTCTGGATGGTTCGGTCCCCGTCGGCTCGAGTCGGGTCTGCTCAGTGCGCATGCGGTCTACCCAGCTCCCGGCGTGCGCGCACGTGGGCGAGGTCGGCTCCCGGCGTGTATGCGTGCGGGGGTCTACACCGCACCCGACGTGTGCGCGTGCGGGTCCGCTTGGCACCCGGTAGGGACGCGCGGGGGCCAGGTCGGTTCCCGGCGTGTGCGTGCACGGGTCTGCTCGGCACCCGGCGTGTGGGTGCGCACGGGCCAGGTCGGCTCCCGACGTATGCGCGCGTGGTGGTCTGTTCGGCATCCGGTGTATGCGCGCACGCGTCTGCTCGGCACCCGGCGTGTGGGCGCGCGTGGGTTTGGTGGGCTCCCGACGTGTACGCGCGGTGGTCTGCGCGGCAACCAGCATGTGCGCGCGCGGGTCTGGTCGGCTCCCGACGTGTGCGCGAGCTCCTGACGTGTGCGCGCGCGGGTCTGGTCGGCTCCCGACGTGTGCGCGAGCTCCCGGCGTTTGCGCGCGCCGGTCTGGTCGGCTCCCGGCGTGTGCGCACGCGGTGGTCTGTACGGCACCCGACGTGTGCGCACGAGGGTCTACTCGGCACCCGGCGTGTGCGCGAGCTCCCAGTGTGTGCGCGCGAGTTCTGCTAGGCACCCGGCGTGTGCGTGCGCGGGTCTGCTCGGCACCCGACATGTGCGCGCGCGGGTCTGCTCGGCTCCTGACGTGTGCGCGCGCGGTGGTCTGCGCGGCACACGGCGTGTGCATGAGCTCCCGGTGTGTGCGCGCGAGTTCTGCTTGGCACCCGGCGTGTGCGTGCGCGGGTCTGCTCAGCACCCAATGTGTGCGCGCGCGGGTCTGGTTGGCTCCCGACGTGTACGAGCGCGGTGGTCTGCGCGGTACACGGCGTGTGCGCGAGCTCCCGGTGTGCGCGCGCGAGTTCTGCTAGGCACCCGGCGTGTGCGTGCGCGGGTCTGCTCGGCACCTGACGTGTGCCCACGCGGTGGTCTGCGCGGCACCCGCCGTGTGCGCGCGCCGGTTTGCTCAGCACCCGGCGTGTGCACGCGGGTCTGCGCGGCTCCCGACGTGTGCGCGAGCTTTCGGTGTGTGCGCGCGCAGGTCTGCTCGGCACCCGGCGTGTGCGCGCACGGGTCTGCTAGGCACTCGGCGTGTGGGCGCACGGTTCAGGTCGGCACCCGATTCGACGCCGTTTCTGCTCGGCTTCCGGTACGATGCCGGGTCCGTTCCTAGTCGGCTCCCGGCACGACATCGGTCCGTTTCTGGTTGGTTCCCGGCACGGCACCAGGTACGTTTCTGCTCGGCTCTTTGGCATAGAGCCCTTAGTTCAGATTTCAGAGCTTAAATGAGCTAAGGTGGGGGCTGGAGCCGTTGGTCAAGTTCATGAGCTCGGATACGCTTGGATTGGGCCGGAGTTCTTAGTCATAATTCGTGCTCTGCAAATGAGCTAGGATTAGGCCGGAGCCCTTTATCAGATTCAGAGCTCGGAAAGGCTTGGGGCCGGAGCCCCTATGTTTGATCCCGAGCTCGACGGGCAAGCTCAGGTTGGGCCGGAGCCTTTGGTGGGGTCGAAACCCTTAAATTTGATTCCGAGTTCAGTGGGAGAGCTCGGGTTGGGCTGAAGCCTTTTTGGGCCGGAGCCTTCAAGTTTGATCCCGAGCTCGGGTTGGGCCGAAGCCTTTGTGGGGTCGGAACCCTTGTGGGCCAGTGTCTTTATGGGCCGAAGCCTTAATGGGCCGAAGCCTTTGTGGGGTCGGAACCCTTGTAGGCCGGAGCCTTTGTGGGCCGAAGCCTTAGTGGGGTCGGAACCCTTAGTGGGCCGGAGCCTTGGTGGGCCGAAGCCTTTGTGGGGTCGGAACCCTTAGTGGGCCGGAGCCTTAGTGGGGTCGGAACCCCTAAGTTTGATCTCGAGCTCGACGGGCGAGCTCGGGTTGGGCCGGAGCCCCTCGGTTTGGGCCGGAGCCTTATTCAGATTTTAGAGCTCGGATGAGCTTGAGGCCGGAGCCCCTAGTGAGAATACGAGCTCAGTGATGAGCTCGGATTGGGTCGGAGCCCTTTTCTTGGTCGGCTCGGTGAATGAGCTTGATGTGCTAGGGAGAAATGTCCTTGTTTTTGTCTCTGGTCGGCTCGATGGATGAGCTTGACGTATACTCTATGGTCGGCTCGGCAAAGGAGCTCGCAATCTCGGGGAGCAATTCCCTTATTTTTATCTTTGGTCGGCTCGATGGATGAGCTCGACGTGTAGACTATCTGGTCGGCTCGACAAATGAGCTCGACATCTCAGGAAGTGGTTTCCTTATTTTTATCTTTGGTCGGCTCGATGGATGAGCTTGACGTATAGACCTTGGCACCTTGGAGAGTAATTTTCTTGATCTAATCTTTGGTCGGCTTGATAGAAGAGCTCGACGTATAGACTCTATGGTCGGCTCGGTAAATGAGCTCGGCACCTTGGAGAGTAATTTTCTTGATCTAATCTTTGGTCGGCTCGATAGAAGAGCTCGACGTATAGACTCTCTGGTCGGCTCGATAAATGATCTCGGCACCTTGGAGAGTAATTTTCTTGATCTAATCTTTCAGTTTTTCCCCAGCCCCACTGCATCGTTCTAGTAATAGGTTCTGGTCTTGGAGACCAGGTAGGACATTCTGTGTTGGTAGTCTTCGAGTTATGTGTTGTTTTTCAGCCCCTTCCTCTAGCTCCAAAATGTTGACGTCAGATTTTGTAGAGCACAAAATCCTAGCCAAACACCCAAGAAATCGATCCGGTCCAAAGAAATCGAACCAAACAAATTACGAATAAAATAAGAGAAAGAATGACCCGGTGCCTACTCGGGCAATTTTGCTAGGCTGATTCTGGTCGGTCAGTTTTGGCCGGTCAGAACGTTTTTATATAAGAATTGAGAGTAAAAGGCTCTCTAGTTACAATGATTTCGGATCTAGAATTCGATCTCTTTGAATGATAATTGAGGCCCTATTTATAGGCTAGACCTGAGATATGAAACTTGAAAAGAAAGAAATAACTCCCTTGATTTTAGGGTACAGATAAGGGAAAAAATGGATTAAATCCTATCTAAATCGGATAAGATTTGATCTTGATTTGTTTCCTTTCTTGAAGATTACTCGAAATAACTAAGTCTTTTCTGCTCTTCTTGCAACAATGGCCTCGATTTCTGGCCTTCTGGTCTTCTCGGGCCTCCTGGTCGACTTGGCTTCCTCGGGTTGGACCCTAGCCCGGTCGGCCTGGTTAGGTCGGGTCGGCCCTTCTAGCCAGGTCGGATCTTCTGGCCTTCTAGCCGGTTCTGGACTTCTAACTGGTTCTGGTCTCCACTTAGGTCGAACCCTAGGCCGGGTCGGTTTGGTGGGGGCCCAACATCAGCCCCTTAGGCCGTGGCTAGATATCATTCTAGTCGGGGCCTAACTCAATCAGCCTCCGACAAGTCGACCTTATTTTTCCTTTTATTCCGACATACCATGATTTTTTGGGTAAGTGTAAGTTTCTTAGCCCTGCTATTCATACTTCAATTTTATATTTTCTTTTGTGTTTGAGTTAGGCTGCTTCGACGCTGGGCTCGGCTGAGTTGGTTCTGACCGGGTCGGATTGTGGTGGCTCGAAACCTAGTCGGGAAGGTCCAAGCAGGGTCGAACCTTGATGGCTCGAAACTAGCCCAGAATGGTTATGCTCGGGTCGAGTCCCATCGGTTCAGTCGGACCCCGGCGATTTGGGTCTGGATGGTTCGGTCCCCGTCGGCTCGAGTCGGGTCTGCTCAGTGCGCATGCGGTCTACCCAGCTCCCGGCGTGCGCGCACGTGGGCGAGGTCGGCTCCCGGCGTGTATGCGTGCGGGGGTCTACACCGCACCCGACGTGTGCGCGTGCGGGTCCGCTTGGCACCCGGTAGGGACGCGCGGGGGCCAGGTCGGTTCCCGGCGTGTGCGTGCACGGGTCTGCTCGGCACCCGGCGTGTGGGTGCGCACGGGCCAGGTCGGCTCCCGACGTATGCGCGCGTGGTGGTCTGTTCGGCATCCGGTGTGTGCGCGCACGCGTCTGCTCGGCACCCGGCGTGTGGGCGCGCGTGGGTTTGGTGGGCTCCCGACGTGTACGCGCGGTGGTCTGCGCGGCAACCAGCATGTGCGCGCGCGGGTCTGGTCGGCTCCCGACGTGTGCGCGAGCTCCTGACGTGTGCGCGCGCGGGTCTGGACGGCTCCCGACGTGTGCGCGAGCTCCCGGCGTTTGCGCGCGCCGGTCTGGTCGGCTCCCGGCGTGTGCGCACGCGGTGGTCTGTACGGCACCCGACGTGTGCGCACGAGGGTCTACTCGGCACCCGGCGTGTGCGCGAGCTCCCAGTGTGTGCGCGCGAGTTCTGCTAGGCACCCGGCGTGTGCGTGCGCGGGTCTGCTCGGCACCCGACATGTGCGCGCGCGGGTCTGCTCGGCTCCTGACGTGTGCGCGCGCGGTGGTCTGCGCGGCACACGGCGTGTGCATGAGCTCCCGGTGTGTGCGCGCGAGTTCTGCTTGGCACCCGGCGTGTGCGTGCGCGGGTCTGCTCAGCACCCGATGTGTGCGCGCGCGGGTCTGGTTGGCTCCCGACGTGTACGAGCGCGGTGGTCTGCGCGGTACACGGCGTGTGCGCGAGCTCCCGGTGTGCGCGCGCGAGTTCTGCTAGGCACCCGGCGTGTGCGTGCGCGGGTCTGCTCGGCACCTGACGTGTGCCCACGCGGTGGTCTGCGCGGCACCCGCCGTGTGCGCGCGCCGGTTTGCTCAGCACCCGGCGTGTGCACGCGGGTCTGCGCGGCTCCCGACGTGTGCGCGAGCTTTCGGTGTGTGCGCGCGCAGGTCTGCTCGGCACCCGGCGTGTGCGCGCACGGGTCTGCTAGGCACTCGGCGTGTGGGCGCACGGTTCAGGTCGGCACCCGATTCGACGCCGTTTCTGCTCGGCTTCCGGTACGATGCCGGGTCCGTTCCTAGTCGGCTCCCGGCACGACATCGGTCCGTTTCTGGTTGGTTCCCGGCACGGCACCAGGTACGTTTCTGCTCGGCTCTTTGGCATAGAGCCCTTAGTTCAGATTTCAGAGCTTAAATGAGCTAAGGTGGGGGCTGGAGCCGTTGGTCAAGTTCATGAGCTCGGATACGCTTGGATTGGGCCGGAGTTCTTAGTCATAATCCGTGCTCTGCAAATGAGCTAGGATTAGGCCGGAGCCCTTTATCAGATTCAGAGCTCGGAAAGGCTTGGGGCCGGAGCCCCTATGTTTGATCCCGAGCTCGACGGGCAAGCTCAGGTTGGGCCGGAGCCTTTGGTGGGGTCGAAACCCTTAAATTTGATTCCGAGTTCAGTGGGAGAGCTCGGGTTGGGCTGAAGCCTTTTTGGGCCGGAGCCTTCAAGTTTGATCCCGAGCTCGGGTTGGGCCGAAGCCTTTGTGGGGTCGGAACCCTTGTGGGCCAGTGTCTTTATGGGCCGAAGCCTTAATGGGCCGAAGCCTTTGTGGGGTCGGAACCCTTGTAGGCCGGAGCCTTTGTGGGCCGAAGCCTTAGTGGGGTCGGAACCCTTAGTGGGCCGGAGCCTTGGTGGGCCGAAGCCTTTGTGGGGTCGGAACCCTTAGTGGGCCGGAGCCTTAGTGGGTTCGGAACCCCTAAGTTTGATCTCGAGCTCGACGGGCGAGCTCGGGTTGGGCCGGAGCCCCTCGGTTTGGGCCGGAGCCTTATTCAGATTTTAGAGCTCGGATGAGCTTGAGGCCGGAGCCCCTAGTGAGAATACGAGCTCAGTGATGAGCTCGGATTGGGTCGGAGCCCTTTTCTTGGTCGGCTCGGTGAATGAGCTTGATGTGCTAGGGAGAAATGTCCTTGTTTTTGTCTCTGGTCGGCTCGATGGATGAGCTTGACGTATACTCTATGGTCGGCTCGGCAAAGGAGCTCGCAATCTCGGGGAGCAATTCCCTTATTTTTATCTTTGGTCGGCTCGATGGATGAGCTCGACGTGTAGACTATCTGGTCGGCTCGACAAATGAGCTCGACATCTCAGGAAGTGGTTTCCTTATTTTTATCTTTGGTCGGCTCGATGGATGAGCTTGACGTATAGACCTTGGCACCTTGGAGAGTAATTTTCTTGATCTAATCTTTGGTCGGCTTGATAGAAGAGCTCGACGTATAGACTCTATGGTCGGCTCGGTAAATGAGCTCGGCACCTTGGAGAGTAATTTTCTTGATCTAATCTTTGGTCGGCTCGATAGAAGAGCTCGACGTATAGACTCTCTGGTCGGCTCGATAAATGATCTCGGCACCTTGGAGAGTAATTTTCTTGATCTAATCTTTCAGTTTTTCCCCAGCCCCACTGCATCGTTCTAGTAATAGGTTCTGGTCTTGGAGACCAGGTAGGACATTCTGTGTTGGTAGTCTTCGAGTTATGTGTTGTTTTTCAGCCCCTTCCTCTAGCTCCAAAATGTTGACGTCAGATTTTGTAGAGCACAAAATCCTAGCCAAACACCCAAGAAATCGATCCGGTCCAAAGAAATCGAACCAAACAAATTACGAATAAAATAAGAGAAAGAATGACCCGGTGCCTACTCGGGCAATTTTGCTAGGCTGATTCTGGTCGGTCAGTTTTGGCCGGTCAGAACGTTTTTATATAAGAATTGAGAGTAAAAGGCACTCTAGTTACAATGATTTCGGATCTAGAATTCAATCCCTTTGAATGATAATTGAGGCCCTATTTATAGGCTAGACCTGAGATATGAAACTTGAAAAGAAAAAAATAACTCCCTTGATTTTAGGGTACAGATAAGGGAAAAAATGGATTAAATCCTATCTAAATCGGATAAGATTTGATCTTGATTTGTTTCTTTTCTTGAAGATTACTCGAAATAACTAAGTCTTTTCTGCTCTTCTTGCAACAATGGCCTCGATTTCTGGCCTTCTAATCTTCTCGGGCCTCCTGGTCGGCTTGGCTTCCTCGGGTTGGACCCTAGCTCGGTCGGCCTGGTTAGGTCGGGATCTTGTTTGGTCGGGTCGGCCCTTCTAGCCAGGTCGGGTCTTCTGGCCTTCTAGCCGGTTCTGGACTTCTAACTGGTTCTGGTCTCCACTTAGGTCGAACCCTAGGCCGGGTCGGTTTGGTGGGGGCCCAACACACATGTTCCAACCATTTTAAGTGTAATATAGTTAACGATGTAAATATTTAAAGTGTTTGCAAGCATCACAACACTTTTAAATAGTGTGATAATTAAATTTTTCGACAACAATACTTTTGAATAGTGTTCTTAGAATTTTTGTTAAGATTCAATTAGTCAACGACAAAAACAATAAAAGAGTTTGCAAGCAAATCAACACTTTTAAATAGCGTGACGATTAAATTTTCAAAATTAAAACTTTTGAATAGCGTTGTGACATTTTTTGTTAAGCGCCATATTGTTAATGACATATATAATAAAAGTTTTTGCAAGTATCACAACACTTTTAAATAGTGTTACAATTAGATTTTTTGATAGTCACACTATTGAATAACATTGTAACACTTTTTATTAAATGTCACATAGTTAGCGACGCAAATATTAAAAGTGTTTGTAAGTATCGCAACACTTTTAAATAGCGTTATAATTAAAGTTTTCGACAATAACACTTTTGAATAGCGTTGTGACACTTTTTGTAAAGTACCATATAGTTAACGACACAAACATTAAAAGTGTTTGCAAGTATCGCAACACTTTTAAATAGCGTTATAATTAAAATTTTCGACCATACCACTTTTGAATAGCGTTGTGACACTTTTTTATTAAGCATCATTTTTTTTAATGACACAAATAATAAAAGTGTTTGCAAGCATCACAACATTTTTAAATAGTGTGACAATTAAATTTTCGACAAGATTTTTTTTTTAAGCGTTTGCAAGATTAACGACACAGATAATAAAAGTGTTTGCAAGTATCACAACACTCTTAAATAGTGTGATAATTATATTTTTCAACAACAACATTTTTTAATAGTGTTGTGAAATATGTGTTAAGACAAAACTAAATTATACAATTTTAAACCCAAAATATAAAGTGTTATTGATTTAATGACGTATGAAATTGAATGTTAATGCTTTAGTGACACAAGCAGAAAAAGCGTCACTGAAGTTTTTCTTCAGTGCGACACTTTATAAAAGATGTCAACAATGTTTTAAAATTATGACGCTTTTATAATGTCTTTAAATTTTTAAAAATGCTTACATTTTTTAATGTTAGTAAAATTCATACCTTAATTACCCTTTTTTAAAGTGTTATTAAAATTTTCTTTTTAATAACACATTTTACAAGCGTCACTAAACTAGTGTAGCTAGACACCTATTTTGTTGTAGTGGTTACAAGAAACAGAGCCCAAATGACTTCCACACCTCAAGAAACAATGAGTGTTCAAATGGAGTAGTTTAAGAGTGCTACTGAACTGCTAAAAAAGAATTTCAAGTCCAAGGTACAACACTCTAAGACATCTTATAAGAGCCACTGTAATGTTTTAATAGCTTGTAAGTTCTAAGTATAGGTTTATGTAATTTGTTAGGTGAATATCAATGAAACAATGAGTGCTCAAATGGGTTGCACAACAAGTCCTAGTAGGATTATAAGAAGCACTGCAAAACAAACTTCCAACCCTCAAAATGATGAAATAATTTAACCACTAAAGGGGAGTATTGCACCCAAAAGAGGTAGACCAAAGAAGGTTATAGTCACACTTCCATAGAGTGGCACCCAACAATTTTCCAACAAGGCTATGGTCACACTTCCAGGAAAGAGTGGTGTGAAAGTATCAACCACAAAAGACAGACCTCAAAGAGAATGGTAGTACCATAAGTTTTGGAAAATTTGACTATGATGAAGACTTGTCTGAAATTTGTTGCAATTTGAATTATTATGGTTCCTATTTGAAAACTAATGTGATGTTGGCATCTATTTGACAAGTGTTTTGAATCAATGACATGTACTCATCTTTGGAAGGATTTAAGCATTTTAATGTATTTATTCTAGAATTATACTTGGAGTTTCAATAAGGTTATTATACTATTACTTGGACTTTGATTGTTGAGTTTAAATTTTTGGACAAGTTATAAGTTGCATGGAATTCTGTTATTGTGCTGAAAATGTAGTGCATGGCTCTTTTATAGGTTGCCTGGATTTTTTGTTGCAATTCAATATATAAAATGATACTATTTGTTATATTCAAGCAACATGTAAAGAAAATTGCACTAGGCAAATTGCATTAAGCCAAAAATATCATTACAGTAGGGAACTTGCATTTTAGTAGTGAACTAGAAATTACATTGCATTGTCATATTGAATTGGGCATTACAATAGAGAAAATTGTACTAAATCATGAATACTAGAAAGATTCCAACTATTATTAATAAACATGAAACTTAAGTACTTCATCAAATACATAACTATCCAAGATAGAAACAACGACACCAACAACCATTTCTCCCTTGAACTCTTTTGTTTCAATTCATCGTCAAGGTTATTATTAACCCGATCAATTTCACATTCAATGTTATCGATTTGTTTTAATAATCCCGGAATAATTTGTTGAGCTCTAGCATAGATAGGGGGATCAATCCAAACAAAAGTAGTTGCATCCTTCATCCTACAACACAAAATATTTAAAATTAGAGTGCATCAATTGAACTTTAGGGGTACACAATTAAAGAAAATCTTAGTTCTATAATCATTTATCAAATTAGGGCTAAAATTTAGGGTACTTGAACCTAAACCCTAACTAATAAAACACTAACTGTAATGTTGACCCCCAATACACTAACTAAACGTACACTAACTAAATATTAGGTCAGATTCACCCCCAAATCTCCAGATGAACGATATTCTCCATCATTTCTTGTCAAACTAAATGAGGACAAACATAGTTATGCAATGTTGAAAAAAAAAAGAATATATACCGAAAGAAATTTAAAAACACTAAGGTTCTCCATCAATTAAGGGAAGAAGTTTTCGAATTTGAGCTTACTTGTGAATTTTGGCACGCTTCATACCTCCTCCCCGGGTTCAAATTGGTCCACGAAGTCTTCTTTGTTGTGATATTACCACAAAAACGTACCTCCTTCATGTTCAACTATTTTCTTCAGCGATAAAACTTCCATTTTGGGGTATTTTGAAGCTGGGGTTTATGTCTTCAATTTGGGAGTGCAATTTGTGGGTGAAAGTTGGAGAAACATTTAGGTCTTATTTGATTTCAACTTTTAATTTGATTTAATTTAATTTTATTATATTATTGAATTCCCTATTTTGCCCTTTAGTGTGTCATTAAACTGAGCCAGCACTCAAAAAGACCGAAATGCCCTCAGCAGAAGTCACGTGGTCGGAATGAGAAGGAATATTCCGAGCATATTCCGTCGGTGACAACATTTTAGCGGTCGTGTGGTAAACCCACAAAGTTCAGCGGTTATACGGTAAACTTTCAAAGTTCGTATACTTAAGTGTAAAAGTGGTCATAGTTTGGCTGGATTTATGTAATTTTCTCTTAACTAATCCTAACATAAGGAAAGAAATTGGTGCAGAAGAAAAAGAAAATCCCCAAACTTCAAAATTATCCAAAAAAATAAAATAAAATTTACACTCATTATCAACTTTAACCATGTGCAACACATTAGTGGAGATGGAGCTATACATTGAAAAGAAACGGTGGAAATTGGAAACACAATGGTCGAATTTGAAAATTTAGAATGAGAATTAGGAAAAACGATGGTGCCATTGCAGATGACGACAACGACTATGTGAAACATACAATGAACACAATTATTTATGTACACCAGGTGAGCGAATCCTAGTACTGTGTAGCTAGGTCGACTCGATCTGGGAGTGCATTTTACACGTCCCACGCGCGTCTCACGCACCCACACGCTCGCCCACACGCCCAAACCCTAGTTTCGAGGTTATGTTAGTCTAACCTTTTAGTTATGTTCGCACAACCTTTTGCAGTGTATGACAAACCTATAATACCTTTCAAAATATTTATGTTGTAATAATATAACATTTATGCATATTAATTTAACATTTTCGTTATAATAATATAACTTTATGTTATTCTTTAATTAAGTACATAAAAGTTATGATATTTGTACATAAATGTTATACTAATATAACATATTGGTTAAATTATTATAACACAAAGGTTCAACTATACTACATGAACTTTTATAGTGAAAAAAGTTTAAGTTATTCACTGACAGATTATAAAATATGTACATAAAGGTTATATTATTACAACATAAAGGTTATGACATAAATTAAAAAAAAAAACCTGGGCGCACAGATTCGGATTGGACCCGACCCAACCCGCGTGTTCAGTTGCATGGATCATGATTCATACACCTGATGCACACTAACACTACTCTACAATGAAATATTCCTAACCTGCAAGCTAGGCTCATTCAGCCCAAACTTTCGTTTGCACAAATCAACAAAGAAAATTTCCAGAAGATTTAAAAGAATTCATTTCACTTGTGTATTTGCAAGAGATCTTCTTGTGGGGATTTCCTATTTTTTTTCATTGATTTCAATTAAAAACTAAACTAATTTATTTTGTCTTTCTCTAAAACATTCTTTTTCTAAAAAGTAAAAGAAACAAACTCTTATTCATCTAAATGACATAACAGGGAAAAAAAAAATTATATATATATATATATATTTATAACGTTGTCAACTCATTTTCAAAGAAAGAGGGCCGTTTGCTTTATTTAGTTATTTCGAATCAAATTTTGAAATTATAAGAGGTTTCATACAATTATCCCCTATTGGCTATTGGCTTAGAACGTGATATATATATATATATATATATATATATATATATATATATATATATATATATATATATATACTTGATACCATCACTATGTTATTGGGTTTGGTAGCAATTTTCATACTAAAAGTTATTTTTAAGGACGGCCATTAAAAAGAAGTATACACGTGGAAACCAACCATAAGTGTGGTGGGAAATTTTATAAACATGAAAAACAGTAACCACTTGAAAGCATCAACAACAGCCTCCGATGCTGCTTGTCGCCATTCGTATCCCACAGTTGGAATTTCTCAACTCTTCAAAATTCCTCTTTGTTTTCTCCCCAAAATGCTATGTTCAGGTCGGATTTTAACTGTTTCTCCCGCCACGACGCCGTTTTATTCATCCCACTCAAGATGCTACCTCCATGGAAAGCTTGAATCCACTCTCAAATGGCGCTCCATGGCGTCTGACGGCGGCGTCTCCCCGATCTCCGCCTCTTTTGGTTCTGATTCCTCCGATGATAAAAGCTCCACACCGTAAGGATATAAACTAAGTTAATTTTGTTTTTGTAATTGGCTAGGAATTATTATTATTTGTTTGTTTTTCTTTAATGGTATTGGATAATGGATGTTGGATTGCATTTTGGGGGCGTTTGGTTGCAGATTTTGTATAATAGAAGGGCCTGAGACGGTACAGGATTTTGCAAAAATGGAATTGAAGGAAATTCAGGATAATATTCGGAGTCGAAGAAATAAGATTTTTTTGCATATGGAGGAGGTTAGTATTCTTCCTCATTACCTGTAGTTTAGTCGTAAACAGCAGAAAGTACTGGAGATAGATTACTAAAATTAAGAATTTATTGTTGAATTTTGGATTTTATATATGTTATTTCATTCTTGTTTTAAACCCTTGTTCAAGGACAATTGTATTTATGTCACTATCCTGAAATTTGGTAGGTTCGTCGGCTTAGAATACAGCAAAGAATAAAAAACGCAGAGCTTGGAATTGTTAAAGAAGTGCCAGAAAATGAACTTCAGGAATTCCCTTCTTTCATTCCGTTTTTGCCTCCTTTGGTAAACGCCTTTCTGTTGAATTATGTTGGCTTTTGCAACTTAACCAGTCTTCAGACAGTGGCACCTGATATGTGTATTCTGTGCAGAGCTCCTCGAACCTTAAACAATACTATGCTTCTTGTTTCTCTCTTATTGCGGGAATCATGCTTTTTGGTGGACTTCTAGCACCCACTGTAAGTTCTACTGCTTCAAGGATTCTCATAATACGATTAATTTTGGATAGGAAGAAAATACTACATGGTTTTACACTGATCCATTTGTGTTTATATGTTTGTAGATAGTCATGGTATCTTTCTTGCATTTGGTCTTTATTTGTAGGAATTTTGTTAGTTTCTGTTCAGATTTGAAATTTTCATCATGGATTTGGATACATATGTTTGTATTGATTAATGTGGACATAAGATGAATATTTTCAGAATCATTTCAACTGGCTGTGACTCTACAAAACGATGCTATTGTAGGATTCTTATTTTGCAACTTGTTTTGTCTTTGTTCTTCAAAAGTCTTATAGATTCTAATATTTGTAATGCTTATTTTCTGCTTATTTCAGCTAGAGCTAAAACTTGGATTAGGAGGGACTTCATACAGTGATTTTATCCGTAGCATGCATCTTCCAATGCAATTGAGGTATGCTCTTGGGATTCTCTGATTCATCACCTCAAGCATGTTCTTTGTCTTTCATTCCTTCCCTCACTAGATTACCTAATTACTTGTTGCTATTGTTGGGAACCTATGATTGTGTCTTTCACACTATAAGATCACATATGCTGTTCATGGAGCCTAACTGATGTCCCTACACATATTTTTTCAAAAAATAAAAAATTAAAATTGTAAATAAGGACACATTTGTCAAGTTCTGCTTACTCATTCATGCTCATAGATAAGAACACTTTCGACTGATGTGTGTTCTTGTTAATAATTCCTAAACCATCATCAAGTCATAATTGCAGCAGTGATATGTTCTTGAAAGTAGACGTTTTAGCCTTTTCTTAGTCTTAAATCCAAATCGTAGGAAGTTTTGGTTATATCTCAGAAATATGATCTACATTCATGTGCAACTGTTGTTGTAGGGAGTATGCCTTTTTCCTATTGGTTTAGTTAGCACCACAATGGTAATCAACTGCCAAAACAAATATGCCCTAGTTGTTCCCATTTGTGGTTCAGGAGCTTTCCTCTCCTATTATTTTACCATAGTTACCAGGATCATGATCCAAGGTCGGGGTTGGCATGAGAATGCAAAATGGCATTAATTGTGCCTCGACCAGATGCAAATTAATAATCATTTCCTTAACCTCACTAACTAATAGCAAGGACAAGTAAATGTCGATCACATAGAGCGGATGAATTTATTTGTGCTTCTTAATTGTTAAACAAACAAAAAAAATGGGTTGGTTTGATTCCAATTAGTAAACTACTTAAAACCATAAAAATAAAAGTAAAAACTAGACAAAATATTATCAAATAAAATTCTCTAAAGAAAATCTCCAGTCGCCAGTTCAATTATCCCGATACCAATTATATCAGAACCAATGCAACATTTCCATACATTCAGTCCTAGAACTAATATCCATAGTTTAACAACAAGCCATAACACAATCGTCTCTGAAATTCAATTACTTAGAACAAGCTCCCTATATCATCGAACAATCCTGAACAAACTCTCTAGATTTAATTCGTCAAATGCATTTAGTCACCAAGACAATTTGGTAAACTAGACTTTGAAGTCATGCTCGATCCAAACAATCTAGGTTTTATCCTAGAGGTGCACAAACTTAGTTTACTATTTGTGAAAATCAAATTATAACAATACGGACTATGATTAAACTTCCATCAATCAAGTATCAAAAACTTAATTTAGGTCGCCAATAAATCAAGCATTAATAACCGAAATCAAGTCAATCAAATAACATAAATAATTTTGGGAAAGAGTTCAAGAAAATGTTACTGAATTGGTTAAGAACTAACCAAAGTGTTTGGGTTCAAACATCTGACCAGAATAATAATTGTCTAGCCTTGCATCTTCGAGTCTAAATTGGTAAATTTCAGAAACCTAATTTTGGAGTATTAAAATGTGCAGATAAATAGGGAAACCAATATTGCGACACAGTTAAATGCTTAAAAATATAATCCTAATAAATAAATCATGCACATTTTCCTACTTATGCAATGCGGAGGAGTTGGCTCTGTTGGTACACAATTTTGGGTATCAGCATGGTAAAATGTGCATCTTGGTAATTTATATAGATATGTATAAAATATTGAAAATGTAATAATGCCAGTTCAAGAAATTATAGTGTTGTTAAATTATGAGAGCGCATTTGATAAAAAAAATAAGAATAAAAGTTTACCCCAAATGCCAAAAAATTAATAGATCTCAATATTTTGAAAGTTAGAAGTTCTAAGAAACTACATAAACTTAAAGACTTAGAATGACATGAATCACAAAACAATAGCTAAAAATGAGCAGTTGTGTAGTTTTTATTTATTTTCCTTTTCACCTCCCTATCACATGATGCAGTCCCAAAGGTTATCAATGATCTATCTTTGCTTGAACTTCAAATTCTTTAAGAAATCACTAGCCTTAGCCTGTTTATCTATGGTTTTTGTGAAACTGTAATGAAATTATTGTATTTTATTAAGAATTTGGTTGCGATTACTGGAACCTTAATCGATTCACCCTTTCACTGGATCATGTACCCCAATCAATCCAGTTTCATATTCTCAAGCGATCCTGGTCAAAATGACCTGTGATCCTGGTCACAGATCCGTGGGGGAATGAGACTGAATGGGTAACTATGATTCTTACTGATGAATTTGTCTCGATGAACTCTGCAGTCTAGTTGATCCCATTGTGGCGTCTTTCTCGGGTGGAGCAGTTGGAGTAATATCTGCTTTGATGGTGGTGGAGATAAACAATGTGAAGCTGCAGGAACATAAGAGATGCAAGTACTGTCTTGGTACAGGTAATCAATAGATGTTATCATTCATTGACAATGAATCATTGTCATTAATGTTCATACATCAAGATGGCATTTGAGTACTACCCAGTCTGACTTATTTTGGTTTGACATCTATGACTGCATAATATTTCTACTTGCTACCCAGGTTCAAGTATCTTTTTTTTGTTGTGTCTTCTGCTTCTTCAAGTTTATTACTTTTAATATATCTTTTACCGGAATTTAGTTGACTCTACATCCAACTAGAGCATATGAATAACTTGAATGTTAAAAGGAAAAATTTATTCTTAAAAACACATGAAGCTGGAATGTTGTTCAATATTGCTTCTTTGATACAATAAAATTTTGCTTGCTTCTTGACCTCTGTAAGTTAGTCTTTTATGCTTTTCAGCAGTGCATTGGCTTTCATAGCTACACATTTGTGCTCTTTTCTTTTTCTCCAACTGAAGGCGGACAGTTCTTCTTAATAAAAAATTGGAGATGCCTACTCTACTATTATGCCATGCAGATAGAAAGCATGTTTATGCTTATGGGACTTGTTTTCTTGCAGGGTATCTCGCATGTGCTCGCTGTTCAAGCTCGGGATCTCTTGTGCTTATTGAACCAGTCTCAACATTAAATGGTGGAGATCAGCCACTGTCACCACCTAAGACAGAAAGGTGCTCTAATTGTTCAGGAGCCGGAAAGGTATGTGCTCAGGGTTTCATGCTGAATTGATATTCTTCCATCTCATGCTATAAATTTTCTTTCTATGACCTGTACCTGAGAGCTAAAGAGGTACAGGAACAATACACAAGGGGAAAAGGCTTGTCATGTTTACCAACTAATTGTTGTGAATTGCTAAAAAATGCACAAATTTTGCCCTAATTTGCAATTACAACATAAACTTTTAAAGTTGGCAATTTGTATTGCAAACTTTAAATTTTTTGCAATTTCTTACATCAACCCAAAATCCAGCCATTATCAAGGCTTTTCACTAATCTTGTTTGGAGGATTTGGGAGATATAATTATGGAAGAGGGTTAATTAATGGGCTGTAATCCATTTGATTAATTTGTAAAATCGTAGAGTTTTCATTTACTTTTATTTTTATTTTAAAATTTTGAAAACAAGTTTGCCCTCGCTTGTTGATTGGGAATTAAGTGGTTGCCACATCAAAAATAGACGGATGTTAGGTTAAAATTCCAAAAAATTAAAAGTTTGTGATAAAAATTGCCAATTTTGAAAGATTATGTTGCAATTGTAAATCAGGGTAGTTTTTGAATTAGTTAGCAATTTACACATTTAACTATTAAAACATAATTAAAGTATCCCTTGAAACTTAAGCACTTTATTTCTGTCAAAAGCATTAGGTCCCTGGATCCGTATAAACTATAATGTAAATTTATGGAAATCTCCAGTTCCATGTCAAGATTCAAACCTCATCAGATTAATAACTGAAGCATCCTTTAAGTGATACCTTCGATATGCTCTGAAGTTTGAAGTATAAGTGGAATACTGTATCTTAGCATAGCCTTCCAGAAGAAAACAAGATGATTTTTTCCAACAATGGAGGAAAGTGAATTTCATTGAGAACACTGGTTTCCTTTTCTTCCCTTATAAGTCAATACATGTGATGAAACTTGATGCTTTAACTATTGCTGTTGTGCTGATCATATTGAAGTAGAAGATGGAACTATCCCCTATTGCTTTATCTAGTTAATTATTTATTAAGATTATAACAACCAAAGTATTTCAGTCAGTTCCATTTATAGAGAACTTTGTATAATTGTGTTGTAGCATCCAAAATTTCCTTGTGGTACGAGAAAGAGATTATTTGATTTTGACGTTTGCTACTTTTAATTGGTGAACTATGTATAGAGGTGTCCTTTTGGGTCGTCATTTCTGAAAAGTAACTGCAGACTTGGCGACCCCTCTAAATCAATCTAGGTGCATGTCCATTTTTTCTTCCTAGCTTGCTCCTTTCCAAACATGGTAAGTAGCTTCCACCACACAAACTCAAAAACCTGTGGATTGAATGAAAGGAAAAACATATATTGCTTCAATACTGTCCTTTGGCACTTAGAGAAACATGTTCATTGAGCTCTCCTAGGATATATTTTTGGTCTTCAGATCTCATGATGCACATTTATTTACCATATCCAAGACTTAATTAAATTGCATTCTGTTGGATTTATTTTAGGATTGAACTATCTTGTTCTGCCAATGATAAGGAACAGGAATAGACCTATCTGGCTTTTCTTTTCTTTTTTTGTCTTCCTGTCTCTTTTCACCCTGATTTTGCCTCTCCGTTCTGCTATTTGTCATCACCTTTGTTGCCAACCACTATCTATCCATCTGTTAATTTGTTATTTTCTCCTCATCATTTACCTTTCTTTTGACATTTCTTTTGTGTTCTCTTGTGGCTTCCTTAATCACAAAAGATTAAACTCATTTCATTCTTTTCAAGGCATAGCAAGAACAATTTGTTGCATTGATATAATATAAAAAGGTTCTTGTTTAATACCATTCTTCATTTGGGTTTAGAGAATCGTTAGATGTTGCTTGAGGTGGTATTGGGAAATGATAGTGATCAATGATTAACATGAATTAGTATGTGTATGTTGGATTAGTTCTAAGCATCATCCTTATCTATATTATACAGGTCATGTGCCCTACGTGTCTCTGCACAGGGATGGCTATGGCAAGTGAGCATGATCCAAGAATCGACCCCTTTGATTGATTAGTTTGGCCTTCGAACTATTCAATATGAAGTGGGGCTTTTCATTGTTTCTCTAACTGTAAGAATGGCAATTTGATGAAGCATGATGGACTCAAGTTGCTGAAAATTATCATATCTTTGTGATTATACGAGTTGATATTTCAGACTGATGATGAACTTTTCACTGATTTCAAATCCATATTATGATCTGTTCTTGGTTGGGATTTTCGTTGATGCAAGAACTTGCTGGAATTTTCATTTGCTAACTATTTAAAGTAAGGAAAAACTTCATTTGCAAATCCTATTAATTTTACGAGGCATATTAGGTTTAGGAGACCATTTCTTATTTATGAAAACATTTGGAAAATGCAGAGAAGAAATTTCCTACTGTAACTAAATGCTACAGGGTCAACCATAACTGATGATTTTATCCCGATTAAAATATCCATAGACTTAACCCGATTTCGAGTGCATCCCTCATTTTGAGTAGGGGTGGCAATGGGCGGGTTCGGGGATGGTATTGGCAATATCATCCTCATACTAAATTATTATATCTTATATCATCCCTGCTATCATTCCCGTTTTGAAAATTTGGTACGGGGATGGAGATTCATCGTTTGGGGAACTGATTCCCCATGGGGAATTCGGGTTCCCCAAATTTGATTTTCTATAAGTTAATATTTTTAAAATAATATTTAATAAATAAAGATAAAAAAACTAAAACAACTCATAAACAATATTAATTCATCATCAATATTTAATTCAACAATATTAAATCTAGTCTTTAAAACAAAATTATGAAATGCATAATCAAAATGACAACGCAATCTAACAAGTTAACTTCATACAACTTAAAATATGAAATTTTGAATATATTTATTAATTAATATATATATATATATATATATATATACCAATAAATAATATTAAATGGGGAACGGGGAATCCCCGTTACATATCAACGGAGTCGGTTTCGGGGTCGGGGATTGGATGGGGGCATGGATATCATCCCCGTACCATCCCATAATTTTTAAACGGAGAATCATCATCCCCGCCCCATTCCCCGATTCGATCGGGGAATCCCCGCCCCGTTAATATTGGTACCCAACGGGAATGGTACCCCACGGGGAAATTGCCATCCCTAATTTTGAGTAAGGTTTAAAATTCAAATCTTCCATTTTCAAATTATATCTCAAAAAAGTGGTTATAACTTTATTCCGGTTAAAATTACAATATAAAATTGTGAAGGTTGAAATGACCCAAATAATTGATTATTATAGGGTGCAAAGTGCAAACTATATATGTCAAAAGGGACTATTTTAAAATACCAATTAACTGAGAATGTAATCGAGATAAAGTCTAGTTGATATAGTTAGGGATGACAATGGGGTGGGGTCGGGGAGCAATCCTCATCCTCGTCCCCACATTCGCAGGGAATCCCCGTCCCTATCCCCGCGAGTGAAACGGGAAAATTCCCCT
The DNA here is from genome assembly GCA_946896805.1 of Scutellaria galericulata. NCBI lineage: Eukaryota > Viridiplantae > Streptophyta > Magnoliopsida > Lamiales > Lamiaceae > Scutellaria > Scutellaria galericulata. The sequence goes on from OX335788.1 coordinate 8,532,032, forward strand.
CGTGCCCCGCTCGCCCCATCTTGTTGTTGTTTTTTAAATTTTTTTTATCTAATTATTACATAAAAATAATCCATATAATTACATATAATTAAAATATCAACAAAAAAAACATATAAAAAATGGCTCATAATCCAAATAAAAGATGAAAACACAATTTAATAAAACCAGCTAAAACATAAATAAATTATCCTAATACATTTTCATTAATTTTTATCATTCTTCAATACTTAAAATGCAGTAAACTCTTCGATCTCCATATAATTTAATTTTTATATCAATTTCATTATATATATATATATAATATACATTTATACATATATATTATATATTTAAAATTTTGGGGGCCCGCGGAGAATGGGAAGGGGATCGCGGCCGGGCGGGGAATACAATCCCCATCCCACCCCACCAATTGGGGGAAATATTATCCTCGTTCCCGTCCCTGCAGAATATATTTCATCCCATCCCATTTTGAATGGATCTCTGCACGGAAGGAGGAATCCCCACCCATAGATATAGTGCTAGGTTCAATTGAGTTTATTCTTTTGAGCTCAAAGTCAAATCAATTACGTATAGAAATTGTTATTATTTAAAAATATAATTCAATTAAGAATAATTGAATATATTAAGAAGAAATTGTTATTATTTAAAAATATAATTCAATTAAGAATAATTGAATATATTAAGAAGAAATTAGTAAATTTTCTAATCTTTGTAAGATTTCTAACCTATCAAATTGGATTAGATCTTGTGTGAGGTTGTCTTGCGATCTCATTCCCTAGGTGGGCCGATCCAAATAATGTTGGTCAATGTCAATCAACATTGTTGATTCAAAAATATTACATAATATATATATATATATATATATATATATATGACTAATACTTTCATAAGCTTAATGTAATATTTTAAATTATTACATATTCAAACTTCAAAGTATGAGATAGACTTATCCGTAAAGCTCAACTTAATTGAGTGTGTTATGATCAAGGATGAAAATATCCCGATATTCGTGCGATATATCCGTATTTTGAAGTTTGCGATATGGATATGGAGGGTAAAAAATTATTTTCGGGATATCCCGGATATATCGCGAATATGTCGCAAATATCCATATCCATATTCGTCCGTCTCAATGTAAAATTAGAAAAAAAAATCGGGATATATCGCAAAATATCGGGATATATCCAAAAATCAAGTTTTTTTTTACAAAATATGTATTTTTAGACCAAAAATAAATTTGATTAAAATTTGAAAAATATTTTGTAGCAACAATAGTTCTTTTATTGTGAAATATTTTATAAAAATTATTAGAATAAGATTGATTAATTTGATTTATCATTTAAACATTACCGATTATCGTAAAAGCCAAAAAATTTCTTGAATTATGAAAATATCAATCATGTGCATGTAGCATGTTGGACTTGGCTGCAAGGCTAGCTAGTGTACTAGAAATGCACGTGGCTAATACTTTAATTATAATTGCCAATAATGCATTGAAAATTTTGAAACTTTTACCTTTTTTTTTTTTTTTTTTTTTAATTACTTGCAATTGCCTATAAATAATTGCACAATGCCTATTCCAAACACCAAACTTTTCTTCTCCAAGTTTACGACAAGTCTCTCTCTCTCTCACTCTCTCATTTTATAAATTTAATTTAGTTTTAGTTATAGGCTTATAGCAAATTAAAGTATTTGTTACATTTTTGTTTACTTTCTTAATTAAGATTGTTGTTTTAACTTTTGATGATTATGTCTTTTTTCTACAGTGACACAAGAGAAGGATGTACTAAAGAGTAAGGATAAATACAAGGAGAATTGGAAGAGCTAAGAATTGGTAATGATACATTTGGTTTCATTGTATTTATAATTGTTTTAATTTAATTTAATTTAATTATTGTCGACCTCAGAAATTATTTGTGGTATACATTATTCTCAATGTACTCAAGGAAATTGCTTAATGTCTTACATAGTTAGATTTGTTTATTTGAACATCACAAAAATGAGAAATTGTATATTAGTATGCTAATTTTGTAGACATACTAGAATTCAAAATTTTTCTTTAAAGTTATCTTTAATTCTTTCTTGTAATGTATACATTTTTTTCTTGTAATATATACATAGTTTGAATAAATTTTGTTCTCACATTTTAACCCTTTTTTTATAAATAAAATGAATAAATAGTTGTAGAGTTGGAATCTTCTTAATAAGTTCAAAGGTGTCAACCTTCAGAAAATAAAGGTTAAAATTCAACAATTTTGACTGGCTACGGTATTCAACTATTATGATATTGGATGCTTCATTTTTCTAGAAGCCTTTTAATCTGTATCCACAATCAGGCATGAAATAATGATCGTTCACGGTAGAAATATTCTTATTTGATAATGATTAATTTGTGGAAATTTTAGGATTTAATAATCTGTTTGGTGTCGTTTGAAGAGGAGGATTTAAATTTTTTTATATTCATGTAAAAGTAAGATAGTTAATTTAATTTAGAAGATTGATATTTTCCTATTCAAATAATCTTGCTAAATAAATAAAACAAGAAGCTAAGTGGTGGCTTGCTTATTAGACCCGGGAAACGTGGGGTGGGGGTAAGGGGTTAGGTTTTTTTTTTTTTTTTTAACAAATCATAATTGGAAATTAAATTATTTTTTATTTAAAATTTGTTTTTACCTACGATGAAGGATAAAAATATCCATATCGCATATCATATCGCAACCTTGATTTTACGGATATATCAATGGATATATCGATATCGCAAAAAAATAAAAAAAATTATGGAAACTCTATTAAAATTTTGGAAATTTTACATAAGATTTTACAGACTATTATAACATTAAAAAATGCATATATTTAATTTGAAATTTCAACAAAATAACAAGTTTACAACATACATATAAATAATAAACATACAAAAGCGTTATGGTGTGCTGTCGCCAGCATCCAAAAATAAATATTCACCTTAACTAACCTGTAGAAGGATAAGTAAGGGGTCGAACCCACAGAGAATAGCGTAATTCAATTATATAAATTCGTGTATTAAAGCAATAAAATGGGGGTGGTTTGGTTATATAAATTCGTGTATTAAAGCAATAAAATGGGGGTGGTTTGGTTTGTAGAATGATCATGCAACAAAAAGATTGCGGAAAACAATAGATTGAATAATCAGATTGATAAAATGATCTAGCCCTTGGATAGCCTCCCCCAAAATGATTTTTCCCAATTGATTAGCAATCCCGATTAACTCGTCCCTATCTCGAATCTTGCCCCTAAATCAGTGGTACGACCAAACTAGTTCGAATTATTTCTTAAGTTTAATTAATCAGCAGGTACGACCCCTAATTAATCTACCCTATGAATAACCCCAAAACATGTATTCAAGATTCAATTCATAGAATGCATTAACGATCCAAAATAATAGGGCAAACTAGACCATAAAAGCGGAACGTCCGAATCATGCAACCTAGACCTTGTTATCCCAAGCTACTATGATCACACAATATAACAATTACGGATTATACGTGCAATCTAGCGATGAATAATAAATCAATCAACTAAGGTGATCAGGCTTACAGAATTAATAAATATCCCATGCATAGCATAAACCAAATAACAAGAAAATCGAGATAGAGTGAGAAATCGTTACTACTTAATCAATGGTTGAAACATTCAAGGTTCTGGCGTCTCTTTGGACTAGAACAAAAGTTTAGTCAACATGGCTATGAACATAACAAAAGTCATCCCAGAATTCTCTGTCCAATTCTCTCTTAATCTAATCTCCTCTCTCTGCCGAACGACTCTAAGATCAGCCTCTCCTTAAAAACTAAGCCCTAAGATGTAATTAAGAAACTAATGGGCCTGGGCTAATGGGCTTTTAATCACGTAAGTGATAATTCAGCATCCACATTCCCAACACTGACCCCCTTAGTGTTGGGCTTCTTCTTTACTTATAGCTCATTTGACTTACAGCTTGTGTATCCTCTCACTTGGCTTGTCCCCAATCATCATATAGTTTGCAAAACAATCTGAAATCCATGAAAAATACAAAATCAAAGCCAACGAGACGAATATGATAAAGATCAGGTAAATGCAATAGAATAGCGAACAATTAACTATAATAACTGTCGCATAACACATGTAAAACATGAACAAATCCCATCTTATCACGTTACGAAAATTGAGATTTATTCAAAACTAATTGATAAAACCAAATCACTAGAACCAAACTAATGATCTATAAGATTCAAAAATAACAAGTGCAATGTTATCTTTGTCCAACCAATATTGGTACCAACTCATCACATTTAAGTAATTATGAATATAATTATGCACATATTGTTGGTACGTTACTCTATCTCTTCCAATGGTTTCACCATAAATTGGATAGTGTGGATTGAGCCAATCATCATTTTGTTGGTACATGCTTCCATAGCACATTTGAGGGAGTAAATAATTAAATACGTTTTGAGTACTCCAATCAATCTGTGAACTCCCGTATGTGTTATGAGTATATGATTCTTGAGACATGTCATTTTGGTTGGTGCCCATGCCTATTGAGTTCAAGCTCATTGAAAGTGATCGATGTATATTAGCATTTGAGCTTTCATCTTCATGCCAAGTATGTCTCCTTGTATAATCTTTTCCGATTGCACCTATACTTGGACCTCCTTCTCTTGATCCATGATTTGTGTCTTGTGTTGCATGAGTGACTCACCCTCACCTTTGAATGGACTCAATGGTCTTTGATTTGAAAAATAATCTTCTTGATTTGGTCTGCCATTACCACCATCACTGTTTCCACCATTTCCTCCATCATCAGTTGAGTTATTCGTTTTGGTAGATGAGTCTGAAGACTCTGAACCAAGAGTGGTACTACCAACTTCTTATTGTAACACCTGATTCACATCAACACCACTCTCACGAACCATAGTTGCTACTTTTGGATTCGAATTTTCTTCGTTGTCATCTAAGTGTGCAGGACAAATCCATTGAAAAAGTGGGTCTTGTTCCTCATTACTTGTTTCAGCAGTTATATCTACTAGGTCTAGATATTCTTGCTCAGCAACCTTATCATTTTCTGCTTCCATATCTCGTATCCTCAACTTCATATTATAATAACAAAACACAAGTTGTTGAAGTTTTGGATACGCAAGACGATTTCGTTGCTTCGTGTGTATCAATGCAAATGTACTCCAATTTCTCTCACATGCAGAAGATGATGCCGTTTGTGACAATATTCGTATGACCAATTTTCTTAGTGTTGGCGATGAATGACCATACATAACCCACCATTCAGCTGCCTAACACATAACACACAAATCAAGTTTGGTGAAAACATGTAATACAAAAATATCTTAATTAATAAATTCGTGCAGTCTTAGAAAATAATAAATTCAATTTTAAAAACTAATATGGAACCATTGTAGATCGAGAAGCAATCGCAGCACAATCAGCAAATCTCTTCCTCTCCTCACGGAAATAAGTAAGCTTCACGTTTAAACCAAATTTATAAGTATTTTTCTTAAAAATAAAATAACCATAATATTTGTATATGATGGATAAATATCAAGATTTTATGATACCTCATTTCCAAATAGTGCTAAACCATCAGAATTGGGCACTAATTTGTTAAACACTTCATGCACTGCTTGAATAAGTACAAGATCATCACCAACTCATGATCCATACTGGAATCGTGGATTCAAGTAATAGGTTATAAATATCAATTAAAGATTGTTAGGATATCACACGTCAATTAATAAATAGTCAATTTAAAATAATAACAATTTAATACCTGCCGCATGTAATAGATGGTAAAGTGTACGATCCCACCTGGAGTTAATTATTTTCAATATCCAACGTGATCTTTTTATGTGTTCAACCTTTTCTTTCATTATACGAAACAAATGAAATAATATGGGCATAGTAGGAACCACCTTTGTATCTACCACTCACAAAATTTGATACAGTGGCTCATAAATATCTACCACATGTTGTATTTGATCTCAAAATGTATGGTCAAGTACTTGTCTTTCCAAATTCTTTCCCACATTTGTTCGACTTAGCTTATTCTTTCCCCACTCTTCACTTGCAAACAATTGCTTCAAGCTATTCTTTTTCTTCAGAAGGCTGTCTAATGCAATATAGTTAGTTGTAAACCATGTAGCTTCTGGTCGTACTATATCACCTAGACAAACCTCTCGCATTAGTGCAAGTAACCAACCATGATTATAAATGTAGTTGGTTAAATCTCTAGCCATCTTAATGACCTCTGCAACACTCTCTCGTTTTCCAATATCCTCAAATATTAAATCAACGCAGTGGGCAGCACAAGGAGTCCAATAAAAATTATATTTACTCATTAACTTTTTTCCGGCTTTCACAAAAGCTGATCGACTATCAATGACAACTTGTACGACATTCTGCTTCCCAACATCAAGTACCACTTCTTTTAGCAAACTATATATGTATTGATGATCCCTGATTTGGTTGGGAGCATCAACTGATTTAAGAAAAATGCTTCTACCCTTACAATACACCATAAAGTTTATGATGGACAACTTTATTGGTCCAGTCCATCCATCTGCCATGATTGTGCACTCGTAGGTCTTCCACTTTTCTTTTTGGACATCCACATAAACACTTCTTTATTTATGCTTCATATCAAGATATTTATGTTTGATTTTGTATGAAGTTGGTGGGGCCACTCACATACCTACTTCTTGTGCACCAACTATCATATTTTTAAAGTAGTGTGAGGAATTTTTGTTAGGTGGTAAATTCTCGTAAATGAAAAACTTACTTACCAATCTCCCCAATTTTTCATTGAGGTTGCCACAGGAAAACATGTCTTTCAATTTTTTTCTGTTTTGCCCCTTGTGATTTGTATGAAGATGGTGCAACCGGAGCTGAAGGTTCATAACTTTGCTCTCGAACACTTTGTGTTCGATGAAATTGGGAAAAAGGTTCTGTACCTCAACTTGAACTACCTCTTTTATTAGTAGCCTAACTTTGTGTTTGTTGTCTTTCCCACTCATTTTCCTTAGAAGGTAGTACGATATGCTCGTCATTCATCAGGATTATTAAGATCAACAGGATACATCAATATATCATCCTCATCCCCATCGTCGTCATCATCATACTCATCAGTCAAGCCTCATTGTAGTTCTGCCCTAATGTCCTCCATTTTTTCAGCTTTCTTTTGTTTTGCAGTGTCCTTCATTTTTAGTAAGTTATGAATTTCTTGCTTTACTTCTGGAGGTACGTTTGGACATTTTCGTGAGTTTTTGCGAGGATCTATATGGCTCAAACGATACTTAAAATGGGTAATACCCCGCCTTGAAGTACATGACCACAAAAATTACAAATTGCTCAATTTCTATTGTTAGGAATGACTTTGCAGTATTTCCATTCTGGATCAATTCTTGCTTTGCCACCACTAGTCATTTTCTTTTTAGGCACCTCTTGAAAAGTTTATCATATTTATATTTTGAAATAAAAGAGTTAAAATTTATGATAATAAATCAAAACAACAACAAAACTTAAAGGAATTTGCAAAACAACAACAATAATATGGAAATAAATAATGACACATATATATTGTTATGACATATACTAGTGTGTGTGTATGACATATATTTGATATACTAGGGTTAAAATCATAGTGATTAAATAATAAATTAAATATCAGATATATTAATTTTTATGATTTTTAATTTATTATTTATATTTAAAGGAAAACATAGTGATTATCTTCGCACAAACGGTAAATTATCGAATCCTAAATGCAGTTGAAATCATGGTACGTCTTAATGTTATTCATACTCCTATATCAGAATGAAAATCACTGGAAACTCATCTCGAATCACAATCCAAAAGCTAATTTTAATGTTTAGAAGAAATACAATGTTTTACAATACTATCCATAATTTACCCTTAGGTTTCCATAATTGACTTTTAACCATATATATATACACTAGTATATGTCATAACAATATATATATATATATGTGTGTCATTATTTATTTCCAGATTATTGCTTTTGTTTTGCAAATTCCTTTAAGTTTTGTTGTTGTTTTGATTTATTATCATAAATTTTAACTCTTTTATTTCAAATATATAAATATGATAAAATTTTCTAGAGGTGCCTAAAAATAAAATGGCTAGTGGAAGTGGTAGTGCTAGTGGTGGCGGAGCAAGACTTGATCTAGAATGGAAATACTGCAAAGTCATTCCTAACAATAGAAATGGAGCAATTTGTAATTTGTATGGTCATGTACTTCAAAGCGGGGGTATTACCCGTTTTAAGTATCATTTAAGCCATACAGATCCTCGCAAAAACTCACAAAAATGTCCAAACGTACCTCCAGAAGTAAAGCAAGAAATTCGTAACTTACTAAAAATGAAGGACACTGCAAAACAAAAGAAAGCTGAAAAAATGGAGGACATTAGGGCAGAACTACGATGAGGCTTGACTAATGAGTATGATGATGACGACGATGAGGATGAGGATGATATATTGATGTATCCTGTTGATCTTAATAATCCTGATGAATGACGAGCATATCGTACTACCTTTAGAGCTTCTAAGGAAAATGAGTGGGAAAGACAACAAATAAAAAGTTGGGCTACTAATAAAAGAGGTAGTTCAAGTCAAGGTACGGAACCTTTTTCCCAATTTCATCGAACACAAAGTGTTTGAGAGCAAAGTTATGAACCTTCAACTCCGGTTGCACCATTTCATACAAATCACGAGGGGCAAAATAGAAAAAATTGAAAGACATATTTTGCTGTGGAAACCTCAAAGAAAAATTGGGGAGATTGGTGAGTAAGTTTTTCATTTACGAGAACTTACCACCTAACAAAAATTCTTCACACTACTTTAAAAATATGATAGCTGGTGCACAAGAAGTAGGTATGTGAGTGGCCCCACCAACTTCATACGAAATTAAACATAAATATCTTGATATGAAGCATAAAGAAATGAGTGTTTATGTGGATGCCCAAAAAGAAATATGGAAGACCTATGAGTGTACAATCATGGCAGATGGATGGATTGGACCAATAAAGTTGTCCATCATAAACTTAATTTATGGTGTATTGTAAGAGTAGAAGCATTTTTCTTAAATCAGTTGATGCTTCCAACCAAATCAAGGATCATCAATACATATATAGTTTGCTAAAAGAAGTGGAAGTTGGGAAGCAGAATGTCGTACAAGTTGTTATTGATAATGGATCAGCTTTTGTGAAAGCCGGAAAAAAGTTAATGAGTAAATACAATTTGTATTGGACTCCTTGTGCTGCCCACTGCATTGATTTAATATTTGAGGATATTGGAAAATGAGAGAGTGTTGCAGAGGTCATTAAGATGGCTAGAGATTTAACCAACTACAATTATAATCATGGTTGGTTACTTGCACTAATGCGAGAGGTTTGTCTAGGCAATATAGTACGACCAGAAGCTACATGTTTTGAAACTAACTATATTGCATTAGACAGCCTTCTGAAGAAAAAGACTAGCTTGAAACAATTGTTTGCAAGTGAAGAGTGGGGAAAGAATAGGCTAAGTCGAACAAATGTGGGAAAGAAATTGGAAAGACAAGTACTTGACCATACATTGTGGGATGAAATACAACATGTGGTAGATATTTATGAGCCACTGTATCAAATTTTGCGAGTAGTAGATACAAAGGTTGTTCCTACTATGCCCATATTATTTGATTTGTTTCGTATAATGAAAGATAAGGTACTATGCCCATATTATTTGATTTGTTTCGTATAATGAAAGAAAATGTTGAACGCATAAAAGGATCACGTTTGATGTTGAAAATAATTAACTCCAGATGGGATCTTACACTGTACCACCCATTACATGCAGCAAGTAATGAATAGTTATTATTTTAATTGACTATTTATTAATTGATGTATGATATCCTAACAATCTTTAATTGATATTTATAGCCTATTACTTGAATCCATGATTCCAGTATGGATCAGGAGTTGGTGATGATCATGCACTTATTCAAGCAGTGCATGAAGTGTTTAACAAATTGGTGCCCATTTCTGATGGTTTAGCACAATTTGGAAATAAGGTATCATAAAATCTTGATAATTATCCAACATATACAAATATTATGGTTGTTTTAGTTTTAAGAAAAATACTTATAAATTTGGTTTAAACGTGAAGCTTACTTATTTCCGTCATGAGAGGAAGAGATTTGCTAATCGTGCTATGATTGCTTCTCGATCTACACTAGTTCCATGTTAGTTTTTAAAGCTAAATTTATTATTTTCTAAGACTGCATAAATTTATTATTTAAGATATTTTTGTATTACATGTTTTCACTAAACTTGATTAGTGTGTTGCGTGTTTAGCAGCTGAATGGTGGGTTATGTATAGTCATTCATCGCCAACACTAAGAAAATTGGCCTTACGAATATTGTCACAAACGACATCATCTTTTGCATGTGAGAGAAATTAGAGTACTTTTGCATTAATACACACGAAGCAACAAAATCGTCTTGCAAATCCAAAACTTCAACAACTTGTGTTTTGTTATTATAATATGAAGTTGAGGATACGAGATATGGAAGCAAAATATGATAAGATTGCTGAGCAAGAATATCTAGACCTAGTAGATATAACTGTTGAAGCAAGTGATGAGGATTAAGACCCACTTTTTCAATGGATTTGTCCTGCACACTTAGATGACAACGAAGAAAATTTGAATCCAAAAGTAGCAACTATGGTTCGTGAGAGTGGTGTTGATGTGAATCAGGTGTTACAACAAGAAGTTGGTAGTACCACTTTTGGTTCAGAGTCTTCAGACTCATTTACCAAAATGAATAGCTCAACTGATGATGGAGGAAATGGTGAAAACAGTGATGGTGGTAATGGCGGACCAAACCAAAAAGATTATTTTTCAAATCAAAAACTATTGAGTCCATTCACAGGTGATAGTGAGTTCACTCATCCAACACAAGACAAAGATCATGGATCAAGAGAAGGAGGTCCGGGTATAGGTGCAATTGGAAAGGATTATACAAGGAGATATGTTTGGCATGAAGATGCAAGCTCAAATGCTGATATAGATCGATCACTTTCAATGAGCTTGGACTCAATAGACATGGGCACCAATCAAAATGACATGTCTCAAGAATCATATACACATGACACATACGTGAGTTCACAGGAGTTCACAGGAGTTCACAGTTTGATTGGAGTACTCAAAACATATTTAATTATCCACTCCCTCAAATGTCTTATGAAAGCATGCACCAACAAAATGATAATTGGCTCAATCCACACTATCTAATTTATGGTGAAACCATTGGAAGTGATAGAGTAACGTACCAACAACATGTGCATAATTATATTCATAATTACTCAAATGTGATGAGTTGGTACCAATATTGTTTGGACAAAGATAACATTGCATCTGTTATTTTTTGAATCTCATAGATCATCATTTTGGCTCTAGTGATTTGATTGTATCAATCAGTTTTGAATAAATTTCAATTTTCGTAAGTTTTTTGTATATTTATTATTTATATGTATGTTTTAAACATGTTATTTTGTTAAAATTTCAAATTAAATATATGCATTTTTTAATGTTATAATAGTCTGTAAAATCTTATGTAAAATTTCCAAATTTTTGATGAGTTTCCATAATTTTTTTAAATTTTTTGCGATATTGATATATTCGTAAAATAAAAGTTGCGATACGACTTGCAATATGTATATTTTCATCCTTGGTTATGATTGAGGTTTTTTTTTTTTTTTTAACTAAATAGGTGGTGAGTGGGCTCTACTCAACTACAAATGATATAAATAATTCAAATAATTATCCACACCCATACCCACCATCATTTTCTAAACACACTCCCATATACTAAATACAACCCTATTAAAATAATTTAACTTAAAAATTTCTAGCCACACCTAGTACATCTCAATTTTACCCTTATAGTAAAAATAAAAAATAAAAAAAAATAAAAATCTGAACGATCTTCTTCTCTCCGACTTTCCCCTGTCCTCTCCCCTCCACTCTCTGGACAATATCTGATATCTCCCATTATTTTTCTTGCTTCTGCTATTCGGCTGTTCCACCCCACGTCGCCACCTCCTTCTTTGGTTCGACCTCTTTAGGTCCAACTCAACTAAAAGCTGTGGTATGAGCGACCGGTAGTGGTCGGAACATCATCTTTCAACTTAATTTGTTAATTGATCAAGAGACGAAGCAGCGGAAGTGTATTGGAACTTGGAAGGTCTATCGATGGATGCCCTGAGAGCAACGTATGGCGATGCTTCATCCGACTCCGATTCGGATTCGGATTCGGGTCCGACCCGTATAACCGAACCGACTCAATTGCCCACGACTCTCCCTCCTCCACCCCTCTCTCTTATCCAGCCCCCACATTCTGCAGGTCACTTTTTTTTTTCTCTTTCCACTTTTAGCTCATATATTTCCCACGTGCTCCGAGTGTTTGATGTTTTGCCTGTGACAGGTTCATCTGATTTCTTTCTACAAACAAATAATCAAAATCGAGTCCGTAGCTTCCCTCACGTTGAGGGTAACTATGCTTTGCATGTTTATATCCCAGGTAACTTCACCTTTTCTTTTTATAAGTTGATTAACTATATTGCTGCTAATTTCAGTTATCATATGAAATATTAAATTTTGTTTGCTGGGTTTAGTTATTATACCAATGTCATCGAGAAAGGAACTAGCGCTGTTCCTGAAAAGAATTGCAGCTGTTGTAAGTGAGCTTCATGTGGTTGATATAGACATCCCTTTAAGTAGTTTAATCAAAGAGGACCGAAAATTCGAGCAAGTTGTCTTAGGTAGGGAGTTCCATGTGAGTTTGGGAAGGACTGTTCCCATTCGAGTGCATCAACGAGACTCGATGGTGGCTATGCTTAGACAGAAGCTGCAGTCTCATAAGAGGTGAGAAGTGTCCTACCTTAGGCAATTGGAAATTCTTTAGCAATATTTTGAGCTTGCAACTAGTTGATCATTGGTGTTCTTGAAATGGAATAGGTATTGGATTGACTTTAATAAGTGGGAGGTTTTTGTGAATGATGATGGCACACGAACATTTGTTTCACTGGAAGTTACCACTGCAGGTTTAGCTGAGGTATGGTGGAATTTTCATTGTTGATATGCCTGTGTTATATTTTACTTGCATTTCTTTTCATCCGTTTCTCTTCAGTAGGTATTCTTTTGGATCTTTTCTGCATCTTTTTGGTGTTTTTGCTTTTTGGTTTTTCATAGGTTAAAGTGTCAATCATAATTCATATACGATGCAAAGAAATATAACACGAATGAAGGTGCCTTCTTGTCTTATAAAAGGTTAAAGATAAAAAGCTTGCATAGTCAATTGCAGTTTCCCTTTAACCATTCAAAATGTATGGAATACTTATACCACCAACCTTATTAGTGCCCAACTCTTCTTAGTCTCATTTCGAGGTGAAATATTCAAAGTTTGTCACACTTTCCTCCACCATCCATCTGCTAAAATATCTGCGGATTACAGCCAAAAAAACAGTTTCAAGCTTTGCAATTTATCATTGAATCCTTCTTTTGGTGGATAAATATGGAATATTTTGCTAAAACTATTCAATTATGCACTCTCCAGCATTTCAGTCTTTTCAAGTTTCCTTATAATCATAAAACTAACTTGTGGTTGTGCTTTTAAGTTTATATTCATAAAGTGTCAATTTTTTTTTTTTTTGGTAATTATCCCCTGTGATGTGTCTTTTGTAAATAATTTTAACCTTATCTGTTGGTCAGGGATATGTATCATTTGTGGTTTTAATTGAATATATATATACGAGAATTGACATTGTCTGATGGAGATCGAGGGGAAAAGAGTAGATCTTAGCATCAACATTAGTACTTTATCTATTCTGAAATTTAAATGCAATAAAGCTGAATATCTTTGAGCAAATAAGTATGCATGAGTTGATTTATACACTATCAATAGTTTGGGTGATAACCATGAAAGAACTCTTTATAATCTTATGCATAAACCCTAAACCCAATCCTTGTTTTTCTCTTTATAAGCTTATCTGTTAGTGAAGGGTGTGGATCATTTGTGATTTTCGTTTAATATCAATGAAAGAGGCCAAAAGAGTGATTTTAGATCATCATTGTCTCTTCGGTCTATTTTAAACTTGGGTTAGTTGCTAAAAAGTCATTAACTGTCCTAATTTGCAATTACAACATAAACTTTCAAAGTTGGCAATTTCTATCATATACTTTCAATTTTTTTTTTTCAATTTCAATTACCAATCCAAAATCCCACAATTTTCAAGGATTAATTTCACAAATCTTGTTTGGAGGATTTGGAAATACGATTTTGGAGGAGAGTTGACGAAGTGGTTGCAATCTCTTTTAATTCATTTGTAAAAGTTGTAGATATATATATATATATATATATATATATATATATATATATTTTTTTTTTTAATACGTGGATAACAAGATGACTCTTGCCTGATGACTGGAAATTAAGTGGTCGCCTTATCAATCATAAATAGCTGAATTTTGGATTGGTGAGTGAAATTGTAAAATATTTAAATTGTGATAAAAACTATCCACTTTGAAGTTCATGTTACAATTGCAAAAAGGGTAAAGTTCGTGAATGTTTAAACAATTAACCCTTAAAATATTAAATGGAAATAGCTTAATGTGTTCTAGTGAACAAATATGCATAAAATTTTGTATGCAATAACAATACCTTGGGGTTTAACCATGATCTAACTTATTATTTTATGCATACACACTAAGAAAAATATAATCATGAACTCAATTTCTAGTTATGAGTTATGATTGGTGTAAAATTTCATCATTGGCAATTGAACTAGTCAAAATGATATTGTTGAGGAAGAAAATTTATACATAATTATGAAAGTAAGATTCAATGTGCTAATGCAACATTTATAATATTTGGTGATTAAATGCATAGTTTCACAAATTCCTTTGGGGTGCAGTGCAACAAACTCAAAGTGTGAGCATGTTGAGCATAAACAAGAGTGTTTGCTAAAAGTTTAAAAATAAAATTTTATTTCATCCTAAAATAAGATTTTAAGAGCTTCTAGTTTTTTAAGACGTAAGGAGATTCCATCTTATTTCTAAAATAAGATTTTATGTTTTTTAAAACTTCATTATTTAAGTTGCACAAATTGACATTACTAACATTTTATAAGCTCATCATCTTATTTATCCATACTCTTCCACAACTTTTTAAAATAAGATAAATAAGATAAAACATCATATAAGTGTTTTGACCTGTGGTAAAATACAGCTGCGACTTCTTTACAACTTGCATCAAGTGCAATAGTATTCCAAGTCAAATACGGAGCCACGGAATTGCTCAACTGATTCTTATGCTAATAATGATTTGAATTCGTTTCATTTTCTTTGGTTTAGATCAACAAGCAAATTGAAGCTGTGAATGGAGTCTACAAGCTTCATAGGCTTCCAGAGTTTTACCAGGTTGGTTTCACATATGGTAACAACTTTTTGCATTTAAACGAATTTTCTATATCTCATTGACAAGTTCACCTTTCCATCTTCACAGAATCCACGCCCACATATATCCGTAGCTTGGGCAGTTGGTGATATAAGCAATTCTTTGAAGAGTGTGATTGCAGATGAGCTGCAGAGGCATACTGCTAATGCTATTGGAGTTTTATCAAACAAGCACATTTTTACAAGTATATTTGGTGGGATTTCATGTAAAATAGGCAATCGAACCTACGAGATATGCAAAGTCCAGGAAGAATGAGCTGTGTCATAAATTTCAATTGGAGTATACAAAATCTTCGATGGTGGTAAGATGCCTTCCCCCCTTGCTCATAAAGGAAAATAGTGGGTTGTTTGCATGGAATGTTTGAAAGCATACCACAAGTCATTTTGTATGTATATAATGATTATTAACATTGTCGCACTTGTCCCTGACACAAACTAATTTATTCTTAGATTCATTATGGTGCATCTGATTCTAGAATGTTACAAACGAGTATCAAGAATCATGAATCTTGCTAGGGGAATTGGAAGAATCATGAACATTTCAATGCAATTTCTTTTTTACTTTATATAGGTGTGAAGATCATAGAGCTGGACTGGTTAATATACCAACTCGCACTACGGCACCAAGTGTTATGGCGAATTGCATTCGGGTGGGCAGTTTTCATATGAAATAGGGCGATAATGTTTTGAGTATGATATGGTTGGATTTTGCATGGAGAGCTGGTTAATTTAGGGAGCAAAATGGGACATGAATTGATTCTTGTTTATGTCATGTAGTTTAGCCACTGTCATTCTTACACAACCTATTGGTATCGTTTAAGTGATTTTCTCATTGTAAAAAACTATGTTATTGCCTATCAATGTTGTAAAAGGTGCTACAAGTAATGTGGGCATCAGATTGAGGTGTAGTGAGTGTTACATGGGAGAAAATGTGAAGACCACATGCGCTCTTGCTTAAGTTTTTATATTAACAAAAAATGTTTTTTTATGCCTACTCAAGGACGAAAATATCGGTATCGGAAAAAATATCGGTACCTTGATTTTACGGAAATATCGACGGATATATCGATTTCGGTGGAAATAGCGGACATTTTTTTTTTAAATATGGAAACTTTGTAAAAAAATTGAAAATTATATCTAGTAGTTTATAGAATATTATAACTAATATTAATACATATATTTAATTTAAATTCCAAATAAAATGATATGTTTACAACAAATATAGAGATAAATTATTATATAATTAATACATGGACTAGTAATAGCTTGAACTCCTATGAGGTTCAAATGAATAAGATAGCTTGAACTCCTATGAGGTTCAAATGAATAAGATGAGTTGAAATGAATAAGATGACATGCAACGTTACCACAATTAACGTTTTTCTTATATATGGTAAAAAAAAATTGACTTATGTTAGTGATAGTGATTTCTCTTCACTTAGTTCGTAGGTTACCATCAAAATTGACTTATGTTAGTGATAATGATTTCTCTTCACATAGTTCGTAGGTTACCATCAAAATTGATTTATGTTAGTGATAATGATTTCTCTTCACTTAGTTCGTAGGTTACCATTATAATTAACTTATGTTAATTAAAAAAAAAACAAAATTGCACAAGCACATAAGTACTAAATATTGCATTACATGTACAAAACAATAAATAAATATAAATCACAACATCCTTTGAAAAAATTAAATATTTTAGTAAAGTATTTGAAAAACTAACCTTTTTATTCTTTAAAAATCTTGAATCCTCTTGATGTAGAACAATACTTGTAGAAGGAGAATATTTGTGTAGTGTGATTTTTCTAGTTGAAATTGTTATGGAATGTATAAAAATATATCATACATTTATAGATAAAAAAAGGTAGACAAAAAATCCATGAAATGATTAATTTTTAAATAAGAAATCTCATCTTCATTTTAATAAATGATGTGGAAAGTGGTTCCACTTAATAAATTCATAAAAAAAAGAAAAAATTAAAAAAAAAAATCACCGACATATGCACAAAACCAGTATATATGGGCAATATACCGCAGTTTTATAAAGGGACTCACCGATATCGACATTTGAACGACATTTTACCGATATATAACCGATATTTTGACGAAAAAAAAAGTTGCGTATTATTATTTCGGTACTTCAATTTCGACGAAATTTCGCGATATTTTCATCCATGTGCCTACTTTATCACTTTTGGGGTATAAACAGACTATTTTACCCTTAAGTAGTGTAAGTGGTCTCGCAAGTAATACACATGGTCTTCCAAGATTTAAACATTAAGACAAGTGGTCTCATAACAAATTCACATTATGACCACTTTTTGCATTGAGACCTCTCTCTAATCTCGCAACTCAGCTCAACAACATCGCGACAAGTGGTATTACAATAAATTGATATCATGACCAGACAAAGTATCGAGACCAATAATCTCATAGCTCACTAGCATCGAGACAAATGGTCCTACAATTTATTTGCATCATCACCAACATATGTGTTGAGACAACTAATCTGGCAAGCTACTAGCATTGAGACAAACTATTTATCATCGAGACTAGTAAATAAAATCCTAATTTCACAAATTAATTCAAATTATAAAAAACCCAACAATCAGGTTCAAAAAATAACTCCAACTCCAAACAACCCAACAATTAATTTCAACAAACTAATTTGGATTCTCTCTCCATCTCTATCTATACTTGTCGTTGCTGATTGTTGTTTCTTGTTCATAAGTCATCTTTGTTTCATATGAGCTCAAATAAGATGGGTCTCGGTGGGGAATCGAGAGAAAGACTAAATGAAGAAGAAAATTGTCTCGATGAGAGAAAGGTTCGAAGGGCTTGATGAAAAGGAGAGAGAAGACTCAATGGATTTTCGAGAGAACACAAAAATTTACATAAGACGTCATACTTAGTTACCGTGAAACGGATTCTTATTATCTACAAACAAAATCCATTTTCACAAATTTATATGTAAATTATGAAGTGTGGGTTGTGAGTTTCTAATGTAACTAGATTCGTAAGATAGTCACACATAAGATTCTCTCGGAGTTGGGAGAATATGGATTGATGGATATGTTGGAGTAATTACACTGACATTGTTGAGGACACATAATTTCGGCTATAATAGTTTGGTTTTCTATTATATACTGTTAAAGGAAGCCTTGGTGGTGATCATGTTAACTTAGCTCTTGGAAGAGTACATGGACAGCTAAGCTATGTGGATGTCTTACTTGGAGTTCAAGATGAAGACAAAATTCTGAAGACAAAGTCTTAATACATTTAATGTAGCATTTATCACAATGACGGTACATATTGCTTTATTGTACTAAGTTAAATAGTTTGTTGGATGTTTTGTCTTTCCATTGTAGATAGTTATTCTATAAGAACCTTTTTTCATAGCTTTGTAATTCATTCAGAAAATTATCAATGAAACAGTGACTGTGTTCATTTCTTCTTGCTTCAATGGCTTTTGTTTTGAATACTTGTCTCACTATTTTCTCTCATGGTATCAGAGCAGGTTTATCCTGGCTCTGATTTCGACTTCTCTTTCTGAATACACAAACCACACAAAATCATGGGGGATAAAACTCCCACCACTGTTGCAGCTAAAGAAACAACTATCACCCTCTCACAAACTCAAATCATCCAACCACAAAATCAGCTTGTTTCTGTTAAATTAGAGGAATCCAACTTCCTAATATGGAAGCAACAAGTTTATACTACCATCAAAGGATATGGGCTTCAATCCTTTATACAGTCAAACAATAGTTGTCCACCAAAGATAGTTACAGAAACTGGAACCAAAGAAGAAGTTCCAAATCCAGAATATGCAACATGGGAGAGGCAAGACCAGTTACTTGCCTCAGGATTCTCTCTTCTCTTAGTGTTAGTGTTCTATCACTAATGATTGGTCTTGAAACATCCTACGAGATCTGGAGCACCTTAGAGTTAAGTTTTGCAAGCCAAACCAAAGCAAAGCTTATGCAATATAAAATACAACTTCAAACCATTAAGAAAGAAGGAATGAGCATGAGAGAGTATCTTGGGAAAATGAAGAACTGTTTCAATTTGCTAGCTTCAGCAGGTCAAAAGATGAATGAAGATGATCAAGTGATGCACATTTTATCTGGTCTTGGCCCTAGTTATGACTATATGATGGTCAATGTCACCTCAAGGGCAGGATACATATCTGTAACTGAAGTACAAGCATTGTTACTCTCATATGAGTCAAGATTGGAGGTGAATCAGACCCATAGCCAAGGAGTTAATACTGAAGGTTCACAACTAAGTGTAAATGTTGTGACAAGAGGGAATCAATCTCAAAATTTTCAAAAAAGATTCAATACTGGAAATTTTAGAGGTGGAAGAGGCCAACAATTTCAACCAAGAGGAGGGAGATTCTCTAGAGGAGGTTATAGAGGTAGAGGTGGCAGATCTAATGGAAGACCAACTTGCCAATATTGTGGCTATGTTGGTCATGCTACAGACAAGTGCTGGTATAATCATGATAACATCCCAACACCTTAAGGCCAACAAAATGTACAGCAACAACAGTTTGGAGGTAGAAATCCCACCTTAAACTTAGCTCAATTTCCATCATATCCTAATGGACAAGAAGCTGGTAGTGAGTATAGCTGGTATCCTGATACTGGAGCTTCCAACCATGTCTCCAATGACATGAGCAACATGAGTCTTACCACTGAATACCAAGGAACAAGTAAGGTCCAGATGGGAAACGGTGCAGGTGAGCATATAACTCATATTGGTAATGCTTATCTCAAATCTCTCTTACATTCTAGATCCTTTATACTTATAAATCTTTTGCATGTTCCTAACATCACTAAAAATCTCCTCAGTGTTTCTCAGTTTGCTCTTGACAACAGTGTTTTCTTTGAGTTGCATCCTTCTATTTGTTTTGTCAAGAATCAAGTCACTCAGACTACTTTGCTCAAAGGGACTCTTGAGAATGGTTTGTACAAGTTCACACTGCAACCAAAATCTTTACCAACTCACTCTTTCAATTTCAATCAAGGAGATCACTCGAAACCTGCTGCTTCTCTTAATCAAGGAATCTTTTCCAGCATATCATCGTTATCTTCTTCTGTCTTTAATTCTAGTGTCTGTAGTGCTTATCTTAAAAAGGGTAATAGTTTAGAATTGTGGCATCAGAGGCTCGGCCACAACAGTCATGAAATTGTAAAAATTGCTCTTAGAGATTGTAAGATACCTCTTGAAATGAAAAGCACTGATTCCAAATTGTGTGTTGCTTGCTCTTTAGCAAAAAGTCATAGATTGTCATATTCTGTGTTTGACACTCAATATAAAAAACCTTTTGATCTTGTTCATTCAGACCTATGGGGACCTTCACCTATAACTTCCAAAAATGGTTATAAATAGTATGTGAACTTCATAGACCATTTTTCTAAGTTTACTTGGATTTATCTCCTTAAGCAAAAATCTGATGTTTCCTCAGCCTTTATACACTTCAAAAACATGGTATAAACCCAATTTAACCTTAAAATCAAATCTCTCCAAACAGATGGTGGGACAGAATATAAGCCTTTGAACCAAATCTTTGAATCCCGTGGAATTCACCATAAAGTTGTTTGCCCTTACACTCCACAGAAAAATGGAGTGGCAGAAAGGAGACATAGGCATATTGTAGAAACGAGCTTGTCTCTTCTTGCTCAGTCACATGTCCCTTTACATTTTTGGGATGACTCATTTGTTGCTGCTGTATACATCATGAACAGAATACCAGTAAAAAGTCTATCTTACAAATCTCCTCTTGAAATACTCTATAAGCATAAACCAAACTATAGCAACCTAAGAGTCTTTGGTTGTTTGTGTTTCCCTCATACAAGACCTTTCAATAAACACAAACTTGAGCTTAGATGTGAAAAAGGAGTTTTCTTGGGTTATAGTAACAAGTATAAAGGATACAAGATACTCTTAACCAATGGTAAAATCATTTACACAAGAAATGTCATTTTTTATGAGCAAGTTTTCCCTTTTAGTCAAACCAACAATGATCTCTCTCATTTCTCTTCTAATTTCTCTCTCCTCTGATTCTCTTACCAAACAATTCTACACTGTTGCACCTCCTATCATTCCACCCCAAATGTCATCTCAAAATCTAGAACATGAAGCTATCTCTCCAAATTATCATTCTCCCACTCTTTCAGATCACTCATCTCATCTCTCACCTTACACTAGCCACTATTCTGATTTTGAGATTATTCAAGAACCAAATGAGTTATATGATGCATCTGTTTCTAATATTCCTGTTGAAGGTACTTGTGTTGTCCCTCAGACAGATCATCATATGGTAACAAGATCCAAGGCAGGGATCTTCAAGCTAAAAATATACTCTGTTAGTTATCTTGAGGAGGAGCCACCCTCCTTCACTAAGGGTTTGAAGCACAAATACTGGAGAGAGGTCATGGAAAATGAACTTACAGCTTTAAAGGCCAACAAAACTTGGTTTTTGTCTAAGCTACCTGAGGAAAGAAGTATAGTAGAATGCAAGTGGGTGTTTAAAGTAAAGAGAAATTCAGATGGCACCATATCAAGACACAAGACAAGGCTTATAGCTCAAGGTTACTCTCAGACTGCAGGTTTGGATTACTTTGAAACCTTTAGCCCAGTTGTGAAGCCATGCACAATAAGAGTTATTTTGACTTTGGCTGTTGAAAAAGAATGGACAGTGAGACATTTGGATGTGAACAATGCATTTCTCCATGGTGAACTTAAGGAGGAGATCTATATGAAACAACCCCTGGCTTTGAAGTCTTATCTAAAGATGGAACCCCGCTGTTCTGTAAATTATCTAAAGCCTTGTATGGATTGAAGCAAGCTTCAAGAGCCTGGTATTTGAAAGTGAAAGAAGTCTTGATGAAATTGGGTTTTCAACATTCAAGAGCAAATAACTCTTTATTCTTTAAGATCAAGAATGGTTCCTTTGTTTATTTGCTTATATATGTTGACAATATTCTTGTGACAGGAAATAATTTTCTAAAATTGATTCTGCCATCAAGTCTCTCTCAGATTACTTTTCATTGAAGGACCTTGGGGAAGCTCACATGTTCCTAGGAACTCAGATTACCAAAACCAAAGATGGCTTGCATCTTTGCCAAGAAAAGTACATCAGAGACCTCTTAACAAGAGCCAAAGATGATGGGAGTCCTATCCTGAATGCTACATTTTACAGAAGTCTTGTAGGTGGTTTACAGTATGCCACCATAACAAGACCAGAAATTGCTTACTCTGTCAATAAGGTAAGTCAATACATGGCTTGTCCGCTTGATACTCATTTTAAGGCCGTGAAAAGAATTCTAAGGTATCTTGCTGGAAGCTCAAACTATGGTTTGCATCTCAAAAGAACTGGTAGCATGAGCCTCACTGGTTTTTGTGACTCTGATTGGGCAACATATACTGATGATAGAAAATTAGTAACTGGATTCTGTGTTTATTTAGGAGGAAATCTTATGAGCTAGAAATCCAAGAAAAAATCTAGTGTATCGAGATCAAGTACAGAGGCTGAATATAGAAGCTTAGCTCATGTGGCAACTGAGATAATGTGGTTAAATTCATTGTTGCAGGAGTTCAGAGTTAAAAGCGAAAGAGGTCCAATTGTTTGGGTTGATAACATAAGCACTATTGCATTGGCCTCTAATCCAGTTTTACATGCTAGAACAAAGCATGTTGAATTAGACATTCATTTTGTAAGAGATTTGGTGAGTAAAGGCTTTCTTAAGGTCTTTCATATTCCTTTTATTGAGCAAATTGCTGATTTGATGACCAAGCCCTTAAGTTCACAATTCTTCGTGAGGTTAAGAAACAAACTCCATCTTGTTCCTTTACCTACACTTGAATTGATGGGGATGTTAAAGGAAGCTTTGGTGGTGGTCATGTTAACTTAGCTCTTGGAAGAGTACATGGACAGCTAAGCTATGTGGATGCCTTACTTGGAGTTCAAGATGAAGACAAAATTCTGAAGACAAAGTCTTAATACATTTAATGTAGCATTTATCACAATGACAGTACATATTGCTTTATTGTACTAAGTTAAAGAGTTTGTTGGATGTTTTGTCTTTACATTGCAGATAGTTATTCTATAAGAACCTTTTTTCATAGCTTTGTAATTCATTCAGAAAATTATCAATGAAACAGTGACTGTGTTCATTTCTTCTTGCTTCAATGACTTTTGTTTTGAATACTTGTCTCCCTGTTTTCTCTCTGTTAGTGTGGGCCTGATATTATGCTTGTTGGGCCCAGACTTCACTCTTTGCAGCCCAAGTTGAAGTCCATGTGAAGCCCAGGCCCAACACTCCTCTTTAGTTGAGGGCTTTTAATCTGAGCCCTTCATTTTGTATCTTCAGATCTCGACCCTTAATCTGTTTACATATATTCTTGCTCCATTTCTCTTCCCTGAAACCTTAAATCACTCTCTCTCATCCGCTGCGCCTCATTCTTCCTATCTCTACTCATATCTTCGTACAACCATGTTTCACCGACTGTCCTTGAGCCCGACGGTCCTTCTTGACCTCGGGCTGTCCTTTTCTGGTTATTTGGTCGGTTTCCACCGTTTATTTTTTGTCCTTGGATTTGGGAAGAGAGAGAAAGCGATGAGCCTCACCCTATATAAGAGCTTATGTTCGTTTCTGGAGAAGCGAGAGAGATATACGGGGTTCTTGGGAGTTCTCTGTGATTTCCTAGTGCTATGGGGCAGATGTACATGTGTTGATGATCTGTCTCTTCCTTGTTTGAGAGGGTGTGAGCCTTTCTTCTTGAGAGTGTGACCTGGGTGAGTTTCTGAGGTTTTCAAAGGGCTCATTGGTGCTACCGCTGGATCTGGTGGTCTTGTATGTTGTGGACAAAGAAGGGGATTGAACCAATGTGCTCTATGAGTTGGCTCTCAACTCATCCTTCTCCTCCATGTGTTGAAGTCTTTTGGTGATTTCTCTCGTTATACATCTGTTGTTATTCTTTTATGAACATTTCCTAGTTAATATATGTATGCTAGGTATATTTCGTGTAATAGTTGCTCAGGGCTTATATGTATGGACCGATACCCAACAGTGGTATCAGAGCTCTGTTAAACGGTATCGGTTCTGTGTTGCTGTGGTGCTGAGGTGTTCCAGGTATCACGGCTTATTCTCTTTCTCTTTACTATTTCTGGTCGGTGTTGTGGTGCTGAGGTGTTCCAGGTATCACGGCTTATTCCCTACCTTTTTTTTTTTCTGGTAAGATCCTGTGTGATCTGTGTCTGTTGGGCTGCTACATGCTGGTATAGGTCTATGTTGTGCTTTGATCTGTTTCCTTTGTGTTTCTAGATCTCTTTATTCCGCTGCTTATCCTCTGTCGCCTGGATTTCCCCGGTAAACCCACCTTGTCCGGACCAAGAGTGTCCTTGGAATCTGGGATTGGGGGGGAAAACAGGCTCAGTGTGCTTCTCTGTGTGATATCCTGTCTCACCTCTGTTGTTTGGCTCTTATGTGATACCTCTCTGTTCTCTTGCTTGTGCCTATCTTCCTCTCCGTGGCCATGAATGCTTATCATGTTGCTTCATTTGATGGGAAGGGTGACTTCTCTATTTGGCAACAAAAGATGAAGGGAGTGCTTGTGCAACAAAAGTGCTTTAAAGCTATAACTTTGACTTATGATGATAAAACCACTGATGATGTGAAAAATGAACTTGATGAACTGGCATATTCTTTGATTATTCTTAACTTGTCTGATTCTGTGATAAAGAAATTAGGAAAGCATGATTCAGCTAAATCTCTGTGGGATAAATTGGAGGAATTCTATACTGAAACATCTTTACCATCAAAAATGTTCTTGCTTGAAAAAAATTTCAGATTCAAACTTGATTTAAGTAAAGATATTGATGCTGATCTTGATGTTTTCACTAAACTTGTTCAAGACATAAAATTGACTGGTGATAAGAATATTGATGAATATACTCCCATTGTGCTCTTGAATGTTATTCCTGATTCCTATAATGATGTTAAATCTGCTATCAAATATGGTAGGGATAAGGTTACTTTGGACACTGTTATTAATGGTCTAAAAAGCAAAGAGTTGGATCTAAGAACATCTAAAACCAGTAGGTCTCTTGGGGATGTTAACTTTGTGAAAGGAAAGCCTAAAAACAACTCTCAAAATAGACCCTCCACCAGTAACCAAGGTAAACCCAATAGGAATCAGAATCAATCCCAAGGTCAAAATCAGAAAAAAGATGGTTTTAAGCCAAAGTTTAAAAACAGAAAATGCTATAACTGTGGAAAACCCGGCCATTATGCAAATAGATGTACTGAACCTAAGAAGGAAAAACCTAATGAACAGGCTAACAATGTTTCTGAAAACATGGGTGATGTGTTTATGATTTCTGATGAATTTGTTTTTGGTCATGCTAACTATGTGCTTGATAATCTAAGTGAAAATCACTGGCTTATTGATTCTGCATGCTCAAATCATATGACCCCTCATCTAAGCATGTTTTCATCCTATGTGAAATTGGAAAAAGGTTCTGTCTCTATGGCTAATAACAGCAAAAGTAATGTGCTAGGTGTTGGCTCTGTTTGCTTGAAACTTGAAAATGGAATTGTGATTAATTTAAAGAATGTAAGACATGTTCCAAATCTGAGTAACAATCTCATGTTTTGTGCTATGCTTGAAGACTCTGGTTTCATAGGAGAATGGGGAAGAGGAAAAATGAACATGATTAAAGATAATGTTGTTGTGTTTACTGCTGCTAGAATGCATAACATGTATGTTGTTTGTGCTGAACCTGTCTCTCATGCTAATTCTGTTAAAAGTAACCAAACTGATCTCTGGCACAAAAGGTTATGTCACATAAGTAGTAAGGGACCAGGAATCTTTCATAAAAACAAGTATCTATGTGGTGACCTTGTGTCTGATGTGCCTGTGTGTGAAACATGCATTCTAAGTAAGCAAACAAGATCTACATTCCCTGTTTCCCCCTTCCCCAATCCATCTAAGTGTTCTGAAATCCTTGAGTACATTCATGCTGATGTGTGGGGACCTGCATCTATTGCTACTCCTGTTGGAAATAGATATTTCCTGTCTGTCATTGATGATTATTTCAGAAAAGTGTCTGTGTTCCTTCTTAAGTAAAAATCTGATGTTGTTGATAAGTTCAAAACTTGGAAAGTGCTAATTGAAAACCAAACTGGAAAAAGGATAAAGGCTTTAAGAACAGATAATGGAATTGAGTTTTGTAATAATGAATTCAATGCTTTGTGTGCTGAATATGGAATTAAGAGACATAGAACTGTAACCTACACACCACAACAAAATGGCATTGATGAGAGAATTAACATAACTCTCCTTGAAAGGGTAAGATCTATGTTATGTGCTTCTGGTTTACCTAAATTGTTTTGGGGTGAAGCTGTTTTGACTGCAGCCTATGTGATTAATAGATCTCCGTTTGTTCCTCTGTGTGGTGAATTACCTGAAACTATGTGGTCTGGAAAGCCTGTGAATCTATCTAACTTAAGAATATTTGGATGTTCTGCCTATGTACATCAGAAAACTGATAAGTTAGAACCTAGATCCATAAAATGTGTTTTCCTTGGTTATCCTGAAGGTGTTAAAGGTTACAGATGTTGGCTAAAAGATGAATATGGTTTTAAAACCATAATTAGCAAAGATGTTATCTTTAATGAAATTGAGTTTCCTTGTTTGTCTGTCTCTGTTCCTGTTATTCCCTATGCTGCTCCAAATGAGGTGGAGCAATCTACATCTATGTCTGATCCTGCTGATACTCATGATATGCCTATGTCTGATTCTGCTGATATCCATGATATGCCTGTTTTTTATCAAAGTGTTGATGAATCTGTTGAACCTGTGTTTGATGATTTTAGTACCAATTGGCTAGAGATAGAACTAGAAGACAGATTAAAAGGCCACAACAATTTGATGATTACCAACTTGCTTCCTTTGTGTATAATGTGTTTGAATCCTTGGATGGCAATGAACCTAAATTTGTTAATGAGGCTATGAAATCTAAAGAATCTGTTGCTTGGTTAAATGCTATGAATGATGAGATAAAATCTTTGCATGATAACCAAACCTGGACCCTTGTTCCTAAACCTGATGCTTGCTCAGTTGTTGATTGTAAGTGGTTGTTTAAGGTTAAAAATGAGGGTGATTCTGTTAGATATAAAGTTAGGCTTGTTGCAAAAGGATTTACAAAAACGGAAGTTATAGATTATACAAAAATCTTTGCACCTGTTGTTAAGTTCACTACTGTTAGATTGATGCTTGCTTTAGTCACACATTATGATTGGGAATTAAAACAAATGGATGTAAAGACTGCCTTTCTGCATGGTGATTTAAATGAGAATATCTACATGAAACAGCCTGAAGCTTTTATTGATAAGAAACACCCTAATCATGTATGCTTGCTAAGGAAATCTCTCTATGGCTTGAAGTAGTCTCCTAGGCAATGGAACAAAAAGTTTGATGTTTGCATGCTATCTTTGAATTTTAAAAAAAGTGCCTATGATCCATGCATGTATTTCAAAAATGCTGCTCAAACTCCTGTGTTCTTGCTCCTATATGTAGATGATATGCTTCTTGCTAGTCCTTGCACCCAATCTGTCAATGATGTTATAAAATGCCTAAGTGATGAGTTTGACATGAAACTGCTTGGTGATGCAAAGAGGTTCCTTGGTATGAATATTGTTAGGGATAGGTCTGAGTGTTCCTTGTTTCTAAATCAATATGCTCATATTGAAAAGATCCTTGAAAAGTTCTCTATGACATCTGCTAAGTCTGTTTCTGTGCCCCTTGCTGCTCATTTTGTGTTAAGTAAGGATCAGTCCCCCAAGACTGATTCTGAAATCTCTGTGATGAAGAATGTTCCCTATGCTAATGCCATAGGATCTGTGATGTACTTGATGGTCAGTACAAGGCCAGATATTGCTTACTTTGTCAGTTGCTTGAGCAGATATATGTCAAATCCTGGTGTTCCACATTGGGAAGCACTTAAATGGTTGTTGAGATACCTTAAAGGTTCTATCAATACTGGTTTGCTGTTTACAAAGTGTTCCAAAGGTGTTGAATTATGTGGATATGTTGATTCTAATTTTGCCAATGATAGGGACAATAGAAAATCCTCAACATCTTATGTGTTTACTTTGAATGGTTTTTGTGTGAATTGGAAATCCCAACTCCAGCATGTTGTTGCCTTATCTACCACTGAATTAGAATATGTTGCAACTACTGAAGCTATTAAGGAAGCTATCTGGTTGAAATACATGCTGCATGAAATTGGTGTTCTTAAAAGGAATGTGATTGTTTTTTCAGACAGTCAATCTGGTATTCAATTGTGTAAGAACCCTGTGTTTCATGACAGAACTAAACACATTGATGTCAAGTTCCATTTCATAAGAGATGTTGTTGAGAAAGGCATTATTGATCTTGAAAAGATCCCATCTGAGTTTAACCTTGCTGACATGAGAACCAAGTGTTTGCCCCTTGAGAAATTTAGGTCCTGCTTGAAGGCCCTGAACATCTCACCTGCTTTGTAATGAACTCTGTGTTTTGCAGTCTGTGTGACTACTCCTTGTGATCTCTGTGATCTACCTGTATCTTTTTCCCTATGTGCTTTGTGCTCTGTGTGGTTTTCTGTTCTTGCTCCCATCTTTGTGATGGTTCTTTGTGATTGTGCAGGAAAGAAACAAATTGGTAATGATGACCCCTTATCCTTGATAAGTTGAACCACAAGGCACTCATATCCGGCCCAAGATGGAGGGTGTTAGTGTGGGCCTGATATTATGCTTGTTGGGCCCAGACTTCACTCTTGGCAGCCCAGGTTGAAGTCCATGTGAAGCCCAGGCCCAACGCTCCTCTTTAGTTGAGGGCTTTTAATCTGAGCCCTTCATTTTATATCCTCGGATCTCGACCCTTGATTTGTTTACATATATTCTTGCTCCCCCTCTCCCCTAAAACCCTAAATCCTCTCTCTATCTCTCATCCGCTGCGCCTCATCCTTCCTCTCTTGCTCATATCTTTGTACATCCATGTTTCATCGACCGTCCTTGAGCCCGACGGTCCTTCTTGACCTCGGGTTGTCCTTTTCTGGTTATTTGGTCGGTTTCCACCATTTATTTTCTGTCCTTGGGTTTGGGAAGAGAGAGAAAGCGATGAGCCTCACCCTATATAAGAGCTTATGCTCGTTTCTGGAGAAGCGAGAGAGATATACGGGGTTCTTGGGAGTTCTCTGTGATTTCCTAGTGCTATGGGGCAGATGTACATGTGTTGATGATCTGTCTCTTCCTTGTTTGAGAGGGTGTGAGCCTTTCTTCTTGAGAGTGTGACCTGGGTGTGTTTCTGAGGTTTTCAAAGGGTTCCTTGGTGCTACCGCTGGATCTGGTGGTCTTGTGTGTTGTGGACAAAGAAGGGGACTGAACCAATATGCTCTATGAGTTGGCTCTCAACTCATCCTTCTTCTCCATGTGTTGGAGTCTTTTGGTGATTTCTCTCCTTATACATCTGTTGTTATTCTTTTATGAACATTTCCTAGTTAATATGTATGCTAGGTATATTTCGTGTAATAGTTGCTCAGGGCTTATATGTATGGACCGATACCCAACACTCTTAGATACCAAAAGCTATAATAGAAAACCATGTCCTCAAATTAATAGCAAACAATGACAGTGTAATTACTCCAACATATCCATTATAAAAGCTATAATAGAAAACCAAACTATTTTTTACATTTTGGCTTCCTATTCTTATTAGAAAATTTTCGGTTATCTTTATTTTTAGCATAAATGGTCATAAAACGGTCACATGGATGTATTCCATGAGGTGGAGCCATACTGCTCAAATCAATTTTCACAAACTCATGTTTAATGTGGGTTGACCATTTTTGTGGATCTTTCCTAAAAACGTTTTCTTTAATTAAAACTTTGAACTTTAATACTCAGGTTCAATAATTAATAAAAATAATAAAATGATAAGATAAAAAGAATAGAAATTTTTGTTAACTTAATAATGAATGGATACACCATTAAGAGCATTTTCAACTGTGCATAGAAGGATATTGCAAATTTTGCATTGCATTAGAAGAGTAGAACTTTCAGTTGCTACCTCCACTCTTCAGATCGTAGATACCTTCACCAACGTCAAGCTTAAAGGGGTAAAAAAGATATATTTATTCAAGATTTGGGAAAATCATAATTGATTTATTTTTTGATTTGAACATATCCTGAGATGTTTCATTTCCTTTAGTAAATCTTGTATGTACAATTAGTAACACCAATATCCATTTCCTTCTACATTTTCTTAGCAATATTTGTTGTAGAAAGCAAATGATCCTCATGAGAGAAGAACACTTGTTCAATACAAGGATTATGATGATATGCTAACTTGAGGAGTGTAAATTTTCGTTCATCTTTCTTCTTCCATCGTTTTACATATGATTCAGAATACTCAGCCATGAATATTAAAAAAGAAATAAAATACTTACCGATTGAATAAGAAAAAAGTCTCAAAAGGAGAGAGTTGTGGTTAAGAAGAAAGATTGATATCCTGAAAAGAAAAATTGTGAAAAAAAAAAGATTGATAAAAAATAAAGAAAAAATATTAATTGCATTGATTGCACATAAGCAAGAGCGACTGTATAAGAAAACACAGGTAAGTTAGTGAGAACAACATTTTAACACAGTAAATCAATTACATACAATCTTCTACTTAATGTTTGTTTAATTTTTGGATATAATATATATATATATATATATATATATATATATATTCTTACCCATGATGTATGAAAATTAAAGGGGTAAGGATTATTTTACAAAACATTTAAACTCTGAAGATTTTACTGAGATATAAGACCTTAATGACTTTAGATTCCCCTTCAAACCCATCAAACGTCTGAACGCCTAAAACGGCTAAAAGGGCGAACATTAGGAATTTAAAATTATCTTAGTCTTAAAACTCAAACTTGAGTGTCTTAACCTTTCATTAATTTTCTTACTTCCATTTTCCAAAGGAATTTGTTCGTTGTTAAACATTTCAAACCACTGTTTTTTAGACAGTATTGACACGAAGAAAGTATTCCAGCCTATAAACTCATTCTAGAAGGAAATAAATTTAATATAGTCATGTTCAAAATCCAGTAGCTATAATCTAACACATATAAAACTAGCCTACCATTGGCAGACTTTAAGATAAAATAAAGATAAAAAAAATAAAAGTACAGAAATTTAAATACTTACAAACTTTGAAGAACACCAAGAACAATATATATTTAAACACACATAAGAGGTTTTTACAATGAGAGGTTGAGAGTGTGGAGGGAGAAGAGAAGAGGCGAGTACTTTACTCAAGCATGTCTTTACAAATGAAAATCTAGATCTATAAATAGAAGAAAAACTAAACTATTATGTGATTGTTTTATAAAAACAAATAGTAAAGATTCTTTTATAATTAAACTTTATTATCCACTATCTATTACAAATGGGATCAATAATTGAACTTTTGCCTCAAGAGTCAAAAGTGATGTCTCATCTTATTTGTCATTTCTTCAATTATCCACTTGTTGTCTTTATGCAGCAATGAGAGAACTTTGAGTCTCTAATTTCTTCAATGTATCTTGAAGTTTGTATAATTCAATCAGATATGAATTATTTTGATCTGATCTGAGATATGGAACATCAATGATAAGCTCTTTGACTTCTTCTATCCTTCTCCGGATAATAGCAATTTTTATTGTGAAAACTCTATTCATGCTTCCACTTCCTTCTTCAATAATAGGATTAAAAAAGGGATAATTGCGCGAAATCCCCTTGTGGTTTGGGAAATCGGCGTGAAACCTCCATGTGCTTTCAAAAATGCGCGAAACCCCCTTATGGTTTTTTAAATATAGCCCGAAATCCCCAACTCCATTAAGGTTAACGGAAGCGCTATGCACGCGCTCTTCATGCATTTTTTGGTGTTTTTTTTTTGATTTTTTTTGCTATAAAATGACATATTTTCTCATTTTTTACTATATTAAAAAGACTAATTCTCTTGTGGGGGGTTCTTGCAATTGTGAGCACTTTCTTCAAGCTTGTTTTCTACATTAACATCTATGTATTATTTGTTTTTTTTTCAATTAATATTTTTACAATGTTAATTTTTTATTTAGTTATTTATTTTATTTTTATTAATGCTAATAGTTGGTATGCATGTTTTTTTTTACTTTTGTTTACTTCCATTCATTTTTTTCAACGTTAATTTTTATTTAGTTATTTATTTTATTGTTATTAATGACGCAATTGCTACATATGTTTCTTTATTTGATTTTTATTTTTTCAGTTCATTTTTTACAATGTTCAATTTTTGTTTTATTGGTATTAATGTCGACTATTGATGAGGAGGATGTGGAAATATTTGATAATATATTATTTTCACATCAAATTAACCCTAAAGTGTAATTAACGAGACTCTAAATATAATTAGTTTATTATCTTGCTTCAAAAAAATATTCGATGTCCATACAAAAAAATTAAAAATCCATTGAATTTCTTGGAGAAATATAGATGATTAATGGCGTGAACAATGAGAAATTTTGCTATTGAGGTACATTTTGTTTTAGAATGAGAACCTAAAACTAGTACAAGGTATGTTCCAAGTTTTTCGATATAATCTTTTTTATCTTTTGTTTGTAGTTACAAATTGGTACGTTCCAAGTTTTCTTCCATAATTTTTATTATTATTATTTTTTATTTATGATAAATTGGTATGTTAATTGTTTCTTGGTATGGTTAATTTTTTTGGTATGTTAATTGTTTCTTGGTATGGTTAATTTTATTTGTTATACCTAACAATTATTAAATAATGAGTCTTTTATTTATTTATTTTATATTTTCCTTACTATCGAGTCTTATTTATTTAATATAATCTTCATAAATATTTGAGTTAATAATAATAATAAATAACTAAATAAAAAAATTAACATTTTGAAAAAATGAATTGAAAAAAAAAAGTAAAGAAAGAAATATACATATCAATTGTTGCAAAACAATAAAATTAACTGAAAAAAATAAAAGAAAATAAAGAAAAATCATTAATAAAAATAATAAAAATCAATATTGAAAAAAAAATTGAAATAAACAAAAGTAAAAAAAAAACCAACTATTAGTATTAAAAACAATAAAATAATTAACTATATATAAAATTAACATTATAAAAAAATTAATTGAAAAAAACAAATAATACATAATTGTTAATCTAAAAAATCAGATTGAAGGAAAGTGTTTGTCATTGCAAGAAACCCCATAAGAGAATTAATCTTTTAATATAGTCAAAAAAGGTATATATATCATTTTATAGCGAAAAAGTAAAAAAAAACACCAAAAAATGCATGAAGAGCGCGTGCATAGCACTTCCGTTAACGTTAACGGAGTTGGGGATTTCGGGCTACATTTAGAAAATCATAAGGGGGTTTCGCGCATTTTTGAAAGCATATGGGGGTTTCATGCCGATTTCTCAAACCACAAGGGGATTTCGCGCAATTATCCCGATTAAAAAATGATCTCCATAATGAAGATGGATAATTAATTTCCATCCAATAATAGACCACCATCTTCAATCTTTAAATCTCTTCTTGATATAGTCATGTGTATATTAATACATATGACTTTTATTCATGAAAATGAACTATAAAATGAAATTTTAATATATAAGGAGAATTTGATCTTCAATTAGAGCATCCACAACCCTCACTCTCAAAATACAATCTATTTAATCAAAAAGCGCATTCTCTCTCCTCCACATCAACAATTCATCAATTTAAATCCACACCCACAATCCATTAAATCCAATTTCACTATTTGATGGGTCCCATCTCCACTCAATTTTCTCTCTTCTAATTTATATATTTGATTTATGTTATAATTTTTTATTTTTGATACCACAAATTAATTTAAATATATTTTAAGTAAATAAAATTATAATATTAAAATAAATTATTTAAACAAATTTATTTCATTTTCATAAATACTGAAATGAAGTACATAAAAACATAAAATTAAAAGTAGGATAATCGAACGGATACAAATTATGCATTTTAATTCTACATCGAGACATCAAAGTGTTCCCAAATATGCTCAACTAAGTCCGCACGAAGTTGGTGATGCACTTGAGTATCACGTATCTCCGTATTAATTCAGAGAAATTCTTGAAATTCTCGAGTTGGGCCTCGATTGTGTTCTACGAGATTATCACCTTCGTCATTGTACCAATTTGTAACCATATTTCCCTCGTCTTCAACAATCATGTTATGTAAAATAACACAAGTCAACATGATTTCTTTAAGTTTTTTCCTATACCAAAATCGTGCTGGACCTCTCACAATTGTCCATCGAGCTTGAAGCACCACAAATGCTCGTTCAACATCTTTTCTTGCAGCCTCTTGTTTTTCTTTGAGCAATCTTCTCTTAGGATCCTGTGGGCATGGAAATGCTTTAACGAAAGTAGCCCATTCTGGATAGATTTCATCTGTTAAATAATACCCCTTCGTATAAGTTGTGTTATTCATCGTAAAATTAACCTCCGGTGCATTTCCTTGCAACACATTGTTGAACAAAGGTGATTCATACAATACATTAATATCATTGTGTGAGCCTGCAACACCAAAAAATGCATGCCATATCCATAGATCTTGAGATGCGACTGCTTCAAGGATAATTGTAGGAGACTCGTGTCCTCTTGAAAATTGGCATTTCCAAGCAACTGGACGATTTTTCCACTCCCAATGCATACAATCAAGACTTCCCAACAAACTGGCTCTTCCCACAACATCAGTTCTTGATTGAAAAAATGTTGGGTGATTTTCTAGTGCATTCACGATGTGAATGAATAATTCTCTTCGCATTCGGAATCGTCTACGAAACAGATTTTTATGATACACAGGGACCTCAGAGAAATAATCATTGACTAACCTTTCATGTCCGGCTTCACGATCCCGTCTAATATACCTTCTTCTTTGTCGCATCTCATTTTCTTGTACACATATTTGAAGGATTTCGTTGCTTCGTCGAACTATCCTTGAAATCAATTACATCTCTCGATCATTAGCTCGTGAATCAGCTTCCACATCACTTGAATCGCTAGAATCTGAGTTGTTAGAATATGTGGACATTTTTTTCAGTTGTGTTGTGTTGTATTGCGAATGTGAAAGTGTGAATAGAGTCTCTTGTATTTATTGTTGCATGTGAAAGTGATAATTGGTCTCTTGTATTTATTGTTGTATGTGAAAGTGTAAATAGAGTCTCTTGTATTTATTGTTGCATGTGACTCCCTCATAAAGTGTGAATACTGTGTGTATGTGACTCCCTCATAATTGATTGTTACATCATTTTGATATTGTGTGCATGTGACTCATGTAATAATGGTGTGATCAGCTTTTACAGTGTGCATGTGAGAGACAACCTTTACAGAGTGCATGTGAGAGACAACTTTTACAGAATGCATGTGAGGATTTTATGAAGTTCTTGTAATATCCATTGACTTGAAATGAATTAATACTAAATCAATAATATTAAGAAACATATTACATTTTCCTCACACTGAAACTAATTGAAAATGCATAATAGAAAATACAAATTGAAACAAACCAATTGAAAATGCATAATAGAAAATACAAATTGACAAAATCTGTTTGATTAAACATATTTAGCCATGCCACTTGGCTTTGATTTCCTCACACATTTGTTGATGGTAGAGAAGTTGTTCGCGGGTGTAATGACTTGTGTCTTTAACAAGAATCTTATACTCCCTCATGTGAATTTTCTTACTTTCATTTTCCACGTCTTGTTTTCTCACAGTTGTAAATGACGATATTTCATCCACCATCTTGGTGTACTCCATTTTTAATTCATGGATGACAGATGTTGTTTCATGGCTCTTCCCCTTTCCTTTTCGTTTTGCTGCCTTCTGACTGATTGGACGGACCTCATTTTCATTTGATCCCAAATCAATATGGGTGTCTTGATTGGACAAAGTCTTGCTTGCTCCGGAAGAGTCAGTTCTCGCTTTTTGTACCAACATAATAACCAGAGGATTGTGGAGTAAATTGTGGTCGATCCTTCATGATCCTCCACATGTGCTCCAAATTAAACGCAACACCATTATTTTCATCACGATACTTTTGATAGGCGAGACGTAAAATATCTTCATCACTGTGACCGCTTCGATGCGAACTATATATTTGATTATAGTCGGCATTGAAGCGATTCACTTTAAGATGAATCGTATTATGCCAATGTGATCTTAACACAGTGTGTGCTCGATAGATAAATTCATTGGGCTTATTTTTATTATAATATTGAGCAATACATACCCAATATGCCGTCGTCTTTTGATCATTACTGGTGATTGGATCATCGCTGACTTCACCAAAGATTTCGCTAGGAGCACATCCTCGTCCCTGCTCCAATTTGGACGCTTTTGACGACCTTCAACACCGGTCTTTGATTTATTGATAGTATCCTCGTTGTGTGTTGAATCCCGATCAGAAAATTGAGTTTCCGGGACAACATGGTGTGATCGGTTCTGTCTCCATTTCAGGCCTTAAAGGCTGACTTGTTGCACCTGGATTAAAATATCAATGTCCCCTCCAAAACTCCGGTATAAATGACACTTGGGGAGAATTGTTTGTATAATTCATCATACTTTCAACACCCGGCAAATTTTGAGAATAATGCTGAGGGAATGAAAAATTTTGGGGTAAACCGGAAAAATTGAATTGAGAATATGGAAGATTATGTGGGGTTTGAGAATTTTGGGGAGTATCATTTGCAGCTTCCACATTTTGAGAATCTAAGAAATCTTGTAACATTTTCCTAGTATTTGCATTCATTTCTGGAGAAATTTCAATAAGACAAGTACTACAAATTGAAAAGAAAAGTGTACAAGACAAAGTAGAGAAGGGATGTGGAGAAGTATATTTTCTTATAAAAGCCATGATTTATTTATAGAAGTAAAAACGTGGGATCATTACAATTTTGAATACAAAAATGTTGGTCAACATATTCAAATTCAATTAAACTTTTGCAGAGAAATGACAACACTATACAATTAAACTTTTGCAGAGAATTCAATTAAACTTTTGCAGAGAATTGACAACACTATTTGATTAACTGTTAGAAAATATTGAATTGACAACACAATACTATTAAATGTTAAAAAATATTGAATTGACAACACAATGTTACTACAAGTTAAAAGTATAATTGAACCTTTCTTAAAGATGGAATCCAATGTGTAATATAATCTTACTTTTGGGATATACTCAAAATTTATGTTATAATTTGAGTTTCAATTTTTTTGAAATCCTATTTTTATATTGTGGTTAAAAATATTTTTAAAATGTACAAATTTTATAGGTTGAATAAAATTCATACAAAGTTGAATAAAATAAAATAAAAATGCAAATTATCGGCAATCTTAATAATTAATGGAAAAAGAATAAAAAAATAATAAAAGTCATGATTTGCTTTTATTACCTTAATTAAAAAAATATTAGAATTAATTGGAAAATTTATATTAAATAAAGGATGAACAAAAAAATTAATACAAAATGACTTTCATAATCTCGATAGGATAATTAGTGGATTAGAGGATAATTAATGGATAAAGATAATATTAGTGGATATAATTGGTTTCAAAATAAGAAATAGAAAAAAAGAAAAAAAAAATTAAATCCACAGCTTGCAAACTGGGACCCAGCTGTCGGGTCCCTTCACTCTCCTGCGGAGCGCGTGTGAATCACGCACCAATCACAATCTGGCGTGTGATTCAGGTGCTGGCTGCGAATCTGTTTTTTTTTTTTTTTTTTTCCTTTTTGAATCCAAACCTTTGGATCCAAAACCTTCTCTCCCCTCCACCATAGATTCCATCCTACACACACAATGCATCAAATCCATTTAAGTGGGATCCAAATAAAAAAAGAGACATGCATTGTATGTGCTCTTATTAGTTGTAGACTTGTAGCAATGAATTGACCCAAACGAGGCTTCACATATTTGGGCCTATTAATACAGCATTCATGACAATTGGAACAAAGATAATAATAAAAATATTAAATAATCACAGCTTGCACACAAAACCAGGAAAATAATTCTCAGATGCTGAAACCTCTCCACCCTCCACTAAAATGCGCACCTCTCAGCCGCCGCCAGTCGACGCAGCCTCCCCTGCCGAAGCAGCGGAGCGCCGCCTGAGAGAAGCAGAGCAGCGTCTGAAGGAGGCCATAGAAGAGCTGCAGCGCCGCCAGAGGGGCCCACCTGAAAACCTACACCCGCCTTGCGACCACGCCGACGAGTCCTGTGTTGCGAATGCCGTCGGAAACCTATGCCAAAGCTTTTTGCTTTCCTACGGAATTCGAGTCGGGATCGGAATTCTCCTCCGTGCATTTAAGCTTGCTCGTCTCAAGTCCTATTCCTCTCTCCTTGATATCAAGGTTTCACAATACTTTCTCTCCTCTGTGTACCTTCGTTTCCTTTGATTATGGACGAAATTCAGATTATGAAGGGGATTTTATTTTATTTTAGCGTTCGATTAAAGGATAACGATGTGTGGAGGTGGCAGCGAATTTGCTACCTGAATTAACCACTTGTGTCTAGTTAAAATTGAATTTAGGTTTCTTACTCATTAGGCGTTCAAAAAAGGTTGCTTTCTGCCATTAATTTCATTTGATCATCAATCTTTTTGTAAAGGTCTTGAGGTCCACTTGGGGATGATGAAAGCGGAAGGATAAGTTTGGTGGTAAATTATTTACGGGGGTGGTGTTGAAATTGTTGTACATATGTTATTATAAAGAAGATGTAGTTTAAAATTCAAGCTACGTCAGGAAATTTGAAACCCTAAATGTACTATGGAGAATTGATAAAATTTTTAGATAGTTGAAGGGTAGAGTTCAGTAAGGAAGAAAATGAAGCAGTTCTGATGAATATAAGAACTTTTGAGGGGTTTGTTTATTTATTCTTCTTCTGGGTTTCTGTTTTTGATAATTAATAGTTATCTCTATCATGAGATTTTGCACACTTTTTGTCCTACTGAGGTTCTTTTAACCATTGAATGTCAATCAGGCTGAAGCTGCCGAACTGGTTCTTTATACTTAGAAAAGATTTGAGTCCTAGAAGCTCGATCAATGTGCCTTTTGAATCAGCCAAGCCTGAACTCTTATTCTCTCTGCCCTTCAGAGTTTACCATTTCAATCTGTTGTTTGGTGGATTTCCTGTTTGAATTATTTTCTCGAGTGATTGTTGTATTCATTTTCAGATTCAAACTTTCATGATAATATTTGTCTGGCTACAAATTGAAGTATATGCTGAAGGATTACTGCATTGTTACTCTTAGTATTTCATCTTCAAGTCGGCTTATAATTCATATTTGCATTTGAAAGATATATTGGAGATAAATCATTCACTCTTGGATCTTTGAACAAAAATTGGTGGCAGAACAATTCTAGAACTAGTTTTCCTTCTGGACTAAGAGAGATATGAAAATGGAACACAACATTAAATAATTGATGCTCCTGCTGTTAGAATTGTGAGAGACGTATTACAGCCTTTTACTAGGCTTCAGCCAGTTCTGCTCATCTTGAGTTTGTGAATTCTTACCTGCTCAATTTTTTTGCTACTGTTCATCTATGCTCTGCAGTTTGGACTAGTCTGGCTGAAATCAATGTCAAGGTCTCCAAGTTTTGTGTTTCATATTTTCCATCAAGAAAGCCATCCAATGTGGTTAGGATAATATTGCGCTAGATATAATTTACCGTTACCTAATATGTGCATGGTCCTTTTGCAAGAATGGAGATGGGATCTTGGAGATTGGTCTGGTATACAACATTATCTATAAATCCCACTGCAACATATGTTGCACATCTCACAAAAATCTTCCCTTTCTAGCTTTAACTGTTATTTGGTTTACTATATTATTGTACCTAACTAAAAGAATAGTGAAAAATGGTATTGTAATACTTAAGTGATCACACACACACAGACAAACAAACCAAATAAGGTGCAACTAACACTTGCTAGTAATGAACCCTTTCCTGCCTTAAATCCATATGTTTGAGTATGTTATTCAGTGTTTTAATAGAAGATATGTGTTGTTAGAGTTTTTTGATCTTGCTGTCAACTATCAATGTAATTGCAGCAACTTGTATCGGAGAAAGACCTTATAGTGAGAGAGGAAGCATGCCGAATTGGTTTGCTCTTCGGGGGATTCACTGGTTCCTACCATGCTCTGAGGTGTTTGCTGAGAAAGTTGAGAAAGAAAGAGACGCCAGTAAATGCGTGAGTTAACAATCACCATTTTTTATTATCTTCTACAACTTAGTATATTATCCATAACTTCATGCAGTGTGCTTTAGAAGTGTATTTGTAAGTCTTGACTAGATTGAATACAATCTGAGAAGTGTGTGTATATTATTCTTGACTAATCTGATTGTCAATCTGTCATGTAATTCTTGAGATTGATTCTTTTTGCATGATTATCCAATTCCCTTTACATGACTTTGTTAAAGGTGATGATGGAACAGAATTTTAGCAGGTGCAATCTCGGGTTTGTCTATTTTAGCATTGGACGATCCCAGTCGCAGGCGGACACTGGCTTTGTATCTTTTGGCTAGGGTTGCTCAGGTACAAGTACCTTGCCCTGCATTATCCTAGTCTTTTCATGTACTTATTATGACTTATGGGGATCAGACTTCTTCTTTCTTCCATCTAATCTAATATTTTTTTATTATTATATTAGTGTGCGTATAACTCTGCTAAATCCAAAAACAAATTCCATCTCTGGGGGAGTCATTGGAATCACGGGGATACACTACTCTTTGCAATAGCTTGTGCGCAGGTAATTTAAAAGTCTAATGTGACATTTCTGTCTTTGCTATCATTGATTGTTAGATTGTAGTCGTTGGTAGAGACGTAGAGTTGACGAGACCTAGAAGGCCCTGATATTA
Organism: Scutellaria galericulata; assembly: GCA_946896805.1. Taxonomy (NCBI): domain Eukaryota; kingdom Viridiplantae; phylum Streptophyta; class Magnoliopsida; order Lamiales; family Lamiaceae; genus Scutellaria; species Scutellaria galericulata. Next base: position 8,573,564 of record OX335788.1, read on the forward strand.
TATTTTTATGAAATGTGAACTTTTGTTCATAAAATTCTCATGTGCCCATACCCAGTTTAATGTCCACTGTTAGTTGCTATTTAATGTTTTATGTTCCTCCAACTTTTACTTTCAGTTTGAGTAAATCGTTTGGTTCCTTGGTTATCTAATTATAGAAATTTCTCAGGTTATGTATGCCTTTGTTATGCGCCCTGAGAGCCTGCCAAAATCATATCAAGATTTCATTCAGAAAACAGGGCCAGTTGCTGCCCCTGTATACAAAGCTGTGAGGGATTGCTGTAGAGGTTCTCCAGTAGATGTTGCTTCGCTATCTGCCTACTTGTCCAGTAGAAGGTTATCCAACACTGTGAAGTTGGAAGCATTACCTGATATTCTTCCCTGCTCTATCATTCACCCAGATACAAGCTCATGTTTGGTCCAAAATGCAAATGCCATGAAGGCTACTTTCAAGAAAACATTTCCGTTATACTTCTCTTTGACTTTTGTCCCATTCGTTGTTCTGCGTCTACAGAAGGTATATTCCTTTCTTAAGTAATTGGACAATATTGCCTCAGCAAATTTCTATATTGGACATTTTATTTTTATATTAATGATTTACTGAAGTGAAGAAACTACAATGATTCTTTGAACTAGAAGCATGTGTACAAGGATGACCATAGTAAAAGATGCGCATGACTAGATAGTCTGACCTTCTGTGGTACATTGCCAGTTAGATTACTCTGTCACTGTGGTAGATTCAATTCTATATGTTAGAAAAATAAATATAATCAGGAATCCAGGGTTAATTGATACTTTTCCTGTTTTGGTTTTTTTGTTCCTCAGTTCAAGGATTCTCCAGTTCGCACCTGCTGGCTTGCTGTTACAGGTGCTGTTCGTTCCACTACATTCTTGTCTGCTTTCGTTGGTATCTTTCAGGTAATTTTTCTGTCTGCCATATCTATATCCATTTATATACATCATAATTGTACTGATTACTCTCCCTGAACTTAAAGGGAGTAATATGTCTGCACAGGAAAGTGGCACTGAAGGACCACAAGCTTTTATATTGGCTTGCAGGAGGGCTATCTGCTCTCTCGGTATTATTAGAGAAGAAGGCTAGACGTGGAGAGTTGGCCTTGTATGTTCTACCAAGAGCTGGAGAATCTTTGTGGTATATTCTGGTGAATCGCCGTTTGCTTCCAGATATCAAGAATGCTGAGGTGAACACATGAGCTGGTCTATCTGATGGTGCTTCATAGTCATTTTGGTGCTTCACTTGGTATTGTACAACGGGTGTAGATCCATCCTTCATTTGCATGCACTCACACACGTGTATTTGTGCTAATCAAATATGGACTTACACCCAGTGTACCATCACTATGTGTTGCATCTCAAAGACCATACTTTGTGAAAGTCCTTTGAAAACATTATTTTAGTTTGATGAATTGTTAAATGACTAATGCAAGCACATTCAGGTACAAATTCAAAATCATTATACTGTATTCTTTATAATCTCTCTGAACTTTTTTTAGGTGGCTTTGTTCTGTGCATGTATGGGTGGAATAATGTATTACCTGGAGCATGAACCAGATACTATGGCTCCTTTCTTGAGGGGTCTGATTCGTCGCTTCCTTGCCAGCAGAATGAGCAATCCAGGCCCTTCATCAAGTCGAAGTGCTTCTTACACATATTTACACACTCTCGATGCCATGAAAAAGCCAGAGGTGCTGGAAAACCAAGAGAGTGGGACTTCATCTCCCAAAAAGTACAATCTTGAATCGATACCTGGCCTGTGAGCATCCTTTTTAACTTTTGCTCATCAGAGGTAGCCATTAGTATTCAGCCTCGACTTTTGTCACGATTCATCTAATCCAAGTATGATTGGGCAGCTGAGTTCTGTCAAGGATAGGAGGGGAGGGACTGATGGTGGTTATGTCCTTCCTCTGATGGAATTATAAGTCTCAGTATTGATCTATACTTACAATTCTTGAATTGATTGTTTTCCAGATTATTATTCTAATAGTGGAAAACTGGAATGAAAATTCAGGACGGGTATGTGTGCTTGTAAATAATTGGAGATCGTATATCATGTAATAGTGAACTTTTACCTCCAATAAATTAGACAAAATTAGTGCCAGTGATGAATAGTGATTATGTTTTTCACCTCTTTCTAAAAAAACAATAATAAAGGAACACCTTCTGCTCATAATATCCGTCAGTGACTGTGCTTGGAGTTATGCAAGATGCTTGACTGCAGTTTCAATTTTATTTATTAATAAAATTGAATGTCACTCTTCAAATTGTTTGAGCATATGTGCTTAAGAGACCTGCACCTAATAGTATATAGGTGCAGATAAATTTTAAATTCAAATTAAAAGAAAACCAAGAAGACCTAAGGCTAAAAAGAATTTGAAAGAAACTAACAAAAAAAGGGAATTGACTATTATGTAAGTATGTATCTAGACAGGAATGATTCTGAGTATAGATTCATTTAGCTGATACAAATATAATAACAAATGTTTATTTGAATATTAACTAAATTGTTGTATAAATGAAGTTATTTTATTGAGTGCTGTGCTTGTGTAGATTCTACTTCAATTTTCATTTATGAGTTGTTTTTGGTGTTTTGATATTTATTTTTTCAAAATTGTCTACAAATATGATAATAAATTTCAACTTGTCAAAAACTAAAATTGGGAAATCTGAAATCTCTGTGCCTATACAAAATTCTCAAAATGAGGATGATAGTGAGGATGGTATTTGATTTTATTGTGAAAATTGTATTTGATGTAGTGTTTTGGTACGGGGAAATGAGGTCATTCATTCATTGCTAATGTAAAAAGACAAAAAGGAAAAGTAAATCAAAAAGGGAAAAAAATGGTAATTTGTACATCAGACTTTTGATATTACCAAGTCTTTAAAAAATATCCGTTCAATTTACTATTGAATTGAAACATTTAGAGAAGCTTTAATATTTTTTTCTCCAGTATGCCTAATAATATTATTCATATCTCGACAAATTTATTAAACATGGCTAATATCACGACCTTTAGTTAAGTTGTCATTTCAACAAAACTTTTTACTATTTGCAAAAATTATATTACTTTATCACAAAAACTTGCGTGAGATCACAGATAGTTTTCGTGAGACAAATCATTTTTACCCATAAACTAAACCCATTTTCACTAATTATATGTGAAGGGTTGACTCATTTCGCGTAAAATGATTCGTGAGACAGTCTCATATAAAACTCACTATTACTTTATATATATAGTGATCAATTAAACATCGATTCAGTTTTTGAATATTTTCTTCTGACGTGTCCTATTGTCCGAACACATGCTTCAATTTTTTTTTTAAAAAAGCAAAAAATCACCTTGTCAAAACATGACGACGTCGTTTTGTGAACCCTAATTTCTTCCAATTTTGTAATGGCTTCGATGGTAGTCATCGATTCATTTTCTTAGCCAATACCTTTGATCAGTTGCGTTGACTTGTCTTCTAGCAAAGGTCTATTATTCGAGAGAGATGATGATAAAGACTGATATCCAAACCGAATCTACATTTGAAACCGAGCACTAAACTGAGGAAGGATTAATTGTAAAGAATCGTAAGCCTTTGACTATCAAATACCAGTGAAGATGTGCAGTGCATCGCCAGAGGTGTCCTCTTAGTCACCCCAACTGTTTTGGGATGTCCGGCCAACATGACACGTTAGCAAAAATTAATTTCAAATTGACCCCGCCGATTATATATATAAAAGATTTGGTTAAAACGATAATTTGACTGAAGTTTGTGATTTTTCTGACAATTAACTCATTCAACAATTATCTATCAATTTAAAAATGTATAACCATTCTCAAAAATCTTATAATAACATCTTTTGACATCACCAATATCATTCTCACATATCTATATAGGGGTAATTATCGATCGATTCAGTTATCGAATCGAATTGAAAATCAAAAACCGAAATTATTTTATATTTAAAAATCGAAACTAAAACTGAATAACAAACGAATCTGGATAATATTTTGGTTCAGTGCTAAATTCGGTTCCAATCAAATTCGGCCAGAATTTAAAAAAAAAATTCAACAAATTAGGCCAAAAAATCAATAAATTGGGTCCATCAAAACAATAATAAATCAACAAAAATCAAACCATAAAATTAAATATAACCTATGTTCCAAAAAAAAAAAAAATTCTCATGGAACTAAATATTATATAATGTATATGTTATTTCGATTCGATTTTGCACTATTTCAACTTATGAAAATGAAATCAAAATTCGGAATCCAAAATCTTTGAAAAATGCAACCGAAATCGAACGGAAATGTTCATAAATCCAACCGAAATACTAATTAAGGTTTAGTTCAATTTGGTGTTTCGGTTTATATCGAAGTATGCTCACCCCTAGAATCTATATGAGGTTTTAAGTATGGGGTGGGGGGTGTTTCTACCCAATATACATAATAGGAAATGAAAAATACCCACTTTCTAATGAAACAAGTTTTCTACCCAAAATGAATGCAAAGTTACCTAAATGCCCTTAACATTTCAAATGGGAAGGGGGAAAAACAGTTGCACAGATTTGCAAAAAGGGGAAAAAACCCTAATTCGTGTTTTACGCCCTTCTTCGTGACTTGGGTTTGAGAACCGTTTGTTGAGGAGACCGGCGACTGTCGAGGAGGGAGATCGACGACTGTTGAGGACGGAGGCGGCGGCACTTCGTGACTGTTGAGGACGAAGGCGGCGGCACTTCGTGACTGCTATGGAGATAAGTTGCTGCTCTTCGTGACTAGTTTGAATTGGGGGAAAAACCCACAGTATTGCAAACCCTCGATTGACAGTAATTTTCAAATTGACAGAGTCAAATCCAGTCTTCGTGATTTTCCTTTTTCTGATTCGTGATTTCGTGAACTGAGAGAGGAATCGTTAGTTCTTGAGAGACTAGCGTTGCAACCGTGAGGGATATCCGGCAGTGACCGTGAACAGTAGAATCAAAACACTCGCGACGGTGAGAATGGCGGCGGAAGGTGGCGGCGAACAACAGAAATCGACGGATAGAAACGCTCCTGAACAAGTAAGTTTTGGATTTGTGGAATGAATATCGTTAAATTTCGAACTTTGATTTGAATGGATTTGAATTTTTCCTGTTAATGAGGGTAGATCACGAAGTATAGATCGCTTAGTCACAGGTTAGTTTGAACAGGGTAAATAGATCACGAAGAATATTTCTTCATCACGAGGGGAATTTTGTAGATCACGAAAATTATTGTTTAGGGTTTCAACTATAGATCACGAAATCTTCTCGTGATCTTTTGATAATTAACCTCGTGATGTAGCAAAATCTTCTCGTGATCTAGTAAAATTACCCTCGTGATGAAGCAAAATAACCTCGTGATCTATGAAATTCTTGGCCCAAATTCATGATGAATTTCCAAATCTTAGGCATTGAGGCTTCTTGCACTACCCGATCAAGCATTACTCTCTATATCTATACATATACCCTGAGTGTGCTCATTTGCTTTTACTGTTATTGTTAGTACATGTATTGGATAAAAACCATGTCTGAAGTAATGGCAAGAGTTGCACTCAGATTATTAAAGTTGGATCTGCCTCTATAAGTTTAAAGTAATAAAAATTACAGTAGCTGGCTCAGTTATTTGCTGTCTATTATACATACATATTGGAACTGTTGGGGAACTGTTTTACTCACTGTTCTCTCTCATACTCTTTAAAACAATGAGTCATAGTACCTACTGCCTATATCACTATATCCATCATTTTATACCCTCTCTCCCACACCAAATTTCCTTGACAAAAGATGACCATCTCTGCGATTCGTTCTTCTACATACTTCGTAATCCAGGAAACTTCACTGCACCACGTGTATATTAACCCATCAGGCAATTTCTCATGTATATGCTTTTTTTTTGTGCAATTATATTATTTTCTTATGTTAGATTTGAGTTAACTATCAGTATATTATATAAATAACTAGAGGCATAACTTTATTTGATGTGTTGTCATTTATTTAATTGCAACTTTGTTAGATGAATACTCTGAATTTCTCTTTTGATATTCTTTAACTTGTTGATGCTCAAAACCTTCCCTAATTGATCTATTTATTGTATTCAAATATGTTCTATTCAGTTGCATATTCTAATTATCATTTCTCCTCTTAGTAGATCGAGAGATGTTGTAGGAGTCTCAACTTTATTGAAAGGTTTGCTAGGATGTCTAACATGTATATAGATTACATTTTCTTAAAATTTGGTCATTCTATAAAATGATCTAAATTTCCCCAATTGTATAGGACTAGTCCAATAATGACCCCTCAATATGGATAGATCCCATATCCATGCAGTAGGTGCAAAAAAGTTTTTGTGCTAAACCAAATTGTCATTTCGCACTATATATTGACACTGCCTAGAGTCAAGATTGAAACTTTCAAAGCCTGTTGGTGTTGGAATGTGTGTTTGTTTCATAACTTGTTTAATTCAATAACAAAAAAATCTTACAGCTTTGGGACAGAATGTCCTGCTCATTAGGTTCATTTCGTCATCTGATATCAGTACTCTCTATATCTATACATATACCCTGATTGTGCTCATTTGCTTTTACTGTTATTGTTAGTACAATGTTAATGTCATGTTACTGAATATGCATTTGTGTATGATTTCTTAACAGACACAGTGGAAATGGCGGGGACTTTTAAATCTCGAGGCCCGATGCAGTACATACTGTCTCACGAAAGTTTTGGGAGACATAGCTTCGGAGCTTCGCCGATGTGGTGGGCTCGATGCTTTTAGACGCTCGTGCTTTGGGCACTTTCTGAAGTTCGATAAAGATGCCGTAGTAAGCGGTCGAGGACTCCTCCACCTCTTTGACTGTGAGATCGTTGTGCCGGGAGCAAGCCCACACGAGCGTTGGTTTCGTGTGGGTGATCGTGATCTACGATTCTCCAAGGTGGAGTTTTGTATGATCACAGGGCTGAAGTTCGGAGGCTCGGAGTTTAAGATCGACAGCCCATATGGCGAGCCACCAGCAGATGGTGTGTATAAGCACTTTTTCAATGGAAAGTCTGTGGTGGCCGGTGATCTTTTATCTCGATTTACGAGTGGTGATTTCCGCAGCAGTTCGGAGGATGCCGTGAAGATTGCCTATATTCTACTGTTGACACTTCACCTTTTTGGGGCCGATGTACGTACAAACGTCCCCCAATGGCTGTGGTGTTTGGTCGAGATACCTGAGCAATTTGATAAATTCCCTTGGGGCGCTTACTGTTATCAGAGATTGCTCCACTATCTCGATCATTCACTGCAGCCCAGCGGAGTTCGTCGACCTATGTATCACCTTTATGGCTACGTTATAGCCCTACAGGTATATTTATAAATCCAACTGATTTTATCGTGCCTCTCAATTGTGTATTATCTGACGACTGACTTGTTTTTCCACATTTTAGATTTGGGCGTTTGAGTGCATCCCCGAGTTCGGGAAGCAACTGGGAGAGAAGTTTTCGGACGACTTTCCGAGAGGAGCCCGATGGCGCAGTGCTGGAAAACGTCCAAATGTGCCCGACATCTTTAGTGCTAAAAAGGTGAGTACTTTTCAAAAATATGTAGATAATTTCGCTATGCTTTGAATTTCCAAAATTAATATCAATACGAAATGCCTCAGATTGAGACCATTCAAATGGAGCTGACCGAAGAGGAGAGGCTACGATCGTATATGGTCGATCTTGAGATGGATCTATGTGCAGGAGTACAGTTTGCCCCTCAAGATCGACTGAGTGGACGTAGGACTTCTAGGTCGGAGGGGTCGAGGTTGTCTCGGTCTGACACTGTGCGTGCCAAAGTGAAAAAACACATGTCAGATAGTACATCTCGGCCTTCTAAGCAGTCGAAGATTGCCAAGAACGGTGACGAGGCGGGACGTATGACAGCACCAACCTCGGTCCCACGAGAGGGTTCCCAAAAAGTGGCCTCCACTCTACCACCTCCACCTCCTAAGGTGCAAAAATTTAACCACATTATCATCATTTGAATATTGTTTGTTCGTGTTCTTAGCAAGTTGAATATTGTTTGTTTCTCTTCTTGTCACATTCAAAAGTCACAGGATACTACAAAGAAGCGACGAAAGTCAAAGAAGTTATCTGCTCGAGCAACGAAGGAATTTCTTAGGACGGAGATGCAACAAGTCTTACGAGACATCCTTCCGACTGTAGTGCGACAGGAGCTGCCAGATATCCTGAGGGATATTATGCCAGGGGTGCTCCGTGAGATAATTCCGGAGGTGGTGGGACATGGGAGATCGACCGAGTCTGTTGATCCTTCGAGAGAGCCGAAGGGTCCATGTGGTCCGAGCTCAAACAGTCTAGAGAGGACGTCTGACTTTGTCTATGGGGTAAGTGAAAATATTCAACTCAATATCCTTATATGCTTAGCTGATGATTTTGGATACATGCCAGTGATAGACATTGTCCTGCTCATTATAGGATGTTAGATTTCCAGTAGTGTTGGACCAACAGTCACAGATGGTCCCACCTACAGCAGAGAACGTCTTCGTTCCACCACCTCTCCGGGCACCCCCTACTGCTGTGATGGAGAAACAGGGAGAGACTGAAGACCAGCAGGTAGGGGTGGGAGAGGTGGAGGGAGATCTCTCATCTCCGAAGGAGGAGAAGCCATTGGTTGTGTTTAGCCGTCGGATTAAAAAGAAATCATCACTTATCCAGACACCATTTGTTCAACCTGATCAGAAGAAAAAACGAGAAAAGTGTGAGTCCGAGTACTCAGCTTTTTTAGAGTCGGATGAAGAACGACAACTACCGGGTCCATTGAAGTTCAGCGTGAATGCAGCATGGTTCAAGGATGTCGAGAACCCCGCAGTTGATTTGTCGACAAAGGTACGTCTACTGTTAAAATAGATCCATAACCTTGACTAGTAAGAACAAAATCCAACGGATTTGCACCCATTTAATTATCTGCTTGGTATTATGTTGATAGGTTTTGGATGTATACATGCATAGTCTCGTGATGCGGTTGCGAACAGGTGACTCCATCCTACCTAGAGTGACAGTCAACAGCTTCAACATCGTTGATTCCACCTTTGTGGTATTAAAAAAAACACTAATTTTAGTTTTACTTAAAATCTTGTATTGTTTTTTTTAACTATCTAACATAACAACATACATGTATCAGAGCTTGCTGAGATTTGCCTGGAAAAAGATCTATACGAAAGAGCCATGGTACACCGACGCTGATCCGTTGGGGCCATGCCCATATCCGAACTGGATGCCGGATACTAATTTACAGCAATATGTCATTGGATCCTTCCCCGAATGGGCACAGCCATGGCATCGAGTCCCCGATGTAAGATTTAGAATTTTAATAATGTTCAAAATTATTTCTTACGATGCGTTACAAATATTCATGAAAAATGTTACAATGTCCCACAGCTTCTATTGATATGTCACTGCGGCACGTTCGCACACTGGATTATGTGTCGAGTGAGACTACAAGAGTGGGAGATCCATATATATGACGCATTGAGTCATTTGCCCGATGAGATGGGTTGTACTGTATTTCAGAGAAGGGTTCTACAAATAACACCGTTAAGGCGTTTGCTGCCTCGACTACTTGAGGTAATAGGATGGTTCGAAAAGATGGACATGCAGCCGCGGTTTGAGCCCTTTCGATGTGTCCAGGTACCTCTTAGTGAGCAGTTTAGGCAGGAGGATGAACATAGCTGTGGTCCTTTTGCATGTTTGTATGTAGAAAGATTTATATCTAGCAAATTTGTTCCTGTAACTTCGAAAGAGATGGTTGTTGAATACAGGAAACAAATAGCTCGTAAGCTTTTTGAATCATCTAGTTAGGATAATTGTATGGATGCACATTAATGTATGAAAACATATTTTGTTGATGTGAAGCCAACGAATATGGAGGATTTGATTGGTAGGAACAGGCACTTTTTTTGTTATATTACTTTCTTTCATTTCTATTGAGTGAAATGTTTGGATCGTAATAAATATGCTGCAGCTCAATGTTTTCCTTCCTCTTCACTGTCAGTATTGGGGGATTGTAGTAAATCTTTTATTTAAAAAAAAAAGTGAATTGCATACTCTAAAACTACTGATTTCACGAGCTTGAGGCTATTGTAGTGATTTTAGTTTTTGAGGTTCATGGTATATTATATCTTTTGGAAACAACTGTACCACCTCCAATTCATCTAGAATGTTCATTTATTTTCTCAATTAGATCAAGGTTGGATTACATCTACCACCATAGGTTTTGGTCAAATCACCAAATAGGTCATGCGGTTGTGGAAATTAAATTCAGACCCCTTCAACGAACCAATCTTCAACATATCGTTGGGGCACAGCGCTGGGCGCGAGCGTGCAGGGCGCTGGGCGCTGAATTAGGGCGCGATGTATCCGCGCCGGGCCTGTTCTGAGGCTGGTCAGCAGCCGCCTTTCGTGCTGCATTTGCTTGTGTTGTAGAGTTGTTGTAGGTGTTTGGGTGGGTTGTCTTGGTAGATGGTAGTGTGGTGGTCAGTCGGGGGTGGGTCACCGGCGACGCGGGTCTCCGGAGTCGGTGGTAGCAGCCCCTGAACATGGTTGGTCACAACATTTTTGGGGCGATAGAAGGGGGATTTTCTTTCACGTTTGAAAGAGCTATTTAATTTTGCTGCACATTGCTTGCAAAATTACATTGCAAATTTAATTATGTTAAGGTCAGCAAGGATTATTGTACACTCTGCAGACTGATTTAAACTTTGCAAATTTACCTTGCAAGTTGAGATTTTACATTTGCAAACTAAGTTTCCACTCTGCAAATTGATTTTCTATTTCTACTTTGCAAGATTAAAGTTTATTTCTATTTTTGCAAATTACGTATATAATTTGGCAGAGTTGATTAACTCTTGCAAGAATTAATTTACTTGGCTTGGCAGAATAAAACTCCCTCAGTGCAAACTGAGTTGCAATCGCATAAATCTATTTTTTTTTTTCTATTTTGCAAATCAAGTGCAACTTTGCAAGAGTAAATTATTTTACAAAGTTGATTTCATTTCGCAAGAATGAGTTCTTTTACAAGATTTATTTATTTTGCAAAATTGATTCATTTAGCAAGAATTAATTCTTGTTCTTGCAAATTAAATTTTTCTCTGTTATAAGTCTCAGCTTGAATGATATCCTTCCAAATTTAGGCAAAATTCTCTTCGATAGACCCTGATCACACAATCTTAGCTAGGAATATCTTACTTCTTGTTGTAATTTAAGTTATGAATCATTAATTTGAAACATCAGTTACTCAATAAAAAGAAAATAAATATACGATTACTGGATATAATAAAAAACCTCAAGGAATCCTATATCAAAATACAATTTATAGAAGAATCTCAAACTGAGAGAAGACATTCAGAAGCTTTGACAATTAGTGATGATGATGATGATTAATTTAATGGAGATTAATATAACAAAATGGAAGCTGACAGAATCTGATGAATGAATAATTTAGTATACGAACGGACAAATGGATACACTTCACATAAATTAAATAACATCATTCTTCTTCATCACTAGTTAAAAGGGCTTGTTCATTACATGTCCTCTTCGTATGTCCGACGTTACGGCAAATGCTGCACTTCTTCGGTTGCCTAATTTTAGGCTGCACAGGTAGCTGAGGAACAACAGTTGAAGAACATTGTGCAGAATTGTGGTCGGTACCATAACATCTCGAACATTTCTGAGAACGACTCCTGCTACTTGAATCTCCGCCTGATGGATGTCTTTTTTGTCTAGGACGACCAGCTTGCTTGACATTATCCGGTGGATTGATAGTCATCATAACATTATTAATTGACTGCGGGAGACACCAATCTACTGGAGTCGGAACAGGCATTATCAACTCTGAATACAACTTCTGCAACGTCGTCGTCTTGTAATAGTCTGAAACGTAGGCCACAACTGATTGATTTGTCTCACTGTTCAAATATAAACTTCATTAGAGTTTAAATCATCAAAATATAATTACAAACGACATATATAAAAATAAATATTACCTGAGAGCTTTGATTGCATGACTGCATGGTATTAAATCCAATTGAAATTGACGACACGTGCATGATCTGTGCCCCAAATCAACAACATGATTATGAAGACCATCCTTCACATTGAAAATTGATCCACTAATCGCGGAAATCTTGCAACGTTGACTATCTTCTTGAGCTTCTTGTATTCTATGAAGAACATTTGGACTAACACTGGATTCCACGGTTGCCCATTTCGCACGCCGTTTGGAAAACCATGTCTGAAGTAAGTTGCGAGCAAATTCAAGAAGAGAACAGATCGGCAACTTTCTGGCCCATAACAGTTTTGAATTCAAAGACTCCGCAGAGTTTGATGTCATAATCTCATAACGTCGCACGGGACAGCAAGCACGAGCCCATCTTTTAACCTTCGCTTTTCTCAGCTTCTTCCAGCCCTTCTTATTTACTACTTTAATTTGATCCATGTACTTTTTGTGCATTTCTCGTGTATAAGAATAGGCAGCTTTCTTATACAAACTCACAAATCGGGCTCCATATGCACGAAGGTTCAACTCCATGTGCCACGAACATAGCCCATGGGCAGCACCTGGAAATACTCCCTCAACTGCATTTTGTATGCTGACATGACGATCTGTTAACCAAAAAACCAAAAAGTGATCTACTATCTCAACTTGAATTGTTAAAAACGACACTTGCTGAAAAATATCATTTATACCTGATACAATTAGAAGATCATTCGGATGACCATAGGCTTTCTTCAGTTGAGTCAAGAACCAATGCCAGGATTCATCATTTTCCTTATCACCAACACCAAATGCAAGCGGATAAATCTGTTTATTACCATCCTGAGTAGCAGCAACAAACATGAGGCCCTTGTATCTGCCTTTCAAATGTGTTCCATCAACGACGATGACAGGTCGACAACAATCATGAAATCCTCTTATAGAGGCACCAAGAGCCATGAACACATACTGGAACTTATCATCGTCGTCTGTTTTGAAACATGTGATGGTACCAGGATTTGATCTTCTGACCATGTACAAGTACGCAGGTAACTGACTCCACGATTGATCGAAATCACCATATATTAAATTGTGGGCATGATAATGAGCTCTCAGTGCCTTATCATATTGAATATCTATACCATGGCGTGTAGAAAGATCATCCATAATTTCTCTCGGCTTAAGTACTCGACCCTCTCGAAGCAATGAAGGAGCAAAATAAGCACCAATGATCTTCGATGACAATTGACGCGGTTGGCCAGTCATAGCCAGTCGACAGTTATGTGGACCGATAAACTTTTTCACTGTCCACGGTCCCTTTTCTGTTCCATTTGCATGCAATAAAAATTGACATTCTTGCTGTTTACAAACAATAGTATATCGTTGCTTGTCTGATCGTTTTACCGCATACTGAAATCGATTCTTCATGTGGTACATTCCCACTCCATACAGTAATTGCTCTTTGCTGTTGAATATTGACCCAACCACTAGCTTCCTTTCACCATCAACTGGACATACCAAAATAGGCTCAGGCTCGTCAGTGTGAAAGGACGCCCCTGGAATAATCCAATCATCACGTTGATCAGGTGCTAATTCTGGACCCGACTCACCACTTGAACCATCTTCGTTTATCGAAATGCATCTATTTCTAAGAACACGCACATTACTATGACCAATAACGATGTCTTCACTATGAACAAAGTCCTCTGGCACAAAAAAATCTTCGGTTTCCCATTGCTCAGAAAATAAACGACTATGAAGTACGTCAGCATAATCATCATCACCATCATTGTCATCCTCATCATCTTCATCATAATCATCATCGTCGTCGTTGTCATCATCATCATTATCAAAATAATCGTAACAACGCGGCTCATCAGTACAAACATTCCTTACCCCGCCAAGAACTTCTTCTTCTTCAACATCATCATCATCATCATCATCATCATCATTTTCATGGACATTTTCATCTGCCACAACTACAACTGTACCACAATCATCGTATTTAACATCTTCGTCATCTACATATCTGGAATCATTACAGTTGCCGAAATCATATAGCTGGTGGTCCGGTGGAGAGCATTTTCCCTGAACATCTTGCACTTTCATTGATTGTCGTTCGGAAGAAGTACTAGGCCTAAGATCCTCCAATGGACTGCTAGCACAAGCATTGAAATTTTGGACTTGGTTCACGGAGAGACGAATTTGGTGTGGTGTCATACTTTGCACATAATTCTGATGCAGGTACTGTTGTTGAGAATTCATAAGCTCAACGAAACTACACCTCGTACTCGCATAGGACAGTGGAATATTAAAATCATGCTCTTTTGGTTCTATGGTAACAAATATCTTTGGGTATTCATACACCTCAACAACTCTTCTCAAATCAGCATCAGTCCTAATTTTGAATTTCACTTGACCAGAAATCTTTGTAGGCATTAAACAATGCAATGCATACTCACAAGTACGGCGATCTGCTCGGACAATATAATGAATTTCATCTAACAGTTTTGCATAAGAAATTGTATGCAATGATGCATATATCAAAGCATCCTCCCCATTTTTATACTCCGATCCATGCCAATATCCACGATGAACTATAATGATTTCATCGTTCGCCATCTACAATTAAAAAATAATCTCTATTCAATTAGACAATTCAATAATAAAATGTAAAACATATCACATAAATCACGAGGTGGCGGGGACAGATAGAACACGAGAGCACGAGAATAACCACATTATTAATTTCATAGATCACGAGGGGTGATCACGAGGTTAAACACACTCGTGAATTATGTGGACTTTCGAGCTCTGTTCATCTGAACGAAAATGAAGATCACAAATTATGTTTCAGTTAATCACGATGGAAAAAAACCCTGGTCACGAATGAATCAGTTGATCACGAGGGATTTTATCTCGTGATCTATGAAGTACTTGTGATCTTATCTATCTCGTGTCTAATGAAGAAAAATCCCCGTGATCTATAACTATCTCGTGATCTATGAAATATCTCGTGATCTACCTTTATCTCGTGATCTGATGGAGAAAACAAATCCCTCGCGATCTATGCATTCTATCTCGTGATCTTACAAATCCCTCGTGATCTTCTAATATATTACAAATCCCTCGTGATCTTCTAATATCTTACGAATCCCTCGTGATCTTCTAATATCTTACAAATCCCTCGTGATTCTATCTCGTGATCTTATAACTATGATCAATCTCGTGATCTAATGGAAAACAAAACCCTCGTGATCTATCTATTCTGTCTCGTGATCTTCATAATAACTATGAAATATCTCGTGATCTACCCTTATCTCGTGATCTGATGGAAAATAAAACCCTCGTGATCTATGTATTATGTCTCGTGATCTTCATAATAACAATGTTTCGTGATCTTCAACGAGCAAACTTCAAATGTTTTTCCTTCATTTTTTAATTTTCAAGCTCAAATTTACATAACAGATTCAAAAAATAAAGATTACATTTAGCTCGTTTATCTTACCTCAGTGAAACAAAGAGGATCTTGAATTGAAAAGAGATTGATGAATTTCCTTGAATTGATGAAATTGATGAAAAGAGTGGATCTCAGCTCGTTTTTCTTGAATTGAATTCGGGTAAGTTAGCTCTCGTTTTCCTTAAATTGAGTGTTCCTTGAATTGAATCTTCTCTCATTGGTGATAAATTGATAGGTGGAATTCATTAAATGAAGTGCAATTCATTAAATAGGGTATAAGGGCATTTAGGACTTTCTTGCCCCAAATTGGGTAAAAAACATGTTTTGTTAAGAAGTGGGTATTTTTCATTTTTCAATACATGTATTGGATAAAAAGGCACATTTGCACTTTAAGTATTCCATTCACAACTCAATATCAACATAGAAATTATTTATTTTTTAAATTCATAATGATTCTCAAAGTAAATATAATTTGCATTAATATTTTTATAATAGTATTATATAAATCTTTCAAATCATTATTTTTATATCTATTTTAATAACTAAAATTATCTACTATAATTTTTTAATATATTTAACCAACACACTAGGATGTCTCGACCTAGATTCATAGATAACCAACAATGACCTTCATTGTGAAGAGTTGAGATAGGTATGAGTGTGTGTATCAACTTTACTATGCAAACATATAATCTATATACACATGAGGTAAGTTTTCATGCTCACCAATCAAATCATCACATATATATACATCCTTTGCCAACTCAATTGTTCAGCTTAAGTGCAGATTATGTCATCCTTTTATTCCTAGTAATAGCATTCTTATTTCGTGGAACCTAGTTGAGTTTGCTCTTGAGATTTTGATAATTTATTAATGATAAGAGTGGAACCTAAAGAATAAATGAAAATAGATTTCTTTTATTAAAAATCAAATGAACTGAAATTTTCAGCGTCCAGGGCCAATCAAACAAATTTTCCATACAAAATAAGATACAAAGAAAATCCCAAATGATATAACTATAAGCATCCAACACGTAACAATAGCATTGAATCATCCTGAAAAGCCACATTAAATGAATTCTCAAATTCCACTATTTGAGACATGACTAACACTTCTGTGCAACTGGTGCACAGAGTTGCACAAAAGACCTTTATGTTATAAATGCAGTACCTTTATATACAAATATTTGTACCTTTTAAAATGAACATGCATAAAGGTGTTACATTTATAACATAAAAATACTATATTTATAATATAAAGGTGTGGTGCAATCCGTGCAACTGGTGCACAGAAGTTTTTGCCTTGAGACACATATATATATATATATATATATATATATATATATATATATATATATATATATATATATATTGAGGGAAGAGTCGTCTCACCATATGATTTGCAGGTGCTATTTCTCTGATGCCTGATTGTGTAAATCTTTATCACAACACTTGAACATCATCTTCAATACTTCTCTTTGTCTCCTGGACAAAAGATTGCTACATTATGATGGTACTCAATTCTATTTATTTATAAGATCTTATAAGCTATTATATCTTATTACTTTTTTTTTCTTTTTTTCTTTGTGGCCAAACCTTATTAGATGTTTTAAAATATGTAGGAGTGTTTATATAATAACATGATGGAATCTACTAAGATTTTATTAACTGCTATTGTGTATCTTAATGATAAATTTGGAAGAAGATTGTTAATAGAAGATCTTATTTTGAAATAATATGGAGGGTTTTTAACTTTTTTTTTTAAATTTAAGAATAACTTTACATACTCCTAACATTATATATTAGAATAACATTTTGGGATAAAAGTTTAATATAAACACTTTAAAGGAGCTTATAAGTTCTTAGATAACTCATAGATGTCATAAAAAAACATATTAGTCCGGTTACCGACTAGTGTGTGTATATATATATATATTACAAAAACTCATGTGAGACGGTCTCATGGATAGTTACCGTGAGACAGAGCCTCATCACCTACTAACATATGTATTGAAGGGTTTGAGTTGTTAGTGATTGAGTTGTTAGTGATTGAGTTGTGGGTTGACCTGTCTCACGCAATGTAATAAAAATTTATGAGACGGTCTCACAAGAGACTCACTCTATATATATATATATATAAGAGATGAAGATAAAAGAAACAGATCATTCAACAATTAAATCGTAAAAGTTAATTACTAACCTTGAGATGAGATCCAGGAAGATTGGAGGAAAATGACCTTTAAGGGTGATGCATGTGAATTTAGTTGACTTTTTTGTATTTCCTTTCCAGCCAGAGGATTGCAGTCAACTATTTCAATATTTGTAGCAAGTTTATAATTACTTCTCCAACGGAGCTTTCGCAAATTGTAGCAATGTTTTATCCTTACTCTCTTAAGGCATTTGAAGCTCTCATTTCTTCCCTTCAATACCACTAGATCCATGTCTTCCATTAAAAGAAAGGAAAGCTTTGGGAATTCATCTTCTTCTATTATCCATATTGGCCCTTGGAAGGCATTACTTCGCAGTTTGATCACCTCGAGATTTGGAAGTGAAGAAATCGTGCTCATTTGTTCCCAAAAACAGCCCAACCCACTTAAGTACAATTTTTTCAAAGTTACTGGGAACGTTGAAATCGGAACAGATGGCATAACAACCACAAAATTGCGTATAGGATTTACAATGACACATTTAAGTGATTCTAGTTCACTTAGATTGGCAACATGATCAAAGCAACACAAGGGCTCTACTGCATCAGGCATTAAATCAATTCGAATTCCTAGTTTTTTCAAATTAGGGATCCTTCCCAAAACACCATTTGTGCAACTCTTAAAACTCACATCTGATAGTGTTAAGAGGTTCGGCAAAAAAGTACCAACAACATCAGGTAGGTCGTTACTCGTTACACAAAGATGCTTCAACCGTTTCATATCCCATATTTCTTTAGGAAAATATGACATAACTCCAAATTTGATGTTCAAATGTCGATGAATAACCAAGTATTGAAGTTTCCAAAGTTTGGATATGGAAGAAGGCAGACTTGCATTGCACGTGAGAGCAAGGTATCTTAACTTAACTAATTCTAGTACTTCCAAAGGGAACTCATAAAAACGGATATTCAGAGCATCAAGTTTTTTGAGCAACTTTAAGCTAAAACATATTGACACCGGATATTGATGATATGGACCGAAACATAGCAGAGAGTGTGTAGTGGATGCACAATTTTCCTCAATTGATGTATGCACAACTTTAATGCCAAATAAAACATTGTTGTGGATGGTCAACCTGCTCTGACTTTTTATATCTTCTCCTGAAGCATCTCTAATAGTATCTAGAATATAAAAGAAGCTATTCTTTTTAGCTTCGTTGTAGCAGAAATGCCACCAAGAAGAATGAAGGCCGCATATTTTTATTCTCTCACGTTGATCATCAAATAAGGTGCTTCTTTTGTAGACCATAACAATATTATGCAAAGAAAAATACTTCAAGCGACCCACACCATTAATTTCTGAAGTTGGGAAATTATCTTTCTCGATGAGTTTCTCAACAATCCATAGATTAATGAGTTTGGATTTGGGGATTTTATAATTTTGTGGAAAAACTCCCATATAAAGAAAACACAATTTTGAATCTTCACGTAAATTATCATAGCTTGGATATAATACATTTGATATTTCATCATATGCGTCAATAAAAAGTTGATGTTTCTTATGTATTGATACCTCAATCCATAGTGATCCTGGAGTCTTTTCGGCCTTCAATAGGAGGTCGGCAACTATGATAATTGTAAGAGGAAGACCATCACACTTCTCGGCAATCAGCTTTCCAGCTTTCTCAAGTTCATCAGAGCATGAGTTTTGACCAAAGACTTTTTCACACAAAAGATGCCAACTTTCTTCTTTATTCAGCAAGCGCATATATATGATAAAATAAGGAAAAGTCATGTCATGTTCAATCCTAGATGTAATCAAGACCCGACTTCCATTTCCTATGTCTGGAAATGAGGTTTCCAAGTAATCATTGACCAACTCCATATCCCATACATCATCCAGCACAATGAGGTATTTCTTACCCATCAAACTTTCTTTCAAGCTACCTCCCGTGGTGGGCATATCATGCACATCAATGTCCAGTTGAGCTTGAATGATTCGACTAATTTCTTCCCGTTGATATTTTCTGCCTACTGTCACCCAAACACGACAGTCGAACCATTGTAAGACATCGAAATCTTCAAAAAGTTTCCTAGCAAGAGTGGTCTTGCCAATGCCCGCCATCCCAACAATTGCGAAAACTCTGTCTCTAAGAGAAGTAAAAAAGATGTTTCTTTTGAGCAGAATATACGCATCACATAATCCAACCATCTTTACCTTTGAATCAACAGCTTCATCTTGATTAGGTAAATGAATACCCTGTTTCAAACACTCCCTAAATATCTTCTTGAATGTGTCTATGAATGAAAGAGTTTCTTCTTTGAAATCCTGAATACATATTTCTCGCAGAAATATCCATCGAGCATCCCCCAATTTATCCAAAAGGGATTGAAATGAATATTTGTCGAATTGAAGCGTTACCTCAGCGATGTGTTGAAGCGAAGCATTCATCCTCATCCTGCTGCTCATATCCAATCAACTCATTGTGTGCAATTTCTAACATTTCCAAAAGGAGGGGATAATGATCGGATAACACGAAACCAGCATTGTTTATGATGTTGCTTATTCCGTAATCCAGAGAAATCACAGCAGCATAAGCCGCCATCTATTATCTCTAATTTCTCTACTGAAAATGAGATCACAAAACAATGGGGATGGGGGTTTCAAAGATGATGCATTAGTAATTAAGTCAATGCATACGTGTCTAACCATATTATTATTTTTATGTACAAATAGCTGTCGCCAACTATATTAAACTAATATCTTCACTTGAATATGCCAACACATTTTTTGTGTCATGAATACAATTAATTATTAATTTATTTTACATTTATACCCCTCTTTAATTTCTTTCTGCAAAAATTGGAACGATACAATGTACACTTTAAGGGGTAGTTTGGTTACTTGGTTTGAGTTGGTTTATGTATTTTTAACGATCTCAAACCTTTCTTTGGGTTATGGGTTAAGGATCCTGTGCAAAATTTGGCATGATGCATTAATCTATCATTTTGGGTTAAATTAACCCACCTCCATCTGTGAGTATATTTACATGACTTTTCATCTTCATAGCTGAGCTGCGTAATTTCCAAATTGTTTCAAGAGTCACTCCAATAGTGCACTGAATTTTTAATAATTTAAGACTTTTTTACTGTAACAGTACTTTAAATCTTTCATGATAAATGATTTCAACCATTAATTTCATGGTAAATGATTTCAACCGTCAATCTTGTGTTGAATTTAACGCGAGTCAACTCTTGCGTTAATTTTTTTTTTCATTTTCTTTAATTTTTATCTTTTCTTTTTCATTCATTTTCTTATCTTTTTTATTTTGTTTTCTTTAAATTTTGATTGTTATTATATTTCACAATTAACATATCATACATTAATATTAAAGGTATTTTAATTAGATGCAATTAAAATGTTAAATAATACCATATATTATTTGAATGATAATAAAAATAAAATAATTATTTAAATGTATCATAGAATTTTAGATACTACACAAATAATAAATATTATTAAAATTACAGAGCAATATTTAAATATCTCAACTCAACTGATAAATACCGATAAATTGTAGATACTGATAGATATTGTTATTCATATCCATGAGTTGTGTATATTAATATCTATACATTGTATATTGTGCCGCACATTTGAATATTTTATAGAAAAAATATGATCTTGTATCAATATTACGTATTCTAGAAAAGAATATATATTGTGGATATATGGTAAAAAACAATATATATGACAGATGTATTTCATCCTTGTTAATATATGATAAATAAAAAATCAAAAAAATAATAATAATAGTATTGCAAAAAAATAATGCAGATTGTTGGAGATGAGCATCGATCTTTATATTAAAATAATGCAAATGTTGCAGTATTTTTTGTGCACTGCTGGAAATTTTCAAATTGCCCTTTGAGTTTGGTTAAATAACCAAATTGCCCTATTTGGTTGGGGGCCTGCCCTTACAGGGTTCTAATGCATTTAGATATTAATATTATAGATTAGAATGATTGAATAAGATCGAATCAATGAAGACTAGAAAGTTCGTTCTTTTTTTATTTTTATTTTTATTATTTTTAAACCCTATCACCAAAATAGGAGTGCAGAAAATGAACTCCAGGAGTGTGCAAAAATAGAAATCTTTTGTGCCATATGCCTAAAATTGAAGTTCTGGAAGGGGATTTTTACATACCTGATAGGCTGATACCATGGACGAAAAAATCGCGAATTGCCGAAATATCGAGATTTTTGAGACACTAAAATAAAAACGGGGTGTAGAAAAATTTCGTCAAAATATCGGTATAATATCGTTTTCGGTAAATAGTGCGTCATTTTTGTGGGATATTGCCGATATATCGGTGATATACGCAGATATATCGGTCGGTGGTTTTTTTGAATTTTTTTGAATTTTTTTTTTTTAATGGTAAATGTATTAGTGCCCCTGGAAGTGAAGAGTATAAAATGCAAAATGACAAAAATCCATGCAAAATGACATAAATTTCTTGTTCAATTATTTATGACAAAGTCCATGCAAAATACATATTTGAAATAATGAAATTAATTAGGCTAGTGTGTTAAACAATGAAACGCGTATTTGAATTCAACTATATTTTTAATTAAATAATTAGTAAACTTATATTTAGTAAATTATTTGAATTTAGATTCCTCTCATTAATTAATTAGGCTAGTGTGTTAAACAATGAAATACCTATTTGAATTCAACTAATAGTTTTAATTAAATAATTAGTAAACTTATATTTAGTAAAGTATATGAATTTAGGTTCCTATCATAAATTATCATGGCTAGTGTGTTAAACAATGAAATATGTATTTGAATTGAAAATTTGTCATGTTATCATAACATAAAACATTTATATAATAGTTTATCTCTATATTTGTTGTAAATATATAATTTTATTTGGAATTTTAAGTTCAATATATGTATTAATGTTAGTTATAATATTATGTAAAGTATTAGATATATTTTTCAATTTTTTTACAAAGTTTTTAAATTTTTTGCGTAAAAAACCGATATTTCCACCGAAATCGATATATCCGTAAAATTAAGGTACCGATATATCCACAAGTACCGATATTTTTGTCCTTGGCTGATACCAGCTGAAGTGGTAAGTGTCTAATTGTGATTTCTTGTTTGTGGGAAGTTGACTTGGAAATTTCCCACATAGTGGATGAGGGTAAAATTGACGGCTTATATAATATATCAATATATCACATAAAACTTAGATAAATTAACTCATTTCAAAACTACACCAACACTCGATCAAAACATAAAAAATAAATTAAACCTAATATCAAATATTTTAACCAACAAGTTTCCCATCCTATTTGTCGTGGATACATATTGATGTACACACCATTAATATGTCACACATCCAACATAATCATAAATATTAAATCGCAATATTTGAAAGGATAAGATCTTTACATAAGTGGTGGACATATTAAGACATGTCCACATGAGTGGGTAAGATATCATTATTTCTCCAACCAAACATTAAAATCAAATCAAATCATCACTTTATGAACAATACTAATTCATTGTATCATAACAATTTTAACTATCCCAACCATCAAACCAAACACACCCGACTATTTTAATATTTAGCGTATTAGGGGTATATTTCTGCATGGGAAAATAAGTATCCTATGGGGTGGATCTAATATTGTTAACTAGTGTAGACCCCGTGTGATATGAGATTTATAAAAAGATTGAAATAAATTTTGTAAATGAATTTTAAAAAAAAAAAGTTAGTAAAAGATAGTGTAATCTTATTTGATATATTAATAAGGTTTATAACCTTGTATTATTTCATGAAATTTTCCAAAATAATAAAACAAAAGACTACAACCAAAAACTTGTTAACGACTACCAAATATACCAAATATTGTCTCAAAACATTGATAATTGTCGCAAAAATATTTTGTAACAACATTTTGTTGTTAAGTTAATATCGCAAAAACCTTCTCGCAAATAGTATTTTTGCGACAATGTTATTACAAAAACATTGATATATAATTGTCGAAAAAACATTTTGTGACAATATTTTGTTTCTAAGTTATTATCGTAAAAGTCTTCTTGCAAATAGTATTTTTGCGACAACAAATGTATTAGCGACATGAATAAGTTTTTTTAATTGCTTTTTGTGACAACTTGTTGTCTATTTATATTTTCAATTTTTGTGACAATATGTTGTCGTAAAAAATTGATTGCAAATACTCATCTTTCTTGTAGTGAAAATGGATATAAATAATTTAAAATGTATATAGAATAAAAAATAAAAGTAAATTTCTCATGATTAATTTCAATAATAAAAATTAATAAGTAAAAAAAAAATATTTTTAAGAAAAATAAATACTTATGTATGGAGTTGATACACAAATTTTATAATTAAATATATTATATTATATTCATGTATGTATACATATCTATTAATTTTAATTTCTTAATATTATTATAAATAAAATGTAATAAATTAGATGGGGTTTACTGTTTAGGTAAGAGCAGTTTTCATTTTAATTAAGAGTTAAATAAGTATAATTATGAAAATTCAATAGATAAATAAATTAGAAACAAGTGTACGATTATGATTAAATTAAATTTATGTAAATAAAAATTTAACCATAAGTTGATTAATTATTAATACAAAGAAAGGCCACTCATTATCATGATATGGATTTTTATATCATTAGAGGGATAATAAAAATATTAATTCCACAATGCTTGCAATAAAATGAATCACATTAAAAATGATAAAATTCATGTTAAAAAAAAATATTAATAACGGATTTGAGATGAAATTATTAATAAACAAAAATGATGGCTCCTAATACTTAGATGGAATAGAATTTTTCTCTCTCTAAGTATAGTGAGTAGTAGCGTCTGATTTTCTTACATTAACTAGAATTTTTCTCTCTATACCTAAATAGGAGATAGATAATATTTATCATTAATTTAAAACAAATCAGACGCTAATAATATAATACACTAGTGAATACACTGTACATTGCATGGGATTAATTTACAATTTGTATCTTAAAATATTTCCTAGTAAAATTGAGTTTAAATATTCTTTTATAGTGATTTAGAGTTTAATTTATATATTTTTGTTGATCATAGAGCAATTGTATCATTTTGTCTGAATTGATTTGATATTATTGATATTGGTATTAAAATAAGTTTGTTATTTGTACTTAATTCTCAAGAACACAATCTTCAACTACATACATTAATAATGATGTCAAATAAAAAAACTCATTTTATAAAGAAACCTAAAAAAAAAAGGTCGGTCCAACAAATATATGTTAAAAAAGCTTTTGCAATGGTAGCTTTAAGTTCTAATCGTTGCAAAATCTGCATCCACCTTGTGAATGTCTAGTGAATCATTTTTTCAAGGTAATTTAAAACTTCTTGAAAAGCCTTCATTTTCTCCAACAACAATAGTAGTCATGTTACCTGATAAACGGTGTGCTTAAAACATTCTTTCAGCAAAATACTTGATTGAGTCATGATGAAGACCATCCACATGAAATAATTCAAACACTGACTGATTCCTCATTTGTTCCCAAAAACAGCCCAACCCACTTAAGTACAATTTTTTCAAAGTTACTGGGAACGTTGAAATCGGAACAGATGGCATAACAACCACAAAATTGCGTATAGGATTTACAATGACACATTTAAGTGATTCTAGTTCACTTAGATTGGCAACATGATCAAAGCAACACAAGGGCTCTACTGCATCAGGCATTAAATCAATTCGAGAGAGCAATTCCTTTAGATAGATAGAGAGCAATTCCTTTATCTATTTATTCAATTTACGTAGAGCTCCTCCATTTATGCGCTAAACATGAAACTTTAAAATTAGGCAAATCACTGCACACTCATTTTATCATTCATGGCTAATATATCATTGGATATCTATTTAAATCTATATTAGTATGGAACTAATTTTTAGTCCAAGATTCAAAATATTTAAGATTTTAGAAGAAGAATAATCAAAACATATATTTTTTTTGAAAAGAGTTTGGAATGTAAAAGGACTCTTATCATTTATAATCAATTAAAACAAAATAAATATTAAATTACTTATTTTATCTTTTAAATTTAGCATTTATAATGTTAATATGTGTATCACAAAAAAAAAGGATAAAAAAACAAAATTATTCGTGTTTATATATATATATATATATTCATGTGAAATTATCTCACGGATCTAATTTCATCAGATATATATTTTTTGATCCAACCCGCACAACATGAAAGGGCTAACCAAGTGAATTCTCACCCCAACCCAAAGGAAATTCCTTAGAACCAGCCCAATCCATTGCACCCAAAGAAATAAGGAGTGAGTACGTGGTATGCTGTTATGGCTTGACTTTTGTTTTTCTTTTAATTAATTAAATAATGAATCAAAATTTTGTTATGGCATGCTATTATGGCTTATGTTTTCCCCCCCTCTTTTTACTAATTAAATAATGAATCAAGATTTTGTTATGGTAACATGGGGTTATAATTTTTTGTTTTTTGTTATGTATAGAGGATTGAATGTGACGACTAGGATTTAGCGAAACATAATTTGATAACTAAATATTTAAACTTCTAATTATTTGATTTATTTTATGTGCGTTTCAGAAAATTTAATTATAAACATGCTTTAATCTAAGTTCTATATTCTTGAAAATTTTTCATAAAAAGAAAAGTCGATAAAATAATTCGTAAGTGGGACAAGATGAACGAGAACAAAAAATCGAACAAAACGCCGAAAGAATGAATCAAATCGGAGTCCGAATGATATCTCAAATTAATTAATATCATAAGAATGTTTAATATAAAGTTTAAGATTAATGACATAATTAACATAAGTATAAATAGTTCCTAAGTTAAAAGCATATGTTAATTTTTAACCTAAGGTAACTATGTTATAATCTGCTCCTCCTTCTCTCTTGTTTTCCGGCGGCCGGCCGGCCGGAGCGCCGCCGGCGACCCACCGGATTTTCTTTCCGACCGAAACATATCGAAACCTATACCATCTTGAAGCTCTCGCCGAGCCGTTCCAACCCCGGGCTCGGAATTGTCATCCTCCGCCGCCGCGTTCGCCGGCAATTAGCCGGAGAAGTTTCTGCTTTCTCTCTCTAAAAACCCATTACTTTCTCTCTCTTCATTTCCGGCCATCCGGCCACTGATCGGGGTAATTCTTGAGCCTAAATCGAATTTCTTGACGAGCCCGTTCCGATTCCGGGCTCGGATCGTTGATCGGACCGGCCGATCTCCGGAAACGGCCGGTCAAAGTTTCTGCATGCAATGTTTTCTCTCTCCTCTCCCTTGCTTTCTCTCTCCCCGATTCTCTCTCTCGCCTCTCTCTCGATCTCTCTGCCCTCCCTTGTCTCTCTCGCCTGGTTTGGGTGGTCGGGGCGGCGCATGCAGCGCCGCCGTGTGAGTGGTCGGCCGGCGCAAGGAGCGCCGGCAATGCATGTGTTTGGGTGGAGTTTGGGCTGTGTTTGGTGGTGGTGGAGGAGTGGTGTTTTGGGGCGGCGTTTCTGGCGCCGCCGTGACCGGAGGAGGCCGGCGCTCGGTGGCCGGAGTGTGGTGGTGACTCCGGGTGGTGGCCGGCGACACGGTGTCGCCGGCGGTGGCTTCCAGTGGCGGTGGTGGCGGGGCAGTGGGTAGTTTGGGTGTAGGGTGGATTTTGAGAATTAGACTATCTTCAGGACCTCTTTGCAATTTCTAAGTTTATGCTTAATCTCCTTTGATCCCCCAAACTTTTACTTAGTGCAGTTTAGTCCTAAAACTTCTGGGAATTACAGTTTCGCTCCAGAACTTCTCTATTCTTTGATTTTCACCCCAAGACTTTCTGATTTTACATTTCGACCCTCCCAGATTCCAGAAACTTCGTTTTAACCCCAAAACTTCTCTATAATTACAGTTTTACCCCAAAACCCTAAAATGCTTCGTTTGGCTTCGTTTCTCATCCGTTTTAACCCGTTCTCGTCTCTAAAGCTTCCTTTTTGAATCCTCTATATTTTCGGACCTAGTCGGGTTCTATTCTGTTTTCAGTTCGTCGTTTCTTTCGAGCATTTAGTTATAAACGCTTAATTAATCTAATAACCTAATAATTTACGTTGTGTATTTGTAGGCCCAAACGCTCCGAACACATCTCATAACTAAAAGGATAAGAACGTGAAAGTCGCACCGCCCAGGCTGAGGTGGGGTAAATTCTGAATTAACGTTTAACTTTACGTGTTGTACTACATAGTCGTATGCTAGGGTTTTCGATAAGCTATGATATGATGATGAACGTTATATGATTTGTGATATGTGATTATGAGCATGAAATGTGATTGACGATATCAGTATGCTAGTAATTGCGATACATGTACGTTTTTATGTGCTATGTCTTATGTGCTGTGAATTAAATGTGTTGTTTCGGAAAGGATAAGGATATGTGTTCATGATGTATGGTCTTTGAGAAGATAGGTTGGGATTAAGTCCTAACGGAAATATGGAGGATTGGTGAAGTCCCCCTAACCAAATAATCACCCGGTGGATAAGGTGGTGGGGTAAGGCGGGATATACCTGCGCCCACGTCATATATATGTTGTGCATTATACTTGCTGTGTTTAACTGCTTATCTGATTTAAAGTTTTATGTTAGTTTATGAATTTATCTCTACGGGGTGTATTTATATGCACTCACCCCGCTTATGTGTTCGATACAGGTGATGGTTATAGAAGGAGGAGTTGAAGGGAGAGATGTGCCCTGTCTGTTAAAGATTTTGTTGTTACGATATTTTATTAAACTGTTTTGGAACGACACACACTTACGCTTCTCTTTTGCTTAAACCTGTGTATTTATAATCCGCTGCTATAAATCTTAAACTTATATGTTGTTATATATATCTCCTTCTTTTCTTTTTTCCTGCATGTCTGTCGTGGATACTCTGATAATTAAAAAAAATGTTTTTCTCAACTTTGTTAAACTTTTATAATAATTTATGGTTAAGTTTCGGGGCGTGACATTGAAATTTTGTGATAATGTGATATTGAATTTTTTTCTGTTAAAATATTACTTATATTATTTCATCATAAATTTTTTAGCTATATATATATATATTAGTTTAATTTCTAAAGGATTGTCAAATTTTTAACAACTACGAGCTAATTGAATGTTTAGATGATACTTATCGCATTTTAATGAAAGTAATATTAGTGATACATGTATAAGCATGAATTTTATTATTTTATAAGTGTTTTATATAAATATTTATTTTATAACTATAAGTATGCGTTTTAAAGTTATAAAAATGTGTTTTTATTCTAATTGTTATGTTGCTATATAAATAAGCGTTTTGTATAAGTATGCGTTTCAACTATAAGTATGCATTTCAAAGCTATAAGTATGTGTTTGTATTCTTACTATTATGTTTTTATATAAGTAAGTGTTTCATATAAGTATATGATTTACAGCTATAAGTATGTGTTTGTAAGTTAAACGTATGTGTTTTTATTCTTATTGTTATGTTGCTATTTAAGTAAGTGTTTTACATAATTAGTATATGTTTTGCAACTGTAAGTATACATTTTAAAGCTATAAGTATGTGCTTTTTATTTTTTATTGTTATGTTGATATATAAGTAAGTGTTTTATATAAGTATGTGTTTTTATTCTTATTGTTTATGTTGTTATATATATATATATATATATATATATATATATATATTTATATTTATATTTATATATTAACATTTTATATAAGTAAGTGTTTTACAGCTATAATATTTGTTTTAAAATTATAAGTTTATGTTTTTATTCTAATTGTAATGTTGTTATATAAGTATGTGTTTTACAATATGTATTTTTATTTTTAGGTACTTTATAAATTAAATAACGAAGTACATGTATTTTTATACATAAATAAGATTGAAAATAATAAATTTAAATTGATCAAAAATGAAAATTCCTATAACGATTAATTTCTATGACGGGTTGGGTGGAGGTACAAATCCTAAATCAGTGCTGCATATGTTTTTAACTAAAAGAAATTAAATACAAGTAGGTTTTAAGTAATGTTAATATAAGTACTATATTTCCAATAAATGTCAAGGATAAAAGAGAGAGAATTGGGAATATGATTAAAGCTTTATTAAGAAGAATATTTGTAGTACTATGGTAGTCGTCAAAAGAAAAAAGAAAAAAAAAATTTAAAAAGCAAAAAGTGAATTAGCAGCTGAAGTATAGTTTATTGAATTAGCTAACAGATTCTTGTAAAAATTACTCTCATTTATTTATATATATAAATAACTCATTTATTTATTTATTTTACTTTCATTTATTTATATCTCATTTTTGTCATACTCTAAGCAGTGAATAGAAGCTGCAGATTAATCTCATTAATGGTGAGTCTAGTTAATTTTCATTTCTGATAAATTTTCAGTTCTGGTGTTAAGTATGATAGTATTAAAAAAGGAAAAGAGATTAGAAGACGTTGAAATAGGTATTTGGTTAACGAGAGAGAAGAATAAGATAATAAGATAGAGAAATTTACGTAAATGGGGTTGATGGGTGGCCTAGCTTGGCAACCTCCATTGCAGCGCATGTCTAAGGTCGGCCCAAGTGGTTGAACCTACATGCGTTTGCGCAGCCCCTCCCCAAATATTAATTCAAATTTATTAATTAGTTATTTCATTATATTCCAGTGTCAAATATTAATTCTAATTTATTAATTAGTTAATTCATTATATTCCAATGTAATATTTTCTTAAAAAAAAAAAAAATCAAGTATCCATGTGTGAAACACAAGGGACAATTGTAAATTAATCCTCTATTATTGGCCCTACATATTTTATAATTGATGTCAATTTGTACCCATATTTTGTTTTTGACAAGAGTCCATATACGTTTTGGTATATAGATATTTGGTTATGTAAGATTGCAAGCATAATGTCACGCACTTGAAAGTGCTTGGGCCAAATATTGCATAAGTTTGACTGTGGAGGTTTATCTATATCCAAGTCAAGTAATCACCTTAGTATGCATGATTATCTAAAACTAGTCTAGAAGATAGGAAATTTGAGGGAGAATTCTAGAGAGCTTCTATCCAGGATCAAATACATCTCCACCCTCCATCACCATCAGAGGAGTGATCTAGTATAAATAAGATATGAACTAACTAACATTGAAGAAAAGAGGTGATCTAGTATAAATAAAGTAAGGTAGGATTCATTTATAACGAGCTAACATTGAATAAATTCATTTATAACCAATTATCCAGGTTAACGAGGGTTGGTTAATGAGAAATGTTAGATACTTACCTCGAAAAAAGAATTATTTTCATAGAATGATCTAGTATAAATGAGTAGAGTGAATTATTTACATAGAAGAATTATCACATATGGAAAGAGGTATTTTGTTAATGAGAGTAGAAGAATTATCACTTTTTCTAAACAGCTAATGAGGGTTGGGATAATGAGAGTAGAAGAATTATCACATTTTTTAAAGAGGTGTTGGTTAGGCATTTGGTAATGAGTACATATTGGTTAGGCATTTGGTAATGAGGTACAAAATGTTACATACTTACCTGGATGGGGTATTTGGTTAATGATGGTAGGTTGGTAATGAGGTACATATTGCTTAGCATTTGGTAATAAAATGTTACATACTTACCTGGATGGGATATTTGGTTAATGATGGTAGGTTAATGAGGTACAAAATGTTACATACTTATCTGGATGGGATCGATCGGTAGTAGAAGAAAGAGTATCGCAGAAGAATGATTATATTTGGTTAATGATGGTAGGTAATGAGGTACAAAATGTAACATACTTACCTGGATGGGGTCGATCGGAAGCAGAAGAAAGGTTATCTAATAGGAGGTACAAAATGTTTGATACTTAGTCGGACAATTACCAATTCTAGCCCCAAATAGGAGGTACAAAATGTTTGATATGGTCAAACAATCACCAATTTTAGTTCCCAAATCTAGTTGTAAACTAAAATTATTAAATGATATGAAAATGTGATATATAACCACAAAATTCAATTACATTTTCCAATTACATTCAATTAGATTCTTCACTGATTCACGAACACATGCTTCATCCATCTCTCTTCCAATTACATTCTTCACATTCTTCACTGAATTCACATATGAGTGCTTCTTTCATCTCTCTCTTCCAATTACATTCTTCACTGAATTCACAAACAAGTGCTTCTTTCATCTTATTGGAGATCATAGCTTTCACCACCTTTGCGTGGCTACTATTCATTCATTCATGTATCTTGTAAATATGATCAGAAGTTACAAGTTAGTTAGTAGAGGCCATGCCATCATCCCTTAAGCTGTTAGGTGGTTAGTTTGTTAGCTTAGATAGCTTGGAGATTAAGCTAACCTTCTCTTGTCTATATATATGCATTGGATCCTCTCCTGTCAATTAATGAAAAATTACATCACTTTATCTTTCTCTTTTTTTTTTCAAGACATCTCTATTTTGAAAGTCTTCCAATTACATTCTTCACAGAATACACAGAAAAATGCTTCTTCCATCTTTATTTCTAAAGTCTTGGAGTATAGAGATGTTCAAGTAACTATGCAAATTATTTAGCACAACTATTTATGAGGGAGAATGATCGTAATATATAACCAAAGAAAGATAAATTATGTACCATTAAGCATAAATCTCACATCTTCCTTAGCTCAATTTTCAGTAAGTACTCATCATCATTGTTCAAAGTCATGTTTCTCCAACAAACTCACATGATGTGGATGAGGTTCGGCCTTCAATCTCTTTCTTCATTTTGCATTTTCTGAGTTGTGCGAATTTGTGAACTAGCTACTCGTTCTTGCATTATCATCAATAATTTGTTATGTTTTTCTGTTGGCAATAATGGAAAGAGCAGGTAAGATTGTTAGGATATATGATATTTGGTCATGTACAATTGTGAAATAAGATTGTTAGGATATAAGATTGCTAGTATAGAAAGTAAATAAGGTTTTCAACATCTTTGTAATGTATTGTTTACGAAGCTTCAATTACGAGACAATGTAGTGCACAACTCAAGCATATTCTCAGTCACGAATACATAGTCTATGGGACTAGTAAGTTAAGGTGCTTAATGGAATTTTAAGTTCCTTTGTTGATCAAAATAAGTCTTCAAACGCTTGTCAGAAAATAAATGTATTATTTTCAGGTCTTGATCTAGAGACGAAGTTAATCTTATCATTAAATGAACAAATAAAATACTTGTTGCTACCAACCCTGAATATTTGAAATTCAAATCACTAGCATTAGATTGCCTGAAAATTAATGTATATTATATTAAATAAAATTGACTTAAAAATAAACAGATTCACACTAGAATTGATGCGAATGTAATAATACTCTATTCATTTTATTATCAATATTTTAGTAATAAGATAAAAGATTCTGCTAAAGTATTAAAAAAAAGTCCAAATATTGAGATTAGAGATAAAAGTAGGCATATTCACATCGGAAAAGCAACAGATAATTCCAAAATAGTGTAGTGTAAACTTGTTAACTTAGTGTAGTGTTTAAGAAAGAAAAAAATATACATATTCTTATAAAATTATTAATTTTTATATTCTAATAATGATAATCAATATTTAAGTTTTGGTGAATATAAAAAAAAACATATCATGTATTGAGTAAATGAAGAAAGTAAGATGAAAATTTTCTTTTAAAAAGTATGTGGCAAAACTCATGGGCAAAAATCATTTTTGGCCCTGTAGGAATTTTTGATTCTCAATTGTGGCCCATTTTCAGGCTTTTTTGGCCCAAACGATGAGTCCATTTAATTTTTAACGGGGATACCACGTGCGGGGCACGTGGTCATTAAGTGGCTTTTGTCATTTGCGCGTTCCAGAGAATGAGTCACAACTAAAATCGAATCCTAACAAACCCTAAATTCCCAAATCACCAATTGTCAAACCTAAATCCTAAATCGAAGATTCCCAACCAAAAATCTTAAAAATCTGCAAATCTTCCCTAATCCTTTACCCATTTTGCACAAATTTTACAAGTTGACACTGATATAGAGCCATGGGTCGTCACAAATCGTCGGTTCCAGCTAAGTGCAGTGTTGAAGGAGGTTAGTTTTCAACCTTTTTTTTGTTTTTTTGTTGTTATTGGAGATGTTCTAGATTTGTAGGCGTATTGTGTTTACTTGGTTGTCAATCCATTCAAAGAAGTTGCATCTTTTTGCGGTCAACGAGTCTGGGCAGTTTTGGAATCGGCACCCTTCACTACCAGGTTGTCCAGAGACCTGAACCACTTGCCATAGTCGCAACTCTTCGTCCCGGAGACGTAAGAATGGCTTGATGATGACATCTTCTCAACTTTGCCTAACTTCTTCAATTTGTGCTCTATAGTTGATGATATATGTGTTGTATTGTGTTTTGGGATGTTTGCAGCTTGTTATATAGTGTGTACTAGGGTTTGGTAAGGAAAAAACCGGGAAAACTTGATACAAAACATTTTTTCCCACCAAAATTAAAAATTAACATTTTCTGTTAACTGACTAATGAAGAGGGTTCAATTCGAGAATTTTTGGGCCACTTTTGAATATAGGGGCCACAATTGAGAATCGAAAATTCCTACAGGACCAAAAATGAATTTTGCCCCAAAACTCATTATTAAACTCTTACACTTTCAAGTATATCTTTATCTTAACTCTTGAATTTTCATCTTTTTGTACCAAATCTCATTTTGCTTACCAAGTTTTTAAACTTTTAAATTACTTTTGTATAGATAATGGAAAGAATATACTATGGAAAAATATGAAATACTACAGTCGATACACCTACCTTAGCTATCATCAAATCAAAATAACAATATTAAGGTTGATATCAACAATGAAGGTATTATGCATCAATTTCAGAATATGAAAAGTAGAAGAGAAATGTTGTATAATATATTGACTTTACTGAAATTGTGATAATTTATATTTTTAATTTAGAATTGTTATAATTTTTTATGAATTGAAAT
Source organism: Scutellaria galericulata (assembly GCA_946896805.1). Classification (NCBI taxonomy): domain Eukaryota; kingdom Viridiplantae; phylum Streptophyta; class Magnoliopsida; order Lamiales; family Lamiaceae; genus Scutellaria; species Scutellaria galericulata. The sequence goes on from OX335788.1 coordinate 8,608,242, forward strand.
TAAATACAGGTGGGTTTTAAGTTATGCCAATATAAGTACTATATTTCCAATAAATGTCAAGGGTAAAAGAGAAATTATTTTGGAATATGATTAAAACTTTATTGAGAAGATTATTTGTAATATTATGGTAGTTGATGGGTTTGTGTTAAAATAAAAGAAGTGGTTGTCCCATATTGGATTTGTGAACAAAGTGGGAGGGGCCTTTAAGGCTATTTAAGGGTCTAGGTGTCTTTGTCACAAGTGCCTCAATCAATACACTTTAGTCTTATGTTTGATTCTAGTCAAATTTCTTCCTTGTTTTCTCTTGTAAAGAGTGTTCTAAAAAATGTGAGAATCGGGCTTGTAAGAATGTAGAGAGTGTTGGGAGACAAAGAGTGGAATATTATGTGATTGTAAGAATTTTTCACATAGTGATATTCTCTCTTGGTCGTGGTTTTTTCTCCGATTTTGGAGTTTTCCACGTAAATTCTTGTGTTTTGGATTGTTGTTCCGTTTCTTCCTTTTATTTCTCGTTTACTTCTTCTTCCTTAGAAAGTGAAGGGAATGGTGGCTTTTCCCAATGAAAACTAAAACAATTAAAAAAAAAACAAAAAAAGGTGAATTGGCAGCTGAAGTTTAGTTATTGAATTAGTTAACAGATTCTTGTAAAGTAACAAAAAAAAAAATAATAATAAAGAAAGAAAGGAAGTCATAGTAGCAATGTCCCATATCGAAAAAGCAATAGAAATGGGGTAGAGAGTTTCCCTTACAAAGAAGGGACTGAAATAGTGTCAACAAGTCACGCAGCTGCGCATTGAGCACAAAGCGAACTATTCTTTCGCCTTTTACTAAAGAATACCGTGTGCTCATTGCAATTCAAGCAGCATACGCCTTTTTTTGGAGGGTGCTTTCTCTTTTGGAAATGCCCCAACAATTTAGTTCAACTTTCTATTAATTCAGATTCTAACTGTATTTCTTACATTATTTTAAATAAATTGTTTGAGGTTATAAAATGGTGAATTCGTTGTGGTTTAGAATCCTTTATTCATAAAATAGTAACATTTTATCTAATGTTTACTTTGATGGAAATAAAAATTCGTATTATCCTTCCGATTCGAGATAAAATATCAATGGTTTAGAATCTTTATTCATAAGATAGTAACATTTTATCTAATGTTTACTTTGATGAAAATAAAAATTCGGATTATCCTTCTGATTCGAGATAAAATGTCAAAATTCGGATAATACCTTGGATAATAATCTAGGCCCACCCCTTAGGATAGTTTACCCAAAACTTGGGATAACATTAGAAATTTACATTTATATCCCTAGTAAACATTAATACATAAAATGGTCATTTATGTTATATCACTCTTATCCTAACCTTCATATATTACATCGAAAACGGTGGATAAAAATAGTTAGTATCTTTATCCAGATATTATATGTTTGAGTAAATATTGGAAATAGATAACAATTTATATCTTATCTTATGAAATTATCTCACTGGCCTAAATAATTAACAAATATATGTTTGCCAAAGTAAACGGAACCTTGAACAAAAATGTATGAAAATAAATATTTTTCTCAAACCAAACCAATGAATAGAGCTAACTATAAAAATTACTTAGCAGTGAATATTAAGCTCACAGTAAAAATTGCTCTTATTTTGATAGAAAGACCATCACACATCGAAAGAGGTATATGTTTAATGGGGGAGATGAAGAAGATATAAGAAAGAGGAAGTAGACAATGAACAAGAAGACCCATGGCCTAGGTTGGTGACCTCCATTGCACTCAGGAGGGGTGCCTGCCTAAGGTTGGCCCAAGTGGTCGAGCCTACATAATAATTTGTGTTAGTTCTATTTTATTATATTCCAATGTCACATATTTTCTACAAAAGTCAAGTATCCAGTTTTCGTGTGCACTGGTTACCACCTGGGACAATTGTAAATTATTTCCTTATTATACATATTTTATAATTGATGTAGATTTGTAACAATATATATTTTGACGTTGTGATGGTGAGGAAGCAACATTATATTCACAACCTATTGGTCAATAGCAAATGTTTAGTGTTTAGTTATTTACCACAACTAGTTATAAAATGTAACTAACTATATGAGGAGATTCAAACCACATTATATATATTTGATTTGTTTAACAGTTTAATAACTGTTAAAACATGGAAATTATTTCTACGAGTGTATTCAACACACTCACCCTCATGTGTATTCACACTACAGAAAATGACGAGAATCGAGATGCGTAGAGAGGGTGGTGTCATATCAAGTTTTCTCTTTTGCTTTTCAAAACTTGATGTTGAAACAAAATATTTTTAATATTTCTTGTTTGTAAAGCTATATCGTTTTTTTATGGATCCTGTGTGAGATTTTCCGCTGCTCTAGGTTTTCAAACGTTTCGTTTTGTCTTTGCCAATGTTTTGTATATGTATACCTTTCTATCATCTGTTATCTTCTTCTTCTGATATAAAACGTATTCTCTTATTCTCTTCTCAGCATGCCCACTATGCAACTCTAATAAAAATATGTTTTAGAAATGAGGCGTGACAATTTTGGTATCAGAGCAAGGTCCTACCCTTTTAGGACCCTACTCAAACTCGTTTTTCTTTTAAAACGTGTTTTAATGTAAAAATCTTTTTAAAAAAGAACGGATAAGCACCATTTCCTATATGCATCTCTCCCTAATCAAAGAACCTAATAAAAAGAATGTTTATCTGTATCATGTTTTCTAGTTTATCTTGTTTAAATTTTAAGTTTGAAGGGATGTTGTAGAGATGGTTTCACTATGAAACTTACATAAATTTGTACATGACAGATGGCTAGGGTTAGACTTACTGCTAGGAAAAGGGTCCAGCAGCCAGAGACGCAAGCGATGACGCTTAGACATCATTTTTACGATAGTTAGGTGACGGGACACTACAAGAAAAATAGGATACAACAACCCCCCAAAGACAACGCTTTTTATGAATTTGTGTAGTCTTTTCGAAATTTACAACCCTTTTTTCGAAAAGCGTTGTCTTTGTTCAAAAAAGTCGACCAAAGACAACGGTTTTTTTTTTGGGAAAGACAACGCTTTTTTCATAGGATTGTTAAATAGCTTATTTTTTTAAAAATAGACAACGCTTTTGTGCAACACTTTTTTCAAAGGGTTGTCAAATAGCTTATTTTTTTAAAAATAGACAACCCTTTTATGCAACGCTTTTATGTGTTGTCTTTACATAATACTTTTTCGCCAATAGACAACCATTATGCAACGCTTTTTTTTATGTGTTGTGTTAATTATAAATTAATTATTTTCTAATTTAATTAAATTTAAAAAATATAATTAATTTATAATGTTATCTTATATTATTTGCATTAATATTATCTTATTTGAAAAAACTCATAATTTTAAAAAATAGTATTTTGATAAAATATATTAAAAATATGCACTAGTATATTTTATAATTGTCGATCTTAAAATGAAATTAGATTAAACATTACTAAATATATTAATTAGTCATTAATCGTTCAATTATATATATATATATATATATATATATATATATATTAAACCTTTTAAAATATATTAAAAACACAAATAATAAAAATTAACAAAAAATATGTGATAATATTAATTGTTTTTTTAAAATTAAATTTGAAAAGTTTAATTATTTTATGATGTTATCTTATATTATCTTATGTTAATTAGACATTAATCTTCCAATTATATATATATATACACACATATATATATATATTGTTAAACTTTTAAAATATATTAAAAATACAAATAATAAAATTCAAATGAAAATATGTAATAATATTAATTTTTTTAATTAAATTAAATTTGAAAAGTTTAATTATTTTATGATGTTATCTTATATTATCTTATGTTAATTAGTCATTAATCATCCAATTATATATATATATATATATATATATATATTGTTAACCTTTTAAAATATATTAAAAATACAAATAATAAAAATTAACTAAAAACATGTAATAATATTAATTGTTTTTTAATTAAATTAAATTTTAAAATTTTAATTATTTTATGATGTTATCTTATATTATTTTATGTTAATTAGTCATTAATCTTCCAATTATATATATTGTTAACCTTTTAAAATATATTAAAAATACAAATAATAAAAATTAACTAAAAATATGTAATAATATTAATTATTTTTTAATTAAATTAAATTTGGAAAAGTTTAATTATTTTATGATGTTATCTTATATTATCTTATGTTAATTAGTCATTAATCTTTCAATTATATATATTGTTAACCTTTTAAAATATATTAAAAATACAAATAATAAAAATTAACTAAATATATGTAATAATATTAATTGTTTTTTAATTAAATTAAATTTGAAAATTTTAATTATTTTATGATGTTATCTTATATTATCTTATGTTAATTAGTCATTAATCTTCCAATTATATATATTGTTAACCTTTTAAAATATATTAAAAACATAAATAATAAAAATTAACAAAAAATATGTGATAATATTAATTGTTTTTTAAAATTAAATTTGAAAAGTTTAATTATTTTATGATGTTATCTTATATATATTATCTTACGTTAATTAGTCATTAATCTTCCATATATATATATATTGTTAACCTTTTAAAATATATTAAAAATACAAATAATAAAAATTAACAAAAAATATATGATAATAGAAAATTGAAAAATATCAAAAATTGAAATAAAAGAAATGCAAGTAGAATATTATTACATAATGGATAGCGGTCTAGTGGTTTGAGGACCACTTTGGCACCCGGGTTCGATTCCCAGACAACGCGCAATATTGGCTATAATGATGTCATCCATGTGTATGCTGACGTGTCATGCTGATGTCGGCACTATGATGACATCCATGTATGCTGACGTGTCATGCTGATGTCGGCACTATGATAACGTGTCACCATCCTATGATGACATGTCCTGGTGACATCAGCATTGTGATGACATGCCATGCTGATGTGTCAGTGCTTTGATGACGTCGGCGTCTTATTTAATAGTTAATTTAAAAAAGACAACACTTTTGTGCAATGGTTTAAAAGTATTGTCGTATTTAGAGATGACAACGCTTTTAAACCGTTGTTAAATAGCAAAAACTTTTTTATAACGCTGGATGCGACAACGTTCAGAAACTGGATTTCCGAAATTCTTGTGGTGGGAGACATGTCTGTGGGTGAGCATGTCGCTAGACTGTTCCATTATTGGAGAGAGGTTGGGGGTCTTGGGAGTAGCATTATTAGTATTTAGGCTTGCCTACATCTGATTTGGACACTGCCCAACGAGTGGGCAGTTAGAGCACGTCTCGCCTATAGAGAAGAGATAGTGTATTCGGCAGTGGATGGTGATCCCATTATCGACTTTGGGAGGGTTGCTAGACATTTGCTAGATCTGTGGGGTCGTCATGGTCTTGTGACTATCCTAGAGTGAAGACCTTATGATCCGTCTAGTGACAGCTCAGAGGCTGAGGAGGATGATTCCGAGGAGGAGGACCATGATGAGGGTGATCCAAGGGACATGGCGCCAGGTTTACAGGGGCCACCATCACCTCCGGCTTCAACTGTGTAGATGATAGGATGATGTTATATATTTTGTGTAGATAGATTATGGATGATGACGCATTATATATGTATATATATAATAACTCTTCATATGTAGTTAGTATACATAGTCCTTTTGTATGATGTATGAGCTGCTCATTTTTGCTTGTATATATATATATATAGTACCGATTTGCGTTTTGCCATCCTATGAAATCTACGTTTACTTTTCTCCTCACGTTTCATGCTTATTTTCTTTATATATATTGTTGTTGTGACACCTTATCGATGGAACTTTATATACATTGTAACAGAATTATGTCTCGAGGCTGACCACGAAAGGACCAGCCGCCGACGGGAAATCCGCCAGAACAAGATGTCGATGCCACGATGGGGGATTTAGTGTCTGTCCCTAGAGGCTTGGCTCTACATTTTGAGGTCACACAAGCTGCACCACCGCCAGTGAGGAATGATGCAAACCTGATCCTTGAACAATTTTGGTGTTTTAATCCACCGACTTTTAATGAAAAGGGCGAACCGCTGACGTCGAGGAGTGGCTAAGGTCACTTGATCATTTATTTGGGCACCTAACCTGACGAAGGAACAAAAGATTTCATGTGCAGTTTTTTTACTCACGGAAGAGGCCAGTCACTGGTGGGAGTCGTATGAAAGGACCTTGTTGCCGGACCAGAAAGAGGTTATGACATGGGAGACTTTCAAGGAGGTAGTCGCACAACATTTCATCTATACCTCAATCATATCGTGACCGAAAGGAAATGGAGTTCTTACATCTCCATCAAGGAATCACATCGGTGGGAGAATATGAGCGGAGATTTAATTAACTAAGTAGATATGCGATCCACCTAGTAGACACTGACACCAAAAAGGCCCAACGTTTCGAGAGCGGTCTTCGCCAGGAGGTCAGTTCAATTCTAGCAGGTCAGGGAACCATGACCTATGCCGAAGTCATTGGGAGAGCTCAAGAGATTTTTTTTGGTTACGCTTGGACATATTACCGCCCAAGAAGGTTGTTGGGATGCCCGGAAAGAGGAAGTGGAACGGTCCGAGCCAAAATTTCTATCAAAACAAATTTCTGAGGGCTAATAATGCTCCACTTCTCCCCACTCCCAAGCCGGGAAACCCATGTACCAGATGTGGAAGAATTCATGTGGGACCATCCCAACAAGGAACTTGAAACTACTTCAGGTGTGGAGAACCGGGACACATCACGATTAACTGTAAGAAGTTTGGAAACCCAACAACTGCAACACCAAGGCTGAGGCCAGGAGCAGGCAAAGTTTTCGCTCTCACTCGCACAGAAGCTGTTGAGGGGTCGAAGACTATGACAGGTATGTTATCAGTATGCGATATCCCTACTCTCATCTTGTTTGATACCGGAGCAACCCAATCTTTCAACTCTGTCAAATTTTGTGATCTGTTGAAGCATGGGAACGGTAGGGTAGTCGCTGAAACCCTAGAAGTTAGTATTCCATCTGGAAAGATGGTAAAAATGAAATACCTTACCGTAATCTAAGAATTGCTTTTGAGAATAGAATCCTTTTAGCCGATCTACACGCGCTTAGTAATTTAGGAATATAACACTTCCATTTTTTGCAATTTGTGGCTTTAACTTTTAACCTCTCATTGCTCTTCAGAGCTTTCGGTGTAATTCTAGGAATGGATTGGCTTAAGACAAATCACGCGGTGACAAATGCCATGCAAGAGAGATCATTTTTCAAATACCTGGAGAACATGAGTTCACGTTTTATGGGACACGAGTTAAAGTCAACCCGAGGATTGTATCGGTTATGAAAACAACCAAGATGCTTAGTAAGGGAAGTTGTGAAGCTTGGTTGGTAAACATGGTGAATCTCGAACAAGAAACGAATCCCATTGAAAATGTACCTGTGATAAGGGAATACACATGTCTTTCCAGAAGAGTTACCTGGCCCTCTACCAGATTTGTAGGTTACTTTTGAAATTGACCTTATACCACGATCAACACCGGTGTCGAAAGCTCCGTATCAGATGACACCAAAGGAGCTACAGGAACTGAAGGTTCAATTACAAGAATTTCTAGACAAGGGATTCATTCGTCCAAGTGTGTCACCTTGGAAAGCTCCGGTGCTCTGTAAAGAAAAAGGATGAAAGCTTTCGGATGTGTATCAACTATCGAGAGCTGAATAAACGAACCATTAAGAACAAGTATCCTCTGCCTCGAATTGAAGATCTATTTGATCAACTGAGATATGCAAGTGTGTTTTAAAAAATTGACTTGAGGTCTGGATACCATCAGGTGAAAGTCAAGGATGATAACATATCTAAGACAACCTTCAGAACAAGGTATGACCACTACGAGTTTGTAGTAATGTCATTTGGACTCAACAATGCACCAGCTGTTTTTATGGATCTAATGAATCGTATTTTCCATCCGTACCTCGATCTTTTCATTATTGTGTTCATCGATGACATACTAGTCTACTCATGTGATAAGACGTACCACAAACGGCATCTCAGGATTTCACTAGAAATTTTACGGAAAGAGAAGCTTTATGCAAAATTTAAGAAGTGTGAGTTTTGGATGGACAAAGTAGCCTTTCTTGGCCACATTGTTTCCTCTCAAGGGATTTAAGTGGATCCTGACAAGGTAGAAGCTGTCAGCAATTGGGAAGCTCCAACGAATGTTAAGGAAGTGCGAAGTTTCATTGGCTTAGCTGGATATTACCGAAGATTTATAGAAGGATTTTCAAAGATTGCAACTCCCATGACATGTTTGACGTAGAAGGATGTAAAGTTTCAGTGGAATGAACAATGTGAGCGTAGCTTCCAAGAACTGAAGAATAGGTTGACAGAGGCACCAATTATAACGGTTCCGGACGTATCGAAAGAGTTTGTGATTTTTAGCGATGCATCCAAACAATGTTTAGGGTGTGTTCTGATGCAACAAGGGAAAATAGTAGCCTACGCATCACGGCAGCTAAAGACTCACGAATAGAATTATCTAACACATGATCTAGAACTGGCCGCTGTTGTACACGCTTTTAAGATTTGGAGACATTATCTCTACGGTGGAAAGTGTGAGATCTACACCGACCACAAGAGCCTGAAGTATTTCTTCGAAGAGAAATAGCTCAATATGAGACAAAGAAGATAGCTGGAGTTAGTGAAAGATTATGATTGTACGATCTCTATCACCCCGGAAAAATGAACGTGGTTGATGATGCTCTTAGCAGAAAAGAAAAAAGGACTGCGACGTCCATGATTACCAACCTGAACCAACTAATTGAAGAGATATCAAGATTGAATTTGGAGGTAGTTTCTGAATAGCATCAAAGCTAGAGTGGCAGCTTTATTCGTGAAGCCCACTCTCCGCGAGTGAATAGTTGAAGTTCAAAGAAAAGATATATTTCTAACAAAGATGAAGGATCGTATAGATAATGGAAAAACGAAAGGTTTCACTTTTGCGACAGATGGAGCCCTTATCTTTAGGGAAAGATTGTGCGTGCATAAGGACGAGGAATTGAGAGAAGAAATTTTAGAAAAAGCTCATTGTACACCATTATCGGCATACCCTGGAGGTACAAAGATGTACAGAGATGTGAAGGAAAGCTTTTGGTGGAGAAACATGAAGACAAGTATCAGACTTTTTGTTAAGAAATGTCTAGTTTGCCAACAGGTAAAAGCTGAACATCAACGACCAGCTGGAATGCTAACTTCGTTGGAGATACCCAAATGGAAATGAGAACACATCGCCATGGATTTTGTTGTTGGATTGCCTAGAACCAAGCGAGGAAATCATGTTGTATGGGTGATTGTAGATAGATTAACTAAGTCTGCTCATTTCTTACTGATCAAGATGACTTTTAGATTGGATAAGTTGGCTCGAATCTATCTAGAAGAGATCGTCGGGTTGCATGGAGTACCGGTTTCTATCGTATCCGATAGAGATCCCCGTTTCACGTCCAAGTTCTGGTAATGCTTACAAAAGGAGCTAGGGACCAAGCTAGCTTTCATTACCCCTTTTCACCCTCAAACTGATGGACAGTTAGAAAGGACTATACAGATCTTGGAAGATATGTTAAGAGCTTGCGTTTTAGATCTTCACGGAAGTTGGGAAGATCACTTGTGCTTAATGGAGTTTGCTTATAACAACAATTATCAATCGACAATTGGAATGGCACCGTACGAAGCCCTCTATGGAAGAAAATGTTCTTCTCCTCTATGTTGGGACGAGGCGGGCGAAAAGAAAATTTTGGGAACTGAATTAGTAGAACAGACGGTAGAAGTGATAAAGAAGATTCGAGAAAGAATCAGAGTAGCTTAGGACCGACAAAAGACATATGCGGATAAGAGACGAAGAGAGCTAAAGTTCGATGTGGGACATAAAGCTTTACTAAAAGTGTCGCCCACTAAAGGAGTTTATCGTTTCGGAAAAAGAGGAAAGTTGAGACCAAGGTATGTGGGACCTTTCGAGATCTTGGAGCGGATTAGAGAAGTCGCGTATCGTCTAGCCTTGTCACCGGACTTCACCGACATACACAACATCTTCCATGTATCCATGCTACAGAAGTATGTTTTCGATCCAAGCCACGTGATCAACCAAGAAAGCATAGAGATCGAAAAGGATTTGACTTATGAAGAGAATCCAGTGGCCATCTTGGACAGAAAGACTCGCAAGTTAAGGAATCGATATATGACTCTAGTGAAAGTCCAGTGGAGTCGCCATGGAAAGAAAGAAGCAACATGGGAACAAGAGGACGAGTTCTTAGCAAAGTATCTAGATTTACTGTTTTTAGGTATGCATCTAAATTTCGAGGATGAAATTTTTCTAAGGGGGAAGGGATGTAACACCTATGAAAAAACGATGCATAATCGGCTAATTAAATAATCAAACCCCTAATTTTTTGATTTAATTACATGTGTTTCAGAAAACGAAATAATACATGATTAATTTATCGAGTGTATATTTTAATCGAAAAGCATAGGTTATAATTTATTAAAAGGTATCGTAGTCGAAAACCGAAAGTTAAAACGTTAAAGAACGACTCGTTAAGGGTGCGTGGCCTAAATTATGAAGAATATGAAAAATCAAAAGATTATATAGTACGAAATGAATCGTAAAAGTAATAATTCGATCAAAAGCAAAAATGTGGCTATTTTTCTCTCTCTTTTCTCTCTTCTATTTTCTGGCTCCGTCGCTGTGCCATCAGCGACACCACTCCCTCCTCTGTTTTGCTTGATTTCTACGTCGAAATGTAGCCCTCACCGAGCCCATTCCAGATCTGGGCTAGGATCACCGAACTGCCGCCGCCGCCGCCTCCGCCAGAAAATGGTCGACGAAGGTGCGGCCTCATCTTCTCTCTCTTCATTTCCTTCTCTTCTCTCACTCTCCTCACCATAGCTGTTGTGGTGGTGTGGGTGTGTGTTGGGGCGGCGCCTTGTTGCGCCGCCATGTGTTGTAAGGAGTTGCCGACCGTGCGATTGTGAGTGTGTGCAGGTGTGTGAGTGTGTGTGTTGTGGGTGGCGTCATGTGTGGTGGCGCTATGCTTGGCGATTATGGCCGGCGCGATGGTCGCACTGGCGTGGTGTTGGGTTGGTCGCCGGTGACGCTATGTTGCCGGCCGTGGGTTGCAGGTGGAAGCTTGGTTGCAAATTTAAGGTGATGGGGATGGGGGTTTGGGAGGGGAGGGGCTTGGTTGCAAATTTGATAAGTTGGGGGACCTAATTGCAAACCCTATATTTTACTTTTATTACATTTTAGTTCCTGAGTTCTTTTATATCTCTTTTTGACCCATAAAATTTATGAGTTTTATGTTTTAACCCCTATAGCTTCTAGATATTTCACTTTGACCCCAAAGGTTTTGAATATATTAAAAAGATCCCAAAACCTTTCTATTTTTACAATTATACTCCTGGTCAAAGTCAAACTCTTTACCAGAATTTACGAAAACACCCCTGCACCTTTAAACGCTCCATTTAAATTCATTTTTCCTCCGTTCAAACTCTAATCATTTTCTTTTAATCTTATGAACATATGTTTAACCTTCCACGCTCGTTTCTTAGTTCTTGATCTCTAAAGCTTTCATTTTGCTTCGGTTTATATAATCAAAGTATACGTAATTAACCTAATATGAAACTAAGAAACCTCTTTACATGTGTAGGCTCTCAATCGGAACAAACATTTTAGAACATAAGACTTTGATTTACACGTGGATTACCACCGAATAAGGTGGGGGTAACTTCTAATCTCTATATGTTTTCCGTATTTGATATATGAATTGTTGAACCCTATGTGCCGTGATTATATGCTGTGAATATTGTGTTCATACTATTATATTGTGAAAGGACTAAGGTCCACATTCATGATATGGATGGACTAATGGTCCGTAAAAAACGCTATGAAGGGATTGGTGGTCCGTAAAAAGCACCAACTGTATAAAAACCATTATGTAGGGTAAGACGGGTTACTCCCACACCTATTTGCAATTATGTGCTATGCATTCTATGTGTTGTGTTTAATTGCCGAACTTATATATATATATATATATTTGATTTATTTAACTGTTTAATAACTGTTAAAATATGGAAATTATCCCTACGAGTGTATTTAATGCACTCACCCCCATGTGTGTTCACACTACAGGAAATGACGAGAATCAAGATGGTGGTGTCATATCAAGTTTTCTCTTTTGCTTTTCAAAACTTGATGTTGAAACAAAATATTTTTAATGTTTCTCGTTTGTAAAGCTATATTGTATTTTCTTTTGATGGATCCTGTATGAGATTTTCCGCTGCTCAAGGTTTTCAAACGTTTCGTTTCGATTGTTGCCGATGTTTTGTATATGTAAACCTTTCTATCGTCTGTTATCTTCTTCTTCTGATATAAAATGTATTCTCTTATTCTTTTTCTCTGCACGTCCACTATGCAACTCTGATAAAAATATGTTTTAGAAATAAGGAATGACAGTTTTATTGGAATATTATCAATTTAATATTTGAAAATAGGTCAATTATCGATTGGAGAATTATGTCGATTTTGAATTAAATCATTTCTTTAACAGAACGCTACAAATGAATAAGAAGATAAAAATTATCGATTCAATAGCTAAAATATGAAATTATCATTTGAAGACAAAAATTATAAGGTAATTTTTGGCATTTCATACTTTTAGATTATTGTTATTATTATATGTAAATTATTTAAATTGTCTATCTTTTTCTATATGATGTTTATCAATTATATTTTAGGATTATCATTTTAAAATTCTTATAAAATAATTAGAAATTTCAAGATGCCAAATAAAATCTTAATTTCTTAAGTTTTTATTTGATAATTTTATCTTTTAGATCTTAAAATGTCTTGAATTAATAATTTTTATCTTTTAAATCCTAACTGATAATTTACAGTTCCCGACATAAATTAATAAAAATCCTTATTTTATATTTTATCAATGGATAAAACTATAATAGACACAACAAAAATAAAAGGTGATTTACAATAGAGGACCTTATTAAGGGGCTTTGGAAAAGAAAGGAAAATTACAAGTGAGGACTTGCAACTTTTATTTGTATGGAATATCAAATATATGTGTTCGAAACTTGAATGTTAATCAGTCAAATGTAAAAAGTAGCCGCACTCAAGAAATTACTAAACACACCACATTTCTAATGGTTTTATATTTTTTATTTATATAGAAATGAGGTTTGTTTAGTAAGTTTTGGGGTGCAGATAGCCACACTCAAAATCTTTTTTCCTTCATCTATATCTATATATATATATATAGTGGTGCCCCCGGTTCGGCAAAAACCGGAACCGGGCCGGTTTGAACCGGCGGTCAACGGTTCGGGGAACCGTTGACCCGGTTCCGGTTCCAAATCGGAACCGTAAACCGGTTTTAGCCGGTTCGGTTTCGGTTTGCATTTTCTGAAACCGTGAACTGGCGGTTCTGGCCATTTTTTTTTAATTTTTGGACAAATGAGATAGTGCCACGTGTCCGCCGGAGCTCCGGCGAAAAGTAGCCATTGTCGCCGGAGTCCGGCGGAAAAGAGCCGTTGCTGCCGGAACCGGTGGTTCGAAACCGGCCCAAACCGGCCCACATTTTTTTTAAAAATGTGACCGTTGGACACGTGTTACGCCAGGATCACTCGACCGTTGGATACGTGTTACGCCAGGATCACTCGACCGTTGGAGATCAACGGTCGAGATTTGAGGACCGTTGTGAACCGGCGGTTAACCGGCAGTCGAACCGCCGGTTCCGGTGAAATTTTTTTTTTTTTAAATTTTCTATAAATACCCCCCTCCCCCCATTCATTCCTCACACCATTCCAACACTTCTCTCTCAATTCTCAAGTTGCAATTCAATTTTCAATTCTAAAGTTTCAATTCTCAAGTTTTTTTTTTCAATTCTCAAGTTCCGATTCAATCGAAAATGTCTCGAAGAAGTTCTTCTTCCGCCGGTTTTTCTCATCGAGGAAAGGCACCGATGCCTCCACCACGAGATGTTGAAGTCGATGATCTTATCGATCAATACACTCCCCACTCTCATTGGAGTGAGGAGTACGCCAATTTGGAGGAGGCTCTCGGACCTTCGACCGCCGCCGACTTTGCTGAAGTGGAGGAGGAGCAGGAGCAGCCGGAGGCCCGTCCAACTCAAGAGAGTGACACACGTAGCCGAACCACTTCGACACTTCGAAGTGATATTTTCTCCATACATTTAGAAAGGAGAAAGTATCAAATTCGAACGTGGACTTCACGGTGACATGCAACTACTGTGGAAAGAGCTACAAATTCAAGGTCGGAGGGGGCTACGGAACGTTCAACAACCACACCATCAAGAAGCATCCGGATAAGATGGGTAATGACCACTCTCAAACCCATCTTCCTCGACAAAATGCCGGTTCCAGTGGGGGAACCGGAGGTAACGACCCTAACTTCATAAATTTAGTCAATTAACTCATAGGAAAGGAATAGCTGAATTGATTGCTAAAAACCATCTTCCTTTTCAATTTCCAACTGACGATGATTATGAAGAATTTACTTGTGAAGTTTTTCAACCCGCTAGTAGAAGAATATCTAAGAATACCGTTACACGTGACATAGAAAAAATTGTAGGTGAATATAAATATGCTTTAATTGGAGAACTAAAAAATTTAACACAACGAGTATCTATTTGTTGTGATGTGTGGAAAGATCCTTACGGAAACCATGATTATTTAGGAGTAACGTGCCATTGGATAGATGATGCATGGAACGTGCAAAAATGATTAATTGCCTATGTCGAATTTGATGAAAACATAGTTCCGTAGCAATTGCTAGAAAAATAATAAAAATTGTTAATGATTATGATATAGTTACAAAAATATTTTCGATTGGTTATGATAATGCCACTCCTAATACCGCTAGTATACCCACATTAATGGAATTTTTTAGATCTCCAATAGATGGTAAACTTTTTCATATTCGTTGTGTACCCCATTGTTTGAATTTGTGTGTACAAGATGGTTTAACTACTTTGCATGATAAAATTAAACCTATTACGGATGCAATTCATGAAATTGCTAAATCAACACAATGGCATAAAAAATGGGCAAGATTTTATAAAAATAATGGAATGGAAGTTAAGAAATTTATATTGGACGTAAAACATAGATGGAATTCAACTTATTATATGCTTCAAGATTCTTATAATTATAAAGAATTGCTAATTGAATTTTATAAAGAAAACCCACATGAATTGATATATTTGAATAGCAACTCTTGGGATGCATGCATTAATTTAATAGCTCATTTAAAAATTTTTGAAGAAGCCACTAGAGAATTAAGTGGCACTTATTATCCTACTTCTCCATTAGCCTTAGATAATTGTGTTAAAATTGCTTTAATTTTGAATGAATATTGTGCATGTCCTATTACAGGTGACACTATTATAGCAATTAAAGCAAAATGGTTAAAATATTTTCACGAACTTCCCGATATATTTTTAATAGCTAAATTATTAGATCCTAGGATTAGAGAAGATGGTCTAATGGAATTATTACGCATGTATTATAGTGCTTTGTTCCCCCATTTTTTAATATCTGATTATGATGCAGTTGACCATGTTCCAAATTATGTAGAAGTTGCAGCTAGAGCTAAAAAGTATTTGTATGATTTATTTAAAGAATATAAAACCTCATTAGAGGATGATTGTGGGGATAATTTAGGTACTCAAAATGTAGGTGGTAGTAGTAGTTCTTCACATAATCCATATAATGTTAGTGGTCTTAATGCATTTTATGATTTTTATGATAACCGAACACAAAAACGAGCTAGGGGGTCTAATCCCACACAAGAATTAGATACATATTTAAGTTGTACATTTGAATTTATTTCTTTTGAAAACTCTGTGAATCTTTTGAAGTGGTGGTCAAAGAGGATCAACACTTATCCTATTTTAAGTCATATTGCAAAGGAGATTTTTGCAAGTCCCGCCTCCAAAGTTTCCGTCGAGTGCGCGTTCTCCAAAGGACGACATATGTTGAATCCAAAAAGGGCAAGATTGACCATAGAGAATGTTCAAAACATTACTCTACTTGAAGATTGGCTTCGAGCAAAGAAACGTCAACAACATCTAGATTTATCTGTCTTTGATGACGATGGCCCCGACGAGTATGGCTACGATTCCAACACATCCTCCTCCACCGGAACTAATGGGTAAGTTTGAGGTAAGAGAACTACGTGAGCTTTGATTCCCTAATTCAATTTAGGGATACGTAGGCAATTTCATTCTAACTTTCAAACTTAGGATGAAACTCAAGCTCTTTCATTTTTTTTTTTTTACTTCTCTTACTTGTAATGAGCAAAGAATGTTGTGTAGTAGATGGTGTGTCTCAAAGAAAGGAGGAGATAATAAGATGTGTCTTAGATGCACGTCTTATTATGTCCTCCTTTCTTTGAGACACATCATCTACCACACAACATTCTTTGCTCATTACAATTAAGAGAAGTAAGAAATAAGAACTACGTGGGCTTTGATTCTCCAATTCAATTTAGGGATACGTAGGCAATTTTATTCTAAGTTTGATATTCACTTTCAAACTTAGAATGAAACTCAAGCTCTTTCATTTTTTTCCTCTTTCAATTTGTAATTTGTAAGTTGTAATTTTTTTTATTGTTTGTAAGTTGTAATTTTTTTTAATTCAAACTTAGAAGTTTGTTGTTTGTAAGTTGTAATTTTTTTTAATTCAAACTTAGTGTTTTATACTTTGTAAGTTGTAAATTTTGGATATTTATACAAAATTGTATATTTTTTAACATATAAATACATTGTTTAAAAAAAAAAACTGGAAAACCGGCGGTTCGAACCGAAACCGGCGGTTTAACCGCCGGTTACAAACCGGAACCGAACATACCCCGATTCGGTTCTGGTTTGACCCCCGCCGGTTTTCCGAACCACCGGTTCGGAACCGGAACTGACGGTTTAACCGAACCGGGCACCACTATATATATATATATATATATATATATATATATAATAACAGAAGTAAATCTAAAAACTTTTTTTTAAACAAATTCTTTTTCAAAATCTATTATTTATTATTTATTTATCTATCCATATATAAAAACTGAGATTTCCTGAAAGAAATATGTTCCTCTCAAATTCAGTTCTCTTTTTCGTGATATCTATCCCATAAATTTCTTTAAATTTCATTATCACTTCCAACACCTTTTCTTTCATAGAATTTTCTAAATTCTCTTCAAGATTCAGGATATATATAATAACAGAAGTTTCATAGAATTTTCTAAATTATCTTCAAGATTCAGGATATATATAATAACAGAAGTCAATGTAAAACCGCCTTTTTTTTAAACAGATTTCTGTATCTCTATTTTGAGTTCGAGAAAAATCTCTCAATCATACCGACTCTGTTCTTTTTCTCCATTTCCCTTTTTTGTTGTAGTGATTAATGAAGGTTGGAGGTGAAGAGGTTGTGATGTCTGTTTTGGTCCGAATGAAGGAAGTCAAGTAAGTGATTGTCTTAATTTTATATTAAAATTTACATTTGTATTCTTGAAAAAGATTCTCATTTATGAGATTGAATTTTTTATTTAAATGTCATTTGTCAAATTGAAATTGTTAAATAACTTTATTTTTATATGAGATCCCTTTTAGCACTCCCTTAGAATTTACAAATTAGATAAGTATGTGAGCATGATGAAATCGTATAGTCAGAGATTAGATAAGTATGAAAATTCTTTGAGCATGATGAAGTCTCTACTTTTGTAGAAAAAACATTCAATGAATTTTTTACTTTCTTTGAAATTTGATAATTTTGAAAATATAAAATTTTGAAAATATTCATAATAAATTAAAATTGATTCTCACTTCTCTATCTAATTCTTCAATTTCATTCTCAATCTTGTGAAATGCCCGATAATTTATACTAGGTGAAAAGATTCTGGTGAAATACCTGATAATTTATATATACTAGGTGAAAAGATTATGATGAAGTTAAATTCCAAAAGTAGGGGCGCACAATCAATCTTGTGAAATACCCGATAATTAGGTGAAAAGATTCTGATGAAGTTAGAAGTAGCCGCGCGCAAATCTAATAAATATGAGCCGGAAATGTTAGACATTTCCTCCCCAACATGAATCTTTTTTTTGTTTTTTTTAATAATTGCATTACACTTATATATTATATTGTAGAGATATGGTTTTTTAATGTTTAAATATTATTTTTATATTAAATGTTATCTAATAAACTTTTTTTTCCTCTTTTCATTTAATTTTAAGAACAATCTTTTTTTTTTCTTAATCGTTTTTTCCCCCAAAAAAATGCTTCTCTATGTTCCACAAATTTTCCTTTATACAAAGATGGGCAGTTTGTATCATTAAAATTTATGTTATAGAATATATGTTTGGTAGGTTTGAAAAAAAGTTTAAAATTTCTCGATATTTTTCTGATATTTTCTGCTTTAAAAAATTTATCATTATCAATATGAATTAAGGGAACTACAATAATTTCTTATTTTTTCTCGATTTTATCACATTGAGATTGTCAATGTAAGACACTTGATTATATCAAATTGAGATTGTCGATGATTATATCAGAGTGAGATTGTCAATGTAAGTTTTTTATATCACGGTCTTTTAGCACTCCATTATATCAGATTATCAGATGATTTTATCAGATATGATTATATCTGAGATTGTCATTGTAAGTTTTTTATATCACGCTCTTTTAGCACTCCATTATATCAGATTATCAGATGATTTTATTAGATTGAGATTGTCAATTATATCAAATTGAGATTGTCAATGATTATATCAGATTGAAATTGTCAGAAATTGTCTCTTATATGAGATTAAGATCACGTTTTGTTGAGCACTCTCAATTATATCAGTTGAGATTGAGAGAGTTATACCAGATTGAAATCACGATTTTTTAGCACTCTATCATATAATTGTCATTTATAAGATTGAGATTGTCATGTAATTTTTTTATATCACATTCTTTTAGTACAATCTATTATATATCAAATTGAGATTGGGGGTGATATTTTATCACGTTACTTTTACACTAAGTTATATCAAATTGAGATTGGGTTGGTTTCAACTTTTACACATTCACACATAATTTCTGCAAAGTAAACCGCAAATCTTCATAAATACAAAGTTCTTCATCTGCCTAAGAAGATCTCCTTTCAAAACTTACAGAAATACACAGTAATCCTAAATACAAAGTTCTTCATCTGCCTAAGAAGATCTCCTTTCAAAACTTACAGAAATACACAGTAATCCTCTGCATATGATTCGACATATAGATACTATTAGAAGATGATTCGACATATAGATACTATTAGAAGATTCTGGAGACTTCATGTGAGATGTGTTAGGTTTACGATGTTATCGATCTGCTTAAACAAATTTATAAAATGTTTGAAATTTCAATTATTATTGTCATTTAAATAAAATGATATTATTTTCCTGATATTCAATCAAATGATTGAATTTAACAAAAACAAAACCACATAATTTCATGTTACAATAAAACACCACCACAATAATAACACCATAAATCATATCACCTAAATTATTAATAGCTAAAAAAATGAAATCACGTTACCATTTAACGTGTTCTCTAATTTCATAAAATGTTACTTATTAATTATATGAAATATTATTAGAACCTGTGCAACGCACGGAGCGGCGGGTGTGTTAGTATGGAACTAAAAGATAGAGAAAAAGTAAGTCTGACAACAATCTGTATGCATTTATTTGCATCTGTAAGTTGTGCTTATGAAATTCAATTGCATTTATAATGAATCTTCTACTGATATAAAATGATTTTCATATGAAAGTTATTAAATTCTGTATTTTGTACTTGCTCTAGTTTTTTCCTTTCCCCAAGATTCAAGATAGAAGGTTATATCTTCTTGAGAGTTTGGAATTGAGTTGGAACGATTTCGATGACACCCAGATATTTAGATTTGAAAAAAAAAAATAAAGACCATTATGACAGTTTTAGCCTCTCATTTGAAATTTATTGTGTAGATTCTTTATAATAATGTGTAATCTATGAAAGGGTAACTTTGTCCATAAGCAATTAAAAAAGAAATAGGCCACCATTCTACCACACTGCATATTTCAAAGGCAATTGCCCATAACAAAGCAGCAATGTTGATCCTAATTTACAACACAATATTTTTTCATTCCAAGATTTGAAATAGATGAATTTACACATCGACAATACACACATTCTTTAAATCTATCGCTGATATACACAATCGGGCAGCAAAAAGCACCGAGAAATTAAGCAATTGCTACCAATAAGCGACGATATACGTGGGTGTGAGGAACTTAAGAGGGTACGTTGAAGTGAAAAAGCCAAGAAATGACGAATGCAAACACCATACAAGCTAACAAAAAGTTGAGAAACCTGTGACCTTGTCAGAAATTTCGTGACTGTGATGAAGGTGCTGAAGCCATGGCTGTAGCCGTAGGTAGCATCGCTCGTTTCATTCCATTGCTCTGTCAGCTCTGTCTCGGGTACCCCTGCCACGTTTTGTGCGATAGACCCACATATCTCACAGGTTCTGCACATTGGAATATATAGCAAATTTAAACACTACTATGAAGCACTTCTCCGGGAAATAATCCTTCATGTTTGTTTCCCCAATCCTTTTAATGACTGTAAGATGTTTGAAAAACCTCGAGGTTGAACTGTTGTGTATTCAAAGACGGAGACGGGATATATTATATATGAACGCCTAAACACCGATATGCTGCACAAAATCTAGAATCAGTTTATGCTAAAAGATAGATTCTTCAGATAGAGTAGCACAAACAGTGAACATGCAGAGAACAGGTAATTCGACAAGACAATTTATTTTACTTAGTAATAACTAAAAGGATGCAAAGAAGTGAGGGAAGATTAATAGAAGGCCATAACATGATTTTGTGAAATATTGATACGTAGCTTGAATCAACAACGGAATTCAATGTCAAAAAAATCTACAAGTCACGGGGACAAATTTGAGAAGAAAGAAAGCGGATAAATAAAATTTTGTATTTGGATATTGAGATGTTGGGCTACACCATATTATGAAAAGTAAGCTTCTCGCCCTAACCAAGTGAAAACTGGAACATAATATATATACTGTTAAAATGCTTGAGGTCATGCAGATTCATTAAGACAAAAAAGATTAAAACCCTTACTTGTTTCCCTTAATCTTGAACCAAGCTTCAGCACAATGTTTATGAGCAGCAGCCAAATCTTCCTTGCAAGAACAGCCCAGTTCAATGGGGATTCCAGAGTCTTGATTAACTGCATCCATGCTCAGATGGCATATTCTACAATCCCTATCATACGTAGCCAAATGCAGCTTGGTTTCACATCCAGCTTCAAGATCCACAATCTCTACCCAACACTCCGATACACTGGATTCCTTCCTCTCATGCTTTACTCTTGGTATTTTCCAGCACTCCCACAATCTCAGTCGCAACGGAGATGTGTGGGCCACCACCTCCACTTCCTCCACCGCCATTGTTGCAGGTAGCTAGTTCTAAATCGATATCATGGGACTCTTGCAAAGTTGACATTTTTACACAAGCCCAGATCAAGAATCTTCACATAAATGCATAAAACCACCGAGATCATCAATAATCTTAACACCCCTATGACACGCGCACACACTCTCTCTCTCTCTCTCTCTCTTGGCTGTATTATTGAGACTGTAGTCGGGCACTTTAGTCTCTGAATTGATGGGACAGAGAGAAGCAGGGGCTGGGAGCAGAGACAGCCCCAACAAAGAGCAGACAAACAAAAATCAGTGCTCAGAAGAGAGATAATTAAACACACAGTAATCAACATAACAAAAAAAGGAATTTTATTTTTGATTAGACTCTTAAAACAGAGGACATAAAACTTCAAATCATTGAGCAAAATCCTCGACAAAAATCATCAAAACATGATCATTAAACCGAAGATTTAACGAACTCAATCAACCTATCCAAATTGTCGTAAGAAGTTCCCCCTTCACTAATGGCCTTGTTGGCCAATTCAGCCATATTCTTTCCCCTATCCAAGAACTCATCCCTTCTCTCCCCCATTATCTCCCTAACCTTGTTCTCAACAATCACTCTATCACAACTATCTTTTATATCCAACCCCACCTTCCAAACATCGCTAACGAACCGACTATTGATCATCTGATCGGCAAAATAAGGCCAACAGATCATCGGCATGCCAGCCGCGATGCCCTCCAGAGTTGAGTTCCATCCACTGTGCGTGAAAAAGGCCCCCACCGAAGGATGAGCTAATACCTCATTCTGTGGGACCCACCCAACTAGGTACCCTCTTTCCTTCGTGCCTTCCTCCAGCTCCACCGGAATTGGGCTTTCTTTGTCGTCTCCGACGATCGAATCGGGCCTCATCACCCAGAGGAACTTGTGCCCGCTATTCACCAGCCCGTACCAGAACTCATACAGCTCATTCCTTGTCAGTAGTGTGACACTTCCAAAGCTCACATACAGCACCGATTTGGGAGGCTGCGAATCCAGCCATGTCATAGAGCTTCGATCTTCCTCGTAGAAGCTACTCGAAGTAAGGGACGAGTCGCGGTTTCTAGACTCTAATCGGGCTTTCAGATGAGTGTGAAGGGGCCCGATGGAGAACAAATTCGGAATCGGGCCCCGGATTTGATCCAGAATCGGGCCTTCTAAATCCTCGAATGAATTAAGGATGAGCCCGTTGGAAAGAGCTGATCGTCTGGTCTCCCGAATGATGGTCTGGAATCCAGGGTCATTTACGTCATTTACTCGGCAGAACGCCGGAAGATCCCGTCGCCGGAGATACCCCTCCATTCCCGGCACACTTGTCACCATTAAATCCAGCTCTGGTTTTTTCCAATATTCATATTTATCGTCATCTTTACCTTTGATGGGGACCTCTCCAGCTTTAATGACGTCATGGAAGCAGAAGTTGGCCCAGAAGGAGCACGCGCCGACAGTTCTGAAGTAAAGGAAAGGGATCCCCATTTCCTGAGCCACCGGGACGGCGAAGCTGAGGACGCCGTCCATGATGAGGCAGGTCACACGCCGCCGGTCTCCGCCGTAGCTGAGGGCGTCGGTGGTCTCCATGAGTTTCCGGAACTCAGCTCCGCCGACTTTGAGGAGGCTCATGACGATCTCCATGGTGCGCTCGCCGACGCGGGGGTGGTCGTCGGGGAGGCCGTCGGTGATGGTGGCGACGCGGAAGGCGGGGTATCGGGCGGCGAAGGAGTCCATGCTGGCGTGGCGGCGGAGGCGGCCATTGGTGTACTCGGAGAGGAGCATGGTGACGTGGAGGTCGGCGAGGCAGAGGAGCTCCGCCAGCTTCAGCATAGAGTTGATGTGGCCTTGCATCGGCAGAGGGAAGATGAGCACGTGCGCCGGTAGCTCGCCGGCGGCTTCCGGTGGGCCCATCTCGGTGGTTTGACTTCTCTAACAAAAGATGGAATTTGATGATGATTTATACTGAGGGGGGACAAATGTGTGTGGTTAAGGTTGATGTAATAGAATGTTGATTCTGGTGCGCATGGGCAGTTTTTTATTAGTAATTGGGTACCCCGTGACATCCGTGTATATTGTTTCATTCTTTTTTTTTTTGAAGGGTTTCATTGTAATTTCGATATTTATTATGCTGACCAATTTAGCAAGGGGAGGACTAAAGTCACAGTCTCAATTCTAAGAGCACAACACCAATTTAAAAAAAAAAAATTACAATTTTACCTCTAGGGTTGTTAAATTAGTTTCGTTCCGTCAAGATGACCGAACGTGCTTCTCAGTGTTTGGCCAGGATGGCCGAAAATCCTTCTAAGTGTTCCGCCGAGTGGCCGAAAATCCTTCTAAGTATTTCACCAGGGTGGCCGAACACCGAGGTGACATGGGCGTCGGGCGCGCACGAATGAGGACGGGGGCGCTGTGCGCGCGCGCACAACGGGTGACGGGTTGCGTTTTTTGCAATGGGTTTGATCGATCTTTTTACGTTTTTTTTATATTAAATATTTTAATTTTTTGAAGATTATAATGCCAACATAATGATGAACATTCCACAAATTTGTTAAATGTGTGAAAATCGTAGTAAAAAACGTAAAAAAAAAACGATTGAATTGGAGCAGTTTCGTTCGGCCCCGGTTGGCCGAACACTTAGAAGGACGTTCGGCCACCCTGGCCGAACACATAAAAGGACGTTCGGTCATCTTGAAGCTCGTTCGGTCATCTTGACTGAACATAACTAGTTCAACAACCCTACGGGTAAAATTGAAATTTTAAAAAAAAAAAAAAAAAATTGATGTTGTGCTCTTAGAATTGGGGTCGTACCTTTAGTCCTCCCCTTTAGTGATTGAAGAGGTGGTGTGACAATCTAATTAAAACTAATGTAAATGTAGTCGTGGTTGTAAAAGCCAATCGCTATCCTCCTGGATAGATAAGTCACTGCTTCCGTAAGCATTTCAAGAACATGGGGGCATTTATTTTTAAGTGTTTTCATTCCTTCTCTCAGTATTGTGCAATAAGCTTCAATTTCACATTATTAGTATCTCTATAATTTAATATGTTTTTAATAATTATTATAATATGTACATATAAATAATCTTTGTAAAATTCGGCCTTGGCGGTAATACGTCGGTCCGATTTTATGCAAAATTGTGGAAATAACAGAATGTACAATGCACGTGAATTTTGCTGGTCTATTATAAAAGAATGTGTTTGGCCTGAGAGAAATAAAAATAAAGTGGAAAATTGTTGAAAGAAAAAGCAAACACAACACAAAATGGCTAATGAAAAAGCACAGTTCTCTCCTCATGTACTCACATTCCCTTTACCTCTCCAAGGCCCTCTCAATTGTATGCTCAAACTTGCTGAAATAATCTGCATCAACAATATCAAAGTCACCTTTCTCAACACTCAACACATTCAACAGCGCTTGTTCAATAGCACCAACACCCAAATTTATTTCAAGAAATATCCAAATTTTCGTTTCAAAACAATCCTGGATGGCCTTCCGGAAGAGAATCCCCGAACGGTTGACCAATTCCCGGACGTGATACGGTCGATGGAAGAAGTGGGACCTCCCATTTTTGAGCAGATTGTCAAATCTGGGAAGGCCCCAATTAGTTGCATAATTGCTGAGGGGATTCTCAATTTTCCCATTAGCATAGCTAAGAAGATTGGGATTCCATTCTTGTGTTTTGACACTCTTAGTCCATGTGCCATTTGGACTCACTTGTCTTTGCCTAAACTCATTAAATCTGGGGAGCTTCCTTTTAAAGGTTTGTGTAACGTTTTATTAAATAACATAACATTCTGTATATTAGTGTTTCATCTTTTATTCTTACAAAAGAAAATATGTGAAATTGATCCGGAGACTATTTGATTAGTGATAAATCATCCATTGTGAAATTTGCAATTTAACCTCATGTGTATTAATTTGCTGATGATTTGGTCCTAGAATTCCAAATTTGCCCGGAAATTTGAATAGTTTCACTTATGCAACCAAATTCAATTATGTGACCAACGCATAAGGTATCGTAACAACTATTTTATGCATTGTTGTGAATTTTTTTTTTCTTTGGCTGATGCGAGATGCTAGTCTAACACATCCATGTCATGTCTATTACTACCTAAAGTCATAAATAAATAAAAAGAAAGGGCAAATTAGGATTTTTGGATCAAATCAATGAAAAATCAAACATTTTAGGGGTTAGGTTGCGGTATTGAAAAGGACAAGATTGGTGCACGAGAAATCTCTTCCATCACCACCATACACATCACCTAAATAAATATGTTAATATATACGCAACGAGTGGAAGATATATATAGGTGATCTAACATAATTTTTTTTTTTATAAACTTTGAATTGTTTCATTTAGTAATATGAATCTCAAATTTGATGTATTTTATCGTATAAGACAAATTCTAACCATACTATGAGAAATCAACAGTAAGATTTATACGTTTTGTTTTTGGATTGAGATAGATGACAAGTTGGATGAAATGATAAGAAATGCAGTTGGGGTTGAAGGCATTATTAGGCGCCGTGATCTGCCGAGCTTTTGTCGGTCTTCCGACGTTATCAACCATCCAGAAGCTCAACTTATTTTCAGGGAAATAAACAACATTCCCAAATCTCAGGCCTCATTCTCAACACTTTTCAACATCGTTGTAAAAAGTCATGTTTGTCTCTAGCAAACTCGCATGCATGATTTGGATGTGGGTTGCCCTTAAATCTTTCTGAGTTGTATGTTTTTCTGTTGCCATTAATGCAAACAGAATGCTAAGTATATAATGATATTTGGTCGTGTACAATTTTGATATAAGATTGCCAGAAGAGTGTCTGCAACATATTGTCTACAGAGCCCCAACTATGAGACAATGTAGTGCACAATTCAGTCCAGCAAAAAGTCTAAAGTGATGGCTACACTATAATTCTGAGTTGTTTTGATTTAATCACTTTACTCTATCAGAATCTCTCTTTGATGGATGAATCCCAATCCTAATAACCTATCTTCTTTCAGTTGGCTTAGAAACAAAGCTTTCACAAATGCTATGAAGCTTTAAAGCAAACCAGTTTTGCTGTGAATCCTCTACTATCAACCTTGTTTGTTTCACTATTATTGGTGTTGCTCTCCTTACACAATATGAGAGTGGCAGAAGCAGAATAAAAAGGTGGGAATGTCCCACATTGGAAAAGCAATATAAATGGAGTAGACACTTTCCCTTACAAAGAAGCAATTGAAAGATTGTTAAAAATCACGCAGCTGTGCATTGAGCACATAGCGAACTATTCTTTCGCCTTTTACTAAAGAATACTGTGTGCTCGTTGCAATTCAAGCAGCATACGCCTCTTTTTGGAGGGTAATTTCCTATTAGGAAACTGCCCCAATAATTTAGTTCAAAAGCTTACAGGGTTTTGTTATGGTTATGGTTAATAGACTTGAAATTACTAAACAACCAATAGAGTCTATAAAACTGAGATATAAAATTCATCTTGAGGAAGAAGTAGTGCAACTATTCAATCATTCCACATCATCTGGATTTTGCCAGGATGCTTGCCATTGCTTGTCGTAAAACGTAGCCTCATCAGCTAGCTTTCTTATGTTTTCGGCATCTTCCTTCCTCTGAAAAAGGAGCACTCCAACAACAGCAAGCAAGAGAGCAGTCTTGCAAATGAAATTCCCAGTTTGGCCAACCAAATCAAGCCCCGTCAAAGCATCCACAACATAGGCCGTGAAGAATCCCACCATTGCAGCTCTACCTGCAACACAATACTTTGTTAATCTGGAGATGAGAGTGAGAGTGAAGGATAAGGTTAAACCATTCAGCAGCTCAGCTTGGGGGAGATGAGAGTGAAGGATCCATGCCCACAATGGTATGATAGAGCTCCTAAAGATCACCGGTTCATCATTGGTTGAGGCCTCTGGATGCATTTCAACATACTTTCTTCTCTTTGCCTCTGCAAACCTAAGATTTAGCAATAATACAATACCCTTTCTTACACTGTGATAAGCAAACAAAGACATGGATATGTACCTGAGACAATCACAGAATCCCAATCCATTCTTCCTTGTTTCACAAACATGTTGAGATCCCACGTCCCGTTTTTCCATCTCTCATCACAAAATCTTGGACGTGATTGTTCGTCTGAATTCTTGGGATTTTGAGTTTGAACTCTCAATTGCTTTGGGTTTTCTGATAGCTTATGGTCTTCGACATTTGGAGTCACGAGACTGGCTAAAGAGCGTGGCGGGGATGGTTTAGGCTGAGTGATATGGCTAGAACAGGAAGGTCTTTGAATGGAGGCAGAAATACCAATGGATGCCATGGCATGAGTTATCATGAAAATTATCTGCTTTTTTACTCTTTTATCTTTTCTTGATTACAAGTGGCAGACACCCCCATGCTGAATACACAAACAAGCTTATCTTCTGCAATATTCTGCTCTTTAACACTGCCATGCTACATGCCATTCCAACTCTATATATTTCCATTTTGCATTCTCTCTCTCACACACACATCCAACTTCTTTTGCTACTTTAATAATGAGCCAATCCCAAGCTAACGAGCTTTTATTGATCCAATTCTAAACAACTCATAAGAGACTTCATTAATTGCTTTGGGAATTAGAGACCTTGCCTAAATAACACTTGGCTCTGAAACTACATCTTAGTCATTCAGCCAGAGAGCTCATTAAAGGTCAAATATTAAGTGTGGTGAAACTAGATAAATTATCTCCTCTTATTTAGCCAGAAAAATGAAATTATTCCACACTTCAAATTCCACCCATTCTTTCATTCGATTTCCCATCATCAACAAGGCATACTTTTAACAACTAGTATGTTCCAACAATGTTGAAACAAAGACAATAAGGAAAAACAAACTGAACTGCAAAATCGAGATTGCAAAGGCCCGTTTTTGGATGTCGAAACATTATCTTTTGGGTAGGAAAGAATAAGATTATGATTTGCTCGTACTAATATAAAGATTTCATTCACTGCATTACATTTATAGCCAATTTGAAAGCACAACACAATAGAGACTCAACAAAGGATACTGCACTTCAAAAAGCATGTATGGAAGCCATTTTGTAGCTGTATTTCCTTTGAAATGAGCATAATGTATACTTGTCATCAATAATAAAAGGGTTCAAGAAAAAGTAAGCAAAATCATAAATGAGTTTGAGACAATATAATAAGAATGTTTGTTACGCCTCCCAACCCCTCAGCAAAGTAGCACGAGCAACACGGTTCACTCCCAATGTAAAGGCGCCCATACGAAGGTTGCAATCATGGGTCGTACACATGTCCTTTATATTATGGAAGGCTTTTGTCATGTATCTCTGAAGCTCCTGGTTCACCTTCTCTTCATCCCACATAAACCCTTGAATATTCTGCAAAGGCAAATCAGCATTCACGTCAAATAAATATCAAGAAGGATAACTTAGGTTGCATTTGACTCAAGAATTTCATAATCCATAATAGAAAGGATTTCAGAATCCATAATAGAAAGGATTTCAAGACCCAAATATTGTTCAGATTGGTTCACTCTTTAAATGGGGTATAAAATTCATCACTGTCATTTTGAAATTTTGTTTTTTGGATTGACATTGTAATGTGGGTGAATTTGAAATTCTTTCATTTCAAATTCATAAAATTCAAATCCCTCAATTGAACCACAACTTTAACCTTATTCAATGAATTTGAAATCCTTTCATTTCAAATTCATAAATTTCAAATTCCTCAATTAGATCTAATGGTGGAGAGAAGCTCTCTAGAATTCACTCTCAAGTGCCTAATGGATGATGGAGATCTACTTGATCTAATGGTGGAGATAAGCTCTCTAGAATTCTCTCCAAGTTCCTAACTTCTAAGGATCATACATATTTCATACACTCCAAGATTCTCTAGAAAACTCTCTCTTTCTCTCTCTCTCTCTCTCTCTCTCTATATATATATATATAAACCCAACAACTTTCTAGAGAATCCTATTTATAAGTGGGCTAAGTATTCGGGCTATGGAATGTGGGCTTGGATATGGATGAACCTCCTAGCCCAACTAACTTACGCAATATTTGGCCCAAATAATTTCCAAGTGCGTGACACTATGCTCTATGTCTGCAAACCTCTCCTCCATACAGTTACATTTGGAGTTTGCAGTATAGACAACAAAATGGTGGAATCCATGTAATTTAAATAGTCTTAGCTGCCTCTTGCTTTTTGGAAAAGTGTATATATTATTGAAGAAAAACATATGAAACTTATGATAGTCTTAGCTGGTGCCTTTTGCTTTGTTGGAAATGTGTATATATTATTGAAGAAAAACATATGAAACTTATGATAGATGGTGTAATATAATTGTATTTTATTAACAAATAAAATAGAAAAATATTACCTGAACCCACTCAAAATAACTAACTGTCACACCTCCTGCATTTGCATATATGTCTGGGAGTATCGTAACTCCCTTTTTCGACAAAATCTGCCAAAACAGACAATTATAATCAAAAAGCCATATATATTAATTGAGGATTTACAACAAAAGAGGACAGAACAAAACTTCACCTCATCAGCTTCAGGATCGGTAGGATGATTTGCAGCTTCTATGATGTACTTGGCCCTAACATGTGGAGCATTATCTCTTCAATCAAGAAAGAACAGCTCCAAGTTAGTGAGAAAGTAGAAAGAGAAATATTCAAAAAAGTCTTCTAAGACAAAACATGAGCAAGCATCAACATGGCCACAACCGTTCTTTCCTCCAACAGTGTTTCTCTTTTAAATGTATAAAAATATGTCTTTGATGAGCTTTTTTATATGAAAGTTAAAAGTATATGTGATTTCATGCTTCTCTTTAGGTCACAAAAGAAAAGTTTGTTCTAATAATGGAAACAGATAGTTTAGAGATAGTGACTGCAGTAAAGTAAACAAAAAATAGATATTCTTACCATTTATTCAATTAATATAAAATAATGTCCCTACATGCTACTTTTATAGTTTCATGACAGTTTTCACTCAAGAAACTGACAATAACAGTTAGATATTTATCACATTTCCAAACATGATTTTGATGCAATCATTCCGAAACTGATTTCTTTACACAACCTTCAGTTTCTGGCAATAGAAAACACGATTGAAATTGTATAGCTACCATAATAAAGAGGACATTTTTAATTGATCTTTGTCAGAAAAATTGACATCCACGTCAATCTAACAAGAGCACCACAAAGTTCACAGTTTTCAGCAATTTAATTTCAGTGTTCATCTATTAAAAAGGAATCAACTCCTTTGGGTGGGCCTAGGGAGAGGGAAAGTATTTAGGACAGAATAAAATGAGTCGATAAGTTAATCTTTGTTACAAGTGCATAAAAAAATTCGCAATTTTCTGCAATTTAATTCAGTATTCATCTATGAGAAAAGAAAACTACTTTCATGGGTTAGTGAGAGGGGAAACAGTAATTTATCAGTCCGAAAAAAAAAAAAAAAAAGATAAAAAATTGTTGAACCTGTTGAGAACTCCGCCTAGAGCACATGGGATAAGAACATCACATTCATGAGTGAGCAAGTCATTTGAGTCCATTGCATCAGCACCACTGAAATCAGCTAACTTTCCTGTTGCCTCTTTATGCTGAAGCAATGCCGGTATGTCAATTCCATCAGGATGCTTTACTGCTCCAGTTATGTCACTCACTGCGACAATCTTCCCACCTCTTTCATGTAAGAGCCTTGCAGCCCAAGAACCAACATTGCCAAACCCCTGTATAATATTCAATGTTCAATTTTAAGAAACTGTAGTTTGAAGTGATTGAACGGGTGATTTACTTTAATAGAAATATTACCTGAATGGCAAATGTTAAACCCTTTATTGATTTCCCATGTTCAGCAAGCAACGCTTCAGTGGCAAATACAACACCACGCCCAGTTGCAGCCTCCCTACCCAGTGAACCACCAAGATCCTGCCATATCAAACACAAACATGTTACTTGAAAGGGAAAAGATAAGTTTGAATCTTATTTTGTGAGGCGTAACTCAATAAGTAAACGGTGTACTTAATTATTTTGCCGTCTAAAATTTTTGAACTTTTACTTACAATTGGTTTTCCAGTAACAATCGCAGGCGAGTAACCATGGAATTTTGAGTACTCATCCAAAATCCATGCCATTGTCTGCATGTTCCAAAAATAATTTGCACTTGTCTTAACTGGGGAAGGAGATAAAAAAAGGCGTAAAATGTAATTAGAAAAAACAAAAGAATAGATTATTCACCTGAGCATTAGTGCCCATATCCGGTGCTGGGACGTCAGTATTAACTCCTATAAGATCATGAATCTTTTGTGTGAAGACGCGGGTAAGGCGTTCCAGCTCACTTTTAGTTAGATCTTTTGGAGTACACCCTATTCCACCCTTAGCTCCACCATATGGAATATCTGCTACAGCAGTCTTCCATGTCATCAATTGAGCAAGAGCATTAACTTCATCAGGGTCAACCTTTACAAAAAAAAAAAAAATTGAGTAATTTATCAGCACACATTAGAAAAAAAAACAGAAAACTATATGACTTCTAACAAGTGGGGGAAAAAAGAAAAATATTTAGTATCACACAAAAACGGAAAGATAATACGCCAAAAATCAATAAATGTTCAAATATACAAGTTATTACTACTAAATAAAGTACACCAATCGTTTTACAAATGAACATCAGGAAAGTAGCAGAAAAAGTTAATCATTTTTCTACGTCATTTTGCTCAGATTAATAATAGGAAACAGTTGTGAATGCACATCATTTAGCTTACCCTATGTTAATCTATGTAAGAAACCTGCAAATTACCCTTGACCGCATAAAACAAAAAATCCCAATCCTTAACTAATGGGAAAAGTACAAACTTGTAAATCCGTTGTGGGGCATGGTATACGACATCTGTCAATAACGGTTAGTGAAAACTCAATAAATGATCAAATACAGACACTGAAAACATGAGGTTCACCAATCTGCGAGCAATATCTTTGACATTGTCATCAAGATTATACGTACAGAGATCTAAATCGTAACTGAACTTTGTTTTTCCCTCTCTAAAACCAATCAATCTAATCATTATGCTTTCTATTACCTAGTACAGGGAGACATCAAATTCAAAACTTCCATTTAGGGGAGTATGCTTGATCATGATCCAACTCATAATCAAAAAAGTACTGCCCCAATTATGTTTACCATTCTACATCCTAGGATGAGCAATAGCAACAACCAATATAGCATGTCAAAGAAGTATTATATTTTAAGCAAACATTAAATTTACAATTTTATTTCCATGTCATATTCACACAAGATATTGAATTTACAATCTAATTTCTATAGCAGCAGCCCTTTTATCATGTTACAGAAGAACTGTATCTTAAACAACATATTGAATTTACAATCTATTTCCCATCTCATATTCAAACACTGAAAAATCATGTAACCATGCAACACAACCAAACCACAAAATCACTGCCCAAAAAACAAAAATACCCACACACACACACACACAAAATAATAATAATTTAACAAGGGTTACTAAAACAAAGCAGAGAAGATGTAAAATAGAACCTCAGGATGGTATCTGATCCCTCCTTTCATGGGCCCACGGGCATTATCATGCTGCACTCTAAATCCAACGTACGACACGAGTGTCCCATCATCTTTCGGTATGGTGCACTCCACCTGATCAAAACCCATTAAATAAAACCCCAAGGAACGAACTTTCCAGATGTTCACAGTACTCGAGAAAGATCGAAAAAGCTTCAGATCTTTTCCAATCCCGCTCAATAAATCATACAACAAATTCAGAAATCACATAAATTAAACAAACAGACCTTAATTTCTCTGAAGGGGATCAAAAGACTCTTCTCAATCTTGCTGTCGAGGCCGAGGAGGCGCGCCGCTTGGCGGAAGTTGCGATTGGTGGCAGCAAGAGCATTCATTCTCACAAGCTTATAATTAAAAAATCAAACTGAAATTCAATCCTATATCAATCAATGTATACAGCAACAGAAGAGAGAGAAAGAGAATTAGAAGGTGGTGTAGAGAAGCAGTGAATGCATGTGCATATATAAAAGAGTAGGGCGTGAAGAGACGGTCTAGGGGTGGTTTGTTGGGCAAAATGACAATTCAGAAGGAAAAGCCAAACGGAAAGTCAATTGCTTTTACTAAGGGAAACTCCCTTTTTTGCTTTCTCTTTCCAAATATTATCCGTTTGAGTGGAGCTTGACTCAGCATCAATATTATATGGCTAAACTCATTTATCATTTTTCTTAATTTTTTTAATAAAGGAATTTTATATTAATTCTACTATTCATTATTCTTTCAAAAATATTACTCCATCATTAAAGGTTTCGTCAAATTACTATAAAAGATACCACGATTTACCATAAAAGATCCTAAGACCATGTTTATTAACAATCTTTACAACCTCAACCTCTTAATAAAAAACTCATTTCTCTCTCCTCCACATACACAACCTACAACACAACCCAACCTCTACAATTTTCACACTTTATCAATAATTCAACCCAACCTATAATAATTATTTATTTTATGATTTAATAATTACATTTATTTTATAATCAATTTTTTTATTATTTGAAATGTGTACGAAATATATTAAATTATATGATATTTCAAATTCATAATTATAAAAAAAATATTTGATACACTTAAAATAAAATACAATCTCAATAACAAAAATAAAATTACAAGAATTGAAATACAAAATTATAAATAAATAAGTAAAGCTACAAATAGATAAGTAAAAAAAAAACAACAATACAGAAGATGAAAATTGCATATTTAATTATCGATGCCGAATTTTTGCCATATATACTCAATCAAGTCGTTTTTAAGAGCGGTGTGAGCTTCTCTATTACGAAGTTGCTCCCTATTGGTCATATAAGCAGATAGGCTTGCAATGCGGTCAGTAGAGTATTGAAAACTTTGATCATCGTCTATGGGATCATCGATAAGAAATTCTGTGGGATCATAATAAGTTTGGTACGTCTCTCGTTCATCCTCCACTATCATGTTGTGCATGATGATACAAGCCATCATAATTTTTCCCATCAAACTTTTATCCCAAACAAGACAGGGGCGTCGAAGAAATGCGAAACGAGCTTGTAGAACTCCAAATGCTCGCTCGACATCTTTTCGCACTGCCTCTTAGTGTTGAGCGAACAACTTGTGTTTTCTGATTACTGGAGAAGTAATTGACTTAACAAATGCAGCCCATGAAGGATATATTCCATCCGTTAGATAATATGCCATATCATTTTCCCGACCATTCATTTATTTCTTTTGGATCTTCTCTTCGAGCTTCTTCGTACATCTTATGGACTTTCCCCCAAAACGAGCCAGTCCTTTGAAATCTGCCCTGTATTTTATCTTCGCTAACGAAGATCCAAGATGACATGAGGGCCACATCTTCTTTCACATTCCAAGTACTTTTGGCCACCCTTTCATTCGTATCCTGAAACAAATTGCGAGAGATATTTTGCGATGGCTGAGCTTGTTCAGAGGTAGGGATTTGATTCAGATTTGGAGAAAATTGAGGATTTTGAGAAAACTGAGAGTTTTGATAGTTTTCGGAGTTCAAAAAAGACTGGAAATTTGGATAGTTTTGGGAGTTTGGATAATCTAAATAGTTTGAAAAAAAAATTTGGGTTACTTGGATCCAAAATAGAAATTAGGAGAAATAATAGAATATGATATAAATTATGAGAGATTATAGAAGAGAGTAGACAAAAGAGATGATTTGAGATTGTGATTCAAAATGTATCAATATTAGTCTCTATTTATAGAGAAAAAAAATCACGAATTTTGGTAAATTTTTTTTTTTATAAATAATTGAGTGTGTAAAAATTATCTCAACAAAATCACATAAACCAATCTTTATTTGACAAGTGGCATATACTTGATAAGGCTTTCATTGGAAAGCGTGCACACCCTCCAAATGGAGAGGTTGCCTTCCCGACCGTTCGTGGAAAATCCCTTCTATTTTGATTTTTTTTGTCTTGTAGTCATAACCGGTTGTGCAACCCTCCTAATAAACATGGTCTAAGTGGAAATGTGTATTTATAAGTAGAGATGTTAAAATAAATCATGTGCATTGTGTCGATCTATCCCATCCCATCAAAATGAGGGTTGAGATAAATAATTAGGGTCTGTTTGCTTCGGGTGTTGGGTTTGTTTAGGTTGGTTGGGCTTTTCGGACTTTTACTGTTTATCAAAAACAAAATAGCACTTTTTGGGTGTTTGATGTGTGGGTTTTGAGGTAGGTTTAATTTAGATTTTATGTTTGGTTTGAATGATTATGGGTTTGTAAATGTGAGTTTATTTTAAATTGTGTGTTTGGTTTGGTTGTTTGGTTAAGATAAAATATGTAAAAAGTCTATTTTGCCCTTATCTAAGTAAATCATATTTTATTAATACAAAAAATTTAAAAATCGGATGACTGTTCTGCCTATTTCAAATTAACATAATTTCATTCTCCACCAATTTCTGAAAATCACCCATTTCAAAATGTGGAAATGGGGAAGACGAAGATGGCAACATTAGAAGCGTGTGAATTGCAGAATTGATACATCAAGAATCTATAGCATTTTATCGTACCTATATGTGCATCCACACGGAAATTTCGAGGTGCTCCGACTCTACTGCAATTAA
The DNA here is from genome assembly GCA_946896805.1 of Scutellaria galericulata. Lineage (NCBI taxonomy): Eukaryota > Viridiplantae > Streptophyta > Magnoliopsida > Lamiales > Lamiaceae > Scutellaria > Scutellaria galericulata. Next base: position 8,644,507 of record OX335788.1, read on the forward strand.
CACATTTAGGGCAAGGAAGTAAAGGAGCAAGCAGGTGAATTGGTGGAGCTTAGATGTTTAGTTTGTGTTCTAAAATGTCAGTCTAATTCACATGTTCATATAATTACCGGATTGTAGTTCAACCTCGTATTACCAACGGTTTTGTCCTGGGACTTTCCAACCAAAAGAAATGACTGACTGATGTCGTCATGACATTCCACTGACAGTCCAAACCTCCGAGACCCAAAGAAACTCTATGCGACGTTTTAAGGCATGTCCTTTTCGAGGGGTATGTTCATTTCTAATGTTTGATGTACTTTAGTTTGACCCTATATTTTTTATATACAATCTCTGATTTATTGTAAATTGAAAATCCGATAACCTTTAGTTTGTGTTCTTGATGTAGAACGATTCATGTGGGCTATTCATTTGGTTGAAGCCACCACTCGAGGGTCGTGCTAGAGAGGTCGCTCTTGATTGCATTCAAAAGATGACTACACTAAAGGCTGAAGTTGCGACTTTGAGAGCCCGTGAACGAGGTTATAAGAAGCAAGCAAGAATCTTTATGGTGTGCTTTCTCTCGATTTTCGTCATGCTCATTTGGTTTGTGCAAAAGTTGTTCGGGATACGAACAAATGAAATGTGTAAGTTATAAATTACCTTATATTATGTTACTTATTAATACGGATAGCTATGTAGCACGTGGAAAGTTCTCGAGTTTATTATGTTGTATATTATATTTTGCAAAATTCGTTTTAACAAAAGGACATGAGCCAACTGATATTTTGAAGTAGTTACATCTGGTAGGGTGTCAATTTGATGTTGTCTTCTTGTGAAGTGATATTATGAACCTTAATAGACTTTTTAAATGAATGTTGCAAGTTTTGGTTTGTAGGGGACTTTTGCATTCGAAGTATTACAAGCTGATTTATTTGTGAGGAAAACATGGTTAATTTTCTTGCAATTAAATGGATATAATCTTATTTATCAGTTGCTTAGGATGTTCATAAAATAGATGAAGAGCATAAGTAAAGCCTTGTAGTCTTTGCTAGCCGATACATGCAAGGATTTATGTGTTAGGTATAGAAGTCATTGAGTAGTTAAATAACAAATTTTGTCACAACATATAAGGTTGAAAATTGAGGAGAAGATAGTCTTTTGTTTGTAGGTAAATTAACACTAGCCATGATATAGTAGAATGCAATTATGACAGCAACCTTATTGTAAAAGAGATTAAAATTCCAAAGACAATAGGTTGAATAAAATAGAGCATCAAAGTATTTCAATTGAAGAGTGTAGAATAATTAGATTACAAACTAGCAATTTCATGCGGTAAAATAAAGACACCCGAGCAGGTTTTGTCATAACAACGATGGCCGAATACAAGATAACGAAGACAAGAAGAGCAAACCGTCAATAGAAGCAAAAGAGGTTGCCCTAGCAAAAAATGGGCTTCAACCCTATAAGATAGCAGATACTGGCCATGCAAAACACAAAACACATACCAACAACAAAATATATAAAAGTTGGCAGCCGGGTGACATAGTACGCGATCCTACAAACTAAACAATCTGTTGGGATTTATCGGGGTCCTGTTGATGGAGGGGTTCCAACGACGATCCCATTCATCGACTGCCTCAAGGTCAAACGGCTCGTCTTTGAAAACTATGGGGACGTCGATCGAGGATCCAATCTTCCTGACTACAGCCTCTCCCGACTTATGAACTTCGATGAGCTTTGCCCAAACGTCGAATTTCAGGAACCCACATTCTCGAAAGAGTTTCTGATTGGGAGCCTCATGTTGTATGTATACAATTAATGAGCCTCCAAATAATATATGATATTGAGATTTCATTTCTTGGAGATTTGGTTTAGGTGGCTGTTAGTGTTTTTTTGTAGATTTGAAATCAACAAATATGTTAATAACTTGAACATGTGAATTACCTTACGTATATAATACCCATATTCCACACAACCTCCACACGGTTCTTTTTCCTGTTGTACTTCACTCCCACTGTGTGGTTAACGTACACGCGAAACTCCTTATACAAACTGATGTTGTCGGCTATGAAATTTTTTATGCTTAAATCATTAAATCGAATTGAACCGATATCCTTCCTCAATTGCCGACCAATGTCCGCTAACGTTGTTGTGAGAATCTGGCCATCTGACACGTGCCTCTTCCTACATATGCGATCGAAATGATAGAGGATGTCCTTGGCCTCTTCATAGGTGAATTTATTGTAGAATTTGACGAGGGTCGGATTTCGTTTCGGCATGATCCTGTACATAGTCGAACAATATATATATCAGCAAAAACAATATTAAACAATACACCTTGCTGGTTACTGAAGGTCAGTTCTTTAATGTATGACAAGTACATGATGAATTTTATAACATTGCATGTTGAGCATAATCATATATAACATCAAATTAATGTAATTATTTTGCATCATAGTATCATCTGGTACTTTAATGTGTTATTCCAATTATGATAGGTATAAACTTCCAATATATCTAAATGGTTACTTTACAGCTGCTTAATGTACATGAACTTCACCTTGGGTAAATAATTTGAATAGGCATCAGCTTAATTTGGATCACTCATATTCAAAGTTGTAATAATAGCAAGTATGCAGATAAATAGTGATGTATGTTCCCAAGATAAAAATACAACAAAATACACATTATCCTATAAAGTTTTTTGTTTTTGCATGACATGGGATCATTGTCACCAATCACCTTTTGGTGTAGTATACTGTTATCGAAGACAAAATAACATTTGAATGATTCATTGTTGTGAATATATGTTATAATCAAACAAAAAGGATAAGCTCTTTTGGTCAAAAGAGTCAATAAAGAAAACTTTTGATGGGACCCACATTTGCATGAAGAGGGATTGTTCAATGACGAGCCATGTTAAAGGGTTTATTTTAATTAGAAAGGTGATAAATTTTTCAATAGATTTTATTTTTTGAAGGTACTATAAATGTAAGTCATTGCAAGTAAGTAGTTTATATGCATGTAATTTTGTCGAGTACTAACATCTTGATAAATAAAAATATCTTCGTTCTTAAAGATTCAAATACCAACTATGGTAGGGAGAAACAACGGTTTACGTCAAGAGGACTATATTTACGGGTTGGAATGGGATGCCAACATAGTTACTCTTTTTTGCGAGGTCCTTGACGGTCAAGCCCATATGGGTAAATTCTCAATCAGTGGTAACAACAAGCACGCTATACAAACTGCACAATATGTGGTTAATAGATTCTACGTGAAAAGCTTAGAGTTCAAGGAGTGTCTTAAGCAAGTTCGTTTGCTATGCCAACGACATTCAACTTTCAAGAAGATGATGGTTCGGGATGATGTTGGATGGGATGCAAGCCAACATAACTCAATCGGGTGCACTGACGAGACATGGGCTGAGATTGTTAATGTAAGTGTCTTAATGTACTTGAACTTTGCATTTTTGATATGTTAAAATATGAATAAGCTTCTTTTGTATATATCCTGCACCTGGCCGTTCTAAAAAATTGTGTTTCGATACGATTACATTGTTGGGTTGTGTAGGAAGATCCATTTGCTTGGGCCTATGCCTAAAATGGTGATCCCAATTGGGATGACTTGCAGGTTATATTTGGGCCGCCACGAGAACAGGGGTCGGCACCACCTCAAGCAAATGTAAACCATGAAGTCATTGTTATAGATGATGATTGCCCTCAGCCGAACATTGCAAACAAGTTCGTCCCTTTGAATGAAGTGATCACCATTTCATCCGACAAGTCCGGAAGCTTGTCCACTAACTTTTGGAATGAATTGGGGACGTTTTGGAATGAATTGGATGAAGAATGATCGTTTTGATCTCCATCTTTGAAGATAGAGATGAGCTCAACCCACTCGTCAACAAAGGCAAGAAGAAAATGACACATGTCACTAGAGAATGTTTGTATTGGATTGTATGGAAAATCTTACGTTTCCTCCTCTTCGCATGCCTCTCCAAACGGGAAGATATGAGTCATGTCCGGGGGCGTTGTGGGTTTGCAAGTTCGATGGGGTATTGTGATGGAAATAAGAGGACTTTCTTATTTTACATTTTCTGTTTGTGGTTTGTATGGATGATGTCCAAACATTTTCTTAATTTATGTTTGGTTCCTGTTGATGGTTGGTTTGTACTATTTTAAGAATTTTCATATTATCTACTAGTATCAATGAATTTCCTTTTAATATGATATATGTTTGTCTATTGTTTGTCATGATAAGCTTCTTTTGAGCTTAGGGTTTGTATTCTTAAATATGATTTATTACTTACCATAGTATTGTTTCAGAATATTAACATATTGGAATTTGCTTCTACCTATTTGAAATTTGTCAAGTTTATTTATGTTATCAAAAGTTGGATAATTTGCAAGGTATGTTATTAAGTAGTCTTCGTACTCTAGTATGACTCTATCTAGATGTAACACTATATTAAAGTAAATAATCAGACATAATCACATTGCATTACATTACAAAATGTAAACTTTTGGACAGAATGTGCATTTAATAGCATTAGTCAGAAAGAAAAGTTGCATTACAAAAGCAGATGATATCTGATAGGCATATAAGTTTGGTTAATTAGATAACAAAAGTTTGATTGGAGTGGAATTAATAGCATCAGTGATAGCCTGAGCTACATACAAAAGCATTTTTGGAGGTGGTTCAGATCTTGTCCATGATATCCCTGACCAACACAATGCGTGTATCGTCGGGAATGCTCATGAACAAGTCTAAATCACTCTCATTATTGCACAAGTAACGAGTCACATGCACGTGAGCCTCGAGAGAAGAAAAATCAAATCCATCTAGCATTTTGTAGACTTGCTTTCTCATTGGTCGGATTGTCTTTCGATTTTTTCTTCTCGGCGATGACTCCTATCTTGACTGCAACATCACCCATTTGCTTATTATTTTTCTTGCAATACTCGCTTACCTTCGACATGAAGGGATCATCATCATCGATTTCGACTTGCGATTGTTTGGCTTTACCACATCGCTTCGAGGTATTGGAGCTCGAGGCATTACCGTTCGAAGTGAAAGCGGTTGAGGACTCCTCATTTGCATTTGGGCTTGGCATGAATTCGGTACTAATGGGCTCGGTATTGCCGATGTTCAAAAAGTCCTTCATTGCATCAGCAAAACCTTGGGCAAGTTCTTCGGTTGGCCGATCTTTCCCAAATATTTCGACCCAATCATTATAATATGGCTAAGACTTAAATCGCATGTTTCGAACAGTATTATCCCGCTGCCAATTTATCAAATAATTTTTATCATAAAAGTTTGGTTATAGTCATTTGTAGACATGTGAATTTAAGAGATTAGTACAACAAGGAGTATTGTTGTTTTGGGTGACATTACCTTTACGTAGTTTTCCCAAACCTCATCTTGCACGTCAAGAATGAAATTTTGTCTGAGACCAATGTCACTTGTGGAGAACATGATTGATAAGGAATTGTAACTTTTCTTCCAATTATGAATTTTGGAGCTTATGTGTGGCTCAGCCTTTAGATCCATACCGGGAAATCGTTGTCCCAAAAATTGTTCAAGAATTTGAAGATACCCCGTCCTATAGCCATTGTCTGACTTATACCCTCTAGCAACCAAGTCCTTTAGGCCTGAAAGGAGTTCTTGCTCCTCATGGGCATTCCAAGTCCTTCTTGATTGACCTACATAGTACTTCTTTGTATTTGTGTTCCCTTGGTTCATGACTAGTTTCTGTTGTTGTTAACTGCAACCTCAATGAAAGTAATATAATACTTAAAAAGAATGATTGTATTAGCAATGATGACCAAAATGCATAAATTTTGGCAGATAAAAAATACTAACAAATTAAAAATGTTTTACATAACTGCTCAATAACCAATTCAACCCAGCCTAACAAATAGCATTAAATACCTATTACAGTAAACCACAAATGTAATAAAATTGGAAGAAGTCTGATTGTTTTAACTAGAAACAAATTAACTCATGAACCCCGATCGTTCCACATTTACAAGGTAATGTTATCTCTTCATAATGTCCAAGCCAGAGAAGAATCAACTTGATCAATGTAACCGGGCTCCGGAGTAGGTTGGAAATTTGGATCACTACAAATATTAAGCACCTCATTCTCAATCGGGTCGATAGTTGCATTTGTACGAATGAAGTTATGAAGCAAACAACATGCAAGCATGATGTGATTTTGTGTTTTATTGGATAGTATGAGTTGCTTCTAAGGATACCCCAACGTGCTTTCAAAACACTGAAGGATCTTTCGATAACGTTACGGGCTCTAGCATGCATCATATTAAAGTATTCTTGGAAATTTTGTGGTGCTCGGGATGCACTATTCCATTCTTACAAATGATATCTTACGTTTCTATACGGGATAAGGAACCCATTTCCATTTGTGTATCCTCCGTCACACAAATAATAATTGTCTGTCATTGAAACACAAGTAAATGGGGATGAGTGGATTGACCTCCGAATCACCAGGGCAATTCTATCCCTAGTATTATTTAGTTAATTTGTGAAAGTAATGTAAATTGTTTGAATTTGAAGTATATAATTAATTTTTATAGTCTACCTATTGGGACTTTCAATCCATTTATTCGGGATATAGCATCACACAATACTCTCCCATCGGCGGCTAATCCTTCCCATCCAACCAACACAAATATGAAGTTCATGTTACGATCGCAAACACCCAAGACATTTATGGAAACAAAACTCTTTTGGTTCCTATATCGTGTTTTGTCATTGAGAGGTACTCGTACAGGAATGTAAGTGTCGTCCAGGGCACCCAGAAAACCCTATAAGTATGACAACATAGATTGAGATAATCCTGTAAAAATTTTCTAATGAAGGATCCAAATGTTACCAAGCTTAACGCTGGCTCTAGGTATTACTACATTGAAGAATGTTGAATATTGTTTGATTAGATTGTTACCTTAAAATGTCTCCAACATTCAGTGGATTCATCGTCGTCAATAGGTTTGGGTTCGATGAGAAGAATTGTATGTAGGCTTAGCAGACACTTCAGAACAGAGTTGAAGTGTTTGCTGATTGTGAATCCACTTCTTAAGAAATTATCCTTAACCATTCTATTTTTCTTGTGATGAGAAAGAATTGACAAAAAAATAGCAACTTGTTCAGATATTGATACATGTCTAGTAGGTTGAAGACCCCCTAAGTTCTCCAAAAGATAACATAGGCAACTAAATGTATCACGGCTCATTTGTAGATGGTTGGTGCACGTCTCATCACTTAGTACGGTGAGGCTACGTATGTGGTCCAGTTGACGGGTTATTTTAAATTTTAGATTGCAGTTTTTGGCTATCCTAGTTGGTGCACTACGCGACTTGTAGGATGGATACGCCAAAGCCATGAGCATCAAAAAGGTTTTGAATGAAGCATTTAATGTCTGGACACCAGCCATCATTACTTGGAGATTTGTGTTTTCTCCCATATTTTGTGGTCTATTACAAAATTCAAATAGAGGCGTTACATCCACTTGAAAACACAAAGACATATATACATAAATAACACATTTCGGGGAAATACTCGTACAATTCAAATCACCCAAAAAATGATAATAGAATTGAGTGTCTTCAATTACTCAGTTATATTTCCAATTATACAGTATGTTGTGTTCATCAGTTACATTTTTATTCAATAGCGTGTGTTTATTTATTGCAACGGAGTCATGCAGACATGGTTATTAACACACTACGGGACATCCGATAGTATTTGTTATGTGCAGAAACAGGCACTACTGCAGTTGTTTTTTTTACTCTTTCTGTTTTAAAGGTAGTTTTCGGCCGTCCCATGAGAATGAATTTGTAGTCAAGCTGATTACCTTATAATATCTATTGTGTTTGAGAATGAGGTCATCTTATTAGACAAAGGACTCGCATTTTGAAGGAAAAAATCTTAGTATCATGGACATTATAACCGATCATTTCGGTAGAATGTCATGATTTGATTGTGGGCAGTAGCATTTTACGGGCACACATCGGTGTGCTATTCATAATTTGACATGCTACTTATTACAACTAGTGGGTGGAATTTCGAAGGGAACAACATTGATAGGGCACCAAAATCAAGGTACGAACCTTGTTAAACCTAAAATGTGGAGGTCTACAAATGTATTTGTGATATATAATTAGATAAATGGTACTTATTTTTTTTTGATGTCCCATTCTTTGCATGACTAAAGTTGGTAGTTAATATCCATAAACACAGTTGCATAATCATTGGGGCCAAATAAGGATTTCATCACAGATTGTTTTTACACATACGAAATCAAGCAAATATTCAAATAAACACGATTTCTCCATCCAGTTAGGATCTCCTAAACTAATTCAAATAAACACGAAGACATGTTTTTTAAACCACAACATTTAATCATCCAGTTAGGATATCCTAGTCAATATTGAAACATTGTACAATTGCGTATCATTGTGGCATGCATGTTCATATATCAGATTTTCATTAATTTGTCACTGTGTTCACGGTAATTCATGGAGCACACATGTCCTAAAACTACAACAACAAACTCAAGCCATATTCGCTAAACAAAAATTAATGTATGCAAATTGAAAGAATATACGAAATACATGAACAATATCAGCAAATGGAGAAGACGCACCTTTTTTTGCAGCTGCGAATTGAATTACAAAATTATTGGTTACTTCTGAAGTCTGAGCCTATATTGCCCTGAGATGTATCCAAGCTAAGCCAAATGCAACTACAATATTAGAGTTTAGGGGGAAAGAAACACGTACATATAAATACATATATATATATATATTCACTTGAATCGGATGATATATGTATTGTGTGTTATATGTAAATCGAAATCAAACAATAGACCTTTGAAACAACCTCATTGACAAATATGACTGGATGCTACGTGAATGTCGTTGTAACTGAAAACAAATCAAAACAATTGTAATAAACATTGTCTTAATGCATAGAAAAATCCATATATCAAATCTCATGAAGCTGAGTTATGATATTTCATAAAGTTGGGTACTATTGAATGAGGTCTTGATCTCATACTAAGTTAAAGGTGAAATCCCATCACAGAAACCATAATAATGTGAGCACTTTGTTCAGCTGAAAACAACGGGGCAAGAAAATTATTTTACAACTTGTAATGAGCTCTGCCTTTATACTAGGTCTATTGGGAATTTTCTACAGAACTTGTTACATGCTCAACAAAATATTCGTTTATCAAATAAGCTCATAAAATCATTCTGATAATCTAAGAAAATCTCATAATTCCTAAATATATATTTCTAACCTGCAATGTTGGTTAAACACATAAAAATATAAATAAAAGTCAACTCTACGGCTCATAATTTCAATTCAAGAACTTTAAAACAGATAGTCCAATCGGCGAAAATGAGTAATAACATAGGGGCAAATTGGGAAAAACACCCAAGTTACCATAGTAGTATTAACTTTTGAAGCTCAAAATCACAAGTCAAGAATCATTCACCAGCTGAGAAATGAGGATTTGTAAATATTTGTGATCCCTGTGATTCAATACATTTGTAGGAATTAAATTCCAACAGTCATTCTTCCATTCTTCCCTAAAACAACTTAACACTATTCATTTCAACTTTACAAGTGTCTGATATTTGCAAAGTAGCTATTTGGCATCGTTTTATTTTCTCAGTCTGTTATATATATATATATATATATATCTATATATCTATCTATACTAAGATCATTTTCAGTCTTATAATAATAATAAACTGCACTTTTAAACACAAAATCTTTTCATTTTCAGTAAGTAAAAAGGACTAAAATTGCAAGAGTATGAAAATGATTTAATCTGAGATATGGATTGCAAAAATTTGAAATACATGGTCTCATTACTCTCTTCTAACACCAAGTTTAGAAACAGACACGTACACATTTTCCTTTTCTATCAATACAAAACTCAAATAATAACATATAAAATATCCTAAAAATTACAAGAACTAAAAAATTATGTCTTAAACGAGGAATGCTGAACTATGTAGCCGATTCAAGCAATTGTATGCCCAAAAAATTTAAATTCGGGGGTGTGATGCTATTGTTGAACATAATGTTGCACAAACCAATGTTAATAGATCGGGAAACAACTAATTATTGCTCGAACACATTTCAAATTACCCAAAGTAAAAAACAAGTGAATAAAGCACGCACAACCAAAATATTTTACATATTGTGCATCAAATGTCTTACCTTTAGCTTACTACACACGGCTAACTAATAGAATCGGGATGGGCTACACTCGATTTACCAAAGGTCGAGAATCGATGACTCTTCACACGGTTACTCTACCTCTATTTCAGCAGGTCGGGGTCGCTGTTTCCGCTGTTTTGGGTGATAATCGAAGGGGGCTTCTTTCCATGTGGGTTGAAATGAGGGATTAGTCGGCTAAATGGTGGTCGTCTTCGGTTGAGTCTTCTTCTTCTTCACTGGAATGAGTTATGAGGCTAGGGTTTCACAACAGATTCGACAAACCTAAAACGAATTTAATATATATAGATGGAAGATTCGTAAATAAATCAAAATTCAAGGGGGCATTTGTCAAAACTAGTGAAAAAGCAAGGGCAAAATGGACATTTCACGAGGGATACTGTAGACCCGTTAATAAACCTTCCAAATTTCTCGGGTTTGGAAAAAAGGGAATAAGACACCCTAAGCCACCTTATGGAAACCCAGACCTGGCTCAGACTCCAGGCCGTAAACCATCAAAGCAAACGTGTGTGTAGGGTGGTTTATAAGCCCAAACCACCCTAAACCTATGAACCAAACACACCCTTATAGATTTGTGGTGGGTTGGGTTTTTGGTGGGTTGGTCCATCGACTAGTAGGTTAGCCTAGCTCCATTTTTTTATTTTTTTATATTGAAAAAAATCATTGAAAATATAGATAATAAATAAAGAGATAATAAAGGGATTTCATACCCAAAAGTAGACTTTATTTCAGCCTCCATATGTCACCCCTCATCATAAGAAGTCCCCAAGTTATGTAAAGTTAATCAGATTTGGTAGGCAATTTTATCGAACCCCTTATGCTTAAAAAAGAATAACAAAGCTTTTTTCTAACTACGAACATAAAATCTCCTGCAAATCTAAACAGAGTGATTAATATTGTGTCGAATGTCACAACATCAACCAAAACACACAACATAATTGAACTTTGAATAAAGAAGAAAAGAACAGAGGATTTATCCACGAGTATAAAAATACTCGTGGATCGCTAGCAGGGCAAAAATATATTACTTCAAAGAGTAAATACAAAAAGTACAAAAAGATCTTGATAGACTCTCTTTAAAAAACACACATTCTAATAGATTATCTCTCGACACTATATAAATGTGAAAAACTCCCTAAAGAGTACAAAGCAATCCTAGAAACTATAAAATTCAGAAAACATAAACTCTATGAAGAAAATGTTATCACAAATGTTCCAACAATGAATTTCTTTAAAAACTGAATCTCGCTCTTCTCTCTTTCTGCTTGCTTATGTCAATTTGTAGTCTTCATCCTTGTATTTATAGACCTCTGCACATTCATGATCTTGATGAATAAACTCATGATCTCCATTGTATTTATAGACCTCTGCAAATTCATGATCTTGATGAATAAACTCATGATCTCCATCATCTTCATGCACACGTTTATCTTCCATAATCTTCAAGTCATGCGTCACTTCTCCACTTCAAGCTTCTCCGCATTTTGTTCTACCTCCTCTTCACCACTTCTGCTTCTCCACGTTTTATTCTGCGTAAAACATTTAAACACAAAGAAACAATAATTCCTAATTCTTAGGGATAAATAAGCAGAGTCCTTGTAGAATTCACTAACATTGAAAACTTGTTTGACACTCTTCAACAAATCCCTAAAATATCTCACCAATAAAATCACTCCAAACAAATCAATTGAACACTAAAACTTATATGCCCCCGACACACCCCGGCACGTGGACCGCTCCCACATACGCCCATGCACCCCCATGCACCCACGCCGCGCGCACACTTACCTATATTATATTCAGGTATCACACATATAATCTTCAGGTATCACATATATAGTTTATATATAATGTATTATGTTCATGTATCACACATTTGCTCTTCAGGTATCACACATATACTCTATAGGTATCACATAGTTTATATATAATGTATTATGTTCAGATATTACACATTTGCTCTTCAGGTATCACACATATACTCTTCAGGTATCACATAATGTATTATGTTCAGGTATTACACATTTTCTCTTTAAATATCATACATTTACTCTTTATGTATCACATATATACCCTTAAGGTATTACACAAGTATATTTTAAGTATCACATATATTTCTTTTGAGTATTACATAAACACCTTATATGTATTTGTATATGTTTCTTTCAAATATTACACAAGTATCTTTTAAGTATCACACACATTACTTTCAGGTATTACATAAATACCTTATAGGTATTTGTATATGTCACTATCAGGTATTACATAAATACCTTATAGGTATTTGTATATGTTACTCTCAGGTATTACATAAATACCTTTTAGGTATTACACATATTACTTTCAGGTATTACATAAATATCTTATAGGTTTTTATATATGTTACTCTCACGTATTATATAAATACCTTACATGTATTACAAAAGTAACTTATAGGTATTACATAAATACGTTATAGATATTTGTATATGAAACCATATATGAAAGATTCTCAAAGTTCCATTCTTTTTCTGATAATTGTTTCTTTCTCCAATTGATTGACTATTATTTACACATAATTTGAAGCTAATTACACTGTAATAAGTTCACAAGAGAATATGCCAAAAAAAAAACAATGTATTTTTGCTGAATTGTGTTGTTCAAGACCATAGAATCACAAATTTTCAAAAGTTATATAACAACCTGGTTGAGGCATTCTGTCAAACGGGTAACTGGCAAAAAAGCTCGAGAAACAATTTTGAAGCTAAGTATACTGTAATAACCTTAACATTGTGAATTAATGATGGTTAATTAAAGACGAAGAATTAATTCAGTACTAAGTTAACCCTCCTCATCACTCCATCTCACTTTCTATACTGCAATCATTTCTAATCTGAAGAGCAAATCCATGATTCCACCATTCCTTCTCCTCTCCCCCAAATGTTTTCTAGCACCTTCTCGTCGTTGGAGTGGCTGTAACCAACACTGATACGCTTCATTTGAGTGTGATTTCCATCGCTTAAGCCGAATTCATGATCAAAGCTCTGGCTATGAGGTCTTGACGCCATGACAGATGAGTTTGAGAAGAAGAATTTTGGGTATGACTGAAGGAGACAAGTGAGAAACTGATTTTGATTAACATTGAAATGATTTGAGCTTTGAGTGACTGCCAATGGAGAAACCGAAGTGACGGCGGTGGTGCGGTTGCAGAGGGTGTGAGGGCTTTGTTGACAAATTTGTCAACGAAGTCGGCGGCGACCGCGGTGGTGCAGTGGCGGAGGAGAGTTGTGATGAGGGGAAGGATTTTGTGAAGGATTGAGGAGCTGAGGGGAACGAGATTTGCAGAGAGGAGAACGCAAGCGCGGGTCATGTCAGGTCGGGGGCACAAGAGAGTCACTCTCAATTGAAATATTAATTTTGTTTTGGATAAAAAATAAAAATACTTTGTGAGAAATGTAAAATAAAATAAGTGTTTAAAAATTAAACTCTAACAATATGTTTGCTACTCTACCCATTCTGAGCACATATTGATGTATCCACTGCTAATATGTAACAAATCCAACACTATCATTAATTTCAAATCACAAAATTAAATGGAATATGATTTTTACACATCAATGATGGACATATTAAAATATGCACATAATCATTATTTTAAAACAATAATAATAAATAAAACTTGTTTTTCTTGCCACAACTTAAACGTTCATTCTTTTTAGTCAAATTGCACATTTTTAAACTTTTTTCTAGTTACACCCACTTTAATTGTTTTATCAAAATTTATTACATACCACCCTGTTCCGTAACTTTTTTGTAGTAACACCCACTTTAATTATTTTTCTAATACCTGAATCGGGTTGATCTATTTACACGAATTAAGATTATCCTAACTCAGATCATATCACTCTATCTCGTATCAATATAATCAAGTTGTTCATTTCTTATCAATCTGTACCACCCTAATGCTAAAGGGGCCCATTCTAACCGAAAAATTAGAATCGAATTGGAGTAAATAATTTAATTAACCTTTAACCCAATTTCGGTTCATAAACCGTAATAATGTGGTTAAGTTTTAGTTAGCATATTTTTGTAATCGTAAATTGTTGGTTCAAACCGTTGATTTATCTTTTTAAAAGAAAAAATTATACTATATATAGAACTAATATTATGATTTTCTGCTCTTTAACTTTAAGTTATATTGATTTATTTATTTTTATATTTGTATGTAAGTTGTAATTTTTTAGGTTGATTCTACTTTATTGTATTTAAATTGTAATTTTTAATTTTAAAAGTTATAACTTGTAAGTTGTATTATTGTAACTTGTATATATTTAAGTTTTAATTTATAATTTATATCAAATTGTTAACTCAATTAAAAAAATTGTTATTATGTATCATAGGAGTAATTTTATTATTTATATGTAAATTTAAATATAAAAAGTTTAAAAATAAAAATTAATATCCATAACAAACATTTGACAGTTAATTAACAATTATATATTTAACATTTTGATTATTTATGATAGTGGTGTCAGAGAGAGAGAGAGAGAGAGATATATATATATATATATATATATATATATATATATTATTATATTTAGATTTTTGTATTTATTAGCTTAACAAGAGCCCAAAAAATAAAGATATTATAGAAATAAAAGACAAAGAATGCTTTTGTTTGCGGCTCGGCGTCCAAAAAAAAACCCCAAAAAGAGGGAGAGAAAGGCAACTTTCACGCAATCTCTTTATCCCACGACCAAATTTGTCTGAAACTTTAAAATATGCACAAAAAACTCATTTTCTCTCAAATATAATTAAGTTCTTAGAAATAATATTCACACATCAAACATATATTTTCACTAATTTATAAGTAAATTATGAATTATAAATTACAAATTGTGAATTATGAATTAGCTTGTCTCGTAAATTAAGTTGATGATAAAATTTCATAAAAATCATCGTGTAAAGTAAAATGCTGAAGATTTGGTGTAATACACTTACTCTCTTTTGGCCTTCCTATCTTATTAACTTAATTCAATTTCATTTGTATAGCATCTTTTATTATAACTAGTTTTAGATCATGTGCAGGAGATCAATTTAATATAAGAAAAGAAATAATACAAACACCTTGTATATTAGAGTTTTAATTATAATAGAATTCTATAAAATTTTGAATTAGGATTCTAATATAAAATTATATAAATATGAAAATTTTAAATTACTATTATAATCTTAAATAATATTTTTTTATAAAGATATATTTGATAATTCAAATTTTATAAGAAGCATCCATATTTTTTTATTAAGCAATAGATAGATAGACCTAATAAATAGTTACGTTCCATGCTATTTAAGTAAACTCAATTTCTTATTGTTTGTTAACATTTGGAATTAAATTAATAACTGCGAACCCTCGTGCTAAAGCTCAAGTGGCACAAATATTTTAATTGTCCACTCTATTATTGCTAATTGAAAGCAACTTCTTGGATTAAAAAAGTGGAAAAATAAAAAAACTATACCATCCAAGCCTTTCTTGAGCTAATTGGGTTTTGAATCCATACAAAGTTTTTTATGGCATGTTTAATGGATCTTGCTAAATAAACTAAACAACGTAAACTTAACAATATTCAAACCATCCTATAAACAAACAGACTAATTAAAATAAACAAATCAAACTCAGATTTACAATTAACTTGTTAACTGGCTTGGAACATGTGATACAAATAATGGTATTGCTTTTATAATTGTCACGTTTTAGTTGTAATAAATATATAGATATCAAGGTAATGTTATTCACTAGAAAAAAAATTAAATTTCAATAAACATATTAATATTATTTAAAAATTTATATCATTTTTTGTAATGAAAAGATGAATAGATTTATAATTTGAATTGGAGTGAGTCTTCCGTAAGCATCGTTTCACGGATTCCATTCCGTGAGACAGGTCGAGTTATAAGAAAACACACTGATACAAAATAGTAATTGTATGTATTAAATAATACTTTTTTCGTATATCAAGTAATACTTTTGTCTTGAAAAACACACTAGCTATTTTTTTCACTCACTCGTGGGTCATGTAACATGTATACTTTTTTTTTTACATCGCGTAATACATTTATATTATATACATATACTATGTAATATTATTTATTAAGATTATAATTTTTTACAAGTATTATATGATACATATAAAAATATTATATAACCTCATATTGACCGATTCATCCGACCAATCTTACGAAATGAGATTTATGAGATGATCTCATCCAAAACCTTGACTTTTGATGGATCAAGCTTGTTTTTAGATTGAATCTTGAAATAAATTTGTAAATGATGATTATATTTGATAGGTCAAAGCTCAAAGGTGGCTAGGTAGATATAAACAAATGGAATTCAACTTAAAAGACTCAAGTTGATGATGAGAGGTGATGAGGCTGGTGATGTGGTGACAACGACCGTAGGACGCGGCGAAGAGCCGTCGCAGCAGATATCGCGCCAACCACAAATGACGATTTCTCGAACACGTTTTCTACTTTGTATAAAAACTTGGTCTTCTTATAATATATTACTCGAATAAATAAAATAAAAAATAGAACCAGTAATTATCAAAAAAGAAATTATAAAGAATGAGCAGCGAAGAGACGACGATTCGCCACATGAGAGGCCGTTCTTCATTAAAGAAATTGTTATCCACAACATTTTTCTTAATAATCTATTTTCAAATTTACTTTTTATTAATTAATATGGAGATGACAAAATTGGCCTCTCGAATGTCCTATCTTAAAAGCAAACAATTTTTGTTCTTCCTAAAATTTGAATCGACACCGATAATCTCTAGTATAACTAGCAGTCCTCTCATTTGATTTTGAGCTATGTAGTTTTGATAGTTAAATAAAATTTACTAAACAAACAACATAATTAAGATAATAATACATGAATGGAATGTGAAAAAAATATGATAGAGAATCTCATTTGTTATATACAACGGCGGATCAATATAAGTACATGGGGTACAGTTGTACCCCCAAATTGAAAAAAATAACATAATTTATACATTTAAAAAATTATATATATTGTTCTAATGAGAAAATTATATTTTTACCGTTATGAATAAAAAAAAGGTATTTCATCATGTAAGACATGAGACTTTACATTATTTGACAGATTGGCAGAGCAAAGTAAATTCAATTTTAGATTTCACTTGATGTGTATTTTTTTTTTTTTTTCACATATTACTCAACAAATATTGCACATTACTAATATTTATTGTTTGGGTTGATTAATGGGTTAGTTTATAATGAGTTAATTTGATGTTAATTCTTGATAAATTAGGTTTTGTGTACTTTTTCGCGTGTGTGCAATTGTTAATTTTGTGATAGATTTCATGTTAATTCTTTTTGAAATTATTGTGGTGTCATTATTTGTTCTAGAATTTGAATTTTTTTTACTCATTCAATTAGGAAATGAATAAGTGTAGAGAGTCGTTAGACCATTAATGTTGGGAAGCTAATTAACTTTCGAGACATAATTATATAAAAACAATATTTAAACTTTAAAAATCAATAGTTTTACACTATAATATACAGGGCTAATGAAAAATTTGGGGGGGGGGGGGGGTCGACGTGGGGAAGAAACAACTCTGAAATTGAGGAATGATAATCATAAATCAAATAAAATCAAGACAATATTGGGAAAGTAATGGGATATTCGACCTTAAATATGAAAACATATGTTTATTTGTAAATTGTTTTCTATAATATATTGATTGTACCACATTTTATTATAAAAATAATAGGCAAAAATTTTATATACCGTCGGTGTACGTACCCCAAACATATTATTAGTTTGGTATTAGTTATATACATATAAGGTATTAGCTGCATACTCATAAAGTATTACTTATATAGTTGAAATATATGCTTTAGTAAAACATATTAGTTATATATTTATAAAATATTAGTTATATATTTATAAGATATTAACTGTTTACTTATAAATTATTTACTTGTACAATTAAAATATATGTTTAGTGAAAAATATTATTTAAGATATTATTTATTAGTCGTATTACTTAAAGGTATTAGAGTTAGGATTGAGGGTACATCATACCCAAGAACACACAAGTCCTACTCAAAATAAAATACTTAATCTTACTTTAGATGAATATTTTGAATAAGATTTCAAAATTCAAGTCATGTGAGCATGTCTCATAAATATGTATAGCACATCATAATTATAATAAATATTCTCTTCATCCTAAAATAAATATTTTTCTAATAAAAAAAATTGTCTCAAGTAAATGTCATTAATTATGAAAATTTAAGAAACACTTATCTATATTCACCAACATTTGACATTATTTATTTCTCTCAAATTGAATGAGATACAGATTAGTTATTGAAACTTTAAGTATAATTATTATATTTTAGTTAGAATAGATTAATACTTTTATCATTTCTTAATTTGTATAAAATTTTAAAATACCATTTGACAGATGGAATAATCGTTTATGAGGTTGCAAAATTGAAAACCTCCATCGATGAATCTTATACAAAAAATAAAAGTATTGGCAAGTGTGCGTGAAGTGGGTCAACTTCAAAGTTATTGTGCTTGGGAATTAATAGTATATTATTACTTGGGAATGGCTATCGATCTCGGACTCTCAACCATATAGCACCCAATCTATATTTAAGGCTGTCACGTCTATTAATATATCTCCACTCACAAACTGCAATTGCAAATATATTAACTAAGATTGTACAACATCGTTGGAGTTTAATTTCATAAAACTTTGTTGGATTAATTCTTTAAACAAGATTCATTTGATTAAACAAACAAAATTCAAATTTGACGATTCCTAAACGTTAGTTTTAAGTTCATTAGTTCACTCCTGAAACATAATACTAATAGTCTTATGGTATTATTTTGTGTAAATGTGTAAATACAGTTTAAGGGTTCATGTTGAGGTGTAAATAAATCATCTTATTTTGGGAGTAAATAAGTACACTCTCAACATTAAATTTATGGTGCAAAAACACCTTTAATGTTTAAATAAATTTATCATAATATTTTTTATGATCTCTTTTTTTTTTTACATTATTCCTACGAATTTTTATATATTTCTATTAAAAATGTAACTATTTGTCTTCAAATATACCTAATCGAAACTTATATTTTAAAGATAAAACTTATGTCGAATTTTATTAATTAATTGTATTATCAATTTATGTTTTTAGAATATTATTCAAGTAATACCAAGTTTATTAATTTTAAAAATCGATACTCCATATATGTTACTATATGCATAAGTAAACTTGTTTGGATTTTGAAATAGGATATTATGTTTGCTATTTGTTTTGATATATAAAGTCAATTTTTCATCTATACCATTTTTTTTTTACAAAAATTGTATTTTTATAGGAAAAAGAATGTAGCTTACTTTGCATTAGACTTTACACATAACTTATAAAATAATACTCCCCAAAAAAGATGAAAGGTTCATTAATTTGTACCATAACATTAAATTCACGTTAAAGTATATTTACACATTTGTCCTATTGTTTTAACATCATTACTTAGTACAAACATTAAAATATTTAACATATGTTATTTGTTAGAATTAAATAATAAAATTTAAAAAATATATTATGTAATTCAAGAATAATAATAATTTTTAATGGACTTATATATATATATAAATATATACATATATTAACTTGTTTAGGTTAGATTAATGACAAAAACTTATATACATATTGTGCATGGATCACAAATCCATGCACCACTTGTGAACCAATCCGCACGCGCTCAGACGTGCCCGCACGCGCCCGCATGCCCCTTTAGGTCGCGGACAAAATCCGTCCAAATATGCTCTCAGGTGTCTGACATTTATGTTATGTTAAGTATACCTTTCAGTAGTGTTAGACATACCTTTTAGTTATGTTAGACATACCTTTTATGTTATGTTAACTATACCTTTTAATAGTGTTAGTCATACCTTTTAGTTATGTTAGACATATCTTTTATGTTATGTTAACTATACCTTATAGTAGTGTTAGACATATCTTTTAATTATGTTAGTCATACATTTTATATAGTTGTACCTTAGCATTTTTTTTAGATTTAATTAAATATACCTTTATAAGTCAACTATTTAAGCACATTATGTATAAATTCCAAGATGACCTTTATGTTAAGTTACTTATACCTTCTGTCTCAATAAGGTGACATTTATGTATTATGAAGAATACCTTCTGTCTCAATAAGGTGACCTTTATGTATTATGAAGAATACATTCTGTCTCAATAAGGTGACCTTTATGTATTATGAAGAATACACTTTATAAACAATAAGGTGACCTTTATGTTAAGTTAGATATACCTTTCTATCTCAATAAGGTGACCTTTATGTATAATGAAGAATACTTTTTAAAACAATAAGGTGACCTTTATGTATTATTAAGAATACCTTTTTATAAACAATAAGATGACATTTATGTATTATTAAGAATACCTTTATAAACAAAACTAAAATAAGTCAGTTATATATACAATATTTCAAAAATTGTATCAGACGCATCAATAAATTCATTTTCATCAGTAGATAACTCAATGTGTATTTGAATGATCATCTATCATAAAACATTAAGAACACGAAATCAGATACAAATTTATATTTTTCGAACTGATAAAGATGGATTTTTTACTTTCAAAATAATAGTATCGCATCGCGATATGGGAAGAGGAGGTTTGAGAGAGAAGATGATGTGAGAAATTGAGAATGTCGTGCTTCGAGAAAGAAAGACAAAATACGAAGAAGAAAAGAAGAGATAAGAAGAAGAGCATGCAGAAGAGGCTGTGTAGAAGAGAGGCTGAACCCTAGTGTGAAAGTGAAGAAAAAAAAAGAAAAATCATGTATATATACTTTTCGGTCTGAACCGGTTCTGGGCCGGGTCGGATAGTGTTGCATGGATCTTAAGATCCGTACAACTTGTTCATACCAGCGCTACTCTAGATTAATTAATAAACTCGTGAACTTCGAATATTTCGATTTTCGATACCTCAACTCATGCTCAATTAAATAATTGAGTTAAACTCAAACTATAATTAAAAGATCAAAAATTAGTTATCCCTTGCACGCAAAATATATCTTGATCCATCAGTGATTCGTCATTTAATGAAATAGTTTAATAGACATTTCATGAGTTATAATGTCTCAAATAGTGACCTGCTCGTCAAAAATAAATATCTCCATCTATCATCAATGATCCGTTTCATATTAATTAATCAAACGTATATGTATATATAATATTTATTTATAAAATGAAGAACGTATAATTGGTGCCAGCAAAAACATGCACATTTTCATCCTCTACATTCATTTTATTTTTATTTTTGCTTCAGATATATTATTATCTTATTATTTTTGTCTCTTGTACTTTTTTTTTAATACTTTTATTCGTTATGCTTCTATTTATTTTCATTAAGCAGATTTATTTTTTGAAGTTTTGTCATTTCAACTTTTACATTTAATTTTTTGCAGAGGGAACAAGAAATATGAATGTCACGCCCCATTTTCTTTTCATAAAATATCAGAGTTATCACACGGGCGTGAAGAAAGAAAAAGTAAATGACACATACCATAAGCAGAAAGAGGTAGTAGGAGACGACAAAATAATGAGGTAAGGGACGATGTGAATCATTCACATATCACAAATCGGTCTCAGCCGATATTTTCAACATTCACAGCGGAAATTATCATCAGGATCTCACATCCCAAATATTTACATGCGTTAACACAAAACGTGAATTACTTAAAACATTGTTTGAAAATGTTTGAGAACATCATCATAAAATTACATATCCAAATATAGCACTTCCTCTCTCCTTTTAGGGTTCATCATGTTCACCATCACCTGTAGTGTGAGTACATAATAAGGGGTGAGTGCGTAGAATACACCCGTGGGGATAAAATCCACATCTTATAACATACGACAAAATGCTTATAACAGAAATATAATAATGACAGAAGAAAACACGTTGTCACTGCATGTAAAATGCATAGCAAATATTAGAAATGATAAGGGACGAATAGGTGCGGGGGTTTCCCGTCTTACCCTATAAAACAGTCTCAATACCGCTGGTGCATTTCAAGAGGACCACCAAACCTCAACAGAGTAGTAGAAGGGGGCAAGGGGCGAATGCATGTATAGAGTGGGCCGCAGCCAGATCATAGTATGAAGCATGGCACAGCAAATATATATTCACAGCACTTAGTATTCGTTAATCATGCTTCATAAATAGGAAAAGATGTAAATGGATAAAGAGTTATAAATTACCCCCACACACAACATATAATCACAACATTTAGTATTTCTCAATCATACTCATAAATAAGGAAAACTGTAAACAGATAAAGGTTTAGAATGTACCCCCACCTTGTTCGGTGGTTACCACGTGAGTAGCAAGAACGAAAGAACCGATAGCTCAGAGCTCGAGTGGCAAGTACCAAAGGTCGGATAATTCAAAGCTCAATCCAACAAGTAGCCTACACAATTTTACGATATATCTTAGATCCTTAATATGTATAATTAAAGCTATAAACGTTTCCGGCGGAAAAACGATCGTTAAAGACGGGACGGATCGAGAGATCTAAAGATTGAGGTCGAAGAAATGAGAATGGATAATCAGTCCATATGGCTGAGATGATAGAGAATTGAATTTGGGTCACAACGGAAAAAGAATGAGCTCGATCGGAGTTGAAACAAGCTTGAACGGGGCATTTTAAGGTTGAGGGGTATTTTGGTAATTTTGGTCAAGGGTTGACTTTGACCGGGACCCCCGACTCCCGACAACTTGATGAAAACATCCGAAACGGAACGACGTGTGAAAACGCTCGTTGGCGCACCGCGCTCGCCCGCGCCCAATGTGCATCGTTCTCGGCAGCTCGGCATCCCCGTCTCGGCAGCGGGTCAGCTCCACTCGGCAAGGGCTGAGATTTCTCAGCAGGCGCCCACCCGACGTGCGCAGCCTCGCGCCCAGCGCTCCGGGCGTCGACCTGCTCGACGCCCCTCTTCCCGGCGCCATTAGCCGCAGCGGCGCCGCCCTCCGCCACCGCCACTTCGTCCGCCGGAAACCTTGCACCGCTGGCTTCCACCTCCGGCCACCCCTCGCCGGAATCCGGCAGTGAATAGTACTCAAAAGTCTTCCGCAAAAACTTTCGATGCACACGTATATAAAACCAAACCCCACCTCTTCCAACTCCGGCCGGTGACTTCCAGTCGCCGGCAACCACTCCCCTAGTCATCTATAACCCTGGCCGGCGACTTCCAGTCACCGACCACCACCCAACAGCCGCGCAACCACCATCACAGCTCAACACACACACGCATATAAATACACACTCACTGCACAACAAACCCAGCTTGGCCGGCGACTTCCAGTCGCCGGCGACCACCCTTCCCATCTTGCCGGCGCATTACCAGCATCGGCCCACTATTCTCCCACGGTGGCGCTGCACATCGCCGCCTCCACAACATGCATACACAATACACACACTAACACACACACATCACGCATATACACACATAGCTCACTGCTGCTCCGACGCCGCCACCCACTGCGGTGCCGCCCCTCGATCAACACTCCCAGACCTCCAGGCGGTGCTCTGGCCATCAGCTTCGGCGAGAAAGAGAAAGAAACAGAAGAGAGAGAAAGATTGGTTCAAAGGTTAGGGTTAGGGTTTTGAGGCTGTTTTTCGCCATTTTTCGGCGAACGAGAAATCAGAATTGAATTCCGGAAGATGTCCTAGACTCGTCTCGAAGAGACCTACGTTGTGTGTGAAAATCGGCCGAAATCGAGAAGTTTGAAATTTTCCGACGACCTCCAGCGGCGGCGCGCTGGAGGCAGAAAAGAGAGGAGGGAGGAGAGAGAACTTACGTGTTTTCATCGCGTTCGGCTTGTTCAGCTCACTTGGGAAAACGGCAAATTTTCAAATCGAATGAGCCCCTATTTATAGAATTTAGGAAAGTTACTGTTCACCCTAGGGTAGGTTACTGTTCATAGGGTAGGGTTACTGTTCATGATAAGAGCTTGGTTACTGTTCACGAAAATATCTACCCCTCGTTTTTCCGAAACTTCGTACTTTGCCCTTCTCGTCGTAACTTGAGCTACGGAACTCCAATTGACCTCTAGTTCATTACTATCTTCTCGTTTTTCCGTTACACATCTAATGGTGTAAAAATATTCTATGTTCTACGTCTATGAAGATTATCGATCTAAATCATGCATTAAACACGTATCTAAAACGCATGAAATTAATTAAACAGTTAAGATCAAAACACAAAATTATTAAATTATGGGTTTAATTATTTAATTAATCAATTATGCTTCGTTTTTGGTTCAGGGTGCTACATCCCTTACCCCTTATAAGAATTTCATCCTCGAAATTAAACGCGTACTAAGAACGACGAAACTAAGTACTTTGTTAAAAACTCTCGTTCTCTCATTTCCTTGTTGCTTCTTTCTTTCCATTTCTCGTCAAGGAACTTGCAGGCCTCGACTATCTGGCTAAGCTCGATGTTCAGAACTTTGGTTAGTCCCGAGCTACTCTCATTCCTCTCATTCTTCAACTCAAAGTACTGATCATTGTATTGATCATCCTATATACTTCTCGTCTTCACCGTTTACTTACGGAGTAGGACGAGGAATAGTTGGTGCTGGAAAGTTGTATTCCTCCGTCAGTGAACTTAAGTAAACTTTCGATAAAGGTAAAGAAAAGAGAGAGAGAGAGAGAGATCGAGAGTGAGAAAGTGAGAGACGGGTGAAAAGTTGTCGCATCCAACAGAAGGATTTAGCTACATGCACATCTCCTTTCGCTGAATTTTCAACGCGTTCTTAAGATATGATTCGTGGTGCGTTCTGTCGCAAGAATTGATGAGAATATCAACACACACGATGACGAAACGATTGAGATATGGATAGAAGATGCGATTCATCAAGTCCATAAAGACAGCTGGAGCATTACTCAGTCCAAATGGCATTACTACAAACTTGTAGTGGTCATATCTCGTCCTGAACGTTGTCTTAGGTATATCCGTATCTTTGACTTTCATTTTGTGGTAACCAGATTTTAAGTCAATCTTCGAGAACACACTAGCACCTCTTAATTGATCGAAAAGATCTTTGATCCGAGGCAGTGGATACTTATTCTTTATAGTTCACTTGTTCAGCTCTCGATAATCAATGCACATCCAAAAGTTGTCATCCTTCTTCTTCACAGGGAGCACTGGAATTCCTCAGGGTGACATGTTTGGTCAATGAAGCCCTTGTCCAAGAAGTTCTCGTAACTGAACCTTCCGTTCTCGCAATTCCTTCAGTGCCATCTGATAAGGAGCTCTTGGCACCAGCGTTGATCCTAGGACGAGATCAATCTCGAATGTTACTTGTCGATCCAACGGAGAACCAAGTAACTCCTTTAGAAACATGTCCATGTATTTCTTGATCACCGACACTTCTCGATAGTAGTCGGTTCTCTTTTGGGGTTTACCATATTGACCAACCAAGCTTTGCAATTTCTTTTGCTAAGTATCTCGGTTGACTTCATGACCTATATAATCTTTGAGCCAACTTTGACTCGTGTCCCATGAAAGGTGAACTCTGATCCTCCAAGTGCTTGAAAGACAATCTCTTTTGCACGACACTTGATCACTGCGTGATTGGACTCAGGCCAGTCCGTTTCCATAATCATAGCAAAGTCTTTTCTCTATAACACATGCAGATCGGCTAACGAATTCTACTCCCAAGCGTGAATCTTAAGTCTTAGACAAATGTATATCGTTATATCGTTCTTCCCGATGGAATACTAACTTCTAAAGTTTTAGCGACTACCTAATCGTCCATATGCTTCAGTAGATCTTATGTCACAGTAATACTATAGATGAAGAAATAAAATACGAAATGTGAGAAAAGAAGTAACCATGGGTTCCATCGAATAGCAAAAGACGAACGGGTATATATATATGTGTATATAAGCAAAAGGTGGGCAGCTCGCATATTATACAAAAAGATTACATACACTACTACAAGGTATGAGCTACTACCTAACTGTTACATATATAAAACTAAGAGTTCATCATTCTTAACCTATCTCCTGGTAGTCTCTAAGCTAGGGAGGGCGGGTGAATGTTCGTGCCTAGCCTGCTTCTAACCTTGGCCTTTGTGTTGCAGCTGCTGGGTTTCTAAACCTCTGACAATTAGCCGTAATGTGTCCCGATTCTCCACACCGATAGCAACTTCGTGTCTCTAGCGGTGAGTTTCGAGACCTCGAACAGTTAGTTGAGATATGTCCTGGCTCTTTACATATGTAGCATTTCCGAATCCCCCCTGACCTTGGTCTCAATGTCGAAGCTGATGGATTTCTAAACTTGAGACAGTCTTTCACAACATGTCCAAGTTTTCCACACCTGAAACATGAGTTCCCTGGCTTGGGTGTAGGAAGAAGCGGAGCATTATTAGCCCGTGGGACCTTGTGCTAGTCGAAGTCTTGACTTGGACCGGTCCATTTCTTCTTTCCTGTCACTATTTCCACTCTTTTGGGTGGAGCCATGTCTAAGTGGTGAGAGAAGCGATCTCTTTAGCTCTCTCGACAACTGTGGCATAAGGCATGGCATCCTGGCCAGCCAGGACGGAGCTGATCTCCAAACGAAGGCCATTCTCAAAGCATCTAACCTTATTGGCATTTGTGTTTACCAGATGGGGTGCATACCTACTCAATCGGTTAAACCTTTGCTCGTACTCTTTTACGGAATCGGTTTCTTAACGAATATGTATAAACTCTGCCTCTTTTTGGGCACGGTATGACTAAGACAGGAAATTCTGTTTGATCACTTCCTTGAAGATTCCCCATGACATTGCTTCCCTATATTCTGGTGCCATAGTCCTTTCGTATCTCTTCCACCAGTGGCTAGCTCCTTTAGTGAGTTGTAGCACAACACAAGAGATCTTCTGCTCTTTTGTGCATGCCAAAAGTACAAAAAGTCGTTCCAACGACCTTAGCCACTCATCCACTTTTATCGGTTCTCTAATTCCATCGAAGGTCGGTGGATCGAAATGTCGGAACTATTCAAGGATTGAGTTCGCATCATTTTTTAACAACGGTGGCAGTGCAGTTTGTGTGGTTTCGAAATATCGGGTCACCAAGTCTCCTCTTACGGCGTCCATATTGTGTTTAGGCGTATTTTCCTTTGTCTGTCGGTTGCAGTCAACCTCGTGGTTTATCGTTCTAAAGAAGACATACGAAAACTAACCCTTATAATCTACCCCCGTAACACCACAATATATGTGACAATAGATAAACAATTAATAGGTAGTATAACACTGATTAACATTATTCCATAAATCAAATATAACCTCATTAGGCTTCTCTGTTATACGTTTATAAACACAACAAAATTTTTGTCATATAAGATAGCATATGCCCAACTTGCATAACCAACCAGAAATGTACATCATATGCAATATATCTTGGAACATATCACAAGCATTCTCACATGGTCTTCATAGACCTCAAGTATCAAAACCAAATGTATGCATCACGACTACAAGCAAGGAAAAACCCACCAACTGGCTCGTCTTATTGTAAACAAGGGCCAATGGTAGTTTCAACTATCAATCACACAACATCAACTCCTGCGAACGGCCATGCTCGCACACGAGCTCACGCTGCTGCAGTCAACGGGTTTGTGGCAATGACTTAGAGCAGTATGTTGATTGTGGCGACATCAAGAGTTTTTCAAAAGATCTTTTTGTCGTGATACATAATCCTTGGTACTCCGCCAAATCCAAACAGTTTATATCAGATAAATAAGAAACACAAAACAGATAAACAATCATCCAAACCTTAACGGTTTATATCATGCAAACCACATAACAAATAAACACTCTTATTCTCAAGTCCTATGATCGAGGAGAGACACCTATAGAGAGATGATGGTGCTTATCTGTTTCATTTCGAAAAGATTTTCACGTTTAAAACACGTTTGTTTTTCTCATTTTTTCTTTATCAAAATAATTCGAGCAAAGTCCTACAAAAGGTAAAACTAGGCTCTGATACCATGTGTCACGCCCCGTTTTCTTTTCATAAAATATCAGAGTTATCACACGGGCGTGAAGAAAGAAAAAACAAATGACACATACCATAAGTAGAAAGAAGTAGTAGGAGACGAAAGAATAATGAGGTAAGGGACGATGTGAATCATTCACATATCACAAATCAGTCTCAGCCGATATTTTCAACATTCACAGCGGAAATTATCATCAGGATCTCACATCCCAAATATTTACATGCGTTAACACAAAACGTGAATTACTTAAAACATTGTTTGAAAATATTTGAGAACATCATCATAAAATTACATATCCAAATATAGCGATTTCTCTCTCCTTTTAGGGTTCATCATGTTCACCATCACCTGTAGTGTGAGTACATAATAAGGGGTGACTGCGTGGAATACACTCGTGGGGAAAAATCCGCATCTTATAACATACGACAAAATGCTTATAACAGAAATATAATAACAACAGAAGAAAATACGTTGTCACTGCACATAAAATGCATAGCAAATATTAGAAATGGTAAGGGACGAATAGATGAGGGGGTTTCCCGTCTTACCCTATAAAACGGTCTCAATACCGCTGGTGCATTTCAAGAGGACCACCAAACCTCAACAGAGTAGTAGAAGGGGGCAAGAGGCGAATGCATGTATAGAGTGGGCCGCAGCCAGATCATAGTATGAAGCATGGCACAACAAATATATATTCACAACACTTAGTATTCCTCAATCATGCTTCATAAATAGGAAAAGATGTAAATGGATAAAGAGTTATAAATTACCCCCACACACAACATATAATGACAACATTTAGTATTTCTCAATCATACTCATAAATAGGGAAAACTATAAACAGATAAAGGTTTAGAATGTACCCCCACCTTGTTTGGTGGTTACCACGTGAGTAGCAAGAACCAAAGAACCGATAGCTCAGAGCTCGAGTGGCGAGTACCAAAGGTCGGATAATTCAAAGCTCAATCCAACAAGTAGCCTACACAAGTTTACGATATATCTTAGATCCTTAATATGTATAATTAAAGCTATAAATGTTTCCGACGGAAAAACGATCGTTAAAGACGCGACTGATTGAGAGATCTAAAGATTGAGGTCGAAGAAACAAGAATGGATAATCAGTCCATATGGCTGAGATGATAGAGAATTGAATTTGGGTCATGACGGAAAAAAAATGAGCTCGATCGGAGTTGAAACGAGCTCGAACGGAGCATTTTAAGGTTGAGGGGTATTTTGGTAATTTTGGTCAAGGGTTGACTTTTACCGGGACCCCCGACTCCCGACAACTTGATGAAAACATCCGAAGCGGAATGACGTGTGAAAACGCTCGCCGGTGCGCACCCGGCGCTCACCCGCGCCCAGCATGCGACATTCTTGGCAGCTCGGCATCCCCGTCTCGGCAGCGGGTCAGCTCCACTCGACAAGGGCCGAGATTTCTCGGCAGACGCCCACCCGGCGCGCACAGCCTCACGCCCAGCACTCTCGGCGTCGACCCGCTTGACTGCCCCTCTTCCCGACGCCACCAGCCGCGGCGGCGCCGCCCTCCGTCGCCGCTACTTCGTCCGCCGGAAACCTTGCATCGCCGGCTACCACCTCCGGCCACCCCTCGCCGGAATCCGGCCGTGAATAGTACTCTAAAGTCCACCGCAAAACCCTTCGACACACACGTATACAAAACCAAACCCCACCCCTTCCAACTCCGGCCGGCGACTGGTGATCACTCCCCCAGCCATCTACAACCCTGGCCGGCGACTGGAAGTCGCCGGCGACCACCCTTCCCACCTTGTCGGCGCATTACTAGCGCCGACCCACTGTTCCCCCATGGCGGTGCTGCACAGCGCCGCCTCCACAACATGCATACACAATACACACACTAACACACACACATCACGCATACACACACAACTCACTACTGCTCCGGCGGCGTCGCCCCTCCATCAACACCCTTAGACCCCCAGGCGGCGAGAAAGAGGAAGAAACAGAAGAGAGAGAAAGGTTGGTGCAAAGGTTAGGGTTAGGGTTTTGAGGTTGTTTTTCACCGTTTTCCGGTAAACGAGAAATCGGAATTGAGTTCCGGAAGATGTCCTAGACTCATCTCGACGAGACCTACGTTGTGTGTGAAAAAGAGAGGAGAAAGAGAGAGGAGGGAGGAGAGAGAACTTACGTGTTTTCGTCGCGTTCGGCTCGCTCGGGAAAATGGTAAATTTTCGAATCGAATGAGCCCCTATTTTTAGAATTTAGGAAAGTTACTGTTCATCCTAGGGTAGGGTTATTGTTCATGATAAGAGCTTAGTTACTGTTCACGAAATATCTACCCCTCGTTTTTCCGAAACTTTGTACTTTGTTCTTCTCGTCGTAACTTGAGCTACAAAACTCCGATTGACCTCTAGTTCGTTTCTATCTTCTCCTTTTTCGGTTATGCATCTAATGGTGTAAAAATATTCTATGTTCCACGTGTATGAAAATTATCCATCTAAATCGTGCATTAAACACGTATCTGAAACGCACGAAATTAATTAAATAGTTAAGATCAAAACACAAAATTATTAAATTATGGATTTAATTATTTAATTAATCAATTATGCTTCATTTTTGGTTCGGGGTGCTACAATGAAAGTACGGGAAAAAATACATGCATTTTAAGATGATATATTATAGACTAGTTATTCCATATACGAGATTTGATGATTTGTACTCTATTTAATTAATAACTATTTTACTATATGTAATTAAAAACTTAAAAATAAAAATACTATGCATAACTAAATATCATATAAAATATAAAATAAATATTGTGACAGTTATAAAAATAATATTTGATAATAAATACTCATCTATATATTTTTTAATATTGACAATTAAATATATATTTACCTAAAATATAAATTTATTAAAAATTCTTGAAGTTTAATTTAAAAAAAAAAAAAACAGAAGTCTTAGATATATATTAGAGATTAGACATTTTAATAAGTTAATAAAATACTTGTCATTGTGAATAATCATTTTTATATATAATGTGATTATAATTAAGTATTATATTTGGTTAAGTTTTAAAAAGTATATAACGTTCTCAAAAGAAGAAAACACCGAACTAATTTATAAAAGTTCTTTCACTTACTCCAACAGTGTAATTATAAATTAAATAATACAAGACCACTTACAAAATTGTATATCATATAAAATCAAGAATATATATATATATATATATATATATATATATATATATATATATAATATGTACAGGGCAAAAACTTCCGTGCAACTGGTGCACCGTGCAATCCGCACCTTTATGTTATAAATGTAGTACCTTTATGTTATAAATGTAACACCTTTATACATGTTCATTTTAAAATGTACAAATATTTGTACATAAAAGTACTACATTTATAACATAAAGGTCTTCCGTGCAACTCTGTGCACCAGTTGCACGGAAGTGTTACTCTATGTACGGAACTAATTTTAAAATAAACCGTATTTTTACTCCCACGTAACTCATTCATATTCGTATGATATTGGTACCTTTACAAATTTGTATGTTATTCCTTTTCATTAGAAACTTTTAATGCAACTCTTTAACTTTAAAATATATCGGTACATATAGAATACCATACCGAATTATTCATGTAGCCTTTTTAATCAACTAGAGGGTCTATACTCTATACTATGTGACACCTCTTACATGCTGCATAAAGTTTTTTATCTGATTTTGTAAGATTTTTTTTTTTTTTTTTTTAGAATTTAAATTTATTGAATGTGGGTAGAGCTGATAATTTTAGCTTAAACTGATATATCAATTTAAAAAGTTTAAAACATAGTATGGGTTGGCCAAATTGGCCCAATTTGATGGACCACTAGTACGAAGTGACCTGTATAAAAGTAATTAAAATTTTCAAATATGAATTGAGTGTGAAATTATTGACTTGAACTCCACAACACGCATTGGCTTGAAAGGTTGGGTTAGTTTAGACAATTAGAAACTTAATTATGGCTAAAATAGCTCACTAACTCTGATTTTGAGAGAGCTAGGTGTTATCTTTATTGGATGTCATGCCAAGTAGGGTGATAGAAGAATGTTGTTCTATTGCAAAGCATCTAACTGGAGTGAATAAAATTCAGCAGGTTGACCAGTTTCGATTTCCCAAGAACCGGCCTACAAGTGCTTGAACCGGGCAGTTACAGAGCAGAACCGGTCTGCATGGATTCTAAGGTTATTTTAGGGTTCTGCACGACTCAGTTGATTAAAACTGAAATTCATTACCTAGCGGTTGTAATCTCGATCAATTGGCAGAAGACTATTGTTCTATATATAGCCATGCACATTGGGTTCTATTTTAACTTTGGTTCATTGTTTATTCATAGAGATCTAGAATCTAGAGTTCTTAGCTAGTTTGAGTGATAAACCCTAATTAAGGTTAATCTTGTAATACGAATATTCTTGTTCGTTTTTCTTAGTGGATTGATCTGAGTTTTCTGTCGTGGATGTAGGCCAAGTGGATAGGTCAAACCACGTTAAATCTTCGCGTGTTCTTGTGATCTGTTGATGTCAGATTTTGTAGAGCATAAAATTCAAGCCTAACACCAAAAATCTCGATCCAGCTCAAGTAAATTGAACCGAACAAATGATATGAAAATCGAATAAAATAAAAAAAAGACAGTGCCTGGTGCCTACTCGGGCAAATTTGCTAGGCTTGTTTCTGGTCGGCTGATTCTGACCGGACATAACGTTTTTTATATAAGAATTGAGAGAAAAGAGCTCTCTAATTGCTTGAATTCAGTGATTTTCCAACCCTTTGAATAGGATTTTTAATCCTATTTATAGTCTAAATTTAAGATACGAAACTTGGGGAATAAGAAACAAATCTCTTGATTCTAGGGTCTCAATGAAGATAAATTGGGTAAAATCCTATCTAAATCGGATATGATTTGATTGTAGATTTGTTTCTTTCTTCATGGATCCTGGCATGAAATAAGGTAACTCTTTTCTGCCCATCTTATGTGGATTATCTTCAACTCTGAACTAATCCGCTCGGGTCAACCCGAACACTGCTCCGCTCGGGTGGTCGGGTCTGATTCTCCGAGCGACCACGCTGGTCGGTTCTGATCTTCTGGTCGGGCTGGCCATCGAGTGAGGATTTCGTGTCCAGTTCCTTGCTCGGTTCTCCTCTCGCTTTTCCGGCTAGGAATCTGGTCCGATGAGCAGGTGATCAACATTAGCCCCTTGGGTCGCGACGAGTGATCTCATCTCATCGGGAGCCGACATCTTCAGCCGCCTGCTCGTCTGACTCAAAATTCTGCTCCACGTCACCCTACCAACCTAGAGTGGATACGTGTCGCAGCTTGCACACCCGGAAGTTGAAGGGACGCCAGTTTTCCTATAAATACGCGACGGACTAACTCATTTCTCCACTTCCTCTTTTGCGAACTCGAAACTCTTGCGATTTTCTCTCTCAAAGCCGAGCAGATCCGACCAAGCAGATTTCGCTATGCAACTTTCACTGCCCACGATCAACTGGGTAAAAAATCTTAGGTATTTCTCCCCTTTATCATTTCTATTATGAATTTTGAAAGTGTGTCCTCCAACAACGACTCGGCCCGGGATTACAACCATGGCTCTGCCCCGGCTTTCAGTCACTCCAGTTCATCTGACTCAGAAACTTCGTCTGTCCGATCTATTGAACCTATTCACCGTCTCGACCCCGCTCCTGCTGCTACCCGACCAGAAGGTACCCTGGGCTCTGGTCAGTTCGTCAAGGTTTGCCAGATGGATCCCGCTGAACACCGAGCTGAGTCCACCGAGCAGATCTCTGCCGACTCGGACCGAGCCTCGGGATTGGACGTGACGGAAGCTATTACATTGGGGCTCTTCCCTCCATTTCGGTATTTATGTCCAGGGGATCTGGTGAAGTTGGGACCTCTGGTTGGAGCTTCATTCCAGAAAGGGTTCCAATTCGTCATCATTATGGGCGCACTAAGAAGCCATCTCAGATCTTTGAGGCATTTTCCTGCCCATCATCGATAGCGACCCAACACGAGTTGGATAAGTGGCACGCGCTTTTCCATATTCCCAACTCGGTGACTTTTTCACTCCCTCGACCAGAGGAGCGGATGGACCAGCCTCCATGAAATAACGTGGCCATCAATTTTCATGTGTTGGAAGCTGTTCTCTGTTCACTAATTTCTTTTAGCTACTCCCGCAAGTGTACGGTGTAGAATGTAGAAGTGGTGAGCAAGGTCGATCCCATAGAGACTGACTATCTAGGAACTAACTAACTACCCAAATTCAGTTCTCAATTTTATCTAGGAAAATCAAATCTCACAGATTGCAAATCACTTTAATGAAAAAATAACTACGCAAGTAAATCAAATCAAGAATAACAGATATCTAAGATAGGTTCTAGGACATGCTTTCATCTAATTCTCATCAAAACATCACTTTAACCAATTCAAGTTCATTAATCAATCATCCTATATGAGCAATCACATATGTCGAATTAACAGCTCTCCCGAGTCAGTTAACCGGTTGATTATTATGCCACCAGAGGTATCCCTACTCAATCTGATTGAAACATAACAACTCCCAAACGTACCTATGATTGATTTCCCATCACATAAATTCCTTAATCTCCCGATCTAAGTCTTTTATGTATCATGTGTTTATTCTTCCATAATTAAATCTCATCTCCCAAATTTTGATCTAATTACTAAAACATGCTCAATTACTGGCCAGATAATCAAACAAGCAATCAACTCATAAACACACAAATAGGATAAATGATCATGAGCATTGAATTGAAATTAAAGATCCATATATATCCGAATCAAATTACTAACAAGCCCTAGAAACCCTAGAAAATTAGCTAGACATGATTATAAACAAACTCATAGACAAGATTGGAATTATCATATCTACTAATATTCAACAAGGGAAGAAAAGATAAAAACTCTATTGACGATGATCTCGCGATCCCTCGATCTCTTGAATTCTTCTTCAAATCCTCTCGATGTCTCTCAGACTCTCGTGTTTTTCTCTCTATCGATCTCTCTCTCTCTTTCTTCACTCCCTCTTCTCTCTCTTCGTTGTTGAGTATATCTCTCGTTGTGAGAGTCTTCCAAGTGAAGTAAATGATCAAAATACGCCAATAAACCCAAAATATTGTGTTTTCCTGTTCATCCGAGCACGGTCGTGCCCCACGGCACTGTCGCGGTCGGGTCCCACGGCACTATCGCGGCCTGCACTCTCTGCAATCTCGTATTTCAACTTCTATTATTCCTCGTTTTTCTATGATTCCTTCCTTGATCATCAATTACACTTGAAACTTGTACTTTTCTCATCAAAATGATGAACTAAGCACAAACCTGTCAAATGCAACTTAGACAATATAATATAAGAAATAACCATAAAAACGTATCTAAACATATCCAAATAAATACATAAACATACACAAAAATATGTGAAAAACGACACTTATCAGTCTCCGTTTCCCCTAGCCCTGATACTCATGCACTATCTCTAGCAGTGGGGAATAGCTCCTGGTCAGCTCCACCCGAACAACTGGGCAACCATCTTGGGCTTGTTCATCCTTATCTGGAGGTTCGACCTCGGGACGCCTACCCCCAACGAGCTGGCATGGATGTATAGCATCAAACTCATTCCGGGCTACGAAAATCATTTTTACTATACTTCTGCTCGGAAGCTCCGTCCTCAACTGGTTCGGGGTCTTCCATCTTCTGTCAAGAATTGGAAGACGAAGTGGTTTTGGGTCGGGGTGACTGGATGAGTCTGGGGCCGAATCTGGAGGATCCGTCCCAGAGGATTTCCTACCCTACTGTTTTTGGGGATGTTCATGGTACTTGTTTTGGTTTCTATTTTTCACATTTTTCTGATCGTTAATATTTCTTATTTTTACAGAGGTCCCGGCTAGGAAGCTTCTAATTAAGGATTCTTTCTCCCAAAAGATCTGACTCTTGAGGGACAACATTGCTCCCGAGCAAAATTTCTTCAAGGTCTTAGTCATCAAGGAAAACCTTGCTCAGGTCGGTCTAATCTCCCTATTCGTTCCTGTTCCCAACAATTTTCCAGGTTAGCTCGTGTCTTGCTTGTTTTTTTGGCTCTATCTTGGTTGGTTGTTGTACTAACTTGTTCCAACACTTCCATTTTCTTAATTCTCTTGCCTTCCCAAGGTCTGCCGCTCAAGATGAATCCGGAAGAGTGTATTTGCCTTCGTCAGCAGAAGGCTCAATCTACTCGGGGCCGAGACTGCAGTAAGTGGTGGGGCACAGACCGCTCTACCTCGGCCATGGTCACCGTTGCTGCTTCTCCGACACCGAGCAAGCGGCCTCAGGAGGTGGAAACGGCTCCGCCTTGATCCATCCGACCTGCTCGTCACCTCGGATGCCGAGGATCCCCGGGTCGGGTCCATGAGTATTTATGGGTGGGACCCCAAGAGGATTGAGGGGTCCTAGGAGTGGGTCGGAAGGAGACCGCCTTTTTAGATCTCTTATACCCGGGCTCGGACTCTGAGCTCGGAACTGATGAGCCACCTACCTGAGGGGGTGGAGCCGACCATGGAGGCCCCGGTGAAGGCTTGGACGGAGGAGCTGGAGAGCTACTCCCAACAGATATCGGCAGTCGACATGGACGTCTGCTCTTCCGTCCTGATGGCTCAGGCCTCCATTTTTGCCTGGAAGGCCCATCTATCTCACCTCAGCCAGCGTGACAAGTACGAGACGAAGAAAGCTGAGCTGAGGGAAAAAAGGGAGAGTTTGGCAACGCCACCACCCAATCCGCCATCTTCACAAAGGAGCTCAATATCACCAAGGAGCTGCTTGCCGAGATGAAAAAGGCCGGCGAGCTTGATCGTCAGAGGGTCACAGACCTGACGGTTGAGGTCGCCCGTTTGAGGGCGGAGTTGGATGCCGCCCTGACGAACCAGGTAGATGAGATGGGTGTCGTCCAGAAATATCTAGGGACGGCTGAATGCAAGTTCTGTGGCATTCTGGCCTACCTCTTTTGTTTCATGGATAACATCACCACCGTTCGGGAGGTCGGGCTGAATGATGCGCCTCTTCGAGAAGCTCTCCCCGCATATCTCCAACAGCAGCCCCTCCCTTCCTACTTCTTGGAGATCATGGATGACCTTGCGGAGTTTTTTCCGCTAGGCTCTGAGCATCTGCTCATCCGGCTTCTCCGATCGAGTTCATGTCCATGCTTGCTCCGGAGGTCGGCGAGGTATCAGTGGCCAGTGAGGGTGATGTGGCTGAGGTGGAGACGACAGAGGCGGTAGGGGCAGACGAGGCCGAGACGATAGAGGCGGCGACGATGAGGGCGACAGAGTCAGATAAGGCAGACAAGGCGGAGGGTGATGAGGTGATTGAGATTACCGACCAGTAGCTTCTGTCCCTCGTTGCACCTTTTTCCAGTGCTTCTAGGTCTCTTGTCCAAAACATCAACCCTTGTGCTCGGTTTTTGTCTAGTTCAGGTCTTTCGTGTTTTTGTTGTATGGCTTTCTGCCTTTTGTAAGAGGTTCCGGCCTCCAAACCGGATTCATTTGTAAATGATAAACATATTTTTACTCGCGATTATGTGTATCTTCTGCCTGCAACACGTGTTTGGTCGTCATGATGTGCTTAGATTAAGGAATTGGACTTTCATGATATATACCTTTCTATTCGACTTTCACGATATATACCTTTCTGCTCGTCCTCCATTTTTGGGTCGAGATGTCTCTAACTCATTTTCCATCCGGTAGTGATTTATTGGGATTTGTAGCTTGAACCCGAGCTCGGTGATGAGCTCGGATTGGACCGAAGCCCCTGTTCAGAACCCGAGCTCGGTGATGAGCTCGGATTGGGCCAGAGCCCTTGTTCAGAACCCGAGTTCGATGATGAGCTCGGATTGGGCCTGGGCCCTTTTCAGATTCAGAGCTCGGATGAGCTTGGGGTCGGAGCTCCTGTTCAGAACCCGAGCTCGATGATGAGCTCGGATTGGGCCGGGGCCCTTTTCAGATTCAGAGTTCGGATGAGCTTGGGGCCGGAGCCCCTGTTCAGAACCCGAGCTCGATGATGAGCTCAGATTGGGCCGTAGCCCCTGTTCAGAACTTAAGCTCGATGATGAGCTCGGATTGGGCCAGGGCCCTTTTCAAATTCAGAGCTCGGATGAGCTTGGGGCTGGAGCCCCTGTTCAGAACACAAGCTCGATGATGAGCTCGGATTGGGCCGGGGCCCTTTTCAGATTCAGAGCTCGGATGAGCTTGGGGCTAGAGCCCTTGTTCAGAACCTGAGCTTGATGATGAACTCGAATTGGGCCAGAGACCTTTCAGATTCAGAGCTCGGTTGAGCTTGGGGCCAGAGCCCCTGTATTACATTTTATCAAAATGAGCAGAATCAGAATAGTTTTATTCAAATAGAACTTGGTTAAAAGATAACGAATAAAGTTTACAAAATTTTCCTAGTACACTAGTGATAGTATTTCTTGAGGTGCTCCACATTCCATGGCTTAGATAGGACTTTTCCATTCAGGTCGGCAATTTCGTACGCGTCTTTAGTCAGTGCTCGGATTATTTTGTATGGCCCTTCCCAGTTTGGTCCGAGTGGTCCAACATTGAGTTCTTTTGTATGTTGCACCACCTTTTTTAGGACCAGATCTCCGACCTCAAACTTCCTGGCTCGGACTTTGGAGTTGTATATTTCGCTCATTTGTTTGTAAATTGAATTTCTCAGCTCGGAGTCATTCATCTTCTTGTCAATCAAGTCCAAACTGGTCAGTATGGCAATTTCGTTGCTCTGCTCCTCGAAATTCTGGGTCCACCAGGTCAGTATTCCGACCTTAACTAGTATGTCGGCTTCCGACCTGAAAGCTAACGAAAATGGGATCTCGCCGGTTGATGTTCTGGCCATTGTTCTGTACGACCAGGAAACTCCTGGAAGTTCGTCCGCCCAAGATCCTTTTAAATTTTCGAGTCTGGCCTTCAAAGTGTGTTTAATGATTTTGTTTATGGCTTCAACTAGGCCGTTTTCTTGTGGGTGGTATGGAGTGGAGAATAGTTTTTTGATACCCAAATTTCCACAAAATTCTTTAAATCCCTCTGAGTCGAATTGACGGCCATTGTCGGAGACCACAGAGTGTGGAATACCAAAACGACATATGATCGACTTCCAGATGAAGTTTGTAATTTTGGGCTCGATTATCTTTACGAGCGGCTCGGCTTCAGCCTACTTTGTGAAATAATCGACGGCCACGATTGCGAACCTTACTCCTCATCTGCCTATTGATAATGGCCCGATCAGGTCTATCCCCCATTTGGCAAACGACCATGGGGCCATTACTAAGTTCAGTTCTTCTACCGGGGATTTCATCAATGGAGCACATTTTTGGCATCTCTCACATTTTCGTGCAAAGTTAATTGCATCTTTTTTCAAGTTCTGCCAGAAATAACCTTGTCTAATGATCTTGAAGGCCAGAGTTTGTCCTCCGGTATGGTTGCCGCAAATGCCTTCATGGATCTCCCTTAAGGTATAATCAGTTTTCTGCTCATCTAAGCATCTTAATAGAGGTAGAGAGAAACCCCTTTTGTATAAAATCCCATCCTTCAATGTGTACCGAGCAGAACATATTCTCAATTTTCAAGCCTCGATTTGGTCATCAGGCTCCTTCTCTTCTTCCAAGTATTGCATGATCGGAGACATCCAAGTGTCTTTTTTGCTCGGTGTTATATATCGTTTTTTACTCCAGGGTTGAACTTTCGACCATACCGATGTTCACCGACCCTATGTCCTCTGCTCCTTC
Organism: Scutellaria galericulata; assembly: GCA_946896805.1. Classification (NCBI taxonomy): domain Eukaryota; kingdom Viridiplantae; phylum Streptophyta; class Magnoliopsida; order Lamiales; family Lamiaceae; genus Scutellaria; species Scutellaria galericulata. Next base: position 8,684,647 of record OX335788.1, read on the forward strand.
GCTACTTGCGAGTTGGGCCAGGGCGTCAGCTTGGGTGTTTTTTGTCCCTGGGATCTGTTCTGCTCGGATTCTCCAAAAATTTACTATGGCCACTTCTACCGACCTCAGATACCTGGGCATTTTGTCGTCTCTTGCGGTGTATTCCCCTGAAATTTGATTGACGACCAGAAGCGAGTCATTGAAGACCTCAAGGTCGTCTACACCAAATTGTCTAGTCATCTCTAGTCCGGCCAGAAGAGCCTCGTATTCTATTTCAATGTTCGTTACTGGGAATTTGAACCTTAGTGCTGAGCAGAAATGCTTGTTTGTGGGGCTGATCAACACAATTCCGGCTCCGACTGCTGTTAATGTGGAAGATCCATCCACAAACATTTTTCAAGGTCTCTCGACCTTCTCCTCTTGGAGCACGACCGCTGGGGTGAACTCGGCAATAAAATCTGCTAGGGTCTGACCCTTTATCGTCGTCCTCGGTGAATAATGGATGTCATATTGTCTGAACTCCACCGACCACTTCAGAAGCCGACCAGATGCGTCTGGTCGGCCCAAAACCTATTTCAGAGGGAAATTTGTTAGCACTCCAACCTGATGGGCCAGAAAATATGGCCTCAATTTCCTAGCCGAGATGACCAGAGCATACGCCAAATTTTCCATGGCTGGATATCTCAGCTCGGCGTCGTGTAGGGATTGGCTCACGTAGTACACAGGTTGTTGAGATCCCTTCTCTGCCCTGACCAGGACTGCACTTATTGCATATGACGAGACTGCCAGGTAGAGTTGTAATTCTTCTCCAACCTCGGGTTTCACAAGCATTGGGACTTCCATCAGTGCCTTTTTCAACTCCTCTAAAGCCACTTCACATTCCTTGCTTCACTCGAATTTTTCATCTTTTCTGATTAGATTGAAAAAAGGCTTGCACTTGTCCGTAGATCTTGATATGAATCTGTTCAGCGCGGAAACTTTCCCTATCAAGCTCTGGACTTCTTTCACCCGTCTTGGGGGTTAGCTTTATAATGGCCTCAATTTTTTCGGGGTTGGCTTCAATCCCTCTTTGGGAGACCATATAACCGAGAAACTTCTCGAATCCGACCCCAAAAGAGCATTTTTTTGGGGTTTAACTTCATCCTGTACCTCCTCAAAATATCAAACATTTCTGTTAGGTGGGTGATATGATCCTCTACCTTTTTAGATTTTACCAACATATCATCTATGTAGACTTCCATAGTCTTCCCGAGCTGAGCTACGAACATCTTGTTTACCAGCCTCTGGTAGGTTGCTCCGGCATTTTTAAGGCCAAAAGACATCATTTTGTAGCAATATAGTGCTCAGTCGGTGACGAACATTATATGCTCTTGATCGTGTTCGGTCATGGGGATTTGATGATATCCCGAGTAAGCATCCATGAAGCTCATGATCTCGTGTCCTGCTGTTGTATCGACTAGCTGATCCATATTTATGAGTGGGAAGCAGTCCTTGGGGTATGCTTTGTTGAGGTCGGTAAAGTCTATGCATAATCTCCAAGCCTCATTTGCTTTCCTTACCAGAACTGGGTTAGCCACCCAGACGACATATTCACACTCCCTTATGAAGTCGTTATCGAGCAGCTTCTAGACTTCTGATTCTAGCCCCTCATATCTGTCAGTGCTTAATCTTCGTCTCTTCTGTACCACTGGCTTTAATGCTGGGTTGATGTTCAGATAGTGACAGGCGTCCTCTGGCCGGATGCCTTCTATGTCCTCGTGGCACCAGACGAAGACGTCTATGCTTTTCTTGAGGAAAGCTATCAGTTCTTTCTTGAAGGGTTCATTCAGCTCCCTACCAATTTTGAGCTCCATTTCTGGTCTGCTTTCGTCTAGCTGGATCACATCCAACTCTTCGATCGGTGTTGCTCTGTTCTTGGGTATTTCCTTCCTCGGGTCTAAGGCCTCCTATTCTTTAGGGATCTGGTCGGTATTGACCATTTCTATATCCAGTCTCTGGTCGATCGGTTCCGAGTTTGAGCTTTCATCAAGCTTCCTGGTCGGGATAGGCTTCTCTGGTTGGCCGACTGTGATTTCGGGATCCAACACCATAAGCTCGGGCTCGATCCCTGGCCCCAAGTCTGGGACCTGCTCTACGACTTCCAATGTTGCTTGCTCCGATTCAGTCTGCTCAATGATGTTGAGCTCTCTTGGTTTCAGGCCAAATTCACATTCTCAAGCGGCCATTTGATTACCTCGGATGACGTATACGTCATCCCCGACCGGAAATTTTATGGCCAGATGGTCTATTGATACTACAACTTTTATTTTGGCCAGGAGTGGCCGTTCCCAGATTGCATTATAAACCGAATTCAGGTCCACCAACTTGAACTCGGTTGTTGTGTGTACTGTCTGCTCTCCAGCTCCGAACACAACTTTGAGCTCGTACGTTCCGACCACGCGTGTTATCCTTCCTCCGAACCCTTGGATTGAGTCTGAACAAGGTTGGAGGTCGGATTCCCGAAGACCTATCCTTTTGAACATATTCAAATGGAGTATGTTAGCGTAGCTTCCTATGTCAACCAGAACTCTATGGACCATCGTGAGGCCGATATTCAATGAGACTACCAGGGCATCATTGTGGGGTTGTACTCTTCCTTCAGCATCCTGCTCGGTGAAGGTCAGTGGTGGGTGGATCGGTTCTGGTCGGGGGGGTTGCATCGCTGGTATCCATTCCTCGTCTCTCTAATCTGCTCTCTTCTCATTCTTTTGGACAGTCTCTGCTCTCCATGGTTGTTGTTCACAAGAGTATGAATTTCTTAAATTGTTCCAAGCTGAGGTGGTGGGAGAGGTTGTTGTGGCCTTTGTTCGGGATTTTTAACATATTCTTTGAGATGGCCCCGATCAATCAACCTCATTAGCTCGATCAAAAGTGCTCTGCACTTATCAGTTTCATGCCCTAGGGATTTATAGTATTGACAATATCTGCTTTGATTCAACCGAGCAGGATCAGCTTTCATCGGTTTTGGGACTGACAACATATTCTGGCCCTTTATCTCGGTAAGTACCTGAGCCGGGCTTACTGTTAGGATGTGTCGGACCCGATCGAGCTCTTCATTCTGATAGACTTTGAACTCCCCTGGGGGTTTAAAAGATAAAGTGTTCTTCCTTCTTTCTTTTCCTTCTACCCTGTCTGGGGTCGGTTTTTCTTCCGAGATGGCCTCTTCAGCTCCGATATATCTCTCTGCTCGGCTCAGGAAGTCATGATATGTCTGGGGGCCATGTTCATGAACACTCCACCAGAACCTGGTTTTTGGACGGAGATCGGCCATGATCACCATGGGCACGGCGTCATCGGAGACATGCTCTATTTCTAAGACAAGCTTGTTGAATCTATCCATGTAGGACTTCAGTGGTTCATCTTTGCCTTGTTTAATGTTTACCAGCCTCTCTTTCGAGGTGGACCTAGCCTTTGAGCCCATGAATTGAGTGAGGAAAAGCTAAGTCAGTTCAGCCCATCCTCGGACAGAAAAATCTGGAAGTGATTGAAACCATCTCTGAGCTCGGTCACCTAGTGTTAGAGGAAAAGCTTTGCACATGAATTCTTCTCCGACTCCCTGCAACTCCATCCAGGAAGCGTACTTGTCCAAATGCAAGCTAGGGTCGGTCTCACCATTGTAGAGACCAATAGGTGGTATTTTGAATTTCGTGGGGTGGTCCGATTCGCAATCTAATAGGTGAATGGTGAGACTTTTTTCCATCATTTTTCTTGCCCCGACTTACTGGCCTTAATTTCGGCTAATCTTCTCATGAGTTCTTGTCACGTCCTAAATTTTATAAGATACTCGAAACGCAAAACCCTGAAAAAAGTGACTATATATATATTTTTTTTTTCAAGCTAACAAATAATAAACTAACAAAATCGACATATCACAAGAAATGCCTCATCTATACCGGAGCATAAGCCAATACCTTACATCAACTGTCATCAGAGTTCCCATAAACCAAACATATAACAATATGGCACAACGATTATATACATATCCTAAAAATTTAACAAAACCAACACGATCAAAAGAAAAATAAGCCCAAGGTTTAGCCCCGCAGGTCATCATCTATGTACACCGTCTCAAAACAGCGTTGGAGCGCCAAAACACGCTAGCAAGAACCAAAAGCTCATCAAACACTGTCATGCTCACCTACAATGCATAAACTAGGTGAGCTAAAGCTCAGTAAGCAAAAATCATGCATGCACTGTCATACAAATGGTTGTAAGGACTTTAAGAATATCGTGAATGCATGGCTTTGATATCTTTTACTATGTTGGACCCTTGACCCATCTACAATACATCGGAAAGGAGCTAGCTCAATAGTCTATGTACTTTACTTTACTTTGCTTTAAAGTCATGTTTATGGCCTAATATCTTCGAACCATAACCATGACTCGCATGCCATAGGCACACTTTTACTTTTAAGCCATATCCATGTCTCACATACCACCGGCGGAATACATCCAGCCTATCCATATCTCACATGCCACCAGCCTCGTGTACTAGTACTGGTCAACTTTACTTTAACTTTGTTTCTTTGTATGATTATGATGTGCACACAGACTCAACATGTCTTCTATGCATACACCTATCTATGCTCATGAATGATATATATAAAATTCAATGCCAACGCATCATCTTTAATCACACATAAAAAGAAATCATCAATATCAAGAAACGCAAATTCACTATTATCATATCATACAAGTAAACACATAAAATACTATGTTTATGCATTGTAGTTGCAAATGAATTTCAACTTACCTCAACTTCAAAACCAAATGTTATCTCGAAGCCTGGAATCACCCTTTAAGCACTCATTTATGAAGTGAAAATTAATTAGAAATTATAAAACTTAGCTATGTGATAAAAACTAGTAATAACTTATGGACTCTTATCCATGAATTCATAATTAGCCAGATCAGAAATTATATTATTATTATTATTATTTAATTTCACTTGTTTTCGTATGTTATCTTTCTTTCTTACTTTTTTTTCTAATAACATTAACTAACTTTAGAAGCAATATTAATGTGTTACATGCAATTAAGATACTCAGTATATGTATAGATAAAGTGCATATCAATTTTAATATTAACAGCTCTTTAGTTAATGTTTTAATAAATTTTTCCTAATTCATTCGCTAACCTAATTAATTATTTCTACTATCAAATGTTCCCTTGAATTCATCATTATCATGTATATAATAAGCTCATGAGTAAATTAAATAATGTAAAACTTGAATCCAAAACTTCAAATTGTAAATACATACCTCTATTTTCTTTGTTTGTTTTTTTTTTAATTACTGGAGCATATATTTTGAGAATGGATTGTTTCCTGTTATTTTCAGAAGAATGGAAATATATATGTCTTATGTTTTACCACCGCCTACCATAAGCGTTCTTTATAAGCTTTTCTTAGTTTAATATAGTTATCATGCTTAGTCAATTGTTGGCAACTTAATTATATGCCACACATGCATGCAAAAGTCAAACTTTTTTTTCCATAAGATGTACACACACAACCATTACTTATGTGTGTGTATATATATATATTGCACCATTAATATAATATTATATATTATATATAACCATCAATATTATATATTATATACACATAACCAATCTAATTGTTTATTTATTAATTTCCTTTCTGTACTGTATAAATAATTTATACTGTCATTAATCGAATAAATTATATTGTGCACTCAATTATCATTATAGTCTCGACAATTATAATAAGGTTTTCTCATCACAAACTATTTAATAGCACGTAATAATTCAATATTGAAAAGAAAAATGCAAGTTCACAAGTAGCACATAAATAATAAGATATGCATGCAATGCATGAAGCTTATTGGTCAATAAGTAATGAGGGGCTCAGGTCTCATAGTTCTCTATCCTCTTCTTCCTCATTCTGGGGAACGTGTTTTCTGGCCTTCCTACGCTCCGATGTTCAATCTGGAAGTCCAGCCTTCTTTGAGATTTTCTGGCCTCCTGAGTGGAGGTCGGACCCATCCTGTCGAACATGCTTCTAGTCTTGGTTGGCATTTCTGCTCGGGCAGGCCAGATCCTAGTCTCTGCTCGAGCTCTTTCAGGAGACGGGGCTCTTTCAGCTTGCTAGTCTTCCATTGGAGTTTTCCCAAAATTCCTTCTCTTGAGTCCCGGCTCATCCGAGGATTGGGTGTCCTCAAGTTCATGAGTTGCATTGCTCATCTCCTTTGTCTCGGCTTCATTTAGCTGTTCGTTGAGCTGGAACATGAGGGCCTTGATCTCCTCCGAAGTCATAACTTTTTCCCTAGGTAGACCCAACGATAATAATTCTTGTGGTGTGTTGATTTTGACCCCAGATATGTGCCGTAGTATATTGCCAGAGCCGTCAGGCAACAGATTTTGACTATGAAGACCAGGTAGAACATTTTGGTCTTCACAGTCGTTTGTTGTGTTGGTAGTCATTGATCTATTTTGTGTTATTTCACCCCCTCCTTCTAGCGCCAAAATGTTGACGTCAGATTTTATAGAGCACAAAATCCTAATCTAACACCAAAAATCTCAATCCTGCTCAAGTAAATCGAACCAAACAAATGATATGAAAATCGAATAAAATAAGAAAAAGATGATGCCCGGTGCCTACTCGGGTAAATTTGCTAGGCTTGTTCTGGTTGGCTGATTCTGGCCGGACAGAACATTTTTTATATAAGAATTGAGAGAAAAGAGCTCTCTAATTGCTTGAATTCAGTGATTTTCCAACCCTTTGAATAGGATTTTTAATCCTATTTATAGTCTAAATCTAAGATACGAAACTTGGGGAATAAGAAACAAATCCCTTGATTCTAGGGTCTCAATGAAGATAAATCGGGTAAAATCCTATCTAAATCGGATATGATTTGATTGTAGATTTGTTTCCTTCTTCATGGATCCTGACGTGAAATAAGCTAACTCTTTTTTACCCATCTTATGTGGATTATCTTCAACTCAGAACTGATCCGCTTGGGTCGACCCGAACACTGCTCCACTCAGGTGGTCGGATCTGATTCTCCAAGCGACCACTCTGGTCGGTTCTGATCTTCTGGTCGGGCCGGCCATCGAGTGAGGATTTCGTGCCCGGTTCCATGCTCGGTTCTCCTCTCGCTTTTCCGGCTAGGAATCTGGTCCGATAAGCAGGTGATCAACATTAGCCCCTCGGGTCGCGATGAGTGATCTCATCTCATCGGGAGCCGACATCTTCAGCCGCATACTCGTCTAACTCAAAATTCTACTCCACGTCACCCTACCAACCTAGAGTGGACACGTGTCACAACCTACACACCCAGAAGTTGAAGGGACGCCAGTTTTCCTAGAAATACGCGAGGGACTAACTCATTTAATCATTTGGAAGAACTAAGAAGTACATAAATCTGAGAAATTGAAAATTACATTTCTCCAATTCTTGAATCCCTAGTTATTTCACTAGAACACCTGGTTGAGAAATTTGTAGTTATTACTTTTACAAACATATTTTATATCGTGCTCCCAATTTTATAAGAAAATAATTTTTGTTTTTTTCTGTAAAATAAAGCTGCATGTAAGATCAAATTAATCAAATATTACCTCACCTTTATAAATTAGTCACTTTATATAATATAAATATTTGCTTGCATAAAAGAAAATAGAGCCTCCTGGTCCTTGAATAGAAGTGAAGTCTTCCAAGGCAGATATGGAGCTGTCCTATTTAAAAATTTTATGTTAATATTTTAGTTTAGGACATTATAAAATAGAGTTTAGGTTGTCATCATTTTGAACAAAATCCTATTAATTCAGAAGATATCCAACTTGATCCTCAAACTTGGTCTGAAGTAAAGAGTAAAAATGTTATTCCATGTTGTTGTTATAATTTAATTTTTTGAGCAGTATGTAATGTAGTTGGTAGCAGGTATTACTAATTTTTACAAAGAATCATACAGTAGTTAGTAGGTAGTATTATTCTAATTTTTTATTGATAAACATGTCTTCACTAACCTCATATATACACAAACATAGTAGTTGTCATTCTGTTAAAAAAAGGTTTCCCATGTGAGAACAAAATCCATATTCATCAGCCTAATATGTGCAGTTCATTCCTTCAATTTGAGATGCTCATATGTGTGTAGAATTATTTAATTAGAAGACATCCGGTATCTTTTTATTCTGTGCACATATATCGAAGTCCTATCTTCTGTTGGAACACTTTTAACTCATGACACTCCTTAGACAATTGTTTTACTCCAATGCTACTGATGAAATAAAGTGTTGTATTGCTTTTATTAAGTGAGAAATGCATCATTTTCAACCCTATTTAAGAAGAAGCCAACCTGGTATGGTATGTTAGTTGGTGCAATCCTCAAAACTAAAAGTGAGCCTGATGTAGAATGAAAGGAAACATGAAATAAGATTAAAAAATGTCATTTTTTGTTGTGATCGGCATGTTTTGAGTTTCAACAATGATCTGCAAAATCAGTTAGTATAGGGTGATTTTCTAGTATAAACAAAGCTCACGATGAATTAAAATCAGATGAAAACATTCACAGCAATATATGCTATCGAAGATGATTACATGTTTATATATATGATTCCAATATATGTGTGTCAAATATGTATGTTCCTTCTCATTTGTTGTATATCTAATATTGATAATTGTTTCACATTTGTTGGATGTAGTTAGCAGTGATATATGAAGCAGTGCTTACACTATTTGTTGAAAATAAAAGAAAGTAAAGATACAAGAAAAAGGTGAGTGTTATCCCGCGAGCCACTAATATTGTACTTTATTGCAAGTGTTGCATAAAATATTATATGTATGCGATTGTTCGTTGGGATTGTTGCTGTAGATTTAGGACTTGTGTGCTGTATGATTATTTGTGAGAACATTTGTTGAAGGATGTGTTGTTTTGAGCATGCATTGACTATTGATACACAACTAATGATAATGTAGTCACTAGGAGATCCTAACTTGATGATTAATTGTTTCAACTTTATAATATATTCCTTATGATCAAAGTAATTGAAACTGAAAATAGTTTAGGAGATCCTAATTGGATGATGTCATTTTCCTTTTTTAACGTATCGCAAATACTCGCGTGCATGAAAACTACATGTTAATGTGTATACATTTTGTATGGCACCACTTTGCCCCTGTGTGAATTTTCTGAGCTCTGTCTACTTTTATTTTGCAAATCTGTCACAAATATAAACATCCCAACAATCAGCCTAAACAAAACCGCAACCTACAAATTCCCAGAACAATCTATGTTGAGAGGGTTACCAAAATTCACATTACTTCTGCAAACAAAAAGAATATACCCTTAAAATTGCTAACCTGAAACATGAGGAATATTTGAGACTTCTATAGAAAATTGTAATCTGTTTATTTTAACAATCGTCTAGAATCTGATGATGTGGCTGATTTAGTATAAACAATACAACACTTTAAAAACACAATCTTCTCCATTTGGACCCTACAAACTAATCCGATGACTGCAAACGTATCACATGCGAATGTTCGTTGTGCACTTGACTGCCAATAAGACGATGATAATTTGTTGCATATACAAAGAATTAATTAATGGTTGATCCATTTCAATCGTACCTTAATAAGGGTAAATTCTGTGTCTGGCTCTTTATAGGTGGACAATGCGATATTTGCACTAATCCATTGCATTGAGTCATACACATTTACCCGAATTTTGGGATGTATTGAAAAGGACAAATAAGTCACCATAGGAATTAAAACTATTGTATAGCTGACATGCTACTACATGAATTCGGTTGAGTCAAGTTGAAGTGTAGTTGAATGGCCTATGTTTGAAACATAACAATGATCTATTTGAATTATTTAATAGTCAAAAAATATGGAAGAATACACAGATTGGGATGTTATCATGGGTGGTGTCCGAGCAATCAATGCTTCTTTCAAACATTTTTTGAAAGTGATGGCTATAGCGTACCTAAGCTCCCGTGCATCATTCCGGAGAAGAAGGACCCCAAGTAGGATAGTGAAAAAGTACAATCTTTCGTTAAAAATACCCCGTCAATTGGACCACATGCGTAGCCTTACCCTGCTAAGTGATGAAACATACACCAACCACCTTCGAATGAGCCGTGATACTTTTACTCGGCTATGTTATCTTTTGGAGCACTTAGGAGTCTGCAACCTACTAGGCATGTATCAATACCTGCACAAGTTGCTATATTTTTGTCAATTTTGTCTCATTAGAGTGGTGAATGATGATTTTAGTATAAGTGGATTCACAATTAGCAAACACTTCAATGTCGTCCTCAAGTGTGTGTTAAACCTACACACCGTACTTCTCATCCAACCCAAGCCTATTGAAGACGATGAGACCAATGAACGGTGGAAAAAATTTAAAGTATCAATCTTATAACAAAAGACTCAAAATTGTTTTTTTCCCTCAAATGATTTAAAGAACATTTTCCAAAATGGAAGAATATGTAACAGTAACTTTGAACTTGTCATTGTTCATTTCAATCTAATTGTTCTCAATGAAATTGTAGGGCTGTCTAGGTGCCCTCGATGGCACCTACGTTCTTGTATGAGTGGCCCTCATTGATAAACCTAGATATAGAAACAGAAAGGGTTTTGTTTCCGTGAACGTCCTAGGTGTTTGCGATCGTAACATGAACTTCATCTTTGTGTTGGTTGGATGGGAAGGATTAGCAGCCGATGGAAGGGTGTTGCGTGATGCCATTTCCCGACCAAACGGGTTGAAAGTCCAAATTGGTACATTCTACAAATATCATTACTTACATCACAATATTTGTCCTCTGCAGTACTTAAGTAAACTGACTACGTAATGGTCATAACATGTAGAATTTTCCCCAAATAAATTAGTAATCCCAAATTGTTGGTTTTCTTTTAACAGGCAATTACTATCTGTGTGACGGGGGATACACAAATGAGAATGGGTTTCTAGCACCGTATAGGGGTGTCAGATATCATTTACAAGAGTGGAATAATGTGTCTCAATCTCCTCAAAATTACAAAGAACATTTTAATTTGATGCATGCTAGAGCCCGTAATGTGATTGAAAGATCATTCGGTGTTTCGAAGGCACGTTGTGGTATCCTTAGGAGCAACTCTTATTACCCAATAAATACATAAAATCATATCATCCTTGCTTGTTGCTTGCTTCATAACTTTATACGTACCAATGCATCGATCGACCCGATTGAGAGTGAGGTGCCGGATATCTGTAGTGATCCTAATTTCCAGCCTAATCAAGACACAGAGTACATCGACCAAGTGGAGTCTTCACCCGATTGGACCTCATGGAGAAATAACATAGCAATGCAAATGTGGAACTCTAGGAATTCCTAAATACAATCTATTTTTCTATACGGACAATCATTCTTGCAGCCAAATTGCAAATGTTTGTTGCAATGTTTGCAAAGACCTTTTCATTTCTTAGTTAGACTTCATGTGCTTGTTTTTATTCGCTCTTTTTAAAACACTTCCAATTCACTGTTTGCTTCATCTGCAAAAATGACTATTTAAAGTCCAGTATTACTATTATTCCCGGATATCATGTGCTTGCTTTCTGACTTCTGTTCGTTAATTATGAAAGTCCCAATTAATTAGTCATGGACAACAACGCATCTACGTTTGCAAAAAAGACATCAACCCTACAAACAAGACGGACTTGGAGTGCCCATGAGGAGCAACAACTCATTGTTGGCCTTAAGGAAATGCTTGTCAGGGGTTATAAGTCCGACAATGGGTTCCATACGGGTTATCTTCAACTCGTTGAGCAATACTTAAGACAGGTTTTTCCCAGGACCGACATCAAGGCAGAGCCACATATTGCTTGCAAAATTCATAATTGGAAGAAAAGTTACATCTCGTTAGCAAAGATGTTTGGGACCAATGGCATTGGGCTTGGACCAACTTTCATGATAGATGTCCAAGACGAGGTCTGGGAAAACTACATCAAGGTAATATTCTCCGCTTGGAGTTACTCATGTAATGACCCTTCACAATCCTTAACACCTGCAACTTTCTTTAACTAGATTTGATTTGATTACACAAATTTCAAATTTTGGCAGAATGAGAGAGACAAATCAATACGAACAATGTGATACAAGACCTGGCCATATTACAATGATTGGGTTGAGATCTTTGGTAAGGATCGAGCCACTGGAGAAGGTGCCCAAGGTTTTGCGGATGCCATAAAGGACTTTTTTAACATGGGCAACACCGAACCAATTCGGACCGAATTCCCACCGAACTCCAGTTCCACAAACGAAGCAACTTCAATGGCCTTCACTTCGAAAAGCAATGTCGATAACTACAATACTTCCAAGCGATGTGGTAAGACCAAGCTTTGAAGGTTCGAAAACGAGGACGATGATGATTTTATGACCCAAATCAAAGAGTTGTGTGAGCACAATGATCAGCAGATGGATGATATTGCTACGAACATTGGAGACATTGTCAATAGAAAAAAATCCAAGTTAGATCCGACACAGAAGAGGATGAAAGTGTACAAGATGCTAGACGGATTTGAAATCCCAACCCTGAAGGTTCATGTGCATGTGGCTAGGTACCTATGCAACAATGAGAGTGATTTGGACTTGTTTTTTAGCTTACCGGACGATGCTCGAATTGTGTTGATTTCAGACATCATGGAAAAGATATGAACTAACTCTTAGTTATCTTATCACAACACATTGGAGTAGTCTGCAAAGAGTTGTTTTTGCTTAACAATCAAACTCTTTAGTTGAAGAGACATATGTAATGTAATTTCAACAATCTGCTTTGAACATCCGTGGTAAGCATATGTACCTACGTAGCACTTGTGGTTTTCAAAAATCAAGACTATTGCACTGAAGGATGTGTAATTTTGAAATGAATGCAAAACCAGTAGAATTAATGTTAAGTTAAAGCTATCAAAACAAGTTACTAAATATGCAATTGAAGAACTGAAAACAATGTTAAAACAAACTTGAGTTCATTGAAATACAAAAGTTAGGTACAATGGTCAAACATACCCAGCATACAGAATCTTAGAAGTTTCAGAAAAGCTATTGGAATTAGGATTACAGACCAACACAACAAATACCTAAGAATCCATTACACAACCAAGAAAAAAAGCAAAGAAATCCTAAACATGCCTCCACGTGGTAAAGAGGCTTCTTTGGACCATCATCCGTCCGGTGACCACCCCATATCGTGAGAGCTCATCTCTTACCTTTTGGGAAGGTGTTGGTTGAAGAGGAAACATAAGAGGCACTGTAAAACTTCATGCAAATATTGTCCGCAATTGTGTTCTTACCTTTGGCTCTCTGCTTCATGTTTGGGTTGGATAAGCTCATCTCCGTCTTCATAGACGGAGATCGGAAGGATCCTTCGTCATCGGAAGAGTTCTCTAGCTGCTCAAGTTCTCTCCAAAAATTGGTTGATAGACTCCCAGACTTATCACTTGAAATAGTGATAACTTCGTTCAAAGGGTGTACCCTTGGGCCATGTTAAGTTTGGATATGTCGTCATCTAGGACAATCACTTCTTTGTCAGCAACTCCTTGAGGGGCTCCCAAATCCAACTCCTTCGGAGGACCGAATATCACCTGCAAATCCTCCCAATGTGGATCTCTACGTTTTGCGTACGCCCATGCAAACTGATATCTCTACATAAGACCAACAATAATGTGAAGCATACCAAATGGTTTCTACGATGCAATGCACATAAGGGTGAAGGTAAGCATAACCTACGAGAATAAAAACCGATTAGTTGTTTTAATATGCAGATGGGTCACTAACCTTCATGATGTCCTTCCACGTATCGGGCATGCAGTCAATCGAATTGGTCTCCACTGACCATTCAATATCATCCCGAACCATCATTGCCCCAAAACTCGAATGTCGTTGATGTAGCATACGAACTTGCCTAAGACACTCACTTAGCTCAAAGTTTTTGTTGAAAATTTTGTTCACAACATATTGTGCGGTTTGGATTGCGTGTTTGTTATTTTCCGAATTAGTGAAGTTTCCCATCCGGGCTTGATCGGCCAAGACCTCACAGAAAAGAGTTACCACATTTACATCTCATTCCAAAGTGTATATGTAGTCCTCTTGCACCAATCCGTTCTCTTTCCCAACCATGTTTTGCAAATGCTAACTAAGACAGTAGAAAGAATTGGGTGTGAGAAAGGTAAATATTAATCCTCAAACTACTAACTGTGAGCACACATGAATATGCTCTCTTTAATTAAACTTAACCCTCATTTTATAGTGGCTTAACCTATTAAAATAGAAAAGCACTTGTCCCATTGAAAGCTTTTTTAGTGAATTGTCAAACAAGTCCTAGAGTGGGCTCCAAAATATTATGCAATTGTTGGCTGAAGCCTTATTACATTTATATCAAACATGTCTATTGAATTGGTCTTGCAATTTGCACTTCATCTTCTCATCATAGTAATGACAAAACAACCACTGCCATAAATTACTTTTATGTTGCATCTTCCAAAACACATGCAAGACAAAACACTTTATCATACATGACTCAGAATTGTGTACAGCAAAATATCTTAGAAACATGCAAAGTATCCAATTAATGTCATGCTTGCTAATATTGAAATTTACCAAATCTGCAAACATCAATATCATGTTAATGCAAACACAGCTAAGCATTTTAGGCATGGTGCATCTAGCAGTAGACTTCATGTTTCTCCCCATGTTAGTCTATGCCATAATGCAAACATGGATGACCAGTAGATAATTAAACACTTTAGTGAAACATCATGCCAATTAACTTCTAAACTGAGCATTTTAGTGTAAATGTAATCATGTTGTCATGTTATGGATTTCATCTAGTCAATAATGAGTATGTCGCATTGGATGTTGTATTTGCCTTAAGATCAATGATCATCCTATAAATAACTCTATTGAATTCGAAAATATTAGGAAATGTACTCATCGGATAATTTGCCTTAACTAATTTGTCATCTTCAACAAACAAACACAGAAGCATGTAATTCCAACAGCCATTCTTAAATTTGATGCAACCATCTAACCTTGAGATTTGTAATTAATGTCATATCATGTATATATTTTACAGGAAAATACCAAAAAAAAATCCTTCTCTCGCCGCATTCTACCAAACATTCACATACGAGGAAGCCGATGAGATCATTACTAGGTTTAACCGCCAATGTATGGCCCGATATGTTGCGGATGGGAAGATACTCGCGACTGTGTTATCGGATATTGTGATTTCATTTAGGAAGGAAACATGTTCGGTACGCTACGATGAGCTAAGTGTCAAAAGGTTCATTACTGACAACATAAGATTGTATAAAGAATTCCTCTAATATGTGAACGACACGGTTGGGGTGAAGTATAACGAAAAAAAGAATCGAGTATCTATCGGGGTCGAGTACTGGTACTACATATGTAAGGTACCATTTACTCACATGTGTCTTCATATTTTGATATCATCTTCTGCAACATTCTAAGTTTTTTACTTTTATTTCAAGCATGGGTTTTTGGAACCCCTTTCACAGACAATTCTATTCTATTTTTGAATATAAATCACTTGCAAATTTCAAATTTCCAACAAACCTATCATCTAATGAGAATATAACTGCATTTAAATCTAATTCCCACATGAGACACCATCACATAAGCTCTTCAGGGAGTGCGGGTTCCCAAACTTCTCGAGTTGGTCAAAGATAATTGAAGCTCATAATCCGGGAGAGCTGATGTTTGGGGAGGCAGGCTCTTTGATGGACGTTCCCATCGTCGTAAAGGATGAGCCATTTGACCCCGAGGCAGTCGATGTTTGGGATCACTGTTGGAGTCATGCAATCAACAGGACACCAATTCATCCGAGCAAAGTGACATATCTGTAGGAAGCGATCATTTTACAAGAGTCCCATGCAAATAATTTTGTAAACAAATCGGTGTGATTATTTATGGGCAAATATGTATAGCCATCCTCTTTTCTGTTTTGAATCTGCCGTAGGCTTTCTAAGGCACATGATATTGCCACTCTTTTGGGGACAAACATGTAGCATTTTGCTTGGGTTTATGGGCTCTTAGTTACCCAACCTACAATGTCTACTATTTAGAAGTGGATTGATCTCAATAGTGCTAGGGTATCCCAATTATGTTTTGAAACAAACATGTAAGTGGAGACATTGGGATCCGTATTTTGTTATATGGTATGAACAGTTGATTAGAAAAAATCTCTAGACATTGTAGTATGTCAAATATATTTCACAAACAAAAGGATATAACACTAGGGACACTTTCAATTATCATAACCTATATATTTAGACGGCACGATATATAAACTAATGAGCGGCCACCATGCAACACTTTAATATCGTAATAAGAAAACAATTGAACCACTGTGCCACTTACTAGTTGTCATTCTTTCCAAAAAGTATTGGTGCGTATTTATATCTCAAATGAGCATAATACAACATATTATTAATAACAGAGGACATGCATCATTTTCAACTAATTAATTATATCTGCACAACGAATTTGCAACCGTACCATCTTCAAATTCACAAACACACAAATCATACTCATTGTACAAAACATAAGAAGCTCCAATTGAACATGATAACTAGTGTCCCCAACAGAGGATGAACATATCATCGACCTTCCAAATCATTCTAATTACTCTAAGTTACAACTTACAAAGTTCGTTTGTTCCTGTTATGTTCATTTTTTGCAAAATCCACAACGAGATGATGAGCATTGAGACAAACACTACGCAATACAATCTTTCTTGCTTTTTGTAACCCTACTCATGAGTTCTCATCATCGCTACTTCGGCTTTTAACCTCACAATCTTTTCAATACAGTCGAGAGCCACTTCTCTAGCACGACCATCAAGCGGCGGCTCCAACCAAGTGAATAGTCCACACGAGTCACTCTTTTAAACAACACAAACACAAACCTCTATGTCACAAACAAATTAGGATTGAAGAGGCACATTAAAACCACAAATCATGTCCAATTATGGAAAAAGAAATGCAAATTAAAAAACAACATACCCCTCGGAAAGGACATGCCTTAAAACGTCGCATCGGGTTTTTTTGTGTCATGGAGGTTTGGACACACATTGGGATGGAATGTCGATAGTGGTGGGTCATTTCTTGTGCTATGGAATTCCTAGGCCTATATCTTTCGTAAAATGAAGATGAACTACATTTCGGCAATATAATATGGGTGAATTTATCACGCAAAAAGAAGGATCACACACAAACGAAAGGATTATACAGTTTAAAAAAACGAAGTGGGAAGCATGATTCCAAATACACCTATCTTAGTATAATTTTCAACCTTAGGGGGTTTTGATACTCCATGTTGCATTTGCACAGTCTTTGTAATTTAGTCGTGTATTAATTGAATTGGGAAGCTAACACTGACAAAATAATAGATCTCAACTCTCTCAAAAATCAGATTTACAAGGAATACTTGAATTTGTAGAACACCCTCTTCAAAATACACATGGGTTCTCCACCAAATAACCAAACAAACAACCAACAAAATTGCCATATGTAAATCTAACAAAACAACAATAAATCATGGTTCCAAAACAATCTTGTTCAATCATGCAAAAGATAAGCTCGACATTTTACTACCTGCTCGACATTTTTCCAAATCACGAGCAGATTCATGTAGACTGTACAACCTCTTCAAAATTTACGGATCTCCAACTCCAAAGCTAATGTTTCAATAGAAGTGTAACCTAAATGAAAAACGTAGGTTACATTTGGAATAGCCGATTCAATCCACCAAGCTAGGAGCGTGTTCGATGATAGTGGTGAAGATCAATTGATGATGAAATTCTTTAATTCACCCTAACCATTCTTGTGTTTATGAGCGTGAATTTCTTGTAAGCAATTCCAATTTGCGTGGTAAGTCTGGAAAGGTACATAAACAGCTTCTTCCCCCAATCTTCTCACAATAACATTGTCATTTTGATGAATTTTTTAAATTTTTGAAGACATTACAATTTTTTTTAATGAAGGGTAAAATAGTCATTTCATTTTTTTGTACAGGAATAAACCAACAAAGCAAACAAAAAATGCAAAATAAACCCACAACTACAAACCCATAACCATTCAAACCAAACACAAAATTTGATTTAAACCTACAACCAAACCTACGAACCAAACATTGAAAAAATGCTATTTTGTCTTCTTCAAACAGTAAAAGCCCGAAAATTTAAACCACCCTAAATAAACCAAACACACGAAGCAAACACACCCTAAAATATAGGCAAATTACAAGGAATGGACAATGAGACAAAGCTATACAAAATGTCTCTTAATTAATTAAGAGATATATGTGATTCTCCTATATATTTTGATTTGCAATTATCACTGGAGCTGTCAATACAAAATAGAAATCAGTGCAACAAGCTGAACCACAACCCACCATTTGGTGGAATGGGGTGGGATAGACTCTTATAATATTGTTTTATTTTGTACTTTATGACAGAGGACAAGAAAAACTTGATATCACAATTGAATTATATTTGCACAAAACATTTTTAATGATTAGAAGGAAAAATATTGTATTTCTCAAATTTTGTGTTTTTAGCTAAATAATAATGATTCGTAATATAATAAGAATGAGACACTTTTACTAAAAAGCTAATAAAGAAAAAGTAAATATTTGACGTCTAGAATTGTCTAAGCCCGTGTGCCTAATCCCGTCAAAGACCATCAAAATATCTAAAATGGCTGAATAGGCTAAAATCAATTAGGTTAACTGTCTAACCTGATTTTTATAACAGTAAATAAGGTAATACAATAAGGAATGCTATGATGATGCATCATTTTTCTGCACCTTCTTGCTATTGCATTTGTGGCAACAATTTCACTTGCTCAAAAAATTGAAAAGAAAGAGTTTGATATACATTTAATTTTAGAAAGAGGCTCACAAGGACCAACCTTTCGTTTCGTCTCTTGTTCTTGCAACAATTTCACATACTCATGCTGTCAAAATATCCTAATCCAACCAAAAATTAATCAAACTCAGTTCGGTATTCAAACAGAACCAAACCGAAATACATTTTTTTTAAGAACCGAACCGAATAGACTAATAAAACCGAACTTCAACCGAAATAAATTATTCGATTCGGTTTTAACTGAATTAACCGAATTTTTTTTTAATTTAATTTTTTTTTTTATGACCTACTTTGTTTCCATTCCTATATCGCCAGCTTTGTTTCAATACAAAAATAAAACATAGTCCAAATGTCCACAGACTACAAGTCACAAATTCACTTAACAACTAAAACTAAAACATAGTTCACACTCCAACATAAGCATTAAAACATGCAAGTGTCAAAAGTATCATAAATACACAAGGTTGAAGGCCCACAACTTGACAACATTAATATAAATATAGAATTCAAACCCACCTTCTTTTAATTCGATTCGGTTATTTCGGTTTTTATACCCTCAAAACCGAACTGAACCTAAATAACTGAAATTTATAACAAAAAACCGAACCGAAATGCATCTTTCGGTCTAATTTGATTCGATTTTGAATAAATAAATAGAAATGATATATAGGCATATCTATAGTTGTATTTCAGGTGAGTTTTCAAATCTCATTATAATTCAATCCGATCAACAAATCATGACACTAAAATTTTCATCACAACCCACTAACTTGTGATTATACCAATTTTTTCGTCATTAATGTAATGTGCCATCTATACTAAATTCTTACCCTACACACAACATGATTTTCTCTAAAGATATGCTTGTTTTATGATTCACACACTACAGAATTCTGATATTGCGTTTTTTACACGACTCAAATTCAAAATTCCTCATCCACAACACCTAGCTACCCTATATATACTGCCTAACTACACCTATTAACACTTGTTTTTATAATTTTCAATAAAATCTAAAGGTGAGGCAATACACACCACAAAACTTAAAACACATTCAATTTTTTTTTTTAAATGAAAGGTATGAAAATACAATATTTGGAATGTGCTTAGTATTTTTGGAGTGTATACAACCCCACCCAAAATCTAATTTATCCCACCACATCTTGCCACAATATAACTCCACAACTCATCAATATTTTCCAAAATACTTTGATATCTATAATACAATCCTACCATATACAATCTCAAAACTAACATGTTTCATTATTCATAAAAATATAACTATTCAAGGATTTCAAAGTTAGAATCCCCCCCAACCCACTTAAGTCTAAACCAAACATACCCTTAAATATCTATATTACACCCTAGCATACATGGCTCATTTTATATAAACTATAGCTCATTTATACAAAATCACACATATATACGTGGGTGTGTGCAAAATGTGATAACTATGTATTCCACCCAGCAAGCAACAGCCACACTGAAATAACAGAGATTCATGGGATCATTCTCATGTTCACTGCAATGAATACAAAGACTTGGATGGAGAATTGATACGCCAAATTATCCAAAGATAGAACATAAATTTCTGACTAGTCTAAGAAAGTTCCAACAACCATAACAATTTGCACATTGCACATTCAATATGCGGGGTTGAGGACGCTATAGAGCACAGACTTTTGAGAATATAATGACAACAAGAAAATCCTAGCTATTGCCTTATCTCTTTGTTGCCTATATGTAATCATAATTGCACACAGCTAATAGCAGAGCATATAGTTTGTAAGTTAAAAGCAAGTTTAAATATCAAAACTAAATCTGGCCTCTTCCCATGCCTCAGCAATTGAGTTATCTCGAAAATTATAAGATATGAAGGTAAATTGCTTGTTCCAAATTCACTCGTTCCCCTTTCCTTCAATCTTACCAATCACCAACTGCAGATTATTCATCAATACGGCCTGTAGCGCATAGGGCGCCTGTACCTTGGAACCCTCCTGCACGTTTAAGTTTTTACATCAGAATTTCTAATCTAAAGTAATTAATGGTCAGTCTACTTTGTTAGAAAGACAAAACAGAGTAAGCATAGACTCCTGTAATGGCAAGCTAAAGATGTGATCTTTTGTTATCTATTCATTACACAGGCATACCGATAAGCATACAACCATAGACATGAGGGAAAGAAAACATGGTCATCAGAATAACGACAAGGTGAAAACAAATTCTTCAGTAGATATACAGACTATATATGCCAGCTAGGTTGGGAAAACTCAAATACTTTTCCAGCAGCATATGGATATGAGGCTCAAAATAACAGACACCAACTATAAATTATTTCAGTAAAGGCAATTTATCATCCCACTTTATTTCCAAGCCAAAAAACACGAGCAACTAGATCGCTTACCCATAACCATAAGGGGGGAAAACCGGAGGGCCAGGCATAAAAGGCCTTCTTGACCCAAAATATGGATTTGGACGCCTTCCTCTATATTGTTTCATCCCAGGAATATTTGTTCTCTTAGCTGATACCTGTTCAATGACACAATTACAATTGATGTGAGGGAAAGCTAATATTCATCACCACTGTGTTCACACCAAGATAAGTACAAGAACCTTTAGTTGACGGCCATGCAGCTCAGTCTCATTTAGCAGCAGAGCATTTTGAACAGCCTCAACTTCCACAAACTCTACATAAGCAAAACCTTTAGGTTGACCAAACTTGTCTGTCAAAATAGTGACCCTGTTCACAGTCCCACAAGACTGAAAATGCTGCTGCACCTCCTCAGGTGTGCACACATAATCCACCTGAATTTGGAGAGAAATCGGAGAAAAGATTGACTAATTAGGCCAACCGGAATAAACTCATAAAATTAAAGAAGAGTGTACTTATAATCCAAATTTATGAGCAGCGTAGTAAAGGCAAGCCTTATTCGTGTTGGAACAAGGCATCTACATATAAATGCCATGATGATAATGCAAAAAAAAAAAAAAGCACCAGCCACCACAGTACAGAAATAGTAATAAGTATACAAGGCAGTACATAATTTCAATCATCAGCCAGTAGAGTTGACCATCTATTTACAATAATATTCACCATTTCGAAGGCATTTCTTGGAGGAATACAGTGATTTAAGTTAATTTAGCATATTTGCTTTGGCTGATCAGCATTGGTGTTTTCACTTTTCAAGACCAAAGGCCTTCACTTCACAGTTTATGTTTCTATGGTACAATTCATGCAAGTATAGTAGTATACTGATAAATCTGCTAGCAAAACTGACTAAAGACAATAGAATAGTGGTTCAGGATACAAAAAATTACAGAACTAGATCAATAATTAATAGGCAAATCATGATCACTGGATTAACTCAGAATTCAGAGATACTCTGTAATATGTTAGACTGCTTATTGGGGTCAAGAACTACTCAAGATACATCTCAACTGCTAAGTGGAAGAGCATACACTTACTTAACTTAGCTAGTTTCACATAAATGATGACACATCCAACCTAACATACTGACTCAGTACAACTGGGTGCTGTAAAGGGTGTAACAAGTAATCTGATTTTTAATTGACAGTTTCACCAAGAGCTAATGGCACTGTAACAAGCAAAATGATTACTTAGCAATTCATGGGAGCTCAATTAATAAATTGGACATAGAACAAGGACCAAGAAACTCACATTACCGACATATATGGATCGAGCATCCACCTCCTCTTTTTCAGCCTGGCTAGCAGAAGCACCATTGGAATCTTCTGACAAACCCAAAAAAGAAAAGAAAAAATAATAAGGTTGTTAGCTAAAAGTTCCATAAGTTTTAGCAGATTACCAATGCATATATTATATAATGTTAGTGCAAAATACAATTGTCTCTAACTATAAAATTAATCCGAGGATAAGAATATACAGATCAATAAGCAATGTAATAGCCAACTCACTTTTCCTTTGTTTTATTTGGAAATGTCTATGTTTAGTGACAAAATACACTTATTGTGAACCAATCGTAAGTACATAAATACTAATACTTGAGTGAAGTGTCAATTGCAAATATAAAGCAGAAAAGTGACCAATAGAAAGAATCTTTACAGCTTTACATGAAACTAAAACTGCTAAATAAGTACATAAAGTTTTAAGACCAAAAACCTATAATTCATCACCCAAAAATTTAAAAAAAAAAAAACTTGATAAATTGCAGAGGACAGTCACTAATATCCCTTCTAAATTTGCTCCTAAAAGCAGCAAGAAGATTTAAGTTTTTCCACGTACAAAAAAAAATAATAATAAATTGTATGCAGACAGCGGATGCAACACATTAGCATAAAATTTTCAGGAGATGAAAATAACAAATCCAGATTCCAACGCCAACAGGACATTCTGAATCCTACAAATGCAACACGCAATAAAAAGAAAAAAAAAAAGAAAGCAATACATCAATACTGCATCGTCAGCCAAAAATATTAAATATATAATCAAAACTGCACAAGATGGATAAGGCAAGGAACAATCCTTAAATTTTGAGATAAATAATTTCCCCATGAATAGGTCTTAATAAGCCAACTCATTGAACTAATAACCATTTAGGCCTAATCTCATCATGATGCCCTAATCATTGAACATATGCAAGGAAGGAACTTGGGCTCTTTTCAATGAAAACAAAAAACAAAAACAATATAATTCAATGAAAAGGCAAATGCTAAACTCTAAGAGCGAAATCAAGTAGAAACTTTACATACTTCTGCTGCAAAATGAAAGCGAACCGCGAAAACCCCTCATGACTTGTTGGCTTCACTATTCCGTGATAAGTTTTATAAAGAAACTATCCAGCAATAAATATCTAAGAGGCACGAGAAAAAGCCTCTTTAAACTTAATTTGAAACTGTCCAGGTTAATTGAATCGTTTCAAGATGATGGCGGAGAGATCGAAAGGTCAGAAATTTTAGAAAGGAAAAAAGGAATAAATGGAAGCAAGACACGTGGCATTCAGCAAAAAGCTAGTGAAGGACACATAAAGAAATTAAGAAGGATGGTATTAATAAGTTTCACCAAGAAAAAAAGGAAGTGTTTGGATGGCATTGCTTCAATTGCTCCCTCCATTTCAATTTATTTGTCGTTTAAAATTGTTTAACAAAGATTAAGGAAACATGTAATAGCTATGATTATGTGTATAATGACCACAATACACCTTTTTTGGAGTACTAAAAGTTGTGTATGAATTATAGGGGCTTTCTAACAAAAGTCATGAATAAATGAAGACCTAGTACCAAAAAAAAAAAACAGGCAAAATTGGTAGAAAAAAAATTAATTCTTCTTGGTAATTAAAAAACGACAAATAAATTGAAACAAAATTTATTTCGTAAAAGGAACTGTTATTTTGAAGTAATGGAGTAGTTAATAGTGAACCTCTGATGTAGCAAATTACATAAACATCACAAAATATAAAAAAATCGATCTAGGTTTCAAGGTTTAATCAAGCAATGTAAACTCCACCTACCATAAAAAGGACCAGTTATAGTCTGGGTCTGGTCGTGTAGATGACACTACAATAGCAAGACGGAAACTAACAAGAGAAAATAAAAAACAGTCATGCTTGCCCCCATGAAGACCTGTATTTTTTTTTTCTTGCCATGTTACATGTCCTCAATGGCTCAATCCTTGCACTTGAAAAGTTGAACCATACCACTTTAATTGCTTCATAGCATAAACCCCTCTTGTAAACTGACAATACATTATACAATTCATCCCTAACAAAGCAAGCATTACATAATCACCTAAAAATTCTTATACACATAATCAGATGGAGGAATCTGAACAAAAATATTAGCAATAAACTTTCGAAGAAATCCATCAAAAAAGTCATCCATATCCTCCAAACATTACATCTCCAAGCATTACACTGTATGTCTCATTAACTCTTTAGCCCTTATTTAGGGGTTCCATAGTAGAATAAGCTTACTGAAGAGAAGAATACAAAAGGCTGGACTCTAAAATATCAGGAGAATTTTCCGTTTTGTGATATAATAAAAGTTTTATTTAGATTAAGGGTTTTCAGGGTATGGTCTAGCCAGATCATACCAATTTCAGGTATTCAGCAGAAACAATACATACATGTATATATATTTGGTTGTGTTCTCAAATCTTTTATTAAGTTTACATGTATTTGAAATTCAATAATTCCAATCTTATCAAAACCTCATATTTTAACTTTTTTTTTTTTGATAAAATTGGGATCAGCGAGAGCAACCAAACAACTTTACATAAATCTGGTTTCGATTTATGATTTTCCTATCCAAGATCTTGATTCTGTTTGGTACAGATTAATGGTATACATACTTCTCGTTTGGGTCCTGATTCTCAGTTTATGCACTTAGCAGCATTTTCATGATAATGTTCCGGTACAGTAAACTAGGACAGCGCTTTAAAAAAAATAAAAATAAAAAACAAATCTGAAGATTTGACAAACTTTTGTTCCCAATTGATTCCACCAAAACTAGTTCATTTCTAGTTTCCAGACTTTCAAACACCATGAAGACATAAAATCATGTTTCATCATCCGAATCACACCAAGTCCCAAAGCTTCCATTTTTCATAGATAAATGTTACCATCCATTTCTTATAAGTAAATCTTTAGGTCAGCATCAAGGTAAGATTTTTTAGAGTAGATTGATAAGTAAATCTTTAGGTCAGCATCAAGGTAAGATTTTTTAGAGTAGATTTTTCAATTAACTGCCTCTGTTTCCTTTCATACACTTATAGACTAATTAACTTTAAAAATTTAAAAATAAAAATAAAAAATAAAAAAACAAGCAAACAAACCTCCACGTATCATTTGCAAGGCGGCCAACTGTCACGGAGGCTACACGTCATTTAAGATACAACTAAGGGGGCATTAAACATTTGTTTGTCCCAAATGTCAATTTTTTTCCTATCACAACACAGCCCGTACTAAGTTAACACCCTAACTTTATCAAACTTGATACCACACAAGACTTAGCTAATTAAGTACAATACATATTTCTTATCAAAATGCATCCATTTGTTGCCAATCAGCTAACACAATTGAATCCCAGCAATTAAATTTCATTATTATATTTAATACTCAATACCTAGCCCCAAAATCTTCAAGTAAAAAGTAAACCTTTAACCATAAAAATACTTCCAACGATTACACAGACCTTGAACCCTAAAAAGACCTGACCTAAAGTAGAGATCCCAAACTCAAAGAAGGCAAAAAGAATAAAATATTTCAAAAGTAAAGCCAATTTGAAGAAAACCTTGAGGTGCCCCCATCTCTTTCTCAACTTTGGCTTGCATTTCGCGAAGCGCACCTGCTTCTTCCTCAATCTCCTGCAATCTCTTCTTCATAGTCTCCAACTCCTGCAGAATTTCAAAACAGCAGCGACAATTAGAAGCATGCCCTTATACGAATCCGAAAATTCTGAAATAAGCACACTCCACATATACCAATGAATATTACTCAGACACACCGACAGATGTGCGTGTAACATACCTTAGCTTTGGATTCAGCTTCGGCATCGGCAGAAGCGTCAAAATCAGACTCCATGTAAGCTTCCTCAGGCACGTCGCCGCCGTAAACGTCGTCGTCTTGTTCGTGCTGCTCCTGATGCTCCATCTCTCTCTCTACAGCTGATGCGTAGGTCAGAGAAATTGTGCGCGTATATGAATGATGAAAGAATGTATGTGTATGTGAAAAGAAACGGCAATGTTTTAGCCCCTTTTGGATATATATACCTGGGGCTGGGGTTTGGGTTCTTCGAAAGGGATTCGAATTAAGAGAAAAGAGGTTGAGAATGGGGGTGAGGCTCCTCAGTGAAAACACTCCTTTTTCCCTTGCTTTTATATTCTCAGGTTTTCACCCCTCGCGTTTCTGTCTTGTACTTTTGGAGGGTTTCTTTTTTTTTTTTTTTTTTTTTTTTAAATTACATGTAACTTACATGTTTAATAAAAATATTTATTAAATAAGTAGTGTTCTTATGAACCAAGTCTAGGGATGGGCGCCCACGAGTCCGATCGGGTCCGAATCCACGCTCAGGTTTTTTTTTTATTAATTTATGTCATAACTTTTATGATATATTAGTATAATTTTTATTTACAAATATCGTAACATTTAGGGGTGAGCACGGTCCAGAGCAATTCGGGGATAAGGAAATCTCCGGAATTGCTCCAAAGTTCTGAGATTTTCGGAGAATTTGAAAAAAAAATCTCCGGAATTGTTCCGTCACTTCGGTTCGGTTCCTTCGGGGATTCGGGAAAAACGGAGAGATCAATTCAGGTTTCAGAGATTTAGATTTTTATAATTTAAAATAAATATTCATTGAAATAAAATGTAAAAAATAAATAAACAAATATATCGTACAACATTATTTAATTTATATCTTAAAACAAGTCATAATCTAATAAATTAGATTTGATAAATTACTGAAGTAGGTCTCTTCTGGAAAATAAATATTACATTCAAAATTTTCTTTAAATTTTATTCTCCGAAATCTTTCTACACCTCATAAGTAGTAATCAGAAAGTTCATCTTTCAAAATATCTTATGCATTACTTTATATAAGTTATAAACTAATTATTTGATTAATACCTATTTTTAAGTGCTTCCAAAATTATTCATTAAAATTATTTTATTTTATTATTTAATTGTTAATTTATTCTAAGAAGTCTTAAAATAATAATAATAATAATAATAATAATAATAATAATAATAATAATAATAATAATAATAATAATAATAATAATAAACTTTGATATATAACTAATCCAATATAACAATACAAAAACATGAATTCAATGATACATACAAATTTGTATATAGTTGCTTCTTTAAAATTGGTTCTATTCGGTTCTGAATCGGTTCTTCGATTCGGTACAATTCGAGTTTGACACAAAAATTAATCGGAGCGATTCAGTTCGGATAAAGTCAAATAGTCAATGGTTCTTTATCAGTTCGGATTGTTTCAGTTCGGGTTTCTCTACAATTCGGTTATCTCCGAGATCCATGCTCACCCCTAGTAACATTTAAGTGAATAACTTAAACTTTTGTCAGTATAGAAATTCATGAAGTATAGTTGAACTTTTATATCATAATTATTTAACATTTATGTTATATTAATATAATTTTTATGTATAAATTTCATAACATTTATGTATTTAAAAAAATAACATAAAAGTTATATTATTATAACTGAAATGTTTAATTATTATGCATAAAAGTTATATTATTACAACATAAAGGTTTAAAAGGTATTATAGGTCTATAGAACACTACAAAAGATTATGCGAACATAACAAAAGATTATGCAACCATAACAAAAGGTCAAACGCACAAACTAGGATTTGAGCACAGACCTGGACGTTTGTGGGGCATGTGAAAAGCACCACTAGATCGGATCGACTAAGTTGTATGATTCCCTATCTGTGCACCTAGTTTATATAAATATTTGTGTTATTAAATTTGTGAGTTTGTTGAAGTTACAAAGAGGATATCTTCAATAACTAAAGCTTCAACGTTTTATCCTTATGAATTTAAATTACGATAAAATAGTATAATATTAGTAATAAATAAGCACATTCGAATTAATTTACTTGTTGGTTTTCCTTAAACTTTCAATGAGAATAATATGAAAACATTTCGGTTGACAAATTTTATTTTTTATCCCGTGTTTTATCTTTCAACTGTAAAATCATTCATTTTAGTTTGTTAGTAAAAGATCTACGATTTTTTTTTCTTTTTATAACAAATGAATTTGATTGTAATTTTCATAAATTTTGAAGTTTGTTTAGCAATTTGATTAAATTTGAGGAAGGTAAATATAATTCATTCTTATTTTCCTCAGCAGTTTTGCATAATTAATTTTGATTTTTGGGAGGGAAATCATCCTCATTACTCCTAATTAAATTTGAATATGATCTTAATTTATACACTTGTAATCTTAGTTTCTCTTCATTTATTAATACAAAGTAAAAGTGGTTAAATGAACCGAATGTCAGAAGACTGAGAATTTGATAAAGGAAATACACATTTATTATATATTTTCTTTTTGATTTTTTTGAGTGATTATCCGTAAATTGTACAAAAAAAATAAAATCATATATTCCACCATCTATTTCTTCCGATAATTCAAATAACATGATATGTGTATGAATGACACCATTAATTATAATATGTATTTTGTATTAAAAAATAATGAAATATGAAATAAGACATCGAAATATAACATATGACATGTATTAAAAAATAATGAAATATAAAATGAGACATTAAGATATAACAAATGATTAGATCTCAAATTTAGACAAAAGAAATTTAGGAGATTTTGATTAATTTTGTATTTGGTCGTGAGACTTTTTTGAAACTCATATTCAGGCAAAAATTAATGTTTTACATTTAAGACAATCATTGTAATATAAGGAATGTCATTACATAAGGATGAGTATTTGATTCCTTCATTACATTGCCATGAGACAGTAGTAGTAATTGTGTAATATGCCGTTACTGTTTGACCTGAGTTGTGACCAATAACTGTATTCAATTACAAAATATAAAAATGTTTTAAAAGTTTCTACAATATACTATATGTTAAACTTATGTAGAAAGATATTAAATAAAAAAAAATTTAGTTCTAAACCAAAAGGAAAATTTTTAATTTAGAAATTAAAACATTATGTGTAATATTTTATATAGTTCTGGAATATTTAAATTTATAATTATGCTCTTTGTACCAAAGTTAATCATGTATAAATTATAGGGGAATAGAGATGCGTGAATATATATTTCCTTCTATGAGTGTCGTGCGCGAACCTGCAATGTAAATCTTTATAACCCTATGAATATATATTTCCTTCTATGAGTGTCGTGCGCGAACCTGCAATGTAAATCTTTATAACCCTATGTATATATCTTTCTATGAGCATCATGTGTGAACATTTAATGTAAATATTTATAACTTATGTCTTGTTGTATACACGAGAAATATATAGAATAACAACACTAAATGTAATATTATTATAAAATCGATAATGTATCCCTGAAGCCGAGCCAGTCAAGGTTAGAAATATGGCGGGCGAGCTAGATTTAAGGTTGACCAGAATCGACCGAGCCGACCAGGGTTCTAGCTAACGTCCACTGATTCCTATGCAACGTTCAAGTAAACTAAGAAGTTCATCTCAAGAGAACTAATCAAGGTCCAAGATATCCAGAAAAGAAAACGAATCGGATAGAATCATTCTAATCGAGATATATTCGAATCCAATATGATCATACTGAATCCCTAAAATCGTGTCATTCGATATATTTTTCAAGATTATGTAATATAGAGTTTAATCTATAAATAGGCCCACCCTTATTTGTGGAAAACGAATCCGAATTCATTATATTAAACATATTATTATTCTCAGATTTTAACAATCGATTCAAGGACAAGGGACAAAAGGACGTTCGCATTCATGGGGAATCCCCGGACAACGGGACAAAGGGGACAAAGGACCGTTGTCCGGAACAAAGGGGACAAAGGAGGGAATCCCCGGACAACGGGACAAAGGGGACAAAGGACCGTTGTCCGGAACAAAGGGGACAAAGGAGGGAATCCCCGGACAACGGGACAAAGGGGACAAAGGACCGTTGTCCGGAACAAAGGGGACAAAGGACCGTTCCGGTGCATTCACGGGGAATCCCCGGACAACGGAAAAAGGGGACAAAGGACCGTTGTCCGGGACAAAGGGGACAAAGGACCGTTCTGGTTCACGGGACCGTCCCCACCAGACAAAGGGACAAAGGACCGGACCGTCCCCACCAGCGAAACAGAGAAAATTTCCCCCGTCCCGGGGACTGGTTCACGGGGAATCCCCGGACAACGGGACAAAGAGGACAAAGGAACGGGACTAAGGGGTCCCACCAGCGAAACAGAGAAAATTTCCCCCGTCCCGGGGACTGGTTCACGGGCAATCCCCGAGACAAAGGAGAAGGGGAAAAAGGAACGGGACTAAGGGGACAAAGGACCAAGGGGACAAAGGACCGTTCCGCGTTCACGGACCGTCCCACCAGCGAAACAGAGAAAATTTCCCCTGTCCCGTGGGCAATCCCCGAGACAAAGGGGAAGGGGAAAAAGGACCGTCCCCACCAGCGAAACAGAGAAAATTTCCCCTGTCCCGTGGGCAATCCCCGAGACAAAGGGGAAGGGGAAAAAGGACCATCCCCACCAGCGAAACAAGAGAAAATTTCCCCTGTCCCGTGGGGATTCCTGCCCCATCCTGTTTTTAATTTATTTAATATTGATTTTTTTTATTAAAGAAGAGATATCCAAAATAATAAAGAACTGAATAAAGAATGAAAGATGAAATTTCATGCCAAACAACTGTGTTTTTTTACAACATTTTGTAGGTTCACTCTGGTTCTTTATTGGGTGCACAAACCAAACCACATTGACACAATCTCTCTTTCTAAAATATAATTTGTAATACTCAAATCGTGTGTTAGGCTTGGTTTGTAGGAAGGATAAGGAAAAGTCATAGATGGTTGACTTCTGGAGATTGGAGAGTTTAGGAGTTAGGACAGAAGGTGGACAGTGAATTTAGTGATAGAGCTATCAAAATGGGTTAGGTCTACTGGGCTAGCCTGCCCAATCCCATTAAAATGGAGGATTGGGTTGAATAATGATAGGACCGTGAAAAGGTGGGCATTAAAAATCGTAGTGGGGCGAGGGCTTTCCGTCCCTACAGAGATCTGTCCTGAATGGGGCAGGGATTCCCCAAAATGTACCTAAGCACTGTATTTCCCACTTCGTTCCCTACGGGCCCCAAAAATTTTATTTATCATATACATACTGTAACGCCCCGGATCAAAACGAGCATAATTGATTAATTAAATATTTAAACCTATAATTTAATAATTATGTGCGTATGTTTTGACTGTTTAATTAATTACGTGTGTTTCAGATACGTGTTTAATGCACGACTTAGATGGATAATTTTTCTAGACATGGAACCTAGAAGAGTTTTACACCATTAGATGCGTAGAGAGGGTGGCGCCATATCAAACTTTCCTTTTTTGCTTTCAAAGGTTATAGTTCAAGCGATGTTGTATATAATTCATGTTTGTAAAAGATAAACCGTTCATCTTCTTTGTAAAAGATCCTGATGATTTTCCGCTGCTATGTTTTAAATGTTTTAATTCGGCTAGACGCCGAGGGTTTTGTATTTGTAAAATCGTCTCCTATCTGTTTCCAAAGATTTCTATTTTATATCATGCACGTCTTTTTCCCCTTCTTTCTTCATGCCCGCAAAGAAAACTCTGATATATTAATGAAAGAAAACGGGGCGTGACAGATGGTATCAGAGCTTAGTTCTACCCTTTGTAGGGCTCTGCTCAAACTCGTTTTCCTTTTCAAACGTGTTTTAAACGTGAAAATCTTTTCAAAAGAAATGGATAAGCACCACCACTCTCTATACGCTTCTCTCTCTAATCGCGGAATTTAATAAGATTATATAGACCTGTACCATGTACCTGCTTTTTGTTTATCTGTTGTTAAATATATGTATTGTTGGGCTATGTGGGGTAGATGATAAGGGTCAGTTTTCGTTTGTCACTTTTAGAGCTATGTCTAAAGGAAGACCACGAAGAGATCAAACCCCAGTTGCAGATCAACCCGAGCAAGAGAATACGAGTGAAGGAGACCTGGTGTCTGTTTTGAGGGGTTTAGCTCAGCATTTCGAGGCAACCCGAACCAACCCACAGCCAGCGAAGGCTGATCCAAATCTGATTTATGAACAGTTCCGACGATTCAACCCGCCGACGTTTGATGGGAAGGGTGAACCGATAGAAGCAGAAGAGTGGCTGAGGTCACTTGACCGGCTTTTTGGGCATCTGACCTGTACACGAGAACAGAGGGTCTCCTGTGCAGTATTCCAGCTCATAGAGGAAGCGAGTCATTGGTGGGACTCGTATGAGAGGACCCTATTGTCTAATCAAAGAAATGAGATGACATGGGAAGATTTCAAGGAAGTGGTCACTCATCATTTTATACCTTGATCCTACCAAGATGAAAAGGAAACAGAGTTTTTACGTCTCCGTCAAAGAACTGTGACAGTAGGAGAGTACAAGCGAAGGTTTAATCAATTGAGCATATACGCAACTCACTTGGTTGACACTGATGATAAAAAGGCCCGACGTTTCGAGAAGGGTCTTCACCCGGAGATCAGTTCAATCCTAGCAGGCCAAGGAACCTTGACCTATGCCAATGTCGTTGAGAGAGCTCAAGAGATTTCCTCTCATCTACGTTTGGATGTTGTACCTTCCGAGAAGGTTAATGAGAGACTTGGAAAGAGGAAATGGACCGATCCAAGTCAGAGCCTCAATCAAAACGAAATTCCAAGGACTAACAATGCTCCACTTTTCCCCACTCCCAGGCCAGGAAATCCATGTACCAGATGCGGAGGAAATCATGTGGGACCATGTCTGCACGGAATTTGGAAATGCTACAGATGTGGAAAACCAGGACACATTGCGTTAAACTGTGAGAAGATTGAAAATCTAGTAGCTGCAACACCGAGATCGAGGCCAGGGGGAATTCGGAAATACTACAGATGTGGAGAACCGGAACACATTGCGATAAACTGTTAGAAGTTTGGAAACTCAAAGGCTGCCAAGAGATAGATTACAGATGATGAACTGATAACATTATATATGTAAATAGATATGTAGCGACTTTTACCTGGTAGTAGGGTACATTATCTTTTATATAATGTATGAGCGATCCATCTTTTGCTTATACGTATCTGTTACCAGTTTGTCTTTTGTTATTCGATGAAATCTCCAGGAAAAGATGAGATCCTAGCCAAGCACCTAATTTCGAGGACAAAATTATTTTAAGGGGTAAGGGATGTAGCGCCCCAGATCAAAACGAGCATAATTGATTAATTAAATATTTAAACCTATAATTTAATAATTATGTGC
The DNA here is from genome assembly GCA_946896805.1 of Scutellaria galericulata. Taxonomy (NCBI): domain Eukaryota; kingdom Viridiplantae; phylum Streptophyta; class Magnoliopsida; order Lamiales; family Lamiaceae; genus Scutellaria; species Scutellaria galericulata. The sequence continues at coordinate 8,718,523 of OX335788.1, forward strand.
GTATGTTTTGACTGTTTAATTAATTACGTGTGTTTCAGATACGTGTTTAATGCATAACTTAGATGGATAATTTTTCTAGACATGGAACCTAGAAGATTTTTACACCATTAGATACGTAGAGAGGGTGGCGCCATATCAAGCTTTCCCTTTTTGCTTTCAAAGGTTATAGTTCAATCGATGTTGTATATAATTCATGTTTGTAAAAGATAAATCGTTCATCTTCTTTGTAAAGGATCCTGATGATTTTCTGCTGCTATGTTTTAAATGTTTTAATTCGACTAGACGCCGAGGGTTTTGTATTTGTAAAATCGTCTCCTATCTGTTTCCAAAGATTTCTATTTTATATCATGCCTTTTTCCCCTTCTTTCTTCACGCCCGTAAAGAAAACTCTGATATATTAATGAAAGAAAATGGGGCGTGACACATACATATATATATACACACATGTATATATTTTAAATATATATATATATATAAATATATTTCAAAAATAATATAATTAAATTAATATAAATATATATATATATGGAGATTGAAGAGTTGAGTGCATTGAAGTATTGAAGAATGATGAAAATTAATGAAAATGTATTAGGATAATTTATTTTTGTGTTTTAGCTAGTTTTATTAAATTGTGTTTTCATCTTTTATTTGGATTATGGACCATTTTTTTAATTTAATAGCAAAACAAAGATGGGGCAACGTGTGGGGGGGGAATTTTTCTTGTTTCGCTCGTGGGGACGAGGATGGGGATTGCTCCACGGTCCCACCCCGAATTTTTCTTGTTTCGCTCGTGGGGATGAGGATGGGGATTGCTCCCCGGTCCCACCCCGTTGCCATTTTTAGTCGCTTGTGGGGATGAGGATGGGAATTGCTCCCCGGTCCCACCCCGTTGCCATTTTTAGTGGGTTTTGCCTGCAGTGGGTTGAGCTTTCTGTGGATTCGCCCGCCTCTATTTTTTAAAAATATTTTTTATTAAAAATATATATAAGAAATGAAAAATGATATTGGAAAGTTTTATCTACTACAATTAATGATTTATGAAAATATTAATATGAGTCATTTAGTTATAATGAATAAATTTTAGTGAAAAACTATTTTTAAAAATTTGTCTTCATATATTATATGTAATTGAATGTATATATATCTTATTAAATGTATATATGTTACATAAGTACGTTATCTCATTTTAAAAAAAAATTAAAAAATAATAAAAAATAAAAATATTGTTGGGTTGGTTTGTCTAACCCGCAACCCATTAATTGGTTGGGCTGAGTTGAGATTTTGAGGCTCCACCACAAAAAAGCTCACTTCACCACACCAAATAGTGGGTTATGATGGGTTATGAGTAGGGTGAACATTATTCTGTTAAAACCGAACCAAATCGAAGCGAAAAAAGAATTTTGGTTCAGTTTTAAAAAAATCAGTTCGGTTTCGATTATGAATTTCATCAATTTCGGTTATTTTGGTTCGGTTCGGTTTTGAGGAAAAAAAACCGAAATAACCGAACCAATCGAATTAAAACATAGTCCATATCCCCAAAGCATATCTCTGTAATTTTTTCACCTTTTCAAAAAAAATCACCTTCCCCCTGCTACACTCTTTTGCAATCATTACTTTGTCTCTTTGGTATTTCTTCCAAGCCTCCATTTTCACCCGGTCAACAACTTCATCTACCTTCTTGGTAATTCTTTTGATTATTTGTTTGTTAATAAGCTATAAACCCCAAATGAAACCCAGAAAGCCACCAATAAGTCCCTATATAACCTCTATAGTACCCTAGTTTTGCAACGCATAGCCTCAATCAAGAGTCCCTACAGCTCTCCGTTAGATCCCGACCCTGCCATCCTCCTCAAACTCGTGAAATTATGAGTCAATTTTTTGAAATAAATAATAGACAAAAAATAATTTGGTTAAAACCGAACCGAACTGAATAGTTCGGTTTGGTTGAAGTTCAATTTTATACCTTTATTTGGTTTGGTTCGGTTTAAAAAAAATGTATTTCGATTTTCAGTTAGGTTCGATTCGGGTACCAGACCGACCGATGCACAGCCCTAGTTGTGAGCTGGCCCGCCCTATCGACATGAATTGACACCTCTTCTCACGGCGGGAGAAAATGATTTGACTTGTCTATTAAAATATAATTTATTTTTTAATAATAAATTTATTATATTATATTAAATATAAATGTAAATATATATATATATATATAAAATTTTCAGGTTCCCTTGAGGAACGGGGCTAGGAATATGATCGTTGTCCCGTCAACTCGGGGAAAATTCCCCTCGTCCTCGTCCCACGGGGTAAATTTCGTGGAATTCTCATCCCACTGCTATCCTTAGTCAAACCAACGCTGCTTTATTTCACTAATTTCTTGATCCAATTTAATTTTTGTTTGACTCAATTCGTGGGTATGAAGTTGCACGTTAACATATTATATTTGAGTGAAAAAAATTGACAACTACTATTGCTGGTTCAAAATTATTGCAAATAAAGTTTAACAATATGAGATGTATTGATTTGAAGAACATGAGAGACTCTTTTGGAATGAAAACTGAGAATTCACTTCAGAAATAACATCGTCTTACAAAATTAGAAGAAAGTTGAAAGTAAAAACTGAATAGCCAAAAAGATGTCATAAGGCATCTCCAACAATATGTTGAATCCTTAAAAATTTAGGATTATTCTCTCCAACAGTACTTTAAATTTTCACGGTAAATGTTTTCAACCAATCTTGCATTAGATTTAACGCAGGTCAACTCTTGCGTTAAATCTTTTTCTTTTTTATTTTCATTTTCTTTATTAATTTTTTTCTTTTTATCTATTCTTTTTCATTCTTTTTTTTATTCTTTAAATCTTGATTGTTATTATATTTCACAATTAACATATCAGATAATAATATTCAAAGTACTTTAATTATATGCAATTAAAATGTTAAATAATACAATGTATTATTTAAAAATAATAATTAAAACCATAATTATTTAAATATTTCACAAAATTTTAAATACTACACAAATCATAAATATTATTAAAATTACATGCCATAATTAAATATCTCAACTCAACAGATATATATCAGTAAGTTGTGGATACTAATAGATATTGATAAGTTGTGGATATTGGTAGATATCGATCGATATTTATATTTATGAATTATGTATATCAATATCTATACATTGTATGTTATAACGTACATTTGAATATTTTATAGAAAATTGATTTATTTATATCAATAATACATATTCTAAAAATAATATATATCATGGATATAATTCATCCCATAAGAAAACAATAGATATGGTTTAATGTATTTCATCCTTGTTAATATATGATAAATAAAAAATCAAAATAATAATGTTAAGAGAAGGTCTCTTGTGCCCCCGGGGCACGTATCCTTGGATTCGTGCCCCCAACCCGCTTTGACCCACGTTGACCGCATATATATATATATATGTATATATATATATATTCTTCCCTCAGCTGCAAGTGAAAATTAAGGTATTACAAATTTGTTCTGTAGGTATTACAAACATGAACTACAAATATTACATAATTACATTCTTGAATGATATGTAAGTTATGAAAAATAGTTTTGAGGTATTACAAATTTGTTCTATAGGTATTACAAACATAAACTACATGTATTACATAATTACATGCTTGAATGATATGTAAGTTATGAAAAATAGTTTTGAGTTATTACAAATTTGTTCTATAGGTATTACATACATGAATTACAGGTATTACATAATTACATGTTTAATGATATGTAAGTTATTAAAAATATATTTGAAGAAGAATAATAACAAGAATATAGAGAAGAATAATGTACAAAACAAATAAAAAGAATAACAAATCAATAAGAAAATAGATTATGAAGAAGAAGGAGAAAGAAGAAGAAAAAAAAGAGGAAAAAGAAGAAAATACCTTAAGGGTAAATATATGATACTTGAAGAGTAAATGTGTGATACCTAAAGAGAAAATGTGTGATACCTGAAGAGTGGCCTGAAGAGTAAATGTGTGATACCTGAACATAATACATTATGTGATACCTGAAGAGTACATGTGTGATACCTGAACATAATACATTATATATAAGCAGGTGCACGCATGGCATGGGCGCGTGGGTGCGCGTGGGCACGTGTAGGAGTGGCCCACGCACAGGGTCGTGTTGGGGGCACGGATCTTAAGGGGCATATAAGTTTTTGCCTAATGTTAAATGAAATATTATCTTCAGCGCAAAACAATAGTACATACGATTGGAGATGAGTGATAGTTTTTATATTAAAATAATGTAAAAATTGCAATATTTTTTTTGTACACTATTAGAGATGCCTAGACGTGCTCAACTGGTTCGGTTTGAACCGGAACCAGCGGTCAATGGTTCCGGGAACCGTTGACCCAACCGCCGGTTCAAACCGAAACCGGGAATCGGGGAGAAACGGTTCGATTTCGGTTCCAAATAATACAAACCACTGAACCGGCGGTTCCAACCGCCGGTTCACTCTATTTTTTTAATTGATTAATACGAGTACCGCGGTATTGAGAACCTCCTGGAAGTTGATACCACGGTACCCATTCTGGTACCGCGGTACTGATATGCAGAACCCAAAAAAAAAAATTGAAGCCGATACCACGGTATCCACAATGGGTACCGCAGTATTGAGATGTAGAACCCAAAAAAAAATTGAAAAAACCGGAAACCGAACCGGCAGTTTCGGTTTAACCGCCGGTTCAAAACCGAAACCAAAACCGTGACCCCCACGGTTCGGTTCCGATTTGGGGATTGGCGGTTCAGCGAACCGTGAACACATCTACAAATGCCCTTAAGTGATACTAATGGATTAACAGACTAACAATATACTAAAAACTAGGAATCATAACTTGACTAAGTAAAATAATTTCAAACTTGGGTCCTAAGGAATCTGCATTGATTTGCTTTAGTGTTTTAAGAAGAAACTAGCAGTCCACCCGCATGATGTGTGGTCTCTTATTTACTGTAGTAATATTTATGATTAATAATACCATAATTAAGTTGTATAAACTAACATGTTATTCATAACATCTTTTATTATTTTAATTTAAAACATGTATAATTTACAAACGATTTCTCATATTGCTCCCACATTTAACATGAATTTTCATAAAACTTTAATATATCTTTCTCTTTACTTGGGCTAAATTTGATTAAAAAACAATACCCATTATTATTATTTTTAAACATTTTTTATTTTATTATTTGATTTTTTATATTTTTTAAAATTAATATTATTATATATTTTAAACTAATCATAAAATCATATTTATTGATTATAAATTACCAAATTTAACATTGTCATCTTATTATCATTATTATTTCAGATTTTATTGTTATCTTTTAGATTTTTATGAGATTTGAAAACAAATTTTAATATTGTGTTGGTCTCTGTTTTAATATTTATTTTTATATATTTAACGTCTATAACAACTCTCAATTGTTCTTTTCAATTAAATTTTAAAAACTGAAAGTCAAATATTTACATATAAATGTCGTAGTTTATTTAAAACACATATTCAAAAAGTTTGAACAATCATTTTCAATCTACCCATCTTTATTATTATTTTTTCCTTTTTATTTATTTATATTTTTTCTCTAAATTTTTTTTAACAAATTTTAAATATATAATAAATTTTATATTATTGAAGTTTAGTTTATGTTCTATAGATAAATCTATTTTACAATAATATAATATTAAGTAATGTTTCATAGTAACATAAAAATTAAAGTAATTAATTACTCATATTTAATGTGAGAATATTGTATACTTGACATGTGTCCTTATGATCTTACTTTTATATATATATATATATATATATGTATATATATATATATAAATTCTTCAGTCTCATTTTCTCACATTTTTATGTCAATCATTGCATATTCTACTCTTATACTTCAATATTCTTCATTTCCCTCTCACAAAATAATTTTGTTCAGTTCGTAATTAATGTAGAAAAACAATTTGGTGGGATTTCTCTAAAGATGAAGATATGAGACAATATTATGATTTATAATAATGTTTAGCAATATCTTGTATTCTTTTATTTCTTAATTTTATATAGATCTGAGAAATCATTATATCTACTATTTGTATATCATGTTTCTTTCTTCATTCTTTATATATCTTTCTTTTGTTGAAAAATCACTATTTTTTCTTCATTTCCTACTTTTACATGGATTTGAGAAATCAATGCATCGTCTCTTCATTTGTAAGCTTTATCGTCTCTTCAAAAACTAGTTCGAAACCTATTTCTAGCTTACTTAATCACAAGTACACGATGTCAACTATAGATAGGGTGAGCAATGTCGATCCCACAAAGATTAGTGAATCAGAACAATGTTAATTACCCAATTAATTTACCTAATTTTATCCAAGCACCGAATTAGGAGAATTGATTTTAATTATCCTAAATCTAAAACAAATAAATGAAATCACAAATCAAACAACCAAGTATCAAGAAAATCAAGATTCAAACAAGGATCCTAAGGCTACGATTTCATTCTACTTCAATCAAGTTTACTAATCTAGCAAAATCAAACTCAAACCCAAATTATCTTATATGAGCAATCACGATTATAGATTAACCTCTCTCTCGAGCAACTTAACCCGTAGATTCATTATTAATTAATGTCTATATCTCTACGTTACAATTAATAACCAACTTCTAAAAGCTCCTAAGATCTTATTATCACCCCAATTATTACCAATCTCTCGATCTAGCAATTAATTGAGTCATGCATTCTCAAATCTATAATTAGATATCTTCTCTCGATCTAATTAATTAAAGCATGCATAAATTTGATCAAGATTCATACATGAAATAAGCACGAAGATGAAACATGAATAAGATATCATGGAATTAGAGGAAAGATTAAAATTAAAATTTCAACAAAATATCCATAGAACTACTCTCGTGCCCTAAGATCACAAGATCCCAAACCAAAAATCATGTTTGTGAAGTAAAATAAATTACAAGACATGATAAAAATTAGAAATAAAATCAAAGAAACTTAGTGAATTTGTGATTGGTTGCTTCCTCTTTGATCATGAATTTTCAATTTATTGCTTCCTTGGTTGCTCTCAAAATATATTTCGTGGATATGGGTGTTCAAAAGTTGATATGAGTCTTCCAAAGTTTCTATCGGGGTTCAAAAGTTATTTATTTCGAGTCCCAAAACCTCAATTTATACCTAGGAGGGTTAGAATTGGATTTGGAGAAGAGTTTTAGTCGGAAAAGGGGTCTAAAACGGCTAAAAGATACGCGATCCGGCCGGGTCCGGACAAACCGAACCGGATTGAAAAGTTTGGCGTCATTCTGGATAGGAAAACACGTGACCCGGTTGTGTCACTAGCGACCTGGACCGGATCGAACATATTGACTTTGATGCTCCTTCAACTTGTGCATTGGGACCCGACCTCACCCGAGTGTCACTTTCGGCCTTATTTCGGCTCATTTACGGTTTGAATTTGACCTTGGTTTCTTCATAAAAGTTATAACTGTTGAACTTAGCTATCTAATGTCACTTGTATCAATCCAACCTAAATTTCTTACACTAAGTTATGCCCAAAATACTTGAACCTTGTCATGACGAAAATCAGGACATTTTTGCTCAATTCCTACCTTCTTAGGGCCGGATCCAAGATTTTATAGTGGGGTGGGCTGAAAAGTAAACGTTTCGGCACATTAAAATTTATACATAACAAAAATATTTCAAACTTTACATAAGTTGTACCCTACGAGACTTCAAAACATAAAATTCATCAATAATTGAGTCTATATCTATATTTTTAACAAAATCTCTCTCAATATAAAACATTAGAGAATCTTCAAGTAAATCATCTCCCATCTTGTTATGAAGTGCCATTTTCACATGCTTCATTGCTGAAAATGTCCGTTCAGTTGTAGCATTAGAAACGGGTAACGTCAAAACGAGACGGATCAATCTAGTTAACATAACGTACATCTTAGACCTTCCACTCTTAGTAAGCAGTTGACTCAACTCAACAAGTGTAGAAACTTGAAACTCTTGCTTTATTATCACATCATGCTTATAATGTGTCAACTCATACTCTAATGAAACAATATCTTGATCTGTGAAATCTTCTAGATAGAATTTCCTTGCAAATATCATCACTGTTGAATGATTCAAAAGAATTATTAGGATCTAAGGCCACACTGAGAGAAAGCAATTCAATAGATACATCATTAAATCTTGTATTCAACTCCATCAAAATGTAATCTATTGCTCCATTAAAAACATCAAAATGATAATGATGTTCGATTGTAGTTTGTCCACGAGAGTGACCAACCTTATATGGACAATCCAAATCAGGGACATCAATACCATTCTTCAAGCAAAAAAATTTGACTTCTTCAAGAAATCCTTCCCAACCACTTTCTCTCAATTCTTGAAGAATAGTTTTTGTAGTAGAGACAAAAGCAATAACAGCCAAAATATCTTGAACTTTTCTTTGAAGAATTTGACAAAGAGAATCAGTAACTCTCATAATTCTATGCATCAGGTGTAGAGTGAATACGAACTCAAAACTTGCCATATTTTTGTAAACATCTTGAACTTCAACCTTAGATCTTCCATTTTGAGAATGCTCAATGAGACATTCAAATACTTTGCAAGTTGCAGCACACATATCTATTAAACTCTTCACGGAGTTATAGTGTGAACTCCAATGAGTAGCTCCACCTCGCTGTAAAGAACTAATTTGATTGGCACCACTTCCTAAATCAAGCTCCTCAGCAACTAATAAACTTTGAATTTCATGTCTTTGAGCAGCTTTCAGTTGAGAGACACGTTTCGGTGAAGAAGTTATAAGATTAACAACATTATCCAAGTGAGATATGAATTCTCAAACAACACCGATATCCTTAGCTGCAGAAACTAATGTCAATTGTAGACGATGTGCAAAACAATGAACATAATAGGCATATGGACAATCCCTAAGAAATAATGCTTGAAGTCCATTCCACGAACCACGCATATTACTATACCATCATACCCTTGACCTCTCATTTTCGTAATCGAAGATCATGATGAGAAAGAACACCACATATCTCTTTTTTCAAGTTTAATGAAGTAGTGTCACTAACACTTTTAATTGCAAAAAAAAAAAAACGCTCAGTCAAAATCTCATGCTCATTCACAAACCTCAAGATAATGGCCATTTGCTCTTACTTGGAGATATCTTGTGCTTCATCGACAAGAATACAAAAATATTTATCTCCAACTTCACAAATCATTTGACGTACTCTATTGGCCATAATATTCAAAATCTCCTTTTGGATTTTTGGAGCAATGTATTGGGCATTTTTCGGAGCATTATCAAGAATAACTTTCATTAACCTCTTTATTCATATTTGCAAAAGCTTTCACCAATTCAATAAAATTCCCAAGGTTGGATGAAGATGAAGACTCATTATGACCTCTAAAATTGAAGTGCAAGTCATCGAAGACTTATGATTGAGGTCTTTAAGCCCAAACAATTTCTCTCCTTTTCAATATTTGTTTGAGCATGCATAACTTTATCTATATGTCCAGATGGTCTCATCAAATCCTCTGCACGTCCTAAGCACATAGTATGTGGTGATGTATTTGTAGAACCAACATGTGTAAGAAATGCACATTTATTTCCTTGACTTATTCTTTTTCAATTGTTAAATCCTTCTTTGACTAACGCAGAAGAATTAGATACATCAACATCACGAGTGAAAAGAAAGCAATAAAAGCAATATGCTTTATTTGTGAAAGGCGAGTACTCTAACCAATGAAACTTATCAAACCATCTTTTCTGAAAACTACGATTTTGTGTGCCAAACTTTGTAACAGGATACACTTCCATTTTCGGTTGATAAAGCCCAATTTTTAAATAAGTCCGTCTTATATCATCTCGTGTATTGACAGGATATTTCCACAACTGTTTCTTTTTTCCCGGATCACGCTCAATACATGTATCTGGTTGTAAATTTAGAGTTGAGGGATTTTGCTCAATAGGTGTTAAACGAGACTGATTTGTTTGATTTTGCGGGCAAATGGATGTAGGTTCTGAGCTACCTTCAATATCTTGACGATCGTGTTTCGTAAAGAAAGATGATATAAGTCTTTTTCCTTTCTTTGCAATAGGTTGGTGCTCCGTTTAAAATTTTGAAATAACACATACGACAATGAAATATATACATTGAATACTATGGGTGATTACATATCTAGCCTCCCTATAAATTTTTCTATGCCCTAATATAAATAAATAAATGTACTAGGAGTCAAATTAGTGTAGATTAAAATATTAGAGTCCATGAATATTTATGATAAAAAAAGAGAGTATAAAGATCAAATATTAATACTTTTTTCATACATATCTCATAAACATACTAAATGAATTAAAAAAACCACTACCTTGAATAATGTGGTGAAAGATTTCAAGAAATCCACATCTAAATTTTAAGAGAGTTGATCTTTGTTGTTGATGAAAATTCTTCTTGAGTTGTCTCTTTGTCCTTCAATATTTGTATTTATATTTAGGAAAGATAAAAGAAAAAAAATTAAAAAAGCAAGGAAATGTCAAATGTGGCTGCGCAAACTTGTGGCTACGTATTTAATAAATAAATGAGCGCAAACTTGTGGCTGCGTATTTAATAAATAAATGGGCTTGTATTTATAATAAATGTGGCTGCACAAACTTAAATAAATGTGATGGGCTAACTCAGAAAATAAAGTTTTGGGCTCTATATATTGAATAGCTTTTAGAGTAAGATTGATCTTTTATATATATATATATATATATATATATATATATATAATTTTTTTTTTAAATTATAGAATAACTTATCAAGTAAGATTTACTATTTTATTTTACTTTTTGTTATTTTATTGATAATATACTTTTAGGTGGGAAAATGACATTCTTGTAATTTTGGCCAACTTTTTTATTTTAATATATGGTATAGATTAAAAAAAAAACCAAAAAAAAAAAAAAGTTAAGAAAAGGAAAAGAAAAAAAGAAAAATATATTTTTTATTATGTTGGATCCACCTAATCATGCATCTCTCTCACTCTCTCCTCTAAGAATATTCTTACAGAGAAACACTGACATTTCTGCGGGAACACTTAGATATATAGTTTATTATTAACGTACTACGTTTTGAACTAAAAACTTTTGTAAGAATAATTGTTGTAGATGCTCATTGAGATCCTAATGCAAGCTGATCTTCAGTCTTGCAATGAAGAAGAACAACACTTCCCTCACAAATAATAACTTGAGGTTAAAATGCTTAGATTTCGAATGAAATATAGGATTATTAGAGATGACAATAGCAGCTTGGTTGTCAATAAAAATCTTAGTGACTTATTTTCGCTCCAAATTGAGATCAATCAATATTTTCCTCAGCTTAATTCACGACAGCTGTGACAACAATAAATTATGCTTCAGCAGTGGATTGAGCAACAGTGTCTTGTTTCTTTGAATTGTATGAGAAAACACCTAATCAAACAATAGCCTGATTTACTTTTCACATATTCAATGGAATCACTGTCTGAAAAACCAATGAGCATGAACTCTTTGTTCTTCTTAAATTTAATACCAAAATCATATATACTTGTGTTTGCTTCAATTATTGATTATATCCAAGGGAATAATAAGTTGGCTTGAATACATGGAATACGCTATCAACTCATTTTTATGGGTAGCCATATCACAAAATTAAGTAATATTATATCAAATTGTTAAACGAAATTGTTATTTTGTAAAGTAGAAGTAATCATATGCAAATTTAAATAAAGAAACTTTTTTAATTTTTTTTAAAAAATAAATAAAAGCAAATTAAAAAGTATATATATATATATATATAACCACCCAAACTGATGGTTCAAACCACCCGTTCATAACCCGAAACCGAAAACATGAACGATGTATTTGGCCTCCCACAATTTTTCAAACTGTCGGTTCAGAATCTCAAACCCCTCCTCTCCTACAAATAGCAGACATCGATGAATGTGTTGACATACAATTAAAAAAAAAAAAGAATAACCGCAACTCTAGATAAAAGTGATTCTAATTCCAAAAAACAAAGCATTGTTCGAAAATTCGTGAACAAGAAATTGTTGCTCGAAAACACTCCATGGATAACTTCATTCCAGCAATGATCACACAATGATTCATCGGAGAATGGCTAATCTTAGACAACGATACACCTAACTGCGAATCAAATTTTATAACTCACTAAACACCTTCTAAGCCAGGGTTTAAAAGAAGGAAAAGCTTGCCATCACAAGTACAATATACCTTATCTAAAAGATAAATTTGGGTCTAAGGGGCTGAAAGATCTACTTAGAGCAGTGCTGAGCAGACTTTATCAATGCTGATTCATGTAGACTTGAGAGAATACGAAGCATAGATTGAGTCATTTATAGAAGAAATTACTTAGTGGAGATCTAGGCTTAGGATTTTCTGGAGACATTATGCTGAAGAAAGTTCAACTAGTTTCCCAGTCCTTCAACTTTTTGCTCCCTTTAGGTCTTGAAATGGGTGCATTCATTCCAGCCATTTTTTGATTGTACTTGGCCCGAAGTGGATCATTGTACGTCCACCTGCGTTGCCAACAACAACAATACCATGAAGTTGTTTCGCAAATGAAAATCAACCAAACAATATCTTCAACCTGATGATAAATAATTTACATTGATGGCAGAGTAGTGATGGTCTAGACTCTAAATCAGTTAAATATAATGCTTCATCAGATAAAGCAGCAGTTAATGCTCTCATAGACATAACAATTTATGACAACATGGAACATTTCATGAATGTCTTAACTTATGCTGCAAAATTATGATGTCTTTGATTCCAACATTCAAAAGTCGATATAAAACCTCTACAATTATTTGATATACAAGTGGATCTGTAAACTAGACTAATGCCATTTTAATTACAGTATGACACTGTACCCTCAGCAGTCTGACGATCAACAACAGTCACAACTTTTCAGAAGAAGCCAGCATAAGACTTTGAACTAATTGATAAACCAAGTACTCAATTGAAGAAACAATAGTTCTAATTTCTAAATAACATACTGGATGGTTGATAACTGAATACCAAAACATAAATCTAGAGGAAGAAGCTAGAAGGAAAGCGGACAACACGAGTGATTTTGTCTCTTTAGCAGACAGGATGATTAGTGTGACAAAACATTTGCACAGCAACACACTTAAAATATAACTCAACAAATCGAAAGTCAAAATTGCCAATCTCAACTATTCTCAACTCCCCACACCCCCAAGAAACATACAATAATGAACATGTTCTCACAGCTTCATCAGGGGCCCAGAAAATAAAGGGATCCCGACTATCACTTACTATAAAATAGATAAAATCAATTATTATAGACTGAGTGGACTAATAGAAATTAGAGGTTTAATGGATTTTATGGACAAGATATGCAATTTGTAATCACTAAAAATCACTAATAGTGAATTACAAGAGGACACATATAATAAGTTGCCAATCTTACATCTTAGCATGAGCTCAAGCCAGGAGTTCTTGAAGTAGCATTACAATATAAAACTTTACAATGCTTTTTTGAGTAGTAGCACGAGTTATGGGAGTAGATTTAAATCTCCGTCCATGAATTTTGAAGAATAAATCATTTGTGACATGTTGATATCACATATACCTCTATATTTTGTGCTGCTGGGCTCATACAATATTTTTCCACTCTTGTCTGAGCCAACCAACAAAAGACCCATAACACCCTATAGTATGATAATTGCATTTGAGAATTACACACACTTTACAAGAAAATTCTTGGCTGCTATTGCTACCTTAATCAAGTACTAGGCACTTTATTCATTTATAATGTCAATGCTATTCTTGAATTTGTAAAAAAGTACTCCAGAATTGCTTACTTCCAGATTCCTTGAATTATGTTTGACCCATGACCATATTCTTCAAAGTAGAACTCCTAAAATTATATTTGCTCAATAACCATTATGCAAACTATATAACGAAACAACTTCAGCAGTTCTTTTATTTTCACCAAGTTTTCAAATTTCATTTACAAGAGCTTTCTTTCTCTTGCACTCTGAAACCACTCCTAGCAATTTTATTACATAGAACAGAAAACATATAGCATTCCCAGGTCTCTTTGATGATGTTCCAATTGTGCTAATCTTCTATAAGAGTGTAAATGAAGCACCACAAGAAAAAAAATTTAGGTGATGCACCACAAGACTCTAGCAGGTGGTTTTTAAGAGAATACTAAAATTAATTTCTTATATTCATTATAAATGCTCTAATCTTATTACATAAAGACTGTTGATGCATTACTTCATTGATAATCCAAACAAGCTAAAATGAGAAACAATTAGAATGTATGCTATAAATTATGATGTAGTTAGCTATAGACTTAAACAAGCTTATTTAATAACAATTTTTATATAACATGAACAAAGTGAGATGCAAGTGAAACTCATTATGACTGACAACCAAATGTTTATATCATCACCACAAACATCATTAGTTCAAGCATCGTTCATATTGTGAACCTGATTTCAGAAATTTCAAAATAAATAAAGAGCTAGTGCAAGAAGAGGTACTTACGGAGTATTCCAATCAGTAGTGTCCTCATTGACAAGATGGGTCCATTTCGTCCTCCCACTCCGACCAAAGTGCTTAACCTGCATGACTTTGGGCAAAATGGTCTTGTCCATCTTATCTTCTCCAGTGGGTGCAGAGAAATCACGAGTAAATATGCCATCACCACCAGCAGTTCCAGCATCCTCATCAGCATCTGACTGGAAGAAAGCACCTTTATGATAGTATTTCTGCATGAATCTCCACTTCTTCTTGGGTGCTGCAGAAGGTTTCGGATTCTTCCTCTCCCACTCTCTCCTCTCTTCCTCTGTCATGTTTCTCACCTTTTCAATTTCCTCCTTCTCCTTCACCATAGCCTCTCTGTCCTCTCTATCCCTCTTGATCCTAGCAATTTCCCTAGCCTTCCAAGCCTCATATTCCTCCGCCTCATTCGCATCATCATCAGTATCCACATCAGCAATATTCGCCTCCATCTCCACATTCTTCTGAATCTCCTGATCCTCCCTAATTTTCTCAACTACAATCTCCTTCGTCTCCTTCCTCCTCTCTTCCATCCTCTTCTTCACCGCCTCCTCAAGGGCCCGCTCTTCAGCCTCAAGCCTCTCACGTTCCGCAATTGTATCCCTCTCTGATTTCGGAACGAAAACCGGCTTCAACATTGTAATGCCACCAGCCATATCTTCCTCCGACTCAGTCTCATACTCTGATTCCTCCTCCTCCTCTTCCTCAACTTCCTCCTCCTCCTCCTCCTCCGGCAAAAGCGCTGCCTCTTCTTGTTGCCTTAACAACAGCTTCTCCCTAATCCTCCTCCTCCTCTCCTCCAAAGCATCCTCATCCTCTTCCTCCATATCCAACCCTTCCATCCTCCGGCTCTCTTCCTCTTCCATCGAAACAATTTCTGCTTGCCTAATCCTCCTATGATCTTCCCTAACTTCATCACGATTATCAATCCTACTCTGGGCCAAACGGCGTAACCTAGGATCATCTTTTCGCATAACATTGCCGCCCTCATGGCGAGGGAACGCCTTCTCAAGGGCCGCCGCTCTCCCCATCTGCATATTCTCACCTTCCTCATTGTCATCGGCCCACTCCGGCGCCTTTCCGGGCCAATACCTTTTCACTTTTGTTTGCCCTATTTTACCCCTAAGCTTGTCCCTAACAGCGATTACAGTATCGCTAACCCCCGCCGTTACCGACATGGCTACAGATTACAGAGAAATCTTATATTCAACAAAATTCTTTGTCAATAACTCAAACAAATTGGCGTTCGATTGAATATCTGAACAAAAACGAACAGAATAAGTTTACGGATATATAAATGGTGCAGGGTGCGAAAACCTAGAAATTGAAAGAGAAATAGCCCCCATAACAAAATCTGAGTAAGATAAATACGAAAATAGCAATAAATTAGAAAAAGGAAGGTGGGTTTCATGGATATCGGAGACCATACCGCCAAATATGAATATCTGCAAGCTTTTGAGCTTCAGCCCTGGCTTCTTCCACGACGACGTACTGGCTGCCTTCTAACTTCTAAGCAAACCATATATACTTTAATAAAAAATATTTGATCAATTAAGTCACTAGAGCCAAGCCCCATAACTCCCCCTTCCTAAATTCAATAAATACAATTATAATAAAATTTTGTTAATGTAACTTATAATATTTTTACAACAAAATTATGATTTAATAACAAACTTTGCTTGAATGGTTTAAATTTTAGAATAGAACTCTTTCATATGAGTTTTTTGTGAAAATTAGTTTCATTGATGGGTATTGAAGTTCAATCTCACAAAATAGAGTTAATTTCATTTTTCAATTTATACTACAAGTATCTTTTAATTTTGTATCTTATAATTTATTTTTCTTTTTCGATTACAACTTATTCTATATGTTTTGTTTACTTTTGCAACATTTGACAATATTTTTCAATGAGAAAGGCCACATGATTTTCTCGAGCCAACTAAGAATTATATTCATCATTTTCTAGTATATTAATTAAAATTGGCATTGGGCTTGTAAGTATGTAAGTAGTTATAAGAGTTTTAAATTTAAGGGTTTCGGCTTGTACATTTTATTGTATTGAGCTTACTCAAAATATAAACTTTGGGTCTTATATATATAAAAAATTATTTTGGGTTCACACCGGGCTACAGCCCCGTGTTGGCCATAAATAGATCCGCCCCTGGTACTTTGGAACAAATAAACATTGAGAACTTAGGGGTATTTGTTTCTAATCCCCAATTGATCAGTCTCTGAGAATGTGACCTTTAAATTTTCTTCTATAATAATTAATAGTGTTCACGTGCATGCCACGGTTTGTCATATGTGATCTAATAATTTTTTAAAAATTATGAAAACTTTGTGAAAAAAATTGGAAAATATATCCAATAGCTTACAAAATAATATAATTAACATTAATACATATATTGAACTTAGAATTTCAAATAAAATGATATATTTAAAACAGATTAAGTAAGTATTAATATTAGGAAGCGACTATTCTTGAAAAATTAAGTCAATTATTAAAATTTTTGAAAATTATATTAATATCTAATATTTTTTTCTCTTGAATTTTTACTTATGTGAGTTTTTCTTATAAAATATTTTTATAATTACGGCCTAACATATTGTATAGAAATTTACTATATTATATTTTCACTTAAGATAAGATTGTAAATGCATTTTAAAATTTCATCTTCTCTAATTTTATTTGTTCTATTTTTATATATCATAAATTAGATAATATTAATGCAATATATCGGTGATTTTACAACAATATATCATAAATTAGACTATATTAATGCAATATTAATGCCACTAATAGATTTAAAAAGAATCAAAATTTTCAGAAATTAAACCGACATTTTTACAGCAGATATATTACCGATATATCACCGATATCACACGAAATAAAGCAATTTTAGCCGATAATGATAAAATACCAATATATTTTAACGAAATTTTCCTGCACGCCGTTTTTCTTTCGAGATCACAAAAATCCATGCTCTAGTCACCTCCTTGCCCATATGAAAATGTTTTCTCAAAAAATAAATATTAGGTCTTTTATGAGATAGTCTCTCATATCTAATTACGTGAGGCGAGTTAATTTATATGTGACAACCAAATTCATATGTATAAATTTGGGTAAACAAAAGCTATTGTCACACCCCTATTATTTCCCAAACTTTAATTGTGCGTTTATTCTATAGATCTATAATTAACATCTAAAAGTTTGATAAGTGAGTCTTATGTGAGACCATCTCACGGTTCATGTTACATGAGACGGGTCAATCCACAACTCACATTTCACAATTTACATACAAATTAGTGAAAATGGATTTGGTTTATGGGTAAAAAAATCTATCTCACATAAACTATCTATGAGACCGTCTCACACAAGTTTTTGTGAAGTTTGACATATGTTTGTAAATAGTTCGCAAGCTTGTAATAGAACATGTTCAAAAACTTTTTAACCAAATATCATGGGCTCATTAATACAGAAACAATTTCAAAATACATATTTTTTGGATTGAAACTCAAATAATTTATTAACTGTTTAACTTATTTTACATCTCTAGAGATCAAATTTGGGAAATAAATCCGGATTAATTGCAATTTGGGGTCAAATTTTGGAAAGACCGGAATTTGTTTCCTTAGAAAATCATGATCAACAACATTTTGACACTTGTTATGATAACTCTGTCAGTCAATTGCCATCCAAGTCCTCATGACTTACATCTAGCCAGATAATATAATTTTAGTTGATGTACCATGGAAGTGTAACATGAGTTCAATATACGGTCATAGATTAATATTTCTCCTTCATGTAACAACTTTGTCATCCAACTTAGAATCCATATTTCATTTAATTTTTCGTAGTCATGATCTCCCTTAATCAATATATTCAACTTTTCAATATAGAGAAAGGGAATATTAAAATCCCAAGAGATTACTTTTTTTTTTTTGAGTTTACCAACTCCAAGTACCATCATACCCAATATCGTGAATTAAGCACTTTTATTCATGATGACAATCAAAATAATGATCTCAACAAATTGAAATCACAGGAGGACTTTACAAATGTTTCAATAAAAAACTGCAAAAGCTATATAAAAGCTGATCACAAAAAGCAACACATCATGAATTCCAATATACAGATTAAATCTATATATTGGAACAAATTAAAGATATATTTACATATATTTATGTTGCATGGGATCAAGCTACTTAAATCTTGGCAGGTGGAAGAAGCCACTTAGATGCTTCAATAAAACCAAGGGTGATGAATGGCTTAACATCCTCATCATTAAGCTTCTTCACAAATCCCACACGCTTCTCTAAGGCTGCCCCTGGACCTTTGTTGTTGAATTCACCGAAATATACGGTACTGCACAAAATTACGTTCATACCCTTGTCGGTATAAATTAATCAACAATGAAATACAAGATAAGATACGAAACCATACCTATTAGTCTCGGGATGAAAGTTATTAGACCATCCTTCGGGATTGACAGCTTCACCGAGATCACTGTAGGCAAATATTACACGGGGCGACGGGAACCATGACCTACCAAGGTACGCGGTTCCACCCGTCCCTGTGACAGAGCAATGGACGAAAGTAAAGCCGGTTGGCTCATTACTCTTCTCCCTTGCCTGTGCGGTGATAATCGCCAATCCATCTCCCGGAATTACATGGATCTCCGTGTTCTACGCACATTATAATATGCATTGAATATTGTATTCGAGGGTATTTAGGTAAAATAGAATTGGTTTTACCAGGTAGAGCGAGGTGCCGCTTCCAAAGATGAAATCGACAGTGCCTTCAATGTAGCAATCTTTGAACAAATGTTTCCCTCTGAAATCACAAACAGTGTCTTGAAACCCATAGATTTTGCAGTTATAGAAAGATTGAAAGTCTGCCCCTGCTTTCAAAGCCACTGCTTGAGCTCCTTGCCTCTTTCCATCTGGCCTTGGCGAAGAGTTCTGACAAACAATCAACAATATATATATAATTCTATATATCATCAACAACATACCACAAGAGTTGCTGCTGTATTTTGTAGCATGTAAGATGATACTCACCACAATTTTCAAATTAACGGCGCTAAAATGGTCGGCTTCAGCGGCCAGGGTGGCGCTATACACAGTCCCATACTTGGCGGCGTCGCCATCGAACACCAAAACCGGCATGTCGTTAGGGTCGCCATACAATGTGATGTAGGGCTTAGTCCTATCGATCGTAATCTTCTCAGTATAATTTCCGGGCCCAATGGAGACGACGACACGCTCCTTGTTCCCTTCTGGGATGCTTTTAATGGCATCCATTATAGTCTTGAAATCACCACCTCCCTTGGCCCTCACTGTGATCCTCTTCACCTTAGCGTCTAAAGTAACTTGCTTCGCCGTAAAGCCATTGGTGACGTGTGAGTCGAACCAGCTGTCTATTTGAGACTTGTCTGCAGGGATAGGTTGAGTGTCATCTGAATGAACAAGAAGAAGGAGGAGGAGGAGGGAGGCTACGAGAGCCTCTACGGCAATGTAATAAGATGACATTATTTTTTTTGTTTTTTGTTTTTTTGAACAAATATATATGATAAATAATAAAGTTGTTCTTGGATATGGATGTTAAGTAGGGGTATATATAGAAGAAGTGTAGTCAAGAAAAAGGAGAAGAGGGGAAGAAAGAAAGGGAAGAATGAGATGGAGCGAGGATGTAGTAATTTGTGTTTGTGGTATTGGTTTTAGAATTGTTATATGCCCATGCTTGGCATTTCCATGAGTACTAAATAAGGCCTATCGTTCAATTTTAATAGGTTGGAATTTCTGGACAAAATGTTGTTTATTTTACGGTGTGCTACATATGATATTTTAAAATAATTTTCAGATTTTTATCAAATGATTTCATTAATAAACATGTAACACATATATTAAAGTAATGTTTAATACGATATGAAAATGCAATCTATATATATAATAACAGAACCATTGACAAAAATAGCAAGTCTCATTTTCCCGCTCATATGCTCTTTCTATTTTGAGAAATAATTGTGCAATTATTGTTTTATCCTTTTTGACTTTTCTTTTGATAAATAATCAAAGGGCATTTTTGATAAATTTGTGTTTTTACTTTTTAGTATCTCTCTAGGCTCATTGTCTTGAAATTTTAAAAAGTACACACAAATAATTACTAAATGGAGCATGTATTTGATGTGTATTTAGGTTTAGAAAATGTTTACAATTTATTGTAGAAAATATCTACGTTGTATTGAGTATCTATAAAATGTACAAATTTATATTAAATGTTTTTCAATTACATGCGCATATACATAATATAATTTATTGTGGAAAATGATTATATTTCTTTTCATACTGGCCCACTCATAAACATTTTTTAAAGACCAAATAGTCAAAATAATCCAAAACTTTATGGATTTTTGTTAAATTGACCAATCTTTTAATTTTTGTCAATTTATTCAAAATTTATTCAAAATTTAAGAATTAGTTGTTATTTTAGCGAAATCCAAAATTTGATCAAAATTGGATGACATGGCTTCTTCCAACTCCATTTCCCTTCCACTCATCACCGCTATCTCAATCTCACTCCCTTTCTGCGTACCTCTCACCTAAAGGATAGAAGTGCAAAACAATGGCGATGGAGATGGATTTAGTGGCAATAGCAATAGGATTCTGAGAGTGTATGAGGAGATGAATGAGAAAAGGAAAGAGTAGTATGAAAGTAGAGATGATAATGGGTGTTCTGCTATAAAATCACTTCTCCTCTACAACTGATGTTTTTCTCTCTTAATGTGAACCTCTCTTTCAAATGAAAGAAAAATGATATTTATACCTAAAATCGAATTATTTTAACCGCTCCGGAAATATCGCCTCATGAAGCCACTAACGCAGAGCGGTTACCCGTGGTATAGATCGTGGGTTGGAATGATATGAATCATCTCGCTACCATTCTTGACGAAATGATATTCCCGAGATGAGCTGAGCTTCTCGGTCCATTGAATGCATCTCGCGGGCTGAAGCAGATCCGAGAATCCCGAAATCTATTTTAAGCATACCGAAATATACTGCTATTTATATCTTTGGTCTCACGGGCGGATCTATGCGAGATGAT
Source organism: Scutellaria galericulata (assembly GCA_946896805.1). Taxonomy (NCBI): domain Eukaryota; kingdom Viridiplantae; phylum Streptophyta; class Magnoliopsida; order Lamiales; family Lamiaceae; genus Scutellaria; species Scutellaria galericulata. The sequence goes on from OX335788.1 coordinate 8,740,285, forward strand.
AATTTGTATCGTATTTGCATAACAACATCTCGATTGCACGAGCCTATATGTTCATTTCGGATTATTAGATGACGACCATATCAACCACTCCCCCCCGAAATGATGTGTGTGTGAACACACATCTAAAAATGAGTCAGTTGCCTGCATCTCCCTTTTTTACGGAAAACGAAGCGTCTTTCACACGCTTCAGGGTAAGACACGCGTCCAAACTCTCCCGCCTTGATTAACGAGATTTGAAAATCAAAAAAGGCATCCTCTAATCTGAACCGTTGCCTCATTTCGAAATTAACGGTCAAGATGTCGAGACCTTTCAAATATTAATCAACATCACCTATAAATACTCCCAACATCATACAAACAACACTTTACCCTAATTCTTCTTCTATCGCTCAAGGATTCTTCTTCTTCAAGCGATTTACAGGTACTTCTTTCTAACTATTCGCATTTCTGATTTCAATCACTATGGCATCTTCTACTTCCATCCACTCTTCACATCGTGGATACGACTCAGGGGAAGAAATCGATAATATCCCAGTAGAACTTCCCCGTAATCCGAAAAAGAAAACCCGAACCTTTACTTCGATACCTGATTCAGAAGTTCCTCCCCCGAAAAAATCTCGTAAGAAATCGGAATCCGAAGTATTCGGTCCACCCAAAATAAACGAGAAACATCTCTCATTACTGAAACAACTATTGCGAAGTAGATATCATAGGGGTGCAAAATACGAGATAGCTATTCCCGCGGCCACAGATAGGCCTCAGAATCCCCCTGAACCTTTTCGCACTTGGTTCTTGGAACATGTTCCTTTAGGCCTAGTTCCGCCAATTCATCCCTTCTTCGTTACAATGGGTAGAGCGTACGGTGTCAACCCCAACCAATTTCATCCTAATTCAATTCGCTATCTTGTAGCTTTTTACATCATATGCAAGTGGATGGGAGTGGAACCTACTTCTCGCAGATTTAAAACCTGCTTTCTGATCCGAAGTCCGAATCCTTACCAATTCTATGTTGCCCCACGAGCTCATGATAAAAAGGCGACCTTTTTATCTACAGGTGTCGAGAAAGTGAGCTCGTCTTGGGAGAAATCCTTTGTTTACATAAAAGCCCCTCAAAATAATCCTTTCACTTCACCTCCTTGGGCGACATATTTGAATCCTCAAGCGAATACTCCCAGTCTAGGGTTAGATCAGGCTATTGCCAAGTTGAACACTCTATTTCGGAAAGGGTGGTTTGATATAGTGGGATTAACCTCGGATGCATCTTTGCTTGCCTATTGGGGATTCTACCCAAATATCGAGATAGCCAGGGGAATTGACTTAGGTTGTATTTAGTTTCTTTCGTTTACTTTTATTATTATTATTGATCTCGACTTAATTGTGTTTGACATGCAAATTTGTTCAATTTTGTAGATATGTCGATGAATAAGTATTTCTCGTTTATGAAGGATGTCCCCAAGGAGACACAAAGTACATTCAGAGCATCTGTACATGCAGTGGATCCCGCTCAGGCACAAGTCAACCGAACAGAAGCAGAGTCTCGCTTGTCTCCTTCACAAAATCCTTCCATCCTCAACTCCGAGATACCAGTTCCGCCAAATGCTGTAGCTGCGAGTTCATCAGCTCCTATCCACTTATCCCCTATACCCGTTCAAGATCCAGTTGACCTGACTGGGGATGCTGATAGCGAAGAAACTGAGAGAGAATCCGCTCTGGTTCGTACAACCCAAAAAAGGAAAGCCGTTTCTTCTCCATCTCCATCTCGTTCCATGTTACTTCGCACTCGCTCAAATATTCCCACTGGAGATCATGAGACCCCACCAGATAGTACTTCTCTTCTTCCCCCTATGCCATTTCCCGAGAAATCCGCACCTGTTCAACCTACCACCTCACAAGGGTCTGACAAGGTGACTGAATGCCGAAGACATATTTCTCGCCTGGCTGCGGCACAGAAGTATCTCATCTCCTTAGCCAAAGATATGGCAGAAGAAGAGAAGGAAATTGAGCGGTTGCGGGAAGAAAAAGAGACTGTTGAGGAAGATTTCGCTGCTTTTCGCAGTAAGATTGACGAACTATCTTCTAAAGTTGAGAAGGGGGAGATAGACCTAGCACTGGCTCGATCTGAAGTCGAAAAGAAAGACGACCAACTCCGCACCTTAAATACCGAGATGATAGAGAAGCATAAGGATATTAGAAGTAGGGATCTTCTAATATCGGAACTCCGAAAAGAACTGGAAGAAGAAAAAGAGAAAAGGAAAGTGGAGACCGAGTTTTATTTTCTCGAGGGACGATTAAACGGTCTGAAGATGGGATATCAAAGAGGGTTTTCGGCTTTCCCGGAGAGTGAATGGATGAAGAGGATCGCCGAAGAATATAGATCCAAGCTGTTTACTCGGATGTGGGATTCAGCATTATTCTTATCCAAGGCTGCTCCGTTGGCGGAATCCTTTTTCGTCGAAGGAGTTCGTGTCTGCCAAGAGAGAGTGAACCAATATCTAGAAACATTGCGGACTCATTTAGCGGCGAATAATATCTCCTTGCCAGAAGACCCTTTAATCTTTAACTTAACCGAGTTAGGCAGTCAGATATCTCCGGGGCCCCCTCCACACTGGCATGGAGATATGTCGGAAGCCGAAGATGCGGAATGGTGGAAAGACTTTCTTGATCAAGCAATCTTGGCCAATCCTCTTTCCAACCCAATTCCTTTGCCTCAGGACTTAATCGGGGAATCTTCCCGAGATGGGACAGAAGGTGATGCCACCATGATCAGTTTACCCGACGAAATTTTCCATCCTGAAGGTCCCCGAGATGTGGGGTTATAAAAAAAAATGTAGAACAATATTCTTTTATCCATGTATAAAGTATGTTAGATACAATGATCTCTTTTGTTGGATTCCTGCTTGAACTTCCTGAATCATTTCGAAAGCATGTCGATGTAATTGAATTCGACAAACTCGTTTTTATGATATTTTCCATCTAACTTGCTTGAATTCGCGAGATCTTTTAAATCTAGAAACGGATTTAATTCTTGAATAGTTGATAAATCAACTCCCTGGATCGGATCTGAAAGATCTCGATCTCCCATTTTTAATAGTTGATTGATTAATCAACTCCCTAGATCGGATCTGAAAGATCTCGATCTCCCATTTTCAATAGTTGATTGATTAATCAACTCCCTAGATCGGATCTGAAAGATCTCGATCTCCCATTTTCAATAGTTGATTGATTAATCAACTCCCTAGATCGGATCTGAAAGATCTCGATCTCCCATTTTCAATCCTTGCATAGATAAACAGCACGAAACACACGATTTACGTGGTTCGATCTCAAATAGTCGAGATCTACATCCACAGAGAGTTTGAGGAGGTTTCACTACTAACCAAGTTCGAACAGAATACATCATAAAAACTAAACAAAATAATACAAGGGAAAGAAATATTACATGATGTAACACTGCCCTATGAATAATACTTCTTAAGGTGACTAATGTGCCATGGCCGAGGTAACATCTTTCCTTTATCATTTTGCAACTCATATGCTCCTCCGGATAAGACTTTAGTCACTTTATATGGTCCTTCCCATGTGGGTTCCAACTTCCCTTTTTCTCGCAAAGTATCTGTTTGTCGTAGAACCAACTCGCCAACTTGGAAATCTCTTTTCCTCACCTTTTGATTAAACACTGATTGCATTTTCTTCTTGTAAAGATCATGTCGGGCCCTTGCTTCATCACGCTTCTCTTCCAGGAAAATTCTATCCGCTTCTAGTATCTCATCATTCTGAATAGGGTCGAAACATACAATTCGCATAGCTTCTCCTTGTATCTCGGCTGGTACAACCGCTTCAGCTCCATAAACCAAACTGAAAGGCGTTTCTCCCGTAGTAGATCTCGGTGTAGTCCGATAAGCCCATAAAACAGAAGGTAACTCCTCAACCCAGTTAGACTTTTCATGCTCTAACCTCTTTTTTATACCATCCAATAGGATGCGATTGATCACCTCGACTTGCCCGTTAGCCTGAGGATGCGCTACTGCCGTAAAAACTTGTGTGATCTTCATCTCGGAACACCATTCCTTTATCTTCTTGCCTTGGAATTGTGTCCCATTATCCGAGACCAGTATCCGCGGCAGGCCAAAGCGGCAACAAATGTTTCGCCAGATAAACTTCATCATCTCAAATTCAGTTATTTTGGCTAAAGGTTCTGCTTCAACCCACTTAGTAAAATAATCAACCGCCACAACTATGAATTGCTTGCTTCCTTTTGCTTTCGGGAATGACCCAACAATATCAATACCCCACCTCGCGAAGGGACACGGCGAAGTAACTGCAATCAATTCGGCTGCTGGTGTGTGAATCCTTGAACCATATTTTTGACAAGTCGGACATTTTTTCACCATCTCTTCTGCATCTTTCTTCAAAGTAGGCCAATAAAACCCGGCTCGAACAACCTTCCGAGCTAACGCTCTAGCCCCTGCATGCTCCGCACATCCTCCTTCATGTACTTCTCTTAACACCATCAAACCCTCCCTATGAGATAGACATCTCGCATCCGTCGGAGAAAAGGTTTTTCGGAAAAGAACACCATTCAGCAGATAATAGAACCTTGTTCTTCTTTCCAGAATCTCTCTTTCTCTAACTGTTCCATTTCGATTACCCTTCAAATATTGCTGTATCGGGTATCTCCAATCTTCTTCATCTCTTTCTAGGACCATGACATCCTGATCCTTGGGAATTCCCATCACGGTGATATTTCTTTTCGTGCAATCTTGTAACGAATTACCTATTTTGGCTAAGAAATCAGCTTTCTGGTTTTCATCTCGAGATATCTGTTCGATTTGTATTTTTTCAAATCTTTTTTCGAGCTCCCTGATTTTTTCTACATATGCCCGCATCCGATCATCTCTGATCTCACATTGATTAGCCAATTGTCGAGTAACTAGCTGCGAATCTGACTTCACCTTTAGACACCTTATTCCCGATTGTTCAGCTAATTTCAATCCCTGTAACAGAGCCTCATACTCTGCTTCATTGTTTGATGCTTTAAACTGGAATTTTAAAGCAAACTCTAACTCATCTTTCTCGGGACTGACGAGAAGTATTCCAGCTCCTGCTCCCAATCGACTTGACGAACCATCTACATACAATTCCCATTCTGGATATTCTATTGACCGAGTAGTTTCCTGAATGAAATAAGCTAATGCTTGTGCTTTAACTGTTGTTCGTGGCTCATAATGAATATCGAATTGTCCGAGCTCAACTGCCCATTTCACCATTCTTCCTGAAACTTCTGGTTTCCCCAACACCGAAGTTAACGGATAATTAGTTCGCACTAGAATGGTAAATCCCAAAAAATACGGCCTCAATTTCCGAGCTGAAATGACCAACGCATAAGCGATTTTCTCAATGTCAGAATATTTCGTCTCCGCACCGTGCAACACTCGACTGACAAAGTAAATAGGATACTGATCTCTTCCTTCCTCACGAATTATCACCGAACTAACCGATTCTTTCCCAATCGCCAAATACACCACTAACGGAGATCCGAAAATGGGTTGCTTCAATCTGGGTAATCCACTCAGAAAGTCTTTCAATTGTTCGAAAGCAACTTGACATTCCTCTGTCCATCCAAACTTTCCTCCTTTCCGAAGTATCTTGAAGAAGGGTAAACTACGATCTGCTAATCGCGAAATGAATCGGCTAAGAGCAACTATCCTTCCCGTCAACATCTGAACTTCTCTAATGCTTTTTGGCGGAGTCATATCCAAAATAGCTCGGATCTTGTGTGGATTCACCTCGATTCCTTGCTGAGTAACCATATACCCCAAGAATTTACCAGCCCGAACTCCAAATGAACATTTCGCAGGGTTCAGTTTCATGCCATAATGCCGAATTGTAGAGAGAGTTTCTTCCAAATCTGGAGCATGAGATTTAGCTTGTCTACTTTTCACCAGCATATCATCAACATATGCTTCCATATTTCGGCCCAGCTGATTTTTAAACATCTCGTCTATCATTCTCTGATATGTAGCCCCAACATTCTTTAACCCGAATGGCATTACTGTATAGCAATAAGTCCCCGACGAAGTGATAAAAGAAACATTCGGTCTATCTCCTGGATATAGCGCTATTTGGTGATACCCTTGCGCAGCATCCATCATGCTTAATAACTCGCATCCCGCAGTAGCATCAACCAGCCTGTCAATCAGTGGCAAGGGATAATGGTCTTTTGGACAGGCCTTATTTAAATCTCGGAAGTCAATACACATCCTCCATTTATTTCCTGGCTTGGGTACCAATACCACATTGGCTACCCATTTCGGATATTGTATTTTTTCAATATGCCCAATTTCTAACAACTTCTGCACTTCCCTTTCAATAACTTCGTTCTGTTCTTCTCCGAAATGTCTCATCTTCTGTTTTACAGGCTTGGCATCTGGTCTAACGTTTAACCTGTGCATCGCTATGTTAACATCAATTCCAGTCATATCCTTCGGCTCCCATGCGAACAAGTCGGTATTCTTTTTAAGCACCTCAACAAGCTCATCTCGTATCTCCTCCTCTAACTGACTCCTGATATTGACTGTATGACCAGGGTTATCAGGTAACAATTCCACACTCATCAATTCTCCTGGTTCAAATTCCGCAATTCGCGGTTCTTTCCCCTTTCGCCTTTCCATCTCCAATGCCTTGTCCACCTCATCTCGCTGTTGAGTTGCCCGTTTTCTAGTTTCCGAATGTCTTATAGCTGCTACATAACATCTCCGAGCAGCTTGTTGATTCCCCCGCACTATTCCGACTCCAACTGTTTTATCATTCTCGTCCTTCACTGGAAATTTCATCATCAAGTGAGCTGGTGAAATAATTGCCGCATAATCAGTTAAAGATGGTCGACCCAAAATGACATTATACTGGGAAGGGGTATCCACCAGCAAAAAGCTAACAGTCTTATTCTGTCTCCACAACTCATCACCCAGTACCATGGGTAATTGTACTTTCCCATACACATTAACTGAATCTCCCGAAAAACCATATAGCAAAGTCCCCACTGGCTTGACTTCTACCGATGATTTCATTTTCCTGAAACAATCCAGAAACATAATATCCACCGAACTGCCAGTATCGACAAAAACTCTTTCTACATTATACCCTCCTATCTCGGCAGAAATCACCATGGCATCCGACTGAGGTGATTGGATATCCACTGTGTCATCTTTCCCAAACTCAATAACCGCTTCTTGTAGGATAGTGTGTACACCATGTTTTTGTCGAACAGAATTTAGACGAGACTTCCTGGCCCGATTCGAATCCCCATCAGTAGGTCCGCCCATAATCATATGAATGGTCGGTCTCTCTTCTCGATTCTGTTGATCTCGTCGTGGAAAAGGCGGTGGAGGTGGGTTTACCCGAGCATTTATCTCCCTTCCCATTGCTCTTGGATCTCGTTGAGGCTCCATTCGAACGCTTCTCCTGTAGCTGTTATCTTATCGAGCCCGAGCTACATATCTCGCTAACTTGTTATCCCGCACCAACCTTTCCAATTCATCTCTAAGATGTGTGCACTCGTCAGTGCTATGACCATATTCATTGTGGAACTGGCATAATTTACCATTCCCAAATGTTGGAGGATTTCTCGGATTCGGAGTCCACGAAGTCGGCCACTTTAGCTGAGGATGACTCCAAATTTCCATTAACAACTGCCCAGGTGGCAATGTCAACTGAGTGTAAGTATCATATCTAGGACCTCTTTTCATCTCGGTCCGAGCATTCGATATCAACCCTTTACTTCGCAAATCTGTTTCTCTCTTCACCCTGTTCTGGTCTCTAGTTCTCGTCTCCTGAAATGCAGCTGCATCTTTTTTGATACGAAGCGCCTCCTCCAAATTAATGTACTTGGTCGCCCTCTTGAGCAAGTCATCAAAATTGTTCGGTACTTTCTTCACCAGAGAAGCATGTAGATCACCTTCTCTCAAACCTTGCATAAAAGCACTAGTGATTAGATCGTCTGAAGCTTCAGGATACTCTAAAGCGGCAGCTGTAAATCTCTTCACAAAAATCCTTAACGATTCATTCTCCTTTTGTTTTACTCCGAACAGCATTTGAGTCGACTTAACCTGTCGCCGTGATCCTGCGAACTGATGCAGAAATAAAGACGACAGCTGATCAAAACTGTGGATGACTCCATCAGCCAATTGACTAAACCATGTTTGTGCAGACTTCGTCAATGTAGTAGCGAAAACTCTGCATTTCACTCCTTCTGTGTAGCGATGCAACAATGCTGTATTTTCAAAACGACATAAATGATCCCACGGATCCGTAGTGCCATCATACTCAAAACTCACTGGTTTAAAGGATGCCGGTAATTCATCTTCCATTACAACTTCCGAAAAAGGGTTACCTCTCTTACCCCGCGAACTCGACCTGATATTCCTCCTCACCTCCTTTATTTCCCTTTGCCCATCCTCTCTCTCAGATAAATTGATCCGTGAATGATCTCGGATTGAAGGAGACACTGAGCGACTCTCTCTCCCATCAAAGGGTCTTTTTTCTCCTCGACTTTGTGTTCGCTGTTTATCCGCATCACCTTGTGACTCCAAAGGACGTTTACTCAGAGCCTTTTGTACACCCTTTTGTACTGCTGTAGCAACTATCTCATCCAATTCCCGCTTAGTTAAAATGATAGTATCTTCAAGAGGATGATTCGGAGCAGCATCCGACTCTCCTGACCGATCATTATTTGTTGCAATCCTGGATCCTTCGCCAACTTCTGTTCTCCTTCGAGAGCCTCGCGTATTCACCATGGTAACAATGATATTATAACCTCACGTCTTAGCCTTTCCCTTTCCCACAGACGGCGCCAATTTGTTCTGCTATAAAATCACTTCTCCTCTACAACTGATGTTTTTCTCTCTTAATGTGAACCTCTCTTTCAAATGAAAGAAAAATGATATTTATACCTAAAATCGAATTATTTTAACCGCTCCGGAAATATCGCCTCACGAAGCCACTAACGCAGAGCGGTTACCCGTGGTATAGATCGTGGGTTGGAATGATATGAATCATCTCGCTACCATTCTTGACGAAATGATATTCCCGAGATGAGCTGAGCTTCTCGGTCCATTGAATGCATCTCGCGGGCTGAAGCAGATCCGAGAATCCCGAAATCTATTTTAAGCATACCGAAATATACTGCTATTTATATCTTTGGTCTCACGGGCGGATCTATGCGAGATGATAATTTGTATCGTATTTGCATAACAACATCTCGATTGCACGAGCCTATATGTTCATTTCGGATTATTAGATGACGACCATATCAATGGGGATGAAGGTAGAGATGATGATGGCAGCAGCTTATGTGTATGCCATGTCATCCAATTTTGACCAAATTTTAGATTTGGCTAAAATAACAACTAATTCTTAGAGGATTGGCCAATTTAATAAAAGCCCACAAAACTTTGGATTATTTTGACTATTTGGTCTTTTTAAAAATATGTAATGATTGTATTAAAGTATATAGTTGTTGTACTATTTTTTTTTTTTTATCAAATAATCATTTATGTAAGTTTTAAATGTTGCATTGACATAATTCTTATATTGTTTTGTATGATAGATATGATAGATGGTTTGATTCTTCACATGTGATATGTATTTGCGCTTAGAAGGAATAATTGGTTGGTCTATTAAAATTTGTGGTCAAATATATATTGTTACTATCTATTAATTTTCTATATTATTATAGTCTATTTTAAGTCCTAAAAAATATACAAAATAAATAAACAAAAAAAAACTTTATTATGTTATGTTTATTCACACCATATAATTTATTATAAAAACTATTTTTTCCATTGTGACTTTATGACCGATTGTTAGCTTTCCTAAAAATTGTATAACATTGTTTGGTCTTCCTTTTCTTTTAATATGTTTTTTTACAACAACAATTAGTTGGACTTACTGCATTATTTTGGTTAATCTTATCATTTCGATTATTATTAATTATACAAAACATTTTTATCATATTATTTATTTATAAGAAAGAATTGATTATATGACTATTTTTTGTAAGTAATTCATAGAATTACTTAAATAATAAAAAATATTCACTTTTTTACTATTACAAAGTGTAAGTGTCTAAGATAAAAAAATATATATGTAAAATAGAGTTATGTAAATTCATATTTGTTAAATAATTAAATAATTCATATATTTTATATTCATTTAAGCAATTATATTATATTATCACTTATTATACAACAAACCGTGCGGTTATACTTATACATAAAAAAAAGTTTATTAAATAAGTTATTCTATAATATAAAAATTTTAAAGAAAAAGATGGTTCTTACTTAATAAGTTATCATGATTTTCACTACATATCAAAACTCTACTTTATACAATGATTTTCTAAAATTATAAAATATAACTTTTAAATATTATAGAAATATGAAAAAAAGCATGCATATATTGTTTTGAAAAAATGAAAGATGATATGATTAACATTTATTTATACAACTTTATCATATTATTACAAATTATATATATTACCACAATAAATATCAAATCGCACATCGCACGGATGAAGTACTAATATGTAATGGAAGATCGAGTTGTAATTTTTGGACTTCTTGTATTTGTTTTCTTTGGTCAATGTTAGTCATCTGGATAGGACATGCATTGTTGAAAGAATATGTAATGATATTAATTTTAGAAGAAAATTTATATTGCATATGAAAATTATGTTGCATCAATATAATTCAACAAAATTCATATGAGAAAATATAATTTCGTGGGACAAAACTCATTTCAAATGGTATGAATTGATGAAAGTTAAAAAAAAATGATTACATTGGTATGGATTAAGATGGTGCAATCGACCAATATCGTATTTTGTATATATACATAAGTGAAATGATTCGATTGTACGGATACAAAATAAGATGATATATACAATAATTTAGATGTTGATAATACAAATTATTGTATTACAGACGAGAAGGGTAAATTACTCAATTAAATTAAATAAAAAAAGCCTAGAGTCTTAGACATCCTTGCTACTCTAGATTTACGATGATTTACATATTTTACTGATTAATTTTGACTTTTTAGCATCTATATGAACGGAGAGTAAGAGATTGTTGAGGCCTGCCTATGCTATCTAACATTTTTCCTTTATATTTCATTTGATACTATGTTAAATTGTACATAGGCCCTATGTATTGTATAGTTCTTTCTTTAGGATTATAGACCTTGACACATATTAATGAAAATTTATATTAAAAAATAATACAGAAATAAAAGTCTAATTTAATTACTTTCACGTGTCCTTACTAGCTAGTAGTAGTCATCATACTTTTGAGTTACAATGTGCAACTATGTCCACGCCAACACCTTCCCTTCCCATTTATGTTCAAGTTCTATCATGTAATATATTTTAGTTGTTCGAGTAATACATTTACATTAGAGTTAATTACAAATAATCATCCAAACTATACTTGTTTTTGTACTTAACTATTTAATTTTTTTTCGGTTACAACCCATCTCACCTTTGTGCGAGTTGCATCTAAGATCATTGGAACATCATTTTCTAGCCAAAGAAGATTAAGAATGTTTAGATGATATACTTGTTTTTGTACTTAACTATTTAATTTTTTTTAGTTACAACTAACCATCTCATCTTTGTGCGAGTTGCAAATGAGCATCTAAGATCATTGGAACATCATTTTCTAGCCAAAGAAGATTAAGAATGTTTAGATGGTTTTTAAATAAGAATGTTTGGATTAATTTAAATGTTTAATAAATATTCATGTCTCCTCCTTATACATTGGGAATATTATTTTATAAAGATCTACAAGTACATGATTTTTTTTTTTACATTGTGAAGATTATTTTATAGAGATCTACAACTACATGAAATTTTTAAACAAAAATAGATGATAGATTTCTAGACAAGTTCTAAAGTTATATAGAATTTTAAAAAATAGTTGGTTGAGATTACCCATTAGACGATTCTTTTAGATAATTAAATTCTAAACTTATGTACAATTCAAACAAAATAGATTGTTGAGATTACTCCATAAAAATCTACAATATAATTAAAAAAATAGATGGTTGATTTCTAGACAAGTTCTAAATTTATATAAAATTAAAAAAATAGATGGTTGAATTACCCCATAAAATCAACGAGAATTTTTAGACAATTTTCTAGACAAACTCTAAACTCATGTACAATTCAAACAAAATAGATGGTTAAAATTACTTCATAAAGATCCAAAATAAAAGTTTGAGATTACTCCATATAGATCTACAAATTTTCTAGACAAACCCTAAACTCATGTACAATTCAAACAAAATAGATGACTAAAATTACTCCATAAAGATCCAAAATAGATGGTTGAGATTACTCCATACACATCGACAATTAAAAAAAATCTTATTTTTAGACAATTCTAAACTTATGTGTACTTAAAAAAAAATCTTAAAATATTTTTCCAAGTAATATTGATATTAATGGAAACTACGACAATTTCTAAACACATAAATTAAAAAACACTTAAAATATTTTTCCAAGTAGTGTTGATAATAATGGTGTAACGCCCCAAAATCTTTCAGTAAAAATATCAGAGTTTTTCTTCTTTGGGCGTTAAGAGAGAAAGGGGAAAGAGGCGAACATGATATTTAAAAGAAAGAATAAGGAAAGGACAAGGAGTGTTACACTCGCAACATCGGTTACAACCAATAAAATAGAATTTAAAAACCTTGCGTAGCGGAAAAACATCAGGATCTTTTACAAAGATAGAGAAAATACAGTTTTCTTTTACAAACGTGCAACATAACTTAAAAAAAATAAATCTAGAAGATAGACAGCTGATAGGGCACCTCTCTCTCTACGCATCCTGAGTCTCTTCTTTCCTGTAGTGTGAGTACAGGTGGGGGGTGAGTGCGTTGAATACACTCGTGGAATTAATCTCCAAGTTTTAATATTATTAAGCCATTCACGAAATGAACATATTCAATAATTCAGCAATTAAACACATAACATATAAGACATAGCATGTATCGTTTCCTTAACGGACGACCTAGCCATTTCCCAGCCCATTCCCAGCTAGTGGTGTATTCACGGACCAACCAGTCCCTTTCTAGCGGTGTATTCACCCTATACCTAGCGGTGTATTCACGAACCACCCAGTCCCTATACCTAGCGGTGTATTCACGGACCACCCAGTCCTTGCCTATCGGTGTATTCACGGACCACCCAGTCCCTACCTATCGGTGTATTCACGGACCACCCTGTCCATCTCTAACGGTGTACTTACAGACCACCCTGTCCCTTCTCCACAATAAAACAATATGTTCACAATATTCACAGCAAAAAGAGTTCAACAAAAGATTCAACATTTCATATATCAAATAGGGAAAACAGTAAACACTTAAAGTTTAGAAGTTACCCCCACTTACATCATATAATCACAGTATTTAGTATTCCTCAATCATGCTTATAAATATGGAAAATTGTAAACAGATAAAGGTTAAGTGGTTACCCCCACCTCGTATAGTGGTTACCGCGTGAGTAGATAGAACAGTACGTCTGATAACCCAACACCTCAAAGCTTAGTCCAACAAGTAGCCTACACATTTACGGTGTTTCTTAGATCTTTTAATAAATATATTTAAAGCTGTAAAAGTTTCCGGCGAAAGAAAAGATCGTAAAACCGCGTCGGATCGAGAGATCTAAAGATTGGGGTCGAAGAAATGGAAGTGAAAGAATCAGTTTAGCCTCTGATGTGAAAGAGGAAGAAATTAGGATCGCAATGGAAAAAGAATGAGAGTTGAAACAAGCTCGAACGGAGGGTTTTAAGGTTGATGGGTATTTTGGTAATTATGGTCAAAGGTTGACTTTGATCGGGCCCCGACTCCCGGTCAACCCGACGTGCACAAAGACTCAGTTCGATGTGTGAAAATACTCGACGGTGCGCGCTTGGCGTGTACGACGGCACCCGGCGCGCGCATAGGATCGTTGTTGCCCGCACCCGTGCGCGCACCCGTAACCGGCGCTCGCCCGTGCGCACGCGGCGTCCCCGTCACCCGCGCGCCCGTCGCGCGCTGCTTCCCCGTCGCCCGCGCCCCGCGTGCACTCGGCTGCTGTCTCCCGGCACGCGCGTCCAGCAGCACCAGCTGCCACCACCAGCGGCGGCGGCGGCTCCGGCGGTGGTCCGGCGGCGGCTCCCGTCGGTGAAAAACTTAAAAGAAAGAGAGGAGAGAGAAACTTACGTGTTTTCGTCGCTTTAGGCTTGTTTGGAAAAACGTTAACTTTTGAAATGAATGAGCCCCTATTTATAGATTTTGAAAACTTACTTTTTACCGTTGGAAAATTACTATTTACCAAAAATATCTTAATTTACCTTCCATTAAAATATTCTTTTTATTTTTACCGTTCATCAAAATTTTACCCTTTTCTTCGCTAATTGAGCTACGGGTCTCCGATTGACCTCTAGTTCGTTTTTGATCCGGGGCACTACAAATGAAAACTAACAGAGAAGAAAAGAAATTGAAAATTAATATTAGTGTTAAATAGAGAATAAAAAGAGGATAAAATGAGATGAGTTTGAAAAAGAAATAATCGAAACTAAATTGTTTATCGAACTTTATTCTTAACTTTACTAATGCCATAATAATGAAGTCATGTTTAACATAATATTTAATCAGTATTCTATGTATAGTACTTTTATAAATATAAACCACACACTTGCAATTTAATTACTATTATTATAGTTTTTATACGGCACACATTTCTTATTATTACAACCTATAGTAAATAATAATTAAAAAAAATCACTTGAGTGAGTTTGTATTGTCATTGAAACTCGAGCACATAAAAATCAAAGGTTGTTGGATAATATACTATAAAAATCATTTAAAAATTAATTGTAAATAAATATATTCGTGTTCATAACAAAATTATATAATTTCCTTTCAATCTAATGTAATTTTTTTGATCATACTTATTTTTGTAAATATGTTGCGATGTAATTAGATTTTTTAAATTGTATATTCTTATTTCTAAAATATTCTGCTTCCAATCCAAAAATCAAACAAGTAATAATATGATATAAGTATTACGCTAAAACATGATCCATTTGTTATAATTCTTAATTCCATAGTATGAAATTCCCATTTGAACAACAACTAAGTTTTTCTGGTAAATTAAAAATCATAATTTAAACCACAGTTTGTTTTGAATCCTTATTATAGAAAAATTAACTCTATCATACTTAATTAATTTTTTTATGAAATCATAAATAAATAGTTGATGTTGCATATGATTGTAATATTTTGCATTGGTAATAAAAAGGGAATTCAAAAAAGGAGAACTCCAAATAGATATTAAAAATGCTAGAAAATGTCAAGATAAGAAACCGAATTTTCTTATTCAATATCCCATTATTAGAAAGTCACATGTTCAAACCTTATAGCTGAAGGAATTTAAGAGAGACTCTTATTTAATAATGCATAAGGGACAGATTGTGCATCTACCGATATCTTTTTATTTTATGAGATAACTACGTCCAGCTATACGTAAGTTATTATTTATTTTTGGATCCAAAACATGTGGATGCCGATTTAGAACCTACATATAGTTAACACAGACCACCTCCTACTAGGGAACAAATAGCAGCTGGGGGTATCTTTTCTTCACCGAGATTACTACTGTCAGTAATGATGCTTGATTTTGAAGCTAATGCAACTGGGGGTTTATCTCCAAAAATTATTGGCGTTCCAAAAAAATCAAATAGTCTCTCCATGAGTAAATTCCCTCGATCTCTTTCTTCAACGAGATTACTACTGTCAGTAATGATGTTTGATTTCGAAGCTAATTGTTTACATAGACCACCCCCTGCTAGGGAACAAATAGCAGCTGGGGGTATCTTTTCTTCACCGAGATTACTTGTGGTTTCCAATCTTGAGTTTGTCTCCCCTAGAAGACGAGTTGCACCATTAGATGAGAGATACATGATTATCAACATCGCAACAAAAATGAATACTCGTGGATAAGCCATTCTGATAGATGAACACCCTTGTTTCCTTAACATTAACAAAGAAAATATGAACTTCTATGGTTCGATATTTAATCCATATATATAGTGAATTGAGAAAATAATATATTACACATATGAATAAAATTATCATGAGTATATCTCACTAACATTAATGTGGAGTATTTTAAAACGATTAAGTTAGGTTCAATTTAATTAACAAAAATAACCACTCATTAATTTATACCTAACCTATAAAGAATATATAAATATATCTATGTATGCGTGTATACATATAGTATCTATGAGAAAATTTTTTTTCATGGTATACATTAGTTGATTCAAAAGACGATCTTCAATAAATTTGCACGTATTATCTTTTTATTAATTAAGGAAGAGTTATATTAATATATGTATGGTGTGTTATGCTATTATACTATAATGCCAAGAAAATAAAATAAAAATTAAAACGTAGGCTTGTAAAGTCGAATAATCGAAATTTTGTGTAGTAAGTTGGAGTTTGGGAATAAATCAAGGAAAGGTCTTGATTTGTATGCATTTAACGTTAATAATTTAACTAAGGTGTCAATGATATATTTGTCGGATATCTAATATAACCGTGGATGTAATAACAAAATTGTTTTCATCTATTGATGATTAAAGTGGTTATATTATCAAAATCTCTAAAATTATAACTTATAAAAATCTTCATATATATTAACACGCTCGTATAATAAAATCATATATAGTTATTTACTTGTAAAAGAATTTTGTGAAAACATAAATTTTAGTTATGTATATCATCCATAAAGTCAAATAACTTTAATTTTGAAACTATATTGACTAATATAAATATTTTATTTTTAATTTAAGTATGAGGTTGAAAAAACAAATTACACATATAGATATATATTTACATATATATTTGATTTTTATTAGGAAATTCTGACTTATGATTGCCTTATTATTATAGCTCAAAAAAATTCCTACATTTTAACAAAACCTTTATTATCAAGAACATCCATGAAACCCAAATATATATATATATATATATATATATATATATAACAGTGTATGAAAATCTTGTTCACAGTTTTATCTAATAATTATAATTGTTTATCGAACTTTATTCTTAACTTTACTAATGCCATAATAATGAAGTCTTGTTTAACATAATATTTAATCACTATTCTATGTATAGTACTTTTATAAATATAAACCACACACTTGCAATTTAATTACTATTACTATAGTTTTTATACGGCACACATTTGTTATTATTACAACCTATATTAAATAATAATTTAAAAAAATCACTTGAGTAAGTTTGTATTGTCATTGAAACTCGAGCACATAAAAATCAAAGGTTGTTGGATAATATACTATAAAAATCATTTAAAAATTAATTGTAAATAAATATATTCGTGTTCATAACAAAATTATATAATTTCCTTTCAATCTAATGTAATTTTTTTGATCATACTTATTTTTGTAAATATGTTGCGATGTAATTAGATTTTTTAAATTGTATATTCTTATTTCTAAAATATTCTGCTTCCAATCCAAAAATCAAACAATTAATAATATGATATAAGTATTATGCTAAAACATGAACCATTTGTTATAATTCTTAATTCCATAGTATGAAATTCCTATTTGAACAAATTTAAACCACAGTTTGTTTCAGAATTTTGTTAATTTTGGTATTCATAGAATTTGTATTGAGAGTTGTTAGTTAGGAAAAATCTTAATTATAGTATAAGAGAAGGTCTCTTGTGCCTCGGGGGCACGGATCTTAGATTCGTGCCTCCAATCCGACCCGACTCCATATATGTATAGGTATATATATATATATATATTGTGTAATACCTAAAAGATATTTATATAATACCTGAGAGATATTTAACATATACAAATACCTATAAGGTATTTATATAATATCTGAAAGAAATATGTATGATACTTATGTGTAATACCTGAAAGGTATTTATGTAATACCTGTGAGTAACATATACAAATACCTATAAGGTATTTATGTAATATCTAAAAAAAATATGTATGATACTTATGCGAAATACCTGAAAGGTATTTATATAATACATGAGAGTAATATATAAAAACCTATAAGATATTTATGTAGTACCTGGAAGTAATATGTGTGATATTTAAAAGATACTTGTATAAGGTATTTATGCCTGAAAGTAATATGTGTGATACCTAAAAGGTATTTATGTAATACCTGAGAGTAATATATACAAATACCTATAAGGTATTTATGTAATACCTGAAAGTAATATGTGTGATAATTAAAAAATATTTGTGTAATACTTGAAAGTAACAAATACAAATACCTATAAGGTGTTTATGTAATATTCGAAAGAAATATGTCTTAAAAGATACTTGTGTAATACCTGAAAGGTATTTATGTAATACCCCTAAGAGTCACATATACAAATACCTAAGGTAATTATGTAATATCTTAAATGATTTTATGGCAATTTGAAGAAGAATAAAAACAAGAAGATATACAAGAAAAAGATTGTAATAAACAAATAAGAAGAATAACAAATCAATAAGAAAAGAGGCTAAGAAGAAGAAGGAGAAATAAGAAAAAAAAAAGAGGAAAAAGAAGAAAACAACATTGTTTCTGTATAATACTTTAAGAGTAGATATGTGATACTTAAAATGTGTGGTACTTGAAGAGAAAATGTGTGATACCTGAACATAATACATTATGTGATATCTGAAGAGTAGATGTGTGATACCTGAAGAGAAAATATGTGATACCTGAACATAATACATTCATTATATATAATCAGATGCATGCGCGGTGCACACCAACTATGGTGTGGCCGCGCGTGGGGGCGCGGGTAGGAGCGGTCCACGCGCCAGGTCGGGTCGGGGGCATATAAGTTTTTTCCATAGTATAATTATATAGGACCAAGTCCCGTTTTATCTTGTTTATAAGTCAAAGAAGTTTTTATACCTCTTTTTTTTAAATTACTTTTTTATCCATTTTGTAGATATTTCACTATTCACATTCAAATACTATCTCTTAGTCATATCTAATCTTTACTCACAAAAATTAAATGTAAACACACCTTTAAATACAAAAGATAATTTCAAAATACAACAAATTCATATCCTCCAATTTTGAAAAAGTCATATATATTTCAAATTTGATTTCTTTCCCATACCCTAATGGCGGTAACAGAGAACCTTTATGTTGTTGAAACTCTGATGACAACCCTTTGCTATGGATGATGCATAGTTTTAAGAGGTGAGAGACACACAAAGGCGCAAAGACTGTCATCGAACTTAAGGTGAGAGGTGCACGCCTCTATTCCAAAGGCATGCGCAAAAAATAATAAAAATCAATAAAAAAACATAAATCACTTAAAAAAGCTAATAAATCACATAATTTAAAGTTCACACTTCAAGTCTCAACACAAAAGCTAATAAATATCATGTAAAACACATCAAAACATCAACTGGAAATGAGAACATGAAACAGAAGTCCATCACTTTAACTCTCCAACTAAATTATCAGTCATCCTCTTCCTTATCATCATCATTATCATCATCAAACTCAGGCAATAGCTTTTCTTCTGCACCACTTTCCTCATCTTCATATTCATTTCATCTTCATCATCTAGGAGTGTTAATGATGAGACCACGCTCTTCTTTTTTCTTTCTTTTTCACATTCCCCTTCTCTCATAGACCTTTTTGTTTCTCCTTGTTCACTTGTGTAGCGGAGAACTTGAAGTGCATTGTTTTTCTTTATGTTAGAAAATAAATATTTAGATTTTGATGAGACAAAATACAAGTGTAATAAAAAATACAGTATCATATTTTTCACAATATTTGATTGAATTTAAAATAGACTAAAGAATGGGAAGATATCAAGTGAAAACCTTGTTGCAGGTTGTAGAAAACAGCCATTGCAAGCTGCATAGATGAGAACATACTGTATGATGCACGAAAGCAGATGTTGTATACAGAAGTTAAGAACTTGTTGCACAACATCCAAGCTATTGCGCCTTGTATGCTGCATGTACCTAGTGTAGATCAAAGAACAACTAGATAAACCACTAGTTGATGTACGGGGAAGATCAAATTATTTCCGATGAAGGATCTTGTCAACGGTTGAAAATATAGCCAGTAAAGATAAAAATTTCTTATAAAGTTTCTAGCTAATAGCTCGCTGACACCTAGTTTGACAGAATACATAAAGCTACAACCTAGGACAGTGACAACAGAAGAATTTAATGCATCCTGAAGTGTAAGACAATACATAATTAATGCACAGTCTTACACCAAGCTAAGAGAATATTATTTTCAAGATCTAGAGGTTGCTTTCACATTAGTTAAAGACCACTTATATACTTTGACCATGTTACTGTCTATTAGGTTGTTTTAGAAGTCCTCAATTAGAAATGAAGAAATTTCCTTATTGAATGTAAGTTGCTAAAGTTTCAGCAACTATCATGTATGGGTTTAGGAGATCCTATGTGAGTCTTGTCTAATAGCTTGCAACAACCTATGTGGAAGTTGAGCTTTGTAATGTTCTTTATTGAGTTTAATGTTTATTAGTAAACAATCATATAAATCAAATATTGCTTAACAAAGTTCCTCCTACAGTAGGAGTAGATATTAGAGAAGATTCTCGAGAATTGACTTAACAGATATTATGGGATGTGATTAGCTAGAATTAAGGTTGATAATATTCTTTTATATTTTGTTACCTTTCTGTAGTATATATCTTCTGTATTGTACTCAAAGTTAATCAATACAAAAAGCACCTTTATCATCTTATATGGTATCCAGAGAGTCACTCTCTCACGAGAAATGTCAATCCATCGTGACCTAATTTTTCTATCTCTTATGGCTGACACTTTCATCTCACCACCTATCATCCCCATCACTTCTGCTCAACACATTCCCACAAAATTAACCTCCACAAACTATATATCATGGCATGGTAATGTTCTTGCAATCTTTAATGGATTCCATCTAACTCATCACATCACCAGCAAGTCTCCTTCCGTCTTCATAGATGATGGTTACACGCCAAACCCAGCCTTTCCATCTTGGTTCTGACAGGATCAATTGATTCTTGGAGCTATCCTTGGATCACTCTCTGGTGAGATTCAACCACTTATCTCAGACGCACCTAACACCACTGCTACCTGGTCTACCCTCACAAGCCTATTTGCAAGCAACTCTCACCAACGTATCATGTAACTCAAAGCCGATCTCTCTCGAATTTCGATTGGCTCCCGCACCATTAATGAATATATGCATGACATAAAGGCAAAGACTGATGAATTGGCTCTCATAGATCAGCCTCTATATGCTGATGATTTAATCATTCACGTTCTTAATGGCTTGGGCTATAATTATAGGGAGGTCACTGGTGACACCCCTATCACATTTGCTCAACTTCACGACAAGTTTCGACAACATGAGATCTATCTCACCAACCTTGAAGCCACCAATACATCCCTTCTTGCCACTGCTAATTCAACCCAATCTAATGCCATCCATAATACACCACGTCAACACTATCACAACAACAACAGTCAAAACCATCCTAATCAAGGTGACCAGCAACCTTCTCGTGGAGGTCGGAATCTCCATGGACGTGGAGTCTCTCAAAATCACGGTCGTGGATGCGGTCGTAATAAAAACAATCCCGTTGTGTGTCAGATTTGTGCTTGCCTAGGACACACCGCACTACAGTGTCGCCAGTTAAATGCTTCTGTTAATGTGGCTCACACCCCCACTACAACTCAGTCCCCAAACTCTTGGCTTGTTGACTCCGGTGCATCCCACAACCTTACAAATGACTTGGAAAATCTTTCAATCCATTCGGAGTACGACGGAACAAATGAGATCTAAATAGCGGACGGATCTGGGTTGCCCATAACCCATGCTGGTAAATCTCACTTAAAATTTCCGTCTCGTAATTTTATTCTGTCAAATGTTTTGTATGTCCTGTCTGCAAAGCAAAACCTATTATCTATCCATCAATTTACTAAGTTGAATGTGTCATTGGAAATTTTTTCCATCTCACATTATTGTGAAGGATCGTCTCATGGGAGCGTTGCTGGCCCACAACCCATGTAAAAATGGTGTTTACCATATCTGCACATCATCATACTATATTTAGTCTCAATCAAAGTTTGCTGCATTAGGGGTTCGAACCACACCCATCAACTGGCATGCCCGCTTAAGACATCTCTCATTGCGAACCAGTTCTGCTATTATTTCCCAATTTAAACTCCCTATTTCAAATAAGTCCCGTTTTGAGGACATGGATTGTATATCTTGCAAGATCTGAAAGGCCCAAAAATCACCATTTAATGATTCTTGTTTTACTGCTACACACCCTTTGCAATTTGTTTATGCTGATGTGTGGGGCCTAGCACCGATTATTGCTATTGATGGATGTTGTTACTTTTTATTATTGGTTGATCTTTTCAGTCGATATTACTGGATTTTTCCGTTGCAGGCTAAATTGCAGGTTACAGATATATTTAAACAATTTCACCTACTGGTTGAAAAATAGTTTTATCACTTAATAAAAAATATTTACTCTGATAATGGTTGAGAATTCATTACCTTGAGGCTGTACTTTGTCGCCAATGGAATAAATTGGTTGACATTTACACCACATACACCACAACATAATGGCATTTGTGGAGTGATGAAACCGACATATTCTAGAAGTTGGTCATGCATTCTTGCATCATTTTGGGCTTCCACCGCAATTTCGGTCCTTCACGGTTCAAACTGTTGTTTATCTTATTAATAGGTTACCCACATCTCTACTTCGATCAAAACACTACTGTATTATTTCAACAAGAACCGAACTATTTGAAATTCTGGACGTTTGGCTGTTTATGCTTTCCGTGGCTTCATCCATATTTTCCGTAAAAGTTATCATACCCATCAAAGTCGTGCATCTTTATCGGATATTCTACATCGCAAAGTGCCTATAAATGTTTTGATCCAACTACAAACCGTATCTATATCTCTAGGCATGTTCAATTCAGTGAGTTTCAATTCTGGATCGTGAAATCCACAACACCAGCCCCCAACTGCGAAAGCTCAAGCCCGTAGATGTATTTACAACCTCTTGACCCTCCTCCACCAGGTTATGCAATGGCAATGCCTTTTGGGCCCAACTTAGTAGAAAATCCGCCTAACTCAGCAGAAAATTAGCCCAACCTCATGAGTCACCACCAACCGCCCTACTCATCATGCCCATCCTCAGATTCTTCCACTGGGTCGAACGCTCCAACAATGTGTCAACTAACTTTACAAACTGATTCAAGCAAGCAATCATCCACATTGGCCTTTGATCCTATTGCACAAATAGGTTCATCTCAGATGGTCAATTCTATTCCTCCTCAGTGCACCCATACTATGTGCACAAGGAGCCAAAACAACATCTACAAGCCGAAGAGGTTGTTTGCAGCCACCAAATACCTATTGTCTGCTAATGTTGAACCAAACTGTGTTTCCAAAGCTTAGCTGACCCTCGTTGGCGCAGTGCAATAGCACATGAGTTCACAACTCTCCAACGACATGACACTTGGAATCTAGTCCCTCCACCACCCGAGCCAATATTGTTGGATATAAGTGGATATTCCGTATTAAATGGAAGCCCGACGACACCATTGATAAATATAAAGAAAAATTGGTCGCTAAGTGGTTTCATCAACGAATTGGTGTTCACTACGGTGAGACCTTCAGCCTCGTAGTCAAACTAGTCACCATTCGTACGATGTTGACTCTAGCTCTTGCTCACAATTGGCCTCTTCAATAATTGGATATAAGCAATGCTTTTCTTCATGACAATCTAAACAAATATGTCTACATGTTGCAGCCTCCCGATTTTATCAATCCTATCAAGCCAAATCATGTGTGTTTTCTTCAAACATACTTATATGGCCTTCGCCAAGCCCTTCGTGCAAGATACTAAGCTCTCAACTCTGTGCTTATCTCATTTGGGTTCCATCAATCTCTGTCTGACACGTCTCTCTTTATATTACATCAAAGGTCTCTCTGTCTCATTGTCTTGGTTTATGTCGATGACTTTATCATAACCGGGTCCAGCATACCTCACATTGTCAACTTAACTAGGCACCTGCAAAAATATTTTGCCGTAAAAGTCCTTGGCGAACTTTTCTAATTTTTTGGTGTCGAGGTGGCCTATTGCAAAGAAGGGTTGTTGTTGTTGTTGCAACATTAATGCATAGTTGATCTTCTACATCAACACATAACATGAAAGGTGCTAAACCTCTTTCCACACCAAGCTCTTCCAAACCTGGCTACGATAGCACCACAGTTGATTCAATTGAGTATAGAAGTGCCATATGAGGTCTTCAATACTTAAATATCACAAGGTCAGACATTGTATTCACTGTCAATCGGCTTGCATAGTCAATGTCCAAGCCTACTGCGGCTGATTGGAGAGCAGTCAAACGCTTATTTGGATATGTAAAGGACACCTTACACTTTGGCTTATTACTACGCCGACCATCCGAACTTTCTATTACAACTTATTCTAATTCCGACTTTGGTAGTGACCCTTGTGGTGGTAAGTCCACATCAGCATACATTGTCTCTCTTGGACCGAATCCGATATCTTGGTGTTCGCGCAAACAAAATGGTGTCGCTCGTTCTTCAACTGAGGCAGAATATAAGGCACTTGCTTCCGCCGCATCTGAAGTTTGTTGGATCACTCATCTATTTCAAGAACTTGGCATCCCTACACCTTTCACTCCTCGAGTACTTTGTGACAAAATGGGTGCAACTCGTCTAGCTCTCCATCGCATTCAACATTCATGAATGAAACATATCACAATTGATATACACTTTGTTTGTAACCTCTCTTCTAAAGGACTGCTAAATGTCTCCTATGTTAACACCATTGACCAACTAGCTGACTTACTCACCAAACCGTTGCCTAGATCACGGTTCGAACTCTTGAGATCCAAAATCTCTATTGTCGATGGCATGTTGATTTTACGAGGGCGTATTAGAGAAGATTCTGGAGAATTGACTTAACAAATATTATGGGATGTGATTAGCTAGAATTAAGGTTGATAATATTATTTCCTATTTTATAACCTTTCTGTAGTATATATCTTTAGTATTGTACTCAAAGTTAATCAATACAAAAAGCACCTTTATCATCTTATAGTAGAGTGGATTAGAACTCCACCCTTAAACCACTATAAACTCTTGTGTGTTTATTTATATTTTTGTATCTTGCATATTTATCCTATTGTATTTACATACTCTGTCATACATCTTAAAATCCTCGTGTGTTAGGAACCACGAGACTTGTAGCTCAATGGTATCTTACCTTTACAAGTTTTTTTGTCTTTATTATTCTTCTCTCTTCACCTTCCACCAACTCATTAAAAAAAATCATTATATGTTAGACTGTTAGGGTGTCTTTAACAATACTACATATACATATAGATTTAAGATGTCATATTATTGTTGAATCAAAAGTTAAATATCCTACTGATTTTAAACATATATATATATATATCTTCAATTAGGATTGTGCGCAGATTTTGGAGATTATTGAAACTGAATCAAAATCCAAATCGAAAAAGTTTCAAGCTGAAAATTTCCGTTGATGTTTTGACTTTCCCGAACCGAATTGAACTGAAATTTCTTTTAGTTTCATTTTGGAGATTTTTCAATAATTTGAACCGAAAACTAAAATGAATTGGAATCGAACCAAATTGAATTGAAACAAACCAAAAAATTGATTTTAAATAATTATATACATGTCATTGAATTTTTTATATCTTGATATAATTACATGATATATATTTAATTAAGTTAATAGTTTATGATGATAATTGAAATTTTCAAATTTTAATAATTAAAAACAATAAACTATATACCAATGAATCTTATTAAGAAAATAAATATAAAATTTTAAATTATAAAATTTTTTGTAACTTTTAAAATGCAATATTTAACTTTTAGTTGTTAATGAAACTTTGTTGGTACATGATAAATTAGATTTTAGTTATTTATTTTTCGAGTTTGATTCATCTAAAATGAATTTTCCCTTTTTTTGTTTTTGTTTTTTATTTTAATTTTTCTAAGTCTCTAAATATCCGTTCCGAACTGATCGGACCAGTAGATCCAAATCTCCAAACTGAATCAAACCGAATTTTTTTTGATCTGGTTCTGAAAATCTTTTTATTTTGGATTGGTTTATGAGATTTTCAAATCTTTGAACCAACCCAGATTGTGCACACCCCTATCTTCAATCATACAATCCAAAAGGTTAACTATTAAACCAAACCACTAATTTAATAATCAATACCTATAGTTATAGCGAAAATGAAAAAAATGCCTATAATAGGGAACTCTTCATATGTCCACCATTGATGTGTAATGATCTCATCCGCATAAAATATGTAAAGTGAAATTAATAGATATAATAGATATCTGACACATCAATAGTAGGCACATATTAATATGCTCACGATTGGTAAGGTAATTGGGCTACTCAACCTTTCTATTAAGCTTCAGGGTAGGCGAGTGGGTTTATTCTCCATTTCTCGACTCCATTATTTTCATATGTAATGTCAAACCATTTGGATCAATGTCCCCAGGACTGATAGTTATGGAACCAAAATTGAAATTCTCTTTCATGAAAATTTCCAAATTTAATAATCAACCTAGCGAAAATTGCAAATATATCAACTTCTCTTAAAAATATTATTCCCCTACCCACTGTGGGCATGTCTTAAAATGTCCACTGTTATGTGTAAGATCTAATCCCTCTAAATATTTTGATAACTTTTTTATATAACAGGTTTCTGCCTTAAAAGAGAACGCAGTAACCTGTCTCGAACCAGCAACTTGGCCAAAGGCTGAATCAGGTTACTGACCCGGTATCAGAATCCAGCAGAATATACTCGATAGAGTTTCTATTTTGGAAAACGTTTTCTTTTGCAAATATGATGTTTGACAAAGAGTTTTAGCAGTATGCTTGTGATGTATGCAATAGGATAGATATGCTCAGAATATAAAGTGCGACATATAAATGAAAACAATAAACACTTATGACTTATAGTGGTTCGAAGGTGGTGTAAGCCTCTATGTCCACTTTACTACTTCCTAGAGGAGGAACTTCGTTAGGTCAGTTCGATTTACAAGTCCAGCTTTACAAACATCTTCCTAACAAGCTACGCCTACTAGAATCTCAGATTCCTAGGCCACAACCCACACAGGGTACATATTCCCACACAGGGCAAATAGCCTATACGAAGACTATACACTTAGCAAGGATCCAATCCTATCAACTAAGTTACACCAAAACAACCTAGCATACACAACACAATGGTTAAAAGATACACAGTTCTTCAACTATAGCAGCGAAGTCAGTCTTGAACTTGAGAGCTCCAATGCTTGAAAGGTAGACTGCTTCTTGAAGGTTAAGGGGTTGAACTTGGGGAGCTTAGAATAAGCTCTTGGAGTATTTCTGATTTTTCTATCGGCTATGCTCGGCTCTTCAGAGGCTGTACAAAGGAAAGGCTTAGAGACTAAGCTTTGGAGTGTTTCTGATTTTTCCATCGACAAGTTCAACTTCAATGGCTGGACAAGGGAAGCATAAAATAATTTTTGGAGTGTTTCTGATTTTCCCATCGACTATGCTCAGCACACCTCACTTTTTCTGGTTACTAGCACCTTCTATATATAGATGTAGGAAAAGTATCCATTGAAGAGAGATACTTCACTATTTGATTTGAAGCTAGATCTCCAAAGATCTTTTCTCTTGAGGCCGCATTAAATGCATTTGATCTACTTCTGACATTGATCATTTAATGCGCCTACCATTGCAAATGCTTCTGATATTGATCATTTAATGTGTCTACCATTGGTATTTGGACTTTCTAACACGCTTGTTGACACGACAAGACAGTATGGGTCCACTTCTAAGGTTCATGCAACGACTACTTGATCTTGCTGTTCTTTGCTGCTCTTCCTCATACTGCATGATCTTCCTCTTGCTGCATAGATGAGTAGTGCTTATCTTTCTACTAAAGATCTGTTGGCTACTTCCTAATGTCTCCAGTAAGCTGCTTCTTTTCCTACTGCTTCAAGCTTGCTGCTTCCTCAACTTTCTGTTTACTTCAGCTTGCTGCTTCTTGTTTCAGCTTACTGCTTTTAAAAGATATCTTCATATATCTTCTAAGGTTGGTTTTCCTTATCTTAGAAAACCATTACATGATCTTATCCAAAGATAGGGAGCTGAAGATTATGTAATCATTGTGGAAACTAGATACCGATATCCTAAGCAAATTGTTTTGTCTTATTACGCAACCTGTTTTGTCTCGTCAAAATAACTACTGAAATATCCCAATAGTAACTTATTTAAGAATTACAAGAATGAGGTAGATAATCAATGAAATAGCAAGATCAAAGTTATAAGAAGTGATAGAGGTGCAGAGTATGTGGCACCGTTTGAGGAGTTGTGTTCACAAAATGGCATAATTCATCAAACAATGGCTTCTTACTCGCCTCAATCAAATGGCGTGGTCGAATGTAAAAATCGTACTCTAAAGAGATAATGAATGTCATGCTTATTAGCTCGGGGTTACCACAAAATCTATGGGGATAAGCCATTTTAACGACAAATTACATTTTTAATAAGAACGAAATCCCCTACGAAATGTGGAGAGGACGTAAATCCTCATATAAATACCTCAAAGTGTGGGGGTGTTTGGCTAAAGTGAAGGTACCACCTCCTAAGCAAATAAAAATCAGTCCTAAAATGATCGATTACATATTTGTGGGTTATGCACTAAATAGTAGTGCTAATCGCTTTTTAATCCACAAGTCGGAAATACCCGACATGATGGAGGGAACCGTGATAGAATCAAGGAATGTCATATTTTTGTAAATGTGCATCCTTGTAAAGAAATGATAGAAACGAGCTCTAATAAAAGAGCATTAGATCAAGCGACAAGTAGTTCTAGTCTTCTTGGAAAAGGAACCTAGACGTAACAAAAGAGTAAAAATTGCTAAGAACTTCGGTCCTGATTTCATCACCTATATGTTGGATGATGAACCGAGGTCAATCAAGAAAGCTCTATCAAGTCTTGATGCTCCACTTTGGAAAGAAGCGATCAATAATGAGATTGATTCTATCATGCAAAACAACACGTAAGAGTTAGTTGATCTTCCTTCTGGTTGTAAGCCCTTAGGATGCAAATGAATCCTAAAAAGGAAATATAAGGCTAATGAGAGCATAGAAAAATATAAAGCTCATCTAGTAGCCAAAAGCTTTAGACAAATAGAATGAGATGACTTCTTCGACACGTATTCACCTGTGACGAAAATTACATCGATACGTGTGCTTCTAGCGATTGCTGTTTTGCACAATCTTGAAATTCACCAAATGGATGTGAAAACGGCATTCTTAAATGGTGAGCTAGAAGAAGAGATCTACATGGATCAACGTAGTACCTGGACAAGAAAAGAAGGTATGTAAACTTGTTCGGTCCTTATATGGACTAAGCAAGCACGAAGCAATGTCACGTTAAATTTGATAACATTATGTTGTCAAATGGCTTCAAGATCAACGAGTGTGACAAATGTGTTTACATCAAGGACACACCCAAGACTTATGTCATCATGTGTCTTTACGTAGATGACATGTTGACCATTAAGTCATAGTTGAAACGAAGCGCATGTTGAAACGAAACTTCGATATGAAAGATATGGGTGTGGAGGATGTGATTATTGGAATCAAAATTCTAAGGACTTCCGAAGGAATAACATTAACGCAATCTCACTATGTTGAGAAAGTGCTAAGAAAGTTTAATGCTTATGACGATCCAATGGCTAAAACACTTTTAGAGCTCAACGTACACTTGAGTAAAAACCAAGGTGAGCATGTAGCTCAAGTTAAATACACGAGGGTTATAGGAAGCCTAATGAACATAACAAACTGTATGAGGCCTGAACTTGCATGCTCGGTGAACAAGTTGAGTAGATTCACGAGTAGTCCAAGTAACGAGCATTGGAAAGGTCTCGTGAGAGTCTTGAGATTCTTAAAGTATACTCTCGACTATGATTTACATTACTTGAGATACCCCGCCGTGCTTGAAGGGTATAGTGATGCAAATTGGATTTCAGACACGAAGGACTCTTTTTCCACGAGTGGATACATTTTCACTATAGGTGGTGGAGCCGTGTCATGGAAATCCACGAAACAAACGTGCATAACGTGTTCTACCATGGAATCCGAGTTTATAGCTTTGGATAAGGTAGAAGAAGAGGCCGAGTGGCTTCGAAATTTTCTCAAGGATATTCCTTATTGGAGTAAGCCGGTTCCGACCATGATGGTGTATTATGATTGCCAAGCACCATAGGTAGGGCAATGAATAACATGTACAACGGTAAGTGGAGACATATACGTTGTCGACATAATACCGTGAGACAATTGATCTCGACCAGCGTGATGTTGATCGACTACGTAAAGTCTAAAGATAATTTGACTGATCCTTTGATGAAAGGGTTAAATCGAGATCAATTGAATAAGTTGTTAGGGGAAATGAGATTAAAATCCACGACTTGAAAACTTTCTAAGTGGACACCTAACCATGTGGATTAGAGATCCCAACAACATGGTTCAATGGAAAAACTAAACTAAGAAAATTAGTTGAGAACACTTCAAAAACTGATGCAGCGGGTGCAGTATGCTGATCTACCGTGAGCAATATACTGATGCACCATGTGTAGTAACGTATCTAGAATGCTGAAAACACCGTGTTGCAGAATACAACGTCGTGAGTGTTTTTTGACTGTTTCTTATTTTTGAATGAGACATTAACTTGCATTAAAAGACCTGTTTTTTTGCAGTAAATTCTCATCAATTTCAGGTGTAACCCCCATATTGGAGACCTATATATAGGGGTCATCATGCATCATTTTTAATACATCGAAATCAAAACTCTTGCATTGTTTTCCATCATTGCATCAGCTCAATTCTCAAACCACTAAAATTCACCGGAGCTCTCGAGTTTGTGGTGCTACTACTCTAAAGACAAAGTCATTTTATCTTTGGGAAACGATACGTACGGTTCCAGTGAGCACTACCCTAGGCGTATCTCGTCTTAAGGAGAGAGGGCTTTATCGACTCGACTTAATGTTTGTTTAGTTTGTTTCTATCTTTCTGTTCGACATTCTTTTGCCCACTATCGGATACTATTTTTGTAACATCAACATGTTCAATCTTTAGTTTACGTTTGCTTATCCAATTCTCTTATGTAATTCTCTCATTTGATGTTGAAAAATTATGAACCCCCCAACAGCTATGTATGTGTGTGTCTATATATATGACTTTATTATTTGTTTTTTTAGGAAATATTCTACAGCGGAGGTGAGTCATCGACAAATATAGTAGAATGGTGCATGACTGAGATGATAAGAAATCCAACACTACTAGAAAAGTCACAAAAGGAAGTATGAGAGATATTTGATGTCAAAGGATATGATCAAAGGTAAGCTAGTACACTTGAAATTGGTGATCAAAGAGACACTAAGAAAGAAGCCAACCATGTCAAATCAATGGCTACAAATTATCAGCAAAAACCAAAGTGATAATAAACAACGGCGCATTGGCAAGAAACCTCAAGTAGTGAAATAGCTCAATCGATTACAAAGGGAATGATTTCCAATACATACCTATTAGGGTGGGAAGAAGGATATGCCCAACAATGTCTTTTGGGCATCCAAACATGGATGCTTTCAATGCTTCTCTATCATTTCGATTGGAAAATGCCTAATGGGATGAAAACACAAGAGTTGGATATGAGAGAGGCAGTTGGAAAACACCATTTGATTCTGGTTCCCACTGTTATGATGCCTTTGAAGCAGCTTAAGAAAGCTTTTTCTTTTGGTTATTTGTTTTAATTTGTGCTCTTATTGTTTTTGTTTGTGTTTTTTATTTATTTTTGGGAGTGGTTAGAGGTTTCTATTAAAGCAAATATGTATTCTACTTAATGAATACACTTTATTTTAATCGTGAAATGTTTATTGAAATAGTGAAATTCAAATTATGATAAGTTACTAGATTTCGAAACATAATTGTATATACGTATGATATAAAATAAATCGTGAAAATTGAAAATTATATTATGTCAAATGTAATTTTTCAATTTAAAACATAAATTTCACAATATTAAATGAAAGGTTAAAAAATTTTCACTCATGCGACAATTTATTCCATAATATAAAATGTGAAACATAAAAATGATTTATATTAGTGTAAAACTATTTACAATTGTTCACTTATGCTAAAATTACTTAATCCATATACTAAATAAATAATATTTTACACAAAATAAATTGTTATAGATGACATTAATTGATTTGTATGATATATTACACTAAATAAATTACTTACGTGATACAAATTAAGTCATAGGTATATATCTTCTTTTATTTATTCTTCGCATCTTCTCCATAGGAAAATAAGTGGTATGTGGCTCTTTTTAACATAATGAATTTAAGGATTTTATTTCGTTAATACATTTGAGTGGTATTTAAAAAAAACCCTTATGTATGAAGTGATAATACAACTATTCAACTGTTTGGACAAAAAAACTAGTAAAAATATGTCACGTATAAGTCACGTGTCAAAATCTGGTGAAAGAAGATCGGAAAATTAGTTTGGTGGTTTAAGTGTCAAATCCCTATAGTTTATATATATATATATATATATGATGGTTTATGTGCAAAATCGTTGATAGTTTGACGTGGTTGTTGCAATTACCTTATAATTAACTAATTAATCTTTTCATTTGAATAAACTACTAATTGAATAATATCCACCAAACATATATTTTAATACATTTTTGTTGGTCCCAAGTTCATAGAGTTTAAAGATGGATGAATGAATCTTGTTAGGAAACTGATGTTTAGATTTAATGAGATAAAACACATATGTAATAAGAAATTACAGTACCTCATTTTTCACAATGTTTAAGTGGAACTAGACTAGGTTCTGAATTTATAGTATATGATGAAGAATGGTGAAAAACACGTAAAGACCTTGTTGGAAGCTGTAAAGGAACAATTGATGTATGAAGTAAGTTTGCAAAAAGTCAAAACATGCAACATAACCAATCTGTTGTAAGTAAAGACAAGTTGCAGCAACGTCACAAGATACAACAAAAATCCTTCAACCCCACGAATACCAAAACTATATGTCCAAACCTGAAGAAGTTTATACTCCAGGAAGATATAGTGGAAGACCACACCAATACGGTGTAGGTAATACAAGAAAAGTTCCTACACACACTAAGCATAAACAGTATGCAACAAAAACTACTTACAGATAGAGAACCAACTATACTTACAACAAACCAATTATTGTTAAGCAAGTATAGGTTCCTAAAGGAACCAACTCCAAAGGACTCGTACTTGTATATGTACCTAAATCTATCTGAACTATATGCAGAAACAATTGTCAGAAAGCAGCAGTGAAGTATGATACATTGATAGTGGCTGCTTATGACACATGATTGGCAACAAGAAAGCCTTGAAAGTGTAGCGCCCCGGATCAAAACGAGCATAATTGATTAATTAAATATTTAAGACTATAATTTAATAATTATGTGCGTATGCTTTGCCTGTTTAATTAATTTTGTGCGTTTCAGATATGTGTTTAATGCACAACTTAGATGGATAATATTTCTAGACATGAAACCTAGAATATTTCTATACCACCAATGAACAGTAATGAAGAATTTTCTCCCGATGAACAGTAACGGGATATTTTGGTGAATTGGGAATTTTCTATAAATAGGGGCTCTCCCGTTTCATTTTTTTACCGTTTTCCCGAACGTAACGAAAACACGTAAGCTCTATCTCCTCCCTCCTCTCCCTCTTTCCTCTCTTTTCTGCCACCATCGGTGGTGGCCGGAAAATCTGAAACTTTTCGATTTCGGCAGAAGTTTCAGATTTTCGCACACAACGTAGGTCTTGTCGAGACGAGTCTAGGATAGGTTTCGGATTTTGATTCTGATTTCTCGTTTGCCGGAAAACGGCGAAAAACAGCCTCTTAAACCGTAACCCTCACTTTGCACCACCTTCTCTCTCTCCTCTGTTTTCTTTCTCTCTCTACCTCCTCTTGCTGGAGCTGTGGCCGAAGAAGCTACCTGGGTGTGAGAGGGAGTTGAGGGGTGGTGGCGCCGCCGTGGGTAGCGGCGCCTAGCCAGAACAGAGGGTATATGTATGTAACGTGCATGTGTGTGTGTTGAGGGTGTGATAGTGTGTGTGTTGGTGTTGTTTGCTGTTGGGGGCGGCGCAGGTGGCGCCGTCATGTGGGAAGTGATGGCCGGCGCTGGTGATGCGCCGGCGAGGTGGTCCGGTAGGTGTCGCCGGCCAAGCAAAGCCGATGGTGTGTGTGTGTATGAGCATTGGTATATATGCTGTATAAGGGTGTTGGGCTGGTCTGGAAAGGTGGCCGGCGATGGGGGGTCACCGGGGGACGGGTTGGGAGTGGTCGCCGGCGATTGGAAGTCGCCGGCCGGAGTTTTGAAAGTTGGGGTTGGGTTTGAAAAACAGGGTATCGAAGGTTTTTGCGGCGAGGATTTGGGTACTATTCACCGCCGAAATCCAGCAAGGGATGGCCGGAGGTGGTAGCCGGCGGTGCGAGGTATCCTGCGAACTAGGTGGCGGCGGCGGAGGGCGGTGCCACCGCAGCTGGTGGCACCAGGAAGGTGGCAGGTCGAGCAGGGCGGCGCCAGGCGCACAGGCACACACAGTCGTGCACGGTGTGCACGGGCGTGCGCACGCCGGGTTGATCTATTGGACGATGGCGCCCGGGCGTGCCGGGTGTGTGTTGGGCGCGCGCGTCGGGAGCGGGCGATGGGAAGTGCGCGCACGACGCCGGGAGACGAGGGCGCGCGCGATGTCGTATTTTCGATATGAATCCCGTTTTTTCCACCGTACGTCAACATCTAGTCGTCGCCGACGAGATGTCGTGGACCGAGGGTCGTGGGCCAGGTCAAAGTCAACCTTTTGACTAAAATTACCATTTTACCCCTCAATCTTAAAATGCTCCGTTCGAGCTCGTTTCAACTCCGTTTGAGCTCATTCTTTTTCCGTTGTGATCCAAATTTCATTTCCTATCATCTCAGCCACTTAGAATGATCTATACCTATCATTTCTTGGACTCCAATCTTTAGATCTCTCGATCCGCCGCATAGTAAACGATCGTACTTTCGCCGGGAACGTTTATAGCTTTATTTGTACGTAATTAAGGATCTAAGAAATACCATAATTTGTGTAGGCTACCTGTTGGATTGAACTTTGAGACACGGGATTTGGAACACGAGATCATTGGTACTCGCTACTCACGTGGTAACCACCGAACAAGGTGGGGGTAATTTCTAACTCTTAATGTGTTTACAGTTTTCCCTATTACGAAGCATGAATGAGGAATACTAAATGTTGTGATCACATGCTATGATTACGTGTTCATGTTATACTGTGACAACGTGATTGAGTGTTATATTTCCGGTATTTTATATCTATGGACTGTTATAAGAGGCGGATTTCATCCCCACGAGTGTATTCAACACACTCACCCCCCACTTGTACTCACCCTACAGAAAATGAAGAGAGTCGAGATGCGTAGAAAGGATGGTGCCATATCAAATCTTCTCATTTGGTCTCTCTTTCAAAGCTTGTTGAAACGCTGTTTTAATTTTACACGTTTGTAAAAGATAAACTCTTCTCCTTTTCTTTATGGATCCTGATGATGTTCCGCTGCTATGTTTTAAACATTTTATTTCGGCTAGACGCCGAGGATTTGTATTTGTAAAATCGTCTCTTATCTGTTTCCAAAGATTTCTATTTGATATCATGCACGTCTTTTTCCCCTTCTTTCTTCACGCCCAAAGAGAAAACTCTGATATTTTTAACGAAAGAAAACGAGGTGTGACAGAAAGACTTCCAACCATGCAAAAGCCCTAAGGTGGTATTTGGAAATGATTCTAAAGGAAACACCAAGGGTATAAAAACTTAATCAAATGCAATGCATGCATCAATGAAGTACCCTATGTGAAATGATTAAAATACAACATCTGAGTATCAGTCAATTCTATGACAAAGGACACTCTATAAAATTCAACCTCAACAAATGTCTGATCAAGGATAACAAGACCAATGAAGTAAAGCTCACAGGAACAAGAAGATGAAATATCTACTTAGCAGATTGGAGTTCAACAACACAACCAACATGCTTTATTGCTAAAAGCTCACTAGATAGAATTAAGATGACTATGACACAAAATGATGAGTTTTCTGAACTTCAAAACTATAAACAAGCTAGTAAGGAAAGGTCTAATAAGAGGACTGGCAAACTTAGCTTTAAAAAATGAAAGTATATTTAGAGCATGTTAGAAAGGCAAATAAGTCAGAAGTTCATTTAAAGATAAAGTTAAAAAATCATCCCACTTAATCCTAGATCTATTACACATGGATCTCTTTGGTCCAACTAAACTTGTTAGTGTCAATGTTCGAAACTTATTTCTAACTTACTTAACCGCAAGTGTACGATGTCAACTATAGTTATGGCGAGCAAGGTCGATCCCACAGAGACTAGTGAATTAGAATTAAGTTAAGTACCTAATAATTTACCTAATTTTATCTAGGTGACTGAACTGAGAGAATTGTTTTAATTAACCTAAATCTAACATAAATCAACGAAATCAAAGATCAAACGAATAAGTATCAAGAAATATCAAAATTCGAACAAGGATCTCAAGGCTAAGATTTCATTCTACTTCAATCAAGTTTACTAATCTAGCAAAATCAAACTCAATCCAATTATCTTATGTGAATCACGAGTATAGATTAACCTCTCTCTCAAGCAACTTAATCCGTAGATTGATTATTAATGTTTGTATCTCTATCTCGCAATTAATAACCAACTTCCAAAAGCTCCTAAAATCTTATTCTCACCCTAATTATTACCCATCTCTCGATCTAGCAATTAATTGAAACGTGCATTCTCAAATCTATAATTAGATATTTTCTCTCGATCTTAATATAATTAATTAAAACATGGATAAATTTGGCTAAAATTCATACATGGAATAAATACAAAAAATCATGCATGAATAAGATATCATGGATTTAAAGGAAAGATTAAAACTAGAATTTCAACAAAATATCCATAGAATTACTCTTGTACCCTAAGACCACGAGATCCCTAGCTAATAATCATGTTCGTAATGCAAAATAAATTACAAGACGACATGATATAACTAGAAATAAAAT
Organism: Scutellaria galericulata; assembly: GCA_946896805.1. Taxonomy (NCBI): domain Eukaryota; kingdom Viridiplantae; phylum Streptophyta; class Magnoliopsida; order Lamiales; family Lamiaceae; genus Scutellaria; species Scutellaria galericulata. The sequence goes on from OX335788.1 coordinate 8,777,656, forward strand.
CAAAGAAAAACTTAGTGAATTCATGTTTGGGTGCTTTCTTTTTGATCTTGAATCTTTAATCTCCTGCTTTCTTACTTGTTCTCAAAATGTATTTTGTGGATATGAGTGCCCGTCCCCCTTCAATGACTTATCTTGTCCATATTTAGGGTTGGAAAAGTCAAAATTGGTTCTGGATAAGAGTTCTAGTCGAAAAAAAGTCTAACTCGAGTAGGAAACCCACGACCCGACCACTTCCAATCCCGGGTTGGCCCGGGTGGACACGGATGTCAACTTTCAGATACGTTTTGGGCCTTTTATGAGCTGAATTGGTCTTTGGTGTCCTATGAAAGTTGTAGCTCTTTAATACGGCTATCCAATTACACTAATTTTAACCCAATATCAATTTCCTACACTATGTTATGTCCAATATACTCGAACCCTATCCAGACGAAAAACTGGATGATTTTGCACAACTTCCGTCTTCTTGAAATTTTCTGCTCTCTTGAAGATAGAATTACGTAAAGTGTTGAACATGAAAGTTATCATAGATCTTCTTAGATTTCCAACAAGATAAGAATCATTGAATTTGGACTTGTAGAATTCGAGATATAAATTTTCTCCCAAAACTATATGTTTTCAACTTCGTATCTCGACTCCAACTTGGCTTTTCAATCGATTGAGCTCACTTTGTGCTAAAATCTATCAAATTCTTCTCAAATCAAGCAAATATGTGAAATCTTAAAAAGATAATAAAATCTATATAAAATATCACGAATGCGTTCTTTTTAACACAAAATGATATGAAATTAGCCACGAAATGCATTAAATAACATAATATATCAAACCCCCAAACTTAAATTATTGTTCGTCCCAGAACAATTGAAAAGAAGGAAACTCTTGCATGGGGTAGAATGATGATCATTTTGCTTCAGGCTTGGGCTTTTTTTTTTCAAAAAACAAACAAATATCATATAATTTTGGAAGACATAGGAGATTCATGTCAACTACTTTCTAATTAATGCTCCAAATAATAAGTGAATACTCACAAGGTAAGTGTATCACTCATCTCTCAAGTGTTTAGTGATAATATGCTCAAGCCAAAGTAAAGCATGCATCCTAGCATAGGCTTGCAAATCGTTTAACCTCTCCAACGTTTGATGTGTGCTTAAAATAAGAATCAAATAAGACTTTATATTTGGTTGTAATTTAGGCTTTTTGGTTAAGGTAGAGATTATTTTGGCTAAGTGACTAAAACTTGAACTAGTATTCAGCCGCAAGAACACCCCAACAGAATGGTGTTGTTGAAAGAAAAAATAGAACCCTCAAGGAAGAAACACAAACAATGATTGGAGAAATTGTTATACTAAGACATATTGGGCTGAAGTAACCAATACAACATGCTATACTCAAAATAGATGATTAATCAACAAGGATCATGACAAGACCCCCTATGTACTCTAATATGAATATACTCCAAACATATTCTATCTACACATCTTTAAATGTAGATGCTGCATTCTAAACAATGGAAAAGAGCACCTAAAGACTTTGGATGCCAAGTCAGATGAATAAGTATTTTTAAGAGATTCTTCAGTAAGCAAAACCTTCAGAATTTTCAATAAAAGAACCTTAGTGGTTGAAGAATCAATATATATAATATTTGAAAAAGCACACTGTGGTACAATTGATCTTGAGAAGTTAAAGGAAGATATGTCATAGTTAAAAGTAAATAATAACATCGTTCCATATATCGAAGGTGTGCAAATTCATATTCTTACAAAAGAGGATATATGAGAACTTGTACTGGAGAATACACCTGTCCAAGTTACAACCCAGCAACCTGAAAAAATACAGCAAGAAGCAAATCATTAAGAACCCACACATGTCTTTGAACTAGATAAGACATGACTAAGAAATCATCCAAGGAAACTCATCATAAAAGATCTTAATGTCGAAGTAAGAACAAGAAGATCAAGACCTCATGAGGCTATGTTTGGTTATTTTATATCACAAGTAGAACCTAAGTGTGTTGAAGAAGCACTGAAATATAGCAATTGGATTCAAGCCATACAAGAAGAGCTGAAAGGCTTTGAAAGAAATCAAGTATGGAAGTTGGTTCCCAAACATGATCATTAAGGAGTCATTGTCAACATAATGACGAACATTCATGGATTTGTTAAATGTATGAAAATCGTGTGGAAATCGTATGAAAAAATGTAAAAAATCGATCAAACTCGAATAATTTTGTTCGGCCATGGTTGGCCGAACATGTAGAAGTACGTTCGGTCATCATAGCCAAACACGTAGAAATACGTTCGACCATGATGATCGAGCGGAGCTAGTAGAATGTGACCTAAAAGGTAAAATTAGTATTATTAATTTTTTAATTTTTTTAATTGAAAAATATATGAATTATAGGGTGTGCTTAGAAAAATAATGAGGTGTCGTTAGTCCACCCTATTTTAAATAAGGTCGAGTGTGATAACTTTTGGGTGATTTTGTATATATAAATAAATTATATATATATATATGACGTAAGCATTAGTAGTTCACTCTAAAACATAAAAAATAAATAAATAGAAATCAAAGAAAGGGTAAAACCCAACGGAATACATCATCTCCCTCGTGTCCCAACCAAAAAACCCTCTGTCTCTCTGTCTCTCTCTCTAATGTTGATCTCCCGTCAATTACTCCGGCGAGCCAACTCCAGATCCGCCGCCGTCCGTGGGTTCTCCAGCACCCCTACAACCACAACATCCTCCTCTTCCTCCGACCGCAACCACCATGATTTCCTGGCTCCGAGCTCCTACATTAACTCCTGGAAGCCGCCGCGAAACCCCAAGGAAGCCGCCGCACAGTTGGCCTTCCTCCGCCGCGACTACGATCGGAAAGTAAAGGAAATCCGCAAGGAGTATATCAAAGAAATGGAGCTGCAGAGAATTGAGAAATCGAGGAAGGATGAAGCCAGAAAGGAGGCGCTGAGGATTGCCAACGAGGAGAAGAAAGCCGCCAAAGCCGCCAAGAAGAAGGCTGAGGCCATTCAAAGACAGGCCGCCCAAGAAGAGTTCCGTCAAATGTTGGTATGTCAATTTCCATTTTTGCCCCTCTAATTCATTCATTCTTCATATAATTCTACCATCATATTGGGTATTTTACCTATGTGCGTGCAATTTGGGTTATTAGTAGATTAACGCATTGGAAGATGTTAGTTATGTATCTGGAGCAAGAATTTTCATGGGATGGGAGGTTACTTTACTATGCAAATTCATTTTGAATTCATATTAATATTGGGTATCAACTAAATTCTCAGAAATGCTATTAAAACTATAGTTATAAGCTGGTTAGCTATCATAAATGGATTTCCATTTGTCTATGGAGGTAACATTCGGCATGGGGTATGATTGTTTTGGGAGCCGGAAACGAAATCCTCCATTTTTTGTATAGATTCGAGTGATTTAGCATAGTGTGGTGTGTTCTTTGTTATTCATCATTTATTATCGACATATGATCACCATTTTTCTGTTGGTGGTGTTGTGTGCCATCAATAGTGAAATGTAATCCTTTTGTTGAAAGAAAGGAAGGCTGGTGAGAGTGAGTCTTTTTTCTGTATGAACATTAAATGGAGTTTGATCATATTAGACAACTGAACTCCAGCATGAGACTTTGATTTTCTTGTTTTTCAATTCTTCTGGATTGGTGCAGATGAAAGAAAGAGCAGAAAAGCTTGAATATTGGAGGATGCGGGAGAAGAAAATAGAGGAGAAGAAGAAGGAGAAGAATGAGCTTTTACGTAGAAAAAGTTCTTTGTGGATTGATGAATCAAAAATAGAGAAGAAGGCACTGGAAGTCCTTCTTGATCCTTTACGATACTGAATATTTCACCAAGTGAGGATCCTTCATGGATGCTATCCGATAACCAAGATTCGTCTCTGAATTGATGAACCTTAATAATTTTGTGCTATCTTCAAGGTCTTTTTTCCATCTAGGGTTTTTTTTAGGTGAGTAATGGCTTTATGTATATGCATGCATATTGTCACTCAATAGTGTTTTCTTTAAGCTGTGGATGTTCTTTGGCATGACCTTGAGCATTAATGAGGTATTTTCCTAAATATGAATATAGTTGATTGAAATAGCTCTCTTTGAGAACAACTGCTCCCAAAATGTTGCCTGGGATATGAATAGGATGGTTTGGAGCTATCTACTCGGAGGAAAATAATTCAATTAGTAGTTTCCGACGAAAATTCAAATCTTCTAATGGTTGAGTCAGTAATTGAACAGTTTCTATCTTATAAGAATCACAAATAATATGAAGTTTAAAGCTGTTAATATGAAATGGAATCCACCTTCTCCTTGGCGAGGTTTTTATTCATTTTTAGGTTCTTGAGCTTAATTAGAATGAGGCTTGAATTGAAATATATATCTTTTGAATGAGATTAGGTAGTGTTAGATTGGGGATGCTATTTTCCAGAATAAGTTGTTATGGAAATGAACAAAAACTGTGGATATCAATTATCAAACAATCTCTTGCAAAATGATGATTAATAAAGCACAAGATTATCAGAGAATGCAACAAATGATAAATAGCCTCTAGTTAAAAGGGCAAAGAATGGGTGCTCAGATGAAGAGTATGTAAGTATTAAGAAGCATTTGTCAATACAGGATTGCAGGATGTCATTTTCAAGCACTCCTCTACAACACAAAACTTGTTTAGTTTCAGCTTGATAAAAGTTAATGTTTTGTACTCAATTAGATTCTCACATAATAAAGTAACATCGACATGCAGCATTCATAACCTAATTATTTTATTGGATACCAATTAACCCCTCAAATAATCAATCTTCCCCCAACCAACAGAATTTTTCCTACACGAACTCCTTGAGTTGAGGAATCTTGAATCACAATGGGATTCAAATCCATCGGTATGCATAATCTTGAGTTGCTAAATGCTACCCAATTCAGAGTTATTATCATTCAGCATGCTTACACAACATAAAAATAATAAAAAGAGGCAAAAGCTAGACACTGTGTCTTATCCACGATTTGGAATTATCCCATTATTAATGAATTTTTTTTTTTTTTTTTGTCTCAAATAAATTAAAGCAATTGGTTTCCATGAGTGAGTATACAATCAACTGATGTGGCCAAAAAACATATCAAGCAACAATAGAACAAGTATAACAGAAGAAAGATAAAATTTACTTCAAATCTTTGCTCTGTATGAATAGCATCCCCCAAAAACAAAATGGGTTTAATGCATGAAAATCCCTGTGTTATGGAAAATCTGCGTCGCTCCCCCCTATGTTTTCGAAATGGCAAGGATTACCCGTGTGTTAACAAAAAGTCAGCACACGTCCCATTTTTTAAAACTGTAGTTAACGACGTTAAATTTTAGCGTAAACTACCCGTTATGCCCCCAATACTAACTAGACTTTTCACAGCGCTAACCAAACTTTTCACAGCGCGAGTCAAATGAGAAGTGAAACTGTAGCGAGAGAGGAAAAAATTAGGGTTCCCGATTATCATCCCAAAATACTTAGGTGGTGGCTGTTGCAGAAGCGCCTGGGCGGAGCTGCGATGACGGTGGCGGAGAGGATGGTTGTGCTCGGCGACAGATTTGAGAGGTGGAGATTGGTGGAGGTGTGGATGGCCGGAGATGAAGGGCGACGACGGAGCAGTGAATAGCAGCGGCGGCACTGTTTTTAGAGAGAAGAAGCATATGGCAAACGGAGAAGAAGATGGCGAAGGCTGGTGGTTGCAGCTGTAGCGTCCCGGATCAAAACGAGCATAATTGATTAATTATATATTTAAAACTATAATTTAATAAGTATGAGCGTTTACTTTGACTGTTTAATTAATTACGTGCGTTTCAGATACGTGTCTAATTGTTTACGAGTCTCCAACCAGCCTTATTGAACCGAGGGCTCCGATCAGTTAGCCGCTTGTCACCATCGCATTCAATATTAGTTTTATTGTAATTAAAGTTTTGATTTTGTATTTTATTCATTCATTCTTGATTCGGCCCAAATGGCCCATGATGTAACTGTATATATTTGTTTATTGGTGGAATGAGAAAATTGAGTTTGCCATACTATACATTCTATCATGGTATCAGCCAGGTTCAGACTCTAAAGAGCACAATTAAACCCTACCCCACTCTCCCTAATTACAGCAGCCTACAATCCCTTAATCCCTAATTACACACACATCCCACCCCTTCCCTCTTCCATGGCCAGCACGAATTCGGCCTCTTCTTCAACCTCCATCACCACTCAAAACACCTCTGGGACCGATGACAACAACACCCTTCCACCCCTTGTCCATATTAACGCTGCCACTCACCTCCCTCATCGCCTCACGCACAAAAACTACAACTCGTGGAAGCGTCAATTTATGTCTCTGTTCTTCGGGCTTGATCTCATGGGCTTTCTTGCTGGCTCCTCTCCATCACCTCCGGAAATTATCGCAACCGGCACCTCTACCGGCGTCACCACTACATCGAATCCCGCTTTTGTTCGTTGGAAGCGGCAAGACCAATTAATCTTGCACGCTATTCTCTCATCCATTTCTGAAGACATCATACCCCTCACGGGTATTGCCAACACAGCCCATGAGGCGTGGCAATGCCTTGAAAGAATTTTTGCAAAGAAGTCTCAAATGCACATCATCCATCTCAAGGATCGCCTCTTCAATCTCTCTCGAGGCATGAAATCTGTATCTGAATATCTCCTGGAGATTAAAAATATCTCTGATGAATTGTCCTCTCTTGGTGCGCCTCTGACAAATGCTGATCTCCTCATCTACTGTACACGTGGTCTCGGCCATGCCTATAAAGAGATTATTGCTGCTCTTTGCACTCGAGAAAGCCCCGTATCGTTCGAAGAACTCTTCGATAAATTGAGCGATCACGAGACCCTTCTCAAAGACACCGACACTACCACTTCAATCCAGCCCCCATCGGTCCATTACACCCATCCAGCTGCCACCGCCGCGCCTGCCTTCGCGCTACAATAATGGCCGAACCAACAGCAAGTATCGGCCACCGTCTTCTGCACCCGGCCTCCTACCGTTTCCAGACTCCTCGTCCCCTGGTGCTCCAGGATATTTCGCGCCCCGCCCGCCATCTCAACCACGGGGGTACATTCTATCACTAATGTGTGATTCGGATTGATAATTTTCTTGGACATGGTATGTAGAATATTTTTATACTATTAGATGCGTAATTGATTAATTAAATATTTAAAACTATAATTTAATAAGTATGAGCGTTTACTTTGACTGTTTAATTAATAACGTGCGTTTCAGATACGTGTCTAATGTGTGATTCGGATCGATAATTTTCTTGGACATGGTATGTAGAATATTTTTATACTATTAGATACGTAACGGAAAAACGAGAACATAGAAACAAACTAGAGGTCAATTGGAGTTTCGTAGCTCAAGTTATGACAAAAAGGGCAAAACACGAAGTTTTGGAAAAGCCGGGAGATATTTTCGATGAATAGTAACGTGGGAAAAGTCAACAAATGAACAGTAAAAAGAGTATTCTAAAGAATATTCTGATCAATAGTGATTTTCGGATTTCTATAAATAGGAGCTCTCCCGATTCATTTTTCACCGTTTTCCCGACCGAGCCGAACGCGACGAAAACACGCTACCTATTGGATTGAACTTAGAGGCACGAGTTTCGAGATGCGAGATTAGAGACACGAGATCTGAGACACGAGATCTTTGGTACTCGCTACTCACGTGGTAACCACCGAACAAGGTGAGGGTAACCTCTTAACCTTTATCTGTTTACAGTTTTCCATATTTATAAGCATGATTGAGGAATACTAAATACTGTGATTATATGATGTAAGTGGGGGTAAACTCTAATCCCTAATAACTTTATGTTTCCTGTATTCAAAGCATGATAATGATAATTATCGCATGCGTGTAAACTTGATGTTAGATGAACTGTTGAATCTTATGTGCCGTGAATGATGTGTGCATGTGAATTGTTGAACCTTACGTGTTATGAATATTGGGTGTATATCACCAACTTCGGAGGGACTGGTTGTCCGTAAAAATCACTAACTTCGGAGGGACTGGTTGTCCGTAAAAATCACCAGCGGTGTTTAAAACCGTTTTATGGGGTAAGACGGGAAATTCCCGCACCTAAAGAATGAGTTACAAGATACGTGCTATGCAATTTTACGTGTTGTGACTACGTGCCGAATGTTATGTATTTCTGTTTTATATATCTATCGTATGTGTTTAAACATGGAATTTTCTACCACGAGTGTATTCAACGCACTCACCCCCACCTGTACTCACACTACAGGAGAAGAAGAGAATCTTGACGCGTAGAGAGAGGGGTGCCCTATCAGTTGTGTCCATCTTCTGGTTTTGACTTTTAAAGTTATGTTGTTCGTTTGTAAAAGAAAATTGTATTTCTCCTTCTTTGTAATAGATTCTGATGTTTTTCCGCTGCGTAAGGTTTCAAACTTTCTAATTTATCGGTTGTATCCGATGTTTCAAGTGTACCACTTCTTGTCTTTTCCTTTTTCTTTCTATTTTATATCATGTACATCTTTTCCCCTTTCTCTCTTCACGCCCAAAGAGAAAACTCTGATATTTTTATGAAAACAAAACGGGGCGTGACAACAGCGCCGTGAAGATGCAGGCGTGGCGGTCGGAGAAGAAAGAAGGGTTGAAGATGATGGTTGGTCGAAGATGAAGATGACGGAGGAGGGCGGTTCTGAAAAACAGCAACGGCGGGACATTGCAACTGCGAGGAGAGAGATGATGAATAGTGTTAGGGTTTTCAATATTTTATTTTTCTGATTTTCTTTTATTGTTTCTTCTCAAATCTCATCACTGGTGGAGATACGCGATTCGTGATGGAGAAGGGTGACGACGATTTGAGGGGAGTTGGCTGTTGCAGAGTCGAATAGCAGCAGCAGTTGAACAGAAAAGGGGAAGAGGAGCAGCGCCGCCAAGCTGGAGAACGAGCAGTAGCGTCTAGAAGATTTTCATTTTTTATTTTTTTGTTTTATTTTTATTTCTATATATTTATTTATTTAGTTTTATTTTTCAGATTTTTATTTTTTCTTTTTCTTTTTTAATCTTATACTGGGGTAAATTTATGATTTTTCTTATTTGAAAATTCCCACAAATGTTAGATTTTAAAGATTTGATCAATCTTTGAATTTTAATTTTTTAAATAATTTAAATCCTAATTTTTTATATTATATTTTCAAAGATTTATTTTATTGGTTTTAAAATTAATTAAAAAATAAATTATATGTATACAAAGTTTAAAAGAAAAAATTAATCAAATGAAAAATAGTTTGAGCATAAATTCATTTTAAAATTAAGGATGTAAAATATTCAAAAAATATATATAAATAGTAATAATAGAAGATATCTTAAATAATAATAAATAAAAATAACAAGTTATTATATCTTAAATCTAAAATTTATTCAACTTTTGGCATGATTTCCTAAATGTAGAAGATATTTTTTTCTAAAACAATTGTAATTAAATAAGCACTATATATATATATATATATATATAATTTTATTTGTAAAAATAAATATACAGAAATTTTACCATCTAAGCAATTAAAAATAAAATTACCAGTTGAAAATTGGAGTAAAAGGGGGATTGTATGCTATAATTTAAAAGAGATCAATACATATCATTTTATATACAATGAAAGGGTATTATAGTCATTACACAATTCAAAAAGTAAGTAAAATCCACAACAATTCGCACATGAGGCGAGTGAAACACACTCTCGTTAAGTTAGACGGAATAGGGGATTTCATGCCGACTTAATCATATCATACGAGTAATCCTTGTCATTTCGAAAATACAGGGGGGAGCGACGCAAAATTTCCATAATACAAGGGGTTTCATGCATTTAATCCAAAACCAAAATCATCTAAGTTTCCCAAAACACTCCTCTCAAAAACTCAATTCCAAAAGATTGTACACAACTCTGTATCAGCAACAACTCAATTTTCTTGCATACAAAAAAGTAGCATTAATTAGTTCTATAATTAGTGTGTCTTGTATCTTATGAGAATGTGCTCAAAATTGTCAAAGAGAGGGGATAAAATCAATTGGGGTCCCATTACTACCGCATTTTTCGTAAATAGTCCCATAACTATTTGTTTTTTCGATTTAGTCCCGTAACTCAAATAATTGCTTGATTTTGGTCCCAATGTCACCGGAAATTTCAAAATCGACCGGAAAATTGTTATGAGAGTTGCACATGACATCTAATTTTGATTTTCGATGATAACTAATGACGTGGTGTGCCCTGTAATTAGAATTAGTTTTAACGTTTCAACCAATATAATCATTATAGGTCACGCCATACATTAGTCATTGCCGAAAACTTTCAAATTGAATGCATGTGCAACTCACGTGACAATTTTCCGGCCAATTTTGAAAATTCCAGCGACATTAGGACCAAAATCGAACAATTATTTGAATTACGGTACTAAATTGAAAAAATAAAAGGCGATAGTTATAAGAACAAATGTGATTTTATCCCTCAAAGAGGGAACTGCCTAATTCACACAATAACCATCACTTTGTGATAAAAGGGATTATAGATTCATGTCCGCAGGGTTTAGCTCAGTTGGTTCCGGAGGGTCAGATTTGCTCCAAGGTGCAAGGTTCAAACCCTACGGCCTGCAGTGTGGGAGCAACATTCTTGGGCTCAATGTGGGCTTTAAGGGTGGGCTCCTTGTAGGCTTGTGGGGAACGTCTCCCCCTTAATGGGCCACGGAGTACCTGATTTACAACTTCTCACAACTCCTATAGGACCAGGATGTGGGGAGCCCTTGGGGTTGGGGATTCAACCTTTTTGCTCCAAGGGATTATAGATTCCAATTCATCTGCCATTTCTCAATATACAGGCCCAAGTGTGGTCCAGTTTGAAGAATGTTAAAAGTTTCTACAAATCCTTTCTATTCTTTATCAATTAAATACTCATCTAGAAGCTAAAAGATCAAAAATAACCATAAGATTATAATGAAGATCCAAGTGACGGTGAATCAGAGAAATCAATTTTTAAGATAAATTTATCTTAAAAATTTTTGGAAAAAATTGTCATTTTTCCAAAAAATTCCTACTTGATGTTGAGGTTGTCAGAATAGAATAGCGATCCAAACTCAAGGCATTTTTTCATGGTATGTAAACATCTTCTCACTTTTCTTTGTAGAGTGTTTGATTTTTATATTGTTACACGAAAATTTGTAGTGTTTCAACATTGTAATAATATAGGCATTAAACGAAAAAAAAAAGTACACAATTACACGAAATTTTTTGTACATTATTACACGTATTTTTTTATACATTATTACATGAATTTTTGATTTATTATAAACTATAGAAATTTAACATTATTACACGAAATTATTAACGTTATTAATAACATCTTATTATTACACGAAATTCAATATTATTAAACTATTATAAATTTAACATTATTATAAACTATAAAAAATTATTATAACATTATTACACGAATGTTATAGAAAATTTTCTATGATATTAACTATAGAAAATTCGTGTAACAATTTGTAATTTTTTTACTTTTCAATTGTTTACACATTAATTTTTTTTTTTACTTTTTAAAAATTTCGTGTAACAATTTGTAATTTTTTTACTTTTCAATTATTTACAAATTTAATGTGATGTTGACATAAGACTCAATATGGGTAAGTATTGTTATTTTAAATTTATAAACAACTTATTTATTTAATTAATTATTGGAATATAAAATGTTAATGTTCGTTTAAGCCTATATGGTGCAGAATGTTCGTGTAAGCCTATTTTGTTTAATGATATTAAAGTCTATAATAATGATATTTTCGTGTAATAATCTACAAAATTCAAATTCGTATAATAACGTAACAAAATAAAAATTCATGTAGTAATGAAAATTAAAATTTCGTGTAATAATATACAAATCAAATATTTGTGTAATAATGATAAAAAAAATTCGTGTAATAATGTAAAAAAAATTCATGTAATATTTGTCTTCAATCTCATCGCTGAAGCACTGACATGATATCAACCTTCAATCACATCAAACACTATTCAAATTGAGACCGGTCAATTTTTGTGGTATTTTGGAGTCAATCCTTATATTTTGTGGTATTTTGGTAACTTTCTTATACTTAGTGACATTTAAATTATTTCTTATAACAAAAGTGGTACAGTGGCCAAGTTCCCTAATTTTCAATTGCCAAAAAACATCTGACACATCTTGTACATTTTATTCTTCATTGATAGCTGAAAGTATAACAAATCAGTAAAATTACTCAAACGCATCAAAAATTAAATATGATTCAATAAAAAAAAATCAAAAGAAAATAAATTTGAATATCATGCATTAAACACAAATTTTAAATGAAGAACTTACTCAATTTGAAACTATGATTTATGTAGATAAAACCTCATAGTCGCACCCCCACTGTCCACCTCAATCAAAATTACGAACATGAAAAAAAAAAAACATTAAACAAAATTACAAATAAGAATAATAAATTTTAAATAAAAAAATTTAATTTAAAATTATAATTTCTTTTTTAAAAAAAGGCAATGATATTGGCACCCCATATTTTATGAATTCACCCATCAATTTTTTTGGACAAAATAAATTTATATAAATTGACTAAAATATCCTTTTATATAATATAGATTTCTCCTTCCTAACACCACTTTCTCCCATGAGAATTAAACCTTTCCCACAACGTTTGTTCTCATCCATCCCTTTCTCTCTCTCATTGCTATCCTCTCAGGCTCTCCCACTATGTTTCCCTCTCATCTGTTTGTCTCCACTAAGTTTTTGTACGATAGATTGATTTGAAATGAATTAATTTCCAATCCACTCAAGTTTTAGTGAATTTGAAATCCACTTAAATGATTAAAAAATTAATTCAAAATAAAAGTGATGGATTTCAAACCTATATCTATCAAAATATCATCGATTGGTTTGCTACCATGAATTTCAAATCTCTCCTCAAATCCACCTATCCAAATGGACTCTAAGTTTTTGTACTTTGTTTGTACCTATACCTATTTTGGAAATTTAGGTGTTCGACTCTTCATTACTGTTGATGTTCGATTTTTTCTCATTGTTGGGAAAGCTTAGATACTTCCTTATGGAGCGTACAATTCTTTAGTGAATACCGACAAGGCAACCAATGATGGAATATTCCGTCGGTAGTGTAAATACCGACAAAATATTTAGGATTACCGATGGAATACTTTGTCGGTGATCCAGATGATTTTTGTAGCGTATCAAATTATAACTTAATACTCATTGAACATAATTTTTTTATGAAAGAATACATCGACATGCTAATTACAAAAGAAACATATAAAGAATGAAATGGACAGTACAATTGAGTTTCTTGCCTATATACATAGTGGATACATTATTGTCAAAGTTGTTGTATATTCTTAATCTATACATGATCATATTTTCTTGAGATATTCATTGGCGACATGATCTATTTGTTAATATGAATTGTGATTCTCTTTTGCAAAAAATCATACCAAAATACAAAAAATCTCCTACATTTTAAAAGGTGTTTGAATTGTGAATAGTTGTTGAGTGTGTAAAATACACTCGATACACATGGTCGTAAGTACAATTATTGTGTTGTTTTGGTCAAAAAAATGAGCTTTAACTGCAAAATAGTGGTTGTTGTAGGTACAAGGGGATAAAATGGGGTGACAGAGACAAAAATCGTGAAAAAGGGAGAAAACGGAAGAAAAAAGGTCAAGATTGCGGTACCCACTATGGACACCGCAGTATCCGCATATGATAAACAGAGGCTGGAATCTGCATCTCAGTACCCCGGTATCCAAGTTTGGATACCGTAGTATCGGCTTACAGGAGGATCAACATGTGCATCTCAGTACCGCGGTATTGTCTTGGAGACCGCGGTACTTGTAGTGCGAGTTGTTAAACAGATGCGATTTTTGTGCTTTCAACGAAAAAAGGACTCCCCTTCCTCATGGTATCTATATAAACACATTGCCAAGACCTAAAAAGAGACTTTCACCCCACAACAAAGAAAGAAGACGATTGAGCAAAGAAGGGAAGATCGGCAACAATTCAAGTATAGTTTTTCCTTTGTTTCTTTATGAACTTCGTCATTCTTTATGACAATGAGTAGCTAGAGTTTTTGTTCTAGGGTTTTATTCAAACCCTATGTGTTGAATTACGAATCCCTTATTTCGATTCTAATGCAAGTTAAATTTACGTTTCTTTCTTCTACTTATTTTAGATTAAGTGCATGAATATGACCAATTTGTGTATCTTTATATCATTGTCAAATTTATAATGGAAGATTGGTTTGATAATTAGAATTGTGGTAGAAGATCCTTCGAGTTAATTGAACATGATAGTGTTTAATTGCATGTGAAATCGTAGGAATATAGATTTCACCTTAGGAAGCCATATTTGAGATTTATGTTTAATGCTATGTTATGAATTTAATTGCGTAGGAATACAGTAAATTGTTCATAACATTAGATTCATGCATCACATGGAAATGAGGTATGATTATATTAGCATCTCAGGTTAGGAATCGAGAATTGAATCTTGCATGAGAAAAGAGCAAGGGGGAGTTAAAACACATAGGGGAAGATAAAATCCTAGGTTTGCTTATTTTGATAAATTTTCGTTTAATTCTTCTTTGCATAATTGCGTTTGCTATTGTCTTGCTTTTCGTAGGTTAAACAATGAACTTTCAAAATTGGGTTCGCTGGATAGGATCATAAGTTGTAGGAATCTAGTACTTAAGAATAGATAGTTATTATTTTCCTTGTGGGTTCGATATTCGAACTTTTCAGTCCACTATATTACTTGTCACGATATGTGCACTTGTGTAGTATTAGTTTTCGCACAACAATAGTGATGGATTTCCAACTGTGATTTTCATCTCAACGTAGAAGTAAGACAACATTGAGTTATAGATTTGTGATTGCAATGTAAGGGTCGGATAGATCATTTACTTCTCTAATGTTAAGATATGATCCTTGTTTTGGATACATCATTCACTTCTCTATTGTTAAGATATGATCCTTGTTTTCCTTCAATATTTGTGGGTTAATCTTTAAAATCTTATAAAAATACTATATTCGAGAGGTTAATAATTGTAAAAGATGCAATTTAGATTTTTTTAGGGATGATAATTTCTTCCGAATCTGATGGAAATTCTAAGGATTAAAAATTATTTTTGGTCCCATAATTATGGTCTTTCGATTTTGATCCTATAATTATCACAATTTTCAATTTAGTCTCATAATTTAAGAATTCCAGTCCAATTTAATTGAATTTCACCAGGAAATGTCAGGTGTCAAATTCTTATAGGTGGAATGCCAAAATCAAAATCCATAGAAATTTGACACGTGATATTTTCCGGCAAAATTCAAAATTTCAAAAACAAAATTGAATTGAAATCGGACAAATTCTTAAATTATGGAACTAAATTAAAAATCGTAACAATTATGTAATCAAAATCGAAAGACACTATAATTATGGTATTAAAAATGATTTTAACCCGAAAATCTACAATTGATTTGATGCATCCTCGAGAGGGGATATTTTCCTCATACAATATTTACACCTCATTTAACTGAACTTAGAAAACAGTAATAGACAGAAAATTATATATTATACATATGGTACAGGGATGTGGATTATATATCACTCTGAAAATAACAAGACAGCATATGACAACAAGAAGACAAACAATATTCTCCTAGCTACCACCATTGTATGCATATTTTTAGTATGAAAAATAAAGTAGATGATGCATCTAATAAGCATGAAAATGGGAAGAATAAGCAGCATCTACATGAGGAATGGGAGCTCCATCCCCTCCACCACCAAAATACGGCGCCGGATTCCACATCCCGTAGTCGTCCTCCTCTTCCTTGGCCATCTCCGCTCGTTTCCCCGCCATCTGGGATCGGAGAATTTGTAGTGATGGCGAAGATAACGGAGCACGAGATGACCTTCCTACCACCACAAATATTAACACCATCATCACTATCATTGCCTTCATCCTAAATGACCTCACCTTTAAATTTGGCATCAAAGACTATTTATTTGCTAATTTAATCTTGTATTTTGATTATTTTTTTTATATATATGCACCTAAAATTTGGGGTTTTGATTTCATCATGCTTGGTGTATGACAATGTCATGATTCTTTCGTGCATGTTTTTTATTATAATAGGAGAAATGAAACAGTTCATGTCGTCTTAGGTTTACTAACCTGCAAGTTAATGAAAGTACGTATTATGACTTATTGACTTAACATTAACTATGACAAATCCTATTAAGTATTATATAAGATTCTTTCACAGATATAATTTTCTAAGAAAAAATTAATATATTATTCGAACTCAAGTTTATTTTCATTAGTCAATCTCTATTTCGTGGGTTATGGATTGATTTTTTTCACGAAATTAAATTCATCAGCTACATCATCTCACAATAATCTTATTCTTTAATCAAACTCATTTGGATGGACCAAATCATTAGGGTTGACCCGTTAAATATATTGGTAATTACCATCAATATATAAATATTAAAGTGGTGCGCAATTGTAGTTTGATAGGATAATTTATGAATTAGTTTCTATCAACTTGGGTATCAGTCCATTAACTTTTATATTATCGAAATAGACAATAAATTTAATTACATTTTTATATAAAACTGGATACTGAATCAAACATTTTCTATAAAAAATATGACTACTAACTTATAATTTCTTCGTATAAAATAATTAGGAACTAAAATTTGTGGCATCGCTGGATAATCATTTTCCATTCATAACCATCCTCATAATTAATTAGAGTTAAATATTCTCATCCGAAGTATACATGATTTTACAATTTTTTTTGTATAAATTTTAAATATTGCACTTTGAAGTATGAACTTTAAATTTGATGTATTTTACAATATTTGTTAAAATCCTAGTTGTGGATTTAGGACACGTGTACAGCTATAATTTGTTCAATATCATAAAATGCATCAAATTTAAATTAAATTCATATAGCAAAGTGAAACATTTAAAAATTTATAAAAAAAATGTAAAACTAAATCACATATAATTTGGATGAGAAAATGTTTTTAACCCTTAATTATATTATGGTCTTTGTTCTTTCTTTTCATCTTAAATTAAGCTGTAACTCAACTCTAATTAGTCTGTCAAGAAATCCTTTGAACAAGCAATCCGATTCTTTTTGAAAATTAATCGGCCTTTTTTTTTTAATACAGAAAATATTCATGATATCTTATAATATACACAAAAGTGTGTTAGTTAATCAAATCGAAAAAACTTATATGAAACCGTCTCACGAATCCCCTTTCATAAGACGTATTTTTTGACCCAACCTAAAAAACCCAAAACCCAGCCCAAACCAATCCAATAAAGTCCAGACATGTGATTATTTTCCAAGCCCAGTGGATAGGTAACCCAACCCATATTTATCTACAAGACATCATATTCCCAAGGACCCACCTACCAGGTAACTAAAGGCTAGATTCCTCCGAAGTGATATTTTGTGCACGGTTATGTATACTTATTTACCCCATGTATAAATATTAAATATTAAATTATATAAATCCAAAAAAATACTACAAGTGAGTTTTTCTCCATTATTTTTTTAAAGAAAAGAGACCAACTAACTTTCACAATAAATTTTATTTTGAGGAATTCAAACTAATATTGTTGGGTTATTTCTTATAGGTTTTGATGAGACAATGTAACTTTAGATAGGAAGTTAGAGTATCCATTCTCCACGTTTTATAAGTGGATTTCTGGTTCATAAGTTTATCTTTCTAAATCTTGTTTTGTAAAGATGTAAAAATCAGAAAGATATAGGATACTGATGATAACAGGATAATCCTGGAGATGAAGGAGTCTTGAAAACTGATTTTCAGCAAGGGAAGTCAGTAACCTGAAGGAAGAACATGGATCAAGAAGTTGGATTAGTAAGCAACAAAACAGAAAGCAGTATGGAAAACTGGAAGTTGATTGCAGGATTCTGAAGCAGGAAGCTGTTTAGAATCAGGAAGAAGGTTTTGAGAATAGGAAGTTGTTCTGAAATAGGAAGCAGATGCAGATCGGAAAGCTATCGCAGATCAGGAAGCTGACTGTAAGTTTCAGGAACAGGAAGCTATTTTAAAACAGAAAGTTGGCGCAGAACAGAAAGCAGCTACTGCAACCTAAGCAACAAGCTGTAAGTCTTTCTCAGTTATTTTTTACAGTACGTGGAATTTACTGAATGTTGTATGAGGATTCGATCCTGTCAGAGTATCCGGTAGATAGAAGTTAGCGCCGAGCTAATGAGGTTATGCCACCTGAACCCGTGGATCTGCAAAAGCACTATAGCCGAGAAGTGGCGCCATTAATGCGGATCAGAGTAAGACATGCCCTACAACCCAGTTTTTCCAATCTCATTTATTACCAAGATTTTGAAGATCATTTTAAATTGCAACAAAGGACAATATCTCTCCTCAACGGGTATTTTCCATACAGTATAAATAGAAGGTGAAGGTGACTAATGAGACAATTGAACAACTGTTTATCTTCTTGTGCTCTCAAACTCTCAAGCTATTCTCAAGCTTCCTAAGTTCAGTCACTCAACCTTCAAAAGCAGTCACTCAAGCATTCGAGTTTTCAAGTTCAATGCTATCTTTTAGTTGCACCAGTTGAAGAAACAAACATATACTTTTAACCATTTGATGTGTGCTAGGTTGTTTTAGTTTGGTGTCCTTAGTTGGAAGGATTAGATCCTCGCTAAGTGTTGAGTCTTGTGTAGGCTTATAACTCTGTGTGAGTTTTGTACCCTGTGTGGGATAGTACCTAGGAATCTATTGATTTTAGTAGGTGAAACTTGGTAGGAAGAGGTTTGTAAAGCTGAGTCTTGTAAAACAAACTGACCTAACAAAGTTCCTCCTTAGTGAAGGAGTAGAGTGGACATAGAAGGATTACACCACCTTCGAACCACTATAAACCCTAAGTGTTTACTGCTTTTGATTACTTGTTGGATTGCATTGTTGTATATCTATGTTGCTGCATACATCATAAGTATTCTGCTAAAAGGACTTTGATAAAATCATACTTGTAAAAAGAAAATTGTTTATCAAAAGGAAAACTCTATCTAAGTTTATTCTGCTGCATACTGTGATACCGAGACAGTAATCTGATACAGCATACTGCCAGGTTTCTGAATCGAGAGGTTACTGCATTCTCTGTAGAATCAGTAACCTGTTTACAGAAAAGTTTTAAAACGTAAAACTTGATAGAGGTTCATTCACCCCCCTCTGAACCTCTGACCACTTGGGACCAACAAGTGGTATCAGAGCAAGTTGGGTTAAAAGCCAACTTGACTCGTAACCTACCCAGATTTACCCATTTTCTGCTGGTTAAACTGTTTTCTTTTTCAAGACCAAAACTCATAGTTCTAGCACAAGTATGGATTTCTCATCCCATAAACTCCCGATGTTTTTCGTAGATGAGTACGATGACTGGAGGATATACATGGAGGCCCACTTGTTAGCCATGCATGACAAGGGTGCAACAATCATCGATGATGATACTGAGATACCTCCAGGATTCACCCCACGAGCAGCAGCACCAGTATACAGAAGAGCTACTCCACCTGCTGAATACATTGTCAATGAGAGATATGAATACACACCTTAAGAAAAGAAGAGAGCCAACCTTGACAATGTGATAAAAAATGCTTTATTTCTCACGCTGGATAAAGGCACATTCAACAAAGTGAAGAGCTGCAAGACAACTAAAGAAATCTGGGATAAACTAGGGTTAATATGCGAGGGCAATGAACTTGCTAGAGATAATAGGGTTTCTAAAGCTACACAACTATATGTACAGTTCACAATGAAACCTGGAAAAACCCTAGAAGAACTCGACCTAAGATTCACAACTATCATCAATGAGCTTGAATCTCTTGGGAAGTTCTATACCCAGAAGGAGAAAAACACAAAGGTGCTGAGAGCCTTACCATTGGAATGGCAAAACAAGGAGACCGCAATGAGAGTTTCACTGGATCTCAATGCATTGACCAACTTTGACCTATTCTCTGATCTCAAGACGTTCGAGTTTGACATCGAGCAAAAGAGAAAAGAGGTTGAAGGATCGAGTGCCAAAGTTGCAGCACTTACTGTAAGGATACATGATACTGCTACTGTAAGCAACAGTAAACTGAAGCACAAACAGAAATAAGTGTTTGCTGAGGATGCTGAGGAAGAGATTGTTAGGATGTATAATATAAGCCTAGCTTTTGTATGGACATCTTTATGATATGAGATTCATTATGATCAAATGTTTGCATTTTATATTTGTTATATATGTTAATGCAATTATCCAGATTAATCAATATGGTAGATAACATGGTGTGTGGTGTCATACAGAAGATCATGCTATCATTTCCTTATAAATTATAAATAATAGCTCACAATCAAAATGGATTTGGATAAACATTGGAACGGTTGTAATGTAATTTGATATTAGTCTGTCTTGACTATAAAGTTACACTAGTACATTTTCTGTGTATTGAGCAGGACCATTTGAGGTTGTTCGATTTGTGCTGACTATATAAAAGAACAAGACCTCTGTTATTATGCACACACGTTGCACACACGTTGCACACACATCACGACACGTTGCACACACATCACGACAGTGATCCCTTGCTTGATCTTGTGGTTCCTCTGGACTGCAAGAAATGATGGCAAGCACCGGCGGTTACCAGTTCGTGCAGACTCGATCATCTTTCGAGTCATGAGACAGGTTCGTGTTCTTCATCATAGCAGGCTTCTCAGTAGGGAGAGCTGGGGGGTGTGCTTCATGTGGCCTCTTCTTTGGGCCTTTATTATCGTTCCAGGCCCCCTCGGCCTCCCATTCCTCCGATTGTTTGGCGTCCGCCTGACTTAGGTTGGGTGAAGCTGAACACTGATGGGGCTTATAGGTCGGCTTCGATGGTGTCGGGGATTGGCAATGTGATTCGAGATCATACAGGTGATGTCCTCTTTGCTTTCCACGAGTGAGGTTCGGTTTTTTAGAGTTTGGCAGCGGAGCTGGAGACGCTTCATAGGGGTTTCTATCATGTTAGGAGACTTGGTTTTTCACGAGTATGGATTGAGCTGGATGCGATCTTGGTGGTTCAGCTCCTTTCACATTCGGATGCAGGACATTGGAGATTGCAGGGTTCTCTCACTTCTATCCGGAACCTCCTTGCTTCTATGGAGTTTCGGGTGTCACATATACTTCGGGAAGGGAACTCTGTGGCAGATTTCCTAGCTAACTTAGGGTGTCAGACTGAGTTAGCTGGATCCTTTCCTCCGGAAGTGTTACCTCGACGGGTCCAGGTGTTAGCTAGATTTGATCAGTTGGGATGGCCATCATTTCGAGTGGATCGAGGAGGTGCTCATACTTGATGTACCTTTATCAGTTTCTGTTCTTTCCTGTTATAGACATTGTTGATAGTACTCTAGGTTTGTTTATCCTGCCTCCTGTCGGCAGTTGTTTTTGGCCACCTGTTTCGGTCGTTTCTGTTCATTCTTTATCTTCTTTACGATGTATTTTATGACTTTGGGTTTTTATGCACAGGTTGGGGGTCTGCCTAAACCCCTCACCCCGTAGGGTGCTTCTTTGGTAAAAAAAAACAAGACCTCTGTTATTATGGATGTGCGTCTTCTTAATCCCTATATAATAACGGGCACGTGTACTCAATGTTTGTTTCTTTAATTTGCCAAAGGGTGAGATTTATTTATAAATCAATAGGCTTGGTGAATTGGGAGATAACACTGTTTATATGGTGTGCTATTGATTATAGAAGGAATCTGTGTCCTAATTATTTAGGATGATGATGTCCCCTTGAGGAGCTCATAAGGATTATCATGTAAACCCTGTAGGTGGATTTAATCTGACATGATAATAAAGATGAGTGGTACTACTTTTGGAATTAGATTTAAATTAATTAAGTTGTCAGTAACTTATTTAATTTATGGACATTCGATATCTTAAACACAGGGAAATAAACGTGCATATAATAAAGGAGCCCATATTGTAATATGGGATTAGGGCGGCAGTTCAATTATAACTCTTTAGTGGACCGAGCTATAATTGATGGGCTTAAGTTGGGTGTTCGGGCTGAACACAGGACACCTAAGCCCATCAGAAGGCCCAACCCTAATTCCTCCTCTAGGTCCCTATTGTAGCCTATAAATAAACCCTAACTCACGCCTCCTAGAACCACTAGAAACTCACGTGTACATCAAATACACAGAATCTTGAGAGAGAGTGAAAGGAGGCAAGATAGTTAAGTCTTTGGAAGATCGTCGCCCACACGACGTCTAAAAGAAAGGGATAAGAATACGGCAGAAGATCGAGAGGTCTAAACTCCGATCAGTTTGTCTTCAAGAAATGTATGATTTCTTCCACTGTGCATATCTTTTGGAACCCGATTCCGATTGCATAGGGTTGGTGATCCGTCGGTTCCAACAGAGATAACACTCTTACTGAAGAAGTTCAAGAGGTTCCTAAAGATAAACCGCAAAGGAAACGACTTCAGGAAGAAGACTCAGATATCAAAAAGAAGTCCCCAGGTAAGACCTACCTCACAGAATAACATAAGTTCCTTTTACTTATGTTATAATTGCAGGAAACTTGGACACTTAGCCAGAAACTGCCCCTATCCTCAAGTACACAAGTATACTGAGGAAGAGAGGGTGCAGAGAAGAGAAAGGAGGGATGACAAACAAAAACTCAAAACTCTTTTGAGTGAAACTGAAGTTCTAAAAGCAGCAAGTAGTTCCAAAGAAAAAGCCAAGGATGATTGCTCATCCAAGAGTGATTCTGACAACTCTACCTCTGATGAGGAAGCATTGCTATGCCTCATGGCTAAGAATTGTGAAGACAACGAAGATGATGAGGTAACTTCATAATCTCTTGATATTTCAAGTTTTGAAAAACTGAACATGATCCAATCTTTAAGACAGATCATGAGTGATTTTGAGCAGATTAATTCAGCTAATGAAGAACTGAAAGAGGAAAACCTTAAGCTCAAGAGTGAGTACGATGTACTGAAGGAACATGTTACAGACCTGGAATACTACAGTACATAATGCAATAACCTCAGAGCTGAGGTCTCTAAGTTCAAACTGCTAGTCACTAAGCTAGAAGCTGAGAAAGCTGGTTTGCAAAACACAATTGATGTGTATAGCAAATCAGTAAGGAAAGCACATATGTATCCTAGAGACCCAAAATGCTTATTCAGGAAATGGTTTAGGATACTGTGTAGGTTCCTCTTAGAAAGCAGCTAGCATATCCAAAGCTGGAAAGTTTGTTCAAGCCCGAGTTTCTTATGCTCAGGAACTCCTTCCAACTAATGGAAGTTTGAACAAAACTAGTACACTGGATAAGGGAAAGAAGTCCATGCTGCAGGAAGAAGACAGTAAGACTGCATAGAAACTCAGGAAGTAGCATATCAGTATACTGCTAGAAGGAGAAGAATGCAGCAATCTCCCAGGGTACAACAAAACTTCTACCCCTGTTATACCAAAGCGCAAGTACGCCATCTTGAAAGAATTCAGGTTCTTGAAAGGTATAAGGGAGTACCTTCCACAAACAGGAAACACAAAACCTGGAAAGCTCTAGTACACACACTTTACCAACAGTATCCTATAAAGGGTACTAACGGGAAGAGAACCACCAAGGCTTATGGTAAATCAATTATCATCAAGCAGGTGTGGATCTCAAAGAGGACTAACCCCCCAGGACCTGTACTTGTATGGGTACCTAAATCTACCTGATTTACTTGCAGGAACAGTTGCCAAGAAACAACAGTGATGTATGGCATATTGATAGTGGCTGGTCAAGACATATGACTGGCAACAAAGCTGGATTAAGAGACTTTCAACCATGCAAAGGACCCAAGGTTGTCTTCGGAGATGACTTCAAAGGAAGCACCAAGGGCACAAGAAGCTTGATCAAAGACAATGTAAGAATCAGTGATGTATCATATGTCAAAGGACTAAAGTATAACCTCCTAATTATCAGTTAGTTCTGTGATAAAAGATGTTCAGTGGAGTTCAACCTCAATAGGTGTCTGATCAGAGACAACAAAACAAATGAGGTTAAACTTATTGGAACCATGAGAGACAACATCTATCTTGCTGATTAGAGTTCAACAATGCAACCAACATGTTTTATTGCTAAGAGCACTCTAGAACTGAGTTGGTTTTGGCATAAAAGAATGAGTCCCTTGAACTTCAAAACCATCAACAAGCTAGCAAGGAAGAACCTAGTGAGAGGTCTACCTGATGTTGTTTATAAGAAGGAAAATGTTTGTGGAGCATGTCAGAAAGACAAACAAATGAGAAGCTCTTTCAAGGATAAAGTTTAGAGATCCTCTCACAGGATACTGAACCTTCTGCATATGGATCTATTTAGACCAGTGAAACCTATTAGTGTAAGTGGGAAGAAGTATTCTCTGGTGATTGTGGATGACTACTCTAGATTTACTTGGACCATCTTCTTGGCCAAGAAATCAGAAACTCAAAACAGGTTGCCAGAATTCATGAAGAGAGTGCAGAATGAGAAGAGCTTAAGTATAGTGAAGATAAGATCTGACAGAGGAACTGAGTTCATAAACAAGTTCATAGAGAAATATTGTTTAGAAAATGGGATCTGTCATGAGTATTCTGCATCAATGACTCCCCAACAAAATGGAGTAGCAGAAAGAATGAACAAGACTGAAGGAAACTGCAAGGACTATGATTGCAGATGCTAACATACCAAAGAGATTTTGAGCTGAAGCAACCAACACAGCATGCTACACTCAAAACAGATGCCTGGTCAACAAGGATCATGACAAGACCCCCTACGAAGTCTGGTATAGTATTACACCTAACATTTCATAATTGCATATCTTTGGATGCAGGTGTTACATTTTGAACAATGGAAAGGAGCACGTGAAGACCTTTGATGAAAAATCAGATGAAAGAGTATTTTTGGGATACTCCTCAATAAGCAAGGCATTCAGAATCTTTAACAAGAGAAGCTCGGTTGTTGAAGAATCAATACATGTGGTATTTGATGAACCACATTGTGATATTGCTGAGTTGGACAAACTTAAGGAAGATATATCTAAGATGAAGATCAAAGATCAAGTAGAAAGATACATTGATGGAGTTCTAGTACCTGCTCAAGTAGTTACTGTAAGCAGTTCACAGGTTACTATTTCTGGAATGCAGTAATGCAGGATGCTGAACAGCAAGCAGACAGGATACTGGAGTCTAACAGTAACCGCATACAGTATGATGATGATGATCAACAGGTTACTGCTCAGCAACCAGCTTACTGTTTTGAGCCTGATAGGACATGGCTCAGGAACCACCCAAGAGAACTTGTGATTAGAGATATCAATGAAGGTGTAAGAATAAGAAGATCAAGACCTCAAGAATCACTGTTCACATGCTTCATATCACAGGATGAACCTAAGAGTATAGAGGAAGCTCTTGGAGACAGTAACTGGATTCAGGCCATTTAGGAATAGCTAAATGGATTTGAAAGGAACTGTGTATTGAGATTGGTTCCAAGACTTGATCACCAAGGAGTTATTGGAACTAAGTGGGTGTTCAAGAACAAGTTAGATAAAACCGGTACAGTGGTCATAAACAAAGCAAAGTTAGTGGCTAAAGAATACTGTCAGGAAGAAGGCATAGATTTTGATGAGACCTTTGCCTCTGTTGCTAGGCTTGAAACTATAAGGATATTTCTGGCCTATGCTACCCACAATGACTTCAAAGTTTATCAGATGGATGTGAATAGTGCATTTCTGAATGGACTCTTATCAGAAGAGGTTTATGTAGAATAACCACCTGGTTTTGAAGAACAGACAGAAGACAAGGTATTCACATTAGAGAAAGCTTTATATCGTTTAAAGCAAGCACCAAGAGCTTGGTATGATACACTGTCTCTATATCTTTTGGAGAATGAATTTCAGAAAGAGACAGTGGATATGACTCTTTTCAGGATACAGGATGGAGATAGTATACTGCTTGTTCAGATCTATGTGGATGACATAATCTTTGGATCCACAAACAAAGATTTATGTGAGAAGTTTTCAACCCTCATGTAGAAGAAGTTTGAGCGAATTAAGTTTCTTCCTTGGTCTACAAGTGAAACAGCTAGAGAGTGGAATTTTCATAAATCAAGCTAAGTATACTAAGGAATTGATCAAAAAGTTTGAAATGGAAAGTGGATAATCAGTAAGCATACCAATGGCCACATCTATCAGTTTGGATAAAGATAAAAGTGGAAATGATATAGAGATAACTAAGTATAGAAGGCTTATTGGATCCCTACTATATCTTACAGCAAGTAGACCTAATATAGTATTTGCAGTTGGAATTTGTGCAAGGTTTTAAACAACACCTAAGGAGTCACATCTTGCAGCGGTGAAAATGATTATCAAGTATCTAAAGGGAACTTAAGATGTAGGCTTATGGTATCCAAAGAAATGAGGATTCAACCTCAAAGGATACTTAGATTTTGACTTTGCAGGATGTAGAATTGACAGGAAGAGTACAAGTGGTACTTGTTAGTTTTTAGGACATATACTTGTTTCTTGGTTTTATAGGAAGTAGACATCCATTGCAACTTCAACCGCATAAGCTAAATATATAGTTGTAGGAAGCTGTTGTGCTTAGATTTTGTGGATACATCAATAGTTAAAAGATTATAGAATAATGGAGAATGAAACTCCTATTCTGTGTGACACCACAAGTGTCATTGCTATAACACACAATCCTGTTTTCCACTCAAGAACAAAGCATATTGATGTGAGACATCATTTATAAGAGATCAAGTGGAGAAGAAAGATATTGTACTTGAGAAAGTGCATACTGACATGCAGCTAGCTGACATAGTCACTAAACCCTTATGTGAATCAAGGTTTTCAATGCTAAGAAGTGAGCTTAGGATCATCAATCTCTGATGAGTAAGAGGTTAAAAGTTCCTTAAGTAAGGGGGAACTTATTCTGTATTTTAATTCTTCAGAGTTGAATTTTTCAAGTATTCAGTATACTGGAACAGGATACTGCGTTTTGTTAAAACATGATTCTCTAACAATATTCAATTTCAGTTACTGCTACAAGATATTGCAACAGGTTACTCGAACAGGTTGCTAAGGACATGATACAACATTTATTAAAATTAGCATTCATGGAGTCCTGCAACCTCGTACCGAGAATAGTAACCTGATTTTTAATTATTACAAAAGACAATTTGACAACCATATTAAATGCAAAAACCATTTTTTCAGAGAAGTTGAAAAATGCACAATTCAACTCCTGACACGATCTCAACAAATTACAGATTTGTCCCTCTGCTTCTTAATCTCAATCGTTGGATCGAGTGTAACTCTTGAGTTATTTAATCAGAATCGTTGATTATTTTGGAACTCCTTTCAAATATAAACCGATCATATCCCTCATCTTCCTCTCTACACTTATATTATTATCACTCTCAAGTTTTCCTAACTCTCTCTACAAATCTAGTGTTTCTCTCTCTCTCTACTCTCAAACTTTTTCAGATCATCCATGGCTGTTACCAAAGTTGCGAGAGAAACAAAAGTATTGGAAGGAAGGCTGGTAAACACCTAAGTGTTACTGGGTGATAAATCACCATACGAGGACAGAGATCTCATCTCGGAGATTTGAGAATATGTATGCAAGAGCAAGCTGGATGGGCTGTTCACCACCACTACACAGGGTTTTTTGCTCTGTCTGTAGAGAAGTTCTATGCTTTTGTGGTACTTTCTGATGATGAGAAGACCATTACCTTAAGGATGGATGAAGATGGTGAGGACCACACCCTGACAGCCGGAGATATCGCCAAAACCTTTGGCATCTCCAACGAAGGCATGGAGTATTCTGACCTGAAGTAGTATGAGTCAAAATATTTGGAGGACAGCTGGAACCAGTTTAAGCTGGATTTCGTGAAGGAGAGCACCATCAACAACTTTGGCAAAAAGAAACTTTAACCTAAATATGAGTTTCTTCATGACATCATCATCTACATTGTTGAGGGTAGGTGTGGAAGTTTTGACAAATGCACCAACCTCAGGATGAGGATGATGACTACTATTGTTCGTGGAGCAACAGTCAACTGGGCGCAATTCCTCTTCCAGAGGATTTAGGAGGAGACCACCAAACCCACGATCAGAAGAGGGTTTGGAATAGTGATCTCCTATATTCTGAGCTTCAAGGAGATTCCCCTAGAGTGGAGGGTACCTTATGCCCCTGGCTGGTTTCTGGGTGTAAAGAAGGGCTTTTCCAAGGGAGGAGATAAGAGAGAAAAACCCCAAGAAGAAACCTGCTGCCAAGCAACATGGTGTTGACACCGATTCCAATGACTCTGATGATGATGATGATAATCTAACGAGGAAACAAGTGGTAAAAAAACCACCATTAAAGAAGAAGTTGAGAGTGAAAAAGGTTAATTTATCCGAGTCTTCTCCAATTTTGGGGTTGTACGATTCTGATTCTGCTGAAGAACAGGATGCTGTCCCTTCCGAACCTTTGACCACTTATCCTGACCCAATTATGGGACATCTTCCTAGTGAAGACCCACTTCTGGTAGCCTCTTCTGTAGCTGATACCGCTGAAGTCGTTGAGAAAACCAACGCGGTTGCTGAGAAGGCTTTAGAAGTTGCTGATAAGGCTTTAGAAGCCTCTGCTGATGAAGGACATGATGTTGCCCCCATGGATCCTGCTGAGGATGATTTGCTTATGGAGTATCCTACTTCTGGACAGGAAGTTGTGCAGGTAGCGGGACCGGTTGCTAATTAACCTGATGAAGAAGTTCTTGAGTAGTTTGTTGTTCCGAAAAAGAAGAGGAGGTTGATAAAGGGAGAGTTGGTGGAGAAAGCTGAAGTATCTTACAAGCAAAGATGGTTAGGACCTAAAGAGGAGTTGAAGGAGATTGATACTCTTAACAGAGTAGAAAACTCCATCGAATCCATCGATGCAGAGACTGCTAAGAGAGCTCTGATAGAATCTGCTAGGTCCATCTGGAGAAGATTCGCCACCATCTACGAGACATGAAGGTGGAAGAGGTTGAACGTTGGGAGAGAATTAGTCTAATGGAAGAGCTGGCTGAAGGTGGAGGACATTATCCTAACTTGGATAGTCAATTTTATGGAGAATCCCGATACACTCCCCAATGGTCTCCTACTTTTCTTCAGCGAAGATTTCATTGATCTTTATGCTAATGCTATGATTTCTAAAATCAATGAAAGACACGAGAAGCTTAAAGACCATTGGATGACCAAGTTCATGGAGGTAGAGATGATGAACGAACAGTCAATAAAGGAAGGAGAAGATAACTCAATCATGCGGATCCACGTTGTTAGGACCCCTACGAAGTTGGAGCTTGCTGAAGCTCAGTTAGCTAACCTCACTCCTGAGGAAGCTAATGAAAGGATGTTGCAGCAGGGGATAGAAGCAAGCCGAGCTCAATTCTCTCAACCCCAAGGATGTTGCAACTAGGGAAAGAAAGTTCTAAAACTTCGGATATTCATGACTCTCCAACATTTACGGGTATCATAGCTCTTTTCCCCTATTACTCATCTCGATGTCATGGATTTTGATATGTAATTGCTTAACTATTCTACTTCTCATGTTCTTAATGTTGAAGCTGCTGAGGGGGAACCATCACGTATTATCCATGGAGTCTGTGCATCTATCGAGAATGAACATGCCGATAAAGCATTCGAAGAAGAGGTTGCGGAGGTGGGACTCACTGTACTAGCAGAAGTTGTAGTATAGAAAGCTGATGAAGTAAGTTCAGCACAGGTTGCGGTTGAGAAATCTGATGGGACTATTGAACTTCTGCATGTTGCTGCTACGAAGCTTACAAAAGTGAGTTAGGATGTTGGTGCTGTTGATGAGCCAGTTACTGAAGCATACCAGGAACCAGTTACTAGAGTACCTGATAAAGCAACTATTGAGCCTGTACAGGTTGCTGAGGGTAGTCAGGTTCCTGATGAGGTAAGTGTTGAGGATGCTGATCCAGATAAAACTGTTGAGACAGCTTTTTCGATGAAGACCTCGGGCACGGATGCTGTTGAATAGCTCCGGCGGAGGACAAAGAAAGGAAACCAGAGGAGAAAGTGGTGTCTATAAGAGACAAAGAGATTGTAATTGTTGTTGCAGCTCCTGCACTTGATGATGGAGATGACTCATCCAGTGATGATGATAAAGATCCTGAAGGTGTACTTAATCTTGCGATAGATATTGATGCCCCTTATGTCGACCTCTACAAAGTCAAATGATTACCTGAAATAAGGGTAAGAGAATGACAAGAAGCTGAGAAGATAGAGCAATAAGAGAAAGAGAGTTAGGCCTTAGTCCTCTATACTCAAGAAGAAACAGGACCAACGGTTAGAGTTGAGACTCTTACTGACTCCCAAGAACAAACACTTCAAGGAATCATGAATGATGTTCGAGGATTGATGGATGCGCTGAGGATTCATGAGATGAATATGACGACAAACATTTAGATAAGGGAAAAAACACAATCATCAGTTATGGAAGAATTGAGGAAGGAGTTAACTGAACTCCCTTCCAGGATACAGAAGAAGCTAAATGAGGAGATGAATGCTCAACACAAAGAGAGGATGAGATTTGAGCGTCAACAGCAAGCAGCGTCTGATGCTAGATGTTACTCTTACTGATCTGAAAAACTCTCTTGATGAAGTTAAAAGCAATCAGACTGCTCAGAACATGGTGCTGGACAATATGCAGGAAAGCATATCTACCCAAGACAGTGATGTTCGTAGTGCCAAGGACAAGATTCTGAACCTTGAATTATTTTTGGGTGAGATGAGAGTGATAATGATAAAAGCTTTTCCTACTGAGGCCACTGAAGTTACTACTCATTGTCCTACTAAAATTGATGCCCAAAAGGGGGAAGGACAGCAGTAGAAGGGCCAAGTTGATGAAGTTGATGATGTAGTGGTTGAGGCCACTACAAGGGAGATTGAAAAAGATAATGATGATGAGGTTCCTCTGACTAGGATTAAGCGCAAAAGATTAGATTCTGGACATGGTCAGATTGAGCCAAAATGAAGAATGAAAGATGATAATGATGGTGCAGGTACTGGAGTTGTTGGGTCCCAAACAGCAGGCAGTACTGCACTACAACAAGGAGTACAGGTTGCTGTTGTACCTACTCGACAGAGAACTCAAAGACAGCAACCTGGTCGAGGAGGCAAACATAAAGGACTGCAGCGAATAGGTCAAGATCCCTATGTCAAACCTTTTATGGCCAATTCTACAGGTCCAAAGCTAAGCGAAGAAAGATGGAGACAACTTAAAGTTGTTGATGAGGAAAGGAGAAGAAAGCAAGCAGATTGGATTTCAAGGCTGAGAGCTGTTGGACCTCTAAGATCAAAAGCTGCTGAAAAGGTTGATTCAGTATTACAACCTTTTCCAGATCAAGAAGCCCCAAACTTCAACAGAGAACTGGCTTCTACGGAGGTTTCCATCTTGCTTGATCAGAAACCTAAAAAGGTGAACATGGCATGAGATTTAAGTATCTTTGATCAGATATCTTTGTCGAATGACAGAAATCCAACTTTCAAGGAGCTCACCATGTTCAAGAGGTCAGAGTATTTGAGGTACTTTAGACATCTCTGTAAGCATGATTACTTTAGAATTTTTCCTTCTTGTGAGAAAGCTTTGATGAAGTTCGAAGAATTGGCGAGAGAAGGAAAATTAGATCGTCAGATGATCTTGCTTGAAAAGGTTAAGAAATGAGAATAGGTTCCTTACTGCCAGGACTTTTGGCTGAGATGAATACAAATTCCTGAGATTGCCGAGCAAATAGAGATATTATATCAAGAATCTATCTTAAATTAGTGGAAATGAACGAAGTATGAAGAGGTCGTCAAACAGAATCAACAAGCAACTTTAGGACACGACCTTGTTAAGAGGAAGCAGTTTGGTGATAAAGAAACCTAAAGAAACAGAGCTTACTATGGTTTACCTAATATTTTAGTAGAGTAAGCTCTCATTGTAAAGAATTTTTGTATTCTTTATTTCTTCATTTTATTTATGAAGTTAGCGAGCTAGATTATTCATTTATAGATAGCTCTAATACCCTTTATACTATACTTGTACATTTTACATGTATAAAAATACATCTGTTTATGCTACTTATTTATGGGTTTTGTCATCATCAAAAATGGGGAAATTGTTGGGTTATTTCTGATAGGTTTTGATGAGACAATGTAACTTTAGATAAAAAGTTAGAGTACCCATTCTCCACGTTTTATAAGTGGATTTCTGGTTGATAATTTTATCTTTCTAAGTCTTGTTTTGTAAAGATGTAAAAATCAGAAAGATATAGGATACTGATGATAGCAGGATTCTGGAGATGAAGGAGTCTTGAAGACTGATTTTCAGCAAGAGAAGTCAGTAACCTAAAGGAAGAACCAAGATCAGGAAGCTGGATCAGTAAGCAGCAAAACAAAAAATAGTATGGAAAACTGAAAGCTGACTGCGGGATTCTGGAATAGGAAGTTGTTTAAAATCAGGAAGTAGGTTTCTAGAACAGGAAACTGTTTTAAACAGGAAGCAGACATAGATCGGAAAGTTATCGCAGATCAGGAAGCTCACTGTAGGTTTTAGGAATAGGAAGCTGTTTTGAAACAGAAAGCTGGCGCAGAACAGAAAACAACTACTGCAACCTGAGCAGCAAGCTATAAGTATTTCTAAGTTATTTATTACAGTACGAGGAATTTACTTAATGTTGTACGAAGATTTGATCCTGTCAAAGTATTTGATAGATAGAAGTTAGCACCAAGCTATTGATTCTAATAGGTTAAACTTGGTAGGAAGAGGTTTGTAAAGCTGAGTCTTGTAAAGCAAACTGACCTAACAAAGTTCCTCCTCAGTGAAGAAGTAGAGTGGACGTAGAAGGATTACACCATCTTTGAACCACTATAAACCCTAAGTATTTACTGCTTTTGATTACTTGTTGCATTGCATTGTTGCATATCTATCTTGTTGCATACACCATAAGCATTCTGCTAAAAGGACTTTGATAAAATCATACTTGTGAAAATAAAATTGTTTATCAAAAGGAAAACTCTATCTTAGTTTATTTCGCTGCATACGGTGATAACGAGATAGTAACCTGATACAGCATACTGCTATGTTTCTGAATCGAGAGGTTACTGCATTCTCTGTAGAATCAGTAACCTGTTTACAGAAAAGTTTTAAAACGTAAAATTTGATTGAGGTTCATTCACCCCCTCTGAACCTCTGACCACTTGGGACCAACAAATATCTAATCGCTTTGTTTGATATTTAAATGTGTATGCGTATATCATAATTTTATTTAAAACTTCATCTACAATTCTAAATGTTATTTATCTTTTAAAAGCTATATGACTACACGTCAAATTTGTTAAACCATACAAAAAAACATGTTATAATATATATCAATACAATTAATTATTGATATAATAACAAAATTTGTGAGTGGAAGTTTTTAGTAATATTAGTCAAACATTGATTGTATTAGTAACATTAGTACAAATATAAGTATGTATTTTATTGAATAGTTATAACATACTCGATTATATTAGTTATATAAGTATATGTTGTATAAATATAAGTATGTATTTTACAAATAAGTATACATTTTACAGTTATAAGTATGTGTTTTACAGCTATATGTATGTTTTTACATCTATAAGTATGTGTTTTATTCTTAAAATAGTTATGTTGTTATATGAGTATGCATTTTACAGTTATAAGTATGTTTTTTTACAACTATAAGTATGTATTTTATTCTTAATAGTTATGCAACTATATAAAAGTAAGTATTTTATATAAGTATGTGTTTTGTAGCTATTAGTATGTATTTTACAACTATAAGTATGTGTTTTGTTCTTAATTGTAATGTAGCTATATAAAAGTAAGCATTTTATATAAGTATGTTTTTACAACTATAAGTGTGCATTTTATTCTTAATAGTTATGTAGCTATATAAAAGTAAACATTTTATATAAGTATGTGTTTTATAACTATATGTATATGTTTTACAACTATATGTATATATTTTTTATTCTTAATAGTTATAAACGTATTAGTAATGTGGCACCCCAAACCCCTTTAATTGGAAATTGATCGTCACCCTTACTGAGAAATTAAAGATATCATAATTATTTTCTAATATACAGCGGAAGACTAAAATGAAGATACAAGAGTTATATTCTTTTTTTTTAAATCGTAACATATATACATATATATCCAAATCTAGTTTGTGCTTCACCCACATTTCTAGGTAAAATGTTCGAACCAAAGACCTACATGAATTAACACAACAAAACATATATATTATAATAGGATATAAGTCTAGGCCTATTGTTTATCATACTATACATATTTAAACAACATATTATTCTCAAAAGGAAACATTATTCTAGTATAACAACTCTAAAGAGATAATGAGAAGTCAGCCCAGCCTGCTACACATTCACATCATCGTTTGTGGAACCTAAAAAATATAAAAAAACCAGCATCATGAGACACCTTCGGAGAGGGATCCTAGTAGGATAATTTTACTATCTAATGCATTGAAGCAATTAAAATATTTAGCAAGTACTACATGTCATTTGGATATGCTCACCCTGGACCATATATAACATAAAAGAATGTTGGAGTCGCTCGCCCACTAAACCTTGCTTTCAAAGACCAGATACTCTCGCTCTTATGGTCATCGCCCTATAGGAAAGCTACTTACAGGTTATAACTACGGGGCTTCGGCCTTAGATTTCATACATAATTTATTAATTCAATTATCAACACATAATAGAGAGTAGAAGTTACCCACTTATACGTTGATTGAGCAAGGATTGCTTTTGGACTCACCAACTATCTCAATTGCGCTCGACACATTTAACTATTTAGTTTATTATGTCATATAACATGCTTGTTGTATTTATATTTAGGTTATCTTATTCTAAAGCATGGACACGTAATCACTTAAGAAAAATAAATCACTCTAAAAGCATATATAAATTAAATTTCATAAACTTCATTCAATTGTATATATTAAACTTACTTTATTTTAATATAGATTGTATTCACATATGAAATTATAAAGATGATCAGATCATACATAAATCATTTAAGTGAGATTTAGGATATATAATACATCATCATACTTATTGTTGATCCTAAGTGGTCAGAGGTTCAGAGGGGGGTGAATGAACCTCTATTGATTTTGAACTTTTCTGTAAAATAGGTTCCTGATTCAATAATGAATGCAGTAACCTGTCTCAAATCAGCAACCTGGCCGAAGGCTGATTCAGGTTCCTGACTTGGTATCAGAATGCAGCGGAATAAACTTAGCTAGAGTTTCTATTTTGCAAACCAGTTTTCTTTTCAAATATGATTTTAGCAAAGTCCTTTCTCAGAATGCTTATGATATATGCAACCAGATAGATATGCAGTAAGTAAAGTGCAACAAATAAATCAAAACAATAAACACTTATGGCTTATAGTGGTTCAAAGGTGGTGTAAGTCTTCTATATCCACTCTACTCCTTCACAAGGAGGAACTTTGTTAAGTCAGATTGATTTACAAGACCCAGCTTTACAATCATTTTCCTAACACAAGTTATACCTACAGAATCCCAGATTCTTAGGCCTAAACCCACACAGGGTAAATAGCCTATACAAGACTATATATTTAGCAATGATACAATCATATCAACTAAGTTACACCAAATAAAACAATCTAGCGCACACAACACAATGGTTAAAAGATACACAGTTTCTTCAACTGTTACAGTGAAGTTGGTCTTGGACTTGATAGCTCGAACACTTGAAAGATAGATTGCTTCAAAGGTTGAGTGGTTGAACTCGAGGTAAGCTTGGTAGGGTTTTGGAGGATATCTGATTTTCCACTCGGCTTGATTCCGCACTTGTTCCAGTCACTTATACCTCATATTTATAGAGGTAGGAAAAGTATCTGTTGAAAAGAGACACTTCCCCATTTTGAATTTGAGCTATAATCTTCAAAGATTTTCTTTGTGGCTGCATTAAATGTAACTTGATTGTTCCTGACATGAGCATATAATGTGTCTGGCATTGGCTTCTGGACCTCTCTGACGTGCTTGCTGACTTGGCATTGCAGTAAGGGTCCACCACTGAGATTCATGCAACAGCTAGCTACTTTAGAGATAGTCAGCTTGTTCTTCCTTAATCTTGCATGATCTTCTTCTTACTACATGGATGAGAATACCATTTATCTTTCTTATGAAAGATCTGTTGGTTGTATTGTAACATCCTCGACCAAAACATACACGTCATTTGACATACATTTCATGCATTATATGCATTTCATATTATTTATATGTTTCTATATAATTGGTGTTGAGAAAACTCTATCATAATTGGTTGAGTCTAGTGATATTCAAGTGCACAATATAAATTAATTAATTATTGATGGTGTAAATTATAGAAAGGGAATTAAAAAAAAGAAATATAAATAAATAATTAAAATGGTTATGTGTATATATATAAGTGCTGCAAGATATATAATTGATTAATGTTATAATTATTTTATATATATATATATGATTGCAAATGACTTAGTATGTATAATAAAATAATAAAAAAATAAGAAGAAAGCTTTGAATGGAAGCTTGCAGAGGCGGTTGAGTAAATAATAAATGAAAAGTAGAAAGAGAAAGTGCAGCAGAGAAAAGGAAAACGATAACAGAGAGAAAAGAAAAGAAAGAAGAGAGAAGGGTTTGTGAATTTGGATTCGTTTCTTCACCATTTTGCTTCATATTTTGAGGGGGAGCTCGTGGTGACATGCTCTTCGATTTGATCGGAGTGAATTCTCAAAGATTATCCCAAAAAGGTACAAAGAAATTAGTGAATTAGATATATCTCAAGTTATCATAATTTATTGATGTTTTGGTAACTTTAGAGGTCGAATTGGGGAAAATTAAAACATGAAACTTATAGCCCTATCTCCTAGCTAAGCTCAGAAGAAAGTCGTGGATGACTTAGTTAAATATTGAGTGAGATAATGTTAAAAGAATAAAGGTTGCTAGACTTTAGTATTATATATGAAATAAATGAAATTAAGCACACATCCATTGCATTTCATTGCATAATAGAAATATTTATATTAAGGGGATGATTAGGCTAAATGACATTGAATCATATAGGGGCACGAGCTGTAGAACGGGAAGAAGAACCAGAGCAACGAATGAATTACTTATCATAGTCTGGTGAGTATAAACTGTATATGTGATTTATACGTAATGTGATGTGATTTATATGCGACGTTTGTTATATGGGTTATATAAGAAATGTGTATTTATATGAATTTGTCATTGGGTCAAATGATATATGGGTAAATGTATACGTGATCATATGTTCAGATGATTGTTGTATTGTATTACAATTTACATGAAATTAAAAAGGCTTGTGACTGTCTTGTTATGGATCTGTATACAAAGTGGAGACCTTCTGGTCAAATTTATATTGGAGACATACGGGTCTATATACACAGTGGAGACCTTCGGATCAAATTCATATTGGAGACCTACGGGTCTATATACACAGTGGCATATTGGAAATCACGGGATATTGATATTGCATTTAAATAAATAGAAAACATGGACATTCATAAACATGAATCATTGAGGAGAGAAGGTTCAGCCATGCCACATCAATCGATAGAGGCATCTCATACATTACATGCATCACATGAGCTTGCACAACATTCACCTAGACGGGTAGAACAAGAGGTACATAGGCCAGGTATAGGTTCTAGAAGTAAAAATTTCAAGGAGCTCCGTAAATTAGGAGTAGTTGACTTTTATGGGACTAATGATCATGCTGAAGCTGAGACATGGCTTAAAAGAATAGAAAAAGTTTTTGGCATGATGAGATGCACGGTAGAAGAACGTTTGACTTTGCAATAACACTTTTACAAGGGGATGCATATGATTGGTGGGAGATAGTTCCACATGCTACAGTACAGCCGTTAATCCTTACTTGGGATGATTTTCTCACTGTGTTCAGAGATAGATATATGCCAGAGGTATACCGAGATAACAAACAAAGGGAATTTCTATCTCTTAAACAGGGGAATATGTCAGTTGTCGAGTATGAATTTAAATTTACTCAATTATCACCTTATGCAGCTGCGATGGTTGCTACTGAGCGAGATAGATGCAGACGTTTTGAGGAGGGACTTTCATATAATATTCAAAGAAAGATTATGCCTTAGGATCTCCGTACTTACACAGATTTGCGTACTGCAGCAGTTAAGGCGAGACTTTATTAAAAGAACGATAAACATATTTTCAAAAGCAAAAAAAGGGAGTCAATGACTCATATTGGTGAGTCAAGTGAGAAGCCAACTAAACGTCAGAGTTTTTCCTCTCCAGCACAGACATTTAACAAAGATGGTCCATCTAGTCAAAGAGGTGGACGTGTACAATCTTTTGGTCGTGGAGGTGGCCGAGGACCTAGCTCGATAATACAGACACAACCTATGTGTCAGCACTGTAGTCGATATCATGCAGGAGAGTGCCGATTTCTTACTGGAGGTTGTTATTACTGTGGACAACAAGGACATTTTTATAGGGAGTGTCTAGCTAGACCTGATAGATCAAACATTGGTAGAGCGGCATCAGAATCGACAGTGTAAAATATTCGACCAGCAACACCAGTGGCAAGTGTTGGTAGAGGTCGTGGTAGAGGTCAGACTTTAAGCTCTACTGTTAGTAGAGGAAGATCAGGGACACCAGGAACACGATCACAGCGTCAGGCACGAGTTTTTGCTATGTCACAGCGGGAGACAACTACAACACCTGATGTCATTACTAGTAAACTCTATTTGAATGATTTTGAAATACATGTCTTGATAGATCCAGGATCCACTCATTCATTCATATCATCTACCATAGTATCTCATTTGCATAAAGAACCCGAACCACTAGATTACAACTTAGAAGTACATACTTCATTGGGCGAGGTTGTGATGGTGCATATGGTATATCGAAATTGCATAATGCGGGTTGATACAGTAGAGTTACCAGTTGATTTGATCATGTTATTTCTACGTGAGTTTGATGTTATATTGGGTATGGACTGGTTATCGAGATATCATGCTAAAGTGGATTGTTATACTAAAGAAGTAGTGATAGATTCTCCTAGACAGACTAAAGTGATTTTCTATGGTGATCGACAGATTGTACCAACATCTTTGATTTCAGCAACAACAACTTTCTGTATGATTAGAGACGGATACGAGGCATATCTGGCACATGTTATAGATCATAAAGCTATATATGATAGGATTAGAGATATTCTAATTGTTAAAGATTTTTTTGATGTTTTCCCAAAGGATTTACCAGGATTACCACCAGATAGAGAAACAGAGTTCACCATAGAGTTGATGCCAGGTACTACACCAATCTTTATTCTTTCATATCAGATGGCCACATTGGAGTTACAGGAATTAAAGAAACAATTGCAGGAACTGTTAGACAAAGGGTATATACGGGCTAATGTATCACCTTGGAGTGCACCAGTACTTTTCGTGAAAAAGAAAGATGATACATTACAACTGTGTATAGATTACCGAAAACTGAATCAAGTGACAGTGAAGAACAAATACCCATTACCATAGATAGATGATTTATTTGATCAATTACAGGGTGCGCAAGTATTTTCCAAGATAGATCTTCGATCTGGGTACCTTCATTTAAAGATAGCCACATATGATATTCCGAAGACAACATTTAGAACTCGATATGGGCATTATGAATTTTTGATGATGCCATTCGATTTGACCAATACACCAACAACATTCATGGCTTTAATGAATAAAGTGTTCCAACCTTTTCTTGATAGATTTGTCATTGTCTTCATTGATGATATACTGGTATATTCACGGAGTACAGAGGAGCATGCGGATCACTTACGGATAGTGTTACAAACTTTGCGAGAAAAATAACTATATGTAAAGTTGAGTAAATGTGAGTTTTGGTTGGATCATGTGGTATTTTTGGGACACATGGTATCTGGACAAGGCATAGAGGTCGATTCTAGAAAGATTAAAACCGTGGTAAATTGGGAGGTGCCAACGACAGTTTCGGAGGTTCGAAGTTTTCTTGGTATGGCTGGATACTACAGATGGTTTGTCGAAGGATTTTCCATTATAGCAGCGCCATTCACAAAACTGCTGAGAAAGAATTTTCCATTTCATTGGGATGACAGATGCCAACAGAGCTTTGATGAGTTAAAGCATCGTTTGACTACAACACCGATACTCACAATTCCTACAGGCACTGGGGGATTTGTCATTTACAGTGATGCTTCACATCAAGGACTTGGTTGTGTTCTAATGCAAAATGAGAAAATAATTGCTTATGCGTCATGACAATTACGACAACATGAAATTTCCTATCCTGTTCATGATTTAGAGCTGACGGCAGTGGTATTTGCTTTAAAAATCGGGCGGCATTATCTTTATGAAGAGACATTTCAGATATTTACCGATCATAAAAGCTTGAAGTATTTGATGAGTCAGAGAGAACTGAACATGCAACAAAGACGTTGGATGGAACTATTGAAGGATTATGATTGCACGATAGAGTATCATCCGGGAAAAGCTAACGATGTAGCTGATGCGTTGAGTCGGAAGTCCGATGGTACAGTGGCACATATGAATATGACTCCATTTTTAGATTTGATTGATCTACGAAGTTTAAACACAAGACTATAGTTAGATACAAGTGGAGTGCTGATTGCTACCTTAGAGATTCATCCAGTATTGAGACAGCGAATACAAGATGCACAAAACAGAGATGTTAAATTGATAGAAATTATTGAACAAGTGCGACACGGCAAAGACACATCATTTGAGTTATAAGATGGTACATTAATGTTTGGCACCAGGTTGTGTGTACCAAGCATTGATGATTTACGACGAGAGATTTTAGACGAGGCATACAATGCACTATATGCTATGCATCCAGACACAACAAAGATGTACCACATGTTGAGGCAACATTACTGGTGGCCGAAAATGAAGAAAGATGTTGCTGAATTTATTTCCAGATGTCTTACTTGTCAGCAAGTTAAAACAGAACATCAAGCACCCGCAGGTACGCTAAAACCCCTATCTATTTCGATTTGGAAATGTGAGCGAATTACGATGGATTTTGTTTTGGGATTACCGAGAACGCAACAATGGAATAATGTTATTTGGGTAATCGTGGATAGATTGACTAAATCAGCACATTTCTTACATTTACGTTGGGGTTGTTCATTAGATCAATTGGCAGAGAAGTATGTCAGAGAGATTGTACAACTCCATGGTATACCAGTGTCCATTGTTTCAGATAGAGATCCGAGATTTACTTCTTGATTTTGGGAGAGTTTTCAAACAGCTATGGGGACGAAATTACACTTCAGTACAACTTTTCACCCTTAAACAGATGGCCAATCAGAAAGGACTATACAGACGTTAGAAGAGATGCTACGCGCTTGCGTTATTGAGTTTCAAGGTTCATGGGATAGATATATTCCACTAATGGAATTTACGTATAATAACCAGTTTCACAGTAGCATTAGGATGGCACCATATGAGGTGTTATATGGAAGAAGGTGCAGAAGTCCACTATATTGGGATAAAGAGGGTGTAGAAATTTTAGAAGGGCCAAAAATTGTTCAGAACACAATTGACAAGGTTGATGTCATTAAAAGTAAATTGAAGGCTGCACAAAACCGACAAACGAGCTACTTTGATCAACATAGAAAAGAGATGGAATACCAGGTTGGTGATAAAGTATTTTTACGAGTTTCTCCTTGGAAAGATGTTATAAGATTCGGTAATAAAGGAAATTTAAGCCCTTGATATATCAGGCCATACGATATCATCGGAAAAGTTAGACCATTGGCATACGAGTTAGCTTTACCTCCAGAATTGGCTCAAATCCATAATGTTTTTCATGTTAGCATGTTGTGATAATATCGATCTGATCTTTCACATGTATTGCGGGATTCAGAAGTACAGATTACAGAAAACTTAAGCTACATAGAGGAACCAGTCTCGATAGCAGATTTCAGAATCAAACAATTGCGGAACAGAGAAATTCCAATTGTTAAAGTTATCTGGAGAAACCATGGTATAGAGGAAGCAACTTGGGAGACAGAAGAAAAGATGAAAAAGTTATATCCGCATTTATTCATGGGTAACTGATCTTCTTATTGGTACATTGCATAGAGGAATAACAAATTTTGAGGACAAAATTCTTATAGAGGTGGAGAATTGTAACATCCTCGACCAAAACATACACGTCATTTGGCATTCATTTCATGCATCATATGCATTTCGTATTATTTATACTAGTAGTACTCCCGCGCAATGCGCGGTTTATTATGTATTATAATAATTTATATCATTTGCAATAATATAATGAAGTTGTTATATTAAAAGGTAATTTATGGCATTTTATTATTTCGAAATTTATAAAAATCAATATTTTTATTGATAACATCAATATTCAACAATTAAATATGAAAATAAATTTGAACATACTATAATAATAGTTTTGTGTTTGTGAATTTTAATTTCTGAATAATTAAGAAGTGATTGATTATACTTACTAATATGTTTTGTTCATATTTTTGTTCCTTTATATCTTATAATTATTTTTAGAATTTATAAATAATGTGATGTATTGTTTTTAGATGGATTTGTTCAAAAAGCATTATATTTATTCCAAAAAAATTTAGTTTATATTTATAAATTTAGGTTTCAAATTAATTTTAAATTTTAAAACAATATTTCTTAGATTTTTGAAACCATTTTGCAGATTTTTTTGGAACATATTATAGTTTTTTAAAACAATTTTTAGATTCATTATATCTATTTATTTGAAATAATTTTGAATAAATTTTATCAAATATTTTTATTATTTTTATTTAAAAAAATATATTCAATTTATTGATTTTTATATCTTACACAATTAATATCACATATATATTTGAATTAATTTTTAAATTTTATTTGTTGATTTAAAATTGTTAGTATTAATAAAATATGAAATTATTATTATTAATTTCAGATTTTATTATTATTTAAATATTTTTATAATATTTTCAAACTTTTAAACATTTTACAACCCTTCATAAAATGAAATTTAGATTTTAAAACTATTTTCCACATCTATATATTAAAATTATAAACTAATTTTCAAAATTTTAATTTTTGACAATGTTTAAATTTCATTATTTTCAAATTTTAATTATATCATTAAAATATAATCATATCATTTAAGATAGCTTCTTTTGTTTCATATCTACTCCTATATATAAATTATAAGATAGTTTATTGTGTAAGATATATGTGAAGCTTATTCTATAAGATACTTAAAAATTATTTAGTTTTTTTTCTTTTTTTCTATTGGATGATAGTTTGGGAGGGAAAATGACAAATTTGTAAAATTTGTCAACTTCTTTCATTTTATATATAATATAGATATGTTTTTATATAATTGGTGTTGAGAAAACTCTATCATAATTGGTTGAGTCTAGTGATATTCAAGTGCACAATATAAATTAATTAATTATTGATGGTGTAAATTATAAAAAGGAAATTACAAAAAAAAAGAAATATAAATAAATAATTGAAATGGTTATGTGTATATATATAAGTGCGCAAGATATATAATTGACTAATGTTATAATTATATATATATATATGATTGCAAATGACTTAGTATGTATAATAAAATAATAAAAAAAAAAAAGAAAGCTTTGAATGGAAGCTTGCAGAGGCGGTGGAGTAAATAATAAATGAAAAGTAGAAAGAGAAAGTGCAGCAGAGAAAAGGAAAGCAATAACAAAGAGAAAAG
The DNA here is from genome assembly GCA_946896805.1 of Scutellaria galericulata. Taxonomy (NCBI): domain Eukaryota; kingdom Viridiplantae; phylum Streptophyta; class Magnoliopsida; order Lamiales; family Lamiaceae; genus Scutellaria; species Scutellaria galericulata. The sequence goes on from OX335788.1 coordinate 8,821,669, forward strand.
AATATACGATTTATACTCACCTGGCTAAGATAAGTAATCTGTTCGTCGCTCTGGTTCCTCCTCCCGTTCTACAGCCCATGCTCCTATATGATTCAATACAATTTAGCCTAATTATCCCCTTAATATATATTTCTATTATGCAATGCATGTATGCTTTATTTCATTTATTTCATATATAATACTAAATTCTAACAACCTTTATTCTTTTGTCATTATCTCACTCAATACTTAACCGAGTCATCCACGATTTTCTTCTGAGTTTAGCTAAGAGATAGGGCTATAAGTTTCATGTTTTAAGTTTTTCCCAATTCAGCCTCTAAAGTTACCAAAACATCCAACAAATTACGATAACTTGAGATATATCTAATTCACTAATTTCTTTGTACCTTTTTGGAATAATCTTTGAGAATTCACTCTGATCAAATTGAAGAACATGTCACCACGAGCTCTCCCTTAAAATCTGAAGCAAAACGGTAAAAAAAACGAACCCAAATACACAAACCCTTCTCTCTTCTTTCTTTTTCCTCTGCTCTTCTTTCATTTTCTCTCTGTTTTCGTTTTCTTTTCTTTGCTGCACTTTTCTCTTTCTACCTTTTTATTTATTATTCTCTCCACCGCCTTACCCTGCTTCCTCCATAAGTTTTCATTCATTTAATATTATTATTATTTTTTCTTTTCTTTTATTATATATATATATTATAATATTAATTAAATCTCATTTCCCATTTTATATATAACACACACGTGTGCACACATACGTATAAATTTAAATGCTAGCATTATTATAATCTTAACCAATTATGATAGGGTTTTCTCAACACCAATTACATAAGAACTGTTGGTCTCAAGTGGTGTCCGAGGTTCAGAGGGGGGTGAATGAACCTTGGTCGATTTTTGAAAACTTGTTAAAACTTACTATTCTGTAAGTTACTTGAACTTACAGCGCCAGCCAGTTACTACTTACAGCACTAGGATGCAGTGTTGCACGCTGTAACTTAGAGTTTTATACGCAGCGGAAATTATATATTGTGACACAAGACTGGCTGGTTTTCTCAAGTATGCTCTTTTTGCGAAACCGTTTTATGCTTATGATATATGAAGATATGAAATGTAAAGCGCAGATAAGAAAACAATAAAACACTTATGGCTTATAGTGGTTCGAAGGTGGTGTAAGCCTTCTACATCCACTCTACTGCTACCTCGAGCAGGAACTTCGTTAAGCAAGATTGATTTACAAGACCCTTCTAACAATCTATCAACTTACAAAGTTATCCACCTACTAGAGTCCAGAGATCACATAGCACTGCAAACTCTAAAGGCTAACCCACACAGGGTTCCACACTCCCACACAGGGAAGCTGCCTAAAACTTAGACAACTATACAAACAACAAGGATTTCTCCTGTCAACTGTTCGACACCTAAAACAACCTTCGCACACAGCACGGTTAAAAAGAAAATAAAAGGTGCTTCAACTGATGCGATGAAGTGAGCTTCTGAATCCTTCAAAGGATCTTTCTGCTTTGAACTTTGCTTCACTTCACAGAGGTTGAGTGACTGAAACTGAAGAAAGACTTGGAGAAGATATAGCTTGAACGTTTGAGAGTGTTTGTGCAAATGTTTGATTCTTCTGTAGCTCAACTGTTTAGTTTCTTAGTGGTTCAGTTGTTCAGTTGTTCAGTAGTCTCTTCAGTGTTACTCATCCTCTTTTTATACTTGTAGAGTAGATATCTGTTGAAGGAGATATCTTCTCTTTTTGAATTTCAAAGAGTACTTGATCAAAGGCATGTCTTGCATTTAATGCGACTAGACTTCTCTTTCTGGAGCATTTAATGCGATGATGGATGGTCGCAGCTTTCTACGGCGTGTCAGTCCACATGGCGTCTTGGCATTGGCTCCGTGTCTGCCACTTTGATCTTCTCTCGAACAACTCTTATTTCCTCCTGCATGAGTCTTTGTTCCTCGTACTGCATTTAGCCTTTCTTCGGATAGCAGGATACTTATGTTGTTTGTCATTGGCGGCGTTGGCTGTCTGAGCAGTGTACTTAGCGCTGTATCCTAGGTTTGCTTGCAGCTGATTGTTCTTCGTAGTGTTGTTGTAACAGAGACCTTCTTGCAGTATCTTCTTACAACACTGTTGTATCTTACAACAGTATCTCTATAAACTCTTTCTTGCAGCGACTCTGCATGCCGTTCTTTCTCACTATGCTGCATTGCAGTGACTGCTTTCTTGCAGTATGCTGTATCTGCTTCTTTGCAGCAGCTTCGTTCTAAATCTTTGATACAGCATTTGTATGCATGTGTACCTTCACTTTTCAGCTTCTATCACAAGACTCAATTCTAATCTATGTTATCACGTAAACAATGTGAAAAAATGGGGTACTCAAAACTTCCTATTATAAGCTTGGTTTGTCTCATCAAAATCTAAACATTGAAATCCCAACAAGAACATATAAATAATACGAAATGCATATGATGTATGAAATGAATGCCCAATGACATGTATGTTTTGGTCGAGGATGTTACACTTATGACACTATTAAATGAAACTATCTCATTTGAAATTTTAAAAACAATCTGGCTTACTACAGTACCAATGACATTAAGAGGGATGCGTACTATTGACAATTGTTGTAATTGGAACACTTGTAATCCTCAACAAAATGTCATCAGGAATATCAATAACTGAATAATAATATAATTATCCATCTATTGTTCTATCTTCACTTATTAATAAAAATATAATAAGACAATACATATTTAAACATTAATAAAAAATCAATCCTTTTTTTAACGTCATACTTGATGATTCACTTCATTATAACCTATAAATTGTAAAATCTCAATTTCTATTGTTAACATAATTTAATTATTTCGAATGATAATGAAATGGAAAAAAAAAAAATTAAATGGTAATCATGATCTTTATATTTGAATTTTTCAAAGAATACTACCTGATGAAACGTGAGTTGCATCTGATTTATCATAATTTACATTTAAAATCAAATATATGAAATATTATGATCATATATTATAAACAAATGAAAAAAAGGAAAAATGCTTGATTATTTACTTAATTAGAAAAACATAAAAATATAGAAAAATAAATAGACAATCATCATTTTTTAACTATTCTCTAATTGCAATGAATTAGAAAAATCGAATCTGTAAAATCCAACTATAAACTTTGACAATTGTTTCAGGATCCCAACTGTAAAAGTAGTAAAAGATATAGACAAAATTTACAATAATAAGAACAAAGTTAATAATTACAAACATTCATAGTTGAACCATCCTCCTCATTATCATCACTACATGTCAAATCTTTAATCCATCCTTGTCAGTCACTTTGGAAATAAAAAAATATAGTTAACCATGACTAAAAATTGGTTAATTCAACGAAAGTCCTACATGTGATAAATATTGATTTTGTCTCTTACTTATAGTCGCTTCTTATTACACTATTAAATGAAACTATCTCATTTGAAATTTAAAAACAATCTGGCTTATGACAGTGCCAATGACATTAAGAGGGATGTGTACTATTGACAATTGTTGTAATTGAAACACTTGTAATCCTCAACAAAATGTCATCAGGAATATCAATAACTGAATAATAATATAATTCTCCATCTATTGTTCTATCTTCACTTATTAATAAAAATATAATAAGACAATACATATTTAAACATTAATAAAAAAATCAATCCTTTTTAAACGTCATACTTGATGATTCACTTCATTATAACCTATAAATTGTAAAATCTCAATTTCTATTGTTAACATAATTTAATTATTTCGAATGATAATGAAATGGAAAATAAAAAAAAATTAAATGGTAATCATGATCTTTATATTTGAATTTTTCAAAGAATACTACCTGACGAAACATGAGTTGCATCTGATTTATCATGATTTACATTTAAAATCAAATATATGAAATATTATGATCATATATTATAAATAAATGAAAAAAAAAGGAAAATTTGCTTGATTATTTACTTAATTAGAAAAACATAAAAATATAGAAAAATAAATAGACAATCATCATTTTTTAACTATTCTCTAATTGCAATGAATTAGAAAAATCGAATCTGTAAAATCCAACTATAAACTTTGACAATTGTTTCAGGGTCCCAACTGTAAAAGTAGTAAAAGATTTATAATCAATATTAAAGCTAATAAAAAATCATTTTATTACTAATTTTCATTTATAATATTATTTAAAGGATATATTGAAATATGATATTATTGACATTCTTAACCAATTTTGACCAACTATTTTGAGGATCATCACAATGAAATCTATAAATATTTGTTAAACAATAGCAAATATATTTCAGTGTTAGAAAAGATCTATAACAGTAAATCAATCTATACATTATGACATTTGTGTAACCATTTATCTATAATGAGATAAACTATTTTATAAATAAATAATATAAAATAAATTTGAATTAATAAAGCCACAAAATTATTAAATTAAAGAAAAAAAACAAACTAATAAAATTGAGAAAAAAAATACAACTACAACTACAACTACAACTACAGCTACTACTCTTATCTTACTTAAACACTAACAAATTGTACATTATTAAAAATTTATAGAATAGAAAGTTCAATAAAAATAATTACAATGAATATGGCCATTAAAAAAATCAAGAACAAAAATCCTAGCCTGTATGAAGAAAATGTTGCCTCAAAGATGAATCAATCCATATCCATACCATACAACCCAACCCAAAACCAAAAACTAACCCTAAATCCCTGTCGTCCGTTCTCTCTCTCTGTCTCTGAGATGTCTCTCTTCATTAGCGCCTCTGTGAAACCTGAAGAAAATTCCGCCGAAAACAGTTGATTATCCAAGGATCTTCAAGATTTGTGCGAGATCCACTGTTCATCGAGGTAATATACAAATCTATGATAAAAATCATAAGATTTTTGGAGATCTCAGTAAAATATTGGTAGTTTTTATGAGTTTGTTTTTCTTTTATAATCTTCTCTGGATTTTGTAATTTTTCTGAAAGAAATAAGAAAATCAATGATGAAAATCATGTAATTTTTTCAGATTTCGAAAAGAAAATCCTAATACATTGAAGTTTTATATTTTGTTTATAAAATCATCTAATCTATTTCTGGATATGTACTACAGTCTTCTCTTTTTTTTTTTTTTTTTGTGTTTAAAGTTTTATTTACTTTTTGAAATAAGTTCTGTTTTATTACCTTTATTATCAGAATGTCAAATTTTTTAGTTAATCATGTTATAAAATTATTTATTATTTGGGTTTTTTGTTGATATGAAAAAAATCCAAACCCCAAATCTTTTATATTGTATATTTTTTTGATTATTTAGTTATCTGGACTCTACATAATGAAGTTCTATTGATAAAAATATATTCTTTGAGTTCATGTCCCTGTCTAATATTTTTTTCGATTTACAGTTTCTTTATTGTATTTTCGTAAATTTATTTAACGGTCTTGATACCAGTTAAAGAGGAGCCCTTTCGTTCACAAAAGCCATCCAATTGACCAGTTATTAGAATTAAAAGGTCAGTTTTTATGATACTTTGTATTTGTATGAAAACTATATATGATTCGAAATAAATAAGATGCATGTTTTACCTAATCTGCAATTTAAATTTCATTTTAAGTTTTCATTTTCTTCATCTTACCAGTGAGAAGTTTAAGTATTCATTTTCTTCATCTTTCCAGTTTTTTAATATGGATCGATCTTGTTTATCAAGTTGAAGAGGAACCATTTTTTGATTTTGCCTGCAAAAATGAAATTTGTTAGTAAATAATCTTTTGCCCAATATTGCTATCTATAAGACAACATTGCACATAGGCAACCGAAAAGTCATAAATCTGGAAATTTTGTTCAGTCAATAATTCATTTTTTATTATATGGAACATTTTTAATGCAGTGGGTAATAATCATTACGGTTGATTCATTCTACATAATAAATAACGCTGTTTTTTATGTCGAATTCAAACTTTCAAGAAAAAAAAGTTCAGAAAACTATACAATTAATATCAGATATTATGACAATATTAAATGACTGAGAAGTTATTTACTATGATTTCCAAATATAGTAACCTTTCTCGGTCGGGAAATTTAAAGCTGATATTTTTAGCAGACTATTCTGCTTTTATATATATATATATATATATATATATATATATATATATATATATATATATATAGATAATCAATTATTTCACTTAATTAGAATGAATTACGATTGTTTACATCTTCAATAAAGGAAACATTTTTTTTGCATAATTGTCACGGTAAGCTACTTAATCACTTCTCAAGATTCTGTATTTTGAATAATAAAAAAACTAAATTCATATAGCATGGGGCAACAAATCTGTGGTGTCTCTTCATTTTTTTTCTGCAAAATATCTGACTTTTATTGAAATTATAAAAAACAAAGCATTAAATAAATGTCAAAAACCTTTCCAAAAATAGCAATTTAATTTTGGGCGTGAAAACTCTGAATTGCTATTTTTATTGAAGGTTTTCTTTATATATATATATATAGATTGCTCAATAATCATACCTTGTTTGTTTTCTGTAGTTCTCCCTCTCTTTTTTCCCAATAACTAATGATTTATGTGATAAATGGAATGTCTTTTGGTGAATGTAGGAGATGAAATCTCTATATTGTAAATAAACATGGTATATTGGTTTGGTATGTTGCTAAAGGATAACTGGAAGAACTCTATTATACATAATGGAAAACGCTTCGATTTAATGTTTTATTAAATCATTTTTGAAATGTATATAGTTTTGTACCTTTGTTGTGAATTTGTGATTGCTTTTGGTGGTTTTGTTTTGACTGGGGAAAGAAGAGGTGAGAAAAATCTCCAGTTGTGATTTTGTTGCGGAGGTGAAAGGAAATGTCAACTGAATCTGGATGATATCTCTATAAATATAGATGGACATCCTCTGAAAAGCCATGAATTCAAATTTAAATTTTGAAACATTACCTCATAATTAATTGTCAAAATAAATAATTTGAGTGAGAAAACCCTTAAGTTTCCATCGAGTGTTCTAAGACCCACTTTCTGCAAAAAGTTGTATTTGGTAGTGAAAAAGCTAAAAACAGAAATCATTACTGAATTGTCCCAATATTTTATTATGCCCACCTAAATCAATGAGAATGTGGGAAATTACCCAAACATTAATTACCTTTTGAAATGTTAACCTGTGATATCTATTTACAAAAATTAAAAAAAAAAAATTAAATTCCAAAAATACTCTTATGGTTTGGGCGGGAAAATGACGTTCCTGTTAATATCTCCAAAGGTTTTCTTTTTATATATATATAGATATTGCAATGCTGCTGGGTAATGATGAGGGTGGAGAAGATATCTATGTTTCAGTTCCACTTGGTGGTCCAATATATGTCCCGGATCTTGTAGGTCCACCCACTAGAGTCCCCGAATTCCAAAATCGTGTGTACCAACAACTTCAGGTAAGCTAGTTGATAATTTTATGTGTTCATATGCTGTAAGTTTATTTTCTTCTCTTCCAAATGTCTCATTGTTATGGCACTTAATTAGTGTGCAACTCTTTCCTTCATGCAGAGTCTAAAAGAAGAGCTATCTGGAGACTCTATGGAGATGTACAATGAAGAAATTTCGTAAGCATTTATATGTTCCCTAATACTTTGTTGTATCATAGAAATATGAAGATTTGTAGTCTTAAAATGGGTTGATTATGCTGCCTGATGTTTGTTATAGCTGCAGTAACTTGTCTTATGCCTTAACATATTGAGTATAGGTGCAATAATGTGTATAAGTGAAGCTACCTACCTCTTCTTTGGAATACATGAAAAAACGAGTGAAGCTATAGTGCTGTACAATATCTCTCAATTTGTTAGTTCGAGTTTGTTTTATGAGGTTGAGTTTAATAGGGAGGTTATTATAGAGAATTATATCATAAACCGTGTATTGAAGTTTGTATTGTCAGTTAACACAAAATCCCTTGATTTTGAGCTAGTTGGCTGTGTGGCTCTTTAATGAAATATTACCTATCAGTTACTGCTATTTGATGACCACTTTATCTATTTGAGAAGCCTTGCCACTAACTGATTATAAACTTTTTCCAAGAGACCCCAAATGATTTCAGTTATGCATGATGGTTCGTCTTTATCATCTATACATCTTTGCCCTTTTTTTTTTGGTCATGTCTGCACTTATGTATACATGATTTGTATTTCTTTTTTTAATATTAAAAGAGCCTTGCTTTTGGCCAGTCTGCTCTGTTATGCATTACTGACTTTTGTATCAAGTACCTAACTTATCATTTTTTAATTTGATAGGGTTGATGAACTCAAAATAATTCGGGAGGATGAGTTAGTCAATAAGGCATTTGAAGAAGCTTTCAAGGTACTACCTCTGAAATTTAATTCGAAAGACGTTCTGCTAAACTTAGCTTGCAGTATCTGAAAATCTCTTTTTATGGAGACAATAGGATGATGAGTTGGTTGTAGATGCTTCACAAGTTACAGTAGAACATTTGAGCCCCAGGTCAGGTTAAAAGAAACTTGTTTCCTGCTTCTTCTTCTTTTAGTAATTAGTATTGATTAATTGATTTAAAGCTTTCCTGTTTTTATTTTTGAAAGACTTGACTTTCTTTCTTCATATTCAACTCAGAAATTGTGTTTGCATTTATTGCCTCGTGTAATTGGTAAAATAACTTTCAAGTATTATAGTGCATAGCTTTTTTTTGCTTCATTATTATTTTGAAATCCAACATTCTTTGTTGGAAATGGGCTGGAGAATGATATTCTGAATTTCTGATTCAGTCCTTTCTCATTGTTCTAAAATGTGATCAGGGTTATTCACTTTTAAAGTATGCAGAATTAGAGACTAGACAAAATGATCATAAATTTAGTTCCTGTAGGTGGAAAATGTTGGATTGCTTGCATGTAGAGTATTTTTACTGGGCTGAAACTACTACTGGTGCTTAAATTTTCTTGACTAGAACTATTTGGCTTTATTGTGTGGGTGGTTGTGCATTTAACGAAATTGCAGTTGGTTGTGGATTCTCTTGGATGCAGTGTATGTTTCTGAAAATAACGAGAAAACATTCTGTTGGCTTTTACCCGCAAATGCAATATAAAGATGATTATATGGTGCCTTTGGTGAAAATTCATTCATATAAGGAGGAAACTACTGATAATGTGTTTTTTAGTTAATTTAGATAAACTCATTGTGCTCAAAGCATTCAAGAGGTGCCAAAAGTTTCTGATAAATGTCTAATACGTTACGTGCTCTTGGTTTGTCTTTTAGAAGATACTTTTTGCATCAATACATATTATAATTTCAATACATTAGATAGAATAACTACTGATGCTTTTTTGTTCAAAAAAACTCCAATTTCTCTCTCATTGCATGTGTATAGGTGTAATCTCATATTCTTTAACTTTTTGGTGTCTTTGAGACTTCTAATGGAACTTCGGAAATGTGCCTGGAAAGTCTCTCTGAGCACATCAAGTTTTGGTTCATACTCCCCAGTGAAGCACCATTTAGTTAGGATCGAAGATGTTCTAAGTATAGGTGGCTGATGAATTCTGCATTGATTCATAGTATATGTGTTTTTGGGAGCAGAAAAGGGGTTTCATTTGGTGGTTCTCCAATCTTTTGGAGATTCATTTAATCTATTCAAAATATCATTTAGTAGATATCTTTTCCACTTTTTACTTGATATAATAGTCTTTTTAGATGAATCTGATTTCTGATATGATTTTTTCAGGAGAGAAGATGATAGTTGTGCATCTGGCCCTATGAGTGGTTGTTCACAGAATTTAAAAGGGGATGTGAACTCAAATGTATCAAGTGCATCCTCAAATGGCTTGCCACTTAAAACTATCAATAATAAGAAATCAAACAAGGACCTTTCACGGAAGAGCAAGAAGAAGAAGCCCGAAAGGAAAACGAATCACTCGTTTGATGTATGAATGCACGACTTGGTTATCACCATCCTTTTTTTTTGTGTGTATGTTTGTGTTTTAATCTTATGCTTTCTCCTAGGAAAGCTATATTGCAAAGGTGGAAGAGTTAGCTAGAATTAAACAAAAACAAGAAGAAGATAAAGCAGCCGTGAGATTGCATTCATTCAAGTAAGCTTTGTAACAATTTGTGGACTGCATTTCAGCTATTTTATCACTGGTTGTATTTATATTCTGCCTTCCTTTTGTCTTTATATTCTCCGACTAGTAACTCCAGGGTCCCTGGATGTGGAGCAAACAAAAAAGCTGATAAGATCAAATCTCTGAAATCTGGAAGTGTGTCAACAAAGGTTTTTCATCTTTCTCCCTTGCATTCTTCACACTCTGTCCATTTGTGATATTATGCATGTATGGAAAACTTTAGAATCTAATTTCGGTGTTCTGCATATTATCAGACTTGTACACTGCTCTTAACTATTGCCTTGTGGGTTTCATTATCTTATTTGGTCAACTTTTTTGGTTATTACTCTGATTTGTAGGATATAATGACTAAATATGGGGCGAGGTTCTATTAAAATGCTTCAGGCATTTCAGAATTTAAATAATAATTCAGAAATGAGGGTTTTGATACTTGTTTTTCTCCATGTATTTGTTTGGGTGTGGCTTGAAAAATTTCAACTATGTCAGAATTTACATAATAATTAAGAAATGAGGGTTTTGATACTTGTTTTTCTCCATGTATTTGTTTGGGTGTGCCTTGAAAAATTTCAACGTACTAAATAATATTGTAGAGTGTTCAGAGAATTGTGTGGTCTTCATACTCAGATGTTTTAATGTGATTTAGACTTTATGATTAAATTTAGTTGATCGTATGCATGCATGCCTAGACTTCAACTACTGGTGATCGAAGCGTGATTTTCCTTGGTGTTAAAATCTGTTAGGATGAACCCAAACATTGTTGTGACTGCAAATATATGGGGATGCTACTTCACATTTTATGCAGAGCTGCTGGTTATGTTCTTTGACTTATCATGATAATTGTACAACCATCCTCATCCCCACCTTGTTTTCTTCAAATCTGACTTTAGGCTTATGATTATGCTAATGTAACAAACATGATTTGAGATCTTGGCAGACGCTGCAAACTTCATTGCTTGCAGTCGAGTCTATAACATCCCACTGATTATAAATTGTCATGTTTTAGTGCATGTTGAGATGAAACGATTGCATTGCCTAGGAGCTAGGATCACAAATCTACTATAATGTTAATGCCTTCAACATATTACATAAATGATAGGAAAAGCTTTAAGAACAAACAATAAACAAGCTTTAAGTTGATGAAAGTAGGTACTTTCAATTTTTGAATTTAGAATATCTTGGAAATCAAGAAAAGCAACACGTAATCTAATTGAAATACTAAGAGTGGTAGCTTATAATATGGTTTCCTTCAGCCCCTTTTTTGTCAGTGAAATGAAATTGCTGTATGTTGACCTGGTGATATTTCTTGGCATCATTTGCTCAATCAATTTGTTTTAGTATTTAATTGGGTTTATCAAATACATGGCAGGTGAAAGCCTCAAATACTTGTGATAATGTTCCAGTGCAGTTTCCTGAAGTTGTCCTGTGTTTTGAGGTTTACCATAACAGGAAAACATGGTTCAAGGTATTTGCCACTCTCTTATCGTGGTGCACTCCAAAGGACACAAATATGTTAATTAGTCTTTTATTATTTACTTAATAGATATGGTTATTATTCAGATCCTGGAACATTGCCTCCTTCTGATTAAAGTTTTTCAGCTGTTGTGCAACTTATGAGAGAATAATTTTTGAGCAAAGGAAAATGGAAAAATGAGAAGTCAAATTAATAATGTAAATGATATAGTGACTTTAGTAGAAAGATATTGTTGATAACATATTTGGACATCTGGTAGAAAACTGTATGAAACATAGACTTTAACAGCTCCAGGCACTGAAACATTTCTTGAGGACTTGGGGGCTTTCTGATGCTCTTAGGGATTAAGCAAACATAAGATTTAACATATTTGGACATCTGGTAGAAAACTGTATGAAACATAGACTTTAACAGCTCCAGGCACTGAAACATTTCTTGAGGACTTGGGGGCTTTCTGATGCTCTTAGGGATTAAGCAAACATAAGATTTAAGCAATCTGCCTGTGTGTGGAATTGACAGTTGAATTTTGATTTTCTTCAACATCTGTAAAAGAATTGAAAGGTTTAGAAATGGCATATTCTCTAGCGTTGCTCTCTGCCTAATGCTTTGAACAATCTTGATAAGTTGATGAGAGGGATTTTGTTGGCAGTAACGTCAAGCAAGAAACATGCATTAAATGATATCTAGTTTTTTGCATGATCATTTACATTTAGTAATATAGTTGAATATTAGGTTGTATATATTTGTACTTTGTGAATATGAAGCAATGGAAAATTGTATCAGTAGATTTCAAAAATAATTCAATACCAAAATATGAAAAAAAAGTCATGGATCACATTTATTTTAGACTTGTTGGCAAAGTGGTTATTGCATATATCATTTATTTGTTTGATAACATAATCGTTTTCTTTTAGTTTTTATTTCACATGTCTTCAACTGATGATTTCTGAAAAAACATTTTTAGACTCAAGAGTTCCTGGTCCTAGGACGGCAGCCTTTGACTGAAGTAAGAAACAAAATATATTGTTTGACAGATGAGGTAATGAAGAAGGCGGGGCGGTATGATCCTTCAGGATACTTCTTAATAGAAGTAAGCTTTCTGACTGACTAAGAAATCAAACTTGTCTTTTCTAACATAAAGCAAAATCTGTTACTGATACCTCTAGAAATGTCTTTTCAGGATGTCTTTTGTAATGATATGAGGGAGCCCTTTGCCGTCGACTACAGCAGAACCATTCTTGATTGGCTCGATAACTCTAAGAACGATGCACTTGAAAAGTGGGAATTTATTGTTGCTGGTGAATTACAGCAGAAGCAAAAGGCACTTTTGGGTAGTGAAAGTAAGCAGTACTTGCCAAAGTTCAAATCTGTTCACATGCAGAATACTAGATTCTGTGACATTGTATTTCGACTTGGTGCTGGATATCTTTATTGTCATCAGGTATGTTTTCATAATATTTCTTGTTTGGGGATTATATAACACAACAATGCTTTTTCTGTTAGATTTGCCTTCCTGATTTCAACGAGCTTGTATTAGTCAATATAGTTGCATGAAAAATTCCAATGCTGCAAAACCCGATCTTCACTTGTATGAGATGGATTTATTTGGTATTTAATGGAAAACTGAAAGTAGATGATTAGCCTAGCCGACTCAGACAGAGTGGCAGACTTGGCTCTATAAAAGTGTTCACTTGTATGCTGCTTGTGTGGTTTTCTGATTTGCTTTGGCATTTCAAGGTTTTCGATTCCATATTTAGGACTGATAAGTAAGTCGAAGTTGAAGATTATTGAATAAAATGTTCTTTTTGGACATGCCTTGGATAATTAAATTCTTTCTCGTAGCCTTTGATTACCCAACATACCGCTAACCAACTTAAAAGATACTGTTGTAAACCTGTAACTCATAACATGGTGCCAGACTCATTAAGTACAGCCTTACATCACTTTAGTCATCAAATTATCGTGTTAGCTGGTGACCTAAACCTTGTCCAAATAGGGTATATTATGTGCTTATTTTTCTGAAAATGATGAAAAATGAAAATATCCGTTCTTTATTGACGTTATAGAGGCGCCGATGGTGTTGCTCATGTACCACAATGTAGAGTATAATGGAATTGGCTTTTACAACTTGGTGCGTGCTGCTGTATTATATTGAAGTTGATAGTTTTAGTCGAGAGTGAATCTGGTGAGTAAGTGTGTATGTATGAGTCCTGGGGACCAACAAGAGGGGTACAATATGAGTAAGAGATATGATACAAAATTGTAGATATAGCTGTATGACCATTATACTTAACAATTCTTTTTGAATAAAGATGATGTTTTATGGCAGGAATTTAAGAGTTTATTTGCATGTATATTTTGTATATTTCTTTTTGGCTAATGTGGAATGAACTTACAGTTGCTGTTCTTGCTTTGTTCTGCCCACACACACTTCTCAACTCTTTAGATTCAGTAGATAGTAAAAGTAATGGCTATTTTTGTGTGATTGCCTTTTTTTTCTCCACTTGGCATGAACATGTTTTACGCTGATGTTTCACTAGGGGGATTGCAAACATCTAATTGTGATACGCGACATGAGACTTATTCATCAGGAGGATGTACAAAGCCGAGCAGCTTATCCACTCATAACGTATCAGCAAAAGCTCCGATACAAGAAATGTTCTGCTTGCAAAATTTACAGAGCAGAGAAGGTGACGGTGGACGACAAATGGGCCCCGTCAAATCCGTGTTATTTCTGTGATGTTTGTTATTACATGCTTCACTATGTAAATGGATCTCTGCTCTATAGTGATTTCAGTGTCTATGATTATCATCATGAGTAGCTATTCACTGCTGAGGCTGTAAAGAGATTTTGGTTTTGTATTCTCCCAACCTTTTTTTGCTGTTCTGCTAATCCTTTGAAACTCTCTATTTCCTCCAATTTTGCAAATAGCGCTGATGAAACCAAAAATCTCAAATAGACTAGCAAATCTGGTAAAAATTGGAGTAATCCTAACCAAGGATGAAAATACCACTCTAAAATAATAGTGTTGCCTTAATTTTACAGATATATCGATATTAATACCAAAAAAATTAAAAAAATTGTTGAAAATGTTGTTAAAATTTTGAATTTTAACATGAAATTTGAAGGATTATTATATCATATTATTATACATATATTTTATTTAAAATCACAATTGAATGATATATTTAAAGCAACCATATAGGTAATAGATTATAATATTGTATGATGTAAAACAACTGATGCTACAATACATAATGCAATACAAATTGACTAAAATTTGTAATTTTCTACCCAGAAACATTCACTATAAACAAAAATTTAGAAATGTAAAATCATAAGTTAAAAAAAAAATTTGCGATTTTTGTATAAGTGCCATATCCAGCAATTTTTCCTAATTTTCATCCAATTTTGTACAATGACTGAACTGATAGCGATATGGATATCAATATTTTGCAATATTTCACGATATATCCCACTATACTTGAGAAAAATTACATCATCCCTAATAACCATATCGCAAATTATCCCTAATATTCATATCGCAATATCCAAAGTTGCATATATCTATGATATATCGGAGATATTTCGCAATATTTTCATCCTATCATCCTAACTAATAGATTTAATAACTGGAATAACAAATACACGCATGCAAATGCCAACAATCCAAGATAGTGTAAAAAAGTGATAAAAACATTTAATGTGATAGTGGATCATTTTCACCTTCATTATAATCACATTCTCTTCTCTCCATGATATTCTTAAGGCTCTCAAGAGCTTCATAAATCTTGAGAGTCTTAGGTGAGGATGAATCCCCTGAGAAGAAAACCTCAACTTTATTTTTCAACTCAATCCAACTGCACCCCGGGAGCTTCGTTAGTCCCTTCTCCCTCATCATTGCCCTCAAATTGGCAGCCTTTTCCTTAAGCCCTGCTTCTACATACAAGTTGAGCAGTTGCACGTAATTGCTGCCTCTTTGAGGGTCCATTTCGATTAGGTTATGTGCAGCCATTTCTCCAAGCTCAACGTTTCGATGAACTCGAGATGCAGACAATAAAGAGAGCCAAACGCCTCTATCTGGTGGAATGGGCATCTTTTCTATGAACCCACGAGCATCATCTAGGTATCCACCACGGCCCAGGAGATCCACTATGTTTACGTAATGATACATATTTGACTCAATACCGATTCCTCTCATTGACTGGAATAGGTTTAGACCTTCTTCAACGAGACCACAATGGTTACAAGATGAGATGAGGTTGAGGAATGTTATCCCATCGGCCTCTGTTCCTGACTTTCTCATCTCATGAAATAAGCCAATGGCTTTACGACATTCACCATTGGATCCATAGCCTCCAATCATTGAATTCCATGCTACAATGTCTCTTTTCGACATGTTGTGGAACACACGTTGTGCATATGTTAAGCATCCACACTTGATATACATATCAATCAATGTGTTGTGCACTTGAATTTCATCTCTAATTAGAGACCTTATGTAGTAACCGTGTATGCTCTTTCCTATAAGCAATGCTGCCAGCTGTGAAACTGGAGCAAGAACAGTGGTGATCGATACTGAATCTGGAGCGAGGCCATGTTGCAGAATCTGAGAGAGAAGACTAATCGAGACATGTGGGAGGCCATTCTGTGAGTAGGATGATATTAAAGAATTCCAAACCACCAGATTCTTTTGCAACACATTTGAGAATGCTTTTCTTGCCATCTCCGGTTTTCCACATTTTGAGTAAAACTCTATCAGAGAGCAGCCTGTAAAAGCATCCAAATCCAACCCTTGCTTAATTGCCAATCCATGGAAACAACCACCTAGTTTCTCATCACCATATCCAACACAAGCAGTAATTGCACTTGCTATAATACTAGGATCAGGTCTCACACCATCATATACCATTCTTTTGTATAAACATAAAACCTCTTCGAATTTCCTATTCTCATAACTCCCTGATATGATGGAACCCCAAGCTACCACATCCTTTTCTTTCATTTGATTGAAAACATTATGGGCATCTTTTGCATTCCCAACCTTTGAGTACATTGTTAGTAGAGCACTTTGCACAGCAACAATGCTGTGTTTTATTGGCCTCTTTACCAGTTCCCCATGCATCATTGCTCCTAAATAGCTCGACTCGATCATACTGCACGCTATCAAGATATTTGATATGGTGAAAGAATCAGGTGAAACATGCCTACGACGCATCTGGGTGTAGATATCTAAAGCATCATAGACAAAACCACAATTAACATAAGCTGATATCATGCTATTCCATATTCCAATTTCTCTTTTTCTAGTCATGTGAAAAACTCTCTCAGCATGCTCAACAACTCCACACTTCGAATAAAAAGTTAATAGAGAAGTGCTAGCATAAGGGTCATCCTCAAAACCCATTTTAACCATATCACAGTGTAGCTGAGAGCCAAAATCCATAGCCTCCCCCTGTGAACAAGCTGTTAGTACACCCGAAAACGTTGTGGAACCCAACTCAAGGCCCTCATTTTTGGCTGATGAGTATAACTGCAAACAATCTCTCCAAAACCCATTTTCACAGAAGCCATTGATCATCGCATTCCAAATGGCAATGTTGTGCTTGTTTTTCAACTTGTCGAAAACATTCCAAGCATCTATGGGCCCACTAGAATTCGAATACATATCAATCATTGCAGTAATTACAAATGGATCATCATCAAAACTGTTCCTAACAATGTATCCATGCATTTCTTTCCCATATGAAACACCAAAAAAGCTAGACATTCCAAGAAAAATGCACATAGTATAACCATCAGGTTTGATATTCAACGCTTGCATCCGGCGAAGCTGAACCAAACCCTCCTCAAATAACCCATTTTTGGAATAACCATCAATGATAGAGTTCCATAATGCGACGTCATGACTGCAAACTTCACACTCAGGCAAATTATCAAACAGTTCCAGTGCATTGCAGAGGGACCCACATTTAACGTACATACGAATGAGAGAAGTGATGATGTAAGGATCAAATTGGAGACCCAGTTTGATGAGTGTGGAGTGGAGTGCAACGCCATAGTCGAAATGTGAAAGAGAAGCGCAAGCTTTGAGCAGAGAAGGAAAAGTGAATCTTGAACTATTACTTGAAAAATTGAGCTGCTTCGAGTATGATTCTAAAGCTTCATGATACTTGCTGTGTTGAACAAAGGCTTTGATTTTGGTGTGAGTATGATGATCGGATGAGAAATGAATTTGTCTGTGAATAGGAAGGGTCCGAGAAATAAAGACGAAGCCATTTGAACGCATATTTCATGATTGTTTTTCAAAAATGGTTTGAAGTAATTCTTCAAAATACATTTGTAGTTATATATGTTTTCGAGACGGGCAAAAACATTCGGAAACATAAATTGAAGTATTGAAATACTAGTCTTACCATCTGAGATCAAATATTGCATATGCTAACCTAAAATAAGTATTTAATTGTATCTTATGTACGAGTATTGTTTATGTGCACCAATTGTATCATATAATTGAGCGTGTGGGTCGGATTCGATCCAAATTTGCACTCAAATTATTATTATTATTTTTTCAATTTATACGGTAACTCTTATATTATATTAGTATAACATTTTATGTACAAATATTATAACCTGTAAGGAATGGTGCTTAAACTTTTTCAGTATAAAAATTCAAATAATGCAGTTGTACCTTTATATTATAATAATTTAATAATTATGTTATATTAGTATAACTTTTATGTACAAATATAAAAACTTTTATGTTTTAAAGTACTACATAAATATTATATTATTATAACATAAAAAGTTAAATTATTATAACATAAAAGTTATAATATTATAACATCAAGGTTTAAAAGATACTCTATGTCTGCAATATATTGTTAAGGTTAAACTAGCATGATATAAATGTTACATGAACCTAATAGAAAAGTTATGAAAACATAACAGAAAGGTTAAGAGCATGAGATAAGAGTGTGGGCGCAGATATGGAGAGCGTGGGAGCGTGTGAGCGCACGTTTGGAGCGTAAAAGTCACCTTTTGGATCATATAAACTGAATTGTATGAATCATGTTCCATGCACCTAGTGCATATAAATAATTATGCTTATGTACCTAGTGGCGGATCTACATGGGGACAGTTGTACCCCAAATATCTTTAAAAATGGTATATATAATATATTATACAGAGATTTATCATGATTCTGATGTTGTCAAATTAGTTTGGTGGGTGGTGACTTGGGCCATATGTGAGGGATTCTCGCGGGTTCGAATCTTGTTTTGGCCCATTTACTTATGTTTTAATTAGTTTTTGCAATATTTATTTTATTTATGTTTTAATTAGTTTTCGCAATATTTATTTTATTTAGTTCCTACATTTTACTGCATTTTAATCATCTTTAATTAGTTTTTGTAATATTTCTTTCTAGCCGTGTTGATAAAATTTTAGTAGTTAATGCATTTAAATTAGTTCTTATGGTTAAATTTTTTATTAGTTTTTGTAATATTTTTTTTTAGTTGTCTTGATAAAATTTTAGTAGTGAATTCCTTATCTTTTGCTTCATATCATGAGTTCTAAACCATTTTCTTCTTATCTAGTTGGTTAATTAGTCTTATAATTCATTATGATGAATTTTTTGCTCTTATAACTTTAAAATGAAGATGAGTTTATTTAAAATAATTAAATAATAGTTCATGTATAATAAAATTTTCAAAAAGAAACAAACAAAACTAAAAAAAATCATATATATTTTTTTTAAGCTTTGAGTTGTATAGATTTAAATATTAAATAATATTCTATTTAAATATACTTGTAGTTGTTTATTGCACTCTCAAAGTTTGCACCCCAAATTTTAAATTCTGGATCCGCTACTGTATGTACCTATCATTTTTTAGAATTAAACTTTTTTTTTATTCTCTATTTTAATATATATATATATATATATATATATATATATATATTATGCCATCCATAATGCTTAAAAGATTAAATTAATCAATAATTATTATTTATACTTTATAAGACTTAATTGATGAATTGAAATAGAATATGGAACCTAATTTACATCACTACTTCATTGACAAAAGGTAGACTTATCGACAAATATCAATCACATCTTCTATATAATATTAGATGAATCGAAAAGCATAGACATGCTTTGAAATACTTGATTTGGTGGCACGTTCAAGCAAATTAATTACATTACAATTCGATATTTTGGAATATTATTTTACTAGTATAAAGTCACGTGTAATACATGGAATAAAATTTTAAAATATTATTTGCTATATTTTAAAATCTTAAAGATGATATAATGGGAATCTTTGAATTTGGAGGAACCTTTTGCTATGTGGGTGTGTGTATATATAGGTGTCAATGAATTTCGTTTTTAAGTGACAGAATCAAGATTTTAAAGACTTTGTAGTCCTGCAATTAAGTTCCTATAATTTAACTTAATCCTTTTTGAAATTATTGAGATTTATCTACACATAATTTCCATTATCGGAAAATGAATTTTAGATGACGCTAAAATTTATATGTTTCGGGGACACGGACCTAAGATCCGTGTCCCCAACCCGCCCCGGCGCATGGGCCGCTTCCATGCGCACCCACGCGCCCCCACCGCGCATGCCCAACAGGTATCACACATTTGCTCTAAAGGTATCACACATATACTCTTCAGGTATCACATAACCTATATATAATGTATTATTTTCAGGTATTACACATTTGCTCTTCAGGTATCACACATATACTCTTCAGGTATCACATAATGTATTATGTTCAGGTAACACACATTTTCTCTTTAGTTATCACACATTTACTCTTCAGGTATCACATATATACCCTTAAGGTATTACACAAGTATTATGTTCAGATATCACACATTTTCTGTTTAGGTATCACACATTTACTCTTCAGGTATCACATATATACCCTTAAGGTATTACACAAGTATTATGTTCAGATATCACACATTTACTCTTCAGGTATCACATATATACCATTAAAGTATTACACAAGTATCTTTTAAGTATCACACATATTTCTTTCGAGTATTACATATCATTAAGCACGTAACTATGTAATACCTCAAAACTATTTTTCATGACTTACATATCATTAAAATATGTAATTATGTAATACCTTTTGTTCATGTTTGTAATACCTATAGGACAAATTTGTAATACCTTAAAAAACAAAACTTGAGAGAGAACGCGCACAGCTGAGGAAAAAAAAATGAAAATGTACGCGGGTAAAAAACGGGTTAGGGACACGGATCCCCGGGGACACAAAAGAATCACTCTGTAAACTATTACAAGAGTTCAAATCAATGAAGAAACAACTTAGTTTTCTAGATACAACCTGAATCTGCAGCTCCATTACCCTCTCTACGAATATATGTGAGACATGAAGATTGAGAACCTTCTTCGAATCAAGAAATCTGAAACTAAGGTGTTGATACTTCAAACTTTTAGAATGATTTTGCAGTAAATTATATAAACACTACAAAAATCACATGGATTATCGATGGAAATTTCTTTCGGTAATCCGGAAAATTTCGTCGCTGATTTTCCTATCAGTAGCATTTTGTCAACAAAAAAAAAACATTTCGCAGGGTAATTTAGGTACTTTGTGTTAACTATGGACGGAAAGTTGATGGAAGGTATCAAATCTGGTAATTTTTTAAATATTGGGTATCAACCTTCTATATCATGAAAATTGGGGGTATCAAAATGAAAAATGAGTATAGTTTAGGTACCAAAATTGTAATTTACCAAATTCTATATGGAGATAATATCAATTGTTAAAAATAGGGTTAATATCAGCTTTGGTACCCGAAACTAGGGGTTATTTCAGTTTTGGTACCTGAATGTACCGATCATTATAAGTAGTTCCCAGGTTAAGTAAATTTCATCAAATTTGGTCCCCACCATTAAAATTTTGTCTAAATGAACCGAACTCAACTAACCAGATCAATTTTGGTGGGAAAATAGGCGCCAACAACACTAATTTTCAATTTTGATTCTCATACATTAAATTTAAATGGATTTCACTCATTTTCTTTGTTTCTTGATATTTATTTCACTCATAAACAAACTTGGAAGCACACAAAACATAATCGCAAAGTTAATGTAGAGATAAAATCATAGTAAAATCATCTTTCCACACAAATTATATCTTCTACACAATCTATTATTGCTAAAAGAAGTTTTATCAAATTATAAATAAAATTATAAGTTATGAATTGAACTCTATTGTTGAGAAAAAAAAAATCTTTGGTGGGTGGGTGGGTCGGGCATTGGATAAATTTCCTCTCAAGTTGGATCAATATACATCTTTTCTTTTGTAGAAAGTCAACATGAAAGCCCTACCTAAACAAAGTCCTTTCCCTTCGATACCCTTACAGCAGTACCAGCTCATGCTCTTAACCTTCATCTTTTATGATTCCAATTACCAAATTATGCTCTCTTGCCAGCTAGCGCTCTCTCTCTCTCTCTCTCTCTCTCTCTCTCTCAATAATAATGAATTATTTTCAAAGCTAAACTTTTTGTTGGGAATATTAATTTAGTGACAATCAAAAACCAAAAATCATGAAATAATTTGCATGGTTTGTATCATGCAAACGAATAGCAGTACTACTATCTTAACTTCTTTATTTATTAAAATGTCTATAGCCTGATATCTATAATTTCGTGAATTATTGAATTTGCATGTTTCCCTTCATCTTTTGTGTTAAACTTTAAATATGATCGAAGAAGATGTTTCACGAAGATTTAAAGTTTGATCAGGGAATGGAGTTTAATTTTAAAGCAAATTGGTGAAAAAAGAAGTTAGATGTAATTAGTGGTGCCCGGTTCGGTTAAACCGCCGGTTCCGGTTCCGAACTGGCGGGGGTCTAACCGGAACCGAATCGGGGTATGTTCGGTTCCGGTTTGTAACCGGCGGTTAAACCGCCGGTTTTCCGTTTTTTTTTTTTTAAACAATGTATTTATATGTTAAAAAATATACAACTTTGTATAAATATCCAAAATTTACAACTTACAAAGTATAAAACACTAAGTTTGAATTAAAAAAAATCACAACTTACAAATAATGAATAATCGGTGGTTGAATTAAAAAAAATTACAACTTACAAACAACAAACTTCTAAGTTTGAATTTAAAAAAATTACAACTTACAAACAATAAAAAAAAATTACAACTTACAAATTACAAATTGAAAGAGGAAAAAAATGAAAGAGCTTGAGTTTCATTCTAAGTTTGAAAGTGAATATCAAACTTAGAATAAAATTGCCTACGTATCCCTAAATTGAATTGGAGAATCAAAGCCCACGTAGTTCTTATTTCTTACTTCTCTTAATTGTAATGAGCAAAGAATGTTGTGTGGTAGATGATGTGTCTCAAAGAAAGGAGGACATAATAAGACGTGCATCTAAGACACATCTTATTATCTCCTCCTTTCTTTGAGACACACCATCTACCACACAATATTCTTTGCTCATTACAAGTAAGAGAAAAAAAAAATGAAAGAGCTTGAGTTTCATCCTAAGTTTGAAAGTTAGAATGAAATTGCCTACGTATCCCTAAATTGAATTAGGGAATCAAAGCTCACGTAGTTCTCTTACCTCAAACTTACCCATTAGTTCCGGTGGAGGAGGATGTGTTGGAATCGTAGCCATACTCGTCGGGGCCATCGTCATCAAAGACAGATAAATCTAGATGTTGTTGACGTTTCTTTGCTCGAAGCCAATCTTCAAGTAGAGTAATGTTTTGAACATTCTCTACGGTCAATCTTGCCCTTTTTGGATTCAACATATGTCGTCCTTTGGAGAATGCGCACTCGACGGAAACGTTGGAGGCGGGACTTGCAAAAATCTCCTTTGCAATATGACTTAAAATAGGATAAGTGTTGATCCTCTTTGACCACCACTTCAAAAGACCCACAGAGTTTTCAAAAGAAATAAATTCAAATGTACAACTTAAATATGTATCTAATTCTTGTGTGGGATTAGACCCCCTAGCTCTTTTTTGTGTTCGGTTATCATAAAAATCATAAAATGCATTAAGACCACTAACATTATATGGATTATGTGAAGAACTACTACTATCACCTACATTTTGAGCACCTAAATTATCCCCACAATCATCCCCTAATGAGGTTTTATATTCTTTAAATAAATCATACAAATACTTTTTAGCTCTAGTTGCAACTTCTACATAATTTGGAACATAGTCAACTGCATCATAATCAGATAACAAAAAATGAGGGAACAAAACACTATAATACATGCGTAATAATTCCATTAGACCATCTTCTCTAATCCTAGGATCTAATAATTTAGCTATTAAAAATATATCGGGAAGTTCGTGAAAATATTTTAACCATTTTGCTTTAATTGCTATAATAGTGTCACCTATAATAGGACATGCACAATATTCATTCAAAATTAAAGCAATTTTAACACAACGATCTAAGGCTAATGGAGAAGTAGGATAATAAGTGCCACTTAATTCTCTAGTGGCTTCTTCAAAAAATTTTAAAAGTTGAATTAAATTAATGCATGCATCCCAAGAGTTGCTATTCAAATATATCAATTCATGTGGGTTTTCTTTATAAAATTCAATTAGCAATTCTTTATAATTATAAGAATCTTGAAGCATATAATAAGTTGAATTCCATCTATGTTTTACGTCCAATATAAATTTCTTAACTTCCATTCCATTATTTTTACAAAATCTTGCCCATTTTATGCCATTGTGTTGATTTAGCAATTTCATGAATTGCATCCGTAATAGGTTTAATTTTATCATGCAAAGTAGTTAAACCATCTTGTACACACAAATTCAAACAATGGGGTACACAACGAATATGAAAAAGTTTACCGTCTATTGGAGGCCTAAAAAATTCCATTAATGTGGGTATACTAGCGGTGTTAGGAGCGGCATTATCATAACCAATCGAAAATATTTTTGTAACTATATCATAATCATTAACAATTTTTATTATTTTTCTAGCAATTGCTACGGAACTATGTTTTTCATCAAATTCGACATAGGCAATTAATCCTTTTTGCACGTTCCATTCATCATCTATCCAATGGCACGTTACTCCTAAATAATCATGGTTTCTGTAAGGATCTTTCCACACATCACAACAAATAGATACTCGTTGTGTTAAATATTTTAGTTCTTCAATTAAAGCATATTTATATTCACCTACAATTTTTTCTATGTCACGTGTAACGGTATTCCTAGATATTCTTCTACTAGCAGGTTGAAAAACTTCACAAGTAAATTCTTCATAATCATCGTCAGTTGGAAATTGAAAAGGAAGATGTTTTTTTGCAATCAATTCGGCTATTCCTTTCCTATGAGTTAATTGACTAAATTTATGAAGGAAGTTAGGGTCATTACCTCCGGTTCCCCCACTGGAATCGGCATTTTGTCGAGGAAGATGGGTTTGAGAGCGGTCATTACCCATCTTATCCGGATGCTTCTTGATGATGTGGTTGTTGAACGTTCCGTAGCCCCCTCCGTACTTGAATTTGTAGCTCTTTCCACAGTAGTTGCACGTCACCATGAAGTCCACGTTCGAATTTGATACTTTCTCCTTTTTAAAATGTATGGAGAAAATATCACTTTGAAGTGTCGAAGTGGTTCGGCTACGTGTGTCACTCTCTTGAGTTGGACGGGCCTCCGGCTGCTCCAGCTCCTCCTCCACTTCGGCAAAGTCGGCGGCGGTCGAAGGTCCGAGAGCCTCCTCCAAATTGGCGTACTCCTCACTCCAATGAGAGTGGGGAGTGTATTGATCGATAAGATCATCGACTTCAACATCTCGTGGTGGAGGCATCGGTGCCTTTCCTCGGTGAGAAGAACCGGTGGAAGAAGAACCTCTTCGAGACATTTTCGATTGAATCGGAACTTGAGAATTGAAACTTTAGAATTGAAAATTGAATTGCAACTTGAGAATTGAGAGAGAAGTGTTGGAATGGTGTGAGGAATGAATGGGGGGAGAGGGGTATTTATAGAAAATTAAAAAAAAAAAAATCGCCGGAACCGGCGGTTCGACCGCCGGTTCACAACGGTCCTCAAATCTCGACCGTTGATCTCCAACGGTCGAGTGATCCTGGCGTGACACGTGTCCAACGATCACATTTTTTTTAAAAAAATGCGGGCCGGTTCGGCCTGGTTTCGAACCGTCGGTTAACCGCCGGTTTCGGCAGCAACGGCTCTTTTCCGCCGGACTCCGGCGACAACGACTACTTTTCGCCGGAGCTCTGGTGGACACGTGGCACTATCTCATTCGTCCAAAAATTTAAAAAAAAAATCACCAGAATCACCGATTGCCGGTTTAACCACCGGTTCATGGTTTCAGAAAATGCAAACCGAAACCAAACCGGCTGAAACCGGTTTACGGTTCCGGTTTGGAACCGGAACCGGGTCAACGGTTCCCCGAACCATTGACCGCCGGTTCGAACCGGCCCGGTTCCGGTTTTTGCCGAACCGGGGGCACCACTAGATGTAATGAAAAACTGGCCCGATTTTATTGTAAAAGGTTTTGTTTTATTTAATAAAATTTAATTGAGTTAATTAATTTATTGATACATACACAATGGGTTCATTAGGTTAAGAATAACCTTATTGTACCTTAATAGAATGTCTTGGTTAGAAAATACTAAAAAATGGGATGTGATATTGTATAAGATTTTTTATTTAAATACTTGGGTTTTTGTTTTTTTAATTATTGTCTTAGAACAGTGAATTAAGCATGAATCGGAAGTTTAGTGGCAAAGTGCTACATTCAAACTTTACACGACAAAATGTCAAATTTGGAAAGTCTGAAAGGCAAACCGTAATTAATCCTAAATTTTTGTTTAAGTTTTTTTAATTAATTAGCTTCTAGATCAAGTTTAAAAGAGTTTAAATTAAATTTTTTTAAGAGTTGGTCTCTTTAGAAGGAGTAGATTGTGAGGAAGATAATAAAAATTAAAAAATTTGTCTTATGTAAGTTTGAACTTTTATCATCACAATTTACATTTTTAAAAAGACTGAGATATCATTTTGGCTAAATTAAGTTGAACACCGTGTAAACTCACTTGATCAGGTAATTTGATATGTTTTTAAACTATTTTTGTTTATGGGATATTAGTTATCAAACTTAAGAGTTTATTTATTTATTTATATCTTATCAAATGTTGTTGATTATATTTGTTCATTAAATGCAACTCAAACAATTCCCATAGCCTTAATATTAGGGGAAACACCCTAACTACATACTTTTAAATTCAAATACTCCAAAACTACACATTGAAAATTTAAAAACACCAAAACTACACACTTTGACCCATTATTCATTTGTTTTATATTTCCAAGTACTTTTTATCAAATTATGTCCATATTTTTTATATTAAAGAAGTTATCATCCTCTGGAATAAGTATATAGGCTGGAATACTTTCCTCGTGCCAATACTGTTTAAAAAAAAGTGGTCTGGAATGAATAACAATGCCACTTACAAGTTCCTTCGGAAAATTAAATTCGAAAATGCTGAATATATCACTCTATATATTTGGTTTGATCCGGACCTCAAATTGGTATCAGAGCCTAGGTTTATTAAGAAATTTTACGTTTATATTTATTACTATTATGTAATTAACTATTGGTGAGGAGAATTTCTCGCGAAAAATATGGATCTGGACGAATGTCCAAGATGTTTACCATATAGGAGATATCGTCAAATTTTGGCGACGTATGAACAAGAACATAGAGATAATGTCAATTATTGGCAGAATCAATATGTTGAACAAGAGAATGCAGGAGCTGACAGGGAAACCTTAAGACAATGCAGTAGACAAACGGAATATCACAGGGGTTTCCATTCGGTAAACCTGATGTTATATACCGAACTGATAAACCTCCAGGAAATAGTTCATCTAAATCATTGATGACAGAAGGAGAACCTGGATGGAGCGAGATATTTCTGGATACATCTAAGCTCTCTCACGATCTTAGAGAAATCCAGAAGACGGTGCAGAATTATGGCAACCGCCATAATCATCTACCAACACAAGTCCATCAGATCCAGAACCAGATGAAGACGATGATAAAATATCAGAAGGAGACTATTGAAATCCTTCATGATATTCAAACACGAGTAAAAACCCTGGAGGACAGACCAAGTCTTGCCGGAGGAAGAAAACGTATTGATTTCGGGATAGTACCCTATTTACACCAAAAAGGGAAACCTACTGAAGTCATACGTCCAATGACCAGAGATGAAAAGCTCATCGCTATCATCAAAGGAAAATCCATCACAAATTAATAAGTCATGGATATGGAAAAGATCAATCTTGAAGATCTACACGAACCTGCCGAGTCCTTCGCAGGATTAGGTATCATAGATCTAAAGATGAACACAGGAGATGGTTCAACTTTGGTTATACGTGACCAAAGACCACCTCCACCTGTAGATCCCAACGTTGCAGAAAGCTCGGGTTCACATCATATGGATGAACCAATGCCGCATGTTGGAGATTTCACAACAAGAGGAGATCCTATTGTTTCAGAAACTCGACAACGTTCCAGAAGGTCAAATCTCATGAATACGCCTTATGGAAAGACGCAGCTTGAACCTATACACCCGTATGTGTTGATGTTAAATCTGGACATTCCAGATTTCAAGAATCAAGAAGTCCTAATTGATGAATGGGCATCAGGAATGAGGGTTGCAGTAGGAACCCTTGACCTTACAAAAGAAGGATTCATCTTACTCCTAGAGATGAGTCTTGAAGGATCTGCAAAGATCGTGTGGGAAATGACGGCACCAGGAATGAGAAACGATGTTACGGTTGGTGAGTCATTAAAAGAGATTGTCGATAATATGGCAAAATTATTCAAAATCCATTTTATCGGCATAGGTTATTTCGAGGGAATAGAAGAGTAGAAAAGAAAAAGATATAAACAAGCCCTCTACTACCTCGAGTTACGTGATATTTGTCATATTGACGAATACATCAAGTTATTGACCGAGTACCGATGGAAGTCCAAGGTGGATGATAAAGAAGTTTCGCAACTTTTCTTTGCGAAGATACCGAGCCCTTGGAGAGAAATGCTCATCAGGGAATACAAGAGTGCAGACGATTTGGATACAGTGGCCAGAAGAATGTCTTTCTTAAAGGCCAAGCTAACCGAATGGTATCACCAGACAACACTCTCCAAGAACTACAAGCGATTACGAGGAATCAATAAAATGGTTCCCCTATGTTGCGAAGATAATGATATCTCAACAGTTGTGGGAGGTCAACCACAGAGGCATAAAAGGAGAAAGCTGAGAAGCCATCCATACCGCCGTTGAGATAGCAACCAAAGAGGAAATCGTAGGTCTTCATGGAGACATAGAAGAGTGTGGTTAAAACAAAATGCCCGAAGTTATAAATCAGGGCAAAAACCAGCACCAAGCAGGAGTAGAACCTATTCATCAGGTTCAAACCAAGGAAGTTCCAGCAGAACTCCAGGAAGGAGAACTTTCAGGCGAGCTCAAACTAGAGCTAATGAAAGTTCCAAAAATTGTAATTGCTAGACATGCAGAGCAAGAGGGCACATCTCAACAGATTATCCGGACAACTAGAAGAGAGGTATAAGACAGTTCGAATCAACACTAGAATTCGAAGAAGCTGTCTATTACCAAGATCTTATACAGGTGTATCAATTTGAGGATCTACCCTCAGATGAAAGCATCTATGAAGAAGAGAT
The DNA here is from genome assembly GCA_946896805.1 of Scutellaria galericulata. Taxonomy (NCBI): domain Eukaryota; kingdom Viridiplantae; phylum Streptophyta; class Magnoliopsida; order Lamiales; family Lamiaceae; genus Scutellaria; species Scutellaria galericulata. Next base: position 8,851,055 of record OX335788.1, read on the forward strand.
CTATTCGAATGATGGAAGTGAATCCATATCAGAATCGGAGTAAAGAAGAAATTCTTCAAACAACAAGAGAGGATATGTCAGGTTTCCTCTCTCACACAACAGTCTCTCATAAAACTCTAATGAGGATTATGAAAGAGGATTCAAAGCTTCGGATGTATGATGGTTTTACCATCGGAGCAATGGAGAAGACACTAGATAAGTTTGGGGTTCGTAACAGAAAACACCAAATTATCCATAGAGTTACTACTGGTGAATTTGCTATTCCAATGGAATTCACAAGTAACTTGATCGAGATGCAGTTGATCCCTTACAAAGAAGTTCAGGAGATCAAAAGCAAAGTCAAAAGAGAAGTTGCAAATACACTCTCATGGATTCACATCGGAGCCATAAGAGTTATTATTAAGGCAACATTCAAAGAAGGAATAGATTCGCCACTCAATCTTGCTATTTTTGACAAGCGGATCTCACACCTCAAGGATTCATGCCTTGGAGCGGTTATAGGAAATTTGTATGCAGGGAAACTGACATTTAATGTCTATCCTAGAATTGCATACAATTTGGGGGATTGAGATTTCAATAGAGTGCTAACTCTTCATCAAGACTTCAAAAGAGACGACTTGATGAAAGAAGGGAACCGACCCTACTCGATCACCTACAAGATTTCCTATGCTCTCTCGAATACACATCATTCGGATGTATTCTTGAGAAAGAAATTTATCGAAGTCCCAAGAATCTTTGAGGATTTCGCCAGGGTAGTTTTACCAGAACTCATTGAATCTCCAACTATAAAGGAGATCGATATGAGAATACAAGACCAACCTGTCTTCAACAAGAGTCAAAGCCTCAGAATTGAGACAAGAAAGATGTCTTTCCAACAAGACAGACTGATGAGCAGCAGTCGTTGGGAAGAAAGAAGACCTAGTACAGTTCAGTGAATTCCAGGTGTATTCAAAACATAAGGAGAGCTGAAATGTCCAGAAGGCTGGAGAGAAGTTGAAGTAATATTCGACATCACTCAAAAGGATAATATATTTCCTTATGATGTTTTATATTATCTCCATCAACCGATAGTCGGAAGATTTCAAGGAAGCCTAAAGATGGGTGAAATTGAAATGATTATCACAGGTGTTGCAGGGAGAATCCCAGAACAATTAATACTGGGTATAGACTTTCTTGAGGATCATAAGCCTTGGGAAAGATTACAAGATGGAATGGAATTTACAGTGGTTGATAAACGATACAGAATCAGATGACCACTAGTCCATTCTCCATATACATTTCTATCAGAATGATATATGGTGAGTACAAGGCTGAGTATTTCGCAACCTATGTTGACTCAGGAGCAGGGATTTGTACTGCAAAGCAAGGGTCTTTCTTAAAGATTTTGGAGAAGATCTATCAGCAATTGCAGGAAGAGATTTCTCAAAAAGGATTCTTATCCTTAATAGAGGAATCAAACAAGCAGAAATCATGATCGGAGGCGCTGACGGTAACCCCATGGTACAAAGTAAAGACGCCACCAATCTATTTCCATGATACAGGAGCAGATGTTTTGCTAGGAAACAATTTCCTACAAACATTCAAGCGTTTTACACAGGAAAATGAGATAAGAAGACTTATTTTCACAACATTATGTGATCATAAGATTATTGTCCAGAGACTGCGGGAGGCATTCTACAGAAAAATACCTATTAATTTTCATAGCAAGCGTGGCGATGAAGCTAAACTTCGACATCCAAAGATGGCGGATAAAAGAAGATTTGGCGATGCCTTATTATCCTTTCGACAATTTGGTTCGAAACAAAAAGATACCAAGAGCTGGAATAATACTTTGTATTCATTCAGAATACAAGAAGAAGAACGAGTTCCATCAGAGGCTATTGCAGAATTGCGAAAAGACATTTTGGAAAATCCACAGAGTGATGTTACCATTGAAGAACAAATATCACTCGAGGATTTCAAGAAAAGGATCCAAAGAAATTACAATGAAGATCCTTTGGCATGGTGGGATAGGAATGAGCTCAAAGCATCCTTAAAGGTTAAACCTGGAAAAGACATGAGTTCGTTAGACTCAAACCAATCCATATGAATCAGAATGATCGTAAGGATATGCAGAAGATACTTAAGGAACATCTGGACCTTAAGTTGATTTCACCAGGAGTTTCTCCATACAGCAGCCCTGGATTCTTAGTAAGGAATCATAGAGAAATCAAAAGAGGTAAACCTAGACTTGTTATTAATTACAAAGGGATTAATAACATTCTGGAGTTTGATGGATACTACATCCCGAGTAGAGAACACTTGGTTAACTGCATCAAAGGTGTCAAGATATTCTCAAAGTTCAATTGCAAGTCTGGATTCTACCAGATTAAAATGGAGGAAGAAAGTAAGAAGTTCACAGCTTTCTCCACACCACAAGGACACTATGTATGGAACGTAATGCCTATGGGATTGGCAAACTCACCTCAGATATATCAGAGAAAGATGGATAATCTGTTCCAAGATTATTTCAACTTCATGTTCGTATACATCGATGATATTCTCATTGCATCAAAGAATATGAAGGATCATCTCAAACATTTGGAGATATTTTCAGATGTTTGTCACAAAGAAGGATTAGTGCTTTCTGAAAAGAAGACAGTAATTGCTACGAGACAGATTGAATTCCTCGGAATTGAAATCGATGAATCTGGGATCATCCTACAAAGCCACATTGTGGAAAAGATACAGGGATTTCCAGAGGATCTCAAAGACAAGAAACAACTTCAAAGTTTTCTTGGAGTTGTTAATTTTGCTGGAATGTTCATTAACAATCTGGCACGTCACAGGAAGGTGTTCAGCCCATTACTCAAGAAAGATGCTATATTCAAATGGGAAGATGAACATTGAGAAGGGATTAAGCAACTTAAGGAAGTCTGTAGCAAACTTCCGAAACTTGTTATTCCTCAGGATGAGGATGAACTGGTTCTGTATACAGATGCCAGTGACTTTTGGTGGGCAGCAGTTCTTTTGAAGGCCACACCAATAGGAGAAGTGCCATGTATATATTGCAGTGGTCTGTTTACAGACGCAAAAGCAATTCGATGACATATCAACGAGAAAGAATTCTTTGCAGTCAGAAATGCGTTCAAGAAATGGCCTTTATTTCTTCTAGCTAAGAAGTTTACTTTGAAGATTGATAATTCGAGTGTTAAAGCCTTTCTGAAAAGTAAAATTGAATCTAAACCAGAAAAGGCTAGAATACTTAGATGGCAGGCAGAATGTCAATATTATGATTATGATATTGTCATTGTGAAATCTCATGAAAATATTCTTGCAGAATTTCTAACACGAGATGGAAGGACACGTTGCTGACGAGGTCCTTAAATGAGTAAGATATCTCAGGAAAAACCTGGAGAGTCTTGAACGAGAATTTGGGACGTTATGTCTCAATGCCGAAGTTGCTGGACGACTTCAACGAGAAGATCAGAAATCTATTTCTGGTCTAATACGAGCATGCCAATTCGCCCAGGGACAATTGTTCCAGGCGTTGCATAAGCCTATCCTCTAGGCTGCATCTCCGACGGTGTAAAAAAGAGAGATTAGAGACCGGGACTCTAACCCGAATGCTATGGATTCAAATACCATGCCTACGAGTGTTACAGGTGATTCATTCCTTGAGGATGTACAACCTGCAACGAATGTTGAAACTCCGGTGTCAAAACTCTGGGGTAAAAGAGGGAGAGTTGAACCTTAGGCCGCAGACAGGCAAGACTAAGGTTCAAACTGACGAGTTAAAATTTCCCCTATGCAGGTTTACCAGCATCAATGGGAGAAATTAATTACGAGAAAATGTATCAACCCGGAAAGAACCATAGTTGATATCTCAGGGAAATATCCCTGAGTTTGGATGAAACCAGACAGTCATCCAAACGAGGTCCAAGAGTGGTATAACTTTGGAGCACTAGCTTCAATTCATACCACGTAACAAGGATTCCCAGAAATCTCGAAATTACCGAGATGGATAGGAGAAGCAGTTCACGAATCCTGGACAAATAATCCTCATTTGTCTAGGGGTGATATTTTGGAGCTTTATTTCATCAGTGCAGTTCCAGAACCGGCAAAGAAAGGTTCTCACGAAGCCTTTCATTTTATCAAGCTCAGAAGACCGGATGGGAATGCTTGAAAAACATAAAGGCAGTCTCGCCGGAAGAAATTCCGATACTGGTATGAGTATTCTCAGAAGATGAAGCTTCTACAAGACGAGCATGGAGACTTTGGATTTGTCTCACAGAGATGGACAAAGTCAAATACCCTTTCAAGTTTTTCCAGAATTCAACAAATAGATCCTTCCTACTGAATTCAATGACTGGATCAACAACAGGATTCGCAAAGGAGCTCTTCGAAACCAAAAGAAGAACTCTTTGGGAGAACAAGATTCCGGCAAGCAAAGAAACTTACCGGAAGTTTTGTAACATGACGTATGTAGGAAGATGGATTGATCGGATCTATCTAGCATGCCCATATTAGAAGGAACCCGAGTTTGGGAAAGGATTCCGACTCAAACCCGACCGACAGACACAGGGGTCTAACAAAGACAAGGGCCCAACACAGAAGAGACGCTATCCTCGGGGACCACGACAACCAAACTTTTAGAGATTCCCCCGATAAAATAAAATGGGATAGGCCACGAGAAAGTGACTCTCCAACCAACCTCACATGGTGGGCTAAGTCAAAAGTTAATGATTCCCCGACAGACCTAACATGGGCTGAGTCACGGGGCATTAAGAGGAAGAGCACCAACTAAAGCCGAAAGGGACTCCCCAACTAATTCACATGGGAGCACTAATGGAGTAGGCCAGATGGTGTTAAACAAGATTTGGAATCCGCACTTCAAGTCCAGATTCATTGTCTATATATAGCAGAAGTTGAAGGAAGCTGAGGACATCGACCATTCCCCTTAGTTTTCTTACAATAAAATCTTTTGTAATAGTTTTGAGTGTTCATAGTTTTATGTGTTTCGAGTGTAAGCTCTCATATATGAGAGGCTAAACCAGTATTCTCCTCCCAAAAGGAGATTACATATGTATTAAATATTCTGTTCAAGTTCTTAATAAAATAAAGGCTTTTGCTTTCAATATGAGTTCTTAGTACGATTAGTTCGTCCCCTGAAAGAAATATCTTGTACACCTGGTGTAGGAAACGAACCAAGGTTGTGCTGTACAGTTGTTGAAGGAGCTGGATAACTTGCAGATTATCTTCCTTGAGGGTTGAAGTTGGACAGTGAGGAGCTGTTCGTAAAACGGTCTGGGGGCAGTGATTTTCCAGCTGGTGGCTTTGCAAACCATCTCACCCGGTGCTGTTGCGGTCAAAGAAAGGTATGAATTTTAGGGGATTAATTAATTTTACAGAAGCATGTTGGGCCTGATATTGATCAGTGGACGTTTTATCCGGATCTAATTAAGTATTTAGAGTGAAAGAATTATATGGTAATGATTTGGGAAAAAGTCAAACGTAAATAGTGTTTTGGGGGTGGGTATTTTGCAAAATGTGTAGTTTGGGGTATTAGAATTTGAAAAGTGTGTAGTTTTAGATATTTTGAATTTATTATTGTGTAGTCTTGGTTTGTATCCCTTAATATTATTCCCAATAAAACCTCCCCCCAAGCCCCAACCCTCACAATTGGCAATTTTTTCATAGTGCCATTGACCTCTGATATTTAAATTAAAAGTTGACTTCAGATATTGAAAAAAATAAATGTGCAGTTGTTTTTGGATTTAGGAATTTAGTTCTTATATATGATTTGCTTTTTTTACTTTGAATTTACTGTAATGGGACTTAATTCATCATTTTGGGTTTGATTTTTTAGAGTTAATTCTTAATTTGTGCTATACTAGACAATAAATGATTATTATCTATTATAATGATATTCATAATATATTTAAGTATTTATAAATTGTTGTATTCTTACTATATATATATATATATATATATATATATATATATATGATGTATAGTACATTTAGTTAGTTATTTGATGTATAAAAGACGTAGCATTTTCTAACATGTACTTGGCATTATAAATAATTAGCAGTGTACCCGTGCATCGCATGTTTGACATATAAGATTTATTAATTATAAATTTTTTAATAATATAATGTAATAATATTATCTAATATTATCTTAATCTAAATATATATTAATAAGAATTTAGGTATTTTATCTTTAATTTGTGTCATTTTAAATAATATTATAATTTTGGGATGCAAACAATAATTTACAAATGTATATGTATGTTAAACATCAAATTAGAAAATCTATATTTGAAATATGAGGTTGTTAAATAACCATCAATTTTGTACACCCATAAATACTTTAACTTAAAATCAAAATAAATTAATTTTAGTACCAAGTACCAACAAACACTTATTATGTCATGATATTAAACAATAACTAATATTTTAAAAATATGTTAACTCCTCAAAATATAGTATGCATGTTGCAATCAATGTAGATGTAAGTATAAAGATTAATATATTATTATGTTTTTTGATTTATACTTAATATGTGATTTTATTAAAAAGTTATTAGTAAATATTTTATTGGTGTTTACAATTATAGATTTCTTTGAAATTTTTGATCCAACCAATGCAATCAACTTAATTATTTCAAGTTGAAGAAAAAATATATATGTCCATCAAATACCTAAAATATCTTGATATTTATTTAAATAACGCAACTAACCCAATAACAACCTATTTGTACTGACAAATAGGCCAAACAATTAAACTAAAATATTTTTCGTTGTAATTCGTTTCTCAAAAAATTTAAACCTTTTATTTTCAAAATATTATTTTTTTATTATTCTAATCTATAATGGCTATGCACCAAAATGTAAATATCAAATTTATGCTTTGCTTATTTTCAATGCAAATAACAAAGACATTCACAAAATATTAGTTTGATAAACAATTATGTAAGTCCAATTATGACATCTTAATTAGTTTGATAATAATTAGAAGGTGTGTGCTCCTTTAAAAAATAAAAATCCTCTTTTTTCCACACCCTTCTTGTAACCATGTTTCCTTCAAAATGGTAGCACGAATGAAATCGGAGACGTCACAAAATATAACCATCTTGCCCCCCTACCTTATTTACTGAACTCACATAGCTGAATAATTTGCTTAGTCAACTATTAAATAAAAAATTAATTTTCCATTCAATATTCGTCCAAAGGAGTATTGTGGCCTTAAACTTATATTTAGGGCATCTCCAGCAATACGCAAAAAAATATTGCAATTTTTGTAGATAAAATATTGGACTACAATATTTGTCAGAAAATGAATAAAAAAAGAAAAAGAAAATTAAAAGATTTAACACAGGTGACATATTTTAGATCCAATACAAGGATGTCAATTGAATTATTTAATTTAGTGTGATCATTTATTGTAATGTTGGAGTAATAATATCTTAGAACTAGCATAGGGCCCGTGTAATATATGGGTTTTAAAAATATATATAGTTAAATTAATATCAATCATAATATAATTTGATTAATATATTATTTGATTATATACATTGCACTCATAAGAGAATATAAATATTTTCTAATTATTATATATGTTGTTATATCTATCATATTATTCACCACTCCCACCAATATTCCAACTTTTATTATTACATTTTTTTTTTGAAATTTTTAAATATTAAAGATTATAGAGATCCATAAATAACTCAAATCAAAATTTATTAATAATTTCTATGATTTAATGCACAAATTATTTCAGTTTCATTAATCAATAAGTTTGGAAGTTTCACTAATCGTTTGAATCAACACACTTTTATTTGAATTATTTTTTCTCTATTTTTTTAATTACAATAAATAAAAAGTTATAAAGAATTTTGAGAAAGATTTTTTTTATGTTACATGTTCCCTCTCTCTATATATATATAAGATATATTAAATTTTGTATAGCTAATTACATATTATATTATTAATAATAATAATTTAAGATTTTATTAATATTATAATTATAAATAATTTATTTTGGTTATAATTAATATTTTTTTATAATAATATTAAAAAAAAACCCATGTTATTTGGATTGAGAATTTTTTGAATAGGTATAATCATTTAAATTTAAATAAAAAAAGCTACACTTATCTTAATTAGTTAATATGACATGTGGCATTAGTGGTTGTTCTTTTATATATATATAAAGATATTAGGAATTCAACGTACTTTGGATCCTTTTGACTTTTCTTCAAATTAGAAAGTGCAATTTGATAAATTATGTTTCATCTTTCGTTATAAGATTGTAAATCAATGATTAATTTGAGAAACTGTAATTTCACATGTAATACTTTTATTCTGATCATGTAATACTTTAATTTGAAAAATATAATTTGACAGGTAAGAGTATGTAATATTTTTGTCTATATAGTGTAATATTTTTTGTGTAATGTTGTAGTGTTTTTAGTTCAATGATTTCAAATTAATGATTAATTTGAGAAATTTGTAATTTGACAAGTAATACTTTTAGTCTCATGATGTTATACTTTTGTGTATATCATACAATACTTTTATATGTGCATCGATGCTATTTTCTTCCTCCTAAAGCGGCGGACAGCTGAGGAGGAGGCTGAGACTCCTCCATTGTGCTGCTAATGCATATCGACTCAATCATAAGAGAAAATTTTCATGGGCTCAATCATTGAAATAATGACCTTTTTCTTTCGACTGTGGTGCGGCAGAGTTTATGAAGTCACCAAATTTTGGTCTGCTTTGTTGTTGTTGAAGGAAAAGAGAGAAATGAAGGATGAGGAAGAGGAAGTAAAGAGGAAAAGAGGACGATGAAAGCATGTAGTCATGTGAAGTGGAGTCAAATTGCTTATGTGTCCATCGCATATGTTCCATGTAATTTAATTTTGACTTAAAATTAAATTTGGCTAGAATGACAATTAAATCTTTAAATTATGGATGAATTGACAAAAATTAGAGGATTGGCTAAAATAGTAAAAAACTTGAAAAGTTTTGGATTTTTTTTTATTATTTAGCCTTAAAAGTATTGTATAACACACATAAAAATATCACATGATGCACATAAAATTATCACTAATCATATTAGTTGACTTGACGCATTGATCGGGTCGACCTAATCCATTTCAAATATTGAAATCTGTGAGACGATCTAATACAAGACTCGCCCAACAATTTTTTTTTTTTTTTGAGTAAATCGAAATTTATAGAAAAAAAATAAAAAGAGTTTTACATAGAAGTGAAAAAAAAAAAAAACGTCACAAGCCAACCCTTGTAAAATTAGTGCAGGCCTCATTCAAACTCAAATATAGAAAAATCCAATGGAAAAAACCTGCATTCGGGAAAAAGAGTGCCCGCCTAAAATTACAAAAATCTATGAAAATTATGATCGGAAAAATCAAGAAATATATAATATTTAAAGAAATCCAGAGGATCGGACCACCATTGATACATGACCATTATCTTTAACAACCTATCGACCACTTGATTTCCTTCACAATAGATATACAAAACACGAAACTCCATATTTCATCAAGAAAACCAAGCATTATGTTATGTTATGTTTACTTGCACCAACGCGGTTTTAAGGCTTGATTTTGACTTCAGCTATAACACCTCTTCTTTGACCATTTAAATTTGAAATATATTTATTTGAGTTATTTTTAGAAATAAATTTGAATACTTTTATCTAGTAAGAATTCATATAAATTTATATGAGATTGCTTCAAATATATAGTTTTATACGATAAAACTTTACAATCCACAATTCAAATTTATTTTACAAATCAATCTTTATTTTATGGTTTATGGATTGTAGGTTGACCGTCTTGTGAATATAATTTTTCATGTTATTTATTGTTAAATAAGATATTCCTAAATTAAAATATTCTTAACATATATATAATCTAAATTATTCAATCCTGTAATATCTCCCAATCAATACCATTGAGAAATTAACAACTTCTTATCCTATCAAACCATACTGTGTGCCCAGAAGAGAATACGCAATGTCACAAGTCATTCTCTTGTAAATTAAATAATGAAAATATAAATATAATTCTATTTCCTTAGCAATAGTCTATATTAAATTTTATTTGATATGTCTTAATCAAATTACAATCCTATAAGGTTATTAATTAATTATTACTTCAAAAAAATTCTCCAAAAAAAAGGTATGATCACTTGGTAACACCCAAAAATAACTTCTTGTATTACTTGTTATTAAACTAGAAATTTATAAAATCGAGATATTTTTAATTTAACATGTTGAATTCTATGGATCATATCTCTCAAAACATTAAAACACAACTTTCTATTTTTATATCATAAAAACTTATATAAGAAGATATGCGAATATAATTTAATCAAACAAAATCTCATCATTCACAACTTAATTCAATTTAAAAAATTAATACTTGTTTTATGGGTTATATATAGTGAATTAACCTTTCTTACAAAATTAGGTCAATAAAAACGGTTAATTAATAGAGTTCTACTCTATTGTATTTATGAAACAAATCTATATATAGATTTGTGCATGTATTAAATAACACTTGAAACAAAAACTAGTGAAACTATTTATATTATTAAATTCAAATTTTAAAAACAAACACACACAAAAAACCAATGAGAGAGAGAGAGAGAGAGAAAGAGAGTTGAAAAGGTAGCCAATAGGAAATAAGAAGGGTGTATAATATTTCCCTCGTTTTAATATATATATATATCTCCACCAACTCCAATTCCTTAATAGCAGCCTCCTTCCTGGAACTCTCTCTGTCCCATATAAACACACACACACACACACACTTGTCAATCTTCCATAATTCAATTTCACTTTCTTCTCAAACAAATTAAAATGTTGATGTTAGTTAACTGCTCCAACTGCCGTACGCCGCTGCAGCTGCCGCCCGGCGCCACCTCTATCCGCTGCGCCATCTGCCACGCCATCACCCGCATAGCCGACCCCCGCACCACCCCACCCCCCTCTTCCTCCTACACCAACTACTACCCTCCGCCGCCGCCGCCGCAGCAGCCACCAGCTCCTTCTCCTTATAGCCACGCGCCGCCTGGCCCACCTCCTGCCGCCCACGGCCGGAAGAAAGCGGTGATCGTCGGGATCTCATATAAGAACTCGAGGAATGAGCTAAAAGGATGCATCAATGATGCCAAGTGTATGAAGTATATGCTCATCAATCGCTTTAAATTCCCTGACTCCTCTATTCTCATGCTCACTGGTAATCTCTCTCTCTCTCATTGTGATCTGGATCAATGTGTGAACGTTTTCATTGACTCGGTTGAGGGTTGACTCGTGATGTCAACTTGGGTTGTGGAGTAGTTAGAATTCGAGAATGCTTGTTTAATACACAATTATAATAGTTCAACATGTTTATTTGACATATAAAATCCGTGAAATCGTTGATTTATCCTCTGCTCTGCTCCCCACAGTTATCTAGTATGCCAAATTTTTTATTTGGTCAACGGCTAATTAATCACTTAATCTTTGAGAGATATGGATATTAATCAGGATTTAATATTAATCAGGATTTAGGGGTATAGGTGAGAAGGGTAGTTATGGTAGAGTATAAATTAAGAAAGCAAGATTTGAAGATCATGAATGTATCAGTTGTAGATATAACTGTGCAAAATAGTAATCCACACTCATCTTTTCCCTTTTATGTTGGAAAATTCTCTACTTTACTGAAATGACTAGTTGGAAAAATGAACCTCTTTTTGAAATTGTTGTTAGAGAATCTGATTGCATGTTAATGTTTTCAGATGATTGGGATTTTGATAATTATGTATCCATAACCAACCACTATTGTATATGCTCAAAGTCATTAAACTTTTGACAACAAAAGTAAGGAATCATACTGCTGCACCTTTGTATTTGGAATTCTAATCTAAATTCTCTTGTGTAAGTATATTTTAGAAGAGGAAAATGACCCGTACAGAATTCCGACAAAGCACAACATTAGGATGGCGATGTTTTGGCTCGTCCAGGGTTGCCAGTCGGGGGACTCGCTCGTTTTTCATTTCTCTGGCCACGGCTCACAACAACGCAACTATACTGGAGATGAAATTGATGGATTTGATGAAACACTATGCCCTTTAGACTATGAAAAACAGGGAATGATAGTCGATAATGAAATTAATGCAACACTTGTGAGGCCTCTTCCCCCGGGTGTCAAGCTTCACGCCATAATAGATGCATGCCACAGTGGCACTGTCCTAGATCTAAATTATCTTTGTAGAATGGACAGGTCTCTCTCTCTTTCACTCTCTCTCTCTCTCTCTCTCTCTCTCATTCCAATTTCAGTTTCTCAAAGAGATTTAGTTGCGTGTGGATGCAGAAGTGGGCGATATGCATGGGAAGATCATCGGCCACGAACAGGCACATGGAAAGGCACGAGCGGGGGAGAAGCCATATCCTTTAGTGGTTGTGACGACGATCAAACATCTGCAGACACAGCTGTAAGTTTGTGAGTGTAATAGACATGAATGAATGAGAAGAAACTGAGTGAGATGAATGATGCAGGCTCTATCTAAGGTGACTTCAACAGGTGCAATGACATTTGCGTTCATCCAAGCAATAGAAAAGGGACAAGGAAGTACATATGGGAGTATTTTAAGCGCAATGAGGTCTACCATTCGCAGGACTGACGATGATTTAGCCATGGGAGGGGGTGTTGTCACCACACTTCTCACTATGCTTTTGACTGGGGGAAGTGCTGCTCTTGGACTCAAACAGGTCTCTACATTTCATCTATACAAACAACTGAACTTCTTACTAATTAATTCTCCAACATCACACTTGTATCTCAATTGCAGGAACCACAACTCAGTGCTAATGAACCATTTGATGTCCATACCAAGCCATTCTCACTATAACTCAGGATCCAACCTTTATTCATTGCTATTTCCTTATTCTCATTGTATTTTTGCTTTGAAATTGCATCTATAATTCTTATAACTTATTGTCCTTGTACGAAACTTATTTCCAAATTGTTCTGTTACCAAATCATCATCTAAATGATACACCTATGGTTAACAAACAGAGAAGAGGCAGGTTCTATTGAAGTAAAACTATTATTTCACTTAGCTTAGTAATCCAGAGGTCATCAGAATTGTTCCCAATTCTTGATGAGGAACAGAGAAGTCTGTCTGTGAGCATTTTATCCAACACCTCTAGCCGTATTCAACTACTTCTCCATCGCAATGAACGTTAAGTGACGGCGACCACATTTCGAACACACTTTTTAACGGCGAGTGAGCAACGCCCTACTTAGGCGGCGCTTGCCCGTCTATTTTTGGAAGCCCTCCTTATCATATACGGGCCCACACCCATCCATTTCGATATCTTGGATTTTTTTTTTTTTTTTGCCTATTTTACCAAAATTTCGCTTATAATAAATTAAACAAGTTATGTGGATAAATCCACTATTTATTTATTTAATATTCTTCCCTAGATTTTAATTTTGATTTATTTCGTATTCTTCCTTGTATTTTTGGTCAATCCATTACAGAAAAAGAAAGAGAAACAAATTTTGATTGCAATAATTCTTAAAAACCAAAATTGCAATATCAAATTCTTAAGTTATTAAATATATATAGGAGGGGTAATAGTATTTTTTGCCTTTTCACATATCAAACCCTCCTCTCTACATTAAAATCTTTTTTTTTTCCTTTTTTTTTTTTTTAATTTCTACATTAATATGAGAAACCAATTTTTGTAGTTACTTTTCATGTAAAAGATAATAACATCCCAAGTGCCTTGAGATGTATTTGTTGGGATTTTGGAATTTGGACAAACAAGGTAAAGATGAATTATGAGAATAATTGGTATTTACCTGTTAAAAGAATTGATTGACACTTATCCATATCAAAAAAATTCTGATTTTAAGTTGTATCTTCTTTTTAGATTTTCATCATTAGAAAACTTTACGAGTGAGACCTCAAAGATGCTTGGCCTAACCCAATTTCATGATGAGTGGTTGTTTTTAAGCATATTTTCTTTTAAACAACTTTAGACACTTAATTTGAAGGGATGGAGCACGATTTTTAGGCGTGTGTGTGTATATATATATTTTTTTTTTATTTTTTTTGACAAATATAATTTTTCATAGTTCATTATTTATATATCTTAGGTAGTTTAATATACAATTAAGTTCAGAAATCTAGTAACTCACTATAATTTGCATTTCACGATATTCAAATTATATCATGTAATTTATTTAATTTTAAGAAATATAATTACATCGTAATATTACGATATAACTAACAAAATAATTATATATAATTACACGATATGATATTACAAGATAACTTATAATAATTTGGATTTCATGATTTTTCGGTTGATAAATCTAGCAACATACAAAAATTTGCACGATATATTATTACTAATTTGTACAACATAATATAACTAGTTACACATAGAAACTACACTTTTATATTGAATAAACAATGCATGATTTTTTTTTGTGGCAGAAAATATATTTACACTATTTTATTGTTTAAATTAAAATGAGTAAAAAAGGATGGCGTAAGAAATGAATGGATGAAGCGAATGCATTGTGAGCCACTATTAGATGATCCTCTCAGCTCCCAACACCAACACTAAGAAAAGAGCTTCTTCACTCATTCATGGCGTCCAGTGCTCCACCCTTTACCTTCTCTACCTTCCTTTCTCTCTCCAAAAATCCAACTCAGAAACCCCAATCCTTGGTCCTCTTCACCTTCTCCAGACGCAATTCTCTCCAGATCCGATCATCCGGAGGCGGCAACATCGACTTGCTCGGCGATTTCGGAGCCAGAGACCCCTTTCCCGCTGAAATCGAGAGCAATTTCTGTGAGAAGGTCCAGGGTGACGTCAGCACCGAGCATAAGATTTTGATTCCAACTGCTTCTGCTCTGTCTCTCGCACAGCAACAATGTCTTCCCCTTTCTCAGCTCCAGCAACCCCTCTCCCTCTTTCAAGCCAAAAGCCTATTGCTCAAGGTTTGTTTGGTTTCGTTTTTCCGATTAATTGAATATAAATGATTAATTAATGAAAAGTGTATTTAATTTAGGTTGTTGGTTGGAGAATTGTTGATGAAGAAGAAGGGGGTTTGAAGCTGGAAGGAACGTGGAAAGTTAGGGATGAGAGATGTGGTGAAGAGTTGATGAAGAGGATAAGAAATGCAGTGGAATCAACAGGGCATCTTCCCACCCTTCAATTTGAGGCACCCAATCTAGTGAGAGCTCAGCTCACCACTTGTTCAATTGGAGGGTTGAGCATGAATGACTTCATTGTTGCTGCTAAAATTGATCAGATTAAAGTATCTGATCTTCTGCCAAGGCTCAGAGTCTGGGCTTAATCTTCTCAACTCTCCTAAATTTTCTTCTGTTTTGCCATACAACAACATGTATTAATGACACTTCAGATATCTTCAAATACATTCACATCCATTTGCAGGGTATTTTTAGTCAGGTCCTCGATCACATTTGAATTTGATATTTTATTTCTTGTTTCATGTGCTTTTTTTAATCCATGTCACGTATTTATTTATTAGTACTATTATTTCATATATATAGACGTGACATGTGATCAAATGTAAATACATGTTAAAATTTGGATTTTTTGTCTGGAAAACTAACATCGACATTCTATAATTATGAATTTCGGTACCTATATAATGTATAATTAAGGAAAATAATGAATTGACTCAATAAAAAAAAAAATTACAATTACTCAATTATATCTTAACATTAAATTATATCTAAGTATTATTTTAAAAAACTAGTAAAACAGAAAAACAATAAATATCTCGAGAGTAAATTCAATCTAATTTCAATATGATTTGGTGCCCGTATGATGCGTGAGGATATAAATTTCAAGTGTTGTAATTTTCTGAAATAAAAATGTTAACCATGATCAAACAAAATATTCTTCAATGATGTTTGATTTAATCTAATACTCATGTTAATTGTATTTGTCACAATTGATCTGATCAAAATTATGCAAATATATGTTCAATAAGATATTCATAATGTTAAACATGAAATAAAATTATATGATCTTAATAAAAATGCTAACCATGATTAAACAATATATTCTTCAATGATGTTTTGGAACTAAAAGTTCAACTATAAGAACTTTTGGAAAAGAGTTTCATCCGCCCTAGTGTGTCACCCTGGGGAGCTCCAATGTTATTCGTGAAGAAGAAGGATGGAACTTTCCGAATGTGCATAGATTATCGTGAGTTGAATAAGAGAACCATTAAGAATAAGTATCTGTTACCATGGATTGAAGATTTATTTGATCAAGTAAGAGGTGCAAGTGTATTCTCAAAAATCGATTTGAGATCTGAATATCATCAAGTGAAGATTAAGAAGGAAGACGTATCCAAGACGGTTTTTAGAACAATGTATGGTCATTATGAGTTCGTAGTAATGCCTTTTGGACTTAGTAATGCAACAGCAGTTTTCATGGACATGATGAATCGTATATTCCATCCATATCTTGATCGTTTTGTGATAGTATTCATCGATGATATTTTGGTGTATTCGCTTGACAAGACCCAACATGAAGAACCCTTGAGAATTACGTTGGATACTTTGTGAAAAGAAAAGTGATACGCAAAGTTTAAAAATTGTGAGTTCTGGCAGGATAGAGTTGATTTTCTCAGGCACATAGTTTCTTCAAAGGGAATCGAAGTGGATCTAGCAAAAGTGGAGACGATCAGTAATTGGAAAGCGCCGACCAATGTGAACGAAGTACGGAGTTTTCTGGGTCTAGCTGGGTACTATAAAAGATTCATTGAGGGATTTTCAAATATTGCCACCCATATGACTCGATTGACTCGCAAAGAGGTAAAATTTAAGTGGACAGATCAATGTGAAAAGAGTTTTCAGAAATTGAAGAAAAGATTGACTAATGCACCAGTTCTAGTCGTCCCAGATTGAATGAAAGGATTTGATGTCTATAGTGATGCATCCAAGCAGGGTGGTATGTGTGTTGATGCAACAAGAAAATGTGGTAGCCTACGCATCAAGATAATTAAAGACGCATGAACAAAACTATCCAACTCATGATTTAGAGCTAGTTGTCGTGGTGTACGCACTTAAGATCTGGCGACACTATATGTATGGTGGAAAGTGTGAAATCTACACCGACCACAAAAATTTAAAGTATTTCTTTGAACAGAATGAACTCAACATGCGCCAGAGAAGATGATTGGAGTTAGTAAAGGACTATGATTGTACAATCTTTTACCACCTAGGGAAGGCGAACGTGGTCGCCGATGCTCTTAGTCGAAAGAGCAAGAGCGAGATAGCTAGCATGCTCATCAATCAGTGCCAACTGATAAAAGAAATGTCTGAGTTAAATCTGGAAGTGATTACACCTCCAAGCAATATTAAGGCTCGAATTGCGGCTCTGATAATTAAGCCCACGCTTTGAGAGCAAATAGTCCAAGCTCAGAAGAAGGATAAATTCTTGCAGAAGATAAATGAACGTATAGAGAAATGAATGGTGGAAGGATTCATGATATCAACGGACGGGACCCTGACTTTTAGAGGAAGACTGCGTACCAAAGGATGACATGCTAAGAAAAGAAATATTGGAAGAAGCGCACAACACACCGCATACAACAAATCCTGGAGGTACAAAGATGTATAAAGATTTGAAGGAAACCTTTTGGTGGAGGAATATGAAGGGAAATATTGGAAAATTCATTAAGAAATGTTTGGTGTGCCAATAGGTAAAAATAGAGCATCAATGACCGGCAGGAATGCTAATGCCACTAGAAATAACTGAGTGGAAATGGGAACACATCACTATGGACTTCATAGTAGGGTTACTCAAAACCAATATGGAAACCACGCCATATGGGTCATTGTTGATAGATTGACCAAGCCCGCTCATTTTCTGCTGATTAAGATGACATTTGAATTGGACAGACTGGCCTAGATCTATATAAAAGAGATCGTCAGACTTCATGGCTTACCAGTCTCTATTGTGTTAGATAGAGACCCTCGCTTTACATCCAGGTTTTGGCAGAGCCTACAAAGAGAATTAGGTACCAAGTCAAGTTAACTTTCAGTACTGCGTTTCACCCTCAAACGGATGGGCAAACAGAATGGACAATACAAATTTTGGAAGACCTACTGCGAGCCAGTGTCCTGAATTTACATGGAAGTTGGGAATACCACTTGTACTTAGTGGATTTCGCTTATAATAACAACTATCAATCAACAATTGGGATGACACCATATGACGCACTATATGGAAGAAAGTGTCGCTCGCCTCTTTACTAGGATGAGATGGGTGAGAAAAGAGTGTTGGGACCGGAATTGGTCGAGCGGACAGTTGAAGTAATAAAGAAAGTCCGAGAGAGAATTAAGACAGCCCAGGATTTACAAAAGTCTTATACAGATAAAAGGCGAAGAGAACTAAACTTCGAAGTGGGACATAAAATATTTTTGAAAGTATCGCCCACTAAAGGAATTTACCGTTTTGCTAAAAGAGGGAAACTGAAACCAAGATATATCGGACCATTTTAAATTCTCGAACGGATTGGTGAAGTGGCTTATAGACTAGCCTTATCGTCGGATTTCGCAGGTATACATAACGTCGTCCACGTGTCCATGCTATGAAAAGACATGTTTGACTCAAGTCACGTGATCGATCGACAAGATATCGGACTTGAGAAAGATTTGTCGTATGAGGAGGTCCCAGTGGCTATCCTGGACAAAGAATTCATAAGCTAAGAAATCGAGAAGTGATTTTGGTGAAAGTCCTTTGGAGTCGTCACGATATCAAGGAAACGACTTGCGAAAAAGAATAAGAGATTTTAACGAGATACCCAAACTTGCCTTAATAGTAAACCCTAAAGTTCTCCAAAATTTAAGATTCTACCATTGAACTTACTGAAATTACATTTAACACCCTAAGAAGAGGCCCTTAAGTTAGAAGAGGCCCTTAAGTTAGACTAATTGACATAAAGACCCCAAAAAATTTGTAACATGTTTCAGTTTGACCCCTAGGGTTCAAAAAACTTTTGAAAATGCACAATTCAGTCATTTTTCTTTCTAAATTTGGGTACGAAACCCTAGTTTCAACCTTTTGGGCTACATAAGCCCTAATCAAAAGAGTCGAACTTCCTAACGCTATATTTACAGCTCTCGTTTTTCCCTTATTAGCCACCACTTGTTACCAACGCTCCTTTTCCCAAATGATACAAGCTACTTTCCTTTATACACAAAAATCCATTTTACGAACCTGTTTAAGCGATCCCCTATCTAAGAGTGTTTCCGATTAAGGTTCTAATTCAAGTTATAAATAATCTTATTTAGCCACTAAGATGAGTTTTATGTGTCTTTTAGGAGACTTAGGCGAATGACCCAACTAATTTCCCTTAACACATAGAAGCTTTCCAGAGCAACTATTTGAAGGTAGGGGTAATTTACTTGCTTCCACGTTTACATTCCCTATGATTTGATGTGAAGTTCTATGTCTATTTGAATAATATATACTTTACTATATGATGCAATCGAATGTGTGGTATTTACAAAGTGAATGAATGTGTTTATGTTAACGAAATGTTTACATGGCGGCTCAGACCCGCAAAATGTTCAGGGCGGCTAAGAACCGCAAAACGTTTACATGGCGGCTAAGACTCGAAAAATGTTTAGGACGGTTAAGACCCGCAAAATGTTCAAGGCGGCTAAGACCCGCATTGTATACATGGCGGCTAAGACCCACAAAATATTCAGGGTGGCTAAGACCCACATTGTATACATGGCGGCTAAGACCCGCAACTCTGCGCTTGATAATTGAATTGTTTATGTTTCTTTTACGTTCTATCTGGTTACAGGTCCAACCCCACTGAGTGTCTTTATGCACTCACTCCTTAAGTGATTTTACTTTACAGGTGGCAGCCGAAGGAAAGAGGAATGAAAGTAGATGCCATGTCTTATTTTTGCGTATAAAAGAAGTTATTTTTGAAGCTTTTGAAAAATTCAATTTATAAAATTATGTAAAGTAAAGACTTGTGGCGACAAACAATAATTTTTTCTC
Source organism: Scutellaria galericulata (assembly GCA_946896805.1). Lineage (NCBI taxonomy): Eukaryota > Viridiplantae > Streptophyta > Magnoliopsida > Lamiales > Lamiaceae > Scutellaria > Scutellaria galericulata. Next base: position 8,871,133 of record OX335788.1, read on the forward strand.
TGTTGTTAACGATAAACGTTTTATATTACACGGCTAGTTGAGATGTCTTTTCTTTTCTCGTAAATTTAAAATTAATCATTTTGACCTATGTTTTAACGAGTTGCTAGACGCCCTATGGAAATTTATTAAACTCTTTTATTTTATAACATTGTAAAAAGGGACGTGACACTCCTCCTAAGAAATCATACTTTAAGTGTTCAGAAAGAGGATTCAACTCTAGTTAGGGTGCCTGCGCAAGAGAAAAAAGAAAGTTAGTGTGAGAAATAGACGACTCAACATAAGAAATATCGTATCTCATAGATGGCAATGATTCCAACTCATGAATTGTTTCTAGCAAATCAGAATATAGCTCAAACTCTTTTATGAATTATTGTGACTTTTCAATAGTGAAACACCTACTAAGTGATACTTTCAATTTAGCATCATCGTGAAAATCAAAGATATTATGTGCTAGGGTCTATAACATCAACAAAAAAAAAGAAGATACATCACTTGGATATCCATGGCTTTATAGATATTAAATTATATGATCTCACCATCAAATTCTATTGTGAGTGAACCATCATGCACATCAATTTTTGTCTTTGATATTTTCAGAAAAGGTCTCCCTAGAAAAAACAAAGAATTAGATGACTTTTTTCTTGTCCATGTTTAGCATAAAAAAGTCACCAGGAAAAATCAACTCATTTAATTGCATCAAAACATCTTCTAAAACACCTTCAGGGTAAACATTTGATTTATCAGCACGTTGAATTATCACACTAGTATCTTTCAGTGGTCCAACATTCAAAGATGAATAAACAGATAATTACATGACATTAATTGAAGCACCTAGATCTATCATTGCCCTTTCAACTCGAACATTACCAACTTTACAAGGGATAGTGAACATATCTGGATCCTTGCATTTAGGAGGTAACTTTTTCTATATCAGCTAATTTGGATCCTTGCATTTAGGAGGTAACTTTTTCTATATCAGCTAATTTGGATCCTTGCATTTAGGAGGTAACTTTTCTATAGAACAACTGATATTTTTTCACTCATACTAACATATTTATTACCTTTAAAGTTTCTCTTGTTGGTGCACAACTCCTTGAGAAATTTAGCATATCGAGGTACTTGTTTAATTGCATCAAGTAAAAGAATGTTCACCTCGACCTTACGAAAGGTATCAAAAACCTCTTTTTCTTCTTCTTCTTTCTTAGACAGAAAATCTAGAAGGGAATTGAGGACTTCTCACAACAACTTTTGAAGGTTCTGCACTAGATCTTGTAGATTGATCGACTTGAATCTTAGGAATCTAAACTTCATTTTCAGCTTCTTCCTCCGGATTTCTTCTTCAAGATGGTTTGGAAAGATTTGTCAATTCTTTGCAACCCCTCAAAGTAACTGCATTTGCATTTTTCTTTGGGTTGACAATCGTTTAAGACAACAACTTTCCTCGAGATTCCATTTGGCTCATAGATGATTCTAACTGGCTTATTTGATCCTCAAACTTTTTGTACTTGTCCTCATCTCTTGTTGGAATTATTGTGTGTTGATTGAAAATAACTTAATAATGTCCTCAAGAGATGCATTTGAACTCGATGACGATTGTTGTTGAGGTTGAACAAGTTGTCTTGGTTGGAAATTTTGGTGTTGAGGCTTTTTACCATACCAAAAGTTAGGATGATCCCTCAAACTTGGATTATAAGTATTTGAGAATGGATCATACTTCTTTTGTGGTGGACCTGGAAATCCTCCAATTGCATTAGCTTGCTCATGAGGCTCATCTTGAAGTGTAGGGTTCATATTAGTTGGAAGTCCAATCGCAGCACAAATCTCACATGCTTTGACTTGTTGCACATTTCTTGTAGCCATTTGTTGAACAATAAAAGTTAGATTCTTAATTTGATTTTCAATAGAAGAAATACTTACCTCATTCACTCTTTTATAAGCTGTGTTTTGTCTAAGCCCGAATTATTGAGAGTTGGCGGCCATTGTGGTAGTCAAATCCCCTGCCTCTCGAGGAGTTTTCTTCCCAATAGCACCTCCACTTGTAGCATCCATCATTCTTCTCTCCATGGGAAGCAATCTTTCATAAAAATATTGAATGAGAAGTTGCTCCAAGATACCATGTTGAGGGTAAAGATATAATTGCTTAAACCTCTCCCAATACTTATGAAGAGTTTCAGAGTCATTTTTCTTGATTCCACATATTTTCCTCCTAATACTTGGAGCTCTTAAAATAGCGCAAAATTTATTAAGGAACAATCTAACCATCTCCATCCAAGTTGTTACAAATCTAAGAGGCAAATGAAATAATCAATCTTTTGCTCTATTGGCTAGATAAAATGGAAAATTTCGTAGTTTGATTTGATCTTCAGTAACTCCTTATGGCTTCATGCTTGAACATACCACATGAAATTCTTTTAGATGTTTATGAGGGTCTCATTCTCAAGACCATGGAATCTGGGAAGTGAATGGATGAGACCAGATTTCAGTTCATAATCCACTTCCAAAGTTGGAAATTCAATGCAAAGAGGCTGCTGATTTATATTTGGTAGTACAGTTAAATCTCTCAACGTTCTTTCTTCATTAGCCATTTTTTGGCTCAGTTTCAGAAACACTCGAAGAGTCAACGGTTGAAATTGCCAAATTCAATGCAGAAAATATAGGTGATAAGGCTTGTTTCCTCAATTTAGTTTTCTTCCTCAATTGTTTAGTTGTCTTTTCGATTTTAGGATCAAATTTATCAAAAGAAACACAACAAAATAAGAATAAAAACAAAAATTTATTCACTAAAAAAATAAAAATAAAAATCTACTTGTCACCAATTCCCCAGCAAGAACGCCAAAAATTTGATGGGTGTCGAAACCGACAAATACAAATACTTGTTCTATTTGTGATAGCGGTGAACAAGGTTGAATCCTCAGGAATTGGTGAGATGTATTCATTTGTAAGAAAAATGAAAATAAATTAAAGAACGATTGGGGCTTAATTTTTCACATTCAACACTAGATTGGTTATGGTTATTGGTACGACCTATAACCTATCTCTCCTTACATGATGTTGAAAACCATTTATATAATCAATCATGTTATTTGCCACAATCACTAGAACATATAAACAATTATGTATTTAGTGTTCTTATTGGCAATATACCGTCTTGTTAATTGAACAATGATACCTATCATACAATTAACCAAACAATAATTACAACAAGCATAGAAGATATATGAATAGTGAAGAATTAAAGAACGGATAAAACAAGTTAGATCTCACAAATACAATTAACCAAACAATAATTACAACAAGCATAGAAGATATATGAATAGTGAAGAATTAAAGAACAAATAAAACAAGTTAGATCTCACAAATACGGAAGAACCAAGTCTATAATTATCCTTTGATCAAAGAGAGAAATTTAGCCTTCCATGGAATTGTACAAGAATTCTTCTACGCCTTATGTTCAACATGTAGTTTGCCAGTTTGCTAGTTAAGGTGTGCCCACACCTTATACCAAAACACTTTCTGAAATGTGTACTCTATGGAAAATTCTTGCATTCTTCAAAATCAACCAAATTGACATGAAAATCAACCAAATTGACATGGGCAATTGCCCAAGTTATCCATTTATCCTACAAATACAAATTTTAGTCAAAATCTAAGAGTATGTTATTCGATTTAATCTAATATACATGTTAATTGTATTTGTCACAGTTGGTATGGTCAAAATTCTTCAAAATCAACCAAATTGACATGTAAATTGCCCAAGCAATTTTTAGTCAAAATCTAAGAGTATGTTATTTGATTTAATCTAATATCCAAGTTAATTGTATTTGTCACAGTTGGTATGGTCAAAATTATGCAAATATATGTTCAATAAGATATTAGCAGATAAAATTTGTAGAACAGTTTGCAGATGCAGGAGATGATCGCCCTATGATTTAGAGAACACTAAAATGTCATCAAAGAAAACTAAAATTAAATTTCGAAGATAGGGACGAAAGAGGTTGTTCGTGAGGCTTTAAAACGTCGCTGGTGCATTAGTAAGACCAAACGGCATCACTATGAACTCATAATGGCCTTCGTGCGTTCTGAAGGCTGTTTTTGGAATGTCGGCTTCTCGCACTCGAATTTGGTGATAGCCCAAGCGTAAATCCAATTTAGAAAAGAATTTGGCTCCATTAAGCTCATCCAACAGCTCGTCGATCATCGGAATTGGGTATTTATCTTTGATTGTAATTTCATTTAAAGCTCGATAATCCACACAAAAGCGCCAAGTTCCATCAGTTTTCTTCACCAATAACACAGGAGATGAGAATGGGCTGTTACTTGGCCTTATCAAACCAGACCGCAAAAGCTCACCCATCATTTTTTCTATATCGGCCTTTTGGTAATATGGATATCGGTAGGGCCGTATGCTAACAGGTTCCGCATTCGGCTGTAATGGAATGTGATGATCATGGGGTCTTGTCGGAGGAAGGTGGTTGGGTGGTTCAAAGACTTGAGAGAATTCTTCTAAGAGGCGGCTCATTTCCGGTGAGTGGGACTTTGGTTTATAAGCATCACTGGATGGAATAATTTGACATCACTGGATGGAATAATTTGAAAAAAATAACCAGTACGTGTGATCCCTCCCACTTTAAATGCCATTGTCAGCTTCTTGTAATCCATCTCAACAGGTCCAAGTGTCTCGAGCCATTGTACGCCCAATACCAATGGGCATGCTGCAACTGGAAGGATGTAATAGACGGTAGTAACATAATGACCTTGAATAGTGTGATGGTGAGCCCCCGACATTGTCCCACGCAATCTATCTTTTCTTGATTAGCTACTGTTACTTGGAGCTTATTGTCACGCAATATTTGCAGCCCGAATTTGGAGACAAGGGTCTGATCGATGAAGTTATGAGTGCTACCGTTGTCTATCAACACCGTAACATTCTTATTTTTCAGCTTGCCAAGTACGCGTATAGTTTGTTGATTAGGATCTAATCAACAAACATAAATGTAGTTCATTTAAATTAGATCACATATTTTCACAACATAAATTGAATACCATCTATATAATCAATCATGTTATTTACCACAATCACTAGAACATATAAAAAATTATGTGTTAATTGAACAATGTTACCTATCGTACAATTAACTAAACAATAATTACAACAAAAGTCTTTAATTATCCTTTGATCGGAGAGAAATTTAGCCTTCAATAGAATTGTACAAGAATTCTTCTTGAAAGAAAAGAGAACCGAGAGAAACTGAATAGTGAAGAATTAAAGAACGGATAAAACAAGTTAGATCTCACAAATACGGAAGAACCAAGTCTTTAAATATCCTTTGATCAGAGAGAAATTTATAGGAATTCTTCTTGAAAGAAAAGAGAATCGAGAGAAACTGAATTTTACGTATTGTCTGAGATATGAAATTCTCACCGCAGATCTTTTTCAGGTAAGACGCGCTCATGCCTTACACGTATTTTGTTCAAAATCAACCAAATTGACATCTAAATGAATATGATGTATAAAATTATATGAAAAATAATGCATCTTAATATGAAAAATGCATCTTAATAAAAATGCTAACTGATTAAACAATATTCTTCAATATTATTCTATTTAATCTAATACCCATGTTAATTGTATTTGTCAGAATTGGTATGATCAAAGTTATGCAAATATAATAATTTTTCATATAGTTAATTATAAGAGAAAAAAGAGAAAAAAAAAATCTATTGATATCTATCTTATATTATACATTGTGTATAAATATGTTTTTAAAAATCATAAAAAATTATAAAAATAGAAAAATACAATCTACAATCATTTTTGATAAATTTATAATTATTCTCTGAAATAATTCAAAAACTAAAGTTTATTTTTATTTAATAAAACTGAACATCTGAAATTTGAAAATTACTTAAAACTAAAAGAAAATACAAATATAATTTATGAATAAATTATTTAGAAAGAACTAATAATATTATGTAAACAAATACACAACATATATTTAGTATAAATTATTTAGAAAAAACTAATAATATTATGTAAACTAGTTGAAGATTAATTCAAAGTAGAAAGCATCCTAATTCCTACAAGCATTAATGGTTGTTAGTTGTTAGTATTTCCGGGTAAAAATGCAATACAGAAACAAGAAATAGGGTTGGAGATGAATTCAACAAAAATGGAGTATCTCATTATCATGTTCCATATCAAAAACAACAACAACAACAACAAAAAATGGTGGAGATGGAGTATCCCATATCATGTTCCATATGAAAAACAAGAAAAATGAAGCAATCCTGTCTCTAGTCGAGGGGAAGAAGAACTTCAATGCTGGTGGTGGTAATGTGAGCACAAACAGGGCAGTAACGAGTAGCAGCCTCGCACCGTCTGCACACACACACATGGCGGCAAGGCCACAGCATCATGGCTGCCATCTCCCTCTTACACACCTTGCACTCCAGCGTCACGGGCCCCACCCGGCCCGTGTCCTGAATCGACGACTCTCCTTCCTCCTCTTCCATCTCCAAATAATGCCGTGCCCCGCTGCCCTCCTCCCTCAACCGCCTCCTCAGCCACACTTTTGTCCGTTCCAAACTCCTCACCCTTATCTGCAGCCTCTCTGCTTTCGCCTTGTGATGCTCCACCATTCTCTCCAACTCCGCCTTGCGCTCTAGTGCTTCCTCTTCATTGGCCTTCGCTCTCTTCGCCACCCTCTCTGCTTTCGCCTTGTGATGTTCCACCATTCTCTCCAACTCCGCCTTGCGCTGTAGCGCTTCCTCTTCTTTGGCCTTCACTCTCTTCGCCGCCCTTTCTTGCAGATCACGCAATGCCCCTTCCAACGAATGCTTCAGATTCTCATTCTGCAATTAACAAATTAAATTAACCTTCAATTTTCATCCATTAATAGTAAATGCAGCATGCTTACCTGGACTGAGATGTTGTGATGAATTTGGAGTTTGGTGTCCTTAAAGAGTGATTTGATGTCATCATCCTGGTCCTCGTCATCTGGTGCGGTTAACAAGGACATATAGGAGAATGGTTTGATCAAGGGCGCCGTGTTGTTTAGTATCCGTTGGACTTGATCCAAATGTTGGCTGCTGCCCCCAACATTAAACGGCCTCGTCTCCTTTCCAACTGCAGGATTTATAAACTCTGCCATTTTTCTCTTGCCCTTGTCTGAAGTCTTGGCCACTGCACCATGAAAGAGATGTATATTAGTGAGTGAGAAATGGGGTGAATTTTCGGGTGAGGACGATTCATCAACAAACCTCCATTGTTGATAAACATGGCAGCAGAATAAGAATACTATCCGACACGATCGACAAAAACCTGTTCCCATTGAAATCATATATCATATGTTAGTTATTACACAACAAGAATTGATCAGATTATAAAGAGATGCAAAAGGGGACCACCTCTGTATGTGTTGAATTCAGATGGAGGAGGGGCATTGGTGGAAGGAAGAACAGAGAATATAAAGATAGAGAAACGGTGGCAGAGTTTGGAGAAAGCAGACGATGCATCTCTCAATAGACGCATATCTTCATCATTTCAATTTCCAGTATGGCGCCAATTCCTCTATTCAACACATGATCATATATTACTTTAAAATAAATAACTGTAAAAACACATAAAATTTAAAAGATTTCATATTTACCAAAAAAAAAACTCACTTCATCAAAATTCAGAGCTGTTAAATTATACCAAACCGTCTAATTTTGTTTAATAGAAATACTGAAATTAATTAATATTATAAATATATTTTTCTTAAAAAATAGTTCCAAAATTCTTAAATCTCACAATTCTTTTTATTATAATTATAATTTTAATTTCAATATTTGGAGGGAAATAGAAATTTTGGTTAAAATATTTTACTATTTAAATTTGTATTTTAAAAAAAATAAAGAATGCTTTTAATATATTAAATAATATAAATTTCAAAATCTTTATATTATTCTAATTTAAATATATTTTTATTACTCTTACTCAAAAAAAAAAATATATATATATATATATATTTTTTTTTTTATTACTCTAGTTTTAATATTTATAACAAAACAAATTTTTTTTTAAATATCTTTCACTTTAATTTTATTATTCAAAATTGTATATATTTTTGGGTATTTTGGAAATTTGAGAATTGATAAGCAAAGTACAGCCGTTTATATAGTTTGGTGGATATTGTGTAACCAAAAAAAAAAGGGTTTAATGGTAATTAAGGTCAGAAACTTAAATAGTTAAAGTATTTAATATAACTAACAGCAACCACAATGCATGCACATTTTTGGATTTGGATCCCTATTAAATGAATCCATAGCTTTGTGGAGGAATGATTTGATCCAACATGCAGTGCACCTGTGCGATGTACGAGATTAAATATAAGAATTGTCTATTTTATTATCATTATATTTATATTATTTTAATTTATATATAAAGTCAGTAGTCCAATTCAAGTTACGAAAAACCAAACCAAATAAATGGATTATTAAACTAAAGTAATTGATCAGTTGCATAATACGATAAATTGAGTGTAATGTTCATATTTATCACATCAAATATATATATTTGTAAAGGAGAATGTTCAAAAATTTCTGTTTTTTTGGTTACACAATATCCTCCAAACTATATATATACAATTTTGAATAATAAAATTAAAGTAAAAGATATTTAAAAAAATCTGTTTTGTTCTAAATATTAAAACTAGAGTAATATATATATATATATATATATATATATATATATATATTAGTACGAGTAATAAAAATATATGTAAAGAATTTAATTATGTTCGAAATATTAAAATTAGAATAATTTAAAGATTTTGAAATTTATATTATTTAATATATTAAAAGCATTCTTTATTTTTTTTAAATACAAATTTAAATAGTAAAATATTTTAACCAAAATTTCTATTTCCCTCCAAATATTGAAATTATAATTACAATTATAATAAAAAGAATTGTGAGATTTAAGAATTTTTGAACTATTTTTTAAGAAAAATATATTTATAATATTAATTAATTTCTGTATTTCTAATAAACTAAATTAGACGGTTTGGTATAATTTAACAACTCTGAACTCTGATTGAAGTGATTTTTTTTTTTTTGATAAATATGAAATGTTTTAAATTTTATATTTGTTACAGTTATTTATTTTAAAGTAATATATGATCATGTGTTGAAATAGAGGAAATTGAAATGATGAAGATATGCATCTTGATGAAGAGATGCATGGTCTCCTTTCTTCAAACTCTGCCACCGTTTCTCTCTCTTTATATTTTCCATTCTTCTTCCACCAATGCCCCTCCTCCATCTGAATTCAACACTTCAACACATAGGTCATAGGTGGTCCTCTTTTCCCACTCTTTATCATCAAAAGTCATTTGTTTAAAATTACAAAATATAAATTGGTTAACAAATATGATAAATCTTCAATAAATCTTCAAAATCAATCCTATTGTAGCCCACAATTATAGAAAAGAACGAAAATTATTTAATTAATCAATTCTCAAGAAAAATTCTAATCAACATTCAAGAAATCTTCAAAATGGATAATAAAAATTGAATGAAATCCTCAAAATGAATAGTAAAAATTGAAATATGAATTAAGTAACAAAGCGAATAAATTATCAACAAATCCTTAAAATCGACAAATCATATCCTCAAACTCAACAAATCCTCAAAATCAACAAATCATATCCTCCAACTCAATCATCAAAATACTCAATAAGGATTTCATTCAATTTTTATTATTCATTTTGACAATTTCTTGAATGTTGAGTATGATTTTTCTTGAAAATTGACCAATTAACTCAATCATCAAACTCAACAAATCCTCAAAATCAACAAATCATATCTTCCAACTCAATCATCAAAATACAGGATTTCATTCAATTTTTATTATTCATTTTGACAATTTCTTGAACGTTGAAATGGATTTTTCTTGAAAATTAACCAATTAAATATTTTTGTTCTTTTCTTTAATTGTGGGCTACAATATGATTGATCTTGAGGAATTATTGAGGATTTATCATATTTGTTGACCTATTCATATTTTGTAATTTCTAACAAATGACTTTTGATGATAACCATGTATGTTGATATGTTGATGATGGGTTAGGTTTATGTGTGAGATGAGAATTTCGTATTTAAGGTGGTAGCATGAGAAAAAAATAATATGAGATATTAAAAATTAAAAAAAAAATTAATTACACGGTGCACATTTTTCAAGTGTCTGCCTAATCAAATCTATATATAAATCTATATATATATTTAATTGGTTCGCATAAAATGATTTTAAATTTTACTGATGAATATCAATTATCAGATTAATTACTGTGGTCTGTTTACGCACTTATTTATCATATATATATATATATATATATTAATCTGATACACATAAAATTATTTCAAATCTTATTGATAAATATTAGATTACATATATTGTTTAACTGATCCGTTATTTAAAATCTTACCGATAAATATTAGATTAATTACTGTGATCTCTGTTTTACACACTTTATGACCGTTTTCTTCTTTATGACATTTTTTTTATTTTAATTCTTTTTATAATCATATATATATAATGAGTTACAATGTTTAATTTGTTGAATATTAAATATTATAAATTCCATTGACAATGACAATGTTAGTATTATATATGCATAACGATGGTTATTTGAGGGGTGAGCACGGTCTGGAGCAATTCAGGGATAGGGAAATCTCCGGAATTACTCCAATGTTCGGAGATTTTCGGAGAATTTGAAAAAAAAAATTCTCCAGAATTACTCCGTCACTTCAATTCGGTTCCTTCGGGGATTCGGGAAAAACGAAGCGGATTAATTTGGATTTCGGAGATTTAGATTTTTATAATATAAAATAAATATTCATTGAAACAAAATGCAAAAAATAAATAAACAAATATATTGTACAACATTATTTAATTTATATCTTAAAACAAGTCATAATCTAATAAATTAGATTTGATAAATTACTGAAGTAGGTCTCTTCTAGAAAATAAATATTACATTTTAAATTTTCTTTAAATTTTATTCTTCAAAATCTTCTCGTTCTACACCTCATAAGTAGTAATCATAAAGTTCATCTTTCAAAATATCTTATGCATTACTTTATATAAGATATAAGCCAATTATTTGATTAATGCCTATTGTAGTTAATAGATTTTAAGTGCTCCCATAATTATTCATTAAAATTATTTTATTTTATTATTTAATTGTTATTTATTCTAAGAAGTCTTATAATAATAATAATAATAATAATAATAAACTTTGATATGCAACTAATCTAATATAACAATATAAAAAAATGAATTCAATGATACATACAAATTTGTATATAGTTACTTTGAAATTGGTTCTATTCGGTTCTAAATTGGTTTTTCGGTTCGGTACAATTCGGGTTTGACACAAAAATTAATTGGAGCGGTTCAGTTCGGATAAAGTCAAATAATCAATGGTTCTTTATCGGTTTGGATTGTTTCAGTTCGGATTTCTCCACAGTTCGGTTATCTCCGAGATCCATGCTCACTCCTAGTTATTTATAAGTACTATCAGAATAATGGAAATTGTAATGCTATCACAATTAGGTTTCACATATTTATATTATTTATCATATAGAAATTTAATGTTATTCATGTATATAAATTATATAATGTAATTAAATAACCCGACGAAAATCGCAGGCCGCTATTCCATCGTCATTTAAGTACTAGAATACCCGCCGTGCGATGCATGGATTTTAATACAATTCAACTCAGATAACTCCTATATATCTTTGATAAACTGAATAGAGTAATTATATCAATAGGATGATTTAATACAACTCAACTTAGATAACTTCTCTATTATATATCTTCGATCTGCAATGATAAATTGATTAGACTAATTATATTAATATGATGTTTTAATACAACTTAACTTAGATAATTCCTAAATATATTAAATAATATAAATTTCAAAATCTTTATATTATTCTAATTTAAATATATTTTTATTACTCTTACTCAAAAAAAAAATATATATATATATATATATATTTTTTTTTATTACTCTAGTTTTAATATTTATAACAAAACAAATTTTTTTTTAAATATCTTTCACTTTAATTTTATTATTCAAAATTGTATATATTTTTGGGTATTTTGGAAATTTGAGAATTGATAAGCAAAGTACAGCCGTTTATATAGTTTGGTGGATATTGTGTAACAAAAAAAAAAAGGGTTTAATGGTAATTAAGGTCAGAAACTTAAATAGTTAAAGTATTTAATATAACTAACAGCAACCACAATGCATGCACATTTTTGGATTTGGATCCCTATTAAATGAATCCATAGCTTTGTGGAGGAATGATTTGATCCAACATGGAGGAGAGAGGTGGATTTGGATCCAAACCTTTGGATCCAAAAAGTGAAAAAAAAAACAAAAACATTCGAAGAGCTAGCGCGTGTGTATCACGCCAGATTCTGATTGGCACGTGATTAACACACGCTGAATAGGCGCGTTATGGGACCCGACAGCTCGGTCCAGATCTGCTTTTTCTGTTTTTTCCTTTTTTTTTCTTTTTTTTTTTATTTATTCTTTTTCCAAATATGTAAAATAAGTTTTTTATGTTTTTAATTTTTTTTTAATTTTATTCTATTTCCTTTCTTTTTGAAACCAATTATTATATCTTGTAATTATCCTTATCCACTAATATTAATTATCAAGATTGTAGGAAGTTGTTTTGTATTAATTTTTTTTTCATTCTTCTTTTAATATAAATTTACCAATTAATCCTAATGTTTTTTTTCATTAAGGTAATAAAAGAGTTTCAAGTTTATTATTTTTTTTATTCTTTTTCCATTAATTATCAAGATTGCCGATAATTTGCATTTTTTCTTTTATTTTATTCAACTTTGTATGAATTTTATTCAACCTATAAAATTTTATCATTTTAAAATTTTAATTAAATAATTTATATATTATCAAAATAAATTATATTTTTAATTCTCTATAATCATGATTTGATTATATTCGTATAAATGCTAGCAATTTAAAAGTGATATAGATGGATATAGTCATATAAGTGCTAGTACTTTAAAAAGAATAATATATGTACTTCATTTTAGTATTTATGAAAATAAAATAAATTTGTTTAAATATTTTGTTTTAATATAATATTTTATTTAGTTAAAATATATTTAAATAAAATTTGTGGTATCAAAAATAGAAAATATAAATTAAATCTTATTTTAAATTTGGAGAGAGAAAATTGAGTGGAGATGAGACCCATAAAATAGTGAATTAAGATTTAATGGATTGTATGTGTGGATTTAAATTGATGAAATGTTGATGTAGGGGAGAGAGAATCAACTTTTTTATTAAATGGATTGTATTTTGGGGTGATGGGTTGTGGACGCTCTAACAGTGCACTGTGCGATGTACGGGATTAAATATGAGAATTGTCTATTTTATTATCATTATATTTATATTATTTTAATTTATATATAAAGTTAGTAGTCCAATTCAAGTTACGAAAAACCAAACAAAATAAATGGATTATTAAACTAAAGTAATTGATCTGTTGCATAATACGATAAATTGAGTGTAATATTCAAATTGTTTACAAATTTTGAAATATTTCTGTGTAAACTACATTTATCGCTTTATTGCTTTGTCCACCCTCTTTATCACATATCAAAATTTTGAGTCTCCTACGATTGGTAACTCTGAAGATTGCGACTTACAATTGTCCATGGTTGAACACAATTATATTTAGTTTTCCTAATTTGGTTTCCACTATTATGTCTTGTTCTCCCATTGATTGATCAAAGTCACCCACAACTAACGCCACCACTTCTGTAACGGTTGGTAGATTGTAATTCATTGGGTCCCTCAACCTTTTCTTCTGATAAGTTTTAATTTGACATCTTGACTTTTTTGTTCAAACAACTTCTTCCTGGTCATTCTCAATGATTTGACCAATACGTTGTTCTCATCCAACATTGATTTCAATTCAACCACAATTTCTTGGTGGAGATCGTTACCCTCTCCATTTTTTTTGAAGAAACAATTATAATTTATGAATTTTAAATTAAAAAATAATAGACTTAATATGAAATAGCTATCAAAATAAATTCTTATTAAAAATAGTTTTAGAGTAATAACTACGTATTGAACAACTTTTATTCTATTTTGAACCTCGTTTTTGGTGTCATGTGTATGTATGTATAGTTGTGCAAACTTAGGAGACTATCCTTCATTTGGAAGCAAACTTCAGATCAAATGGTAGTTTTGTCCATTAAGAGTAAAAACTGGTGGTGAATTGTCTCTATTCATATTTTTTTTCTATCTTCCTTCCATAAATATGAAACAGAACATGTTGTTGTATGATCAAATATTATGCAAGAAGTGACCGAACATGTTGTTGTGTGATCGAATATTGTCCAAGAAGTGTTTTGACTTGCCCTTATCGTCAAACACTAATCCATGTAAATATTGTGGTGGTGTATTCATTAATTTTGTATAATATTAAACTTTCAACTTCATTTTTAATTTAAATTTATTTTGATTAGTAATGAACGTAATCAATATCTAATAGAATTTTGAGCATTTGGGAATCTTAATATTATAAGTCAATTTTTTAGGTGATTATACTAATGTGAGGATTGATTCAACATTTATTAAATAAAGAATATATTGTGGATTGGTTGAACATTTATTAAATCAACAAATTTTTTTGGGGATTAATACAATTTTTATTTTACTATCTTTTTAGGTTACTAAAAAGGGTTGAAAGTAAAAATATAGAATATGAATTTTTTTTTTTTTTGGGATTTGTCAAGGATTGATTAAACCTTCATTTAATCGATGAATTTTATTGAGTTTTAATACTATTTTTTCCTTTTTGTAGGATAATGGAGATAATTTGATGTCTAATTTTATACTAAGTTTAATATTATTATTTATTTCTATTGGGATGATGGAGAGAATTCAATGTGTAGCTTTCTTTTAAACTTTATAAACTTTAAGATGACAATCAACGATTGAAATACTAGTTTCTATTTCTTGTGGGATGATTGAGAGAATTCAATTTGTAGCTTTCTTTTAATGTTTATAGACTTCAAGATCAAGACCAACGATTGAAATTTAAAAAAAAAAATTAATCACTAAGCAAGCATTAGTAACTATAAAGATTAATATTTTTTTTTTTATTATTGAAGTATTTTTCTCTTTATATTTTTCCTATTCAATTATTTAATAATGAACAATTATGTTATCATCAATTTCCCGTCAAAAAGTTAACGAAAGTTGTTTTTAAACAATTACTTTGAATAATAATGAATGATATATAGTTTATTGATTTTTTGTTTTAGATTTGACATTAATCCCAAAAAATTCTGATGTTACATCAATATTTGATAAACCAGTAAATTTGGAATTTTTAATATTCCGAATAACATTGTAATAACACCATTATTTGAATAACAATATCATATCATAATATATATATATATATATATATATATATATGAATAACATTGATGATGATAGAATATTTAATGTTTAATTATATGTGAATATTTAATTAGGTTATTTCAAATTCGTATGAGTAGAAGAATCTATATCTATTGCAGTAGCATTTGGGTGTACTATCAGGTTTTCAATTGCAGTAACATCCGTTTGGACTAATCTCTCGATCACATTGATTTTTTTTTTTTTTATCAATTTTCCCTTTTTGTTGGAGCTTAATTATGGGAACTACTCATGTTATGATATTGACACAATTAGTCTATTCAATTTAGAAAATATATAGGAATTATCTAAGTTAAGTTGTATTAAAACATCATATTAATATAATTAGTCTAATCAATTTATCATTGCAGATCGAAGATATATAATAGAGAAGTTATCTAAGTTGAGTTGTATTAAATCATCCTATTGATATAATTACTCTATTCAGTTTATCAAAGATATATAGGAGTTATCTGAGTTGAATTGTATTAAAATCCATGCATCGCACGGCGGGTATTCTAGTACTTAAATGACGATGGAATAGCGGCCTGCGATTTTCGTCGGGTTATTTAATTACATTATATAATTTATATACATGAATAACATTAAATTTCTATATGATAAATAATATAAATATGTGAAACCTAATTGTGATAGCATTACAATTTCCATTATTCTGATAGTACTTATAAATAACTAGGAGTGAGCATGGATCTCGGAGATAACCGAACTGTGGAGAAATCCGAACTGAAACAATCCAAACCGATAAAGAACCGTTGATTATTTGACTTTATCCAAACTGAACCGCTCCAATTAATTTTTGTGTCAAACCCGAATTGTACCGAACCGAAAAACCAATTTAGACCGAATAGAACCAATTTCAAAGTAACTATATACAAATTTGTATGTATCATTGAATTCATTTTTTTTATATTGTTATATTAGATTAGTTGCATATCAAAGTTTATTATTATTATTATTATTATTATTATTATTATTATTATTATTATTATTATTATTATTATAAGACTTCTTAGAATAAATAACAATTAAATAATAAAATAAAATAATTTTAATGAATAATTATGGGAGCACTTAAAATCTATTAACTACAATAGGCATTAATCAAATAATTGGCTTATATATTATATAAAGTAATGCATAAGATATTTTGAAAGATGAACTTTATGATTACTACTTATGAGGTGTAGAACGAGAAGATTTTGAAGAATAAAATTTAAAGAAAATTTAAAATGTAATATTTATTTTCTAGAAGAGACCTACTTCAGTAATTTATCAAATCTAATTTATTAGATTATGACTTGTTTTAAGATATAAATTAAATAATGTTGTACAATATATTTGTTTATTTATTTTTTGCATTTTGTTTCAATGAATATTTATTTTATATTATAAAAATATAAATCTCCGAAATCCAAATTAATCCGCTTCGTTTTTCCCGAATCCCCGAAGGAACTGAATTGAAGTGACGGAGTAATTCTGGAGATTTTTTTTTTCAAATTCTCTGAAAATCTCCGAACATTGGAGTAATTCCGGAGATTTCCCTATCCCTGAATTGCTCCAGACCGTGCTCACCCCTAAAATAACCATCGTTATGCATATATAATACTAACATTGTCATTATCAATGGAATTTATAATATTTAATATTCAACAAATTAAACATTGTAACTCATTATATATATATGATTATAAAAAGAATTAAAATAAAAAAAATGTCATAAAGAAGAAAACGGTCATAGAGTGTGTAAAACAGAGAACAGAGATCACAGTAATTAATCTAATATTTATCGGTAAGATTTTAAATAACGGATCAGTTAAACAATATATGTAATCTAATATTTATCAATAAGATTTGAAATAATTTTATGTGTATCAGATTAATATATATATATATATATATATATATATATATATGATAAATAAGTGCGTAAACAGACCACAGTAATTAATCTGATAATTGATATTCATCAGTAAAATTTAAAATCATTTTATGCGAACCAATTAAATATATATACAGATTTATATATAGATTTGATTAGGCAGACACCTGAAAAATGTGCACCGTGTAATTAATTTTTTTTTTTAATTTTTAATATCTCATATTATTTTTTTCTCATGCTACCACTTTAAATACGAAATTCTCATCTCACACATAAACCTAACCCATCATCAACATATCAACATACATGGTTATCATCAAAAGTCATTTGTTAGAAATTACAAAATATGAATAGGTCAACAAATATGATAAATCCTCAATAATTTCTCAAGATCAATCATATTGTAGCCCACAATTAAAGAAAAGAACAAAAATATTTAATTGGTTAATTTTCAAGAAAAATCCATTTCAACGTTCAAGAAATTGTCAAAATAAATAATAAAAATTGAATGAAATCCTGTATTTTGATGATTGAGTTGGAAGATATGATTTGTTGATTTTGAGGATTTGTTGAGTTTGATGATTGAGTTAATTGGTCAATTTTCAAGAAAAATCATACTCAACATTCAAGAAATTGTCAAAATGAATAATAAAAATTGAATGAAATCCTTATTGAGTATTTTGATGATTGAGTTGGAGGATATGATTTGTTGATTTTGAGGATTTGTTGAGTTTGAGGATATGATTTGTCGATTTTAAGGATTTGTTGATAATTTATTCGCTTTGTTACTTAATTCATATTTCAATTTTTACTATTCATTTTGAGGATTTCATTCAATTTTTATTATCCATTTTGAAGATTTCTTGAATGTTGATTAGAATTTTTCTTGAGAATTGATTAATTAAATAATTTGGTCTTACTAATGCACCAGCGACGTTTTAAAGCCTCATGAACAACCTCTTTCGTCCCTATCTTCGAAATTTAATTTTAGTTTTCTTTGATGACATTTTAGTGTTCTCTAAATCATAGGGCGATCATCTCCTGCATCTGCAAATTGTTCTACAAATTTTATCTGCTAATATCTTATTGAACATATATTTGCATAATTTTGACCATACCAACTGTGACAAATACAATTAACTTGGATATTAGATTAAATCAAATAACATACTCTTAGATTTTGACTAAAAATTGCTTGGGCAATTTACATGTCAATTTGGTTGATTTTGAAGAATTTTGACCATATACCAACTGTGACAAATACAATTAACATGTATATTAGATTAAATCGAATAACATACTCTTAGATTTTGACTAAAATTTGTATTTGTAGGATAAATGGATAACTTGGGCAATTGCCCATGTCAATTTGGTTGATTTTCATGTCAATTTGGTTGATTTTGAAGAATGCAAGAATTTTCCATAGAGTACACATTTCAGAAAGTGTTTTGGTATAAGGTGTGGGCACACCTTAACTAGCAAACTGGCAAACTACATGTTGAACATAAGGCGTAGAAGAATTCTTGTACAATTCCATGGAAGGCTAAATTTCTCTCTTTGATCAAAGGATAATTATAGACTTGGTTCTTCCGTATTTGTGAGATCTAACTTGTTTTATTCGTTGTATTTGTGAGATCTAACTTGTTTTATTTGTTCTTTAATTCTTCACTATTCATATATCTTCTATGCTTGTTGTAATTATTGTTTGGTTAATTGTATTTGTGAGATCTAACTTGTTTTATCCGTTCTTTAATTCTTCACTATTCATATATCTTCTATGCTTGTTGTAATTATTGTTTGGTTAATTGTATGATAGGTATCATTGTTCAATTAACAAGACGGTATATTGCCAATAAGAACACTAAATACATAATTGTTTATATGTTCTAGTGATTGTGGCAAATAACATGATTGATTATATAAATGGTTTTCAACATCATGTAAGGAGAGATAGGTTATAGGTCGTACCAATAACCATAACCAATCTAGTGTTGAATGTGAAGAATTAAGCCCCAATCGTTCTTTAATTTATTTTCATTTTTCTTACAAATGAATACATCTCACCAATTCCTGAGGATTCAACCTTGTTCACCGCTATCACAAATAGAACAAGTATTTGTATTTGTCGGTTTCGACACCCATCAAATTTTTGGCGTTCTTGCTGGGGAATTGGTGACAAGTAGATTTTTATTTTTATTTTTTTAGTGAATAAATTTTTGTTTTTATTCTTATTTTGTTGTGTTTCTTTTGATAAATTTGATCCTAAAATCGAAAAGACAACTAAACAATTGAGGAAGAAAACTAAATTGAGGAAACAAGCCTTATCACCTATATTTTCTGCATTGAATTTGGCAATTTCAACCGTTGACTCTTCGAGTGTTTCTGAAACTGAGCCAAAAAATGGCTAATGAAGAAAGAACATTGAGAGATTTAACTGTACTACCAAATATAAATCAGCAGCCTCTTTGCATTGAATTTCCAACTTTGGAAGTGGATTATGAACTGAAATCTGGCCTCATCCATTCACTTCCCAGATTCCATGGTCTTGAGAATGAGACCCTCATAAACATCTAAAAGAATTTCATGTGGTATGTTCAAGCATGAAGCCATAAGGAGTTACTGAAGATCAAATCAAACTACGAACTTTTCCATTCTATCTAGCCAATAGAGCAAAAGATTGATTATTTCATTTGCCTCTTAGATTTGTAACAACTTGGATGGAGATGGTTAGATTGTTCCTTAATAAATTTTGCCCTGTTTTAAGAGCTCCAAGTATTAGGAGGAAAATATGTGGAATCAAGAAAAATGACTCTGAAACTCTTCATAAGTATTGGGAGAGGTTTAAGCAATTATATCTTTACCCTCAACATGGTATCTTGGAGCAACTTCTCATTCAATATTTTTATGAAAGATTGCTTCCCATGGAGAGAAGAATGATGGATGCTACAAGTGGAGTTGCTATTGTGAACAAAACTCCTCAAGAGGCAGGGGATTTGACTACTACAATGGCCGCTAACTCTCAATAATTCGGGCTTAGACAAAACACAACTTATAAAAGAGTGAATGAGGTAAGTATTTCTTCTATTGAAAATCAAATTAAGAATCTAACTTCTATTGTTCAACAAATGGCTACAAGAAATGTGCAACAAGTCAAAGCATGTGGGATTTGTGTTGAGATTGGACATCCAACTGATATGAACCCTACACTTCAAGATGAGCCTCATGAGCAAGCTAATGCAATTGGAGGATTTCCATGTCCACCACAAAAGAAGTATGATCCATTCTCAAATACTTATAATCCAAGTTTGAAGGATCATCCTAAGTTTTGGTATGGTAAAAAGCCTCAACACCAAAATTTCCAGCCAAGACAACTTGTTCAACCTCAACAACAATCATCAACGAGTTCAAATGCATCTCTTGAGGACATTATTAAGTTATTTGCAATCAACACACAATAATTCCAACAAGAGATGAGGACGAGTACAAAAATTTTGAGGATCAAATAAGCCAGTTAGAATCATCTATGAGCCAAATGGAATCTCGAGGAAAGTTGTTGTCTTAAATGATTGTCAACCCAAAGAAAAATGCAAATGCAGTTTCTTTGAGGGGTTGCAAAGAATTGACAAATCTTTCCAAACCATCTCGAAGAAGAAATCCGGAGGAAGAAGCTGAAAATGAAGTTTAGATTCCTAAGATTCAAGTCGATCAATCTACAAGATCTAGTGCAGAACCTTCAAAAGTTGTTGTAAGAAGTCCTCAATTCCCTTCTAGATTTTCTATATATGTTTAAGAAGGAAGAAGAAGAAGAAAAAAAAGAGATTTTTGATACCTTTCGTAAGGTCGAGGTGAACATTCTTTTACTTGATGCAATTAAACAAGTACCTCGATATGCTAAATTTCTTAAGGAGTTGTGCACCAACAAGAGAAACTTTAAAGGTAATAAATATGTTAGTATGAGTGAAAAAGTATCAGCCGTTCTATAGAAAAGTCACCTCCTAAATGCAAGGATCCAGATCAGCTGATACAGAAAAAGTTACCTCCTAAATGCAAGGATCCAGATATGTTCACTATCCCTTGTAAAGTTGGTAATGTTCGAGTTGAAAGGGCAATGATAGAACTAGGTGCTTCAATTAATGTCATGCCATTATCTGTTAATTCATCTTTGATTGTTGGACCACTGAAAGATACTAGTGTGATAATTCAACGTGTTGATAAATCAAATGTTTATCCTGAAGGTGTTTCAGAAGATGTTTTGATGCAACTAAATGAGTTGATTTTTCCTGGTGACTTTTTTATGCTAAACATGGACGAAAAAAAAGTCATCTAATTCTTTGATTTTCGAGGGAGACCTTTTCTAAAAACATCAAAGACAAAAATTGATGTCCATGATGGTTCACTCACAATAGAATTTGATGGTGAGATCATATAATTTAATATCTATAAAGCCATGAGATATCCAAGTGATGTATCTTCTTTTTTTGTTGTTGATGTTATAGACCCTAGCACATAACATCTTTGATTTTCACGATGACGCTAAATTGAAAGTATCACTTAGTAGGTGTTTCACTATTGAAAAGTCACAATAATTCATGAAAGAGTTTGAGCTACATTTTGATTTGCTAGAAAAAATTCATGAGTTGAAATCATTGTCATCTATGAGATACAATATTTCTTATGTTGAGTCATCTATTTCTCACACTAACTTTCTTCTTTCTCTTGTGCAGGCACCCTAACTAGAGTTGAAGCCTCTTTCTGAACACTTAAAGTACGTTTTCGTAGGAGAAGGAGTGTCATGTCCCTTTTTACAATGTTATAAAATAAAAGAGTTTAATAAATTTCCATAGGGCGTCCAATGACTCGTTAAAACATAGGTCAAAAAGATTAATTTTAAATTTACGAGAAAAGAAAAGACATCTCAACTAGCCATGTAATATAAAACGTTTATCGTTAACAATGGAGGAAAAATTATTATTTGTCGCCACAAGTCTTTACTTTACATAATTTTATAAATTGAATTTTTCAAAAGCTTAAAAAATAACTTCTTTTATACGTAAAAATAAGACATGGCATCTCTTTTCATTCCTCTTTCCTTCGGCTGCCATCTGTAAAGTAAAATCACTGAAGGGGTGAGTGCATAAAGACACTCAATGGGGTTGGACCTGTAACCAGATAGAACGTAAAAGAAGCATAAACAATTCAATCATCAAGCACAGAGTTGCGGGTCTTAGCTGCCATGTATACAATGTAGGTCTTAGCCACCCTGAACATTTTACGGGTTTTAGCCGCCATGTATACAATGTGGGTTTTAGCCGTCCTGAACATTTTGCCGGTCTTAACCATCCTGAACATTTTGTGAGTCTTAGCCGCCATGTAAACGTTTTGCGGTTCTTAGCCGCCCTGAACATTTTGCGGGTCTTAGCCGCCATGTAAACGTTTTGTGGGTCTTAGCCGCCATGTAAACATTTCGTTAACATAAACACATTCATTCACTTAGCAAATACCACACATTCGATTGCATCATTTAGTAAAGCATATATTATTCAAATAGGCATAGAACTTCACGTCAAATCATAAGGAACGTAAATGTGGAAGCAAGTAAATTACCCCCACCTTCAAATAGTTGCTCTGGAAAGCTTCTACGTGTTGAGGGAAATTAGTTGGGTCATTCACCTGAGTCTCCTAAAAGACACATAAAACTCATCTTAGCGGCTAAATAAGATTATTTATAACTTGAATTAGAACCTTAATCGGAAACACTCTTAGATAGGGGATCACTTAGACAGGTTCGTAAAAAGGATTTTTGTGTGTAAAGGAAGGTAGCTTGTATCGTTTGGGAAAATG
The DNA here is from genome assembly GCA_946896805.1 of Scutellaria galericulata. Lineage (NCBI taxonomy): Eukaryota > Viridiplantae > Streptophyta > Magnoliopsida > Lamiales > Lamiaceae > Scutellaria > Scutellaria galericulata. The sequence continues at coordinate 8,894,380 of OX335788.1, forward strand.
AGCATTGGTAACAAGTGGTGGCTTATAAGGGAAAAAATGAGAGTTGTAAATATAGTGTTAGGAAGTTTGACTCTTGTGATTAGGCTTATGTAGCCCAAAAGGTTGAAACTAGGGTTCCGTACCCAAATTTAGAAAGAAAAAGGACTGAATTGTGCATTTTCAAAAGTTTTTTGGAACCTTAGGGGTCAAACTGAAACATGTAACAAATTTTTTGGTGTCTTTATGCCAATTAGTCTAACTTAAGGGCCACTTCTACCATTTCCAGATTCTTAGGGTGTTAAATGTAATTTCAATAAGTTCAAGGGTAGAATCTTAAATTTTGGAGAACTTTAGGGTTTACTATTAAACCCTTGAACTATATCAAATTTGCAAAAAGGGCCCCTCCCCCAAAATCATCACAGCCGTTGCCACCACCATTTCCACTGCTTGTCCCACCGTAGTCGGCGACACCACGTCGCTGGCGACCCAACAACAACACCACCATACCACAACCACGACTCCCACATGTAGGAATCATGTCAAATAATAAGCATGTATTAAAAGCACATAAACATGCATCAACACATAATCCCCAAGCCTAAGATCTACGATGATAAACTGAAATAGAGAAGAGACAATAACCATAAAGCGGAAGCGTACCTGAATCCATAATCTCTATTCAATTCCTGAAATTTGTCCTTTAGTTTACTCGAATCGGCCGAGAGCCTTCCAAAGGTTACGATGTTCTTATATTTGTTTCTTTCTGATGATGGTCTCAGAGAAAAGAAAAGTGTATCGTACCTTTGGGGACCACGACCCTTATATAGTTGAAATAAATCAACTAAACCCTATATTTATTATTGGGCCTCATCAACCAATAATAAATCACATAATTGTCTCTACACATATATGAGCCCATAACTTATATAACCCAATACCCATCAGTCCAATCTAAATTAGATCACTTTAATTGGACTTTAATTTTAGATAGCTAAACACATTTAATTAATAATAGTGACCCACTTTATGAATATTATCCAACAATCTCCCACTTGGGTCACATATTATTCCTGACAAAAGTGTATACCTTATGAGCGCTCAAACTTTGCTATCATACAAAAGGTATTCCTCACAATCTCGTCCATTGACCACACTGATATAGAACTAAAGGAGCTTTTGTCATATTAAGCACGACTAAACCCATCAGTAATCACATATACCAATATAATCAAATGACATAGATCAAGTTATGGATGCATAGCATGGAAATTGCATGTAATGTGATCTAAACATGTCTATTTCCAACTGGTCCTCCTTTATTGAGATCAAACTTTAAGATAATTGTACAGAGTGCAATAAACTGAAAACTTTATTTCTGCAGAAAATATCCAAATACACAAAATTGTGTCCAAAGAAAACATAGAGCAAAACATGTATATAAACTCCCACTAGAACATGATATCCTCAAGTGACAAGACACCCATACTAGCTGTATGCTTATGGAAGAGCTTTGGTGTCTCTCTTAGTAAGAGGATCTGCAATCATGGAGTTTGTCCCTATATGCTTTTTCGAAATCTGACCACTCTATACCCTTTCTTTCACAACTAGGAACTTTATGTCAATATGTTTTGATTTAGACGAGCTCCTATTATTATTAGAATATAAGACTGCTGACTTGTTGTCACAGAATATCTTTAGTGGCCTTTTAATTCCACTCAAAATGCACAGCCCCGTGATAAAATTTCGCAGCCATAATCCATGGTTAGATGCCTCATGACAAGCCACAAATTTCGCCGCCATAGTGGATGAAGTTATTAATGTCTGCTTAGCACTTTTCCATGAAATAGCTCCTCCGGCCAACAAAAAAATGTAGCCCGAAGTGGATCTTCTACTATCTTGGCATCCCGCAAAATGAGAATCAGAATACCCAATGATCTCCAACTGATCTGATTTCTTGTATGTGAGCATGTAATCTTTAGTTCTCTGTAAATATCTAAGAACCCTTTTGGCTGCTTTCCAGTGATCCACTCCAGGATTACTTAAATATCTCCCTAGCATCCCAACAATGAATGTTATATCCGAACGTGTGCAAACCTGAGCATACATAAGACTCCCTACGAATGACGCATAGGGAAACTTCTTCATCTCCTTAACTTCAAGGTCATTCTTAGGGCATTGATTTAAGCTGAATTTATCTCCTTTAGCGACTGGGGCGTCTCCTGGTTTGCTTCCTTGCATGCCATATTCTAAGAGCACTTTTTCTATATAGTTCTTCTATGATAATCCAAGAATACCACGAGAGCGATCGCGAAGTATCTGAATTCCTAATACAAAAGAAGCTTCCCCAAGATCTTTCATTTGAAAATTCATTGAAAGAAATTTCTTGGTTTCGTGCAAAATTTCTTTATTGTTAGCAGCAAGAAGTATGTCATCGACATACAAAACCAGAAATACATATTTACTCTCACTAATTTGTGATACACACAATCTTCAACAATATTTTACTCAAAACCAAATGAGGTAACTACTTGATGAAATTTATGGTACCACTGACGAGAAGCTTGCTTGAGACCATAGATGGATTTATTTAATTTTCAAACCATGTGTTTTGGATCTCCAAACACAAAATTTTCCGGTTGCACCATATATATCGTTTCATCAATGTCACCATTTAAAAACGCTGTCTTAACATCCATCTGATGTAACTCAAGGTCCAAATGTGCAACAAAAGCCATTATTACCCTTAGAGAATCTTTCGATGAAACCGGAGAGAAAGTCTCTGTAAAATCAATGCCTTCCTTTTGGTAAAGCCTTTAGCTACAAGACGAGCCTTATACCTTTCCACATTACCTTTTGAATCCCATTTGGTCTTAAATATCCATTTGCAACCAATCGGTTTCTTTCCTTTGGGTAATGGGACAAGATCCCAAACTTGATTGTCTTGCATAGACTTATACTCCTCATTCATGGCATCGATCCACTTTTGAGATTTAGAATCTTACATGGCTTGTTGGAAGTTGATTGGATCATCTCCTAACAATCCTACAGTGTCCTCATGTTCTTGAAGATATACTATATAATCATCCGGAATAGCGTTTCTCCTATCTCTTGTGGATCTTCTTGCTGGCACTTGTTCTTGAGGTTGCCGAGTTTGTTCTTCAGGAACTATTTCCTCAACTTGATTGGGAAGTTGTTCAACATTGTCTTGTCGAGGTTCTAAATCCATTTCTCGAACAACGACAGGTATAGGAACTTGTACGCTGTCAGAAATAGTAGTAGGAATTGTAACTGATTCCTCCTTAAAGACAATGTCTTTAACCTTATTTCTCCCCCAAACTCAACATCCTCAAAAAATACTGCATTTCCCGTCTAAAAAATAGACCTTATAGTGGGATCATAAAACTTGTAACCCCTAGAGCGCTCAGAGTAACCAATAAAATAGTTGCTTACTGTTCTGGAGTCCAATTTCTTTTCATTAGGTTTATAAGGCCGAGCCTCAGATGGACATCCCTAGACATGAAAGTGCTTCAGACTAGGCTTTCGGCCCGTCCAAAGCTCGTAAGGTGTTTTAGCAGCTCCTTTAGTTGGTACTCTATTTAGGATATATGTTGTTGTCTTTATTGCTTCTCCCAAGAGGGATTCTGGCAAGGTAGAATGACTAATCATACTTCTTACCATATCCTTAAGTGTCCTATTTCTTCTTTCAGCAACACCATTCATGCTAGGAGAACCCGGCATAGTGTACTGAGGGATAATTCCACATTCCTCTAGAAAGATAGCAAATGGCCCTGGATGTTGTTCACTTGAACCGTCATATCTACCGTAGTATTCACCTCCACGGTCAGATTTGACGCACTTGATTTTCTTGCTAAGTTGATTTTCAACTTCAATTTTGAAAATTTTGAACATGTCTAGTGCCTCTGATTTTTCATGAATAAGATATAGGTACCCAAAACGTGAATAATCGTCTATGAATGATATAAAATACTGTTGACCATTCTAAGAAGCCGTAGGGAATGACCCACATATATCAGTATGTATTAAATCCAAAACACTCATAGACCTGTAGGCACCTAATTTCTTATGTTTGGTCTGTTTTCCCTTGATACACTCAACACACATATTTAAGTCTGAAAAGTCAAGTGAATCAATAACACCTTGTGACACAAGTCGTTCAATTCTTGATTTGGATATATGACCCAAACGTTTATGCCACAAATTAGCCGAATTTTCTTTATTAAATTTGCACTTAGTACCATGTGATTGTACATGTAGAGTTTCATTATATGAAGCAACAGTGTCAAGAAGATAAAGATTGTCATAAAAGATGGAACAACAAAAGTGTCTTTCAAATCCAAATAACAACCAGTTCTTAACAACAATCTAAAATTCCCAATTGCTTCAACTTTTATCGACTTTCCATCACCCACGAAGATTATCTTTCACCATCACTTGGCTTTCGTAGTTCAGACAACCCTGCATAGAAACACTTATATGAGTAGTAGCACCAGAATCTAACCACCAAGTGTTTCTAGGTACTGAAGCCAAATTAACTTCAGAACAGACTAAAGTAAGGACCGTACCTTTCTTAGCACGTCATGCTTTATATTTTTGACTGTCCTTCTTTTTGTATTCTAGCTTATGACAAAAGAAGCAACATTTCTTTTCCTTAGGCTTCTCTTGTTTATTTTGCTCAGAACCTTTAACAGCATTATCCAATTTTCTTTTCTTGCCTGTATCTTTTGAGATACTTGTAAATGAGCACTTTCTAATTTTTCATGCTTCAACCTTTCCTCTTCTTGCATAGTATGAAATCAGTTCATTAAGATTCCATTTTTCCTTTTGGCAGTTATAACTGACCTTGAATTGACTGAAGTGTGCAGGAAGGGAAATCAAAATCAAATGCACGAGTAAGTCATCAGACAAATCGAGCTTAAGTGCCTTAAGTTTCGAAGCAATGTTTGACATCTCCATAATGTACTCCCTTATATTTCATTTGCCTTTATACCTCATGGAGATCAAGTTAGCTAAAAGCGTACTTACCTCCACCTTATCGTTTTTAGAAAAATGTTTCTCAATTTCGGCAAGGAAATCCTTAGCTGAAGTCACCTCATTAGATATAGTGCCCCGAAAGGCTTCTGGAACGCCGTGCTTTATGATCATCAGACTCATGCGATTAGAGCGTTCCTACTTCTCAAAATTCCTCTAATCATCAGAGAAACTTTCAGCCGTAAGAGAAGCAGGTTTCTCTACCCTTAGAGCAAGGTCCAGATCCATGCAGCCAAGAATAATAAGCATATTCTTTTTCCAATCCTTGAAGTTTATCCCATTCAGAATGGGAATGTTGCTAGTGTTTGCAGATATAGTAGCAGTAGATAACATAGCTGAACAGAGAACATAAAAAACATATAAATTTTCATACTCGCATAAATCCTTATACCAACTTTTAAATTCTCAAATAAATATGGAATACATCTCAAGATGTCTAGCACACCATTAATATTAAGTCTTTGAACAGTAATATCAATTGTGGCACTCTTGTTGTAGTAATCAAATGTTGACAGTAAATCCTATCAAATAATGAACTCATCTTTGGATGGCGTTCACTATTCACATGGAAACCATAAAATTATCACACACTCATTACCACAGGTGTGTATATGGTTCCATCAAATATCAACCTTCCTTTGGGCCGATAAATATTCGCATGAACCCACATACACACAAACATCTTGACATTCTCAATAAGCCAATCTACGTAGAGAGGTCACTTTGGCAACATCATATTTCAATTGGTTCTATAAAATGTCAGACAACTTAAATTAGGTCACAGATGTATCCAATTATCATTGAAGAAATTAAAATATAAACTTTAATCCTTAATCTTGAATCATATAATTAACGCAAGTATATGCCGAATAGAGAGTTAATTCATCCAAAAAAATATTTGGACAGAAGCCCAATTCTATGCGCCAATTAAAAAAAATGGATTTTCTCGCACAGAAACTTAATTTATGCCATAATAATTACGAACAAGCAGATCCGAGATTTCTTCAAGAATAGCACCAAAGTTTATCACGCTAATATGTAGATTTATCCACATGATCTCATGAATGAAAAAAAAAAAGAATCCGTTCGTAAATTAAAATCCTCTCAAATTAATGAAACCCTAATATCATATATATTAGGAATCATAAAATTCTTCCCCAAAATTCAGAGAATCATACGTAGAGTGGCTCTGATACCACTTGTAGGAATCATGTCAAATAATAAGCATGTATTAAAAGCACATAAATATGCATCAGCACATAATCCCCAAGCCTAAGATCTACGATGATAAACTGAAATAGAGAAGAGACAATAACCATAAAGCGGAAGCGTACCTGAATCCATCATCTCTATTCAATTCCTGAAATTTGTCCTTTAGTTTACTCAAATCGGCCGAGAGCCTTCCAAATGTTACGATGTTCTTATATTTGTTTCTTTCTGATGATGGTCTCAGAGAAAAGAAAAGTGTATCGTACCTTTGGGGACCACGACCCTTATATAGTTGAGATAAATCAACTAAACCCTATATTTATTATTGGGCCCCATCAACCAATAATAAATCACATAATTGTCTCTACACATATATGAGCCCATAACTTATATAACCCAATACCCATCAGTCCAATCTAAATTAGATCACTTTCATTGGACTTTAATTTTAGATAGCTAAACACATTTAATTAATAATAGTGACCTACTTTATGAATATTATCCAACACCACATGCATAAACAAACCAACACATACACACACTCACACAGGCCCTGCTTACAGCAGCACCGTGCGATTGGAAACCTACCGTCGCGACCCTGCGCTGGCCAACTCACGGTGCGACCTCCGGTCTCGCAATCTCACGGTGGAAACGGGAGAGAGGGCGGTGGAGAAGAGGGAAGAAGAAATGAGAGAAAAAGAGTGGGGTAGCTCCTTGTACCGCCCATATGCCGCGGCGACGTTGCCGGACGGCCAAATCAAGCCTATACCCGTGACGGGCTCAAAAAGCTCTAGCTTTTTATCCTATTGGATCTCCGGAAAAATGGTGGCCGCAGTGACGCCGACCCAGGCGGTGATTGGTCGGTGGTGACTTAGGTGAGAGAGAGAAGTTTGCACATTAGCTTAGTCAAACTTGGTTTCCTCAAATAGGTGTTTGATTTCTCCCAAAATTAAAAAAAGAACCATGTGATATGCTATGGAGCTAGGTGAGTTGTCACATGGTTAAGGAGAGAGAAGGTTAAGTGAGGGTGTTATATCCTTCCCCCCTTCAAAGAAATTTCATCCTTGAAATTTAGATACATACCAAAATAAGGCAAGTTTGGGTATCTCGTTAAAATCTCTTACGACATGATTGGTACGATGGAATGAGGTGGGAATGGAATCATCATTTCTACCTTCATTCCTATTCTCCTAATTGGTATGCTTTAAATAGTGGAAATCACCATTCCCATAGGAATTGGTATTCCATAAACATGAGATTAGTCATTCCTTACTACACCCATGGTATTATGTATTCTTGGCTTCTAGGAATGAACTTTTTTTTATTATTATTACTTTTGACAATTTCATTATTATTCATTTTATTTTTTTACAAATTAGCTTCCCAAAGTTAAATTATTATATTTTTTTTAAATAATATTAAATTATTTATTAAAATATAAACTATAAAAATATCAAAAAATAATACAAATAAATACATAACTAGTATAAAAGTATAAAAGTAATGAATAAATGTAATATTCTTAAAAACATAAAGATAGTATGAGTGTAATAATTTATATAAAAATATATAAATAAATTGTAACTAATTAAAATAATTTTAGATAATATAAAATATTATTTAAATAATATAAAAGCATATAAATAATTAATAAAAATTATGATAAATATAAAATAATTTAACTATGTTAAGAAAAATAATACAAAATAAGTAAATTAATACTAAAATTAAAATTAAAATATTTAAATATATTGTACCTTAATATTAGTGCAATGATTAATTTTCAGCAAAAAGATTTGTTTTTAAATTTAAATATACTAAATAATGAAATTTAAGTAATATATGGAACAAGAATTTTAAAATAAGATCATAGTGGAAGGTAATTTGATCAAATAAAAATTGATTTAATATTTATGGATTTTATTTGTAGTAATTAATTATAAAATATAATGATAATGATTATTTCATTCCGTTCATATTCTTTTGTGATACCAATCATATGAATATATACTTTTATATCATTCCTTTCCCACCATCATTCCATTCTGAAGTTCATTCAATTCCCACGTAATTTCATTTCATCATACCAATCATGCCGTTATTCTTTTTCACAAGTTGTTTACTTGATATCGTAATGACTCCAAAGGACTTTCACCAAAACCACTTCTCGATTTCTCAGCTTGTGAATTCTTTGTCTAGGATAGCCACTAGGACCTCCTCATATGACAAATTTTTCTCGAGTCCGATATCTTGTCGATCTATCACGTGACTCGAGTCAAACATGTATTTTCATAGCATGGACTCGATCTATCAATCCTGAGCCGTCTTTATTACTTCAACTATCCGCTCGACCAATTCCGGTCTCAACACTCTTTTCTCACCCATCTCATCCTAGTAAAGAAGCGAGCGACACTTTCTTCCATATAGTGCCTCATATGGTGACATCCCAATTGTTGATTGATAGTTGTTATTATAAGCAAAATCCACTAAGTACAAGTGGTATTCCCAGCTTCCATGTAAATTCAGGGCGCTGGCTCACAGTAGGTCTTCCAAAATTTGTATTGTTCGTTTTGTTTGCCCATCGGTTTGAGGGTGAAACGCAGTATTGAAAGTTAACTTGGTACCTAATTCTCTTTGTAGGCTCTGCCAGAACCTGGATGTAAAGTGAGGGTCTCTATCTAACACAATAGAGACGGGTACGCCATGAAGTCTGACGATCTCCTTTATATAGATCTAGGCCAGTCTGTCCAATTCAAACGTCATCTTAATTAGCAAAAAATGAGCGGGCTTGGTTAATCTATCAACAATGACCCATATGGCGTGGTTTCCATGATTGGTTTTGAGTAACCCTACTACGAAGTCCATAGTGATGTGTTCTCATTTCCACTCAGTTATTTCTAATGGCGTTAGCATTCCTGCCGGTCGTTGATGCTCTACTTTTACCTGTTGGCACACCAAGCATTTCTTAATGAATTTTCCAATATTTCCCTTCATATTCCTCCACCAAAAGGTTTCCTTAAAATCTCTATACATCTTTGTACCTCCAGAATTTGTTGTATACGGTGTGTTGTGCGCTTCTTCCAATATTTCTTTCCTTAGCATGTCATCCTTTGGTATGCATTCTTCTTCTAAAAGTCAGGGTCCCATTCGTTGATATCATGAATCCTTCCACCATTCATTTCTCTATACGTTCATTTATGTTTTGCAAGAATTTATCCTTCTTTTGAGCTTGGACAATTTGCTCTCGAAGCGTGGGCTTAATTATCAGAGCCGCGATTTGAACCTTAATATTGCTCGGAGGTGTAACCACTTCCAGATTTAACTCAGATATTTCTTTTATCAGTTGGCACTGATTGATGAGCATGCTAGCTATCTCGCTCTTGCTCTTTCGATTAAGAGCATCGGCGACCATGTTCGCCTTCCCTAGATGGTGAAGGATTATACAATCATAGTCCTTTATTAACTCCAATCATCTTCTCTGGCGCATGTTGAGTTCTTTCTGTTCAAAGAAATACTTTAAATTTTTGTGGTCGGTGTAGATTTCACACTTTCCATCATACATATAGTATCGCCAGATCTTAAGTGCGTACACCATGATAACTAGCTCTAAATCATGAGTTGGATAGTTTTGTTCATGCGTCCTTAATTATCTTGATGCATAGGCTACCACATTTCCTTGTTGCATCAACACACATACCACCCTGCTTGGATGCATCACTATAGATAGCAAATCCTTTCATTCCATCAGGGACGACTAAAACTGGTGCATCAGTTAATCTTTTCTTCAATTCCTGAAAACTCTTTTCACATTGATCTGTCCACTTAAATTTTACCTCTTTGCGAGTCAATCGAGTCATAGGGGTGGCAATCTTTGAAAATCCCTCAATGAATCTTCTATAGTACCCAACTAGACCCAAAAAACTCTGTACTTCATTCATATTGGTCGGCGCTTTCCAATTACTGATCACCTCCACTTTTGCTAGATCCACTTCGATTCCCTTTGAAGAAACTATGTGCCTGAGAAAAGCAACTCTATCCTACCAGAACTCACAATTATTAAACTTTGCGTATAACTTTTCTTTTCACAAAGTATCCAATGTGTTGGGTCCCAAGTGGTGTCCGAGGTTCAAGGGGGGGGTGAATGAACCTTGGTCAATTTTGAAAATCTGTTAAAACTTTACTGTTCTGCAAGTTACTTGAACTTGCAGCATCAGTCAGTTACTGCTTGCAGCACTAGGATGCAGTGTTGCATGTTGTAACCTAGAGTTTTATACGCAGCGGAAAAATAAAGGCTTTAAGACATAAGGCTGGTTTTCTCAAATATGATCATTTTCAAAACATTTTATGCTTATGACATAGAGAGATATAAAAGATAAAACGCAGATAAGAAAGCGATAAAACACTTATGGCTTATAGTGGTTCGAAGGTGGTGTAACCCTTCTACGTCCACTCTACTGCTACCTCGAGCAGGAACTTCGTTAAGCAAGATTGATTTACAGGACACTCCTAACAATCTATCAACTTACAAAGTTAACCACCTACTAGAGTCCAGTGATCACACAACAACTGCAAACTCTAAAGGCTAACCCACACAGGGTTCCACACTCCCACATAGGGAAGCTGTCTAACACTTAGACAACTATACAAACAGCAATGATTTCTCCTATCAACTGTTCGACACCTAAAACAACCTACGCACACAACAACAAGGTTAAAAAGAAAATAAATCTTCAACTGGTGAGAAGCAGCCTTGATCTTGGATAGCTTCTTTGTTGTTGTAGACTGCTCCTAGAAGGTTAAGTGGTTGAACATGTGAAAGCTTAAAAGCTTTGGATGATATGTGAGTTTCCCCACAACTTTGTCCAGCAATTTCTTCAATCAGCCACACCTTCTATTTATAGATCTTGAGAGTATATCCGTTGGAGGAAAGTATCCGTTAAAGGAAGACACTTCCCATTTTGAATGTGAACTACGATCTCTCAAGATCTCCTCTGTGGTCGCATTAAATGCTTCTTGACTTTTTCTCTCTGGAGCATTTAATGCGATGGTTGCGGCTTGCAGCTTTTTGTGGCGCGTCAGTCCACGTGGCGTCTTGGCATTGGCTCCGTGTCTGCAACTTTGACCTTCTCTGGAACGGCTCTTTTTATACTTGTTTGGATACTTCTTCAGTTGACTGTTTGAGTAGAAAGCTTCGCACTGTATCCTAGGTCTGCTTACAGCTGTTTGTCCTTTACAGTGTTGTTGTAAGTTAGACCTTCTTGCAGTGTCTTTGTACAGTACTGTTGTATCTTTTCTTGCAGTATTCCTGTAATTTTTTCTTGCAACGCTGCTATGTGTTGTTCTTTCTTACTTTGTTGCAATGCTGCAATTGCTTAACTTCCTTAGTAACCTCTACTGCTGTAACCTGGAAAGGTTTTTTTTGAGCTTGCAGCAGCAGCATCAACCTCCTCATAAGGTGTCTCTAGCTGTTTAGCGGTTACCTCAGCTTCTCCTCGACAGCCGCCCCTACAGAGGTCTTCACATCCTCAGAGAGTGTTGTCTGAACAACAGCCTCTCCTGAGGTCTTCAGCAAGGACCCCGTCTCCTCGGCCGGTCCTGTACCCTCAACAGTCTCTGTTGTATCTTCTTTTCTTGCAGCTCCTGATGGTTTCTTGCAGCAGTAACTTGCTTTCTGAATTCTTCTTTCACAACAGTTTTTCTCACAACCTGCTGACTACTTCTCCAGTATCCTATCCTTTTTTTCACTAAGGATACTTCTTCTAGCTTATTATATTATTAAGATTTTTTTAACAAATAAACAATATCAGTTCATTATACGGGTGGACAGTTGTATCTTAAAAAAATCAGTGTTCAGTCAATGGCAGTTTTATGTCGCAGTTTACAGAGTCAACAATCGTAGGAAATCTTAGACAAAGTGGATAACTTTATGCTAATGTGTAACGGTGTAAGTGAATCTATTTTCAGGTGTGACATGCAGGACATGACCTTATGGGAATCCAAAATGCTATTGATCATGCTTGTGTAAGTTGCATCATCTTGTTGATGATTGTAAGAGATAGATAGTATGGTAGAAAGATCCCTACAGCATGCTGATCCTCAGAAGTGTTCTTCCTTTTTCTAAGGTTGGTTTTCTTTGCATCTTGGAAAACTATTACATGATCTTTTCTTTATAATCGATAAGCTTGTGGTCATGTAATGTGGAAACTAGGTACCCAAACCTTAAGCAAACTATTCTTCACTTACAGTGTTATTTATGTTTTGTCTTATCAAGATAACCACTGAAATATCCCAACACAACGTAATTCTCAAGTGTTCTTCATGTTAGGTCTTGTCAAGCGAATACACCAAAATATCATCGATGAACACTATTACAAAACGATCAAGATATGGATGGAATATACGATTCATCATGTCCATGAAAACTACTGGTGCATTACTAAGTCCAATAGGTATTACTACAAACTCATAATGACCATACCTTGTTCTAAAAGTCATCTTGGATACGTCTTCCTTCTTAATCTTCACTTGATGATATTCGGATCTCAAATCGATTTTTGAGGATACACTTGCACCTCTTACTTGATCAAATAAATCTTCAATCCATGGTAACATATACTTATTCTTAATGGTTCTCTTATTCAACTCACGATAATCTATGCACATTCGAAAATTTCCATCCTTCTTCTTCACGAATAGCATTGGAGCTCCCCAGGGTGACACACTAGGGCGGATGAAACCCTTTTCCAAAAGTTCTTATAGTTGAACTTTTAGTTCCTACAATTCTTTCGGTGCCATCCGATATGGTGCTTTCGACACTGGTGTTGATCCGGGTACCAAGTCAATACAGAATTTGACTTGTCAATCCGGCGGAAGGCCTGATAGTTCCTTCGAAAAAACACCCTCATATTCCTTCACTATTGGCACCCTATTGATCGGGCCCGACTCTTGCTCAAAGTTTACCACATTCACCAGCAAAGCCTCACAATTTCCTTTCTTTAGCATTCTAATCGTCTGTATAGCCGACATCACTCTTGAGTTCACACCAATTTTTCGTGTCCGAGTGATTAAAAGAGAATCTCCCTCTCATGACACTTAATCACTGCGTGGTTGGCTTTAAGCCAATCCATTCCTAGAATTACATCAAAGTCCTTCATTTCTAAAACATGCAAATCAGCCAAAAAGATTTTTTTATTCTCAAAAGTGATTCATATATCTCGACACACATGCTGAGTTGTTATGGTCTTTCCAGAAGGCATGCTAGTCTCTAAGGTTTTTGCATCTACCCTATCGTCTTCCTAGGAGTAACCCTAGGCCTAACCATCTGCCATACACAATCTTATATAAGTTTCATTGTGAAACCACCTCTAAAATATCATTTCAAACTTAAATCTCAAACAAATGAGCATCAATAACATTCAAACATAGAACATAATATAACACGTAACATCTTTCATATTCTATCATGTCAAATCATTTTAAACATTTATATACCTTTCGGCAAACCTGATGGAGAGAGAGTGGAGAGAGATGCTTATCTAGCTATGTTTAAATATATGATATTATTTGGAAAAAACAAGTTTTTGTAAGAATTTAAAATTAACCAAGCTCTACAAAAAGGTAGAGTCAGGCTCTGATACCAAAACTGTCACGCCTTTTTTTACAATGTTATAAAATAAAAGATTTTAATAAATTTCCATAGGGCATCCAACAAACTTGTTGAAACATAGGTCCGAAAGATTAATTTTAAATTTTTGAGAAAAGAAAAGACATCTCAACTAGCCATGTAATATAAAACGTTTATCATTAACAGCGGAGGAAAAAATCTTGTTTGTCGCCACCCTGCAAATTATAATATTGTAATTAGTCTTCACGAAAAAAATGATCTAGTAGGTATTATAATATTTTTATACAATGATCTAAAACTAATGGAGAAGTAGGATAATAACAACTGGATAATTCCCTAGTTGCCTCTTCAAAAAAATTTAAAAGTTGAATCAAATTAAGACATGTATCCCATGAATTTTCAAATAAAAAAATGTCATCATGTGGATTTTCCATATAAAATTGACAAAGCATGTTTCTATAATCATAAGAATCTTGAAGCATGTATTATGTAAAATTCCAACGATGTTGCACATCGATTACAAATTTATTAACTTCCATTCCGTTTTGCTTACAAAACTTAGCATATTTTTTATGATATGACGTAGATGTAGCAATTTCATAAATTATCTCTTTAATAGTTTAATATGATTTTTTAATCATTTTAAACCATCTTGAACACATAAGTTTAAACAATGACACATACAACGAATATGGAAAAATTTACCTTGAATTGGAGGTTTACAAATTTCATCAAGTGAAGGTAAACTAGCCGTAGTACCGCTAGCATTATCAAATCCAATGGAAAATATTTTTCGTACTATACCATATTCTTTTAAAACATGATTAATTTTTTGTACAATGTGTATAGCCGAATGTTTTTATCAAAATCAATATATGTAATTAAACGTTTTTATATGTTCCATGCATCATCTATCCAATGACAAGTAATACCCATATAATCATGCAACTTATAAAGATCCTTCCAAATATCACTATATATAGAAACTTTTTGTTTTAAAATTTTAAATTCTTCAATTAATTTATATTACTCTCCTACTATTTTTTCTATATCCCGTGTAATGGTGTTTCTAGATATTTTTCTACTACTAGGTTGTAAGTAAGTGCTAGTATATTTTTCAAAACTATCATCATAAGGAAATTGAAATGGAAGATATTTTTCGGCAATTAATTCGACTACGTCTCTCCTATAGTTCAATTGACTAAATTTAAAGGTAAAAGAATCCATACCTCCACCTTGAGAAGAAGTAGTATATTTCCAAAGTTGTGTTTGAGATCGATCAATGCCCATCTTGTCGGGATGCTTTTTCAACACATAATTGTTGAATGTCCCATAGCCCCCTCCATGCTTGAATTTGTACATTTTTGCACAATGGTTGGACGTGACTATGTAATCGACGTTGTTATTTGATACTTTCTCCTTCTTAAAATGAAAGGAGAAAATATCACTTCGAAGCATAGAAGGTGCTCTAGGATTAGTGTTGCGTATTATATTATCACTTTCTTGTGTTTCTCTCCTAGGCACATCATCTTTTTCTTCGGCAAAGGCGACGACGGTATTAAGGTCTAACGTAGCCTCCAAATCATCTTGATTATATTGAGAAAAAGATATAATATAATAATCATCATCATCATCATGCAAAGATTGTAGTGGCGGCATTGACATTGGACTCTTTCCTTTTCCACGAGATGAACCGAAGATGAACCACTTCTAGACGTTTTTTTTAATATAAATGAAATAGAATTGAAGAACAAAAAAAATAAAGTATGAATTGAAAGTTGATCAAAGATGGAAATTGGAAAGTGTGAGTTTGAGAGAGTTGAGTTGAGAGAGAGAGAGAGAGATTGAATTAAAAATGATGAAATTGGTGTGTAAATCACAAATGGAATGAGGGGTATTTATAAATTTCAATCAAAAATTTAAAAAATATATATATTTTGGGACAGTTCGAACCACCGGTCCCGGTTCGGTTGAACCGGTGGTTCGAACGATCATAGCCATCCATCATCAACGGTCGTTTAATCACGACCGTTGATTCAAAAAAATCATCAAACAGGTGGTTCAACCGGTGATTGAACTGCAAGTTTCCCAACGACTATTAAATTAGATTCGTTGATCACCAACGACTTTATCATCTCGTTCGTACACATGGCATAATGTATTTTTAAAAAAGATTAAAAAAATAAAATAGGCAAACCTCCGGTTCAAAAATATCCGAACCGAAACCGAACCGTTGAACCACGATTCACGGTTTCGGTTTGAACCGAAACTGGGTCAACGGTTCGCCGAACCGTTGATCGCTAGTTCGGAACCAGTTGAGCACCTTTATAAGGTATTACATGTAATTTTAAATGTTTTAGTGAAAACTATTGGTTGCATATTCATAAGGTATTACTTGTATAACTGAAATATATGTTTTAGTGAAAGATATTAGTTGTATATTTATAAAGTATTAGTTGCTTACTTATAAGGTATTACTTGTATAATTGAAATATACTCCATCTTTTTCATAATAAGTGTCGTTCTAGAGTTTTTGTCATAAATTAAGGAACATAAAAATTCGATAAATATACCCTTAACTAATCATAAAATTTATGATTCAAAATTGGAAAGAGAATCAAATAAATTCCATAAAATGTATCATATTAAATCCATAAGTTTTAGCTAAAGAATATTAATATGGATAATTTAGAAATAAATTTGTATAAAAGTCTAAAACAACACCTAATATGAAATAAAATTTAAACTCCAAAACGACATTTATTATGAAATGGAGGGAATATATTTTAGAAAAAGATATTACTTAAGATATTACCTATTACAAATAAATATATTAATCTTATTATTTAAATGTATTAGGGTCTGGATCGAGAGTAACCAGGAACACACCAACCATTTTCTTCTCATACATACGTAAAAAAATTCATTTCCTACCAACCATTTTCTTCTCATACATACTTAAGAACATTCGTTTAAAACACGTTTTGGCTCAAAGGAAAATTGATATTGATAAATTTATCAAGAATATACAATTAAATGCAAATTTTTAGAGTATATATACTATTACAACACATTAGGATAATATTTTTAGACAAAATCCTTGAGGAATGAAGTCCATAACAACATCAATTCGTTAATTATATTATCTGACCTATAACTTTTATTTAAAAGATTTGAATATTGACTAAAAAAGGCCACTTATTCAATAATTCAAGAAGATCACATGGGACAAACATCGGTAATCAGAGTAGGATATAGGATAACATGTAGGATATTATTCGTACCCACTAAAATATGTACGGTAAAAATAGGGTATGAATTTAATATTTTACTTATTATCCGACCCGATTACCCATTATATATATATAATAGTAATATATATATATTACTATTATATTTTGTAATTATATAAATTTAATATTAGATTGAAGTTTTAACTTTTAACTTCAATCTTCATTCTTCAACATTCAATGCCCACTAACTCGCAACTGTTAACTTAGTAACCCTTTCATTTTCTCAAAACTTCTTATATGATTTTTTTGTTGATAATGGTTAGTTAGTTATTATTGTTAAAATATATTTTTATTTTCTAAAAATATGTAGTTTGATGAATTCAGACGGACCAAATTAAATAGGGTAAATTACATAATGATTGCCAAACTATGGTCACTTTTCCACTTTTTTACCCGAACTTTCAAAGTTTACTGTAAAATAACTCAACTTTATTTTTCTTACCAAACAATAGCCAGAACTTTCAAAAATTACTGTAAAATTACTCCGGCGGAATATTCCGAGAATATTCCGTTCGACCTTTCAAAAATTACTGTACAATAGCTGAACTTTATTTTTTTTAATACCAAATAATAGCTGAACTTTTTTTTTAATAACTAATTAATTAAATTAACTAATTAGAAATAACAATATTATTAATAACTATAAAAATAATTAGAATAACTAACAAACAATAAAAATAATATTAATAATTTTAAAAAGAATCATAATGTTGTTTAGTATACTAACAATTTTTATTAAAATACCTAAAACAATAATATTTTATTAATAACAAAAATAATAATTTATAAAAAACAAGTCAACAACATCAACAACAATAATAATAAATAAATATTATTAAAATAATAATAATTATTATTATTATTATTGTTGATGATTAATTGTTATTGTTATTATTATTATTATTATCCTTTTGTTATTATTATTATTATTATTATTATTATTATTATTATTATTATTATTGTTATTGTTGTAATTCATATTTTAGGTATTCATTATTGTCATTGGTATTCCGCTTTGTTAGATGATCTGGACATAAATGTTATTCTTTATTCTTCCTTTTTTTAATTTTATTTATTTATTTTAGATTGCTCATATTATCATAATTCATTATGTTTAATTGTTTTAATAATTTTTTTTAATAAATAGTGTAAATAAATAAAAAATAGAATATAAAAATAATACTGTGAATTGTTTTCTGATGAAATATGAAAATAACTATTGTAAAATAAGAAAAGATATTTGAAAGTAAATTATAAAAAATCCGAAATGGAATGAGCATCGCATCATTTTTCTATTAAAATGTACACTCAAAAATTAAAAAAGAAAAGTTATATGTAAACCATAGAAACTACATGAAATTTTTTCACTTTCGTTCGAAGAAGATCAATTATTCTATGGATATTTATAACAACAACAACAACAATAATAATAATAATAATAATAATAATAATAATAATAATAATAATAATAATTAAACAACAACAATAATAATAAATGTTATTATTATTTTAATAATAATTATTTATTATTATTGATGTTGTTGATGTTGTTGACTTGTTGTTTGTAAATTATTATTATTAGTATTATTGTTGTTGTAATTCATATTTTAGGTATTTTAATAAATATTTTTAGTATTCTTAATTTTATTATTACTATTGGTAATATTATTGTTGGTAATTAATTTTTGTTCTTATAATTATTGTTATTATGATTGTTTTTAGACTTATTAATATTATTTTTATTGTTTGTTAGTTATTCTAAATATTTTTATAGTTATTAATAATATTGTTATTTCTAATTAGTTAATTTAATTAATTAGATATTAAAAAAAAGTTCAGCTATTATTTGGTATAAAAAAAATAAAGTTCAGCTATTGTACAATAATTTTTGAAAGGTCGAACGGAATATTCTCGGAATATTCCGCCGGAGTAATTTTACAGTAATTTTTGAAAGTTCTGGCTATTGTTTGGTAAGAAAAATAAAGTTGAGTTATTTTACAGTAAACTTTGAAAGTTCGGATAACAAAGTGGAAAAGTGACCATAGTTTGGCAATCATTTTGTAATTTACCCAATTAAATATATTTATTTATATATAATATTATGTAAATGGGTATCCGTTTATCTATGGATGTTCGTTTTATCCATAGACATATTCGTACTCCGCCTACTCATTGACATCCATAATGTGACATATCGGCAACACTATTAACTTGCCGTTTAGCGAGATTGAAACAGAAATGCATCTCTCGAAGTAAATAAATGAAATAGTTATTGATGGTAAACAGCACCTGCACATTATGATATCTTTCCAAATCAAACATAAAAATGACAAATTTGTGATCCAATGTTATAAATTGATGGATGCAAGAGACTGATAATCACAGAAACACACGCAGAAGCAGAAAAACTTATGGGGAACTCCCGCCCAAGCCAATACGGCCGAAAAATTAATGTTCAAGATACTTAATAATCTGTCAGAAAATACTTAAATACTCCTACTAAATCCGGACAGGCCCAGGATTCCTAAGACATAATAAAGCCCAACAATTAATCAAATCAAAATAATAATAACAAAGAGTAATCAAAAGAATAATAAATCAATCTGCAACTCTCGGCCTACGGCTACTTCTTCGAACGTCGACTGTAAACCTTATCAATTCCCCTCCGGTTGAGAACAGCCTTGTCCTCAAGGCGAAATTCGGGAAACTGAGTGACAAACTGGACCTCATCCACCCAAGTAGCATCATCCTCCGGCAAGCCTTTCCAATGCACCAGTAGCTGCCCAACACGATCGTTGCCCTTCCAAACCTCCCTCCGACGAGTGACCTCCACCGGCTCAAACTCAGGACCATCGGACAGCAGGGCCTTTGGTAAAGTAGCAACTGCGACCTGATCCCCCACAGAAGCTTTAAGCTGGGAGACATGAAAAATAGGATGAATACGAGTCTCCGGCGGTAAGGCGAGACGATACGCCGCAGGGCCCAAACGCTCCACAATTTCAAACGGTCCAAAGAAGCACGGAGCAAGCTTCACATTAAGCTTACGGAACAAGGAGGCCTGGCGATAAGGTCGGAATTTAAGGAACACTTTATCACCGACATACTGGACATCCCGGCGATGCTTGTTCACGGACCGAACCATCCGTTGTTGGGTCGTCGTTAGATGGGCGCACAGTTGCTCCAGTATAGCATCCCGTTCCACCAAATCATCGGCCACGGCCTTGACCCGTATTTCTCCCGGTAAGAATTGCGACAAGATAGGGGGTCGAAGACCATAAACAGCCTCAAAAGGGGCCCATTTATTAGGCCATTCCGACACAAAACACCGCAAATAAGTTTCCAAACACCTGTTCATCACCTCAGTTTAGCCATCCGTCTCGGGATGATAGGCTGAACTCATTCACAGCTTAGTCCCCAAATTCCTGAACAGCTCCTTCCAAAATGTACTCAAAAACACCGGATCACGATCGGAGACAATGGAACGAGGCACCCCATGTAACCGAACAATCTCTCGTGCAAAACAATCAGCAACTTGTCGGGCTGTAAATGGGTGGCGCAAGCCCAAAAATATGAATACTTGGAAAGTCGGTCGACCACAACCAAGATACAGTCAAGCCCATCGGACTTCGGCAACCCCGTGATGAAGTCCATACGAATATCCTCCCATGCGATCCGGAATTGGTAAGGGTTGAAGCAGCCCCACTGGGGAACGTGTATCATACTTATTCTTCTGACAGACGAGACATCGGGACACAAATTCAGTCACCCGACAAAGCATACCTGGCCAATAAACGTTGGCAGCCAAACGTCGATAAGTGCGGAAGGCTCCTGCATGACCACCCACTGGGGTAGAGTGGAATTCTGTAATTAATTTGTCCACCCAATCGGACGAAGCCGGTATAACAATTCGATCTTTGAAAAATAGAGTGTCTTGAACCATGGTGTACGGTTGGGACACAACCTCACCCGGGTGGAGTGCTCCCCAATCCACCCATTGGGGTATAGACAAGGCCCGTACTTCGACCTCGGCATCGCGCCGCGAGAGCGCATCAGCAGCCAAATTCGAGATACCGGAACGATACTCCACAGAGAAGTCATAACCCAAGAGTTTAGCAATCCAAAACTTTTATGTAGGTGTTTGGACCGGCTGACTTAACAAATGGCGAAGACTTTGGTGGTCAGTACGAACCATGAATTTTCGGCCCAATAAGTATTGTTTCCAATGTTGGACTGCCAAAACAAGAGTCATAAGCTCTTTCTCATATGTGGATTTGGCGGCATTCCACGGAGAAAGAGCCTTGCTGAAATACGCCAATAGCTTACCGTGCTGCATTAAAACTGCGCCTAGCCCCTTTCCGGATGCATCACACTCTATGACAAAAGTGGCGGTGAAATCTGGCATGGAGAGTACCGGCGCAGTGGTGATGGCGGTCTGGAGAATAGCAAAGGCTGCTTGTGCCTCAGAGTTCCAATAGAATTTGCCCACGTCGTCCTTGCGCAATAGTTGAGTGAGGGGACATGTAATTTTGCCGTAGTCCTTGATGAATCGGTGATAATACCCTGTTAAACCCAAAAATCCACGGATTGCCTTGAGGGATCTTGAGATCGGCCATTGTAGAACCACAATCACTTTTCCCGGGTCCATCTTGACCCCTTCGGCCGAAACCACATGGCCGAGATAGTCAATGAAGCATTGTGCCCACACACACTTCTTGGCATTGATGACAAAGGAATCGGATGCAAGAAGCCGAAGTACCTCCATCAGATGTCGGACATGATCGGACCACGAAGGGTTGTATACGAGAATATCATCGAAAAAAACAACATACCGTCGCAAGAGTGGTCGAAATAAATCGTTCATTGCCGATTGAAATGTAGCCGGAGCATTCATAAGGCCGAATGGCATCACAGTAAATTCATAGTGGCCCGAATGTATACGGAATCCAGTCTTAGCCGTGTCCTCCTCAACGAGACAAATCTGGTGGTATCCTGTGCGCAGATCAAGTCGTGTGAACCAGGCTGCACCGTGCAACTCGTCAAGCAACTCCTGAATGACCGTAATTGGGTATTTGTCCGGAATTATGCGCTTGTTTAGCTCTCTGTAATCCACACAAAATCTCCAGCTATCGTCCTTCTTTCTAACCAAAAGTACGGGGCTAGAGTAAGGACCTGTACTCGGCTGAATAATCCCAGCTGTAAGCATATCGGCGACGAGGTGCTCTATTTCATCCTTTTGGAATGGAGAATAGCGATAAGGTCGGATGGAGACTGGCTGGGCACCATTAATCAAGGGAATGTGATGGTCACATGGGTGTCTCGAGAGAAGTCCGCGGGGTTCAGCGGCGACTGTGGAGAATTTTATCAAAAGGTCACGGATTTCCGGAGGCAGGTTAGCTGATGTGGTAGGGGTGAGCTTCTAAGGATGCCCAAATAACCCACTGGTCCGCTATGTCGGAAAGTTTGGCCAGGCTGGTGGCCGAGATTGCCCTGCGAGATAATGCAGGGTCGCCCCTCAGGTAGACGACGTGAGTGCCCAAATGAAATTCCATCGTCATGTTGCTCCAGTTAGCGCGCACGTCGCCAAGCTGTGCGAGCCAAGTAATTCCCAAAATAGCATCGATATCCCCCAGAGAAAACACATAGCAGGTGACCACAAACTAAGCGCCGCCAAGGACGATGGTGATGTTACGGCAGACACCGCCAGTAGAAGTGCAATCACCGTTCCCCAAACAGACCGGGACACAAGCTGTCGTGTCAACTGAGAGCGAAAGAGTACGGACCAGGCGGTCGGAGATAAAACAATGGGTGGCCCCGCTGTCGATCATGATGCGGACATGTGAATTATGAATAAAGCCACGTAATTTCATAGTACGAGGGCTGTCAAACCCATTGGTAGCGAGGTGGGAGAGTTCCGCGCCAGGAGGATTAAAATCCTCGACTGGAAGGGTGTCTTTCTCGAAGTCATCAACGTTAATTTCAGGAGTGTTTGTGTCCGGTTCAGGCAGAATCAAAACCTTGAGAGTTTTATGTGTACATGTATGGCCAGGCGAAAATGGTTCGCGGCATTTGAAACAAAGTCCTTTGGCCCGTAAGTCGTGATAATCAGTATAGGGGATGTACTGAACACCCCGCTTGCGAAACCCAGGGGACGACGCTGCTGACGAAGCGGAGGAGCGAGAAGTGGTGCTGTCGGCGGGCGGAGGGATGGATCCCGTCGAATGGGCAACAGGGGGTCGTGAAAAATGAGGGCGCGACTGTGACATAGGGGGTCGACTGAAGCGACTAGCCTGAAGTTCCCTCTCAATTTCACGAGCCATGACCATAGTGGACGGAAGATCCACAGCCAAACTTGATCAAATGCGCACCCAAATATCATCGTGCAAGCCATTGAGAAAGACCCCCAATGTGTAGGACTCATCCAAACCCGGGACATGGGACACCCGGGTGAGAAAGGTCTTAATGTAATCGGCAACAGAGTCTGATTGTTGTGTAGAGACGAAGGTCTCGAAAGGATTGGCCATCGGGTCCTCCCCAAAATAGTGCAACAATTCAGACGTCAGACGCGGCCAGGTCAGATCTGGAGAGCGGTGCAACAACCACTGGAGCCAAGGTAAGGTAGAATCTTCCATAGAACCCAGGGCCAAATCAATGCAATCAGCATCTGGGGTACGATGAAGACGGAAAAATTGCTCCGCCCGAGAAATCCAGATAGCAGGTTGGTCGCCCTTAAACATCGAAAAGACAGGCCCGGCGACAACAGGGGGCGGAATCACAGGGGGTGTAATTGGTGGGGTGGAAGACGCCGTAGCAGCGGTGCAAAAAGGGGGGGTTGATATGGGCGGTGAGATGGCGGAGGGTCAGGGACGGACCCGTGGGCTGAAGTGTCTGACGTGGACGGAGTGTCCACCGGAACGGAAGGGGAAACCAGTTTCTCGAGAAGAGATCGCAATTCCTGAAATTGGGTATTGGTGGATGATTGCAGATCGGCCAGACTTGTATCCAGGTTTGTGCGGACATCCTCCAGTCTCTTCTCCATCGATTGCAGCTTCTGATCGAGCACGTCAATACGCGATTCCAATTGTTGGTTATGGGTGTTCGTCAATACATCAATTGTTCAGACCAAATTGATGGATGCAAGAGACTGATAATCACAAAAACACACGCAGAAGCAGAAAAACTTACGGGGAACTTCCGCCCAAGCTAATACGGCCGAAAAATTAATGTTCAAGATACCTAATAATCTGTCAGAAAATACTTAAATACTCCTACTGAATCCGGACAGGCCCAGGATTCCTAAGACATAATAAAGCCCAACAATTAATCAAATCAAAATAATAATAACAAAGAGTAATCAAAAGAATAATAAATCAATCTGCAACTCTCGGCCTACGACTGCTTCTTCGAATGTCGACTGTAAACCTTATCATAAATCCTCGAAAAAGCCTCGACTAAGTGCTAGTTCTGTATAGAACAAAGTGATTGAACTCATTCCAAAATTCATGCCAACTCATTGTTAGAAAATAAGATAAATTATATGAGTAGTATATGCAAAAACTTTTGTGTTCTGAGACACGGATTTAAGCATTGTTAGAAAATGAGACATAAAAGATATGAGTATATGTAAAAATTTGTGTGCCCCAGGACACGGTTTTCATGTGCGGCCACACCATAGTTGGTGAGTGTCGCGCACCATGCACATATCTGATTTCATATATAATTCATCCAGCGAAGTATTAGTTGCATACTTTTAAGGTATCAGTTGTATACTCTTACAACATGATTGATATGGTGGAATGAAATTGAGTGAGAATGGAATGAATATAAGAATTGAATGGTGATGGGAAAGAAAGGCAAAAATTTATGTGCCCCGGGGTACGGATCTAAGATCCGTGCCCCCAACCCGACCGGAGCGTGGGCTGCTCCCACGCACGCCCACACCATAGTTTGTGTGTGTCGTTCGCACTGTATTGTATTCTGCGAATGTACTAAGTTTATACTCTTGAGGTATCACATATTTATTCTTAAGGTATCACACATTTACTCTTAAAGTATTAGTGTAAAAACAACGATGTTTTCTTCTTTTTCTTCTTTTTTTTTCTTTTTTCTCTCTCATTTTTCTTCTTAATATCTTTTCATATCAATTTGTTATTTTTCTTATTTGTTTTGTACATTCTTCTTATTCTTCTCTATTTTCTTGTTCTTATTCTTCTTATTTATATATTTACCTTTAATGTATCACATATTTTTAATAACATTTAGTTGGCATAAGTATTAATGATTATACTACAAGATATTATATGCTTACTATAAAGGTATTACAATTGAGATGATCAATCAGATAATTAAACATGCAAAAGTGTTTTGTTACATGCAATACATTAAGATAATAATTGAATGCACCGTTACATATACGGTATCACATAAATACCTTTAAGATATTATATACATACCTTTAAGGTATTAATATTTATACTGTAAGGTATTACATATGTACACATTTAATATATTACATATTTACCTTAAAAGTATTAATGTTTATAGTATAAGGTATTACATATTTACCTTTAATGTATTAATGTTGATAGTGTAAGGTATTACATATTTATCTTTTTTAAGGTATTAATGTTGATAGTTTAAGGTATTAGTTTTATACTATTAAGTATCTGTTGTATAGTCATAAGGTATTAGTTATAGTATTAATTGTTCATTTAGTAAAAAGTATTAGTTGTTCATATAGTAAAATGCATTAGTTTATACTCTTAAGGTATTAATTGTATACTTTGATATTAAAGCATTAAATTTTTATGAATTAAAAATAACAATAAAGATGTGCAAAAGTAATAAGAGAACTTTGAAGGACACAATTTAATCTAAAAACTAAACATGGAGATTCAAATTTTGAGAATTGTCATCATCATGCTCTGCATTCTAATAAACGAAATCGAAAAAGATAAAAAAATAAAAAAAGAGTTTCTATATATTTTGGCAAAACAAAGAGGATATAGATTGATGATGAAAACAAAATCCAAAACAAATGCTTCACCAAAAATGAATTTTTATAGCACCAATCTAAACTCTAATTTTTCTTCACAGATTCTTACTGAAAAAAGAGAAGATAAATTAGGGTTTAAGAAAAATTTAGAAAAAGAGAGGGAGGGAGACGGGCGGGGAGGGTCGGGGGTATGGATCATAGGATTCGTACCCCCGAGGCACATAAGACCATCTTGGAAAGAAATGGTATAAAAATGTTTATTCCTATGATTGGTATCATCAAAGGAATACGAAATGAATGAAATAATCATTATGATTATATTTCAAAATTAATAACTACAAATAAAATATTAAATCAATTTTATTTGACCAGATTTTAATACCCACCCCGCCTTTGTGAAGAAAAATCAGAGTTTAGATTAGTGCTATAAAAATTCATTTTTTGTGAAGCATTTGTTTTGGATTTTGTTTTCGTCATCAATCTATATCCTCTTTGTTTTGCCAAAATATATAGAAAATCTTTTTTTTTATCTTTTTCGATTTCATTTATTGGAAAGCAAAGCATGCTGATGACAATTCTCAAAATTTGAATCCTCATGTTTAGTTTTTGTCGGAAAAACTGAAATTTTGCCCATTTTTGGTGCAATTTTTTACGTGGGTCCTGTACCCGATTTTGAAAATGAAAAGTTGGATCGTGTTCTCTTTTGAGAGAGATTCGAAACGACTCGTTAAACACCCAAAATAGTTGATGGGTGAATGAGAAATTGAGTCTCAAAGTTGCATGTTTGGATCCAAGAGAATGAGGTATATCCCACATCGAGACAATCAAACTAAATTCTCCACTTTATATTGATTTTCCCTTTAGTGAGTGATAAGAAAGATTAGCAAGAAGGCTCTCTCTCGCACGTGCACGGTACAAATCATGAGCTGATTCAAGCTCTAGACTATGGACTCATGTGCACACACGAATGTCGGTCCGGAAAGCAGTAGGCCCCACCTCACTCATTTTACCACTTTTTCATTCCATCTTCATATGACTATTGGTCTTCCAACTTCCATAACGTCTAGCCACGTCCAAGCCTTTATTATAGCCGTTCAAAAATGGTTTCAAAGTGCCTATAAAACGAGGCTCCCATCTCTGAATTGATCATCGGAAATCACAGCTTCTTTCACTTTTTTGCTCTCATTTTATTCCTTTGACTTTCTTTCCTCCGGGTGATACAAATCGGGCGTTCTTCTAGTTTGCCGTCGATAAGAGTTCGTGATTCACTCATTATTGTTGTTGTTGTATCATGGGAAATAGACGTTGATTGAATCCTCGAACACCTCGAAGGCGGTGAATCAGAAACTCAAAATAGGCTACCAGAGTTCATGAAAAGAGTACAGAATGAGAAGAGCTTGAGCATCGTGAAGATAAAATCTGACAGAAGAACCGAATTTACAAACAGATTCATCGAGAAGTACTGTTCAGAAAATGAGATCAATCATGAGTATTATGTAGCAAGAACTCCTCAGCAGAATGAAGTTGCAAAAAGAAGAAATAAAACCTTGAAGGAAGCAGCAAAAACAATGATTGCTGATGCTGGTATACCAAAAAGATTTTGGGCTAAAGCAACCAGTACAACATGCTATACGCAGAATAGATGCTTAATCAACAAGGATCATGATAAGACCCCTTATGAAGTTTGGTATGGCATCAC
This sequence comes from Scutellaria galericulata, assembly GCA_946896805.1. NCBI lineage: Eukaryota > Viridiplantae > Streptophyta > Magnoliopsida > Lamiales > Lamiaceae > Scutellaria > Scutellaria galericulata. Next base: position 8,922,225 of record OX335788.1, read on the forward strand.
ACCAAACATTTCATATCTACACATCTTTGGATACAGATGTTACATTTTGAACAATGACAAAGAGCATTTGAAGGCCTTTGATGAAAAATTTGATGAATGAGTATTTTTTGGATACTCATTAGTAAGCAAAGCATTCAGGATCTTCAACAAAAGGAGTCTAGTAGTGGAAGAATCCATACATGAGGTGTTTGATGAACCACACTGTTATACTGCTGAGTTGGACAAGCTTAAGGGAGATGTATCTCAGATGAATATCAAAAATCACCCAGTAAGATACATTGATGAAGTTCCAGAACCTGCTGATATGGTTACTGAAAACAGAATAGAAGTTACTGCATCCGGGAATACAATAACGCATGATACTGCATAGCAAACAGATAGAATACTGCAATCCAACAGTAACCGCAGTAATGGTGTTGACCAACAGGTTACTGCTCAACAACCCGCTTACAGTTTCGAGCCTGATAGGACATGGCTCAGGAATCACCCAAGAGAGCTTATCATTGGAGATATTAATGAAGGTGTTAGAACATGAAGATCAAGACCGCAAGAATCCCTGTTCACATGCTTTATATCTCAGGTAGAACCTAAAAGTGTTGAAGAAGCTCTCGAAGATAATAACTAGATACAGGCCATGCTGGAAGAGTTGAATAGTTTCGAAAGGAATCATGTATGGAAGTTAGTTCCAAGGCCTAATCATCAAGGAGTTATAGGAACGAAGTGGGTGTTCAAGAACAAGTTAGATTAAACCGGTACAGTAATCAGAAACAAAGCAAGGTTAGTACCTAAAGGATACTGCCAAAAAGAAGGAATCGATTTTAATGAGACCTTTGCTCCTGTAGCAAGGCTTGAGGCAATAAGGATATTTCTAGCCTACGCTGCTCATAAGAATTTCAACGTGTATCAGATGGATGTCAAGAGTGCATTTCTGAATGGGTTCTTATCTGAAGAAGTGTATATAGAATAGCCACCGTGTTTTGAGGAACAAACAAAAGATAAAATATTCAGATTGGAGAAAGCTTTATATGGTTTAAAGCAAGTGCCTAGAGCTTGGTATGATACTCTGTCCTTATACCTCTTGAAGAATGGATTTCAGAAAGGGACAGTGGACAAGACTCTTTTCAGAATACAGGATGGAGACAGTATACTGCTTGTACAAATATATGTGGATGATATTATCTTTGGTCCTATAAATAAAGAATTATGTGAAAAATTCTCAACCCTCATGCAGAAAGTGTTTGAGATGAGCATATGAGGGAATTAAGTTTCTTTCTTGGTCTACAAGTCAAACAACTAGATAATGGGATTTTTATAAATCAAGCTAAGTACACCAAGGAATTTATCAAGAAATTTGGAATGGAGAATGAATCTTAAGTAAGCATCCCATGGCCACATCGATCAGCCTTGACAAAGATGAAAGTGGAACAAGCATGGATTACCTTCTAACACAAGAAGTTCCGTTATTTGTGAAAAGGCCCCTCCGTCTTTTTATCTCAACCGTCAGATTACGCGCCCCTCAAACAAGTTATTTGATCTAGACTGTTGATAAAAAAATGAACATATGTTTGAAATGAAACTGATCTTCTTTCCATCTCTACTCTACATTTCCATACTTATCTCTCTCGGGAAGCGAAAACTGACCCTTCGCATTTAGAGTGTTTTCTATCTAAAAGTTTTTCAGATCTCTCTATTTCAACTCATCAATGGCTAGTGAAAGGCAAACCACAATGTTGGAAGAAAGACTGGTGAACACCAAGATGCTACTCGGAGATGAGACACCTTTCGACAAGGAGGCCATCAACAAGCTCTGGAGTCATGTTGACAAGAGTGGGATCGATGGCTTGTTCACCACCAGTTATAATGGGCTTTCAGTCTCGTCTGTTCAGAAGTTTTATGCATATGCCGAGTTATCCAAAGACACGGAGACGATCCTCTTCAGGATAAGTCCTGATGGTGAGGAGTATACCTTGACGGCAGAGGACATTGCCTCCACCTTCGACATCTCCAATGAAGGTCTACAATTTTTAGAGCTAGAGAAGTACAGCTCTGAATATATGGAGGAAGGCTGGAACATGTTCAAATAGGATTCCATCGTAGAGCCTCTGAAAAAGAGCTTTGAGAAGAAGAAACTCAAACCAAAGTACGAGTTTCTTCATGACATTTGTGTGTACTCCATTAAAGGTAGACGTGGGAGTTTCGACAGATGTACCGATCTTCAGATTCGGTTGATGACTGCGATTGTTAAAGAAGAAGCAGTCAATTGGAGAAAATTTCTCTTACGGAAGATTTGGGAAGAGGCCTCCAAGAAGACAATATAAGGAGTTTCGGGATCCCCATCACCTCCATTCTTTGTAAGAAGAATATTCCAGTGGATGAACCCATGCCAATAACCCTAGTTGGTACTTAGGAGTGAAGAAGGGGTTCATCAAGAAAAAAGCCGAAGGGAATGCTCAGCAACCAAAGAAGAAGGTTGCTGGAAAAAGCAAGATTTCAGAAAGTGACTCAGATGCTGTAACAAGATGCAGTAGTGACGCTACACGAGGAGCTGCTGACTCGGCTTCTTCTGGCAATGATGATGATGATATGTGTTGGGATATTTCTGACTAGGTTTTGATGAGATAATGTAATATTAGATAAAACTTTAGAGTACCCATTTTTCATGTTCTATAAGTGGAATATAGTTTGATTAGTTTACAACTCTTAGACTTGTACTCTAAACTGTTTATATAAGAAAGATAGAGAAAACTAATCCTAAGCAGGTTTTGAGAAGTCCTGAAGTCTGTCTTCGGGTAATAAAGACAGATAGTTGAAGAAGAATCCAAGATCAGTAAGCAGAAGAAACAGAAAGCGTTGGAAGCTGACTGCAGTTTTCGAGAACAGGAAGTTGTTCCGAAACAGGAAGCTGACGCAGATCAGAAGACTGGCATAGAACAACAGTAAACAACCACTACATCTAAGCAGAAAGCTGTAAGTATATCTAACCTATTCAATGCAGTACGAGGTATATATATTGAATATCATACGATGAATGGTTTCTGTCAAGAAGTTGTTAGATAGAGGTTTGTGCCAAGCCAATGAGGTGATGCCACCTGGACCCGCGGCTCTGCAAAAGCACTATAGCCGAGGAGTGGCGCCATTAATGCGGATCAGAGAAGGATGAGGTTCAGTAGCCGAAGTTTTTAGATGCATTAATTGCAAAGATTTGAAGATCACTTTTGATATGACACAAGGACAATGCCTTTCTTCAACAGGCATTTTTCCAACTGATATATATATAGAAGGGTGGAGTGACCTTGAAAACTACTGAACAATTGAAGATTTTTCTTTACATATTGGAAACACTCTCAAGCTCTCACTTTCTCAAGTCTTCAAGCTCAGTCACTCAACCTTCAAGAAGCAACTATTCAAGCACTCGAGCTCTCAAGTTCAAGGTTGTTTTCTTACTGCACTAGTTGAAGAAATCATATATCTTTTTAACAATTTGTTGTGTGCTAGGTTGTTTTATTTTGGTATACCTTAGCTGATAGGATTAGATCATTACTAAGTGTTTAGTCTTGTGTAAGCTATTTGCCCTGTGTGGGATTTGTACCCTGTGTAGGATTTGGCTTGGGAATCTGTTGATTCTAGTAGGTAGACTTGTGTTAGGAAGAGGTTTGTAAAGTTGAGGCTTGTAAATCGAACTGACTTAACGAAGTTCCTCCTGTGGAAAGAAGTAGAGTGGACATAGAAGGATTACACCACCTTCGAACCACTATAAGCCATAAATGTTTATTGCTCTTGATCACTTGCAAGCATTATATTGATATATCCTGTTGCATACATCATAAGCATTCTACTAAAACCCTTTGACAAAAAGCATACTTGCAAAAGAAAACGTTTTCCAAACAGAAACTTTATCGTTATATTTTCCAATGCATACTGTGATGCCGAGACAGAAACCTGATACAGTATACTGCCAAGTTTCTGGATCGAGTCAGGTTACTGCATTCTTTCTAGAATCAGAAACATGTTCACTAAAAGTTTTAAAAGTTCAAAATTGATAGAGGTTCATTCACCCCCCCCTCCGAACCTCTGACCACTTGGGACCAACAATATGCATGCCAGGAAGCCGGTGAAGAAGGCCAGCAGGAGAGCTCCATTGAAGAATAACCCATTGAAGAATTTCAATGTGGTTGTTGCAGCAGATCCAAACCCTAATAAGAGATTTGATCTAGAACAAAAAGCCAAGCATATTGATCAGGAAGCACAGAATACTCTGATCAGGATTCTGATCAGGTAACAGATGACAGTTTGACCCTCGTACCAGTTTCTGCAGTGAAGCACCTCATCCTACTGAGTAGGAAGGAGACGAGGAAGATGAAGAAATTGCTTGATGCGAAGAGAAAAGGGAAACAAAACAGCAGACCCCAGAAGCAAGCAAAGAAGCAAAATGTGTTGATGGACAAAATTGAGCCTAAGGAGTATTTCAATAAAGTTCAGGCTTTAATTGATGTTGAGCGGTCCATCAGTGATATCGACTCAGACAGTGTTCGAGATCATATAACAGAAACAACTGAGTCAATATATAGAGGATTCTTCAGGCTGTAAGAGCTCTGGAGATTTATGCACCTCACAAGTGCAAGAGAGTTGCTGAGGTGAAAGACTTCCTGAGAGTAGAGAACCTAGTCGTTGCATGGGTTGTTGATAGATTACATAAAATACATATTTATTGTCATATTTTCCCTATGTTTTAGATGATAATTAATCCTTAAGTGTTTTTTTGATGAAGTTTCATGTTTTGTAGGGACAATAAGGATTTAATTGATGTTCGAGACCATTTCGGGTGATTTTTGAAGATGTTGAATTGAAGTCTCCAAAGAAAGAAAACCAAAAGAAGTTTTCCCATAAGGTGTGGACACGCCTTATATCACAGCTCGGCTCTAAAATGATCAGAAGATGTTTTTATCTATGGCGTGGGCATGTCTTACCTAAAGAAGACATGATGCGAGAATTTCAAAAGTGGCGCCCCACTTTTCTCTCTTCTCAAGATTTCAGATCAATTTGTATATCTTAGGACACTTATTAGGTAGTTATGGATAAGGATATCTAGATAGACATATTTAATAGGATAACTGTATTTTTTAAGGAGTAGAATTGCAGTTTCTCTTTATTCTCTTTTCTCTCAAGAAGATTTCCTGCAAAATTTTCATGGAAGACTAAACTTCTCTTTCCAATCAAAGGATAATTAAGGATTTGGTTCTTCCGTATATGTGAGATCTAACTTTTTTTATCTGTTCTTCAATTTTTCACTATTCATATATCTTTTGTGCTTGTTGAAATTATTGTTTAGTTAATTGCATGATAGGATCCATTGCTCAATTAACTAAATAATATATTGCCAATTAGAATATTAAACCCGTAATTGTTTATTTGTTCTAGTGAATGTGGCAAATGACGTGGTTGATTACAAAAAGGGTTTTCAATTTATGTTGTGGAGATATATGATCTAATTTAAATGAACCTACATTTGTGTTTGTTGATTAGGATTGATAGTCTCTCTAAGTCTTAATGTTGTTAATGAATTAGATTCTAAGATCATATCTAGAATTGTTCATTGGTAAGAGAAATAATCAGAGATCGTATCCTGATTATCAAACAAGTAAGGAGAGATAGGTTGTTAGGTCATACCAATAGCCATAACCAATCTAGTGTTGAATGTGAAGAATTTATTATTGCATCTGTGATCGAATGCATGAACCATTTCTGAAATTGGCCTTTGGTTGGATTCTTTATCAAATTTGATTAATATATTTCAATATCGCTCTTATTAGTTTGATTTAGTTTAATAAAAATTCGCAATCCCCTAATCGTAATTAATTTAATTCCTTTTCATTTATCTTGCAAAAGAATAAATCTCACCGATCTCTGAGGATTCGACCTTGCTCACCACTATCACAAATTTTTTGTTTTAAAGCAAGTATTTGTATTTTTTTGTTTCAACACCCATCAGTAGTGGAATTTTTTTATGCTTACAATATATTGTCCTTACTCTAACTAGAATTTGCTGATTCCTGTCGGGATGCCATGATTCAACAGATTATTAAAAAGTGGGAAATTCTGAGAAAGCAGAGATCCGACAAAGGTAAGTCTACCTTTGAGGAACCAGAGGGCAAATAGTCGATGAAAGTTGGGGAGGACAACACATTGATGAACTCCATCATCGAGATTGTAAGGACACCGTTAGAACTTGAGCTTAATAAAGCTCAGTTAGCTCACCTCGATGTTGAGGAAGCTAACCAACGGATGCTGCAGTTGGGGTTGGAAGCAAGCAGAGCATAATCCATCCGACAGATCCGAAGGAAGCTGCAAGTAGGAGAAGGAACCAGTACTGCTGCTGAAGGCCATGATTCTCCTACATTTCGTAATGTAGTTGCAGCACTATCCCACATCGTGAGCTTAGATGCGATGGAGACCGACGAGCAGGAGTTGGTCGACTATACCATCTGATATACCATCTGAGGAAAAAGCTTCAGAGAAAATTTGAGGAGTCCTGGATAGTCTGAATCAGGAAATTGCCGATGAAGCAACCATAGAGGAAGTTGTTGAGGCAGGACTCCATGTATTGGCTACTGTAGCAGTACAGAATGCTGATGTGCAACAGGATGCAACAGATGTTGATGCTGCAATCCCTACAGAACTTGCTGAAGAAATCATCCTGTTAGCGTTTGTTGTATCTGAAAAAGTAGAGGATGATTACTTCCTGGTGGAGTTACAGTAGATGATTGAGCGAACATATCTTGATGCTCAGAATCTTGAGATCTTTAATGCTGCCACCAGAGCTGCTGAAGCAAGGTTGGTTGATGATGCTAAGAATGTTGTTGAGACAGCTTCTCCGATATAGACCTCGGGCGCAGCTACTGCTGAGGCAGTATTGGGGAAGGATAAAGAATGGAAATCAGAGGAGGAGAGATTACCTCGAGGAGGCAAAGAAGCTCTTGTTGCTACTCCAGAACAGGATCCTGATGATTGAAGAGATTCCTCAGATAACAATGATGAAGATCCTGAAGGAGATAGTCCACCTAGATCACCTTTTAAGATCTCAGAATCTACTGAAGCCCGAAGTAGATGATTTCAGCAATATGCTGAAGAAACAGCACAACAACAAGAAGATCAGAGTCAAGCTATGGTTCCTTACACTCAAGAGGCTGCAGAACCTGATACAGCTAGAGTTAAGACTCTTACTGACTCTTAAGAACAATCCCTACAAGGAATTATGAATGTTGTTCATAGGCTCATTTGAGCTCTGCAGATGCATGAGCTGAACATGACGAGTAATATTCACAGAAGCGATCAAGTACACTCATCCTTGATGGAGGATCTACGAATGGAGTTATCTGAACTTCCTTCTCGTATCCAAAGCAGGCTGAGTGATGAGTAGAATGCTCAATATCGTGAGTGAAAGAAAGTTGGGCATGTACAGCAAGCTGCTAGTGAAGCAAGAGATAAGTCAATTGATGAGATCAAAAACACTCTTGTTGCACAAAATTTAGTGCTCAACTCTCTCCAAGAAAATGCCACAACACAGGCTCGTGCTACTCAGAGCACAAATGACAGAATCTCAAACATTGAGCTGTTTTTTTGGCGAGATGCGAACCATTTTGTATCGGGTCTTTCCTCAACATGTGCCCACTGAATCAGCGTCTCCTAAAAACGCCCCATTTGATGATGCCAAAAAGGAAGAAAGTCAGAAGAAAGCAGATGAAGAGTTGAATGCTTCAATGGAGAAAGTGTTGAAGGATATGGAAGAGGATGATGATGATGATGATGATGTACCTTTGGTAAGGAAGCGCAGAAGATCTACTTCTGAACGTGGCCAAAATCCTCTGTCTAAAAAGAGGAAGGACGATCAGGATGAAGGAGGTGCAGGTGCTGGGGCTATTGGTTCCCAATTAGTAAGTATCACTACAGCTCAGTAGGGAGCAATAATTATAACTGCACCAACTCATCAAAGAAGTACCAAGCAGCAGCAACAACAATAAAAACAGAAGCAACAACAACCAGGTCAGCAAGCTAAACCGTTTATGGCTGCTGTTGAGCCAAACAGAAGGCTAGTGAAGATAGATGGAAGCAAATAACGGAACTTCTCTATGAAGACTTTTGGCTTCATTGGATTCAGATTCCTGATATCAAGAAGAAGCGGGAAGAGTTCTATCAAGGGTCAATCCTACATTGGTGGAAAGGAACGAAGTATGAAATAGAAAAGATGCCACCTGAGTTAACTATGTAAAAAGAAGGCTCTTTGGAAGAACAGAATCCTGAAGAAGTGGCTGCTTACTTCAATTTCTCAGAAGATGTTTTTAGTAAGCACTTCTTGTTATCTATTCTTTATTCTTTTATTCTTTCAAATTTATTCTGGAGCCAGTGAGGTGTGGAGTTTTTTATGTTAGCTCGCTTGTACTTTATTTGTACAAAATTGTATGTATCTATGTACATCTATCTGTATATGTTGTTTTATAAAGGTTTTGTCATCATCAAAAAGGGAAAAATTGTTGGGATATTTCTGTTAAGTTTTGATGAGATAAAGTAGAATTGTATAGGAATTTGGAGTACCCCATTTTTCCATAACATTTATGTGGAAACTTAGTTTTTGGTTAAGTTTCTGTTTTGTTGAAGTAAGAGAACAGGAAGATGGAGGTTTCTGATCGCAGCAGGATTCTGCAAATGAGAGGTGTTGGATACTGATTTTCAGTAAGCAGAATCAGTAAGCAGGATTAGTAAGCAATATATAGTAAGCAGTAATGAGGACTAGGAGGCTTTCTGCTGGATTAGTACAGAAAGTTGTTCAAGAATCAGTAAGCAGGATCTAGAACAGAAAGTTGGCGTAGAACATAAAGTGAGTGTTGCAACTTGAGCAGGAAGTAGTAAGATATAACACTCTTATTTATTGCAGTATGATGAAGGATTAATTGCAGTAAGAGGATTAAGCATTATCAAAGTATCTGGTAGATGGGAGTTAGCAACCGACCAATGACGCGCTGCCATCTGGACCGTGGACCTGCAAAAGTACTGTTGCCAAGGAGTGGCGCCATTAATGCCCTACATAGTAGGACATGCCTTATTTCCCAGTTTTCCCAAAAGCATTTAATGTGAAGATCAAATGAGATCAAGATTTGAAATTCAAGATGAAGTGTATCTCTCTTCAACTGACACATTTTCCTACAAGTATATAAGAAGGTGAAGTTGACTCGAGAAAATAACTAAAACATTTTAGCTCTCAATCTCTCTCAAGCAAACACAAGTTTTCTCTCAAGTTTCAGTCACTCAACCTTCCTGAAGCAGTCAAGCCAAAGATTTCCAGTCTATCAAGATCTAAGGCTGTCTTCGAAGCACCAATTGAAGAACATATACTTTTAACCATTTCTGTTATGTGCTAGGTTGTTTATTTGATGTCCTTAGTGGGAAGGATTTAGATCTTCACTAAGTGGTAGTCTTAAGTTGTTAAGGCTTTTAACTCTGTGTGAGTTTGTTGACCCTATGTGGGATTAGCCTAGGAATCTATTTGATTCTAGTAGGTGTAAACTTGTTAGGAGTTGGTTTGTAAAGTTGAGACTTGTAAAGCGAACCTTTCTAGATTGAAGTTTCTCTTTAGTGAAGGAGAAGAGAGGACGTAGAAGGATCATACCACCTTCGAACCTCTATAAACCCTTGTGTGTTTATTTTTTTATATTTACTTGCTGCATATCCTATATATCATGTTCATACTGCATTAAATGACCTTGATAAAATCATACTTTGAAAAGAAAACATTTTTACAAAAGAAACTCTATCGTAGTATTTCGCTGCATACTGTAATCTTTGAGACAATAAACTGAAACATCATTCTGCCAGCTTACTGAATCGCCTGAGTTGTTGTATTCTATCTAGAATTCAGTAACCTCTTTACAGAAAGTTTGAAAAGTAAAAATTTGATAGAGGTTCATTCACCCCACTCTCTAAACCTCTGACCACTTGGGACCAACAACTTAGAATCATTAGACAATCATATTAAATCTATTAAAGATGCAATTTATAAAATTGGTAGATCTATGTCATATCATAAAAAATGGGCTAAGTTTTGTAAGAAAAATGAAATGGAAGTTAAAAAAATTTGTAATCGATGTGCAATATCGTTGGAATTCTACATATTACATGCTTCAAGATTCTTATGATTATAGAAACATACTTTGTCAATTTTATATGGAAAATCTACATGATGGCATTTTTTATTTGAAAATTCATGGGATGCATGTCTTAATTTGATTCATCTTTTTAAAATTTTTAAAGAGGCAACTAGGGAATTATCCGGTTGTTATTATCCTACTTCTCCATTAGTTTTAGATCATTGTGTAAAAATCTCTTTTATTTTCATTGAGTATTCAACATGTCCTATTTTAGGAGACGCAATTATAGTGATGAAATCGAAAAGGTTAAAATATTATCATGAGATACCCAAATTATTTTTATGTGCTAAATTATTAGATCCTAGAATTAGAGAAGATGGCTTAGAAGAATTATTAAAAATGTATTATAATGCATTGTTCCCACATTTGCTATTGGGAGAATATGATGAAGTTGATTATGTTTCTAATTCTATTGAAATTGTTGGTAATGCTAAACAATATATGTCTAATCGAATTGTTAAAATAATATAAAGTATTGTTTGAAGATTCTAGTGATGATATAGTAGGTAATCAAAATGTAAGAGGTAGTAGTCATTCCTCTTCTTCATCTATTATTGCGGCTCTGGCTCTTAGTCAATTTACAATTTTTATGATATTAGAACACAAAAATGAGCTAGAGGTTCTAACCCTTGTCAAGAATTAGATTCATATTTAGGTGTACTTTTGAACAAATTTTATTTGAAAATTCTATGGATCAATTGAAGTGGTGGTCAAGAAGAACTACCATTTATCCTATTTTAACAATTATTGCAAAAGAGATATTTGCAAGTTTCTCCTCAACCGTTGTCGTAGAACATGCATTTAGCAAAGGAGGTCATATGTTGAATTCAAGAAGATCAAAATTGACGAAAGAGAATGTACAAAACATAACTCTTCTTGAAGATTGGGTGAGAGCAAATAACCGTCAACAACATCTTGATTTGTCCTATTTAGACGACGATGGAGATGACACGTATTGATACGATTCAAACACATCCTCCTCCACCGGAACCAACGTTGACAAATGAAGGTAAGTTTAGGTAAGAGAACTACGTGAACTTTGATTCCTTCATTTTGACAAGGATACGTAGGCAATTTCATTTTAAGTTTGGAAGTGTAATTTTAATTTTTTCAAGTTCAATTTATTTTATACAAAGATGAAAAAGTTGTAATTTTTTTTACTTCAAGTCTTCAATATTGTAGTATGATTCATCATTCATGATTGTAATATTAATATATTGAGTTGTAATATTTTTTAATTCATAATTGTAATTTCCACTCATTTTAATCATGTAGACTCAGGTTGTATTATATTTATTGTAATTTTTTGAAAATCTTAAGTTGTAATGTTGTGTATTTTATTCCATATATAAATTGTATTTTATTAATTTAAAATTTATTTTACTTAGTTTAGACTTAAGAATTTATTAGAAATCTAAAATTATTGCACAAAAATATAATAATGCAAAAAATTAAAAAAAAAATATTCGGCCCGGCCGGGTCACCAGACACAGAACGTTAGGCCCGACCCATGCAACAATTTGGAAAAAAAAACCAGTTGAACCATCGGTTTTCGAATCGGAATCGGAACCAACAGCCCCACGGTTCGGTTCCAAATCCAGCTTAACCGATTCGGTGAACCGCCGGTTCGAAATCAAAATCAGAGGTTCGAACCGGTTGAGCACCACTAATACCTTATGAATATGCAACTAGTATACAACTAATACCTCCATAACCCAAGGTATATAAGTTTTTATGATATAAGAAAGGGTAAATTACATTTTTTATCCGAACTATATGTGATTTGTCACATTTTTGTATATACTTAGAAATGTTTCATTTGATCATATGAAATTTAAATTTGATGTCACTTTACGGTATCAAAAAAATACTAACCATTAACCTAGGACACATGTTCAATTAGAATTTGTCTACATCAAATTTAAAATTCATACGATAAAATAAAATATTTCAAAATTTATATAAAAAAATGTCAAATTATGTATAATTCAAATGAGAAAATACTAAAAAAGAAATTCCAAACTCAAAGAACCTTTGGTTACATTGCAAAATGCGACCGACTCCTCATCAAAATAAATTATATGAACATTTAGATAATTAAGAAAAATACTGCAAAATAAATATTAATTTTAAGACCACAATTCTTATTGAGAGTTGGAAATATTTTTACCCAACTTGGGATAAGAAATATATCTTTTACCTATTAATATAAACAAACAGTTTTTAATCATTTTCTATTTTTTTGAATCAAGACATAATTTCAATTTGACTTAAAAAGAAAAACAAAAACTAGGGGCATTTTAATGTTTTAAAATGCCATATAAACTATTTTTTTTCCTCTTCTAATGAATGTTGCGGTCAATCCAAATTATTTGTCAATGTTAGTGTTGTATCTTGTATTTTATTAAATTGAAAATAAAATACATATTAATTAATAATCTCATTTGATATGTATCTTATCTCAATTCTCATGTCGTAGTTCCAAAATTCTATTAAACCTCATTTGTCTATAGCAACACGCCCAAAGCCAAAGGTGATTTAACTGTCTTAGCTCACCTCTCCCTCTCTCTCTTCTAAACTCTTTTTCTTTGAAACAGAGAAATTATGGCTGCCTCACCACCAGCCGCCATTTCTAGTCCTTTGAAATGCGGTTTACTTTCCTCCCGAGGTTTCTTGTTTATTTTGCAACTCAATCCAAACGCTTTTACCATGTTTTTTGTTCGTTACAGCATGCCTACTTAACACGCATTATTGCAGGATTTTCTGGTTCTCCACCCACCCTCCATTGGAAAAAGAATGAGGTCTGTACTTGTTTGCTTTACCTTCCCGGCTTTAGGATAGTGCTATTGTTTCGTTTTTTGTCATGAATTTTTTCGTTTAATGTTGGATTTTGTTAGACAAATGTAGAATTTTACGTTAATGTAGATGTTAACAAGGTGTTTGATTAAATGACATATGGGACTTTGACTAGCAAACTTCTTTATCAACTTACCCATTGTATTGAACGATGGTTCGTGTATTGTGAATCATATTTACAAGTTCATTCCATAAACCTTTCTGTCATTCTTAGCTTAACCATGAAGTGGGAAATGGAGTTGCAATTGGCATGGTTTATTAATAGATTGCTTTTTTAAATGTCCGTGTTGCAGAAAAGGAACGCCGGGAAAGCCTATCGGGGTGTAATTAGAGCTAAAGTCGAGCATAAGGCTCCACCATACTCACTTGTAAGATGTAAAATCTTTCATGGAAGCTACTTGTGTCGTTACTTCTTTTCCCTATTGTGATATCTTCTGTTGCGTCTGTTTAAGATCGTCGAGGTCCATGGTGTACAATTTGTGGATTATGTTTTTTGTTAATGCTATCATCTTTAATTGTGATTGTGTAAAGTTTCCTTTTTTGTATGGTGATATTAAACTTGATTGAGTATGTAGGATGCTTTGGAGCCTCATATGAGTCATAACACGCTTGAATACCATTGGGGGAAGCACCATAGGGCTTATGTTGATAACCTCAACAAGCAAATAGTTGGTACAGAACTAGATACAAAGCAGTTAGAGGAAATAATACTTGCTACGTATAACAAGGGTGATTTTCTCCCACCCTTCAACAATGCTGCTCAGGTATAAATCATACCACTTTTACCTTCTCAGTCCATTCATTTGAGTTTCTTTAGACATAGGAAAACTCTCCATTGGTTGTTCGGTTCAGAGTTGATCGTCTCCTTGAGAAGTCATAACATGTTGAAGATTTCCTTAGAGTACGATTTTGCTCAATGCTAGCCTGTTGGATTTGTTCTTACATAATTCCAGTGGCATTTGTAAATAGTAACATCTCATGCTTATTTTACTTTTGTTGGCATCTTGTCATATACAATTTCTATAACTACAATACTAAGTGGCAGGATCATTCGCTTGATTATTAGAGTATCTAATATATAGGCTGTTTTACTCTTTGGTAGGCATGGAATCATGAATTCTTCTGGGAGTCCATGAAACCTGGTGGTGGTGGTGAGCCATCTGGAGAACTTGTAGAATTGATCAATAGGGACTTTGGTTCTTTTGAAGCTTTTGTCAATGAATTCAAGGCAGCTGCAGCAACACAGTTTGGTTCTGGTTGGGCTTGGCTCGTGTGTAAGCACATCCCACAACTTACTTTCTCATTGTAAACCTGTGTAACATTGTTTTCTGAAGAATATACTAGTTGATAATTCTGATTTTCCTTTGCAGACAAAGCAAATAAACTCGAAGTTGGAAATGCTGTCAATCCCCGTCCATCGGACGAGGACAAAAAGCTCATTGTGGTGAAGAGCCCAAATGCCATTAATCCTCTTGTCTGGGATTACTCTGTCAGTACCTTTCCCCTTCTACTTCCATCTCTCTGTTATATGTTGATTTTATTGGTTGTCTTACACTTACTAAAGTCTTAGTCATTTATTGTTGCAGCCACTGCTTACTATTGATGTTTGGGAGGTAAGAGATTGCAATTTTCCCACCCTCTTATATTTGGAATGTCTCATAAATAAATCTCTTTAACACCCTTTTTTTGGTTCTTGGTTGTCTTTCTTTGGACAGCATGCATACTACCTTGATTTCCAGGTTAATACCCTCTTCCATATTTGTGATTTTCTTATACAGTATATCATTCGATCAATGTGATGTAAGCATTGCCATGTCATTTATTTCAGAATCGAAGGCCAGATTATATATCGATGTTCATGGAGAAGCTCGTTTCATGGGAAGCTGTAAGTTCCAGACTTGAAGATGCAAAGGCTCGAGCTGCTAAGAGGGAAAGAGAGGAAGAGAGTAAAGAAAAAGAATATGACGGGGACGACCAAGCTAGCACTGAAGCAGTCGAAATGTATTTGGAAAGTGATGTAGATCAGTCTGAGGCTGATTGATTTCTGTTCAATAGTGAAAGGATTTTCTATCAAAACTTTGGTATAATAATAATGTATTGAGTTGTGTTATGAAAATTCAATGCTTATATATCGTAGTCTAGTGCTCTGTAAATGCATTAGGTACGTGTAATACATAGTTTTAAGGACATGTTAGTTCTTGGTCTACCAAATGCTCTAATCATCATTTCATCTTTCTTTGATGTTGGCTGGCTAAAACACTATGTTGAGTGGCTAAAAGTTTTTGCTTTGGTTTTATCCTATCTTAATTGGGCACCTTGCTGATTTTATCCTATTTAACATTCTTAAAAGCAACATATCTTGTGAGCGTCTTGAAAAGTTGTGCTTTTAGATTTTCTCTTGAAAAGATTACTCTGTTAGTACCTTTCCCATTAGTTGAATTATTGATTGGTTAATACTATTCTGTTTGGTTTTATATATAGAATTCATTTTATTTTTCTATATGAAATGAAGTGGTAAAATTTTGCTCCAATAATGGAGGATTATTCTTGTATTTTGCCTGGCTTGAGTTCATCCAAATTAAGGAAATGTTTATTTATGACAACCGTCGATCACTCAGATCTATTGTTACAAGAATGTCCAGCTCAGACCACAAGATTAGATTGAAAGAAGGGATACTATTCAAGTTGAGATTGAAATTTGGTGCAGGAGATGTTGAAAAGTGTAATAGCCCTTTTTTCTGTTGTGTTGTTAGTTAAAAAAAGGATGGTACTTGGAGATTTTGTGTCGATTATAGGAAGTTGAACACCTTAACAATAAAAGATAATCATGTTTAGGATAAATGTTGGTATCCTGATTTATAGCAAGGATAAACAACATTTGAGGATGGTGTTTGAGGTACACAAGTATATTAAAATGTGCTTTTGGCAGGTGGATTATGTAGGTCAATTAATTGGCCTGCACCCAAGATAGCTAGTTAAAGTCCTTATTAGGTGTGGAAGTTGATTCAAGTTATATCTTTGGTCCCACTCATAAGATAGCTCCCAATGGACAATGGTTTAAAGGAAATATGTTATGTTGTTGTTAACAGAATACAGGACACATGGAGGATTAAATATAATTGTTGATTATGTGAGAGATAGTAGAAGGCGGTTATGTTCATGTCTTGTAAATTTTATTGCACTTAAAAGAGGGGTGAGAGATCTCTCTTCTAGTACATAAGGGCATACACAATGGTTAATTTGAAAGCATTAATAATATAATATTCATAAGCCATTATCGCAGAGTGTCAGTGCTACCCCAATAATGTTATTAATGGAGAGAGGGAGAGAGATCATAATTAGGTGGGGTCCAATGCATTAAAAATATTATTTCTTTATTTATCTTTTCTTTTCTTAACTTTTTTGCATTTTTTTAATATATTATTACAAGTATTTCATTATCTATTGTTAACGCACGTACTGAGAAAAAGGTATATAAAGATATTTTGGCTACATTCCAATGCCCCAATTCCTAGCTAGATCAGATATAGAAACCATTGTTCTTCAATTTTGGGTAGATATCTGCCTAATTCTTTGTGAAATAGGAACAAGTGCTCAAATCTGTAATCGAACAATCATGCACCAACACTTCTATGCATCAAAACAAACAGATAATAAAATAAAACACATCAACTATAATATGCATTCAATGAGTAATCATACTAGTTAAAGTGATTTTCCCAAAAATAAAAAATAAAAAATCTGGTCAACATGACGAGAATTACGGGAAAAAGCCAACTCACTGTACAAGTCTGCCCGATTAAGTAACAATATTCTGAAGCAACTACATGAGTTCTTGCTCTTTTCAACTGATAATTCTAGAGGAAGATCCCACCATACAATCTTTGTATATATATTAGTATAATAGCACTATATGTACGAAACTTCTTCTTTATATTTACAGATATAATTGCAGCAATTCTTCTTGTACCATCTTTTTCGCTCTTCTTCTTCTTTTCTCCTTTCACACTTCTTGTTCTCTCCCTCTTGCTAGAATTTATTTACCACACATTCACTACACTTCTTTCATCTGCATTGTAAATTTGAATAGAATGAAACATATGTAACTACCTTCTTAAATATACGACTAATGTCTAAGCTTGCTATCATGCTCATTATCTGCTATAACGCCATTAGGGAAACATGGAGGTAGAGGTGCTTATACAAATAGAAGCAACCTCTTTGCATGCAAGCATGGAGATAGATAATTGCCAAGCATTTCCATTTTAACATTGATTAGGTAAAATGTATGGGAAACCAAGGTGTCTTGGGAATGAAAGGGTGTCAAGAATGAATCCTATTAGACAATAGTTGCCAAAAAATATCTGTGACAAATTTTTACTTTTTCTTTTTGTATAATTTGACCACTATCTAGTCTGAAGCTAATGCGTTCCCAATTTGAAATCTCAAGAGCAACCTATAAGTTTTAGTTTCATCCTTATGATCTGGTAAATGTTTAGTTAACAGAAAATTACAACTGGATTTGTTTGAACCCAGCAGTTGCAAGAGGGTCATGTGCACCTGGATGTGAAAGCCACTCATACTCTGTTGACTGCTTCCTCCACGTACACTGACTGCCAAAAGCTATGCAGAAAAATGCTGTGAAGACCAAAATTGAAGAGAGTGTACAGCAGAATTGAAAGTTGGCCAATGCCCTGGCCGTTGAATCTGCCTCGTGGATCCCACATACAACTGCTCCGTGCATGATGCTGTCACCAGGATTCATTGGCTGCGTAGCACATCCTTGCGGACAAAAGTCAGGAATCCATAGCATGAATCCCATGTTTATGAACCAGCATCCTTGGAACACAACTGAAATTGAAAAAGTTAATGTGGGAGGAAAGCCCAATGGACAAGCAGTTGCACAAGAGTTTACAGAAATGAAATGCAAACTATAAGCTGCATTAGCCAATGGTAATGGCCTTCATGTCCAATGTGATCAGTTAAATGAAGATTATAACTAAGAAATTACAGATCTCCAAATATTGACATCAGCAACATGCAGTGGACTACAGTGACTCCAAATCACAATTGAGAACAGCTCCACTAACTCAAGAAAATCAACGTAAGATTTTTAACATTTTTCAGCAGCAGAATTTTGAGATTCTAGTATATTACCTTTTCCAAATAGTGGCCTGCCGCCGATGCAAGTTCATAGTCCAAAATACTCAAACCACTAAGATTGGAGATTTGTGTACCTGAAAAAGAAAATTAAAAGTTCACAATGTTACTAATAAAAGTGAATTTGTTGAGGCAGGCATGGTTGAGTAGAATAGTTCACTTAACATTACAAAATATAACTTCTGAGCACCATAACCCAATCTACACTAAATTTGATTTAATACAACCAAAACCTATAAGTTGCTGCTCATATATAACCAACAAAATATTTGGGTGTCATAAAATAAAAACAAAAAGGAGATTGTTAGGCAGCAGCAAAAATAACATGTAAAACTACAGGACCTCTAATAAGATACACCAAACAGTTAAGAGCATTCAGAGTATGGCAAACAGCAAGCAGATTTTTGTCCGAAATACAGCTATAACAACAGTTATACCATGGTAACTAAATAAAATGAGCACCCACACTTAAGCAGCACAAGAAAATACTTCTCAACAACTTAGCTTAACATCAAAATCTTGCATGAAAGAAATCTATCCAAAGCAAAAGAATTGAATATTACGTTTTTCCAAACTGAGAATAGATCACACATATAATCCATTCTCTGCCATCAATCCTGGGGAGGGGGGAGGAGAGGCTCTTACATTCAATATCATGATGAAAGTCAGTTTACTAACCATTACTTAGTGAACATTCTCTAGGGAGATCTTCTCACCACTTGAAGGCGCTGGAGCAAGGTGTTGAAATTCAGCTCTTAAGTTAGGAGGAGAACTACCTTAAGCTATCAGGAATTCAGTAGTGAAAAATCCTAAGGAAAAGTCAGCTTCACTGACCTTTTCTTGGTGAAAAGCAGAACTCGTAGCACTATATTTCATCAGGGACCTATTCTTCACCAGCATTTACAAACCCTTTGATTAAAGAGATATAAGTACTGTCATCAGGAGTAATGCCACTACTAACCATTTCTTTAAGGAGTACCTCAGCATAAACTCCTCCCCCATGTTTGCAAAAGCCTTTTATAACAGCATTGTACGTGAGACGAGAAGGATTGAAGCCTAAACTTAGCATCTCATCCCAAACTCTCACAGCAACCTCCATATCACCCCTCTTGCTATAACCAGCAATAAGAGTCTTATAACTGGTATAATTAGGTTTAATTCCCCTTCTCCTCATCACATCAAGAAGGCAATGAGCTTCTTCAAGCTTACCAGCCCTGCAGTAAGCCTGCATAATAGTGTTGTAAGTCACTTCATCTGGGGTAATCTTCAGTTTATCCATCTCCGATAGAAGTGAAAGTGCACGTTCAATGTTGGCATCGTCACAATGGCCATCAATTAATGCATTGTACATAACAAGATCAGGCAGTATACCTTTTGCTAATGCTTTTGCAAGTAAATCATCTGCCTCCTTCATCCTTTTCGTACTAGCTAACAAATGGACAAGTGAAGTGTATGTCACTTGGGTAGGCTCAATCCCCTTACTTACCATTTCATCATGCAGTTCGAAAGCTTTTTCTTCCTTTCCAGCCTTGCAAAAACCATTGACCATTATATTATATGTAATTTCATCAGGAACCATCTTCTTGACTTCCATATCCCGTATCACGTCATCAGCCTCTGTAAACCTACCTCTCAATAACAGCATGTGGATCAACGTGTTATATGTTGACACAGTTGGCATTATTCCTTTCTTTTCCATCTCATTTCTGTAGCTAAAAGCCTTTTCTAAGTCCCCAAAATTACAGCATCCATCAATAAGATTATTATAAATCACAGCAGTTGGAGCCAACCCATATTCCTCCATTTCCCGGAAAAGTGCAGATGCCTCCTCTATCTTCCCACACTTGCACAGCGAGCTGATTAAGAAACCATAAGTGTAGGAATCTGGCTCAATATCTTTCATTTTCATGGTTTCAATAACCCTATCAGCACTTTCACAGTCTCCCTTCCGACAATACCCATGAATTAACGTATTGTACGTCACTATATTAGGACCAAACCCTAAACCCTCCATGTAGCCGACAAAAGCCTCAGCTTTCTTCAACTTCCCTACCTTAGTCAACAGATTGATCATCATATTAAACGTATATATATTTGGAGTAATCCCCAACCTAAACATCTCATCATACAAATCCCACACCTTATCTGTCTTATTAAACCTAAGAAACAGATTCAACATACAATTACACGTGTCAATCTTTGGCACAATCCCCATCCTTTTCATCAAGCAAAAGCACTCCATAACCTCATCTCCCCTTTTCAATTCACAATATGCCCTGATCAACAAATCTAATACAATCATGCTCTTTATACTCAACTTCTCACGGGAATTGAGTAAACCATTAAAAATATCTTGAGGCATCAAGGAACGAGAACTGATCACCTCCTTTAAGAGCTGCAAGGCATGTTTTGGGGAAGGACAGCGGGCTGCAATAGCAACTGCAAGACAGTAGCATTCAATTGTGAGAGAAGTGCGATCAATGTTTTCGATGAAATTGAGAGCAAGGTCAGGGGAAAGGCGGAGATGGAGGAGGGTAGAAGAGATTACAGCGGGAGTCAAGGTCTGCGATAGGTGTTTGATAAAATGCCAGTGAGATGATTTGACTGAAGAAAGAAGTAATTCAGGGGTAATGGATGGGACAGGCGGCGACAGAAAATGGTGGATCTGGACTTGAAATTGAAGAAATTTTCGGTGGCTGTGTTTGTATAGACGAAGAATTTTGTGGGATTTCATGGAGATTCAATGGTGGCGGGAGGTTTTCAAAGTTAACGACGAGACTATAAGCGCAGATGTGAACTTATATAGCCTCATCATTTTTAACTAAAATCGCTACTTTAATCCAGACAAAAACGATTGAATTCTTCTGTTGAATAAATAAATAATACATGCATACAAGTGTAGAATTATATGGGCGGTAGACAACCCAATCTACAAATAAAATATTAATTTCTTTTTTTTCCATCTACACAATCCACGGATCCACCCAATTCCAATTTTTTTATGTTTTATAGTGACACCAACTCAACCCAATATTTTTTTCACATTATTTAATAATTGTATATTATTTTGTGAGATTTTTTTTATTATATTAAGAAATAGATGAAAAAATATTTGATATATTAATTCCGCAATTAAATAAGAAAAATGTTTTACCATACACTTAAAATAACATACAAACACAATAACTAAATCAAGATTACAATAATTGGAATACGAAATCAAAAAGAAAAAAAAAATCAAGCTATAAATAGATGCATATTAAATTAGAAATATAAAAGATACAAATTATATATTTAATTATCAATGCCAATTTTTTGTCAAATATGCTCAATCAAGTTGTTTTTAAGAGCATTATGAGTTTATCTATGTTAATATTGAACTCTATTTATAGAAAAAAAAAATTATGAATTTTGATAATTTTTTTTAATACAAAATTATTTTAATAACAATTTAAATTATATTAAAAAAAAATCTATTATCACCAATCAAATGATGACATGTGTCATTTGTAGATAAAAAAGAAAAGATTGTGTGTCATGACATTCATGACATTTGGGTGTTTTTTTTCTTTTCTTTTTATTTACTAAAGTTTTGTTTTATATGGTGACACCCAAACGAGTGTCACCTAAACACGCCCAAACGGTTCCGAAAACCGAAATCGGGCCGGTTCGAACCGGCGGTCAACGGTTCGGCGAACCGTTGACCCGGTTTCGGTTCCGAACAGAAACCGGGAACCGCCGGAGAACGGTTCGGTTTCGGTTCCGAAATAAGCAAACCGGCGAACCGACGGTTTAACCGGCGGTTCCAACCGCCGGTTTATGTAATTTTTTTTTTTTTTTAAATTCTTGGCATGCCACGTGTACGGCTGTGGTTCAAACGCATATAGTCGTTGTGGATCAACGGCTGAGATCAACGGACCGTTGGAAACCGGCCGAAACCGAACCGGAACCGAACCGCCGGTTCGAACCGCCGGTTTAAGGTTTTTTGAATTGGACGGCCAAGATCAACTTGCCGTTGGAGATGGACGGCCCAGATGATGCGAACCGCCGGTTCAACCGAACCGGAACCGGCGGTTCGAACCGGAGCGTGCCTTTTTTTTTTTTTTTTTTTGAATTTTTGAGATCTATAAATAGGGGTTCAAATGGTGTATTTTTTCACACCAATTCTCAAGCTCTCTCTCTCAATTCTCTTGCATTCTTGCTCACTTTAATATATCAAGTTCAAAAGCTCTCAAATTTCTTTTTTTAGTTCGTATTATCATCTACTTGTAGTGCTACTTCGATTTCGATTTTTTTTATTTGCTATCATCATGTCTAGAAGAGGTTCTTCCGCTTCCTCATCTCATGCTAGGGGAAAGAGTCCCATGCCACCTCCACAATCCTACGAAGACGAGCTAATTGATCGATGGTGTGACGAGCTTGATGAAGATGTCGATTTGGGGGAACAAATCGCTCAAGCCTTAGCCGATGATGATGAAGAGGAAGAAACCGTGCAACACACACAAGGGAGTACCCCCTCTAGTAGAGCACCTTCTTCACTTCGAAGTGATATCTTCTCCGTTCACTTCAAGAAGGAGGTCGTGCCTAATAGTGCCGTTGACTACATAGTAACGTGCAATCATTGTGGGAAGCAATACAAGTTCAAGCATGGAGGAGGATATGGAACGTTCAACAACCACGTCACGAAGAAGCATCCCGACAAGGTTGGATTGGCTCCTTCTCAAACACAACTACGAGGATTCACCGGGTCTTCACAAGGTATGGATTCTTTAATGTTTAAATTTAGCCAACTTGAACTTAGGAAAGGCACCGCCGATTTTATTGCTTCTAAACATTTGCCTTTGCAATGGGCTTCCGATGAATATTATCAAGATTATGTGAGTCAATATTTGCAACCACCGGCTAGAATGATAAGTAGGAACACGGCCACTAGGGATATTGATAAAAGAGTTCGTGAAAAAAAATATAATCTTATGCAAGATTTAGCTAACCTTAAACAAAAAGTTGCAATATGTGTTGATTGTTGGAAAGATCCTTATAAAAAGAATGATTATATGGGCATTACTTGTCATTGGATTGATGATGCATGGGATGTTCAAAAACGTTTAATTGCTTTTGTTGATTTTAATGAAAGTCATACCGGTTTACATATTTCACAAAAAATAATATATAGCTTAAATGATTATGGTATATTAACAAAAGTATTTGCTATAGCTTTAGATAATGCAACTAATAATAAAGCGAGTTTGCCTACGTTAATGGATTTTTGTAAACCTTCATTAAATGGTGATATTTTTCATACTAGATGCATGTGTCATATTTTTAATTTATGTGTTCAAGATGGATTAACAACTTTAGAAAAGGAAATAGACAAAATTAGAGTTGCAATTAATTTAATTTGTCATACCATACAAATGCGAAAAAGATGGGCTAGATTTTGTAAAATGAATGGATTCGAAGTAAAAAAATTTGTGAAAGATGTGGAACATAGGTGGAATTCTACTTATTACATGCTTCAAGATTCATATAATTATAGAGAACTTTTATGTGCTTTTTTTATGGAATTTGGAGATAGTAATGTCATGTTATTTGCTCATTCTTGGGATTCTTGTATAAACATGATTGGTATGCTAAAAAATTTTGAAGAAGGCACTAATGAAATAAGTGGTTGTTATTATCCTACATCTCCTTTAGCTTTAGATCAATGTGTTAAAATTGTTTTGATAATGAACTCTTATAAAGATGATCCTATTTTAAGTGATGCCATTATTATGATGAAAGCTAAATGGTTAAAATATTATCATGAGATACCCCCCTATATTTATGTGCTAAATTATTAGATCCTAGGATTAGAGAAGATGGATTAGAAGAACTTTTAACTATGTACTATAATGCATTGTTCCCCTTTGGCTATATTAGTGATTATGATCAAGTTGAATATGTGTCTAATCCTAGTGAAGTGGTTAAACGGGCGAAAAATTATTTGTATGATTTATTTAGAGAATATAAAACAATGTATGGTGAATCATGTAGTAGTGAAGATGTAGTTCGACCTCATAATGTAGGTTCTAGTAGTTCTTCGTCTACTTTTGGTGATACTTTTTCTCAATTTTATAATTTTTATGATATTAGAACTCAAAAAAAAGCTAGAGGTCTTAATTCATCACAAAAATTGGATTCTTATTTTAGTGTTACTTTTGAATCAATTGCATTTGAGAACAATGTGGATCTATTAAAGTGGTGGTCACGAAGGATCACCACATATCCTATACTAACAATTATTGTCAAGGAAATATTTGCATGTCCCGCCTCCACGGTTTCGGTTGAACATGCCTTTAGCGTATCGGGCCACACTTTGAGTGAGAGGAGAGCAAATTTGGCCGTCGAAAATATCCAAAACCTTATGCTTCTTGACGATTGGGTCAAAGCCACCAAACGTCAACAAAACCTCGATTTGTCACACATGGAGGACGGTGGACAAGATTTGTATGGCTACGACTCAAACACAACATCCTCCGGCGGAAGTGGCGTCAACCTCAACGAGTGAAAAAGGTAAGTTGAGGTAAGAGAACTACGTGAGCTTTGATTCCTTAATTCGATTTCAATTAAGGATACGTAGGCAATTTCATTTTAAGTTTGAAATTTCAATTCCAAACTTAAAATGAAACTCAAGCTCTTTCATTTTTTTTATGCTCACTTTTGTAATTGTAATATATAGTACAAACTTTTGTAATAGATTAGAATCATTCAATCATAGATTAGATATAGACTATATAGTTCTAACTTGTAATAATTTTCCAAGTTATATTGACAAGTTTAATTGTAATATATACAAACATTTGTAATAGATTAGAATCATTAGATCATAGATTATATATAGTTCTAAGTGTTCCAACTTGTAATAATTTCTCAAGTTATATTATATTGACAAGTTTATTGAAAAAGTTTGATCAATACAATTTTTCAATATATTTTTTACTCCGAGTTGCATTTTCTCATGATATTTTATACTTCAAAACAAACATTAAAGTTTAAATTTGGATCATAGAATCATAGATTAAAAAAAAACAAAAAAAAAAAAAAAAAAAGGAAAAACCGAAAACCGCCGGTTCAAACCGGCCGAACCGTCCGGTTCCGGTTGAACCGGCGGTTTCTAACCGAAACCGAAACCTTTCCTTCCACGGTTCGGTTTCGGTTCCACCATTTCGGAACCGTTGAACCGGCGGTTCGAACCGGAACCGGAACCGGGAAACCGTTTGAGCATCTCTAGTGTCACCAATAAAGATAGTCTTAGACACCCCTACCCAAATCACATATAATTGGTATCGTATTTTCTTTATGTCAAAATTAAGAATTCATGTTAAATTTACAAAAGAAAACTCTTAAAGTTGGTGATTTTCTTTTGACTTAAAATACCATTAACACAGATAAAATCACAATATTGAATACACACACAATTACATACACAATAATTGTCAAAATTGATCAGAGTTTGCAAAATTGCAGCTAAATTATAAATTTTGGGACCCAAAAGGAAGATAATAATTAATCAGGACCAATTTAGCCATTAAAAAAAAAACTAATTTTGTCCCACTCAATATTTACGAGCGTTAATAATATTTTCTCATACGAATTATATGTGATTTTACATTTTTCTATATAAACTTTAAAATATTGTTGTAGACAAATAAATTTTGTCCAATCAAGCAATGTTACCTATTAATAATATATTAAAAATCAATTTTATATTTTATATTTTATATTTTACATTTTATATTTTGGAATTTAAATTAAATTAATTCTTAAAGTAAATAGATAAATAATTGATATTTCAAAAAAAAAAAAAATATATATATATATATATTGATCAATCAAATGTTGCCAAGTGTCAAAATATATTGCTTGGCGATCAAGATTAAGTCTTGCAAATATGGAAGTGATATACCAAAAAAATTGGTAATAAAATCACATCTTTTGATTTAGTAAATAATATCATCAAATCATGGATCACCCATCAAATTACATTCTTCATCAACTATACATGGAAAGAATTCATGTTCTATACCTATAAATAGGGGTTTTTTTTCATAATTCAAAACATACCAAATAAGAATTAAGATTTCAAGACTCAAAATTTTCTTTCCAAAATTTGGGGCGTTATTCAAAGAATTAGTCTAACAAGATAAATGAAAACTGCATGTCAGTTGTCAAAGAATCGATGCCTCCCATTCCATCTACAATTAGTCATTTTCAGGTTGAGATAGCATAATCCTCGACCTCTAATATTAAAAAAAAAAAAAAAAAAACATTAAAGAAAAAGCACAATTGCACCATTTCAATTGTTATTTTGAGTAAATTATACTTCCTCATCCAGTCATCCTTATTTCCTAAACTAACTAGTAGGGTGGTTTGTGTGAGTTTATAAACTATTTAAACAAGTTTCTTCAAAGTGTTTAGTAAGATTTAAAAAAAAGATCGTATTTCATCTTAAATTAAAATAAGATGTTAGAATCTTATAAGATTTTTTATTTTTATTTTTATTTTATTTGTATAATTAAAATTTGATCATTAAAATTACACAATTATGATCACTAACATTTTATACCACAATCTCATTTATTCAAATACTTCAACAGCTTATATTTAAAATAAGATAAAACATCTTACAAGCTTCAAAAATATTTAATATTCTTTCAAATAAATTTAGTAAAACACCCTCTAAATTAAATAATTCATTACACTTTGTCATCTAAAGAAGCCCGAGGACGAAATTCGTGACTATTCTATTTTCCATGGATATTTATTTTATATTTAGATTTTGTTATAAAATAATTAAAAACACCTTCGGCCAGTGTGTTACGACAAAATGTAGGCAATTTTAGATGATAAAGTATAACAAATCCTGTACTTCAATAAGTTCTTTGGTAACCAAAAAGAGTTGTAAAGTGAAAAAACTCACATGGTCCGAATGCAAGGTGAAATGCTTTTATTTCTCCCAAATATAGTTTCAAAAAATGTAATATTTTTTCTCAAAAGAAATTTTGAATATAATGTATCCCACTCCATTAAGCAAAGATATCAACAACCATCAAATACACATGTCCAACAACAAATGGCTCCAACATCTTTGGTCCCATTTCCCACCAAAGCAAAGGTTCTCAAAGATAGACAAACCATAATTATTTATAACCATATTATCGTCAAATGAAAGCAACATTATTTATGAATCTAATAGAATGATAGTAATTTAATTAAGATACATGTATAATCATAGTTGATTAAGTAGTAAGTACTAGATAACATGTCGGCAGCGCTAATTGATAATGCAAATCAACGAACAAATTCCATCTTCATACATCATACTTTGCTCAACGGCAATGACAATGACCATGTAACCTTCTAGCAATCTAAGTTGGAAAAAGTAAACTAAATGTCAAACTCACACACACAGAAACACCTTTTTTGTGTAGTCTGCAAAAAGATTGAAATAGAGAATCCCACTTAAGAATTCAGTGGATGAATCCTTACCATCCATGTATGCGAAAAATTTTGTTCGGGCAAAGATGGAATAAGATGTTAAAGTAAATCCTAAACTTTTTCCTACCACAAGATCTTTCTACTCTTCCACTAACTTTCTTTGTCTAAGTAGCACTCAAGCTCTTTGAAATCTTACAAAGAAATCAAGAAAAGGGTCAAACAGTTCTCAACAATTCTAGGAGTCACTAGTTTAAAAATCTTACCTTCAAAAACTGCCATGATTGATTTGGTGAAGAATTGTTGGTGGCAAAGATGCGAAACTGGAAGTGAAGGCCACGAGGAGCTGGTGCACAAGAGAAGGCAATAATAACCAGCAACACCTCAATGGTGGTGCCCTGGGTAATCACGGCATACAATAATGAAAAATTTCCCAGGGTCTATAGGGACCACTACTAGCATTGTTTTGAGATTGGGGCAGGCCGTATTCTCTTCATCATCGATTTTCTTCATGTCTTTAGGAGTTGGATTCTATGGCTACACAAGCTTCTGGTAAATTTTTCTTTCATATTTCAATTAGTTGTTACCAGAATTTTCTGCAAAATGGGAAATGTCATATAATAAGTAAAAACCACATGGTAACAGAAACACAATTGCACAAAAGATCTAGCTCATGCATCTGACCCCACAAGTAGTACTCCCTCGAATAACCAAGAATCAAGAGGTATAGACATTAGACACCATATTCGTTCAAGCACTAACATACGTAAAGAAACAAGAGTAGCATAGTAATAGCAACAATCTGAATGATGTGCACGAAATCTTGCAGCTATTGTGAAGATTTTAGATGAGAAGCGGTTTTACCGTTTTTTTTTTTTGCACGAGCATGACCAATTAGCATGTACTTGGGCTGACTCATACTACATTGTAAGTTATTTCCATTTCATGTGTTGATGCTGCAGCTTTTTGGTAACAATTATGGGCTTAGTCATTCCATGGAGTTTCACTTTGGCGATACTTGATGGATATTTTATCCTCACTAAGTTCCTTGTACACCAACCAGGGATATTGCGAGTCATCATACTAGGGGACTTGGTAATTGCCACTCCTTGATATAAATATATATGCGAGAATTCATCTTGTAACTAAGTTGATATTCATAGGTTTTATCCATTCTCACACTGGCAGCAGCAAGCTCAACTGTAAGTATTGTTGATCTTCTGCTCAAAGCTGATGTCTCCTTTTGTTCTCCAAGACTCTGTAGCCGATATCAGATTTCAGCAGCAATGGCCTTCTTATCATGGTTTCTTTCGCTGACCTCATCCCTATCAAATCTTTGGATACTTCCTTCCTTGGATGTTGACTGAGTAACTATAAACGTCAAAAGTGCATTAGCCTAGTATATTTAAAGGTTCTGAACAAATTTAGTTTATATCATATGTTTATCAATTATCATACGTTTCTATTAGCTTTCCCGCAACAAAAATATAATGTATAAGATGATGCAGAAAAAATCACACAAAAATATGTTCATGCATGTTAGCCAGCGGTATATTGAAGAATGAAGAAAAGATGTACATTTAAATCGACCAAAGACCTCATATATTGTGGCAATATTGAGGTGAACAACTAATTAGCTCTTCATAGTAGTTTTCTGTAGATGTATCTGTAATTTTGCTCAGGATTGTGAACTTCAGTTGCTCAGAGAGTGCTTGTTAAGAATGTTGCTCTTATGAAACCCATATCATATCTTGATTTGACTTTATACATGAGTGAGTGTATGTGTGTGTGTAACTCTGAAGTAAGGCTTTAATGACTTTGACTTCTTCTAACTTTTCATTCTATTAATAAAGAATGTGCAAGATCTCACAGAGACAGAATACTACATGAAACCATATGAGATGAAAGTCGTGCCTATGACTTGGAGGGAGATCTTTCATCCTTCGAGATTTTTCAAGTAACTTTCAGAAGTGATAATACATTGTATACTTAATTAAAGGAAACAGTGGGTTTTGAAGAGGGTAACCTTTATTTTCTTAGTTGATACCACTTATTCAAGCTCAAACATATTAGTGTTGTAAAAGACATTACCTTAATTTGGACAAAAAAGAGCAATATGGAGAGTATAAATAATACCCTCCATGAAGTCAGCTATTAAATGGTACAATACTCACACACAGAGAGATATATACAACTATACACAAAATCAGAATGCATTGATCTTTTTGAGAATTTGTCTTGCTATTTTACTAGGCATAAAAAACAAGGAAATATACAGCCACAGCCCACACATAAAATATAAAAGACAAAAAGAGCAGCGACTTCAAAGAAATATTTTGCATTTAGATGAGTTACCTCAATGCCTGATATCAAGAGGAGACCACCGAGATTTAGTATCTCTATGATCTTTTAAGATCAAGATTCACCTTCTGAAATTATGTTTGTCGTAGGAAGCAATATCTTCACTTCTCACTGGAAAATCCAGAAAGATCTCTAAACACATAACATTCATCAAAGAATTACAAAGTTGTCACCAAATTTACACCATGAGGGAATTAAAGATCAATATCTGGGAAATCATCACAGCTTAAGTGGAGAATTTAGTGCATTCCAGAGAATCATTGTGCACCAAGCTGCTTCACTTTTTTGATCACATCACAATCTACTTCTACTCCTAGGTTATTTCGTTATGAAGCATTTCTTTCCTCAATTTACTGGCCATTGTTTCATTCCCCTGTTTCACATACCCATCGATGAATGTACTATATATCTTTGAGTCTGGTTCAAACCCTTTCACAACCATCTCTGCCTGAAGCCCTAAAGCCTCTTCTATTTTTCCCTCCCCACACAAACCTTTTACCAAGTTCTCGTAATTCTCCTTCTCCAGAACAGCCTCATGTTTCTTTGCAGCCATCAACCAAAAATCTAATGCTGCAGAAATCTCATTCTTATCACAAAGTGACCTAATAACAACATTAACAGTTGAACTCTTAGGACTAAACCTTCTCCTGCACATATCCTTATACAACAGCATTGCATTAACAATATCTCTGATTTGACAATACCCTTTTATGAGATGCTCAAATGTAATACAAGTAGTCTCCACGCCTTTCATCACCATTTCTCTATAAATTTCCTCAGCCTTCTCAACCTCTCCAGCTCTGCAAAAACCACCAATTATCGTATTATAAGCTATTGAGTCACGTGTCAAACCTTTATCCTCCATCTCCTCCCATACTCTCATTGCATCCTCCATTGTTCCATCCTCACAATATGTAGCCATTAACACATTGAAACTATACATATTCGGCAGACATCCAACTCTTACAAATTCTTCCCACACCTCCTCCACCTTATACACCAACCCCTCTCTATAAAAGCCAACCATAACCACATTCAACGTATTAGTATTTGGAGAAACTCTCTTACGACTTGACTTATGTCTATCCACATTATCAATATCAAGATAAAAAAATTCCCTATACAAATCATAACCAGCAAAACAGCCTTGACTCTTCGAAACAAATTCAATCAAAGAGTTGCAGGTGTTATTTCTTAGAACCACATTTTTCGACTTCAAAATTGCATAAATTTCAAGAGCAAGATCAATCTTTTTTGACTCTATGCAAGCATTGACGAGCAAATCAAACACAAATGGTGCAGAATCACAAGCTCTATATGTTTTGATCAGTGCCTCAAGAATTTCAACAGGGTTTTCGTGCTGATTATCAGAAAAAGCACACATAGCCGATTTTATAACATTTAGGGCATGAGATTTAAGCCTAGAGCGAGAGAGAATGTGAATAACAGTAGCGTAGGAAGAGAGGGAGTGAGAGGAGAGAGAGTGCTGAATGGTGAAGTGAAAGAAGCGGAGAACCAGGTGGGGATTGTTGCGGATTTGAAGTGAAATTTGAGAAAATTGAGATGGGGTGAGGCGATTGTCCTTAGTGGCGGCGAGGAGAGAACGGAGATGGGACCAGCGGGGCTTGGAGCGGTGGTGTTTGAGAATAGAGACTGCGGAGGACACTAAATCAGCATCGGAAAGTGGTGATGAAGAGAATGGGATGGGTTTGGGAAAAAGTGAAGACAAGTAAAGAAATTTGCGGAGATTGATTGAGAAAGCCATGGATGTTACTCTGGAATTTCATCGAACAGAACACAAGCTCCCCATATCGGAAATGTGCTGACAATTGTTGGGCTCTAGATGAACTGCTGAACACTTCAAATCCTTGAAGCTCATCAGAGGAAGGCAGGAAGCATTCATGCGTATGAGCAATCTGAAATTTTGTTTTGTTTTATTATCAATTTTTTTTAGGGTTAATATCTATCATATTTAGCTTTTTTTTTAATACAATTTTTCAAAGGGGTGGACTAAAGTAGACGTGTTCATGGTTCGCGACGCAAACCATCGTGAACCGCCGGTTCGCCGGTTCACCGGTTCAAACCGCCTGTTCCGCAAACCGCCAATTCCCAAACCGGAATCGAACTGTGGGGGTCACGGTTTCGGTTTCGATTCCGAACCGGCGGTTTGGTTTCCGGTTTTTTTAATTTTTTTTTGGGTTCTGCATCTCAGTATCGCGGTACCAGAATGGGTACCGCGGTATCGACTTCCAGGAGGTTCTCAGTACCGTGGTATTTGTTTGGATACCACGATACTCGTATTAATCAATTAAAAAATAATAATAATAGAGTGAATCGGCGGTTTAACCGCCGGTTAAACTGCCGGTTCAGCGGTTTGTATTATTTGAAACCGAAACCGAACCACTTCTCCCCGGTTCCCGGTTTCGGTTTGAACCGGCGGTCAACGGTTCCGTTTCGGTTTGAATCGGCGATTGGGTCAACGGTTCCCGCCCGGTTCAAACCGAACCGATTGAGCACGTCTAGACTAAAGGGACCAACCTATTTTCTAAGGGCACCAAACTCTATTAGTGTGTGGGTAGGACACTCCTTTTTCAAATTGCTATTCAAACTCAATTTTTTGATATTTTTTGATGAAAAACATCCATTGAATAACTGTTTTATCTCGATTCAGGTTTGAATTAAACAGGATGGAGGAATTATTTCAATGTTATAATTTGGCTTCAAAAAAATTTTGTTGTATAATTTATAAACATAGTTGATATTTTAAAGTGAGTTGAGAAATTATACGTAGTTGATATTTTAAAGTGAATTGGATTCTCGAGTTTTCCGACATCTATTTTTCCTTGAAAATGTGTTAGATATGAGTTTGGTTGGTAATCTTGTGAAAAATTTGTAAAAATATAAGTAGCAATCTAATATTTTGTGTTTTTTTTTTTTTTTTTTTTGGTTTAACCACTAAATTGAAAAACAAAAATGCTAAAATTGATATTACCCCCATTTGTTTGAACATTATTTACTGGTCACTTCGTAGAAAAATAAATGTTATTCAATAAATATATATGGAACACAATTACACTACATAATTGTTCATAATTGAAAACCGATTTCTTAAAAAATAAACAAACATGAACAAAAGATATTGACTTTAATTTTTGTTGATAGTCTTTGTACATGAAATAATCCATACAAACTATAACACAATCTCTAATTAAATGAGATCAAAAGCAAATCAAAACTCTGCATCACCCATAAGTTCAAATTTAAATCGTTGTATTCCCACAATAAAATTTAATGATTTATATACAAAATCGCAATTATCCCTTTATTTCAAAATCTATCTATATATATATATATATATATATATATATATATATATATAATAACAATTACCCCCTCAAAATAGAAATGATAAAATTTTCCCGCTCATTTCCACCTCCCAAGAGTAGAAAGACAATATTTATTATTTCATAATTTATAAATTAAAAATTTATTATATTAATTATATATATGGTAATAATATCACCTATGATATTGACAAAATTTTGGAGATTATAATCTATAATGGTATATGAATATTAATATGATCTCATCTAATAAATGTTAATTATAGTTATAATCAAGATTAAAAAATATTTGTTGAATAGATTAAAATAATATAACTATCGAATTTCAAGAATTCTAAATTATCAAAGTAAAAAAATTATGAAAAAGTATCTCTAATGTTGTACCCCACACACATATATATAATGTTGTGTATAGAGAGAGAGAGAGAGAGAGAGAGAGATTTGCAACAGAAACGAGGAAAAAAAATCTGAATTTAAGTTGACTTACTATAATTTTATCCATATGCAA
This sequence comes from Scutellaria galericulata, assembly GCA_946896805.1. NCBI lineage: Eukaryota > Viridiplantae > Streptophyta > Magnoliopsida > Lamiales > Lamiaceae > Scutellaria > Scutellaria galericulata. The sequence continues at coordinate 8,956,127 of OX335788.1, forward strand.
AAATGTGATCCAAATCATTTTATGATTTTTATTATACATATAATTATAAATAGATTTATAAAATTCATGATTTTGTACTCTATATATATATGATTTTTTTTTGTTATGTGGTCTTGATTTATTATTAATCTACAAATACACTACAAATACATGTCAACTACAAGTTTGTAGGTCATTGATTTTTCGCTCGTCTTTTCAAGATAAAGAATCATTTTGATTTTTGTTACAATAACCATTATTTTGACAATTATGACTCATGTTTCTAATGATGTCAACATTATCAATGCATTCAAAAATGTTGTGGGAACTAAAATTTCATTTCTTTAGATCACATGACATTCTTGCATACATAAATAAATAAAAAAGATATTTATAGTTATGAGGACGTCTTCAAAGACAAGATGTAATTTTGCAATATTGTTTTGTTCAAATTTTTAATATATATATATATATATATATCACCTCAATAAATATATAAATCAAGTTACTTAGCATAAATAATTGAACAATATAAATTAACTATTTCTATTTACTATATTCGAAATAAGTATTGAAAAATTATAATAAAAATCACATATTTTTTATTTGACAAGTTTGTCATTTATTATACTAAGTCTAATATATCTTCCATATAACTATACTAATCTAATTTTCACTTTCTAAAGTTGAAATACAAATATTTATTATTTTATAATTTATAAATTATAAATATTGGATTTTGCATAATTCATGTATATATTCATGGTATGAAAATTAGTTTGTATATACATGAAAATTGAGAAAAAACATGATCATATTTGATATGTGATAAATTTAGCATTATTTGTGTATATATGATAATAATATCATGCTAAAAGTTCAAGAAAGTTGTGAATAACAATTTGTACCTTAATGTAAATCATTTTATATATTTACAAAAAACTAGCAAAAATAATATATCATTTTTTTAATGTAAGAATAAATTATGTTTCCTCCATGATTAAAAAGTAAATATAAATATGAAATTTCATTATTATGGTAGCATGAAGTTCATCATTATATGAACAATGATAAAGTATTTTTCCTTTATGTTGTTATATTGTTTCATGTTTTTAGATTTATCAGATTTTAAAATGTTTATCATTCAATATGATTTTTCTAAGAGAAAAAATTTTGATTTTAAGGCATGTGGAAATAAATTATCTAATTTTTTAATGGTATCTTAAATTTAGAAATTTATTTTGGAGTAAAATACAATAATATCATTGTTATTACGTTCAATATGAATAATTTATTGAATATATATTTACATAAGTGTTTTTCTAGGTCACAAAAATAATTAGTAGAGTAGTCAAACAAATGATGAAAATAAGAAATATTCGAAATTGATAAATTATATGGGAAGTAGATATTAAAAAATAACTTAAATGAGCTATATTATTTTTTATGACCAACATTTTTATATCAAAAAATTATTAACACTTGAAATTTATTTGCTACACCACACGGTACCAAATGCGGTTGAAATGTTATTGAAACTTAATTATAATATACAATAATATTATCATTTTACAGTCATTACAAATTTACAATGAATATGGTATGAGCATATATTTGCATAATTTTTTTCCATACTAATTGTGACAAAAAAAAAAAAAAAAAGTTCTAAAGTTATCAGATAATGTATGATAAAAATTCATAAATTATATGGATAGTAAATTAAATTGAAATAACTTTGAAAAACTAGATTATTTATTTTTCATAATCAACATAAAAAAACTACCGACACTTGAAATTTATTTGCTCATACATCATACGGGTATAAAATGAGATTAAAATATTATCGAGAACTTGATTTTTTTTCGTAAATTAATATTTTTACATTAAACTCGAAATATTTAAATTTTATGATCGTGCGTCACACGGATAATAAATTAGATCGAGATTGTTCTAAAAAATTTATTATTTTTCATGTTCAATATTTTCATGTCTATATATAAATTGTAAAATTGATATGTCCGTTCATTCCACGACATTTATACTAGTTTGGTAAACAATAACCATCTATGGGCTATAAAGACAACCTACTGTAGTGGGCCTCCCAATTCATTCTCAAAATCATGCAGTTAACTAAATGAGGCCCATTTTAGCATCCATCTTCCCCATTTGCAATTCTTATTCCTTCTCTCCTTCCTCCTCCATTTCCCCCAAATTCACACACACACACAGAAACACGCACTAGGCCTGCAAAATGTTGCGACAGGGTCCACGGTTCCTCCTTGGCCGAGCTTCTGCCGCCTCGATGAGGTGGAGCCGCCCATTTTCCACCGATCTTCCGGCGGAGACCGCCGGAGACTCCAAGTTCACAGAGGCATGGAAGAAAGTGCTGCCAAATATAGATCCACCAAAGACCCCATCGGCGTACATGGCTCCTCGTCCACCCACCCCATCCACCATTCCCTCCAAACTCACTGTCAATCTAGTTCTTCCTTACGATTCCGTTTTGTCCGCCAAACAGGTACCTATGCTTATCTTATTTATTGTTCACATATATATGCTTATTTATGGCTATCTAGAGATGCAAATATGTGTGTTTATTTTTTATTTATTTCCCCAAGTGAAAGTCTTGATCGTGTTTCCGGGAAAAAATGGTCATTGACCATTTGCGGATATGAAGTGAATTTGTTTTTAAAGATTGTTTGGACTAGTTTCTCAGCTGTTATGTGTACTTATTTCTCTCAAAATTGTTGGTTGATGTAAAATTGTTGAAACCCTTTTGTTGTGGAAGGTATATCTGATGACTGCTGCGAATTTTTATAGACTAAGTTTTTATTTCAGAGCTTCAGAAATTATCATTTGGTTACAATTTCTAATACTATTATTCTTTTTTATGGAGTAATATGAATGATTCCAATGGTGAATGTGGGTTTGCATAATGTGGGTTCTTCAACTGTTGCTCCACTTTGAGTTACAATGCTCGTTTCAAGAACTTAGACGGATTTAAGATTATGAGATTCATATGTACTACAATAGGGAATGACAAATACACATATTTTCGGGATTTTTAACTTTGTTGCTTTCTTTATTCAGTTGCATGGAAAATCATATTATGATTAAATCTGTTCAAATATTTTTTTTGCGCTAATCAGACCTGTTCTCTGTATGCACTTTTAGTAGTTATAGGATTCTCAGTTCTCTACTTATTTCTCATGGACTTACATTTTATGATGAGTTTGTTGGTGAAGTTCCGTTCATTCTTGGAAGAGGATCTGTTAGTATTGCTTTTGTGCTCCTTGATTTGATTTTCTAGATATATGTCTTTGAATATTGCTTATAATTCTCTATCTAGTAACTGTTTGGAGTCCGGACTTCAACTAAAACCTCTATCTAGGGCTAAGAAGTTAGTTGTCGTTGTAGAAATCTAGGGTTGAGAAGTAGCGATTAGTAGTTGAATTATATTTGAATCCAGAGACTTGAGAATACATCCTCATGTCGGAGGAGCTACATGGCTAGATCAGCTGCTCAAGTTGCATGACCTAAAAGTTATTTGGCTTGATCACTAAAACTCAACATCAGTTGAATGTCTACTGATCATAACTTATGGAAGAATTTATTGACTTGACTCTCTCACAGAGTTATACCTAAACTACTAAGTACTAGGCACCCCAATCAATTCTTATGGGATGGTGATATGTGAGAATGAACTGGATTAGAATTTTGATTTCTATGTTCATTCCAAATCTCATTTTGGTATATTTTGTTGCCATGATCTCCTTAGGAATTCCCGTCGCAAAAGTATGTTTTTAATCTTTTTCCCTCTTCTCCATGGTTTTTCCCATTTCCAATTAGCGGGGGTAATGATGAACCAATATCCTTTCTGAGAAAATTATCATCATCTGTAATTCTGTATTCACACTTTGATAAACCTATCCTCATAGATTTGACAAAGGAGTTTGATCATCATATCAATATCTTTATATCAAATTCTTTTGTTTGAGTCTCGATATTTTAGGTTTTGAAATATTTGCTAGTTAAAAAAATAAATATTACAATCATAATTGATTGTTACACCGATAATTTTTATTGCTTTTGGAAAATGTTAAGAAATGTGTGGAGTAACAGGTATAAAAGTATGTTTATTTTTTTTAAAACAACCAATACTTTTATCTGAGTATTCAATAGATTAATACACCGATCCCCTCCTCAACTTTATGGATTGGAATCATGCAATATGAATGTATATTTGTTTCTCATCCATCAGTGATACAAAACATAGAAAACAGTATATTTATATAATCATATTCCTACTCTAATCCCATGTAGATAAACCAACCCCCTCAATATCAGAATTATGCATTACTGCTGAGTTTTTGGAACTTGGAAGTGCTGTTAAATAGAATAATTGCTAATAAGTGTGGACATCTGGAAATTTGCACTGTCAATAACTCACTACAAACTTTCTTATGGAGAAGATGCTTTGAAAAGCTTGTACTTTGTTCAGCAGGCTAAAATTTCAGATGGACCTATGCAGGCTCTATGTTTCCTGTTATCTTTTTATAAAAAACCAATCCCTACATCAACACTCAATGTCATTCAATATACTTATAGGTGCTTGATTTGTATCTGTTCGGTTCTGATCCCATGTATACTGACATGTGGAAGATGTGAACGCTTTTGAAATTTGAGTTATTAATTGTTATAATTATTTTTTACTGAAATATCATCAGACAGGGTATTATTTAATTACGAAAGAAGAGAACATGCTCCTCTTTTTTATTATGGAGTTTTGAATCAGGCATGATGAGTGTACATCTGTTATATATGTCAGGTGGACATGGTGATAGTGCCAGCAACTACTGGACAGATGGGTGTGTTACCTGGCCATGTAGCAACCATTGCGGAGCTAAAACCCGGGGTTTTATCAGTTCATGATGGCAATGACGTGACCAAATATTTTCTAAGCGGTGGGTTTGCTTTTGTTCATGCCAACTCTATTGCAGATATAATTGCTATAGAGGCCACACCAGTGGACCGTTTAGACCCAAATTTGGTTCAGAAAGGGCTTGCTGAGTTTCAACAAAAGCTAAACACAGCATCCACTGATGTTGACAAAGCTGAAGCACAAATCGGAATTGACGTACACAGTGCTCTCAATGCTGCTCTTACCGGTTAAACGCAACCACAGAGAGAGGTGCAGGGTGAGTCTCTTCTCCATTGTTCATCTGTTTGAGTTGAATCTTTTTGTAATACCCATTTGCAGAAGCTTGTTTTCATTCAAATATATCAAGATCTCTGCTATGAAAGGGTTTCTTTGAATAAATTATGATACATACATCTTGGGTTTGATATTTTTTAAAGTACTGATGATGATGATGATAAACTGCATAGCACCGCTCTTTGTAATTTATTTTGTATGAAAATCGCACCGTATATATCATGCAATTCATATTTTGGATGCAAAGCCAAAGAAACGGTATCAAAATATCATATACTAACCCCTAGAGTAGGCCTCGTATGGTTTGCAGGTTGAATTGCTACATGTAGTACCATCAAAGTAGAATAATGTCCTTGTGTGACCAACTATTTACTGAAGAAAGTTCAATAAGATTATGTTTTTCTTTGCATCATCAATCTTTAGCCATCGAAGAAGGAAACCAATTGACATGAAAATGTAGATGCAATTGAAGGTCTTTCCCAGTGGGTTCGTGTTTCTGAAATTAGGCACAAATTTAAATCAGTTGGATGATACACCTTCCTCATATCGGATTAATGGATTTCTGCAATTCGAGCTTGACCTTCAAATCTGATGAGCTGAGAGTAGCACTAACGACGTCGTTTTTATTGGTTTTGTAAGGGTAAGATATATTTATAAAATAGTTTAAAATAAAAGACAAATAACATATTGCTTTAATCATTTTATATACAATAAGGTAGAATACATCGAAAATAATTTTTAAAGTCGTCAACCAAACAAAAATCAATTTAATAAACCTACTTCAAAAAATAATCTATCATTCATATCAAGCATGTATACCTACTTGGGGAGAGAATGGGTGGTGAGACATAATGCAATATATATATAAATTCTATATAATCACCATTCATATCAAGCATAAACAATATATATATATATATATATATATATATATTTTATTTATTTATTTATTTATTTTTTCCATCAATTTTCTGGGCAAAACCTTAAACTAGATGCATTAAGATTTCGATGCACTAACCATTAAGATCAAAAAATTTGCTCAGAACTGCTATAAAACACATGGTAAGCACCAAAAGCTTCAAATAATAGCTTGATTATTACCATCGAAAAGGAGAAGATAAACACACCTATTTCTCCATTTGTTATCACCTTATAGGAGAGACCTTGAGAGACAAAAGACTTTCCAAATATGACATTCTTGAACTGTCATCAGTCATAGGACCAAACACCTCCCAGAAGCGAAGAGTCGCGTCTTCTCCGGCTGAGACCACAGTCACACCATCTGGGCTCTGTCCACTAATCATTTATCAATATTTACTAATTCAGTACACAGCTTAAGTTGCATAAGACATAATAAAATCAAACCTGGTTTAGATGGAGAACTCTAGATCTATAATCCACTGATTCTCCTATTTTTGACATTGAAGGATACCTCCACAAACACAGCCTGTTTTGGCATTCAAAGCCATTTTGATATTCAAAGCCATAGCCATAGCCATGGCCACTTAATATCTCTCTATGATGCCTGTTCCATTGCAGCCCAGATATCTACACACACAACACCATATAACAAATATTAATTACTATTTATGGTAATCAGTAATCATCACTATTAAAAGTAAAAGGATCAATGCTTATAAACTTGCCTGTGCTTTAGTATTGGTGCTACTCATGCAGGTTCCTTTTTGTGTGTTCCATATCTTTATAGAGCCATCGATTGTACCACCTCCTGAGGCTAACACGTTGTAGTCATAAGGGCACCATGCTAGAGCCTTCACTGCTGCTCGATGATGATTAAATCGGTACACATGATGCTTTGGACTCATTTTGCAAACATCCCATAAGTAGATTAGATTGTCATTTCCACCACTTGCTAGTAAGTTGCCACTGCTTGACCATTTCAAACCACAAACTTCACCCTTGTGCACTTTCATTTTGCATACTATACTATTCCTTACTCTCACTAAGGCAGCACAACACATGAAAGAAATGATGTATGTTAGCTTCATCATTCAACTCTAGATTTATGTGATCAATGACTATCTCAAAGCTTGATTTTTACCATCATGATTAATGATTGCACCAGAGCTTCCAGATGTTAATAGATGACTGTTCCAAGCAGTAGATACTACCCTTGTATGGTGACCAAAAAGCCATCTCACCTACATAAAACACATGGAGTGAACTTAGAATCAATGACTTAATTACATACAAATTCACTATTAGGTTGGTCATGAATAGTCTCTTACAGGCTTGAGAGTCTCAGCATCAAAGAGCTGTATTCTTGAACAGCTGTATCCTGTTGCTACTGTTTTTGCATCAGCGGACCAGGATACGCTAGATGGATAGACATTCTCCCTCACTTCTGTTAACAAATCAACGTTATTATTATCTGCATTCCACAAGTACACTTTTGCCCCCAAAGCGACAGCCAGAATGTTTGTTTTCCCCCAATCCATGATGTTAAGATAATAATCATCCTTGATATCAGGTGCATCCAAAACACGAGATTCCCTCTGCATAAAGTCTCATCATCGTAAGGTAATTCAACAGATGATCATCAAAGACATGGAAAAACCAAACAAGATTTTGCAAATTGTATTACATTAGGGAATCGTCTCAACAGTCTACAAGTATGGAGGATCTCTTCATCACTACGTCGCATCTCATCAATGGAAGAGCTTACTTTTCTACTTGATTTGGGGCTTCCTCTAAAAACCATCATTTGAAAAGGCCTTCCTTCAGCACTCAGGGTCAGATTGTTCAATCTCTTCCTATATTCAATCTGCAAAGAAATAGAACAAAATGACTAGCTTAATAATCCCTCCTCAACAATCCAACAAGATCATTGCCTTCCCAACTCTAGAACACTGTACCACTAAACTAACCACATGGTAAATGATATAAAATAAAAAGTATTAATCCCAAAATTTCTCATCAAGGGTGATCATAATTACTTCAAAATTTACCCATCATCGATTGAAACAACTGAAAATGATGCATAAGATCTGATTTTAAGGGCCATTGCATACCCTTCTGAATAACAGAAAGAAAATTTCCAAGAATGCCATAGAATTAATTCAAGAATCAAACCAAAAAAAAAAGAAAAAGAAAAAGAAGGGAACCAACTTTGAACTTAGTCTTGCAGGGTCCTTTGGTTGTCCTATTTGTCAATTCACCATGTGCTTGGTCGAGATCCATCAAGCTCCGATTTGGGATAAACCTATCACCCTAATTAAAAAAGATGATAATAAAAAAATGTCACGATTAACCAACAGCCCAGTAATTATCAGAGAGAAAAAATGAAGAAACTGCATCGAAAAGTTACTGTACCGGAAAATCATATTTCACAGGACTATCGTGAAGGCGATTTGGAGAGTACCAATCGGATTGAAGTCTGTGATCGCTCTGATCATCGTCCATATTGAGTCTACTCTTCAAAATCGCAGCAACAGAAATGCAGTGAATGTGCAACTATTGATGTGAATTTGAATGATGAATATATATGTATATGTGTATGTATAATGTTGAACATGGATCGAAGAGGCGTGTTTAATCTCGCGCCAAAAGATGCAGACGCCATTTCTCTTCTGTGCAACGGCAAGTGGCCGTTTGATTATGTGGGACCGTTGTGAAATATTTGAATTTACTTTTTTTTTTTTCGAAAATCTATGAATTCTACAACTATTATAATAATTCAGTAACAATTGAAAAATTTGTAAGTCCTGACTATACAAAATTTATTAATTATTAAAGAGATATTAATTACTATATGAATTAATAATTTATTAGTTTGCTAATAGTATTACATTAATCATATAAACTGTTAATTGTGTATTCATCATCCACATCAATCAAATAGAAATTCTATCAACTACATTTAACTAGTCTACCAATTCAAGATGCACGAACATGTTGTCTTGTTAGAAATATTGATAAAATTATAGTTTTCATTAGATTTATGTTTATAATAGATGCAATAAAATACAATTATTAAATAGTTCAATATTCAAATATAAATAACAATGAATAAATATCCAAAGTCTAATAAAAAATTAAAATGTCAATTTAAACAATAAAATTTTTTTCTTTGGCAATTCTCATAAATATAAATTTTTTAGATGTAGATATATTTAAAACAAAAGGTAAAAATCCTATATGTTAAAAAATATATCATTTTTAAGGATATCGCAATATTTGTTTTTATTTATTTATATTTGTGTATTATTAAGTGCGCTTTTATTTTTAACTTTCCATTTTAAGGTTTTAGATTTCCATATTTCAAGTTCTCTTCAAAAGAATGATAGTCGGTTGATAAAGTAAAGTTGTCATGTGCATGTAATTGTTGCAGATTTTTTTTAGAAACTGTTGTATTAAGTTGGGATTTTGGGCACTCTTAACATATAAAATTTTATGGAGAAAACTCATTGGTGACAATGTAACAACAATTTACCTTACTTTTGCATTCATGTAAACAATAGAAATACAAACCAAACAGAGGTTAGATTAGCTATCCATTTTGATTTTTTATCAATACTCAATTCAAACATGAAATTAAATTTAATATTCTCCATCAATTTGTTATAAGTTTGTTCCTTCAACAAATCGTCAAGATTTATGACAATATTATGTTCATATTCATACTGAAGTTTTCAAGTGAGACTATTAGAAAGTTAAACTATGTCGAAATATTGACAAATATATGAAAATTCATTGTGGGGGGAGGGTTTGATATAGGGATGTAATTGGAGAATAAATGTTATTTGACATTCTATTATATATGGCAATGTGATGAATTTTTTTTGAAAAAGAATATTTATAAAAAAAATTGTTATATCTAAAAGATATTCTAAATAATTAAGGTTTGTTTTATATAGTCAACATATCTATATCAAAAAATTACAACATTTGAAATTTATATACCATGCATCATGCGGGTTACCAAATGAAATTGAAATATTATCAAAAACTTGATTTTTCCGTGAATTGACATTTTCACATTAAACTCGAAATGTTTAAATTTTATGATCATGCATCACATGGGTATCATATTATATTGAAATTAATCTCAAATAATATAATTATTTTGCCTTCAACATTTTCATATCAAAACATCAAAATAATAATTTTTATATGCCCGTGCATCGCACGGGACCTATATACTAGTTTGTAAAAATATAAGTAGCAATCTAATCTTTTGTGTTTTTTTTGGTTTATCCACTAAATTGAAAAAAAAAAAGCTAAAATCTAAATTATAATTTGATATTACCCCCATTTGTTTGAACATTATTTACTGGTCACTTCGTAGAAAAATAAATGTTATTCCATAAATATATATGGAACACAATTGCACTACATAATTGTTCATAATTGAAAACCGATTTCTTAAAAAATAAACAAACATGGACAAATGATATTGACTTTAATTTTTGTTGATTGTCTTTGTACATGAAATAATCCATAAAAACTATAACACAATCTCTAATTAAATGAGATCAAAAGCAAATCAAAACTCTGCATCACCCATAAGTTCAAAATTAAATCGTTGTATTCCCACAATAAAATTTAATAATTTATATGCAAAATCGCAATTATCCCTTTATTTCGAATTTGGTAAACAATAACCATCTATGGGCTACAAAGACAGCCTACTGTAGTGGGCCTCCCAATTCATTCTCAAAATCATGCAGTTAACTAAATGAGGCCCATTTTAGCATCCATCTTCGCCATTTGCAATTCTTATTCCTTCTCTCCATTTCCCCCAAATTCACACACACACACACACACACACACACACACACAGAGAAACACGTACTTGGCCTGCAAAATGTTGCGACAGGGTCCACGGTTCCTCCTTGGCCGAGCTTCTGCCGCCTCGATGAGGTGGAGCCGCCCATTTTCCACCGATCTTCCGGCGGAGACCGCCGGAGACTCCAAGTTCACAGAGGCATGGAAGAAAGTGCTGCCAAATATAGATCCACCAAAGACCCCATCGGCGTACATGGCTCCTCGTCCACCCACCCCATCCACCATTCCCTCCAAACTCACTGTCAATTTAGTTCTTCCTTACGATTCCGTTTTGTCCGCCAAACAGGTACCTATGCTTATCTTATTTACTTTTCTTATTTATTTTGCATTAATATATGCTTATCTATGGCTATCTGGAGATACACATGTGTATTTTTTTTTTTTTTAAAATATAATTTCTGTTAGTGAAAGTATTGATCGTGTTTCCGGAAGATAGGTTATTGACCATTTCGTATTTGAAGTGAATTTGTTTATGAAGATTGTTTTGGACCAGTTTCTCAGCTGTTATTGGTATTTATTTCTCTCAAAACTGTTGGTTGTGGATGTAAAATTGTTGAAACCCTTTTGTTATGGAAAGTATATCTGAAGAATGCTGCAAGTTTTTATAGACAAGAAAGGGCTGATTTTTCTAAGTTCTTAGCTTCAGAAATTATCATTTCGTTACAATTTCTAATAGATATTCTATTTATGGAGTAAGATGAATGATTCCAATGGCAAATGTGGGTTGTTCAACTGTTGCCCTACCTTGGGTACAATGATTGTTTCAAGAACTTAGACGGATTTAAGTTTATTAGATTCATTTGTATTACAATAGAGAATAACAAATACACATATTTTCAGGATGTTTATCTCTGTTTCTTTCTTTATTTAGTTGCACGAAAATCATGTTATGATTCAATCTGTTCAAATATTTTACTTGCGCTAATCAGATCTGTTATCTGTATGCAGTTTTAGTAGTTCTATTTCTTTGTTTTCTATTTCCATGTTAAGCTGAATATGTTATCTTTTAGAGAAGAAAACTGGCATTCTCAGTTCTCTACTTATTTCTCATGGACTTGCATTTTATGATGAGTTGGAGGGTGAAGCTCTGTTCAGTTTTTGAAAGAGGATCTGCTAGTATTGCTTTTGTGCTCCTGATTTGATTTTCTTGATATATGTCTTTGAATATTACTTATTTACGTGTTATCTAGTTACTGTTTGGAGTTCCGGACTTCAACTAAAATCTCTATCTAGGTCTAAGAAGTTAGCAGTTGTTGGGTTGTGAAGCAGAGATTTGTAGTTGAATTATCTTTGAATCCAGAAACTTGAGAATACATCCTCGTGTCGGAGGAGCTATATGGCTTGATAGGCTGCTCAAGTTGCATGATCTAAAAGTTATTTGGCTTGGTCACTAAAACTCAACATCAGTTGAGTGTCTACTGACCATAACTTATGGTAGAATTTATTTACCTAAACTCTCTCACAGAGTACCCAAACAACTAAGTGCTAGGCACCCGATCAATTCTTATGGGTTGATGATATGTGAAAATGAATTGGATTAGAATTTTCATTTCTATGTTCATTCCAATCACAAAATGGTATACTTTGTTGCTATGATTTCCTTAGGAATTCCTTTCCCAAAAGTATATTATATTTATTAATATATGCTTATTTATGGCTATCTAGAGATACAGATTCATCTTTTCTTTCTTTCTTTCCTTTTTTTTTTTTTAAATATAATTTTCCTAAGTGAAAGTCTTGATCATGTTTGTGGAAGATATATTATTGACCATTTTGGATTTGAAGTGAATTTGTTTGTAAATATTGTTTTGGATTAGTTTCTCAGCTGTTATGTGGTATTATTTCTCTCAACACTGTTGGTTATGGAACTAAAAATTGTTGAAACTTTTTGTTGTGAAAGGTATATCAGAAGAATGCTGCAGGTTTTTATTGACAAAAAATGGCTAATTTTTCTAAATTTTTATTCCAGAGCATTAGAAATTATCATTTGGTTACAATTTTAATACTAATATTCTATTTTATGGAAAAATAAACTTGAATGATTGTGATGATGAATTTGGGTTGACATAATGCTTATTTAATTTTGTCAAGCTCATTATGATATGGGTTGATGTTGTTTCTTCAACTGTTGCCCCACTTTGGGTTACAATGCTTTTCTCTAGAACTTAGATGGATTTAAGTTAATGAGATTCATTTGTATTACAACAGGGGACGAAAAATACACGTTTAGTGTCTTCTGCAGTCTCTATTCTCAAACACCACCGCTCCAAGCCCCGCTGGTCCCATCTCCGTTCTCTCCTTACTAAGGACAATCACCTCACCCCATCTCAATTTTCTCAAATTTCACTTCAAATCCGCAACAATCCCCACCTGGTTCTCCGCTTCTTTCACTTCACCATTCAGCACTCTCTCTCCTCTCACTCCCTCTCTTCCTACGCTACTGTTATTCACATTCTCTCTCGCTCTAGGCTTAAATCTCATGCCCTAAATGTTATAAAATCGGCTATGTGTGCTTTTTCTGATAATCAGCAGGAAAACCCTGTTGCAATTCTTGAGGCACTGATCAAAACATATAGAGCTTGTGATTCTGCACCATTTGTGTTTGATTTGCTCGTCAATGCTTGCATAGAGTTGAAAAAGATTGATCTTGCTCTTGAAATTTATGCAATTTTGAAGTCGAAAAATGTGGTTCTGAGAAATAACACCTGCAACTCTTTGATTGAATTTGTTTCGAAGAGTCGAGGCTGTTTTGCTGGTTATGAATTGTATAGGGAATTTTTTTATCTTGATATTGATAATGTGGATAGAAATAGGTCAAGTCGTAAGAGAGTTTCTCCAAACACGAATACGTTGAATGTGGTTATGGTTGGCTTTTATAGAGATGGGTTGGTGTATAAGGTGGAGGAGGTGTGGGAAGAATTCGTAAGAGTTGGATGTCTGCCGAATATGTATAGTTTCAATGTGTTAATGGCTACATATTGTGAGGATGGAACAATGGAGGATGCAATGAGAGTATGGGAGGAGATGGAGGATAAAGGTTTGACACGTGACTCGATAGCTTATAATACAATAATTGGTGGTTTTTGCAGAGCTGGAGAGGTTGAGAAGGCTGAGGAAATTTATAGAGAAATGGTGATGAAAGGCGTGGAGACTACTTGTATTACATTTGAGCATCTCATAAAGGGGTATTGTCAAATCGGAGATACTGTTAATGCAATGATGTTGTATAAGGATATGTGCAGGAGAAGGTTTAGTCCTAATAGTTCAACTGTTAATGTTGTTATTAGGTCACTTTGTGATAAGAATGAGATTTCTGCAGCATTAGATTTTTGGGTGATGGCTGCAAAGAAGCATGAGTTTGTTCTGGAGAAGGAGAATTACGAGAACTTGGTAAAAGGTTTGTGTGGGGAGGGAAAGATGGAAGAGGCTTTAGGGCTTCAGGCAGAGATGGTTGTGAAAGGGTTTGAGCCAGATTCAAAGATATATAGTACATTCATCGATGGGTATGTGAAACAGGGGAATGAAACAATGGCTAGTAAATTGAGGAAAGAAATGCTTCAGAAAGAAATAATCTAGGAGTAGACGTAGATGTGATATGATCAAAAAAGTGAAGCAGCTTGGTGCTCAATGGTTCATGCACTAATTTTCTCCACTTAAGCTGTGATGATTTCCCACAAATTGATCTTTAATTCCCTCATGGTGTAAGTTTTGTGACAACTTGCGAACTCTCTCTCTCTCTCTCTCTCTCTCTCTCTCTCTCTCTCTCTCTCTCTCTCTCTCTCTCACACACACACACACACAGACACACAGACACAGAAACATGCACTTGGCCTCCAAATTGTTGCAACAGGGTCCACAGTTCCTCCTTAGCCGAGGTTCTGCTGTCTCTGAACTAGTTAGTGTGCACATCAGAAATTTGCACTGTGAATGACTTGATACATATGTAGAAAATATAAAGGATGGAGAAGATGCTTTGAAGAGCTTCTGCTTTGTTCAGAAGACTCTATCTTTGCTATCTTTGAAAACTAACCAATCCTTAAATCATGTATATTCGGTAGTTTGCTGGGTTTTAACTTTTTGAGATCAACACTCAATGACATTAAATACTTATAGGTGCCTGATTTGTTGTTATCTGTTCAGCTCTGGGTATACTGGCATGTCGGTATATGAAAGATGTGGAAGTCTTTGAAATTTGAGTTATTAATTGTTATAATTATTTATTATTGAAATATCATCTGACATGGTATTATTCAATTACGAAAGAAGAGAACATGCTCCTCTTTTTTATTATGGAGTTTTGAATCAGGCATGATGATGAGTGTACATTCTGTTGTATATTTCAGGTGGACATGGTGATAGTGCCAGCAACTACTGGACAGATGGGTGTGTTACCTGGCCATGTAGCAACCATTGCGGAGCTAAAACCCGGGGTTTTATCAGTTCATGATGGCAATGACGTGACCAAATATTTTCTAAGCGGTGGGTTTGCTTTTGTTCATGCCAACTCTATTGCAGATATAATTGCTATAGAGGCCACACCAGTGGACCGTTTAGACCCAAATTTGGTTCAGAAAGGGCTTGCTGAGTTTCAACAAAAGCTAAACACAGCATCCACCGATGTCGACAAAGCTGAAGCACAAATCGGAATTGACGTACACAGTGCTCTCAATGCTGCTCTTACTGGTTAAAAGCCTAACCACAGGTTCAGGGCTTTAGAATAGCCAATTATTCATCTGTTTGAGTTGAATCTTTTTGTACCCATTTGCAGAAGTTTGTTTTCAATCAAATATATCAAGATCTCTGCTATCTAAGGGTTTTTTGAATAAACTCCAACACCATATCTTGGATTTGATATTTTTGAACTATTGATGATGATGATTATGATAATACTCTGTAGCTTATGTTTTTTTACTATTATTATTTTTAATCTTTCTAATGTCTCTCATTTCTGGTGAAACAATCTAATAGTTGATACTTTCTTGCGTATATATGTGCGTTTCACTATTTATTTCATTTACAAACCTTAATGCGTGTTTGTGTTGCAATAATATTCTTTGATGATCATCCATGTAATCCAAGAAATGATCAGACTTAAGATTGTGCGCAAAATAACTATAGTGTCTTTCACAGCTGAAGGATTAATTCTTGTACTATTATGCCAAACTAAGCAACCTCCCATAAATTGATCACTTTAGGTTAGACTTTGTTGATGTGTTGGGTATTTTCAATCTGATTTCAATATGGGTCATTGTTTTCCTGGTCGACACTTATTCGTCATCCTAATCATCCTCCCATTTAATATCATGATATTCTATTTTCAATTTATCATGGATTTCATAATATCACGATATTGGTTCCAAATTTTTTATCCAAATGAATTTCTTTCAGAAACAATATAGTCTAATTCACTGATAAATTTATAAATTTTATATGCAATTAGTTTTTCTTGAATTATTCTCACGAGTGACATTAATTAATGGATGAACATTTATTGTATATAAAATAAAATAATAAATAAGCATAAATGAATTTGTTTGTATATTTGACAAATTTTCAATTTCGACAAAAAAAATAAAAATAACTCAATTTTTATAGTAAGTTGCACTTAGATTTCTTTTCATCAAAGTACCCAAAAAAGAGACTTTATTATATTAAACTCTATTATTTCAAGAGTATAATACAAAACCAAAACATTGACACCATACATGAAACATGCTAAATTCTTTGCTACATCTCGTCTCGTCCTAAGAACAAGACATTCTCCACTCAAATAATATCTCACCTTCCATTACCAATACATTCTACGTGTATAAAACATTATACACATAGTGTCTATCAATTATATTAGAAGATGATAAAATACTACTTGCAATAGAGAGTCCTGAAACACTGCTTAAAACGAGATGGTTATTGAAAAAATATAATAAAAGAAATTAAAATCCACGTAGCATGGAGTCGACAGGGTTGGAAGAGTAGACATACATAGTGTATTCCATAATACTATTCCACGTGTCAGGATCCATGACCAAAGTTGACTTAAACGCGACTCCACGCGCCATGAGATACTTGCCGGTCCCACCTACGATTGCCAGCTCACCCTCCTTAGCAAACGCGACTAGCCTTCCCAACACAGTAATGGTGCTTCCATCGTTGAAGAGGAAGTTCCAATTAACGCTTATTGCAGGCACGTGCAAGTCTGCCATGACGTGGATCCCCTGCACGCGCCCCACTTTCTCCGACTCTATCTCCGGCCCGGCGGTGATGAGGTGGTCCACCACCTGCACGCGGCCGTAGTAGGCGGAGGAGACGGAAGTGATGGATGACTCCGCCACGTTGTACACGCTCTGGTTTTGGCCGCTGACGAAGTCATGGATGAAGAAATGGAGTTTGGTGAGCTTCTCTTCCTCTGCTGGGTTTAGGGTTTTGAGCCATTCTTGACTGTGGGAGGATTCCGGCATGGCGATGATGTGGCGGCTGCCGGCGGCAGCGTAGCCACCTAGCATGGCTGTCATTGTTGAGAAGAGGAGCAAGATTTTTAGTGTGTTTGCCATGGCTCTCTATCTGTCACTTGATGTTTTGGATGGTGTTGTGTGATGGATAGTGGGGGTTTCAAGGATAGGCTATTTATAGATAAAGGAAGTGCTGTAAAAGATTCATATTTGGGTACAAAACATATTCTTGATTTCATTTTTATTTTTATTGTATAAATTTTGAATTGTTTCACTTTATTCTATGAAATTGATGCAATTTAATGTATTTGATAAAATCTAGTCATAGATACCAAACTATGATTCCTCGTTTCATTTTTACTGTATGACCCTTCAATTAATTTGATGTATTTATTGTTCTGGATAAATTCTGATTGTATGTACACATATCATATATCAAACTATGTTTTATCTAATATGATAAAATGTATCAAATTTAAATTTTATATGATAAGATGAAATGATATAAAGTTTATAAAAAAGTGTTAAATTATGTATGATTCGGTTGGGAGAATGTGATTAAGTCTTAATACTTACCGCTCTCTTGTTTTTTCAAATATTATTATTGTTAATCGGTTGAATATGTAAGAAAGACAATATACGTACTATAGGGAATATATTTGATCGAAATGCTGATATATAAGCTTTGACATAAATTTATATTAAAAACAAGAGAGATAATTTAGAGGATCCACATTTAACATCTATATTTGTAAATTTTGTGAATAATATTATTTGTATCACTATCAAAATGCATTAGCATGAAAAGCGAGGGCAGAGGGTGGCATACACTTGTTCATTTGTCAAAAGAAAAGCAGAATAAACATGGACTTCATGCGCCTCATCTCCAACAAGCAATTTCCATGGTTTGTTACATTTTGCTATAATTTATTTTATATTTTATTATCTTTAAAAAAAATAATGTGTTAATTAATAATATCATTTACACACGTAACTTTTAATGATTATTTTTAAAATATCATATGAAACACCCATTAAAATTAAGGATATTTATTGTTTGCCAATTTAGAAAAGACATGTCTAGATCTTTCATCATAAATTAAACTCTTTGCTTATTTAAGGGTATAGGGCTATACACAACCCATAACTTGCTAAACACACCTCATTTTTTAAAAATTATAATTATAAAAAACCTTTTTTAGGATGTGTTTAGTATAATTGGGGTGTGAATAGCCTCACTGTATAAATAAATAAATAAATATATATATATATATATATATATATATATATATAAAACTAGTATAAGGCTCGTGTATTATACGGGATTAAAATAAAAAAATTAAACATAGTAAAATTGAAAAAAAAAATTATTTACATAGGAATATGGTTTTGTGCAAGACATGTCACTTAATTTAGAAGTAAACATAACATAATTTGATTTATATATTATTTAATTGTTGAAATATATGTTGCATTTGTAAAAGAATGTAAATATGTTTTTAATTATTATTTCGAAAAACATATATTGTTATATCTCTTATATTATTCAACTCTAGCTTCCACCATTTTTTAGCTCGTAAAGTAGAATAACTTTCGAATATTTTTTTCAATTAAATCCTTGAAAAATCAAAGTCAAAGTTTCTCTAATTAATTTCATAATTTATTTTAAAACACATATTTACAATAATTATTCAATTTCATTAATTAAAGTTGAACAACCTTTTTTAATCAACCAACTTTTATTTTAGTTTTTATCTCTTTTTTATGTGTTTCTCTCCAACTTTCTTAAATTAGAAATTTCAAATACATTAATAATTATATTTGAAATCTAGCATATGCTATTTTAAAATATAATTGAAATTTTCATATTATACAGTAATGTTTCTTATCAATATTAAATTTAAAGTCATTAATTAGCTATATTTATGACTATTGTATTTAATATTTTATTTATTAAGGATCTTATTTTTAGAAAATTAATGTGAGATAAAAAAAATTCTCCATTTTAATATAGACAAAGCTGGTTTTAGAATAGGAGTAGCTAGTTTAGAAGAATATCCAGCATGAAGCCAATCAAGTTTTGCCCCACGTTTGAAATTAATTCTGATAACCTCAAGATTTTTATTTTAATTAATAGTACGCAACTAATATGTTGAATATAGGTTTGCATGGATCGCGGGCATACATGCATCAAGACTCGAGGTTCGCGTGACCCTTTTGTATTCTTCAATACCTCCATCATTGCAACCAATTCTCAACAACTGTAAACAAATAATAATATATAGATTTGTAATGTCTAGTGAAAACATTTGATGTTTGATTTCTCATATATATATACTGTCGAACTTTTTTATTCTTTTTGAGTTAATTTTAATGCAAAGTTAACTAGCACTTAGCCTTTGTGTTTTGTCACTTTCTTTGTTGCAATACAAATCTTCCTATTATATAAAACAATAATGCCATGACACATGTCGTTCTAGGGATTAAAAAAACTCCGCTCAAACTCTCAATATAATTGGGAAAATATCATTTTAATTTAGCTCTTGTCCAATCTTGATGTAGTAATTGGGAAAAATCCGTCAACAAATGACGGTGAAACGTTGTCGTTTTTGTAGACTGTGATTTTCAGATACAAACCACATCGTTTTTGGCAAGATTACTGACGGAATTTTCGTCGGTAATATTGATAAGTGAAAACGACATCGTTCTTTTTCATATTTAGTGATGGAAATTCCGTCAGTAATTTGGAATTAATAATCCATCGTAAGACCCTAAATTTAGGGAATTTAAAAAAAACATTTTTTTATGAATAATCTCCAATAATCTTAATTTAATTATTGTTTCTAATATATGAATAATCATAATATACCAAAATTTTTAATGTTGTATTATTTTAATTATATGTGCATGATGTATATATGAACTAATTACATATATACATATATATCTCGGTCGCTAGCCAATTTTATCTTAACCTAATTAAGGTATATATTTATCAATTAGATTGTTATCCATCAACCGTAATCTCATTATTTTAGTAATAACACAATTATATACTTATTTATGTCATTCAAACGTTTGATTTTACATATTTGAGAATATTTGATCGAATTAACATGTACATATATCATCGATCGATTTAGCAAGTTTGTGTGTTTGATTGAATT
Organism: Scutellaria galericulata; assembly: GCA_946896805.1. NCBI lineage: Eukaryota > Viridiplantae > Streptophyta > Magnoliopsida > Lamiales > Lamiaceae > Scutellaria > Scutellaria galericulata. The sequence goes on from OX335788.1 coordinate 8,976,745, forward strand.
GAACTCATTTATAAAATTGAATTATTCATATAAGATTGTAAATAGAACTCAAACTATGGTTTTCGAACAAAAGTCGGGGAAAAAAGTTACAAATTTTTTTCGAAAGAGGAATGAGACACTTACCGACGGAATTTCGTTGGTATTTCCGTCGCCAAAGTGCTAAAACAGCACCGTTTTGTGAATATTGTGACAAAATTTTTGTCAATAACTATTTAAAAAAATTTGAAATGTTGCCAATGGAAATAAGTTCCGTCAGTAATTTTAAATAGTAAGACGTCGTTTTTTTTCCCCTAAATTTTTTTGGGTAAATTAAAATGATGTTGTTTTGATCCAGACGGAAATAAAACACCGTTCTTTTCATTAGAATTACCAACGGATATTCCGTTTGTTAATCCGTCGGTAATTCGCAATTAAATTAGGTCGCGAGACCTTTTCTTCCTCGCCTCACTCACTTCTCTCTCTCTCTGCTCTCCCTCCCTCTCTCCTTCTTCCGATGCCGCCACCACCCGTCGCCGTCACCACTGCCTCTCTCTCTCTCCCTCCCTCATTCCCTCCCCTCCGCCACCCACCGTCGCCATCCCATTGCCACCGCCGCCGCCGCCAGCCCTCCCCCACACTGCCCCCTCCCCACTGACCCCCCACCTCCCCACATTGCCCCCAAACTCCCCGCTGCCCATCACATCTCGTCGCCGCCGCCTTCTTCATGGACTGCTGGAATCAAGGTTATGATCTTCTTTTTTTCTTTTTTTGTATTTTATGTTATTTTGTTAATTTTAGTTTATGAAGTTAGTTTAGGTTAATTTAGAGTTTTTATGTTATTTTTGTGTAATTTATGTTAATTAGTATTTTATTTTAAATTTTGATGTTAGTTTATGTTAATTTAATTTTGTCAATTTAGTTTAATTAGGTTAATCTTGTTAGTTAATTTAGTTCATTTAATTAGTTTAACTAGCTTAGTTAGTTGAATTAGTTTAGTTCATTGAACTAGCTATGATTAATTAGTTTAGTTAGTTTAACTATTCCTGTAATTAGTTAGTTTAGTACTTTAGTTAGTTTATAATTATGTTATAATTAGTTGTTAATGATATGAAAAATTATGATTTAATTTGCTATAAAGTTAATTTAATGTTGAATTAGTTAATTAGTTCGAACTTCAATTTTGTGAATTGTATTAAAATATTGATTATATGTAACTCAGTAACTGGTTATATTTAGTATGCTGTTGGGAATTGTATGTTGTTTTTATTGCAGAGATGGAGAGTTGAAAATTTGGTAGATTTGTGCATGCTTCGAAATGCTGCCGAAATTTTGTTAGAATTTAGGGTTAATTAATTATTAGAATTTAGTTTAGTTACAAATTTTGTCAAATAAAAATTAGTTTTTAATTTACTTAAATTAGGTGAATTAATAATGATAGTTTTGTAAATTCCCATTAATTTTTTGTTTAGTTAAATTAGGTGAATTAATTAAGTTAGTTTCATGTTCAGTTTATAAGTATCACTTCGCCGGAATTTGTCGAATTTTTGGGTAGAATTTTCGTTAGAATTTAATATTCTATAATTATTAGAATTTAGGGTTAATTAATTTTTAGAATTTAGATTGGTTTAAATTACGTTTAGTCAGTTTGCAAATATGAAATTTAGTCTTTCTTACTCTTTCATAGTTAGATGGCTGGTAGAGATCGAGTTCCCCGTGAACGAGAAGCATCTCGAGGCGGTCGAGTCAGAGGTCGTCGCCTCCAGGATGTCGATCCGGACTAGAGTACTCTCCACCATTGACCGGCTCTTTCGGTTGTTAGACTGGTGGAGCCCGCTCCACATACGATGTAGGGGGCATGTTTACCGATACATGTGTCCCTACTTCTGACTAGCTCTCATCACAGTAGGGGGCGTCACAGGCGCCTGGTGGTCCCTCTCGCCGGACAATCATATGGGTCGAGTTTGGAGCGTGAGTACACTTTCATTTTTAATTTTTTGTTATTATTTACTAAATTTTGTTTATAACTAACTAAATTCAATTGTGCAGCATAATGTCGTCGCATCAGAGCTCATCTCTTCTGAAGGATGTGTTCGAGAGTTATCTCAATGCAAAGGGTTTCAGCTGGAAGCTTGTCTCGCCAGACACTAAGGCGGTGTACTGAGAGGAGTTCTCGGTAAGTTTATTGTTTAATTTTCTTTAATTTTATGATTATCATTGTGAATTTGTTAAAATAATCAATAAATGTTGTTTTGTTATTTCGAATTATTTTTTTTGCAGAAACAATGTACTTGGGACTCGGCATTGGGCGATAAAATCCGATGCTTGTAGCCAAAGAATGCTGCGACCCGCTACCGTGATATGATCAATGGCTGGAAGAAGAGGTGGTGTTTGAAGGGGAAGCAGCCCATGTGCATGCTGAACTCCACTTGGAAGGGGTTTCTAGACTACTGGGCTGACCCCATTGTGAAGGTGAAGTCCGAGCAGGCTTCGAAAAACCGTTTGAGCGAGCCACTCAGACCGAGTATAGGAGTCGCCAAGCATAAAAGAGGCTCGAGGTCGACTGTGGAGTATATGGAATACCTCATAAGTCATTAATTATTTCGATATTAACATGATTTAAATTAAATTTTTATTAATTATTATTCAATTAATAAAATTTTGTGTAGTCCAAGAAGAAGGGTGCCCGGCGTTGAAGCACGAGCTCTTTAAGAGGCTGCACGTGACCAACGAGGATGGGTCGTACACCGATGGCAGGGCTAAAACAATTGCTATAAGTATTTTCCTTTTATTTTTCCTATTTGAATTATTAAAATAATTTATACTTTGTTATTAGATTTTTTTAATTTGGATCCCCGTTTCAGGAGGCTTTCGATGAAAGGATGTCCCAGCTGAGTTAGCTGGAGGAGGGCTCATCGGAGTTCCACCCCGTTGATTTAGATCGGCTGTACATCGAGACAACTGGTGTGCATAAGGAGCGGGTGTATGGGCTGGGATCAACCGACATGAGGCGATCCCTGACGAGCTGGGCCACCTCTTATGCCATGTCTCCCAATCTGATGTACCTCGATCAGATCGTGCAAAAAGTCAAGGATCGGACAAGTTGTCTGTATAAGGAGAGGCTGACAGCGTATGAGTGCTAGTAGGAGGAGTCTTGGTGCCAGCAGCTCATTGGAGCTCGTCTGATGCTCCTACCGTCGGTGTCCCTTGCCCCAGTTGAGGACGTGGATTCCCATCGTTGGGATGATGATGATGAAGACGACCCCGCTCATTCACTACAAGAAAAATGCATATAGACAATGCCCCTAAGACAAGTGTTTTTTCAAACAACCGTTGTTGTAGCCCAAAAATTCTCTCATAGACAACAGTTTTAACCTACCGTTGTCGTAGACGTTTGAAACCGTTGTCGTAGCTCGAAAATTCATATATTAATTTTATACATATATTCATTATATATATATATATAATTTGAAAATTATATTAATTATTATTAATATAGTCATTAATCATTCAATTATTTATATATATATATACATATATTTATATATCAAAATTGGAAATCAATTTACTTATATTAATAAGTAATGGTACGTACTTTATAAAAGTTAACAAAAAATATGTAATAATAGAAATTAAATTGAAAAATATCAAAAATATATTATAAAATAAAAGACATTGACACATGAGTTGTTTTCTAACGTTGTCGTAGCCTCGTAGAATAGTTTTTTTTTTAACCGAAAATCACCCTACGGGGTGAGGGGTTTAAGCAGACCCTTGTGCATATAAACCCAACAAAAAGTACATAAGAAAGAAAGGAAAAGTAAAGAAAGCAAATAAAACACGGCCGAAATAGGTGGCCTAGATCAGCTGCCGACAGGAGGCAGGATAAAACAACTAGAGTATAAAGATCCATATCCAAAAAGGAAAGAACCGAAGAAGAACAACCAGGAGCATCAAGAGTGAACACCCCCTCGATCCACACGAAAAGACGGCCATCCCAACTGATCAAATCTAGCCAACACCTGGACCCGCCGAGGTAGGACATCTGGAGGAAAGGATCCAACTAACTCAGTCTGACACCCTAAGTTAGCCATAAAATCTGCAACAGAGTTCCCTTCCCGATGAATATGAGTCATCTGAAACTCCAAAGAAGCGAGGAGGTTCCAGATGGAAGTGAATCCTGCACTCTCCAATATCCTGCATCCGAATGTGAAAGAATCTGAACCACCAAGACCGCATCCAACTCTATCCACACTCGATGAAACCCAAGTCTCCTGATGTGATAGAGACCCCTATGAAGTGCCACAAGTTCTGCTGCCAAACAATCAAAAATCGACTCTTGCTCATGAAAAGCAAAGATCACCTCACCTGCATGATCCCGAATCACACCGCCAATCCAGAATAGTTGTCGTACACTAATATTTAAAAAAAAAGTCAAATATTACAATATTTTTTTAAATAAAAGAAGAAATTAATGCTATATATTGTTGAATTAAATTAATGAAATAAACTAATTTTGAGAATTAAATTTTATTTTATTATAAAGAAATTTTAGAAAATATGTACAATAGATTATTAATTTTATAATTAAATATATTAATTTGAAAAATACATTAATGTTATAAATATATTAATTATACATATAATTTGAAATATATATTAATTTTATAAATATATTCATTATATATAATTTGAAAAATATATTAATTTTATAAATATATTCATTATATATATATAATTTAAAAATTATATTAATTATTATTAATATAGTCATTAATCATTCAATTATATATATATATATATATTAATATATTAAAATTGGAAATCAATTACTTATATTAATAAGTAATGGTACTTAATAACAAAACTACGCTCTACGACAACGGTTATTAGATAGAAAACACAACGGTTTAAAACCGTTGTCTATGAGCGAAGTTTTTAGGACCTATGACAACACTAGCTACGACAACGGTTCAAATATAGCTACGACAACGGTTAAAAACCGTTGTCTATGTGCATTTTTCTTATAGTGATTTATAAAACAATTTTTATATTAAACAATTTTCTTTTAATTTGTAATTAAATTTGTTGAATATTTATGATTTTAATTAATTTGGTTTCATTTCGTCCGTTTTATTTATTATTATTAAATAATAATTACACATTTTAATTTTTTATTTATTATTATAATTAAATAAATAGAAAATAAAACCAAGTTATATTAATTTACTGACCGAATTAATAAGTCGGTAAATAAAAAACATAAATCACCGATGGAAATATTCCGTCGGTGAATACAAATCATAACGATGGAGAAATCCGTCGGAAATCGTGGAAAAAAATCGTGGGTTTTCCACATTTTCTTTATTACTTTCCGTCAGTAAAAGAGGTATCGACGGATATTTTTGTCGGAAATACACCGATGGAATTATGTTACCGACGAGGATAATAGCGACAGTTTGTACTGATGGAATTTCCGCCGGCAAAATAGTTACTAACGAAATCCAATTATTTACCGATGGAAATTTCGGTCGGTAATTCGTACGATTTTTGTAGTGTATGCCGCATAAGTAAAAATCCAATAAAAATAATTCAAATTTAAAAAACCCAAAAAGAAGCAAAATTTTTAACCATATGAAAATAATAAAAATTGTTAATCTTATTTTTGAGAGAAAAAAAATGCGAATCTTAAAAAATTAAAAAAATGAAAATTAAGAAACAAATTTTAAAAAAGAAAAGCAAATGGGTAAACCCCGAAATTGAAGAAGATACTTCTATCCGCCACGAGGCAAGTTCTATGCCCATTTGAAGCACGTGTAAATTGCAGAAAACTGATTTGATTTGAAGATGATGTGTTTTCATTTACAAGGGCTACATTTATAGGCAAAGCTACAAGATGCGAATCTACACAAACTAGTAACTAAGAGCATTTACAACAATTACCAAATTTTGAGTTATAGTTATTATCTCTCCTCCACCTATCCTTTTATAACCGCGCGTCGCGTTAAATTAAATAATATCTTCCTTATCTTAACCAACCAGTAGTTAGGGCAAGTAAGAGTCGATCATACGAGGAGTGATGATTAACTATGCCACCTATGTCCAATTCAAGAAACCGAAAGATTGGAGGGGTTTTGAGATTAAAGATCTATCACTAAATTAAATAAAGCAACTCTAGAAAGCAAATTAAATAAGAGATCAGTGAATGCAAATATTCCAGTTAACAGTTCAGTTATCCCCCAATTTCAATTATGTCTTAATCAATGTAACACCTCTCTCAGATTATCATGAAATTATCATCTCTAGTCTAACAACAAGCTCTGTTAAACCGAATCATCTATTAAGATTAGTTAAATTAGGATAAGATCACTAATTAACCCTATTTAATTGAATAACCTAGAACAAGCTCTCTAGATTTAATTCATTAAATGCATTAATCACCAAGACGATAGGATGAACTAGACTCCGAATACACAAGCTCGATTCGATAATCTAGGATTATGCTACCCTAGAGATGCACGACCTCTAGTTTACTACTTATGAAGATTAAATCACAACAATTAGGATTCATGATCTAAAATTCTAGTAATCAATTATCAAACACTTAACCTAGGTGATCAGTCCAAATTAAGTATCAACAATCGAAAACGTTCTGCACAAATAACATAATCAATTCCAATCAAACATCGAGAAGGGGAAACGAAATTAATTAAAACATAAAAGAAATATGGGTTCAAACATCCCTACTAACCGGAATTGAAAGATTAGCCGATCATCCTTGAAAACGAATCCAACATAGTAATTGAGAACTCCATCAAAATTAATCTAAGAAAATAAATTGTATTTCTCTCTAAAACTATTCCTCTCTCTATAATTCCTCACATCCTCCTAATTTCCTACGTGCACAGTGAACTAAGAATGGGGAAAAATAAGTCTTTCTCCTTTTAAACTCTTTCTCTCTTGCCTTGCGTCAACTCCTCCTCTTTCTTGGGCAGAAAGCCACTTAATTAGGACATATTGGCTGGTGGTGAAAATGGGCCCTTCTTTTATCACACCTTTCTTTTAAACTTTTGGCCCAAGTCCTTTCCTTTGTTTTTCAAGTAAAGCCCACTTATTTCCTTCAATTTCCTTTTGCCTCCAAAATCCTCCAAATCTCCTAAAATAATCAAGAAAATAATATTTAAAGTATTTGGAGACACAAATCACATATATGTAGGAAAATAATACATCCAATCAAATAAACGATATTAAAATCTCATATTAAACACCATTAAAATGCACATATTTTCCACGTATCACTCCACCTCAACATTCTATTAATTATAACTCACATTTTTTAACTCCTCCAACCATATCATTGGTTAAACACTATTTAAAATCAAATCACATTTTTGTTTTTATCTCATATTAATTTGATATTATTAAATTTAATTTAACTATTTTTATTATTTCAATGAAGTCCTAAAAACTCAATTTATACATTTTGGAAAATTTATAACCATAAAATATTTATTATAAATTTAAAGAAGTAGTACAACAAATTAAACTAGAACTTAATAAAGTAGTACATTAGATTGAACAATAATTTTAAAGACAATTAATTGAAAATACGGACTAACACATTCTTTGATCATAAAATTTAATAGACTTGATAGACGGCTCTATTTTTACTTGATAGACTTTCATATTTTTTTTAAAATTTAATGAAGTATATATTTAAAAAAGGAATTAAAAAAATCAACCATCATTATTTTATCAAATGGAGATATATAGATAATTAAAGATTCTCTAAAAATTATTATCCAAAATATTGTCAAATACATAAGCTTCATATATTTAAAGATTAAATAATATCCAAAATATAAAAAAAAAAAAAAACAAAAACAAAAAAAGCAAAAGGAAACAGATTTTGGGAGGCCTGCAACGCCTTTTTTAATTTTTTTTGTGGGTTAACATGTGTTAACCCATTTTTCTCTGACAGGTACACAAACATCACCATCAATCTACTCCAATGGCATCTTAGTTATAGTTAAGTAACTATAACCCAAAATTTTGAGCATTGTAAATGCTCTAAGGATTATGTGACAATGAACCTAACTAAAAGATCATTACAAACAATGAAACGTGGGAAAAGGTACAACTACATATGAGATATTTGAGGATACAGTAGCTATAAATGAGATTTTGTAGGCTTCTTGATATTTGAAGTATCTTGAAGCTTATCCTCCTTGATATTATCCAATTCACCCTTAAGTTGGAGCTGAGATTGAAATGTCAATAACACCCAACTTGTTGAGTAGTTTTCGATAAGTATCACCTCTAACTGGTTCGGTGAGAATGTCTGCCAATTGTTCTATAGAGAATATATATGAAGGTGTAATGAGGCCCCTTTGGATATTTTCTTGAACAAAATGACATTCTATCTCGATGTGCTTGGTTCGTTCGTGAAAGACTGGATTTTGCAACTAAGGATCCGAATTCAAACAATTATAAACCTAGAATGTACACAATGTTAAAGTTGTCTATGGATCAAGAAATTATTGTTTGATATTGTGCATCTTTTATTGATAGTCAAGTAATTAATTAATTTAGTTATATAATATAATTATAATTGTTGATTATTGATTGAATAATATGAAATAATTCTTTTGGAATATAGGAATTTGATACACTTTCAAAGCTAATGTAAGCTGAGGTTGAGTTTGATGTTCAAATGTATCGTGTGAAAAACCAAATATTAGTTATTTTAATACACGTTTTATAAATTATTATTATCATTTGAAAATGATAAGTTAAGTATTTATATTTCAGAATTATTGTTTCGAAGACAAAGTGTCTACACTTGATAAGTTGTCTAAAAAGTTTGCTGAAGTTGTCTAAAAAGTGAAGAGAAGAATGGAAGATGAGTTTTGAACTGGGATCAATCAATAGAAGCTAAAGACATTTATTAAGAAGAATTTTTTTTTTATCTATATAATGGATTTGGTTTTGGGGGAGATTATGGAACGTATATTGTTCTTTTTATCGTTTTTTAAAACTAAATCTTTTCAACTCTCCAACTGTTGACACGTAGACAAACAAATGCGATCACTTTCTATCAGCCTTTTAGGCTTCTCTCTTCATTTCCACTCTTAATCTCAGAAGCTACCATGTCTCATTTCCTTTGGAATTATTTATATTTATTTATATGTGGAAAAAAACACCATTAGAGAAGCATTAAATTGCTTAGGATGCAGAGAGTCACCCTCAACCGTTCCAGTACTCTCTTCACCTCTTTCATTCATCAATCTGCAGTGGCTATTAATAAATAAAATAATAGCACCCAAATCTTTCAATCTCTCTCAGTCTCTTCATCTCACATTCGGATGTCAATGGCCAAGATGTAATCCTTCTTGATCAAGGCCAGAGATTTCAAAGTGAGGGAAGCTTTCGCGATACTGAAAAGCGTGGTGGCATGGTGGAAAGAGTTCAAGATCAATAAGCTGTTGGAGGAAGAAGGAATCGATGAAAGGCTTGAGAAGGTGGTCACCAATCATCATATTGTATGCTTAGTTTAATATGAAAAAATATTGACTTTTGATCAGTTGTTCATACTTAATTTTGGATGTGTTTTGATGTCTTTCTCACTTAATTCTTTGTATTTTTAAGGTAAAATATCGTGGTTACAATTAGTGATCCCAGGATGGGTACCCAACAAATTCGAAAGCCTGAATGATGTCGCTCCAATTTTCCCCTGAGTTTTGAATATCTGAAATTAGGGCAAAAAATTATATTGACCCGGATTGATAAACTACATTGAGAGTGGTCTCATGCTCTGAGATGTATAGCTTTGATCTTGGCTTCGTAATCTATAGATAGCTCTATAAATTGATGAGCTATTCAGTGGAAAAATCTTAAAAGAAATATAATCATATTTTGTATACAGTGTAGAACATCTCCTCTTATGTTAGTCGTTTTCTCAATCTCTTCATCTCACCTGTGATACCAAAAGCAGACTCTCCTCATAAAAACTCAATCCTTGCAGAGCTGATAAGTGAGGAGATGACGTCAGCGGGTTGAAGGAGTGGTGGCAGGGCTTACTTTGTGCAAGTGGGCAGAAGAGATTACTTTAGGTTCTTCATTAATTATTTTGTGCAGATGGAGTGATGTGATCCTCCTCAAGTTCTTGAGGAATCAGTGAAGGGCTTGAGAAGGTTGTGTACATCCATAGAGTCGACAAAGAGGGGTGTCTCTTACAATGCTTTTGGAGAGTTTCAATATAAGAAATTATATATGCAACAACACTTTTGCAGATACCTAGAGCCGAGGTTTTGAGGTTTTATTTGAAATTCGGTTGAGCTAATTATCATTTCCTACATTTGTTAGAATATACTTTGCACATGCTATTATTCAATTAATCTATTTTTACATTTAAAATATATACATATTTTCTGGAGGAAAATGCATTGATGCAGTTTGTCGATCTCCATATTGTTCTTCTGACTTGACTATTGGGGACACGTTTAAACGTTAGGTTGAATCATGAGATAGAGAAATTTGTGATTTTGTAACAGTTTGTACTGGGGAAGTAGTTGTATTTGTAGTGAGTTTTTATTTGCAGTTATATTTTCTTTGCAAATCCTTGCACAAAATTAAGATAACCTAATAGTTGAGTTCTAGAGATGTTCTGAATGGGTGAAATAGTTTTGTTTCACACAACAAGCATTGAAGTTTCTCTATTAGTTCCTTATCTTGGTTCATTATTCATATTTTTCTTCATGTTTGGAGTATGGGGGCTTTGATGATTGGGTTCCTCTCTCAGTTGGGTTTTGTTTGAGAAGGGGTGTTAATTGGGAAGTAAGCAAGTTTAAAAATCTTTGTGAACCTTCTAGAATGCTCTAGGAGAGATGCATGGTGGAATATTTGAGATTAGAGGCTATGATTCAAAAATTTTGTAGTTGATGTTGACATACATAGAAAGTATTTACATAAAAAGTCCAATTTGAGAATTATAAATTGATCTGTGCAACGTACGGGCAATCTCCTAGTTTACTTCAAATATTTGGTTGGTTCGTTGTTGAAATGAATTTGAATAAGGATGCACTCAGAATGTTCTATGCAATAGATTTATCTTAATAATTTATAGATATATAATTTCTGTCTTATTTGAACTTTATGAAGTTCTCCACAGGTACATTAAAAATCGAAATGCAATTATTCATATGGTTTATATCATCATTTGTAGGCATGTTATACTTTAATCTAATTCCTACCTAAATAAAAGTTCAATGTAAAGATTAATTCGAGACACGTATCATCTTATAAATATAAAATTATATAAATGACTCTTCATGTGGATATATTAAATATGCATGTAAGTTATCTTCAAAGAAACGTAATATTTATAGAAGAAACTTAATCAAACTCAAGTATTTGTTTAGAAAAATAGATTATTTAAATAATAACTTAATGAAAAATGGCGACTTTAAAAATATTATATAGTTGAACTCAGAATGAATGGAGTTTTTTTTTAAAATCATAAATGATAAAAAAATGAAGTGCTGAATTGAAGAATGAAGGTGACAGAATTTTGTTCCAAATTGAATTAAAACAATGTTTTGAGAGATTATAAGATCCGTGTTGGACAGTTGTTCACATTTGAGTTGATTGATTCAGATAATATGTTCAAATTATCATTTAGTTCTTAGGAGAAATTTTGATTTATTTCTAAATTAATATAGGAATCATATTTGTGAATGTTTTGTTTTATATTAATTATAAATCTAATGTTGATCTTTATATTAGTATACTTATAAAATAATAGTAAATTTTATTAAATAATTTCCCATCATAGATACAATCTAAAAATTATATTATCTTTATTTCTCAAATAGACATTTTTTTAATCATATTTTCTATCTATTACTTATATATATTATCATATTTTCTATCATATATATATATATATATATATATATATATTTTGTAAATACACACACACATACATAAATGCATATTTTTGCTATCTAAAAATACTATGATTTATCTAATACATAAATTGCAAAATAGTAAACATCTTGCAGATATTAAAATACGTAGATAATCATATTATATTTTTATAATTGTTTGCTTATATAAATATATAACAGGTTTAATCTAATTTAAATAAAGGAAAATTGGATAGGGTTTTGTATAATTTAAAACCTAAAAATATTGAATATAAAATAAGTTAATGAATGTGTAATAAATATAAAGAAAATACATGGTATCTAAGAAAATATAATTACTATAAAAAAACTAAAATTTGAGTTCTAAGGTAACTACTAAATACTAAATTTACCATACAATACAACATTAATTTTTGATATTCTGATTTGTACTATATATGAATATGTCAGGCAAATTCTTTCTAATTGCCTTATCTATTATTACAAAATCCTTTTGGTAAATTTTTGATGAAAACAATACAAATATCTTTTTAGTGAGTATTTGTATTTTGCTTTTTGAGTAAATGAATTTATCTTTTATGGATATTTAAATTTTTATATTTTATTATTCAATTTTTTGACTACATCATTGTGTTTGATAATTTATTGAGTTTCAATGTATGAAGTATATACATAATCAATATTAGACAATATGTCAAGTAGTATTAACACCACTATTTTGTGAAAAAATTGGAACATATAAATATGCATGATTATATTTTAAATATTTTATCTTATACCCTTAATATAAAGTTAATCTTAATAATAATATTGTAACCTAAATATTAAATATCAAATATTTTAATTGTATCAAATTACATAATTATATTTTCAATGAATTCTATCCCATGAATCGCATGGGTGAAAAACTATGTTAGGAAATTTATATTTAGATTTTGATGAGACAAAACAATATTGTAATAGGAATTTAGAGTACCCCATTTTTCACACTATTTAAGTGAAATTTAGAATAGTTTTGAGTCTAAAAGTCAGTTTGAAGAGTGGAAAATTTTGAAGTTCAGTAACCAATCAATCTAGAAGGAGGTTTCTGTTAGCAGCCGGATGCCGTAGGAAGAATCGCTACCGAATACAACAGTGGAATATAGTATTCGGATACTATAAGCAGAAGTAATGAAAAGGCCCGACATAAAGAACATAATACAACATATCAACAGAAAGCTGCATTGCTGCAAGGGTTGTAGAAACCACAAGTGTTGCACTATAATCAATGAAGGACAGTAAGAATGAATGAACGTTCTCACACAACAATACAGTACGAGGAAAATCAGTGTTGTCCGAGGTAATGTCACTTCGAAACTCGCTAATAGAAACAAACTGATAAAGCAGTACCGAGAGCCAGTAAGCAATCAATACGTGGAATGACATACTGCAACAAATCTGCAACTTAGTACAACTGCATTAAATAGCTTGGAGTGCAAGACAAGAGAATTAATTACAGATTTTCAGAGGCAATTAATGTGAACTCAAGGACAATTGAGGAGGATTAAAATTCAAATGAAATGTGTCTCTCTTCAACGAACACATTTCTTACACCTATAAATAGAGGAAGACTTGACTGAAGCAACCACTGAACAACCACTGAACAACTGATATATTGAACACATACGCTCTAGTAAGAACAAGCTCTCAAGTTCTCAACACTAAGTTTTCAGCCACTCAACCTCTAAGTGAAGTTGTCGAGCCTTAGAAGCATCCGAACTCAAGAATTATTAAGGCTGCTTCAAACACTAGTTGAAGAAAATCCATATACTTTAACCTTTGTGTTGTCTGCTTAGGTTGTTTTAGTGGTGTCCTCAATTGACAAGATTTAGATCTTTGCTGAGTGTTTAGCCTTAGGAGTTCAAGGCTGTAACTTTGTGTGAGTTCGGGATCCTGTGTGGGCCAGCTTGTTTGATTTAAGCAACCTGTGTGGAAGCTAAATCTTAATAGATGTCGATGAAAACTTGTTAGGTTGACAGATTGTAAGACCGAGTCCTGTAAAACAATCCTGCTTAACGAAGTTCCTCCTCAGAGAAAGAATAGAGTGAACGTAGAAGGATTACACCATATTCGAACCACTATAAGCCTTATGTGTTTACCTTTCTGTTGTAGCATTTCTGTGATCATATTGTACTGCATTCTATATCATTTCATACAATATTTAAAACTTGCTAAAAATCATATTTTGAAAAAGGTTTTCAAAAGAAACTCTATCAAAAAGCTTAAGTTTTTGCTGCATAAGAACGCTGGTACAGTAAGCTATGTTGCATTCTAGCATAGTAAACTATAATGCATTTTGTGCTGTATTTTGCCATAGAATACAACATTGTAAATTCGAAAGATTTTTGAAAATCAATAGAGATTCATTCATTCTCTTCTAAACCTTTGTGCCACTTGGTATCAACAAACTAGTTACATAATGAAAGACAAATGATAAAACTAGATTAAATTAAATTATTTAATATTGTATTCTAAAGTAATTATTATTTTTCTTCTTTTGAGCTTGATTGTGTGAGTAAGAAATTAAAACCACTATTATATAAAAAAAATTATCATACGTACATATCATTCTTGGTTGCAAATCTTCCATACATACCTTAAAGGGTGAAGTCGCGGAAGCGAGTCTAATATTTCCGTCCGAACTTTAAATGCAATCAATTTCCTTAAGTATTGTTATTGCTATTGTTATCAATCATATATCTGCAAAATATAAGGTAAACCACTCTTGCAATCAATTTAGTTCATATATTATGAAAGAATGCGTATAAGAATCCTTAACCAACTATTTTTAATTAGGAGTTTAAAAACTACAATTAAATGATTTATTCCAGCACATACAATTTTAGCAATTATTAATAACACCTTTTAAGCTATATAATATAATAAACTTTATAATTTCATCACCATATTATCGAAACAAAATACACAAATTTTTATATTATTAATGTTTATACTAATATATAAAAAATTTCTTAAAAATAGTAAACTTATTGTATAATAGCTATATGTGAGTTTTTTCATTTAGTGAATTCATGTGCTTTAAGAACTTAAATTTTTAGAAAACTAAAATATGATTACGATGATGATGATCATGATGATGAAGAAGAAGACACAATATAGTAGTTGTACAAAAAATTAAAATATAAATCTTTAACATAATTATATGAGTCGTTGTGGGTGGGATCTGGTACTCGTCGCCCGTGGGCCCATAACCTGGCCTGCCACATCGTGGGCCTGGGTAGTCTAGGATCACAACAAGCTATACGTGCAATGTCTTTAAATTTTTTACCATAATTTTAACTATATATATATCGAGAATGATCAAGAATATTCATGATTCAATTCGATTGATCATTGATTTGTACATAAAATAAATATTTCTAACTAGATTAGCTAGTACTTAGATACAACATGAAACTAAAGCATATCATAGTAAAACAGAGCATTTGGATCCATTCAAAGCAAACAATACTTGTTATTAACATAGTAAAACATTATTTGATCAAAACGAAAAACATCAAATTCATACAACAAAAGAAACCCGTAAAAATCAAACCTTAATTAACCCTGGACAAACCTCCTCATCCGACAAACACCATGAAGCTAAAACATCTTATAATTAAGCAAATTCAACCGATCCGACCGAAGAAGGAGTCACTATATATATAACATACATATAGACACCTGTCTGCGCGTCGGGATTTGTAGAAAGAGTAGATGCCACCAAGACTCCTTTGGCATAACGAAAAACCCCGGTTCCACCAATTACGGGCAAAATCCGAACCTCCTCAAATACGGGTTGCCTTCCCATAATGCCAATGGAGCTTCCATTGTAGTCCCCCCATGAGAAGACCATGTTCATGTTCATATTTGCAGCTGCCTCATTAAAATCCGAATAAGCGTTGGTGCCTTGGTAACGGCCTAGGGGCTGGGACCCGGGATCCGGGCCCACTGTTATGGGGTTGTCGATTATAAGGATCCGCCCGAAAGTGCTGGGTGATTGGGCTGTGATTTCGGCAGAGGCCACTTGGTAGACTGTTTGGTTTTGTGAAGCAGTGTTGAAATCTGCATGGATGTAGATTTGGAGCTTTGTGAGGCTCCCCTCCGCCACCCTTGTTTTGAACCACTCGTCTAGGTACTCAGTCATTTCATCCACGGTGGTGGTGGCGGTGGTGGTGGTAGTCACGACTAACACAACTAAAATGATTGAGTAAAGCATGAAAATGGTTGATTCATTGCCCCTGCCTTTCATTCTCCCTCTATCTCTCTCAGATGTATATTTGATGATGTGTGGAGGGAAGTTCAAGAAATGAGTGGTCATTTATAGGTGATGCTTCATTTTGGGAGATACTCAATTATTCATTCTATAAATAAAATATGAGTATTATATCAAAAAACAAAATATTTGAATAAAATATAATTTCAATTAAAGGTCCATATGTATGGTTCATATCAAGTATTTTCGACTTTTATTATGTTATTCTATCTACATGAAATAGACAAATTCGAAGATAAAAAAAAAAAAAAAATTATCCATTGTATCACTATCAAAATGCATTAGCATGAAAAGCGAGGGCAGAGGGTGGCATACACTTATTCATTTGTCAAAAGAAAAGCAGAATAAGCATGGACTTCATGCGCCTCATCTCCAACAAGCAATTTCCATGGTTTGTTACATTTTGCTATAATTTATTTTATATTTTATTATCTTTAATAAAAATAATGTGTTAATTAATAATATCATTTACACACATAACTTTTAATGATTATTTTTAAAATATCATATGAAACACTCATTAAAACTGAGAATATTTAATGTTTGCCAATTTGGAAAAGACATGTCTAGATCTTTCATGATAAAACTCTTTGCTTATTTAAGGGTAGGGCTATGCACAACCCATAACTTGCTAAACACACCTCATTTTTAAAAAATTATAACTATAAAAAACCTTTTTTAGGATGTATTTAGTATAATTGGGGTGTGGATAGCCTCATTATATATATATATATATATATATATATATATATATATATATATATATATATATATACACAACACAACACTACTATTAACATCTAATAACTACTCGAGTATGTAAAAAAAAAAAACACACACACACATATATATATATATAACTAGTATAAGGCTCGTGTATTATACGGGATTAAAATAAAAAAATTAAACATAGTAAAATTGAAAAAAAAAATTATTTACATAGGAATATGGTTTTGTGCAAGACATGTCACTTAATTTAGAAGTAAACATAACATAATTTGATTTATATATTATTTAATTGTTGAAATATATGTTGCATTTGTAAAAGAATGTAAATATGTTTTTAATTATTATTTCGAAAAACATATATTGTTATATCTCTTATATTATTCAACTCTAGCTTCCACCATTTTTTAGCTCGTAAAGTAGAATAACTTTCGAATATTTTTTTCAATTAAATCCTTGAAAAATCAAAGTCAAAGTTTCTCTAATTAATTTCATAATTTATTTTAAAACACATATTTACAATAATTATTCAATTTCATTAATTAAAGTTGAACAACCTTTTTTAATCAACCAACTTTTATTTTAGTTTTTATCTCTTTTTTATGTGTTTCTCTCCAACTTTCTTAAATTAGAAATTTCAAATACATTAATAATTATATTTGAAATCTAGCATATGCTATTTTAAAATATAATTGAAATTTTCATATTATACAGTAATGTTTCTTATCAATATTAAATTTAAAGTCATTAATTAGCTATATTTATGACTATTGTATTTAATATTTTATTTATTAAGGATCTTATTTTTAGAAAATTAATGTGAGATAAAAAAAATTCTCCATTTTAATATAGACAAAGCTGGTTTTAGAATAGGAGTAGCTAGTTTAGAAGAATATCCAGCATGAAGCCAATCAAGTTTTGCCCCACGTTTGAAATTAATTCTGATAACCTCAAGATTTTTATTTTAATTAATAGTACGCAACTAATATGTTGAATATAGGTTTGCATGGATCGCGGGCATACATGCATCAAGACTCGAGGTTCGCGTGACCCTTTTGTATTCTTCAATACCTCCATCATTGCAACCATCTCAACAAATACATAAATAAACAAATAAATAATATATTGATTTGTAATGTCTAGTGCAAACATTTGAGTTGATTGATTCAGATATATGTTCAAATTATCATCTAGTTCTTAGGAGAAATTTTGATTTATTTCTGAATTAGGTATTTGAATCATATTTGTGAATGTTTTGTTTTATATTAATTATAAATCTCATGTTGATCTTTATATTAGTATACTTTATAAAATAATAGTAAATTTTATTAAATAATTTCCCATCATAGATACAATCTAAAAATTATATTATCTTTATTTCTCAAATACAAATTTTTTTAATCATATTTTCTATCTAATACTTATGTATGCGTATATACACACACGCATACATAAATGCATATTTTGCTATCAAAAAATATTACGATTTATCTAATACATAAATTGCAAAATAGTAAATATCCCACCTATATTAGAATACGTAGATAATAATATTATATTTTTATAATTGTTTACTTATTTAAATATATAACAGGTTTAATCTAATTTTATATAAAGGAAATTTGGATAGGGTTTTGTATAATTTAAAATTTAAAAATTAAAAATATTGAATATAAAATAAGTTAATGAACGTGGTAATAAATATAAAAAATATATATGTTATCTAAGAAAATATAATTACTATAAAAATCGTTTTATGACAATCTAAAATAAAAAAAATTGGGTTCTCAGTTAAGTTGTTAACTGCTAAGTACTAAATTTACTACACAATAAAACATTAATTTTTGATATTCTGATTTGTACTATATATGAATATGTCAGACAAATTCTTTCTAATTGCCTTTTCTATTATTACAAAATCCTTTCGTTAATTTTTTGATGAAAAAAAAAATACAAATATCTTTTTAGTGAGTACTATTTATATACTTCGTAGGATGTATTTTCCTTTTTGAGTAAATGAATTTATCTTTTATGGATATTTAAACTTTTATAGTTTATTATTCAATTTTTTGACTACTTCATTGTGTTTGATAATTTATTGAGTTTCAATATATGAAGTATATACATAATCAATATTAGACAATATGTCAAGTAGTAGTATTAATACCACTATTTTGTGAAAAAATTAGAATAAATAAATATGCATGATTATATTTTTAATATTTTATCTTATTCACTGAATATAAAGTTAATCTTAATAATCATATTGTAACTTAAATATTAAATATTTTAATTGTGTCAAATTACATAATTATATTTCAATGGATTCTATCCCGTTCGATGCACGGGTGAAAATCTAGTTATATTAAGAAAGACAAATGATAAAACAAGATTAAATCAAATTATTTAATATTCTATTCTAAAGTAATTATTATTTTTCATTTTTGTGTCACGCCTCATTTTCTTTTCATAAAATATCAGAGTTATCACACGGGCGTGAAGAAAGAAAAAGTAAAGGACACATACCATAAGCAGAAAGAAGTAGTAGGAGACGACAGAAGAATGAGGTAAGGGACGATGTGAAACATTCACATATCACAAATCGGTCTCAGCCGATATTTTCAACATTTACAGCGGAAATTATCATCAGGATCTCACATCCCAAATATTTACATCCGTTAACACAAAACGTGAATTACTTAAAACATTGTTTGAAAATGTTTGAGAACATCATCATAAAATTTACATATCCAAATATAGCACTTCCTCTCTCCTTCTAGGGTTCATCATGTTCACCATCACCTGTAGTGTGAGTACAGAATAAGGGGTGAGTGCGTGGAATACACTCGTGGGGATAAAATCTGCATCTTATAACATACGAAAAATGCTTATAACAGAAAGATAATAACGATAGAAGAAAATACGTTGTTACTGCACGTAAAATGCATAACAAATATTAGAAATGGTAAGAGACGGATAGGTGCGGGGGTTTCCCGTCTTACCCTATAAAACGGTCTCAATACCGCTGGTGCATTTCAAGAGGACCACCAAACCTCAACAGAGTAGTAGAAGGGGGCAAGGGGCGAATGCATGTATAGAGTGGGCTGCAGCCAGATCATAATATGAGCATGACACATCAATTATATATTCACAGCACTTAGTATTTCTCAATCATGCTTTATAAATAGGGAAAACTGTAAACATATAAAGAGTTAGAAATTACCACCACTTTGTTCGGTGGTTACCACGTGAATAACAAGTACCAAAGAACTTGTATCCCCAAAGCTCAATCCAACAGGTAGCCTACATAAGTTATGACGTTTCTTAGATCCTTAATAAGTATAATTAAAGCTATAAAAGTTCCCGGTGAAAGAAATGATCGTAAAAGTCGTGACGGATCGAGAGACCTAAAGATTTAGGTCAAGAAACGAGAGAGGATGATGAGTTTCAAAGTCTGAGATGATAGAGGATTGAATTTGGGTCGCAACGAAAAAAGAATGAACTCGATCAGAGTTGAAACGAGCCCGAACGGAGCATTTTAAGTTTGAGGGGTATTTTGTAATTTTGGTCAAAGGGTTGACTTTGACCGGGCCCACGACCCTCGGTCAATGACATTTCGTTGGTGACGACTCGATGATGACATATGACGAATGAAATGGAAATCGGATCGAAAACACGGCGTCGCGCGCGCACCCGACTCCCGGCGCCGCGCGTAGCGCGCGCCCAGCGCACCCGGCGCCCGCAACCCACGCGCATCTCGCGCACGGCCGTGTGCGCCCGCGCATGCCCGTGCGCCAGCGTCCAGTGGCGCCACACGGCCTCGGCGCTCCGCGAACGACCGCTCGCGCTCGTGCCAGTGCCCGCGTGCTCGTCACGACAGTTGTCGAGTTTTCTCGGCAGCGTGTGCATACGTCTCGGCAGCTAGGCCTGGCTCGCGCCCAGGCTTCCCGGCGTCGGCCCTGCTCGACTGCCACTCTTTCCGGCGCCACCAGCTGCGGCGGCGCCACCTTATGCCACTGCCACCTCGTCCTCCGGCGAGCCTGCACCGCCGACTACCACCTCTGGCCATCCCTCGCCGGATTCCGGCATGAACAGTGCCGGAAAAACAGCCGCGAAAACCCTTCACCACACACGCATGCAAAACCAACTCCAACCTTTCCAGCTCCGGCCGGCGACTCCCAGTCATCGGTGACCCTGCCCGGACCCCCCGACCGGTGACCTCCTGTCGCCGGCAACCTTTTCTAACTACCCCCTCGCCGGAAACCGGTGGTGAACAGTAGCAGAACCTCCCAAAAAACCCCCTCTTTCTTCCTTCTTCCCCCTCTTTTTCCTTGCTCCGGCCGGTGACTTTCCAATGTTGGTCACCACCCCAAAACCTTCCTAAACTCTTCCCCAACACCCCAACTTGCCCCAGCAAAAGAAAAGAACCAAAATCACCAAGAAATGAGAGAGAAACGGGAGAGAGAAAATGTGACAAAAATAAGGGTTTAGGGTTTGGAGACCGTATTTCGCCATTTTCCGGCGAACGAGAAATCGGAATTAAATTCCGAGACCTATCCTAGATTCATCTCGTCGAGGGCTACGTCGTGTACGAAAATCGGCCGAAACCGATAATGTTGCGATTTTCTAGCCACCGGCGGCGGCGGAGGCAGAAAACTGGAAAGAGAGAGAGAAAGGAGGGTCGAGAGAGAACTTACATTTTGAGCTTGATTGTGTGTAAGAAATATATATATATATATATATATATATATATTTCATCTTTTGGGCCGATTTGGCTCGTTGGCCTAATTGCCCGAGCATGGTTGGGCCGGACTCCAATTTTATAGTCCTGATCAGAGGATTGGACGGCCCGGCTATATCCTATTTTATCGTTTGGCCTATTGGGTTGGGCTGGACCTGGCCAGACGGCCGGAATTGCCAACTCTACACACAGGTAATAAATTAGTTGAAATTTCCAATGAAATTTATTATTTTTTATCCAACATTTTCATATTTAAATATATAAATAATAAAATTTATATACACGGAATTTATGCTATATATATATATATACACACACACCACTATTATATAAAAATATAACCATACGTACATACCGTTTTGGATTGAATTGCATATCTTCCATACATACCTTAAAGGGTGAAGTCGCGGAAGCGAGTCTAAGTTTCCCGTCCGAACTTCAAATGCTATTTTGTTAAGTATTGTTATTGTTATTGGTTATATATTTGAAAAATATAAGGTAAACCACTCTTGCAATCGATATTTTACGAAAGAATGCATATAAGAATATTTAACCAACTATTATTAACTAGGAGTTTAAAAACTACAATTAAATTATTTATTCAAGAACATACAATTTTAGCAATTATTATAAACACTCTTTAAGCTATATAAAAGAATAGACTTTATAATTTCATCATCATATCATCGAAACAAAATACAATAATTTTTATATTATTAACGTTTATACTAATATACAAAAAATTTCGTAAACATAGTAAACTTATTTTATAATAGCTATATGTGGGTTTTTTCATTTAGTGAATTCATGTGTTTTATGTCAAGCCCCATTTTCGTACTTAAAATATCAGAGTTTTCTTTGTCGGCGTGCAAGAAGAAAGGGAACGAGACGTACATTTTAAAACAGAAACCTTGGAAAAACAATAACATACAATTTTACATATACAAATCATCGGCGTCTAGTCGAAATAAAACATTTAAACATAGCAGCGGAACATCATATAGGATCCATAAAGAAAAGAAGTATTGTTTATCTTTTACAAACGTGCACTACAAGAAAAATGCACATAGACAACGCCCCTAAGACAAGTGTTTTTTCAAAAAACTGTTGTCGTAGTCTAAAAAACCGTTGTCGTAGCCCAAAAAATTCTCTCATAGACAACGGTTTTAACTTACCGTTGTCGTAGACGTTTCAAACTGTTGTCGTAGCCTGAAAAATTCTACCATAGACAACAGTTTTAACCTACCGTTGTCATAGCCCGAAAATTCTCTCATAGACAACGGTTTTAACCGTTGTCGTAGACATTTGAAACCATTGTCGTAGCCCGAAAAATTCTCTCATAGACAACGGTTTTAACCTACCGTTGTCGTAGCCCGAAAATTCTCTCATAAACAACGGTTTTAACCGTTGTCGTAGACGTTTGAAACCGTTGTTATAGCCCGAAAAATTCTCTCATAGACAACGGTTTTAACCTACCGTTGTCGTAGACGTTTGAAACCGTTGTCGTAGCTCGAAAAATTCTCTCATAGACAACGGTTTTAACCTACTATTGTCGTAGCTCGAAAATTCATATATTAATTTCAAAAATATATTAATTTTATACATATATTCATTATATATATAATTTGAAAATTATATTAATTATTATTGATATTAGTGGTGCCCACGGTTCGCCGGAAACCGGAACCGGCCGGTTCGAAACCGGCGGTCAAAACCGTGAACCGGCGGTTTAACCGGTGGTTCCGATTAATTTTTTTTTTTTTCATTTTCTGACGAATGGGTTAGCGCCACGTGTCCGTCGGAGCTCCGGCGAAAAGTAGCCGTTGTCGCCGGATTCCGGCGAAAAAGAGCCGTTGCCGCCGGAACCGACGGTTAAACCGGCGGTTCGAAGCCGGTTGGAACCGGCGCGGGTTTTTTTTAAAAAAAAGTTACCGTTGGGACACGTGTCACGCCAGGATCACTCGACCGTTGGAGATCAACGGTCGAGATTTAAGAACCGTTGTAAACCGGCGGTTCGAACCGGCCGGTTTGAACCTCCGGTTCCGGCGAATTTTTTTTTTTTTTAAAATTTCTATAAATACCCTCCTCCCCCCATTCAATCCTCACACGATTCCAACACTTCTCTCTCAATTCTCTCTCAATTCGAAAGTTGAAATTCAATTCTCAATTCTAAAGTTTCAATTCTCAAGTTTTTTTTTTCAATTCTCAATTTACGATTCATTCGAAAATGTCTCGAAGAGGTTCTTCTTCCGCCGGTTCTTCTCACCGAGGAAAGACACCGATGCCTCCACCACGAGATGTTGAAGTCGATGATCTTATCGATCAATACACTCCCCACTCTCATTGGAGTGAGGAGTACGCCAATTTGGAGGAGGCTCTCGGACCTTCGACCGCCGCCGACTTTGCCGAAGTGGAGGAAGAGCAGGAGCAACCGGAGGCCTGTCCAACTCAAGAGAGTGACACACGTAGCCGAACCACTTCGACACTTCGAAGTGATATTTTCTCCATACATTTTAAAAAGGAGAAAGTATCAAATTCGAACGTGGACTTCACGGTGACGTGCAACTACTGTGGAAAGAGCTACAAGTTCAAGGCCGGAGGGGGCTACGGAACGTTCAACAACCACATCATCAAGAAACATCCGGATAAGATGGGTAATGACCGTTCTCAAACCCATCTTCCTCGACAAAATGCCGGTTCCAGTGGGGGGACCGGAGGTAACGACCCTAACTTCCTTCATAAATTTAGTCAATTAACTCATAGGAAAGGAATGGCCGAATTGATTGCTAAAAAACATCTTCCTTTTCAATTTCCAACTGACGATGATTATGAAGAATTTACTTGTGAAGTTTTTCAACCCGCTAGTAGAAGAATATCTAGGAATACCGTCACACGTGACATAGAAAAAATTGTAGGTGAATATAAATATGCTTTAATTGGAGAACTAAAAAATTTAACACAACGAGTATCTATTTGTTGTGATGTGTGGAAAGATCCTTACGGAAACCATGATTATTTAGGAGTAACGTGCCATTGGATAGATAATGCATGGAACATGCAAAAACGATTAATTGCCTATGTCGAATTTGATGAAAGACATAGTTCTGTAGCAATTGCTAGAAAAATAATAAAAATTGTTAATGATTATGATATAGTTACAAAAATATTTTCGATTGGTTATGATAATGCCGCTCCTAACACCGCTAGTATACCCACATTAATGGAATTTTTTAGGCCTCCAATAGATGGTAGACTTTTTCATATTCATTGTGTACCCCATTGTTTGAATTTGTGTGTACAAGATGGATTAACCGCTTTGCATGATAAAATCTCACCTATTACGGATGCAATTCATGAAATTGCTAAATCAACACAATGGCATAAAAAATGGGCAAGATTTTGTAAAAATAATGGAATGGAAGTTAAAAAATTTATATTGGACGTAAAACATAGATGGAATTCAACTTATTATATGTTTCAAGATTCTTATAATTATAAAGAATTGCTAATTTAATTTTATAAAGAAAACCCACATGAATTGATATATTTGAATAGCAACTCTTGGGATGCATGCATTAATTTAATAGCTCTTTTAAAAAATTTTGAAGAAGCCACTAGAGAATTAAGTGGCACTTATTATCCTACTTCTCCATTAGCCTTAGATAATTGTGTTAAAATTGCTTTAATTTTGAATGAATATTGTGCATGTCCTATTATAGGTGACACTATTATAGCAATTAAAGCAAAATGGTTAAAATATTTTCACGAACTTCCCGATATATTTTTAATAGCTAAATTATTAGATCCTAGGATTAGAGAAGATGGTCTAATGGAATTATTACGCATGTATTATAGTGTTTTGTTCCCCCATTTTTTGTTATCTGATTATGATGCAGTTGACTATGTTCCAAATTATGTAGAAGTTGCAACTAGAGCTAAAAAGTATTTGTATGATTTATTTAAAGAATATAAAACCTCATTAGGGGATGATTGTGGGGATAATTTAGGTGCTCAAAATGTAGGTGATAGTAGTAGTTCTTCACATAATCCATATAATGTTAGTGGTCTTAATGCATTTTATGATTTTTATGATAACCGAACACAAAAAAGAGCTAGGGGGTCTAATCCCACACAAGAATTAGATACATATTTAAGTTGTACATTTGAATTTATTTCTTTTGAAAACTCTGTGGGTCTTTTGAAGTGGTGGTAAAAGAGGATCAACACTTATCCTATTTTAAGTCATATTGCAAAGGAGATTTTTGCAAGTCCCGCCTCCAACGTTTCCGTCGAGTGCGCATTCTCCAAAGGACGACATATGTTGAATCCAAAAAGGGCAAGATTGACCGTAGAGAATGTTCAAAACATTACTCTACTTGAAGATTGGCTTCGAGCAAAGAAACGTTAACAACATCTAGATTTATCTGTCTTTGATGACGATGGCCCCGACGAGTATGGCTACGATTCCAACACATCCTCCTCCACCGGAACTAATGGGTAAGTTTGAGGTAAGAGAACTACGTGAGCTTTGATTCCCTAATTCAATTTAGGGATACGTAGGCAATTTCATTCTAACTTTGATATTCACTTTCAAACTTAGAATGAAATTCAAGCTCTTTCATTTTTTTTTTACTTCTCTTAATTGTAATGAGCAAAGAATGTTGTGTGGTAGATGATGTGTCTCAAAGAAAGGAGGAGATAATAAGATGTGTCTTAGATGCACGTCTTATTATGTCCTCCTTTCTTTGAGACATATCATCTACCACACAACATTCTTTGCTCATTACAATTAAGAGAAGTAAGAACTAAGAACTACGTGGGCTTTGATTCTCTAATTCAATTTAGGGATACGTATGCAATTTTATTCTATATCAAACTTAGAATGAAACTCAAGCTATTTCATTTTTTTCCTCTTTCAATTTGTAAGTTGTAATTATTTTTTATGTTTGTAAGTTGTAATTTTTTTAAATTCAAACTTAGAAGTTTGTTGTTTGTAAGTTGTAATAATTTTTTTTTAATTCAAACTTAGTGTTTTATACTTTTGAAGTTGTATATTTTTTAACATATAAATACATTGTTTAGTAAAAAAAAAAAAAAAAAACCCGGAAAAACCGGCGGTTGAACCGCCGGTTACAAACCGGAACCGGAACCGAACATACCCCGGTTCGGTTCTGGTTTGACCCCTGCCGGTTTTCTGAACCGCCGGTTCGGAACCGGAACTGGCGGTTTATACGAACCGGGCACCACTAATTGATATAGTCATTAATCATTCAATTATTTATATATATATATATACATATATTAATATATCAAAATTGGAAATCAATTACTTATATTAATAAGTAATGGTACGTACTTTGTAAAAGTTAACAAAAAGTATGTAATAATAAAAATTAAATTGAAAAATATCAAAAATATATTAATTTTATAAATATATTCATTATATATATAATTTGAAAATTATATTAATTATTATTAATATAGTCATTAATCATTCAATTATATATATATATATTAATATATCAAAATTGGAAATCAATTACTTATATTAAATAAGTAATGGTACTTTATAAAAGTTAACAAACAATATGTAATAATAGAAAATTGAAAAATATCAAAAATATATTATAAAAGAAATATATGCAAGACATTATCACATGAGGCATCAATGGTCTAGTGGTTAGAATACTACCGGGCCTCCCAGGTTCGAATCTCACGCAATGCATAATATTGATTATGATGATGTCATACTTAGGATGATGTGTCATCCCTAGGATGACTTGTGTGATGATGTGGCCTGACGTGTGCGATGATGTGGCAAGCTTACGTGGTAAAATATTGTTTTATTTTATTTTGCTGAATACGACAACGGTTATTAGATAGAAACACAACGGTTTCAAACCGTTGTCGTTTTACTCAACGACAACGGTTTAAAACCGTTGTCGTAGATAGCTAAGACAACGGTTAAAAAACGTCGTAGGCTCTATGACAATGGTTAATAACAACACTACGCTCTACGACAACGGTTATTAGATAGAAAACACAACGGTTTAAAACCGTTGTCGTAGATAGCTACGACAACGGTTAAAAACCGTTGTCTATGAGTGAAATTTTCAGGACCTACGACAACACTAGCTACGATAACGGTTCAAATATAGCTACGACAAAGGTTAAAAACCGTTGTCTATGTGCATTTTTCTTGTTGTGGTGTAATATTAAAATATCATTTCGACAACAAGTTTTGAAAAACAAAAAGAAATAACATGATATGAAATCATCCTCTCTATGTATCTTGACTCTCGTCATTTCCTGTATAGTGAATACATATGGGGGTGAGTGCGTTGAATACACTCGTGTCAATAATTTCCATATTTTAACGTTGATTAAGTAGTTTGAACATTTACAAATACAACAATTAGACACAGCATGTACAATACATAGCACATAACATAAGAGCACACAACTCTAAATAGCTACGGGAGCAGCCCGTCTTATCTTACATGTATGAAGAAATGGGTAAGACACGATTGTTACGGTTTTCATACCGTTGGTGCTTTTAATGGGCCACCAGTCCGATTGTCTTATCCTACATGCATGCAGAAATGGGTAAGAGACGATTGTTACGGTTTTTATACCGTTGATGCTTTTAATGGGCCATCAGTCCGATGGTGCTTTTATGGGCACCAGTCCATAGATAACGTGATTTTGGACTTCGGTCCATATTTATCATATTCATAACATATGCATGAACAAATAAAAATACAGCACATAATCCAAGGCACATAGGGTTCAACAAATTCATAGCAATTAATAGCATTCTAATAATATTAAGTTTACATGCATGCGTTCGTTCATCATCACTATATATTAAATATAGAAATGTAAAGCATTCAGGGATTAGAAGTTACTCCCACCTTGTTCGGTGGTATCTACGTGTAAAATCAAGCTCTAAAGTTATCAAGTTCTACAGAGTTCGTTCCGATTGAGAGTCTACATCGGTAAAGAGTTTTCTTAGTTACATTAATTACGTATACTTAAATAAATAAACTCTCTCAAGAGGAAACAATAGAGAAAAGGGATCGAAAGAAGATTTAGAGGTCATGAGGTCAAAAAGGGATCGATGAGGGTTCGATAGGAGAAAGAACGAGCTAAAACGGATGAGAAACGAGCTCAAACGGAGCGTTTGAAGGTGTAGGGGCGTTTTCGTAATTATCAGAAAAGGTTTGACTTTGACCGAGATCCCTGACTCCCGGCCAATGACTTCACGTCATTGGTGACACGACGCATTCACACGATGCGGACTGACGCACACGGCATGCCTCGTCGCTGCCCGACGCGCAAATGGCGCGCACATAACGCACCAACTACTCTCCCGGCGCGCGCAACATCCCCGTCGCGCGCGCAGCACCCCTGACGTGCACACAAGCGCCCCCGTCGCGCACACCAGCAACCCAACAACAATAGTGGCACTGCAAGCACCACTCCCAAACCCCCCAACTCCAGCCGACGACTTCCAGTTGCCGGCAACTTCACACCACCCCCCTAGACCTCGCCAGCGCATCCGTTGCGCCGGCCGACACACCTAGCACGACGCCACCACACATGGTGGTGCCCCCAAGCACACACACGCAAACCCGTCACCGGCCACACCCCGACCCCCTCCTCGTCACCACCAGCGAACACGGCGACACTGCACAGCACCGCCCCTAACACACACACACACCTGCAAACACACACAATACACACTGACACGCCGCCGGTGCACCTCGCGCCGGCCACCACGACGCACGGTGGTGCTTCCAGCGCCGCCCTCGACACCACCCAACCAAACACAGACCTGCGATAGAGAAGAGAGATCGACTGGAGAGAGAAAGCAGCAAGGAGAGAAGAGAGAGAAAGAGAGAAAGAGAGAGGAGAGAGAAAGAGGGTTTACCGGAGTTTGACCGACCATTTTCCAGCGAATGAGCCGTCGAAATTCAAAACCGAACCCGGATCTGGAACGGGCTTGGTGAAGACTATAAGCTGTGTGAAAATCGGCCGAAGTCGAGAAAAAAAAAGATTCCGACACCGACGGTGGTGCAGCGGTGGCCGGCCGGCTGGAAAAATCAGAAGAGAGAGACGAGAGAGAAGAGATATCTTACTTTTTGACTTTTCGTTCGAATTATTACTGTTTTACGATTCGTTTCGTATTATAAATACATTTTTTCGAAATACTGTACTATTCATCGAAAATATCTCGTTTCCGATTCTTTGTATTCGTTGTATTCTTCGTGATTTGAGTTACGGTTCTCCGATTGACCTCAAATTCATTTCCATCTTCTCGTTTTTCGATTACGAACCTTATGATAAAATTATAATCTATGCTTTTCGATTGAATTATACCACCGATTAATTAAACATGTATTTTATCGTTTTTCTCTAACGCACATAATTAAATCAAACAATTAATGGTTTAATTATTTAATTAATCAATTATGCGTCGTTTTTGTCCTAGGCGCTGCACTTTAAGAACTTAAATTTTTAGAATACTAAAATATGCAAAACTAGATGATGATGATAAGAACAACACCACAATATACAAAAAATTAAAATATAGATCTTTTACATAATTATGTGAGTCGTTGTGGGCGGGATTTGATACTCGTCGCCTGTCGGCCCATGTACCTGGCCTACCACATCTTATATGGGCTTGGGTAGTCTAGGATCATAATTAGGGGTGGGGAAAATTATCGAAATACTGGGTATACCGTATCGAAAAAATATCGAAAATATCAAAAATTTCGGTACGGTATGATATCATACCAAAAATTTCGGTACGGAACCGAAAATATTAATATTATTTAAAAAATATAATATTTTTCATTTTGGTATACCGGTACTTTCGGTTTACCGAAGTTTCGGTATATAATTTTCATTTTGGTATAATGTTATTTTCGGTATACTGAAGTATGGTATATATTTTTCATTTCGGTATAACGGTATTTTCGATATACCAAAAAAATTCGGTAGACCAAAAATTTACGTATGAAATGGTATAGCTTCTATAATACTGAATTTTGGTATATTGAAATTTTTGGTACGGTAACGGTATGAAATTTTTCATATCGAAAATTTCGGTACTGTATTCGGTATGAGATTTTTGGTACAGTATACTGTACCGACCCACCTACCCCTAATCATAACAAGCTATACATGCAGTGTCTCTAAATTTTGTACCATGATTTTAACTATATACATATCGAGAATGATCAAGAATATTCATGATTCGATTCGATTCAATTGATCATTGGTTTGTACAGAAAATAAATATTTATAACTAGCTTAGTTAGTACTTAGATAAAATATGAAACTAAAGCATATCATAGTAAAACAGAGCATTTGGATCCATTCAAAGTAAACAATACTTGTTATTAACATAGTAAAACATTATTTGATCAAAATGAAAAGCATCAAATTCATACAACGAAAGAAACCCATAAAAATCAAACCTTAATTAATCCTAGAGAAACCTCCTCATCCAATAAACACCATGAAGCTAAAACATCTTATAATTAAGCTGATTGAACCGATTAGACTGAAGAAGGAGTCAATATATATATATATATATATATATATATAACATACAAATAGACACCTGTCTGCACGTCGGGATTTGTAGAAAGAGTAGATGCCACCAAGACTCCTTTGGCATAACGAAAAACCCCGGTTCCACCAATTACAGACAAAATCCAAACCTCCTCGTAAATGGGCTGTCTTCCCATAATGCCAATGTAGTCCCCCCATGAAAAGACCATGTTCATGTTCATATTTGCAGCTGCCTCATTAAAATCCAAATAAGTGTTGGTGCCTTGGTAGCAGCCCAAGGGCTAGCACCCAGGATCCAAGCCCACTGTTCTGGGGTTGTGGATTATAAGGATCCGCCCGAAAGTGCTGGGTGATTGGGCTGTGATTTCGGCAGAGACCACTTGGTAGACTGTTTGGTTTTGTGAAGCAGTGTTGAAATCTGCATGGATGTAGATTTGGAGCTTTGTGAGGCTCCCCTCCGCTGCCCTTGTTCTGAACCACTCGTCTAGGGACTCAGTCATTTCATCTACGGTAGTGGTCACGATTAATAAAGGTAAAATGATTGAGTAAAGCATAAAAATGGTTGATTCATTACCCATGCCTTTCATTCTCTCTCTCTAGGATGTATATTTGATGATGTGTGGAGGGAAGTTCAAGAAATAAGTGGTTATTTATAGGTGAAGCTTCATTTTGTTTTCAAATTATTTAGATCAATGGATTTTAAATATGTGTTAATACAATAATAAAGTGGAAACCCTCATTCTTAACCACTTTAATTTACCAACATTCTTTTTTGTTAAAGGTTTATAAATTATTCTTTGTTAGCCAAGAGAACATTTTTTTGTCCCATTATATCCTTTTAGCATTGAGATTTCTATTTTCTTTTATTTGTTTCTTATCCCTCCCTCATATCTAATTCATATATTCCTTCTATTGACAACACAATATTCTCCATCCAAAAAATATTTTCCGATGTATCGACTTGGCTACGGTGAGCGATGGCGGCTGGGAAGGCTCCGTAAGGTTCAATGCCCTCCCCCACCTTTTTTTTTTCTTGTTTTTCCATTACCTTTTAATTATTCTTCTTAAGTTTGTGTATGGCGGTTGTTTAAATTTCAGTCCACCCCTTTTTTTCTTTCTTTGTCCTCTTTAATTCTTTAATTTTTCAATCACTTTCTTCTCCAACTATTATTGCATTTGATTTCATTACAAAATCAAAGATCACTTTAATTCAATTCATTCTTCCATTTTTTTTTTGATTCAAAAAAATGCATTCTTAAATAAAGTT
The DNA here is from genome assembly GCA_946896805.1 of Scutellaria galericulata. Classification (NCBI taxonomy): domain Eukaryota; kingdom Viridiplantae; phylum Streptophyta; class Magnoliopsida; order Lamiales; family Lamiaceae; genus Scutellaria; species Scutellaria galericulata. The sequence continues at coordinate 9,009,282 of OX335788.1, forward strand.
ATGGTTTTTTATGGAATGTATGTTCATGATAATTTAATAACTTATGTTGATACAAATTATTATATAATGCTATGAGATGCTTATAAATTAATGATTTCAGGTTGGTACGAGCTGAAATATTGATTGGTAAAAATTTTGAAATTATGGTACGAGTAGAAGTATTTGTAGGTACGAACTACTAATTGTTGGTATAGGTTGAAGTATATATCGGTACAATTTAATTACATGGTAGTACGGGCTGAAGTATACATCAGTACAGAGGTAATTATATGGTGGTACGAGCTAAACTATAGGTTGATACGAGTTTAATTATATCGTGGTACGACCTAACAAAAGGTTGGTGCGGACTTAATATATGATGGTATAGACTTAATTATATGGTGGTACATGTTGAATTATAGGTTGCTACGAGCTTTATCATTTATCTGAATTGATTTTTAAATATTTATCTTAGTTGATTACTTATTTGGTGTACTATTTTCTCATTCATTATTTGATGTTTTTGCATATATACATAATAGGACGGACATGTGGTTATTGGGAAGGAGATGAATATAAAGGTAACATGTCCGACCATATCATATTGTCACTAGCGCATAAGAGGATTACTTGTACAAACAACATTGAACGTCTTAGTACGCCTACAAACGATCGTGTTGGTGAATCATATGTTACTCCATGCAAGACAAAGGGGGGAAAGACACTACAACATATATGGAGAAATATGACACAACAAGAAAAGTTGCTCAACACCCTAAACTGAGGTCCTTCATGATGAAACTCGTTGATCGAACAATTGGGTTTAGATGATGATGTTTGTTGCATTTTGATTTGTTGAATGACTGAAATTGTGTTGTATGATTTGTTGTTATTGTGAATGTTAGTTATTATGGACCAATTTTTTTTTTAAACAAATTGTATATTTTGTTGTTATTTTAAGTGTTAGACAATTGGATTTGACTGTGTTATTATTTTAAAACTCAACTAAAATTTAAGCCCGTACTAACCAATAATATAGCCCTCACCAACAATAGTTTAGCCCGTACCAACAATAATTCAACTCATATCAATAAATATTATAACATGTACCAACAAATATTATAACTCGTACCATCAATAATTCAGTTTGTATCAATAAAGATTATAAACCTACCAACAATAATTTAGCCTGTAGTAACAAATACTATATCTCATACCACCAATTATTCAGCATATACCAACAAGTAGTATAACCCGTTCAAATTATTATTTTGCTCATATCAACAAATATTATAACTCGTACCACTAATAATTAATCTCGTACCAACAAATTGTATAGCTCGTACCAATAAATATTGTAGCCTGTACCAACAAATATTATATCCCATACCAACCATAATTCAACTCGTACCAATAAATGTTATAGTCTGTACCAACAATAATTCAGCTGGTACCAACAATAATTCTTTATTCTAATTTTGTTTAACAAAATGTGAAGCAAGGTTAATACACATGATCACTTTTAAAAGATCAACCTCCAAAACATTCTAAAAGATGTTAAAATATGGAAATATTTACATGTTTGATCAACAACGACTACTTCACTTAAAATTACAAGACTAATTGAAATTTATTTGTCCTTATCATGTGGTAAGGTTACTTGTGCAACGAATTCCAAGTATTGTGTTGAGGCGCTTTCTTCTATTATCTTGAAATTTGCAATATAGTTTATAATACAGCTTACGATCCCCACTTATGTTCTTCAAGACTTCTGCAACCGGGCCACTTGCAATAAGTCAAATTCTCTTTAAACATTTTAACTCATATGAACAAATAATCATTCTTGTACATGAATTGTAAAACTAGGAAAAGTTTGACCATTATTTTATCTAAGGCAGAAAGTTCATGATGAATGAAAATAATAAATTGCAAGAACCAAAAAATATTGTATGTGTCTATGACAGTCTATGCTCCATGAGCCTTGAAAGTCCTAAGATACACCAGTGCGATGTTGAAATCTTTGAATGTAGAACAACAGTAAAACTAGATTTTCCACAACTTATGAATAAATGAATTCATAGAAAATAACATTGAACATACAAATTGCATACCAAATTAACAATTCTTAAAATACAGCAAGTAGGCGACCACTTGTCAACTCAGAATGCACTCAACTTCTTGAGAAGATCATTCAATACTTGGAGGAGTACCTGTTGGCCCCCTGCTTAGTCGACCCGGCCCACTAGCCGGCTTGGTGGCTGAACCGACCAGAAGGGCAAGCCGAACTGGCGGAGCTCACCCCAGGTAGGTTTGATCTGACCCGACCAATTGAGATGGTCCAGCACGGCCTGCCCGGCCAAGAGCCGACCCGGCCAGAAGTCAATCCGGCCAAGAGCCAACCCGGTCAGAAGTTAATCCGACCAGGGCTGATCTGTCCAGAAGTCGATCTGACCAGGGTCCGGTCCGACAAAGGCCAACCCGGCCAGAAGCCAGATCAACGAAGGTGGGTTGGGTTCAGAGTCCGGAAGTGTTGTTCAGATGCATTTCTGGAGATTATAGAGGGCCAAAAAGTGAGGCCACCCTCACTAGGCGACCAGAAAGAAGTTGGTTTATTTCAAAAAAGAATCTTCAAGAAAGAAAACAAATCAAGATAAAATCATATCCGATTTAGATAGATTTTAACTCGACATTTTCCTTATCTAGACCCTAAAATCGGGGGATTTATATATTAATTACCAAGTTCCATATCTTTCAGTTTAGCCTCTCTAACCCTCATTTAAAAGGATATGGATCTTGTGTACTTTTTGGATCTCCTGGTTGTTCTTCTTCGCTTCTTTCCTTTTTTGAATATGGATCTTTGTACCCTTGTTGTTTTATCCTGCCTCCTGTTGGCAGCTGTTCTGGGCCACCTGTTTCGGCCGTTTTTTATTTGCTTTCTTTACTTTCTTTTGTTTCTTGTGTACTTTTTGTTGGGTTTTTATGCATAGGTATGGGGTCTGCCTAAACCCCTCACCCCGTAGGGTGTTTTTTGAAAAAAAAAACCCTCATTTTAAAGGATTCTGAAATCATTATATTCAAACAATTAGAGAGCTCTTTACTCTCAATTCTTATATAAAAAACGTTCTATCCGGCCAAAACTGACCGACTAGAACAAGCCGAACAAATTTGCCAGAGTAGGCACCGGGTACAATATTTTTCTTATTTTATTCGGTTTTTGTTACTTTTTATTCGGTTCGATTCGATATTTTGGGTGTTTGGCTAGGGCACAGTGTTTTTCTTATTTTATTCGATTTTTTTTACTTTTTATTCGGTTCGATTTATTTGAGCCGGATCGATATTTTGGGTGTTTGGCTAGGGCACAATGTTTTTCTTATTTTATTCGGTTTTTGTTACTTTTTATTCGGTTCGATTTATTTGAGCCGGATCGATATTTTGGATGTTTGGTTAGAATTTTGTGCTCCACAAAATCTGACAATACCAAATTAGATTTATGCACTCTGTGGAGCTCATATTGAACCGGGCTCTCACAATTTCTCCGAGGTTCTACAAATAATTTTCCTCCTATATATTATTCCTCAGGCAAAATTAAGGATACAAGTGGCATAGAATGTGGTTAATTCGATAAAAATCACATGTTTCTCTTAAAAGTCTCCATCCAAATTAAGGATTCTACTCCTGTTTTCTATAAAGCAAGTAACCTCTACAACTTGTAGTTTCATTCTGAAGAAGATTTATACAACTATAACATAATTAAATATGCTGTAAGAGATTTCTTTATTCCTAACTTGAAGGAGATATAAACCAAAGAATCAACATTTTTAGAGTTTCATCCTCTCCAACATTGTCAAAACCTCCTTATAAATTGTGATTGCAACTGCACGCACCATTAATAAAGACTTGAAATTTTGTCAAAACATTAAGATTTTTCTTAAAATTTAATCCTAGAAAGTATTCACAAATCTGTAGTGATACAAATAATTGTAGATATATCCCATTTGAATATGATATATATCAATCACTCCATTAAACCTCAAACAAAAAATATACTCAAAACTAAATACATTTGCAGGTTGCTGCTATCCTCCATCGTTGATGACATAAGCTAGCCTTGGAAGCTGATGTGGGCCGAATTACTATCTCTCAAAAGGGCCCAATTAAGCAGCTGCATACAAGGCCCAAGCGAACCCATCGAGCTTCGAGTTGGGTCAAAGACTTCCAAATGTGATTGATCTAATTAATTATTTAGAGTTGTTATTGTGTCTTCTTTTGATTCCTTATTTTTAGTAGGAGTTGTTAGTTTGTTAGTGGGGCAGTAGATTGATCAATTAAGTGGGATTATGTTTCCCCAAGTTTCGCAGTAGTGGCAGTAGTGTTTATTTTGAATATCTATGTATTTAAATAGGGGTGTGTTATTGCGTATCATCTACGTAATTAAGGAGTGTCAGTTCCTCACTCGAAACAGGAATATCGGTCTTAACAGAAGCCCACTATTACTTGTTTAGTTGAGATATTGATTCCAAATACATAGTATGGCAAAAATGATATTTGATCAACTTTTATCTCAGAGATTACTCAGCTCTGGTGCTTAGTTGAGCTATCAGGCAATTTATCTGGAAATTTGAAATTATCACGGGTTTGTAGGATGTCAAACTCCTCAATATTCGTTAAGTAAACAATTGATACTCCCTCCGTCCTATCTCAACTTGCCTACTTGTCATTTTGGTTTGTCCCAACTCAACTTGTCAGCCCATAAATGACAAAATTTTTTTACCTTAATATCCCTATATTTCAACATTATTACAACAATGCCATCAAAAAGTGCATATCCACTTGATTTGATGTGCATATTATTACAAAAATGCTATCAAAAAGTGCATATCCACTTGAGTCAACTGCATTTTCTTAATCTCCGTGCCCGGTCAACGTAGACAAGTTGAGCCGGGACGGAGGTAGTATTTGTCACGCCCCAAAATCTTTCGGTCAAAATATCAGAGTTTTTCTTGCGGGCATGAAGAAAGAAGGGGGAAAAGACGTGCATGAAATAAAATAGAAATCTTTGGGAAATAAGAACAAACGATTTTATACATACAAACCCTCGGCGTCTAGCCGGAATAAAACCAATTTACATAGCAGCGAAAAAACGTCAGGATCCTTTACAAAGAAGAAGAAATATAGTTTTCTTTTACAAACGAACAACATATCTTTAAAAAGGTAAAACTGGAAGATGGACTCGGCTGATAGGGCACCCCTCTCTCTACGCGTCAAGATTCTCTTCTTCTCCTGTAGTGTGAGTACAGGTGGGGGGTGAGTGCGTTGAATACACTCGTGGAATTAATCACCAAGTTTTTAATATTATTAAGCAGATACACAGATCCAACATATATAATAGTTCAGCAATGAGACACAACACATATAATGCATTGCACATAAAATACGGACACATAACTCTAAGAGTACTCATCTAACATATGGTGCTTTTATGGGCCACCAGTCCATTGGTGCTGTTTACGGGCCACCAGTCCATCCAGAACGAGATCATAGACCTCCGTTCCGTTGGTGCTTTTTACGGGCCACCAGTCCATCCCTAACGTATGGTGCTTTTATGGGCCACCAGTCCATCTTAACATATGGTGCTTTTATGGGCCACCAGTCCATCTTAACATGACTTTGGACTTCCGTTCACATATATCATATTCATAATGTATGCATGTACATAGTAATCATAGCAAATAATCACAACACGTAGAGTTCAACAGTTCATATATCAAATATGGAAAACATTAAACATATAGAGTTATTAGGGTTCAGAAGTTACCCCCACCTTGTTCGGTGGTTACCACGTGAGTAGCTAGAACCGAAAGTCTGATAACCCGACACCTCAAAGCTCAGTCCGACAAGTAGCCTACATAAGTTATATCGTTTCTTAGATCCTTAATAACGTATAATTAAAGCTGTAAAAGGTTCCGGCGGAAGAACATTCGTTAACGATACGACGGATCGAACGATCCAAAGATTGGTATTTTGGTGACAAGGCTGAACGTTCAATCCCAAAAGCTGAGATGATAGGCAATGAACTTAGGATCGTAACGCAAAAAGAATTAGCTCGATCGGAGTTATAACGAGCTCAAACGGTGTATTTTAGGTTTTAGGGGTAAAATGGTGATTTTGGTCAAAGGGTTGACTTTGTCTGGGACCCCCAACTCCCGACGACTCGATGAAAACATCCGAAACGGAACGACGTGTGGAAACGCTTGCCGGTGCACACACGGCGCGCACGACGGCTCTCGGCGCGCGCACCGCGCCCCCGTCACTAGCGCGCGCGCGTTCGCTCTCGTCACCCGGCGCCCGCGCGTCCAGCTCGCCTGGGAACAGCTGCTCGACCAGCCCCCTTCCCGGCCCCACCTGCTGCGGTGGCGCCATCCTGTGCTCCGGCCACCTTTTCCGCCGAAAAGCCCCGCACCGCCGGTTACTACCTCCGGCCATCCCTCACCGGATTCCGGCATGAACAGTGCCGGAAAAACAGCCGCGAAAACCCTTCGTCATCACGCATACAAAACCAACCCCAACCTTTCCAACTCTGGCCGGCACCTTTCCGGCGCCGGTCACCACCCCCAAACCGACCCAAAACCTTCCCCAACACCTCAACTTGCCCCAGAAAAAGAAAGGAACCAAAACCACCGAGAAACGAGAGAGAAACGGGAGAGAGAAAAAGTGGTCATGAACTAGGGTTTGGGGTTTGGAGATGGTTTTTCGCCGTTTCCCGGCGAACGAGACATCGGATTGGAATTCCGGAAGCTGTCCTAGACTCATCTCGTCGAGGGCTACAATCTGAGCCTAGGTTATAGTTTCCGGCCACCGGCGACGGCGCGCCGGCGCCGCCGCCGGCGACGGCACGGCGGCTCCGGTGGTGGCGGCGGCGGTTCGGCGTCGGCATCGGCGGAAAATAAAGACGTAAAGAAAAAGAAAAGAAAGAGAACTTACGTGTAAAGAAAAAGAAAAGAAAGAGAACTTACGTGTTCGCGTCGCTCGGGTCGTCGACTTTGAAAACGTATAAGTTTTGAAAATTATAAGCCCCTATTTATAGATTTTGGAAATTACCTTTTTACCGTTGAAAAGTTACCATTTACCAAAAATATCTTAATTTACCTTTCATTAAAATATTATTTTTTATTTTTACCTTTTATCAAAATTTTATCCTTTCCTTCGTCAGTTGAACTACGGGTCTCTAGTTTGTTTCTGTTTTCTCGTATTTCCGATACGAATTTCTTGGTAAAATTATATTCTAGGTTCCATGTCACGAAAAATATACCCATCTAAAACCGGTGTTAACCATGTATCTGAAACGCACGTACTAAATTAAACAGTCAAAATATACGCACATAATTATTAAGTCAGGGTTCAAATATTTAATTAATCAATTATGCACATTTTGTTCCAGGACGCTACAGTATTAATTAATGATTAATTTGTCATGTCCAACCTTATCACCTGAACTAAAAAATGGGACCTATAAATATACAAGATATCAACTAACTATACGATTTAATTAATTACAATATTTATATTTCGCATAACAGATTAGTCATATATACAAGTCAGCTAGTTCATTTATAAATTGAGGGATAAGGAATAAAAATTGAACAACGACGACTTTGATGATCTTCGAGTCGACACTCACAAATATTTAAGTATAGGAATTTTGTCAATTTAAATTCTGAAAGATAGGGTAATTATTAAGTTGGACTGTCGATTTACGATTGATAATTTACATTCTTTCAACATCTAAATGGATAAAAATCTCATTTCCAACGAATTAGAGAGATATATTCAAATAAATCACTAAAGTAAATAGAAAGAATTAAAAAGCTGAATAATAAATGACATACAAAGTATACTCCAAAACTTCATAAGTAGCATGTTGATGAAAAGAAGAGTAAGTATTGGTGAGTGCAATCCCACGCGCCAATCGGAAAAATCCAGTTCCTCCAACAATGGGAACCTCACGTTGCTTCTCAGATAAAAGATTTCTTCCCAGTATGTTAATGGTGCTTCCCTTATACTTCCCCTTTGTGAAAACAATGCTCACAACCATGTTTATAGCTATATCATGCATATCTGCAAACCCGATTAACCCCTGAGCCCGGCCCACTATCTCCGAGTCTGGTTCGGGCCCTACTGTTAGCAGGTTATCGGCCATGGAGATCATCCCGAAATACGACGGGGAAGAAGGTGTTTGCTCCGACTCAGCCACTTTCCAAACAGATTGGTTGTCACCACTCACGATGTCTTGAACGTACAAGTGGAGCTTAATTGACTTTTCCTTTGTCTGATTGAGGCTTTGAAACCATTCTTCCACTGGATTGTTAATAACGGGCTCTTGATCGGGCCTGGAGTAGGAGCTTGGCATGGATAGGATATTGGAATAGCTCCCTGGAATTGCCATGGCTAATGAGCACAAGATGATGATAATATTGATCATTCCCATATTCTCACCTTCTCTCTCAGTAATTTTTTTTTATTCTTTTATAAATAGCAGATATAGCAGTAGAATGGTTCTGCTTTTAATCATCCTTATTTCTCTTCCCAAAAAGTTGTAATTTTAAGATTTTAAATTATATAATTTTTCGCCATTCGAATCTTTTGCCAGCCATAGTTTATTCGTCCTTTTGTCATTAAGGTATTATAAAATTTTGACTTTATATATAGCATTTAACTTCAAAAAAGAACATGATCATTTTTTATTTTTTTTTGGAAGGACTATAACTTTATCACATGAGAGCATCAATTCCTAACCGTGGCTCGTCAGCCTCCATTTTTAACCAACTCTTCAAGAATATATTTTTTCTTCTTCTTAATTATCTTTTGTTTATTTTTGATCTTTTTGATTAATTATACCGGCCCTTGGTAGGAAGAGGGTACTGATACAACCTGTTGGATGTTACAATTTTTGTAATTAAAATGACTTAATTCTATTAATACAAAATAGGGTGATATGACCGAAAATTTGATAATATGAGCTATTGTAAGTTGTACACAAACTAATGATAAATGTGTTCATATTTAACTAAAACATAATGAATGTTAAATTATAGCCTTCAGGAAAATATTTTTTTCTAATCATTAGTGATTAGAAATAAAATTGCGTCTCTTGGCTTCATCCACTGTTCTTTCTTATTATGTTATCAAATACTATTAAAAATATTGGAATAGAGAATAAAACATTAATTGCAAGAATAGTGTTATATCCGTGTTTTTAAATAAAACTGAGTCTAGTTAATCATGCAACTGCTCTTTTAAACAATGATGTACGCACACTGAGAAAAAAAAACATTTTTTTATTGGGTTTTCTTGGCTTTCAGTGATTGTACATTAATGTAACCGAATACTTAACAAAGGTCACTGATAATTGTGTATATAATAAGTATATCTGCAAAAAGCCAAAACAATCATGAATTAATACTATATCATAACCAAATTCAACTAATCTAACAGTTCCTAATTATTATATAATATTAGACATATTTAAAATAATCTTGCTATAGTAAGTGTAGCGCCCGAAACAAAAAAATGAAGCATAATTGAATAATTAAATATTAAACCTTAATTGAAATATTTTATGTGTGTTAATTCTTGATTGTTTAATTAATTATGTGTGTTTCAGAAATATGTTTAATACATGTTGTAGATGGAAGAATAATTTATTCACGAAACATAGAATATTATTTCACCATAAGATACGTATCGAAAACATGAGAAGATAGAAACAAACTAGAGGTCAATCGGAGACCCGTAGCTCAAATGGCGAAGAAAAGAGTAAAATCTTGAGGAACGGTAAAAAATATTTTAACGAACGGTAACTTGGATATTTTTGGTAAATAGTAATTTTCCAACGGTAAAAAAATAAGTTTTCAAAATCTATAAATAGGAGCTCATTCAATTCAAAACTTAACGTTTTCCAAACGAAACGAAAGCGACGAAAACAAGTAAGTTTCTCTCTCTTTTCTCTTTCTTTAAAATTTTCCGGCGAACTGCCGTCACCGCTGTCGGACCGCCGCCGGAGTCGTCGGAGCCACCGCACCAGCAGGTGGCTGCTGGTGGCAGCTGGGCGGTTGGGTGTGCGCTGGGGGCGTTGGGCGCCGGGGCTGCCGAGAAAACTCGGCAGCTGTCGAGCCTGGCTAAGTGGCGGGCGTGCGGGCAGGCGCAGGCGGGCACGCGCGGGTGCATGGGCGCTGGGCGTGAGCTGCCAAGAAAACTCGGCAGCTGCCGAGGAACGCGCGCGTGCGTGCGCGGCGAGATGCGCTGGTGTACGCGCCGGATGCACACCGTCGAGCGTTTTCACCCATTGTTCCGTTTCGGATGTTTTCATCGAGTCATCAGGAGTCGGGGGTACCAGTCAAAGTCAACCCTTGACCAAAATTACCAAAATACCCCTCAACCTTAAAACGCTCTGTTCGAGCTCGTTTCAACGCCGATCGAGCTCATTCTTTTTCCGTTGCAACCCAAATCTCATCCTCTTTAATCTTAGCCTTATAAACTGATCTTTGCCTCTTGTTTCTTCAACCTCAACTTCTCGATTTATCGATCCGTCTCGTCTCTATCGAACGACTCTTCTCCGCGGCTGTCTTTATACATTTTAAATATAAGTTTTAAGCATATTAAGAATCTAAGAATCACCATAATTTGTGTAGGCTATCAGTTGAATTGATATCAGTTGGACTGAGAATCAAGATATCAAGTTTGTGATACTTGCGACTCACGTGGTAACCACCGAATAAGGTGGGGGTAACTTCTAAACCCTAATAACTCTATATTTTCTGTATTTAACACATGATGATGATAACGAACGTATGCATGTAAACTGGATATTATTGAAATGCCGTTGACTGTTATGAATTGGTTGAAACTTATGTGCCTTGGGTTATGTGTTGTGATTATATGTTGTGTTCGGTGATTACATGTTGTGATTGCTATGTACATGTATACGTTATGATTGTGATAAGAGAGGACAGAAGTTCAAAACCAGGTTATGAATGGACTGGTGGCCCATAAAAGCACCAATACGTTAGGATGGACTGATGGGCCATAAAAAACACCATACATTAGTTGAGTACTCTTAGAGTTGTGTGTCCTTATTTTATGTGCAATGCATTATATGTGTTGTGTCTAATTGTTGCATTCGTAAGTGTTAAAATGACATAATTGTTTAATGAGCTTTATTGTATGAAATTACTACCACGAGTGTATTCCACACACTCACCCCCCATCTGTACTCACACTACAGGAAATGAAGGAAGTCGAGATACGTAGAGAGGGCGGTACCATATCAAGATTTCTCTTTTTGCTTTTTAAAACTATTGTTCAAACGATGTTTTTTTTATTCATGTCTGTAAAAGATAAACTCTTCTCTTTCTCTTTATGGATCCTGATGATGTTCCGCTGCTATGTTTTAAATGTTTTATTTCGGCTAGACGCCGAGGATTTGTATACGTAAAATTGTATATTACCTCCTTCAAAGGTTTTCTTTTTATTTCATGCATGTCATTTTCCCCTTCTTTCTTCACGCCCACAAAGAGAACTCTGATAATTTTTACGAAAAGAAAATGAGGCATGATAGGTGGTATCAGACAAGCTCACACAGCTGCAGTCAATGGCCCTTGTGGCGGTGGCCAAAAGTAGTGCATCGATTGTAGTACGTCAAGAGGGTTTTTAAAAGATCTTTTTGTCGTGGAACAATATCCGTAACATCCCGTCAATCCTTAACGGTTTATATCACGCAACAAGATAACACATAACAGTTAAACAAACAGCAGGTACATGATACAGATACACATAATCTTATTAAATTTCATGACCTGGGAGAGAAGCGTATAGAGAGTGGTGGTGCTTATCCGTCTCTTTTCGAAAAGGTTTTTCATGTTTAAAACACATTTAAGAAGGAAAACAAGTTTGAGCAGAGCCCTACAAAGGGTAGAACTAAGCTCTGATACCATCTGTCATGCCCCGTTTTCTTTCATAAAAATTATCAGAGTTTTTCTTGTGGGCGTGAAGAAAGAAAGGGGAAAAGATGTGCATGAAATAAAACAGAAAACTTTGGAAGAGATAGGAGAAGATTTTACAAATATAAATCCTCAGCATCTAGCCGAAATAAATAAAACTTTAACATTTGCAGCGGAAAATACATTAGGATCCATTTATAGAAAAGGGCGACATACATTACAAACGTGAATTTATATAAAACATTATTCAGACCAGTTTTGAAGAAGAACCCAAGGGAGAAGACTTGATATGACACCAACCTCTCTACGCATCTTGACTCTTGTAATTTACTGTAGTGTGAGTACATGTGGGGGGTGAGTGCGTTGAATACACTCGTGGTAGTAATTTCATATAATAAAGCTCATTAAACAATTATGTCGTTTTAACACTTACGAATGCAGCAATTAGACACAACACATATAATGCATTGCACATAAAATAAGGACACACAACTCTAATAGTACTCAACTAACGTATGGTGCTTTTTATTGGCCACCAGTCCTTCCTAACGTATTGGTGCTTTTATGGGCCACCAGTCCATCCTAACGTATTGGTGCTTTTTATGGGCCACCAGTCCATCCTAACGTATTGGTGCTTTTTATGGGCCACCAGTCCATCCTAACGTATTGGTGCTTTTTATGGGCCACCAGTCCATTCTTAACATGGTTTTGAACTTCTATCCTCATTTATCATACCCATAACGTATGCATGCTTTAAATAAAACACAGCACATAACCCAAGGCACACCAGGTTCAACAGTTTCATAGAATAAGGAAAACTGTAAACAGATAGAGGTTAAAAGGTTACCCCCACAGATCAAACATATATAAGTTCATAAGCATGCGTTCATTCATCATCATAGTATGTTAAATACAGAAACGTAGAGTTATTAGGGTTTCGAAGTTACCCCCACCTTGTTCGGTGGTTACCATGTGAGTCGCAAGTATCAAAGACTTGATATCTCGATTCTCAATCCAACTGATATCAACCCAAATGGATAGCCTACACAATTTACGGTGATTCTTAGATTCTTAGTACGTTTAAAACTTATATTTAAAATGTATAAAGATAGCCGTAGAGAAGAATTGTTCGATAGAGACGAGACGGATCGATATATCGAAAGATTGAGGTTGAAAAAATGAGAGAGAAAGATCAGTTTATAAGGCTAAGATTAAAGAGGGTGAGATTTGGGTCACAATGGAAAAAGAATGAGCTCGATCGGAGTTGAAACGAGCTCAAACAAAGCGTTTTAAGGTTGAGGGGTATTTTGGTAATTTTGGTCAAGAATTGACTTTAACCGGGACCCCGACTCCAGATGACTCGATGAAAACATCTGAAGCAGAACGACGGGTGAAAACGCTTGTCGGCGCGCCCGGTGCACTCACCGCGCGCACAACCCGCACCCTGTGCGCACTAGCGCGCCTCTCCGCGCACGCCCGCACGCATTCCTCGGCAGCACGCGCCCAGCACCGCGCACCCGCGCGCCTGCGCCCGCCCGCGTGCCTGCGCGCGCACCTGCGCGCTCGCCTGCGCCCGCTCGTGCGCCCAGCCGTGCCCAGCGCGCTCCCAGTAGGCATGCTACCACCAGCAGCCACCTGCTAGTGCAGCGGCAACGGTGCTCCAGCGGCGGCGACTCATCGAAAAATTTTACAGAAAGAGAAAAGAGAGAGAAACTTACTTGTTTTCGTCGCTTTCGTCTCGTTCGGAAAAATGATAAGTTTTGAATTGAATGGACCCCTATTTATAGATTTTGGAAAGTTACTTTTTACCGTTAGAAAATTACTATTTACCAAAAATATCTAAGTTACCGTTCGTTAAAATATTTTTTACCGTTCCTCAAGATTTTACTCTTTTCTTTGTCATTTGAGCTACGAGTCTCCGATTGACCTCTAATTTGTTTTTATCTTCTCGTTTTTCCGATACGCATCTTATGGTGAAATAATATTCTATGTTAGAAAGGATGGACTGGTGGCCCATAAAAGCACCAATATGTTAGAAAGGACTAGTGGCCCATAAAAAGCACCATATGTTAGTTGAGTACTCTTAGAGTTATGTGTCCTTATTTTATGTGCAATGTATTATATGTGCTGTGTCTAATTGTTGCATTCGTAAGTGTTAAAACGACATAATTGTTTAATGAGCTTTATTGTGTGAAATTACTACCACGAGAGTATTCCACGCACTCACCCCCCACTTATACTCACACTACAGGAAATGAAGGAAATCGAGATACGTAAAGAGGGCGGTGCCATATCAATATTTCTCTTTTTGCTTTTTAAAACTATTGTTCAAACGATGTTTTTTATTCACGTCTGTAAAATATAAACTCTTCTCTTTCTCTTTATGGATCCTGATGATGTTCAGCTGCTATGTTTTAAATGTTTTATTTCGGCTAGATGTCGAAGATTTGTATACATAAAATTGTATATTACCTCCTTCAAAGGTTTTCTTTTTATTTCATGCACGTCTTTTTCCCATTCTTTCTTCACGCCCACAAAGAGAACTCTGATAATTTTTACGAAAAGAAAACGGGGCGTGACATGTGGTATTAGAGCCTAGTTCTACCCTTTGTAGGGCTCTGCCCAAACTCATTTTCTTTTTTTAATGTGTTTTAAATGTGAAAATCTTTTCAAAAAGAAATGGATAAGCATCATCCTCTCTCTATACGTGTCTCTTCCTAATCATAGAACTTTATAAAAAGAGTGTTTATCTGATATGTGTTACCTTATTTGCATGATATAAACTATTTAAGTTTGAGGGGAGACTAAGGATATAGATTCACGATTTAGGTTTAATGAGGTGTTTAGGATATTGTGCCACGATAAAAAGATCTTTTAAAAACCTCTTGATGTCACTATAATTGACACACTGCTCTGAGTCATCGTCACAAAGCCACTGACTGCAGCAGCGTGAGCTCGTGTGCGAGTATGGCCGTTCGCAGGAGTCGATGTCATGTGACTGATAGTTGAAACTACCATGGGCCCTTGTTTATAACAGGGTGTGCTAATGAGTGGGTTTTCTCAGTTCGTGGTTATGATATGTAAAACCCTTGTCAATACTCGAGGTCTGTGAAGACCATATGAGGATGCTTGTGATAAGCTCCAAGATGTATTGCATATGATGTACTTTTCTGGTTGGTTTTTGTGAGTTGAGTATATGTTATTGTACATGACAATATCATGCTAACTTTATAAATGAATAATAGAGAATCTATTGAGATTATAAACGAAATATGGAATAAGAATGTTGGTACCATGTTACCTGTTGTTTGTTTATCCGTTTGAATTTTTATTTTTATTTTTGGACTACGCGGGGTAGATGATAAGGGTTAGTTTTTGTATGTCGTTTTAAGAACGATATGTCACGAGGTCAATCGCGTAAAGACCAACGGTCGATGGAGAATCCACTTGAACACGATGTGGATGCCGTGAGAAGAAGTTCGATATCAATGTCCATCGAGAGGGATCGATATCTATCGAGGTTGTGCCGGTAGTAAGGGAATTCTTGGACGTTTTCTCAGAGGATTTACCCAGCCCTCCGCCAGATAGACAGGTGACCTTCGGGATTGATCTCATACCAGGATCAGCACCAGTATCGAAAGCTCCTTATCAGAATGGCGCAGCGGAAGCGTGGTGGGCCCATAACCCACAGGTTTTTGGACAATGGTTTCATCAGACAAAGTGTGTGGCTATGGAGAGTTCCAGTGCTCTTTATGGAAAAGAATAATGGAAGCTTTCGGATGTATATCGATTTCCGCGAGCCGAACAAGCAAACAATAAAGAACAAGTATCCCCTGCCTCGAATTGAAAGATCTCTTAGATCAATTAAGAGGTGCCAGAGTGTTGTTGAAGATTGACTTAGTGTCTGGCTAACACCAGATGAAAGCCAAAGACACAGATATATTTAAGACAACATTCAGGATGAGAGATGGCTACTACGAGTGGTAGTAATGCCATTAGGACTCAACAATGCTTCAGCTGTCTTTAGGAACTTGATAAATCACGTTATTCATCCCTATCCCGATTCTTTCATCATCGTGTTACTGATGATATTCTCATATTTTCGTGCGATAGAACGCGCCACGTATAGCATCTTAGGAACGCGTTAGAAATTCTACGAAAGGAATTACGCATGCAGCAAATTTCTTCTGTTGGATGCGACAACTTTTCCTCTGTCTCTTCAACTCTCTTTCTCTCTCCCTCTCTTTTCTTTGTCTTTGTCGAAACCGTACTTACTTCTTTGGCTGAGAAATACAACTCTTCAGCACCAACTGTTTCTCACTCTGCTCCGCAGTAAAAATGATGAAAACAAGTAGTAGATGGGATGAAGATCACATCAATCAGTGCTATGAGTTAAAGAAGGAGAAGAAAGAGAAACAGAAGTATGATTCGGTTAGAAAGGTTTGAGAAAGAATTGGAGTAACTCAGGACTGACAAAAGTTCTGAACATCGAGCTTAGCCAAATAGTCAGGCTCAATAACATGGGCTTATAACCCGGGTGGGGACGTTAAAGTGATTGAACGTTAGGCCGGCCCAGCTAACTAGGCCGAGTGGTTCGTATTGTCAGCTTGCCCGCTCCAAGCGTGGAGTTGGGGCACGCGGCCCAAGCTAGAGTGTTCTAATAGTATCAATATCTCGAATCATATTCCAAACGGGCGTCATTGAGATATTTTATGAAGATCTGCTCAATCAAATGAAAAACTCAGATTATGTATGGGATCTGTACGTTAGATTATGTAAATTTGGTCTGACCGATCTAAACCAGTCCCAATGTGTCTGCACGTGCCCCCACATGCCTAGGTGAGTGTGCCCAAAATTCGCTCCTAGGAATTGTACTTTTATGTTATGTTAGTCTTATCTTTATGGTTTTTTAGTTGTACCTCAACATAATTTTAGACAACTATTAATATATTTCATACCTTTCAGTTATATTTAGTTATGTTTGTTGTGATTTTATATATTACATAAATGTATGATTATGTTGATATAAATGTATAAATAATATCACATAAAGGTATAAGTAATATCACATAAATGTAAACATGTACAAATTGTGTCAAAATTAGGGTTTTTTTTGGAGTTAAAGTATTACATAAATGTATGATATTTGTACATAAAGATAGAACTAACATAACATAAATGTATGTCTAATATAATATAAATGTATGACTAACATAGTATAAAGGTCATTGTTGGTCCCAAGTGGTCAGAGGTTCAAAGGGGGTGAATGAACCTCTATCGATTTTAAAAATCTTTTATGCATAACAGGTTCCTGATTCATTGAGGAATGCAGTAACCTATCCCGAATCAATAACCTGGCTAAGGCTGATTCAGGTTCCTGACTCGGTATCAGATTGCAGCGGAATATACTAAGATAGAGTTTCTATTTTGTAAACCAATTTCCTTTTTCAAATATGATTTTGGCAAAGTCTTTTCACAAGATGCTTATGATGTATGCAACATGATAGATATGCAGTAAGTAAAGTGCAACATACAAAATAAAGCAGATAAACACTTATGGTTTATAGTGGTTCGAAGGTGGTGTAAGTCTTCTACATCCACTCTACTCCTTCCCAGAGGAGGAACTTTGTTAGGTCAGTGCGAATTACAAGCCTAGCTTTACAAACATCTTCCTAACAAGCTATACCTATAGAATCCCAGATTCTTAGGTCACAATCCCACACAGGGTACACATTCACACATAGGGCAAGTAGCCTATTTCTAGACTACACACTTAGCAATGATCCAATCCTATCAACTAAGTTACACCATAAAACAACCTAGCGCACACAACACAATGGTTAAAAGATAAAAGGTTTTTTTCAACTGGTGCAAAACAGTCTTGATCTCTGGAAGCTCCAATGTTATGGTAGACTGCTCATGGAAGGTTGAGTGGCCGAACATGTATAAGCTTGTAAAGCTTTGGAATATATCTGAGTTTCCTCTCGACTCTATTCAGCAATGTCTTCAGTCAGTCACACCTTCTATATATAAATCTTGAGAATATATCCATTGGGGAAGTATTCGTTGAAGGGGAACACTTCTCCATCTTGAATTCAAGCTTTGATCTCTAAGATCTTCTTTGTGGCCGCATTAAATGCTTCTGAGTTGTTCCTAACATGTGTATTTAATATGCCCACCATCTTTATCTGGACCTCTCTGACATTCTTGTTGTCTTGTCAAGTCAGTATGAGTCTATTGCTGAACTTCATGCAACGGCTACTTGATGTCAGTTAGCTTTGCTCTTCTTCACCCTGCATGATATTCCTGATGCTACTTCTTGCTGCCTTTGGCTTGCTGTTTCCTCCAGCTTGCTGCTTTCTATAATCTGCTAGCAGCTTTCTGCTTCCTTCGTGCAGCTTCAACATGTTTCCTACAACTTGTTGTCTTCTTCTTGCAGCATCCTATCTGCTCCAAATGCAGATACTCCTTTCACCTTGCTGTTTCATACAGCTTGCTGACTCTTAGAAGATGTGATCTTATTTCTTCTAAGATTGGTTTTCCTTCCTACTAGGAAAACCATTACATGATCTCTTAACTTAGAGTCATGTAGACAGTATGGAAACTATGTACCGACTTCCCTAAGCAAACTATTTTTGTCTCATCAATATAACTACTGAAATATCCCAATAGTCATCATTTTTTAAGTTAAAGTATTGCACTAAGGTTATGATATCTAGACATAAAAGTATGACTAATATAACATAAATGTATGACTAACATAACATAAAGGTTTGGCCAAAAAAAGAAGAAAAATATGCAGATCTGGATCAGATCCGGCCCAACCCAACCCAAGTGCATGGATCTAAGATCCATGCATCTGATGCATAGGAGACTTACTCTAAATATCATCTCTTTCATATTGAGTCTGTTGTAAATTTCCAAAAATATTAATCTAGGTTATATTAATCTAGGCATAGCCATTTAAAACCTTATTCAAAGTGTACATTCGATTCGAACATGGAAGATGAAGATGGAGAATAGGCTGTAGCAATACATTTTGTATTCGAAATATCTAAACACAAAATCGATACAAATTAAATATTTCTTGAAAATAATGTGGGTGCATTTCTCTATGGATTCCTCTGATTCTTCTCTTCAAATTGAGATGAATCATTGATCGAATCTTCAAGAATAATTTTTGGAAACCTCCACGAAGAACGTCATGAATGCGCAGAGAACGCCTTGAACTTTGACTTGAATAACGTCGACAAGAGGGGTTTAGCACCTTAATCTTTAATTGAACGCCGTTTGTAATGACCTTCTACAAAGAACGCGAAGAATGCCTTGAAGAACACCTTGGGTCTTGGAGAGAAATTCTTGAGTTTTGGAATCTTGATTCTTGTCTTGTGTCTTGAATTATGAAAAGAGGCCCCTATTTATAAGTGTAGAATATGAATTCTTTCCATGTTTAGTTGATGAAGGATGCAATTTGATTGGTCATCCATAATTTGGAAATATATTTTTCCTTAATCAAAAGATGTGATTTTATTACCAAATTTATTGGTATATCACTTCCATATTCACAAGATTTAATCTTGATTGCCAAGTAATGTGATTTGGACACTTGACAACATTTGATTGGTCAAGAATATATATTAAAATATCAATTATTTATCTATTTACTTTAGGAATTAATTTAATTTAAATTTCCAAAATAGAAATTTGATTTTTAATATATATCACTTTACATGTGGCATTATTTGATTGGATATAAATTTTATATGTCTACAAATGCCCCCTCGTGATTTGTTTCATTATCAATATAAATTGAGGTGAATAAATCACGAAAATACATCAAATTTCATGGGATTTCATTTAAAGAGAATTTGTTGATTTTTTCTTTTTATTTGGGCCTTCACTATCAAATGGCTCAAATTCTTGATTTTTTTAATCCAATAGCCAGGTCCACTAAAAGGCATATATGTGGCCAATATCTTTTGCTTCAGTTTTAATATTGGCACATGGATTATTGGGCCCTAAAAAGAAACAAAAAAAACATAGTACGATGGCCCATGACAACTCATCTTTCCAGAAATTAGGAATTAGGTGTCTTTGTCGTCGTTCCTTCAGCGAGATTTTGGAGTCAATTCTCCATTTATGCTGTTTATAATTTTCCTTCAGCAAAATTCTTTTTCCTTAGTAGCCTATTATCTTGATAAGGAAACATTCTCTAGGGCAAAGATAGATTATCGTATCACCCATTTTGATTTTGATTTCAATTGAAATCTCCTTCTTTGAGTTTCCATCCTTCTTAAATTTGCTTCAAATTCTTCCCTTTCTTCAAAAGAAATCAGATAAATGGAAACATTCCAACTATGGACTCTTTCTTTCTCATGGAATTTTTCCATAATTGATGTGAAGATGAAACTATATAAAGGGGATTGTACACCACAAATTCATTCACCATCCAGAGACGTAGATGTCTTTTTGGCCCTTTGTTGTGAAGTTTTGGAGTTACTCAATTTTGAAGGTACAACAATCCTTATTCATCCGAATTTCACTTCCTTCTTTTTTTATCTTTATTATATCACTTGGAAACAAAAAAAATTAACTTGTTTTGTGTTGCGTTTTTTATGGTATAGACACCAAATCAATTTTGTAGAAGTAATTTCATACATTATTGGTGATTATTCTAGGATATCTCAAAGTAATATGTTTCAGAGAGTATAATCATGTTACTGACTCTTCTTAACTGGTCCCCAAGTGATTTTTTATTTTATTTGGCATACAATTTGAATTGGACTATCGTAGTGCTGCAGGTAATAGCATACTTGTGTGATATTCAATTTTGAGGCTTTTGGATTGATTTGAGTTGTTCTTTGAATGTATGTTTGTGATCTCCGTCTTTTACGCCTTAGTATTTTTTTAAATCACATGAATTGATGATCTTTTTTTTAGCAGATTATCATGGTGTACTTCAAAGATATTTCCTCTACTTCTGGTGGGAAACACTTGGCAATTCTTGATGAAGAAAATAGTTCTTTGGAGAAGGGTACTAGTTTGGTGGTTCATGAACCTCTCACGGGTAAATATACAAAGAAAAGATCTGCACTGGCGAATTGTTGGGATATTTCAGTAGTTATCTTGATAAGACAAAACACAAATAACTCAATAAGAGAAAAACAGTTTGCTTAAGGTATTGATACCTAGTTTCCACATTACATGATCACAAGCTTATCGATATTGAAGGAAAGATCATGTAATGGTTTTCCAAGATATAAGGAAAACCAACCTTAGAAGAAGTAAGAACACTTCTGAGGATCAGCATGTTGTAGGGAATAGCAAGCTAGAATAAGTATCCTTAGTAAAAAGGAGATAGGATACTGGAAAAGTAGTCAGCAGGTTGTGAGAAAGTTGTTCTGAAAGAAGAACTCAAAAAGCAAGTAACTGCTGCAAGAACCCATTCTTGCAGTAGAGACTGTTGAGGATACAGGACCGGCTGATGAGACGGGGTCCTTGCTGAAGACCTCAGACAAGTCTATTGTTCAGAAAACACTCTCTGAGGATGAGAAGACCTCTGAAGGGGCGGCTGTTGAGACAGTACCCTTAGAGGATGTTCGAAGAGAAGCTGAGGTAACTGCTAAGCAGCTAGAGACACCTCATGAGGAGGTTGATGTTGCTGCTGCTGCAAGCTCAAAAGAACCTATCCAGGTTACAGCATCAGAGGTTACTGAGGAAACTACATATGCTGAATTCCTCTGAAAGGGCGGCAAGTAACTGCTACAAGAAAGCAGTTACAGCATTGCAGCAAAGTAAGAAAGAACGGCATGCAGCATCGCTGCAAGAAAAAGTTACAACATACTGCAAGAAAAGATACAGCAGTAGTGTACGAAGATACTGCAAGAAGGTCTAAGTTACAGCAGCACAGTAAAGGACAAACAGCTGCAAGCAGACCTAGGATACAACACGAAGCTTTCTACTCAAACAATCAACTGAAGAAGTATCCTGCAATCTGAGGAAGGATAAATGCAGTACTGTAGTGCCCCAAATCAAAAACAAAGCATAATGGATTAATTAAATATTTCAACCTATAATTTAATAATTAATTTTGTGTGTTGACATGCGTATCAGATGTATGTTTAAGGCTCGAGTTAGATCGATAATTTTCGTAGACTTGGAACATAGAAATATTTTAATACCATGAGATGCCGAGCGCGCACCGTCGAGTATTTTCACACGTTGAACCGAGTCTTTGTGTACGTGGGGTCGACCGGGAGTCGGGGCCCGGTCAAAGTCAACCCTTTGACCAAAATTATCAAAATACCCTTCGATATTAAAACGCTCCGTTCGAGCTCGTTTCAACTCCGATCAAGCTCATTCTTTTTCCGTAGCGACCATAATCCTTTCCTCTATCATATCAATTGCTGAACTGATCTTTTTTCCCTCGTCTCTTCAATCTCTCGATCTATCGATTTGTCTCGTCTCTATCGAACGATTCTTCTCTACGTCTATCTTTATACATTTTAAATATAAGTTTTAAGCGTATTAATGATCTAAGAAATATTATAAAACTGTGTAGGCTATCCATTGGGTTGATATCAGTTGGATTGGGAATCAAGATATCAAGTCTGTGATACTTGCGACTCACGTGGTAACCACCGAACAAGGTGGGGGTAACCTCTTAACCTTTATCTGTTTACAGTTTTCCCTATTTATGAGCATGATTGAGGATTACTAAATGTTTTGATTATATGATGTAAGTGGGGGTAAACTCTAACCCTTATGTTTCCATTAATGAATGCTTGTGTGTTTGTTACATGAATGATGAACTTATGTGTTGAGATAAATGTTGTGATGATATGTCGTGTATGGGGTACATTCTAAACCCTAATAACTCTATGAAATGTGAACTCATGTATTTTGAGATAAATGTGGAAATTATATGTTGTGTGCATATTGTTTTATTGTGGGGAATGGACAGGGTGGTCCGTAAGTACACCGTAGAGATGGACAGGGTGGTCCGTGAATACACCGATAGGTAGGGACTGGGTGGTCCGTGAATACACCGCTAGGAAGGGACTGGGTGGTCCATGAATACACCGCTAGGTATAGAGACTGGGTGGTCCATGAATACACCACTAGGAAGGGACTGGGTGGTCCGTGAATACACCGCTACCTGGGAATGGGCTAGGAAACGGCTAGGTCGTCCGTTAAGGAAACGAGTACATGTCATGCCTTATATGTGATGTGTTTATTTGCCGAACGTATATATATGATTGATTTGTGTATCAGCTTAATAATATTAAAACTTGGAGATTATATCCACGAGTGTATTCAACGCACTCACCCCCCACCTGTACTCACACTACAGGAGAAGAAGAGAATTTTGATGCGTAGAGAGAGGGGTGCCCTATCAGCTGAGTCTATCTTCCGGTTTTACCTTTTTAAAGATATGTTGCTCGATTGTAAAAGAAAACTGTATTATTTTTGTAAAGGATCCTGATGTTTTTCCGATGTGCAAGGTTTTCAAATTTTCTTTTATCGGTTGTATCCGATGTTTTAAGTGTACTGCTTCTTATCCCCTCCTGTTTCTTTCTATTTTATATCATGTACGCCTCTTTCCCCTTTCTCTCTTAACGCTAAAAAAACGAAAAACTCTGATATTTTGACCAAAAGATTTTGGGGCGTTACAAGTACGATGAACGAAGATCCAAGCAAGAATAAATAGAGCCGTTCCAGAGAAGATCAAAGTTGCAGACACGGAGCCAATGCCAAGACGCCACGTGGACTGACGCGCTACAGAAAGCTGCAAGCCGCAACCACCACATTAAATGTTCCAGAGAGAAAAAGTCAAGACGCATTAAATGCAAGCCATGACTTTGATCAAGTACTCTTAATTTCAAAATGAGAGATATCTCTCAACAGATAAAACTCTCAAGATCTATAAATAGAAGGTGTGGCTGATTAAAGAAATCGCTGGACAAAGTCAAGAGGAAATTCACATATCATCCAAAGCTCTTCAAGCTTTCACATGTTCAGCCACTCAACCTTCTAGGAGCAGTCTACAACAATAAAAGGAGCTCTTAGAGATCAAGACTGCTTCTCACCAGTTGAAGATTTATTTTCTTTTTAACCTTGTTGCTGTGTGCTTAGGTTGTTTTAGGTGTCGAACAGTTGATATGAGAGATCATTGTTGTTTGTATAGTTGTCTAAGTTTTAAGCAGCTTCCATGTGTGGGAGTTTGGAACCCTGTGTGGGTTTGCCTTTAGAGTTTGCAGTTGTTGTGTGTACGTTGGACTCTAGTAAGTGTTTAACTTTGTAAGTTGATAGATTGTTAGGAGTGTCCTATAAATCAATCTTGCTTAACGAAGTTCCTGCTCGAGGTAGCAGTAGAGTGGACGTAGAAGGGTTACACCACCTTCGAACCACTATAAGCCATAAGTGTTTTATCGCTTTCTTATATGCGCTTTATCTTTTATATCTATCTCTGTCATAAGTATAAAACGTTTTGAAAAGGATTATATTTGAGAAAACCAGTCTTGTGTCTTAAAACCTTTATTTTTCCGCTGCGTATAAGACTCTAAGTTACAGCGTATAGCACTGCATCCTAGTGTTGTAAGCAGTAACTGACTGGCGCTGCAAGTTCAAGTAACTTGCAAAACAGTTTGTTTTAAACAGATTTTCAAAATCGACCAAGGTTCATTCACCCCCTTCTGAACCTCGGACACCACTTGGGACCAACACGAATCCTCTTCACAAAGGAGAATGGTCTCAAATACTAATTCTCAACAAGGCTTCCAGTGCTCGTGTTCTACAATCGGCACATCACTACTCATCAGACGAACCAAATTTTTTACCAACATTGGGACGTAGTATTATCAAAGGCAAGGCCAAGTGGGGAGACGACATCCGATTTCTTGGAGAATTTCATTACTTCAGGGGCTATTAGGAGTGGAGAGAGGACATTCTTAGCCGATGTGAGGACCGTCTTGAAGAAGCAACTATCCGTAGTCCTATCTATGCCTCGCTTTTCACATACAACTGTAATCTTGAAGTGATGAAAGCCTTTTGTGAAGCTTGGTGCCCACCAACCAATACATTGCTAACATCATTTGGTGAACTTTCCATATCGTTGTGGGATCTCCATTGCTTAGCTGGTCTTCCGATGGCTGGATCCTTTTATGATGAAGTTGTGCCTAGTGCAAAAGAGCTCACGGACATCAGCAACAACAGCGTGGGTCGTTCTTGCAGTTTTCTACTTCATGCCTACCACATACTTTCCAAGCGCACCAATGATGGAGTTTCAATTGAAGCATGGATCAACTTTTGGTCTAAGAAGGCTATAATACATCATCGACCTCCTCCTCGTCAAGACAAGAAGCCTTCGCCAAGAGAAACTTATAACCCTTCAAGCAAAATAGAAAGATACAAGGCATGGACTCCTGCGGAGATAACATCATTTTCGGCCCTTGGCATCAAAGAAAGTGAAAGAATGGAGACATATTTGGTGGCGTTTTTAGCTTGTTGGCTTTGTGCCTTTTTTCTTCCTTATGATGATACTAGGTTCATACGTCCAAGTACTTTTAAGATGGCTAGTACTATGGCGAGTGGGTAGAAGTTGGACCTTGCTATCCCGGCTTTGGCGAGTATTTATAGAGGCTTAAATCAAGTTGTTTTCTCTTCAAGACCACTTCAAGATTGTCTTGCATTTCCCATTCATTTCATATATGGCTGGATAGCACACTACTTCAGAACTCATATCCGAATTTTTGAGATCACCAAAAGTCCTCGAATGATTATCTATTCTGGCGAGGGGAGCGCAAGACACTATGATTCTCGAGAAGCTCGCAAAAGGATTCACAAAAGAGATTATGCTTGTTGGACTTGTTTCACAACCTCTTCAACAGTGAAAGACTTCTTATACATCGATAATGGTCGTGGGGAAGATTCCGAACACATATACTTTGCCTCTATTCGGTCAAATTATCTTTCATTGCGGCGAGGTGATTACTTCATGATTGAGCCTTACAGTCCACACCGTTTTAGTCGACAATTTGGCTTTTACCAAGTTCTTCCTGGAGTGCTCAAACGCAATCTTCGACGTGCTTCTTTGGATGATGCTTCTTTGTGAAGAAATTTTCGTCCGATGACTACAAGGAATGGTGGCTCAAAATTCATGGAAATTACTTTGAAGAAAATTTTGATCACTTGATCGGGTTGAAATCCTCCAAAATTCCTTCAAGATACAAAGAACATGACGGTGAGAAAGACCCACTTGATGAAAACGGACAAAATTCTTTACATGATTGCGTTGATCCTTTTGAACTCGATGAATTGCGATCTACTGAGCTTATTGAAGCAAATAAAAGAAAACACAATTGTTCTTCTGGAGAGGACAATAGTGGTGATGCAAGTGGCCATTGGAAAAGACCTAAGAAGACTGTTATTCCTTCGAGTTCTTTTGGAAAAGTTGGAAGTGATCAACAAACCATTGATCTCGTCAATGAGGTTTTTTTTTTGAACTTATTTTCTTTCCCCTTTTTTCCTTCTAACATAAAGTGTAATTTTTTGTTTTTTTAGATAGAGAAAGAACTTAGTATT
The DNA here is from genome assembly GCA_946896805.1 of Scutellaria galericulata. NCBI lineage: Eukaryota > Viridiplantae > Streptophyta > Magnoliopsida > Lamiales > Lamiaceae > Scutellaria > Scutellaria galericulata. The sequence goes on from OX335788.1 coordinate 9,035,840, forward strand.
GATGATGATGCAATTGAGGAGTTACAAGAGGATCAAGAATCATCTTCACAAGTTGTTTCATTGAAAGAGGTTGCTCCTTGCAAGATAACGCAAAAGAAACATATCACCAAGCAAACACTTCATCCTATAGAAGTTTCAAAATTTGAGGGAGAGAGCTTCTTTCGAGAGCATCAAAGAAAGTTTCTTCAAGCTATGTGGAGTGATCTACATGAAAAGATAGCTCAAACTCCAGTTGACTTCATTTCATCTCGTCAAGAAGAGGTGCTTCATGTCTTCAACTTGATGAATAACTCCTGCCATTTTGATTTGTCTAGCCTTGAAAGATCGTTGAGTACATTGTTCACCAAGGCTTTTACTTACGATGAATTGAGATCAAAATCTTCAGAAATGGCTATCAAAAAAGTTATTGCACAATAGTTAGCTGAAGCAGAGACTCGTCTACATGAAGCTAAAGTGAGAGAATCCAAGGAAGCAAGTCAAATCAAAGCTATTAAGAGTGAATTGCATCGTGCCCATAAAGAGTATGAAGAAAAGAAAAAGGATTTGTCTGAGGTTATAGGAAAACACAAATTGTTATTCAACAATGCTAAAACTAAAGTTAAAGATATTGAAGGAGATATCATAACCATCAAGAACACTGCTCCTTTGGATGCCAAAAACTTGGAGGCCGCAAAATTGGACTTGAAGATGATGCAAGAAGAGTGCCAAAATTTAAATTCATTTGTTTAGATTTTGTTTAGGCTTCGCTTAGCGTTTTTCTTTTCCCTTTTTTTTTCTTTTCTTTTCGAGTAATGAACATTTGAGATTATGAAATGAAGTTTCTTTTCCATCTTACAATCTTTGAAGTTTATTTACTTCGCATGTTGTGTTTTGAGTTTGATCCTTTTATTCAATTTTTGGACAAACTTACTCGAAAACATATAGTTATACTTATGAATTTGGAAAAGAACAGAGAACAATTTATATGACTGAACGTAGAATATTTCCAAGCTACCTACGTACCCTAATAAAGGGATCAAGTCATAACGTAGTTCAAAGATCACGTTTTTTATTTGATGGGGGTGTCGTACACAGTTTATACTCATGCGGGCCAGGAGTGTCTATTCTTTAACTACTTTAGACAAAGTAGGGTATTTGATATTTTAACCACATAAAATACCTTTAGTGGGGTAAATAAATAATTTAACCACATATGTTTACCTATAGTAGAGAAGTTAGCATTTTAACCACGTGCATTTCCTTTGGTGGTTGCCGTACACAGTTTATACTCATACGGGCCAGGAGTAACATGCAGTTTAAGCTCATGCGTCATGGAGCCCCCTTTTATTATGGATAGTAACGCTTCAAGAATTTCCCATTTATCGGACCAACCCTTATGCATGCCATCTTCAGATATTAATCTATATGCACCATTGGTATAAACTTCTTTAACGACATAAGGACCATCCCATTTTGATATGAATTTGTTTCCAACACGATGGGTCATGATGATGGGTCTCCTCAAGGCAAGTACTAAGTTGCCAACTTTAAAAGATCGTGAGCGCACCCTTTTGTTAAAAGCCTTAGAAATACGAGCTTGATAGCACTCGAGTCTTTGTTGCGCTTCTAATCTTTTCTCATCGAGAGCTTCCAATTCTTGAAGATGCAGATGTGCATTTTCTTCTTCAGTCAACCCTTCTTGTATGGCCATCCTTAATGATGGGATTTGTTTTTCAAGGGGAACAATAGCTTCAACACCATAGACCAAAGAGTAAGGAGTAGCTTGGGTAGGTGTTCTATAGGTAGTTCGGTATGCCTATAGAGCTTCTCCAATCTTCTCATGCCAATCTCTCTTTGATTTAAAGACAACTTTCTTTAGAAGATTACACAAAGTTTTGTTGAAAGCTTCGGCAAGTCCATTGGCGGCAGCATTGTACATGATGACTTTCTCTGTTTAAACTCAAAATTTTCACAAAGTTTGTCGATCAAACTATTGCTAAAGGGCTTCCCATTATCAGTGATGATGTATCGTGGGATTCCATACCGATAAATGATGTTGATGCGGATAAAGTCAGCAACATTCTCTTTCTTAACCTTTTTCAATGGTACTGTTTCGGCCCACTTAGAAAAGTAATCATTAGCAGCCAAAATGTATAGGTGTCCGGCAGAAGATTTTGTCATGGGTCCTACCACGTCTAAACCCCAAGCGTCAAATGGCCATGAAGAAACCGTTGGATGTAATGGTTCAGGTGGTTGATGAATCAAATTTGCATGAAACTGACACGCTTGACATCTTTGTGCATAATCTATGCAATCTTTCACCATTGTTTTTATACGAAAATGCAACTTTGGACCAGATTGATGAGCACCACATATGCCTGAATGAGCCTCTTCTATAACTTTATTAGCTTCCTCATCACCTAAACATGTCACGACCACAATTCTAATATAGCTAGACATGTAATAGATTTTTATATTAAAAGACCTGTAAGTAAGTGTGTGATTTTTTTTAAATATAAAACATAAATAACTTTTCTTGTACGTGAAAACTCGATAAAACTATAATACGTTTTGTAGCGGATACCATAAAGTCAAACCATACTCACTTCTATATTTTACATATTTATATATATCAGAGGATCAAACAAAAGAAGTCCAAGTACTCAAAACATTGTTTAAAGCAAAATAAGCTCATAACGTAGCCCAACAGGTCGTCATCCATGTACACTGTCCCAAAACATCGTTGGAGCGCCAAAACATGCTAGCAAGATCCAAAAGCTCATCAAATGTTGCCATGCTCACCTACAATGCATAAACTAGGTGAGCTAAAGCTCAGTAAGCAGAAATCATGCATGCACTGTCATACAAATGACTGTAAGGACTTTAAGAATATCGTGAATGCATGACTTTGATATCTTTTACTATGTTGGGCCCTTGACCCATCTACAGTACATCGGAAAGGAGCTAGCTCAATAATCTCTGTACTTTACTTTGCTTTGCTTTAAAGTCATGTTTATGGCCCAATATCTTCGAACCATAACCACGGCTCGCATGCCATAGGCACACTTTTACTATGAAAGCCGTTACCGGCCTCGATGTACTAGTAGTGGTCAACTTTGCTTTAACTTTGCTCTTTGTATGATATGATGTGCACACAGACTCAACATGTCTTCTATGCATACACCTATCTATGCTCATGAATGATATGTATAAAATTCAATGCCAACGCATCATCTTTAATCACACATAAAAAATAATTACCAATATCAAGAAACGCAAATTCACTATTATCATATAATACAAGTAAACACATAAAATACTATGTTTATACATTGTAGTTGCAAATGAATTTCTACTTACCTTAGAAACTTAATGTCATCTCGAAGCCTTGAATCACCTTTTAAGCATTCCCTTATCTAGTGGAAGTTAATTAAAAATTATAAACAAAACTATAGGATAAAACTAGTACTGAACTTTAACTCGTATTATTCAAATCACAATTTTTCAATAAACTATTAGATATGATGCTTATTATTATCATTGCTATTAATATTTTCCTTCACCTGATTCTCTGCTATCTTTCTTTTACTCAATTTCTTTAACAAGACTAATGACTAATACTAATAGTGAAATTCGATATATTGTATTCAATTAATATGACAAGTGTATAGTTGTGAAATTCATGATATGTCCTGCAAATATCCTAAAGTGAATATTAAATAAAATAAATTAGTACATGTAATAAAAGTTTCAAACTTAAATGGGATAAACAATTTTTAGTTTCTTAGCCATCATAATTAATTATTCTCGACTGGTACCATCAATTACAAAACTCAACTAATAATGTATATAAATTTGAACTTGATGACAAAACGTGGAATAAAATGAAATATTTGTTTCTAATGATAAGATCTAATTTTGCATTAATTTATAATATAAAATATTAAAAATTATTTATATTTCAACTTATCTATAAGAAAATTAAAATTTATTACATCATATGTGATATAATCATTTCATCTACAAATTGAAAGAAACAAAACAATAATAAGAATAATATGAAGATTAATCTCTTTTGTGATCGACCCACCCCTGTTTTTTTTAAAATAAAATTTAGGTTTATGAACTATCAATTTACATGATTACAAGAATTAACTTGAAGTACTATATCAATGGTTGTAAATAAAAATATACCTTAATTCCCTGCCTCAACTCTTTGGTTTTTCCTTCTTCTTTCTCTCTCTAATTATCCAGCCACTACTCTCTAATATGTTTCTTACCATTTATTGTGTTGTTATTGTTAGCTTTATCATTATGAAAAAAAATAGATAAAACATGACCATCCATTTAGGCTTATAATGGAAGCCACCGCCTATCCTGTTTTTTTTAATTAATTTCATGTCATTAAAATTATCAACCACAAGTGTCTTTTCTTAGTTATTGTTTGAAATAATCATTATCAGAGACTCGGTTTGATCATTATCTTCCCTTTTTTTCTAGCATATACATATTTATATAAAACAATTAGAAGCTCTAGTAGAGGTTCCAGTAACTAATAATAAATATAAAATAATTATTTTATATCAAATTTACCATGTCTAATGTATTCTTTAATATATAAATATGGGACTTTTAATTAGGAATTGCAAACAAATCCAAGATATGACAAGCTTAAATAATAAATAAATAAAACAAGATATCAATTTAAAATCAAGTATCACATAATTAACAACATGTAATTCATAGAATGCATAGATGCATGAACTATATTCATCAATGAGTTACGAGGGGCTCGGGTCTCACAAAACATCTTAGGAAGACTCCATCAAATAAACGTCTGTAGAGTGTGCCCTTGTAATAAATGAAACAAGGAGCGCGACGTCGAACATCAACTCTCTATCGAGGATCATTAGGTAGCTTCTCATATTTCAGATAATCAACAAATGATTGACGCCAATCTTCTTTCTGAATTTCAAATACCTGAACCACATGAATTTCTTCTTCTTCGTATCCTTCTTCGAGGATTGGCGGGATAATCCAACGTTTGCATAGGGGTAGACGAACTTCACTTTCGGGCAAAACTATTATAGAAGCAAGCTTAGCCAATGCATCAGCTTGTTTATTATCCTTCCTTGGTACGTGTGCGATCTCCACGTCTCCAAGCCATGCCATCCTTTTCCTAGCATAATTAAAATATGGGAACAATTCAGGCTTCCTTACTTCATACTCCCCAAGCAACTGATTAATTACTAACTGAGAGTCTCCATATACTTTGAGATGTAGAAGGTTTCCTTCGATTGCCATTTCCAATCCAAGGATGAGCGCTTGATACTCAGCAACATTATTAGAGCAATTTCTGGTTAAAAGTAAAAGAATATGGTAATACTTCTTCATCAGGTGTGATGAACACAACTCTGACACCAGCTCTCTCCCTATGAGAAGCTCCATCAAAGTACATCTTCTAGGGAGGAGAAACTTCAATTGCAAGAGCATCTTCATCTGGTAGTTCATCAAATAATTCCCACTCGGCAGGAATAGGATGATCAGCCAAGAAATTTGTTAGTACCTGTCCTTTTATAGCTTTTTATGGAATGTAAACAATTTCAAATTGTTGTAGCTGGAGAGATACCATCTTGCAAGCTTACAGAAAGAACTGGTCTTGGCATGACATATTTCAATGGATTCGCTTTTGAAATAAGTCGGACAATATGAGCTTGGAAGTAATGTTTCAACTTTTGAATTGAAAAGATAAGGGCCAAACATATCTTCTTGATCGGAGAATAGTTCAATTCATTTGGAGTCATCATCCTACTTAAGTAGTATAATGCATTTTCTTTTCCATCATCATTTTCTTGTGCCAGCAATGCTCCGACGGAACACTCTTGGGCAGATATGTAAACAATTGACGGACGTTCAGGTACAGGAGCGACTAACACAAGAGGTTTCATTAAGTAGGCCTTGATACTATTGAAAGCATTATGGCAAGATTCATCCCATTCAAATGGTATTCCTTTCTTCATAAGACGACTGAAAGGCTGACAACGTCCGGCTAAATTTGAAATGAACCTTCGCAGGTATGCCAATTTTCCTTGCAAGCTTTTAAGTTCATGAATGTTTTGAGGTTTTGGCATCTTCAAAATGGAATCAATCTTTGCTTGCTCAATTTCAATACCCTTATGGCGAACAATAAACCCAAGAAACTGCAAATGCACATTTCAATGGATTCATTTTGAGTTGATATCTTCTCAATCGTTCAAAAACAATTTTTAGATCATGGAGATGATCTTTTCTACTTTTGGATTTTACTACTGCATCATCAACATAACACTCAATGTTTTTATGGAGCATATCATCGAAAATTCTTGCATAGCTCTTTGATATGTAGCGCCAACATTCTTTAACCCAAATAGCATCACTTTATAGCAGTATATCCCTTTTGGAGTACGAAATGCGGTTAACTCTTCATCTTTAGAAGACATGCGAATTTGATTATAACCCAATGATTCGTCCATGAATGACAATGCTTCATGCCCCATAGTAGCGTCAATCATAAGCTCAGTGATTGGTAATGGAAAATCATCCTTAAGACATGTTGTATTCAAATCTCTGAAGTCAACACAAACTTGAATCTGGCCATTCTTCTTTTTTACCGAGACAATGCTTGAAATCCATGTAGGATACTTGAGTTCACGAACGAAACCCACCTTAATCAACTTATTCACTTCAACTTCAATTAATGGGACCAACTCTGGTCTAAACCGACGATGGGCTTGCTTAACATGATGAATTCTTTTTTTTACTAATAAGTGATGTACAGCTATCTTTGGGTCTAGACCTGACATTTCTTTGTAGGACCAAGCAAATACATCTTTAAATTCTTGCAGCAGATTGACATATGCTCTTTCTTCATCAGCTTCTAACAGTGCACTTATATATATTGGCTGAGGATCATTGTCATCTCCCAAGTTGATTTCTTTCAATTCATCAATTGTGCTCTTGACACCTTCTTCGAGTTCAGCATCTTCATCTGGTGTTTGTGTATTTTCTTTCAAAGTGATATGATGCGTTGATGCAACATCTTGCTTTGGTTCTTCAAATGTATTGGAATTTATATGAGTATTAAAGTAGGTGCTATCAGATGAGGCCACACGTTCCATATCATCTTCGACTGCTTAAGTGTCTGTGAAGATAATGGTCCGCATCCTAGCCTTCAATATTCTTCCAACTGATATAGTTAATGTGGTACATCTCTTCATGCGGGATGGGATTAGACTTTGGACCTTTTGAGTATCTTGCGGTTTATTGCCCCATTTTACTTTGAAAGATTTCAATTGTTGGTAATTCATCTTTCTAGTTCCCAGCCTTCTGAATACAGACACACGATGTATCATCTTGCCCTTTCTATTGAAGACATCATTCATCTTCCAACTTCCCAGCCTTTTGAATACAGACACACAATGTATCTTTTTGCCCTTTCTATCGAAGACATCTTCAGTTGAAGAGACTTTTCTTGTAACGCCCCAAAATCTTTCGGTCAAAATATCAGAGTTTTTCATTTTTGGGCGTTAAGAGAGAAAGGGGAAAGAGGCGTACATGATATAAAATAGAAAGAAACATGAGAGGATAAGAAGCAGTACAATTAAAACATCGGATATAACCGATAAAAGAAGTTTGAAAACCATGCACAGCGGAAAAACATCAGGATCCTTTACAAAGAAGAATACAGTTTACATTTTACAAAAATGTGGAACATCGTTTTACAAACGAATCAACATAGGTTTAAAGACAAAACCGGAAGATGGACACAGCTGATAGGACACCCCTCTCTCTACGCGTCAAGGTTCTCTTCTTCTCCTGTAGTGTGAGTACAGGTGGGGGGTGAGTGCGTTGAATACACTCATGGTTCTATGTTTTAATATTATTAAACAGATACACAAATCAAACATATATAATAGATCAGCAATTAGACAAATCACAAATACGGCACAATACGTCCCGGTGTATTTACGGACCACAAAATCCCGATGTATTACGGACCATCAAATCCCGATGTATTACGGACCACCAAATCCCGATGTATTACGGACCATCAAATCCCTCCCCAAGATATAAATATGCACACAATATTCTCAACAGTTCACATATCCAGTAGGGAAAACAGTGAACACACAGAGGTTTAGTAATTATTCCCCCCACACAATATAATCACAATGTTTATCTCAAAACAATAAGTTCACAAATCATCAGTGTGCGTTACATACAGAAACATAAAGTTATTAGGGTTTAGAAGTTATCCCCACCGAACACATCATATAATCACAGCACATAACCCAAGACACATAAGCCTCGACCAATTCATAACGATCAATAGCATTCTAATAATATTCAGTTTACATGCATACGTCAATTGAAATATAAAGATTTGGATTTAGAGTTTACCCCTACCTTGTTCGGTGGTTTACCACGTGAGTCGCAAGGACCAGAGATCAAATATCTCAATGCTCAATCCAACTGGTAGCCTACACAAGTTATAACATTTCTTAGTTCCTAAGTATATATAATTAAAGTTATAAATGCTTCCGGTGGAAAAACGATCGTTAAAGACGCGACGGATCGAGAGATCTAAAGATTGAGATCAAAGAAACGAAAAGGACAGATCAGTATAAGAGGCTGAGATGATAGAGAATGAAATAAGGATCACAACGCAAAAAGAATGAGCTCAATCGGAGTTGAAACGAGCTCGAACGAAGCGTTTTAAGATTGAGGGGTAAACCGGTAATTTTGGTCAAGGGTTGACTCTGACTGGGCCCACGACCCTCGGTCAACGACATCTCATCGGCGACGACTCGATGATAACGAATGACGGAAAAAAATGGGATTCGTATCGAAAACACGGCGTCACGCGCGTAGCGCACCCGTCGCTCGCTCGACGCGCGCGCGCGCCGCTCCCGTCGCCGTGTGCCCAGCGCGTCCAGCAGCCTCCCGGCGCGCCCAGCTCGCCTGTGGGGACTCGCCACCTAAACGGCCTTCCAGCCGCCGCCGGCCGGCGAACCACCGGTCCCCGGCCACACCTTCGGATTCCTCCCACTTCCGACTACCAACTCCGGCCAACGGCGGCCACGATGGCGCCGTCTAACTCTGCCAAAACACCTGCAAATACAGCCCGTCGCCCAGCTTTCCGACGGTGGCCTGCTTGACCAGGCCACTTCCCGGCGCCACCCAGAGCAGCAGCACCGCTCCCTTCTACCGCCACTTATCTCGTCGGATACCTTGCACCGCCGTCTACCACCTCCGTCCATCCCTCGCCGGATTCCGGCATGAATAGTGCCTCAAAAATATGCCGCAAAACCCTTCAATACACTGATTTTCCAGAAATTCCAACTCCAACCAAAACTCCGGCCGACGACTTCCCGTCGCCGGCGACCACTCCCAGCACCTCCACCGGCGACCCCTCGTCGCCGGTAACCTTTCCCGGCCAGCCCAACACCCTTAACCATACATATACTCCCAATCCTATACACACACAAACACACGAATACACACACACACACCCACTGCCTCGCCGGCGGCCACCACCACCTGAGCCCTCTCCGGCGACCTCCCGTCGCCGGCCCACCGATCACACATGGTGGCGCCACCATGCGCTGCCCCAACAGCAAGCAACAAGCACACACACTCACACACCACACAACACACACATGCATGCATATACATATATATACCTACTGTTCCGGCCCGGCGTCGCCACCAGCGACGGCGCCACCTCCTCCTCATCACCACCACACCACCACCAGCTTATCCGGCCACTGCTCCGGCAAGAGGGCGAGGAGAGAAAGAGAAAACAGAGGAGAGAGAAAGGGTGAGGGGTTAGGGTTTCAAGGCTGTTTTTCACCGTTTTCCGGCGATCCGTAAGTCGGAATTGAATTCCGGAAGTTGTCCTAGATTCGTCTCGTCGAGACAAACGTCGTGTGTGAAAATCGTCTGATTCCGACAACGTCAGAATTTTCCGGCAACCCTCCGGCTGCGGCGCGCCGGAGGCAGAAAAGAGATGAGAGGGGGAGAGGAGGGAGGAGAGAGAACTTACGTGTTTTCGTCGCGCTCGGCTCGTTCGGCTCGCTCGAGAAATCGGTAAAAAAATGAACTGACTGAGCCCTCTATTTATAGAAATCCGGAAAACACTATTCACCAAAAATATCTCGGCACTATTCACGGGTTGACTTTTCCGAGTTACTATTCATGTAAATATCTTCGTTTCCATTCAACGTAAATATCTTCCGACTTTTCCGAAACTCCGTGATTTGCCCTTTTCATCGCCGTTCGAGCTACGGGTCTCCGATTGACCCCTAGTTCGTTTCTATCTTCTCGTCTTTCCAAGACGTATCTAATGGTATAAAAATATTCTATATACCATGTCCAAGAAAAATATCGATCCGAATCACACATTAGATACGTATCTGAAACGCACGTAATTAATTAAACAGTCAAAGTAAACGCTCATACTTATTAAGTCATACATTAAATATTTAATTAATCAATTATGCTCATTTTGATCCGGGGCGCTACATTTCTTTCTATGATATGATTGGTGTTGGCTCTTTTGATAGCAATTCGGATAGGACTTTGTGGTATGTGCCCTATGCCATAACCTTTCTTCTTTAACACATTTTGGATATCATTGAGTCTATTTTCTTGCTGCTCAATAATTTCAGGAGAAATTTTTCTTGATATGGACTTCTCTTGTGGGTCATACCCAGCTTTAGCAAGCAATTTGAAGGCTTTGGGGTTATAATGCCTAGCAAGTTCAGAGTCTGAAAATACCTCGTGCTCCATCTTACTTCCTTGGACAAACTTCTGCTTTTGGGATGACTCGCCTGAATCGAGCTTGGTTAAAGGTAACACAAATCCTTTTAAAGGTTCTAGTTCAACCAATGACAGTCTTTCTTTTGAAATTTTTTCATTCATTGGGGATCCACTTGCCTTGTTTTCTAGAGTTTGGTCACCTTTTGTTTTTTCTTTCAAGATACTCTCTTTAGTTGTTTTCGTGTGGCATCCGCGAAATGTGACTCGGCCTCAGTAAAGGGCTTGTTATCAGCAATCACCATCCTCACTACTCCATTTTGACAGTATTTAAAACATTGGTGCCAAGTTGAAGGGACCACACCATTCTCATGTAACCATGGGCGTCCAAGAAGCATATTGTATGAGGTCCTAACATCAATGACATGAAATAATGCTGATGAAGCCATGTCATCCATTAGTAAATCCAGTCTTATAGTCCCAAGTGCCTTTTGTCCTTCTTGATTGAATCCTTGAATCATTAATCGATTATTTATAAGTTCATCCATGGAAATTCCTACCTCTTTCAATGTTCGTAATGGCATTATGTTGACGGCAGAGCCTCCATCGATAAGAATTTTATTCATATTTTGCTCACGAGTGTAAGCAGACACAAATAATGGCCTATTATGATGTTTGAAACCAAGTTGCAAATCTTCATCGGTAAAGGTTATCGTTGAAGTACAATCATCATAATGATTTTCCTTTTCTAGCGAGCAAACATTGATATCTTGCTCACTTGTTGTGTTACATGAGGCTTTGTTGTATCTATCATCACCAGAAGTTAAAGTAATAATATTTGCGGATACACCATCTTCTTCAAGTGGGATCTTCCCTTCTCGAGCCAATTGCATCACCTTATCTTTAAATACAAAATAATCTTCAATCGGATGCCCCACCAATCGGTGGTATTTGCAATATTTTAGATCATCAGTGCGGTCTGCCTCTTCGGGTCGTTTCATCTCTAGGAGTTCAATCAGCTTAGTTTCTAACAATTCATCGAAGATCCCAGGGACATCAGAGTCGAGAAAAGGGTATTGTTTTGCTTGCATTTCTTTCAAAGTTAACTTTCTTTGGCCCCATTCTTGAGATGTATTTTTCTTTTCCTCATCTTTGTTATTTGCTTTTGCCTGAAACTTAACAGGTTTTGCATTTACTCCCATAGATTCAGCAGTTGGTTGCTTGGCAACAAATTTGCCCCCTTTCTTGCCATCTTGTTTATCTTTAGACTTGCGAAACTCTTGGATTGGTGGTTCGTTGACTCCATTAGAAATCATGCTCAATTCGATGTCGTGGGCTTTAGTGGCCAATTCTTCAAAGGACCTTGGTTGAATTGCTTGCAGGATGTAACGAATGCTCTAATCCATTCATTGGGTACACATTTCGATTGTTGAAGCCTCTGAAAGTCGATCTTTGCAATTTAAACTTAAATTTCTCCAACGGTTGATGTAGTCAGTGACAGGTTCTTCTTTCCATTGATGTGTTTTTGTAAGTTCCAACATGCTGACTGTACGTCGAGTGCTGTAGAAGTGGTTGAGGAATTCTTGTTCTAGCTGTTCCCAACTATCGATTGAGTTTACTTCCAAATCAATGTACCAATCAAAAGCATCTCCATATGTTTCAGCATCATTGCAAGTTTCAACAAAATGAGCCACATGTTGTTTTGGATTACCCTTTCCATCAAATTGTTGGAATTTTGGAGGTTGATAACCTATCGGCATTCTTAGGTTGTCAATCCTTGCAGTGTATGGCTTCATGTAAGTTATTGATGACTTGGAGCTTCCATTCAACTTATCTTGAATAGTCCCTATGACAAACTCTCTTAGATGAGTGACGGGAATGAATCCATCAGTCGAAACTTGTACTTTAGTGGTTAACATTTTTTCCTTTGCCATGGTCTGTCGCTTTAAAGAAGTTTCGAGCTCATTATGATCTTCGTTTTGATCGCCCAATACATGACTTGTCCCGACATCACCTTCTTTATTCAGTAGTGTATTGATTCGGGCATCTTGCTCTTGGAGATGCTTGCTAAGTCCCTCAATCGCCTTTGTAAGGTTTGTAATTTGCTCTTCTAAAGTTGTAGCGTTTGTTTTCATAACAGGTGCTGCTAGTGAGTAGCTTGTTTCTGAGTATGGAGTAACTTGTGCTATATCAAGTGATTTTGTGCCGACAAATCCTTTTCCATGTTCTCCATTAAGCGACATTTGTTCCTTCTTGGACATGCTTCGAGTGGTAACGCCAACACATTTAGTTGGGGCTTGAGAAGATTTTGCAGCAGTTGTCTTATCATTCTTGTGTTTCGTCATTGAACAGAAGAAGAAGAAGAGATGAGAGATAGAGATGTCCCACTGGGCGTGCCAAAAATTTGTAGCAATAAATTTTGTATTCGAAATATCTAAACACAAAATCGATACAAATTAAATATTTCTTGAAAATAATCCGGGTGCAAATCTCTATGGATTCCTCTGATTCTTCTCTTCAAATTGAGATGAATCCTTGATCGAATCTTCAAGAATAATTTTTGGAAACCTCCACGAAGAACGTCATGAATGCACAGAGAACACCTTGAACTTTGACTTGAATAACGCCGACAAGAAGGGTTTAGCACCTTAATTTCTAATCGAATGCCGTTTGTAATGACCTTCTACGAAGAACGCGAAGAATGCCTTGAAGAACGCCTTGGGTCTTGGAGAGAAATTCTTGAGTTTTGGAATCTTGATTCTTGTCTTGTGTCTTGAATTATGAAAAGAGGCCCCTGTTTATAAGTGTAGAATATGAATTCTTTCCATGTTTAGTTGATGAAGGATGCAATTTGATTGGTCATCCATGATTTGGAAATATATTTTTCCTTAATCAAAAGATGTGATTTTATTACCAAATTTATTGGTATATCACTTCCATATTTACAAGATTTAATCTTGATTGCCAAATAATGTGATTTGGATACTTGACAACATTTGATTAGTCAAGAATATATATTAAAATATCAATTATTTATCTATTTACTTTAGGAATTAATTTAATTTAAATTTCCAAAATAGAAATTTGATTTTTAATATATATCACTTTACATGTGGCATTATTTGATTGGACATAAATTTTATGTCTACGGGGGCGGCGCTGGAGATCTGGAGAGAGAGCGGTCGGATTTGGAGAGAAAGAAAGGGATGAGGGACGACGTCGATCGGATCTGGTACTTTGACCTAATTCTTCAAAAAAGAATTATAATTTTTCCTTTTTTTTACCTTTAATTTTTATAGTTATAAATTAAAACTATAAATACTATATTAAAATTTTTACTTTTAATTTTTGAGTCATATTATATATTTAATATATACTATAGTATATAGTATAAAATAAAACTATAGTATAAACTATATATACATATAGTATATAGTATTCTCTTAAACCCTAAACCCTAAACCTTATATAGTATATATATAGTATAGTATATAGTATATAATATAAATTATAGTATATAGTACATAGTATGTAGTATAAAATAAAACTATAAAACTATACTATAAACTATTTATCATTTCGTAAGCAATCATGCTTATTAATTCATACTTATTGAGTTATTTTTCTTTCAGGAAGCTCAAATCAAATGAATATTTGAATCTGTCCTATTGTAATTATTGATGGTTATTTTTTGATATGTATTATGATTTATGATAATGCTTTGTTCGAGATCCTTCGATATTTAAAATACTTGTTTTATAATTTGTATAATTTTCTTTGTCATTATTCCTATTATTTCGTTAACTGTACTACACTACTACTTATTACTAACATTAACGAACTAAACTCGAGCTCAATTATAAAACTCATAAAATAAAGAAGCCAAACTCAAGCTTAGTATAGTTCAGCTTGTATAACTTCATAAACTATTTAGGCTCATTTATCCATATATTTTATCATTAAAATAATAAATTTATATAAAATGTTTTCATTTTTAATGATATTTATGATATATTTACCTATGTAAATTAGATATTCACCTTTTATATGATATATTTACTTATTATATTTTGCTACTTAAAAATCGGGGGTGCTACCTATTATCTTTTGTCTATTACAAAAATGTTTGAATCATTTGCAACATGAACTATTGATTTAGTGGTAAGTTTGTTGATTTGAGTGTGAGAGGTCCTGAGTTTGATTATATAAATACCTCTATTCTACATTTTATATTCCAAGAATTGTTGTGCACTTGACAGAATCGGATCTGAAATTTTTCAGAATTTTGTTGTGCATTTGACATAATTGGATCCGAAATTTTTCGGATAATTTTTATATTCCAAGAATTATTGTGCAATTGATAGAATCAGATCCGAAATTTTTCGAAATTTTGGATTAAAAATATTTGTTTGAAAATTGAAAATTTTCGCATCGAATTCGACGGATATCGGAAAGGGGAGGACTAAAAGCACCTACCTCATTTCTAAGAGCACCAACTTGTTTTTTTTTTTTTAAATTCCAATTTTACCCCTAGGGTTGTTGAACTAGTTTCGTTCGGTCAAGATGGCCGAACGGGCTTCAAGGTGTTCGGCCACCTCAGCCGAACGAAACTGATCCGATTAAATAGTTTTTTTTTTACGTATTTTGCTACGATTTTCACACATTTAATAAATTTGTGTAATGTTCGTCATTATGTTGGCATTACAATCTTAAAAAAATTAAAAGATTTAACTAAAAAAAAAAACGCAACCCGTCACTCGTCGTGCGCGCGCACACTACGCCTACCGTCACCCATCGTCAATTTCGTTCGGCCGAAGTGGCCGAATACATAAAAGAGTGTTCGGCCGACTCGGCCGAACACCTTGAAGCTCGTTCGGCCATCACGGCCGAACACCTTGAAGCCCGTTCGGCCATCTTGACCGAACGGAACTAGTTCAACAACCCTAAGGGTAAAATTGGAATTAAAAAAAAAAAAACAGGTTGGTGCTCTTAGAAATGAGGTAGGTGTTTTTAGTCCGCCCCTATCGAAATTCCATTTCCACCCCTATACTCACCCCTGCCTAAAATTGAAGTTGACAGAGTTGAAAACGTAGTGAAATCTTCACTAGTATTACTTCTCCCTACAATTCACAGAATCACAAACCCTTTTACGGGTTGAAAATTCAATCTCTCTACCGAGCATGGAGAAGCTGAAATCAATGATTCCTGAAATGCTGAAGCAGAAAATCTCAGATAGCACAACTATTGACCTCCATTCTACATGCTCTTCCCTACTCGATTTCTTCAAAACCTTACCCCTCTTTCATC
Organism: Scutellaria galericulata; assembly: GCA_946896805.1. Taxonomy (NCBI): domain Eukaryota; kingdom Viridiplantae; phylum Streptophyta; class Magnoliopsida; order Lamiales; family Lamiaceae; genus Scutellaria; species Scutellaria galericulata. Next base: position 9,051,923 of record OX335788.1, read on the forward strand.
AGGTTTCCTTTGATAGGCTAAATATGGAATCTAAACTGTTGTTTTCAAAATTCCTTTTTGTTTTCTTTGTCTTTCTGATTTTTGGTTGAGTATTTATAGATGGTTAGAGATTTGACGGACCCAGAAATGGCGCTGTGTGGAAAGAATAAGGAAGCTGCTATGGAAGCCAAGGCCAAAGGCAATGAATACTTTTCCAAAGGGGACTATTCAAATGCTTTGAGTTTCTACTCTCAGGTTAACATAAAGACTTGCATTTTCTCACTACATTTTATATTTTGTGGAAAAGAAGGGAGAGCAATGCTTTGGCTTTGTGATTATATTGATTTTCCTTTGTCACCCTGGTATTGTATTATGTGTTACGAACAGTCGTTCTACTTGATGGCACTGTTTATGTTGCTTAAAAATCTTCAATATTCAGACTCGCTATATTTAGTTTTAAAAGTTTCTGATGAAGTTTATGATTATTAGTCACTACTCTTTGCTCTGTATCTGGTTCTTGTCAAGGGTGGAAACAGAAAAAAATGATATTATGCGTCTAAACAAAAACTTCACATAAGAAGAAAATAACAACAAACTGGACGTGGCTCACTCTCGACTTCATCATCAAATGATGAAGTTTACATATAAATTCTTAAAAGTTTGTAAGCTTCTAGAACAAGCCCCTCACATTTATTGTCATATTCACAATATAAGATTGCAGTAATTAACATTCTTGTTCATTTCTAGGAGAATTTGCTTTATTCACAATAGTTTCTTGTAGATTATATCCTAATCATTGATCACAGATTGTCACTGTGCTCTATCTTTTAAGCTTTATGAAATCAATCATTGGATTTGGCGTCGATTTAAATTTTTGTTCTTTGTTACTACAAATGATAAAGGTCGATCATGTTCTTCCTATTTTTACATATATAAATCAGGCACTGCGCAGTGCTCCAATGGATGTTGAAGATAAGGAGAAAAATCTGGTCTCAACACTGTACCTTAATCGTGCTTCCTCATTGCATGTGAGTTTTCATAATCATTCTCGTGTTATGTATGTTTCTGATTGGTAATGTTGCGGAACTATTTTAAGTTGATGTGTAGAAATGTTTTCTCATACTTTTTAAATATTTGGGGCTACCAAAAATTGGCGCTGTGTACTAGCTGGTTGGCATGTTGGTTGTGTGTGCGTGTGTGTTTTAAATTGAGTAAAGGTGCTGTTGTATTTGATGCAATCATTTTTACATATATACTTTATCTTACCTTTTCATATTCATTGAGTCTGTTTTCTGATTTATCTTCAGAAGTTGGGATTCTTTCTTGAGAGTCTGCGAGACTGCAGCCGGGCTCTCATACTATCCCCTGTCTATGCAAAGGTCAGTTCTTAATTTGTATTCTCCCATTTGGCAGAAATTTAGTGATGCTTTGGGATCTTGCTAGGAATGCTGGTGTTATTCATTTATTTCTATATGTAATATGTTATTAGACATGAATGGTTGTGAAGAAAACTCTTTTGCTGCCTTCATATCATTGTGTTTGGATTTTCTTATCATATGATCATTCTGATTACAAAGTCAAAATTAAGAAATACTGACACTCAGTTGGAGTAAAAAATATTTATATTTCTGTTTTATTCCTTGCGCAATATCAAGAAGTGATTCTGAAGTAACCTAAGAAGAAAGGAACGTGTCCCCATTTTATATTTTCCGTTCTCATTTTGTATCTTAACTAAAATTCTGAACTTACATCTTACTTTAGGCATGGTTTAGGAGAGCCAAGGCAAATTCTTCACTGGGGAACTATGAAGATGCTATCAATGATTTGAGTGTTTCCCTGAAGATTGAGACATCCTTGAGTGGAAAAAGACAGATAGAAAGTGAACTGAATTTGTTATTGGAGCAATCCAAACTTAGAAGTGGTGCTATAGATAAGCCAAATGATGGCAGCACGGGTTTTCTTGGTACTACTTTCACCTCAATATCTCTTCATTCACATAAGTGTATGAGAAGTATAATCTTGTTCTTCCAATATGTTGTTTATGATTGAAAGCGAAATACCTTTTGGGCAAATCCATGAAAATCATGTTGTAGATTGATGTTTGTTACTGAATGTGTATCGATTGTCATGAACTGATGTATTGTTAATCTGCAGCCAGTAAATATATGTGTATTTGCCTAATCATTTCCTTAATAAAGGCCATTTAATCATGCTAATCAAACTGGTGATGCATCTCATGAAAGGGAGAGTATCAGGTGGTTTATGGCTTTGATCCTGAATATGTCAACAAATCAAAAACTTATCTTCTACTCAAATGTTAAGCATGGAAAGTTAGTTTCATTCTTAATGCTAGATATCTGTTTACTTGGTCATTTATACTGATGGATTCAACAAAATGCTTGCATTTCTCACAGTTTAGCTTTTGTCAAGTAAAACTAGCTAGGTTGCTCATTAATTGCCATGGGTTTATCATGGGCTAGCAGTAATTTGTTTCCACTTTTTGTTTTTCCACAGAATCCACATAAATTTGTGGGGGTTGATGCATAGAACCAAACCTGTGTATGATCTCAAGAAAATGTAGTACAAACTGTTTTACAAAAGAGGGGGATATTACTTAATATCCTTGTTCCATACAAAAAAGTCTTCTATAGAAGTGCTTTCTCACTCATCTACTGTGAAGTAACTGGCATATCTGTTCAGCAATTCAGTAATAAATTTATGTTTCTTATCAAAAAAAAAAAAAGTCATATCTGTTCTATTCTTAACTCAATAATAGCTGGATGCAGCATGTTTTTTTTTGTTTTTTTTGTTTTTTATCATTCTACTATTTTGACCTTGCATCACTTTGTGTGTGTAGCTCTTTTCGCCTTGGCATTTTTGATATTCTGCTATTTATCTGGTAACAAAAAAATTTCACTTTCTTGATTTCTTATACTATAGGTCTTATGTGACAGATGAACCACTTTACGTGGAACTCCAATGCATCTCGACAACAATCAAGGGAAGGGGAATGACTTCGTTGACTAACATTCCATTAGCTTCTTTAATTCATAAGGAGGATCCTTATGCTGCGGTATGAATTTAAAAATAAAAAATAAAAAAATCTCCCAGCAAAGGGAAGTATTTTCTTGTCATTTCATCATTTGCAACATTTTTTTACTATTTTAATCCACGTATGGCTTCCTAGGCAAGCATTGTTGCTAATATTCTTCTGCCTTTTTTATTGAATCATGAGTTCTTTTATTATAGAATAATATTAGGGACCTCTTGTTGCTTACACTTCTTATTCTTGGTGAATTTCTGAAACTGGGATGATTGTGTTCCACTGCATAAGCGCTTTAAAACTAGAACTCACAAATGCATAGGGTAGGAAGAATGGTAACTATGATAGGCAAAAGAACCAACAAGGGTTTGAATTTCCATCTTTTAATTCTCATGTGGTGTAGTACTGCAGATTATATTGAAGCATTGTCGGGAAACTCATTGTGCTTTCTGCTTCAATGAACTACCAGCAGATACAGTGCCCTGTGTCTCATGTTCAATTCCACTATACTGCTCTCTGAAATGTCAAGTTCAAGCTGGAGGGCAGGATTTTTCAAAATATATGAACAAATGTGGATTTCTAGACAACTTATCTGATGATCTTGAAAGATATATTAGAAATGTGACTTCTGCTGGAATTTCTAATTCGTACATCAAACATGCTGCTGAACATAGGCATGAATGTCAAGGTATGCACTGGCCTGCAGTTTTGCCATCTGATGTGGTTCTGGCTGGCCGTATCCTTGTGAAGCACATAGAAGAACAGAGTTCTGGTGATCTGGATCCTAATATTCATAGGATTCTGGTATGCTTGTAGTTTTTTGTTTTTTTGTATATGTTTGCCTTCTCCATTGGTGAACTATCATCACACTTCAAACTGACAGCATTCTTTCTCTTTAGGGTCTTTGTCAGAATTATGGACGAGTTTCGTCTGAAACCAAATTGGAGTTTCATATTTATTCTATTATTCTGCTGTGTTGTCTTCAGCAGTTTTATGCCTCCAAACTTCCTTTAAACTCGGCGATAACATCAGAGGTAGATCACTTTCCTTCAATATTATGAAAAGTTGCACTTGTAATACTTATCTCTGTTGTTTTCAAATTTTAATTAGTTTTATACGAAATTGATTTTTGTTGAAGTCAGTTATCACTGCATTGGCAACTGGTTTAAATTTTTATTTTGTATTATTCTTTTGTAGTGCAGATTGTTGTGCTTCTTTCTAAAATCAGGGTCAATTCCATGGCAGTTGTCCGAATGAAATATTCAGATGTCAAGCAGCCTCTAGATTATGATGCAACAAGTTCAGTGGAACAGGTATTGACTGCTGTGGAAATATTTAATAATACAAGTCAATTATCTTTACAATTTCAATATTCACAGGTCATTATCTGAAATTGCAGTGGGTTTTGTCAAATTAAAAAATGTTGTAAACTGATATTATCTCTTTTCAAGGTTTTGGAAGGTTAAAAGTTTACTGTTGTATAGGAGTCCCTTCTTCCTTTACGTAAACCATATGTTTGGTTGGATGAGTTATTTTCAGTTTAAATGTTCAGTTGAGTTGCTGTTTGTATCTTCCATCAATAGTCCCGTAGAAGTTGACACTTGAATGCAAATGAGACATGACCTGTGGCTGAACTGATAGTGGGAGGTTCAGACGATGAGCTATTAGCATGTAAAGTGCGACCTTGATAATTGCATTGATGTACTTGCACTGTGAGGGCTTTCAGCGACATCAATGGTTCCATGTGCTCATCAATGCCTGACCTTGATTTACTGATCAACCAACCTTGATTTACTGATCAACCAAAGACCCTCTGTTGCATGATTATTGAGGCGATTCAAGTCAGATGCAATGTAGATCTAACTTTCAATTTACTCGTGGGAGCTGTTGATAGTTGCATTATTAGACTAGATAACACATCAGGTTGCCATTGCATTTTGAAGAGTTATTTTGATGTTGGAGAAACTTGAGGCTTAAGTTATTCTAAGGTCCAGTATCACCTTTGAGACTTTTCCTAAGGCCTAATGTTACTTGAGTTTTCTAATAACTCTCAGCAATAACATTGGATTTTAATTTTTTCTTTTTGTTGCAACTTCCCAAAAAACTTTGCTTTTATGTAACTGGGCTGCTGTTTTTTTGGTTCAAGTTTCAATTTTGTTTAATTTGAATACTGAGATTTTTATATGTCCTGAATCTGTCTAATGATATTTTTGTAGATCCAAGTGGCTCAAGCTGTATATTCAGGCGGCAGTTTATTTAACCATTCTTGCCAGCCGAATGTTCACGCATATTTCTTTTCTCGTACTCTCTTCATACGAGCAACAGAAAATGTCAAAGCAGGATCAGAACTGGAACTCTGTTATGGCCCTCAGGTAGTAAGATCTTTATATAGAAACAGGAATCCTATTTTATTAAAATGCAACTATTAAACAAAACTCATTTGGCCTTTAGATTGGTTGCTCTAGCATGGCAGCATGTCTGGACCCTCTTTGTGCTTAAATGTTTGAAACTTCTTGTTGTGATTTATGAGAAAATGGTGTTAGTGAGCAATACAATGGGTAGCTACGACATACTTGGAGTATGAATTCATCCTACTCATTGTAAGAAAAGATGGTGAACAAGAAAATATTTGTTCTGAGCAATTATTGATAACAGGTTGGGCAGTGGGATTGCAGTGAGCGTCGTACGTTTTTGGAAGAGAGATACTCATTTATATGTCAGTGCAGTGGTTGTGAACAAGTGAATCTATCTGATCTTGTCCACAGTGGTTATCGGTGTGCTAAACCAAATTGTTTTGGAGTTGTACTGGACAGTTGTATTGCTGAATACCAGAAAGAAAAAGTCAAACACTATGAGGGACTGAACTCTTTGCAGGTATATGCTTTCTGTTCAATCTTTACTACCTTAACAAGTTTTCAGAATTAAATATGTCATCCACAGCTTTAATAAAAATTCAGTTGATTATTTACTTTTAGATGAAAAAGGACCACTATTTGGTGATTATGCACTTAAAGCAAAAACATTTAAAATAGTAAAAACAAGAAATTGATGTTAAATTATCTCAGAGTATTCTAAATTTATTAGCCTCACTATGTGAATCACATTGTCTTAGCATGATGATAGTTAATAGGGCAGCAGAGATGATAACAGTAGTTAACAGATCTATATTTCGTCTGGTTTTGTGCGGTATACTGCAGGAGAATAGTCATAATGATGATAACATCGGCAAGGGAGCTCGTTGTGTGTTTGAGCAAACTGATTATGGGCGCTGCTTTGAACCAGGACATTGTTCAAGTTGTGGCACTTCATGCAACTTACAAGCTTCACAAAATACAATTGCCAAAGCTGAAAAAAATTTACGAAGGTATGTTGGTACGAATTTAATACTGAAATCTCTGAGATGATGCACATTATTTATTCCCCTTTAAGAAAATAAGAAAAATAAAAAAATAAAACAACAGTATTTGTATATCTATCATAGATGTGAAGATCCTCTTGCATCACTCTTGTTTGTGATCTCTGTAACATGTTTATGAACAACTGTTTCTTGATTTTGCATTACATCATCAGGTATTGTTTGTATCCATAAGGAACATCTGTGACTATGCATTTGATTATATGTTATACTGGTCAGGATGCAGGATGCGGTAGCCTCTGGTGAAATCACAACTAATATTGTCATGGATGCTTTAAGATCTGTTGATGTTTTAAGGGCAGTATTACATCCTTTCAACAAGAGAATTGCTGAGGTAGTCAATGTCTTTCTATTGGTTTTTACGTCCCAGTGCCATATCTAACAATGTTTTGGCCTGAGTCGAACTTTCTAAAAGGTCTTCAATTATTTTTTCTCAATTTAAAAACTCAAATGAAAATATAGAAATTTGAATATATTTTATTAATTTGCACCATATCCCATCTTGGTAACTTCTCTTTATATAGTTGATCCATCTGAAATACTTTAGTAGGATTTGTCTTGGACTGACCTTCAAGTAACTCATTTGATGTTCGAAGGTGGAAGATAATATTGCACAGGCATTTTGTTTAATTGGAGAACTACAAGCTGCAATGGACCATTGTCAGGCTTCCATTAAGGTACGCTTTTCAGTTAAACATGCTTTTCAAGCTATAAAACAACTATCTATTTTCAAGTGGGACCTTTGTTAGAAATGGATTTATAGATTCCCTCGTCTCTAATCCTTTAAATGTTAAAAATACTTGTATAAACCAAATATCTGAGGATTTTGTTTGTATTGTGCAAGTATCCGTTCCTCCTCAAGCATACACTAGATTTTCTGATTACTCTTGAAAATGAGCTTTTATATTTGTAAACAAATTATAATATTGCATTATTGATTTATAGTTTCAACATATTTTGTCTACAGGTTCTGGAAACACTCTATGGAGAGAACCACATCGCCATTGGAAATGAGTTGATTAAACTAGCATCGATTCAGCTTTCCATGGGTCAAAAGATTTCTGCAGATGATACAAGTCGAATAGTTTCGATATTTTCACGATATTATGGATCCCATGCAGAGATAATATTTCCCTATTTCCGATACCTTAAAACGTGTTTTTGAGTGAAAAAAGTCATTTAGAAAGAAATGACCTTAAGCAAACTTTGTGTTTATGTATTGTGGGTTGACAAGATCCGTATGAAAGACGAATTATTTTTGTCGAATTCTTTATCATATGGATGGACCTGGTACATTATTATTTCTTATATTTGATAGTTATAGATATTCATCAATGTAACATGACGTTTTCCTTGTTCAAAGCAATTTTTGATTTAAGGCATATACCTATTTATTTCACCGACACCTACGTGCAATTAAGTGGAAATATGTTCAAATAGTACTAAGGGATGATATAGCACCATTTTTAACCACAATTATAAATGAAGAGAAAAATTATTCTTTTCCCATCACATTATATAATTGACATATCATGAAATGAACTATGCCATGGAAAAAATCTATGATATAACTTATGACCTGAAATGCATTCTAACTGTATCATGAAATGTATTTCATGATATGTGTATCGTGGAATCAATATATATTGACAACTATATTGTGGAATGCATTTCAATTCATAAGGTCACTATATTGTGAATGTATTTGTCACAGTCTGGGTTGGGTTGAGGTGTTTGCTTCATTAAGGGTAGTTATGTCATATACTCTGTAAATGAGTTAAAAGATTTTTTTTTTTTTTTAAGGAGAAAACGATGTTTTTTTTACATATTTATTATTAGTAAAAGAGTCACTCTCCTTTGCAACTAGTGCATGCATCTTAGATCCATGCGCTCGGGTCGAGCTGGATCCGACCCGGATCGACACTTTTTTTTTTTTTTTTGTCTTGACCTTTATGTAATGTAGTCATACATTTACGTTATATTAGTGATACCCTTATATCCAAATTTCATACACTTAATGCAACACTTTAACTTAAAAAAAAAAAAAATTGCCGATCTTCATACTGTGTTAGTCATACTTTTACGTTATATTAGTCATACATTTATATACAAATATCATACATTTATGTAATACTTTAACCCTAAACCCTAATTTCAGCACAAATTGTAGATATTTACATTTATGTGATATTACTCATAAATTTATGTAAGATTATTTATACATTTATATCAACATAAACATACATTTATGTAATATATATAAAGGTACAACTAACATAATTAAAAGATATGACTAACATAACTAAATGTATGTCTAATATAACTATAATGTATGAAAGGTATTAATATGGTTGTCTAAAAAAAATGTTAAGGTACAGCTAGCCTTAAAAAATGTATGTCTAACATAACTAAAAGGTATGACTAACACTATTAAAATGTATACTTAACATAACATAAATGTCAGACACCTAGGAGCATATTTGGGCAGATTTTGTCCGCGACCTAAAGGCGCATGTAGGCGCATACAGACGCGTGGCAGGTTGACCCGACCCAAGTGCACATATTTAGGGTCCGTACATCAGGTGTATAAAAGTTTTTATCTTAGTAAAATGACATCACTAGCTATACTATAGTTCAATTTTACCAAGTTTTTGAAATTTTAAATTTTGTTCAAGTTATGTTTACATTTATTTTATATTGTCAAAGCCCTTGTATTGTACTTCTATTATTTTGTCAACATGGTATCATTATCATCATAAGAGCACCTCCAATTGTGCCACCCAATATTTGAGTTATTTTGATGTCAATTCACTGCCACCTCAAAAGTAAAAAAATGTGTACCTCTAGATAAATACATCACCAACCATTCTATCCAAAAGTAACTATTCATGGTCCCACTATCAAATCACTCATCAATTTTGTACATCTTTATTAATTTACCGTCTCTATTTATTATTTTATTTTATAATAAATAAAAAATCATAATATTTCAATTGATGTAATTAATTTCCAAATTTTAATTATTTATTTAATTTAGTAAAACATGAAATAAAATTGGACAATATATTATTAAATTTATTGAAAACAAATACATGGAATAATACAATAAAAAAAGACAATACATTTATAAAAATTGCAAAATAACAAAATATTTGTCGGAAGATAAATTGATATTTAGCTAATTATTGCCGAATCTTGTCCATACATGTTCAATCAAGTTGGCTCGAAGTTGATGATGTTTCTCTCTATCATGTAGTTGAGAATTCTTCATGAGGTAGCCATTGAATGCTCTATCAGGCCTGGAATTACTTGTGGAGCACTATTGGAGTTAGTAGGTTCGTCTGACCAATCGGATGTTGTATCTCCTTCATTCTCAATCATCATGTTGTGTAAAATAATGCAAGCATACATGATATCGTTCAAGTTATTCATATACCAGAAACGTCTTGGACCTTTAATCATTGCCCAACGAGCTTGAAGCACTCCAAAGGCCCGTTCGACATCCTTTCTAGTAGCCTCTTGCATTTCCTTGAACTTCTTTCTCTTTGGATCTTGAGGACATTGAAAGCTCTTCACAAAAGTTGCCCACTCAGGATAGATTCCATCTGTAAGATAGTATCCTTGATTATATTACGTACCATTTATTGTAAAATTAGCAGGTGGAACACATCCTTGTAAAACGTTGTTGAATAAAGGAGACTGGTTGAGCACGTTGATATCGTTATTCGACCTTACAACTCCAAAGTAAGCATGACATATCCACAAGTCTACATACGCGACCGCTTCAAGCATGATTGTTGGGACGCCGTGATCACCTCTTGTAAATTGACATTTCCAAGCGACTAGACAATTCTTCTAAGCCTAATGCATACAATCAAGGCTTCCCAACATTTCGGGAAAACAGTGCCTCTCTTCATGTATTTGTAACAAGCGTTGACAATCAGCAGCATAAGGCTTTCTCAAGTAATATTCACCGAATACTTCAATCGCACATTGGTAAAAATTAAATAAACAATCAATAGCGGTTGTTTCAGCAACTCATAGGTACTCATAATAATGATCGGCAGGACCACCATATGCTAGTTAGCGTATGGCCATCATGCATTTTTGAAGTGGTGAGAAACCTCTTCTTCCAACTGCATTGACCCTTCACTTAAAATATTTATCGTGGGACTCTAATGCATTAACTATGTGCAAGAATAAATCTTTACCCATTCGGAATCATCGTCGAAGCACGTCATTGTCCCAGATCGGATTTTCTGAGAAGTAATCATTGAAAAGTCTAGCGTGTGCCCTCTCACGATCTCGTTCCACATATGTTCTTCGTTTTCTAGTTATACTAGAAGAACTCTGTGGTATGTCGAAAAGTGCTTGTTGTTGTTGGAGTAACGCCAAATATTCTTTATCGGTTGTGTCATCCATTATGAACTCGATGAGACTCTCACTATCGCTCTCGTCGGAGAATGAGTTTGAAGATGAAGACATGTTTGATAATTTGGAAATAAAATTGTGAATGAGTGAGAAGGACAATGAATTTGTATAGTGGTAAATCTGAAAGTGTGGTAAACCAATATATAATGTGATTTCCAATGGCTAGTTTTCGAACGGTTAGTTTATAACGGCTAGTTTTCCAACGACTAGTTTTCCAACAATTAGTTTAATAACGGAAAATAGATATATTACATAAAAGCAGAAAATTACATTACATAAAATTAAAGAAAACTACAAAACACATAATTAAAACAACAAGGAATGAAATTACATAATTAAAACAACAGGTAAATAAAACTACAAGCCCCAATTATTCTTTATCTGATCACACATGTGGAGATGTATACGTAGCTGTTCATCTGTCATCTTTGAGGTATCCTTCATGAGGATTTTGTACTCACGTGTTTTAGCGAGACTAACTACTACAAATAGTTTTGTCGTGTTATACCCCTCTAAATTAGCTAGTTTTTCATCAATTTTCTCTCAACTTTGTTCGGCATCGTTTGATTTTTCTTTACCCTTTGTCATTCTCTTAGCCATTTTTTGCCCCATTGGACGGGTGCGCGTATATTGGAATCCTCATTAGCGCTCGACTCGGTGTTGGTAGACGAATTGTATACTCCAGATGCAGAAATTTTGGTCTTTTTTGTACCATGAAAATCATCATCTGGATCTGCAAACTTGGGACTGTCTTTCAAAACCATCCAAAATCCCACATGCTTAAAACCATGCTTCTCATGGAGTTGTGCATACATTTTTTGTGCCTTTAGCATAATATCTGCATCACTTGAACCGCTCCCTCAATTCTTCTTTTCCTCAATGTAGATTGCATTAAACCATTTGCATTTTTTCTAAAGGATATAAAAGGTGACTTCAATACGACCCATGTTTTCAACGGTGTGTTGGTTAGACGATTGTTGTTGTACGCATCAGCAATCCGGATCCACATTTGCTGTAATTTTTTAGCATTTCCTACCACCAAATCTGTGCTAATATCTAGCCAGCAACTTACAAGAAGCTTGTTCTCTGCATGAGAGTACATTATCTTTTAAGATGGCTTAGGAGTGTTGACCTCTTCGGCACTTGAAAGATCGGTAACAAGGTTGATATTCTCAATGTCGATTGGAGAGCATTGTGGTGAGAAAGGAGATGATCTTTGAGAAGTTGGAGTTGGAGAATCTTTGTTAGTGCCGGATCGATCAATCCGTACTGAATCTCCTTGATGTCCTTGATGAGTTTGAACCCATGGTCGGAGGAACTCCATATGGAGGATGCGACATGAAGGGGAATTGTGGTGGATACATATATGTAATGGAAAGTTTCGACCTTCTGATAAATTTGGAGGATGTATAGGGAAATTTTGGGAACTAGCATCTTCAGGACGGATGTTGAAATTTTGAGGATGAATATTGTTATTTTGAGAAAATGTTTTTTGTAACATCCTCGACCAAAACCTACACGTCATGTGGCATTCATTTCATGCATCATATGCATTTCATATTATTTATATGTTCTCACATAATTAATGTTGAGAAAACCTTGTCATAATTAATTGGAACTTTAATGGTGTTTGAGTGTATATTTTAAATTATTGGAATAATAATCATATAGTATAGATTATTGAAGGAGAATAAATTTAAATGTGTATACCACATGATAGCTGTAGGCATATATAATTATAGAAAAGAAGTTTTATAATATTATATATATATATATATATAAATGGTTAGCTGTGTGCATCGTATATATTTATACTTAAGAAGTTTGTTAATATAATAATATATATGCATTAAATAACGTTTGGTTACATATGTACATACCTGAATCGCATTAATATTATAATATATATATTTATATGTAAGTATCGTGGCAGAAAGTTAAGTTTGTCACAATAATATTAAATGAATAAAAGTTTAGGAGAGAAGCTTTGCAGAGGCGGTGGAGTATAATAAATAAAGAGTAGAAAGAAAGAAAGTGCAGCGAAAGAAAAAAAAGGATAACAGAGAGAAAAGGAAAAAGAACAGAGAAAAGGGAAAGAAAAGAAAGAAAAGAGAAGGATTTGCGAATTCGGGTTCGTTTTTTTTCATCGTTTTTCTTCAGATTTTGAGAGGGAGTTCGTGGTGACATGCTCTTCGATTTGATCGGAGTGAATTTTCAAAAAATTTCCCAAAAGGTACAAAGAAATTAGTGAATTATATATATCTCCAGTTATCGTAATTCATCGGACGTTTTGGTAGTTTTATAGGCCGAATTAGGAAAAATTTAAAACATGAAAGTCATAGACCTATCTCTTAACTAAATTCAGAAGCAAACCGTGGATGAATTCGGTTAAATGTTGAGTGAGATAATGTCAAAATTACAGGGCTTGGTCTATAATGATTCGGTTTGAAAACTGGTAATTATGTTGTGTTTGTAGCCTAATTCTATGCAGGTTGGAGACTGAATTATGAAATGATAAACATGAAAGTGGTAGAGCTATATGTTAAGTTTTTACAGAATTTTACCCTGCTTGACTCGGAATTTTATAACTCAAGTTATAGGGAAAATAATGAACATGGTTAATTAAGCATACATGCATTGCATTTCATTGCATAATGGAAATAAATATTAAGGGGATGATTAGGTTAAATTGCATTGAATCATATAGGAGAACGGGTTGTAGAACGGCAGGAGGAACCAGAGCGACGAATATATTGTTTATCATAGCCTGGTGAGTATAAACCATATATGTGATATATACGTAATGTGATGTGTGTGTATACAGATCCATAGCAAGACAGTCACAAACCTTTTTAATTTCATGCAAATTGTAATACAACACAACAATCATCTGAACATATGATCATATATACATTTACCAATATATCATTTGATCCAATGATAAATTCATATAAACACCCATTTCACATATAACCAACGTCGCATATAAATCAATTGTCGCAGTACTTGCAAAAACTTCAACATTTGTTGTTTTATCTTCTACAATAATCTCAGTCATATATTCTGCAATTGTAAGTACAGTGTCATTCAAACAGTATAACATTACCATTAACTTATAAATAACAGTACCACTTAATTCTGCAATTGTAAGTACAATGTCATTCAAACAGTATAACAGTACCACTAACTAATAAATAACAGTACCACTTAATAAACATAACCGTATCACTAAAATAACACAACAATACTACATAACTATAACAGTACCACTTAATAAACATAACCGTATCACTAAAATAACACAACAATACTACATAACTTCACATAACAGTACTATATAACTTATACATAACAGTACTACTAACTTATAAATAACAGTACCACTTAGTAAACACAACCGTACCACTAAAATAATACAACAATACTACATAAATTAATATAACAGTACTACATAATTTATACATAACATTACTACTAACTTAACATAACAGTAATACGTAACTTAATATAATAGTACTACATAAATTAATATAACAGTACATAACTTAATATAACTATATGAAATTACATGGATTTAAATTTAAATTATCTGTAATTTCTCCCATATTTTTTTAGTTTTGTCCTTGAATCTTCAATTCGATTAGTTTCAAACCTTGAATTAATGGTTAATTGAATACTGTATTAGATTTGAAAACCCTCACGATTCACAAAGAAATTACCAGTAATTTCTCCGATATTTTTTTCAGTTTTGTCTTTGAATCTTCAATTGAAAGACTTTGTATCAGCTTATTTTTGAAAACCCTAGCGATTCACAAATCGCTAATAAGACTTCGAATTAAGACTTCGAATCGTTAATCGCTTGAATTAATGGTTAACCAAAACACTCTTGGGATCCCTTTCTTCTCATACGCCTGCTTCAAAACTTCAATCACTGTATCAATGGCGAAATTTTTTTTTTCAGAAACAGTATATATGTGTTTATGGTCAAAATTTGATCAATGTTTGTTGTTATGTCAATGGATCGAAATTAAATTAGAGTATTAGTCAGTTTTCATGGTAAAAGAAGAGCTTACCATGAACAATGGTTGTCGCAGTTTTTCCCCCAAATCCGCGCGAGAAGATGATGAACAGTAAAATGAATTTTTTTTAATTAATGGCGCGTGTTAACATGCGCCAGCTGTTTGGAGTGCGTCCTGTGGTGCATGTGGGGCAGAACTGATCCGGATTGTTGTGCACAGATCCACTAATCCGTGCACAAGTTGCACAGCAGCACCTCTCAAAAGTAAAACATTTATGTATACAAATAATACATTTATATAATACAACTAATATCTGTTGCAAGCTAAATCTGTTTATAGCCGTTGGAACCAACTACAAAAGGAGAGCCAATCAAATCATTCCACGTGGAGTCAAGCTGGAGAGGAGCTTACTTATTAAATCGCATTTTTGCACATTACGTTTTATAAAACAGAATAGCACATTTCTTTATTTTCTTTTTCTTTTTCCTTTATTTTATTCCAGCAATAGATATAAGAGAGAGCACGCACCATGTGCATGAACTCAGCGGATTGTATGTGATCTTTAGACTCTTCTGATACTTGTGAATTGTGGGCAATCTCGGAATTCCTTTCTATTGTTGGAATACCCAAACCTGCAATCCTTCTTGTTATGAATGGAAATCCTTCATCTCTTTAATTGATTGTTGTTGTTGCGAGAATTGATCGGACCATTTCTTAAGCTCAGTGTGGTGAGTTGCGATTTCTGGAATTGTATCATACCAATTTGGTATCAGAGCCGTCGATCCTCGGCGGCTTTGAGATCCATTGTTGGGTTGAAGGATGGCAGAAGGTACACGATCTGCAGATATGAGGAGGGAGATGGATTTGATGAAAGAACAACTCCAAATTCATAATGATTCTATGAACGAGATGAAAACGATGCTAGCCTTACTTATGGAGAAGATGCAGACCCCAAACGAACCAATGAATGCGGGGAGATCTCATGTTGGAGAGATGAATCATAATGAAGCTAGGGGAGATCCAAACAGAGAGACGGGTAATGAGTATTCAATTCCCACTAAATTTTCTAAGGTCGAATTTCCTAGATTTGATGGGACTGATCTGAGGGCATGGGTATATAAATGTGAGCAGTTCTTTGATGTGGATAATACACCATATAATTCTAAGGTTAAAATTGCATCGGTTCATCTTGAGGGGAGAGTGTTACAATGGCACCAAATGTATATGAAGTCTAGGATCACTAGAGAGGTTCCTAGTTGGGAAGAATATGTGCGGGTGTTGAATGATCGGTTTGGTACATTGCTGTTTGAGGACCCTATGGCCGAGCTCATGAACCTAAAACAAACTGGATCTATCCAAGAGTACTTAGACAGATTTGATGAACTTATGAACTGTTTGGAGTTGCATGAGAATTATGCTATTAGTTGCTTGTTGGGTGGTCTAAAACCAGAGATTGCTATGCATGTGAGGATGTTTAAACCCAAGACACTTCAAGATGTGATTTGCCTAGCCAAGCTTCAAGAACAATTGCTCAATTTCCACAGTAAAAAGCCTTATCCTACCACTCCTACCAACAATTACAGTAAACCAACCTATATGTCACCCAAACCAACATACCCACCACTCCAGAAACCCACCTACACTACTTCCCCAATATCCAATTCAAGTCCCAGAACCACAGCTGCTAATTCCAGATTTACACCAACACCAAACTCTATGAGGGGATCCACTAATCCAGTCATTCCATCTAGGAGGTTATCAACCCAGGAGATGGATGAGAGAAGGGCTAAGGGGCAGTGTTTTTGGTGTGATGAGAAGTACTCAAGAGACCATCAATGTGCCAAGAGGAGACAAATTTACATAATGGAAGTTTTAGAAGAAGAATTAAATGATAAGGAAGATGAGCATTATCAGAATGAGGGGGGAACTGAAGTAGAAGAAGTGTGGGAGTCTGAAGAGCCTCAATCTCACATCTCAGTTAGTGCCATGACAGGTGTTCCAAATTTTAGAACCATGAGAGTGACAGGATCATCAAAGGGGAAGGCTGTTAACATACTTATCGACTGTGGGAGTACACACAATTTTGTGAACGAGCAGATCGCTAAACACTTAGGGTGTAAACTGGAGGAAACTGAGCCCTTTCCAGTGGCCATTGCAGATGGTCACAAGGTTACCAGCAAGTACATCTGTAAGAATTTCAGTTGGAGGATGCAAGGGGTTCAATTCTCTACAGATGTTATGTTACTACCACTTGGAGGATGTGATATGGTCTTGGGAGTTCAGTGGCTTGTTACCTTGGGAGACATTAAGTGGAACTTTAATCAGCTAAAAATGGTATTCAAAATCTCTGGGAAGGATGTTGTATTAAGAGGGAAACAACCCAACTCCATCAAACTGATAACCAACAAAAAGCTTAGCAAGATACTTGACAAGCCAGCACAGATAACCTCTCAGTATATTGGGGTTCTTCAGGGGAAGACAGAAGGTAGTGGAGACAGTAAGGAGGAATCATCCGGAGATCCATCTATTCTGCAGATTGAATGTGGGGGCAGCTTATATGCTATGGAGAGTTCTACAGTTAATGAGTTAGATCAATTGTTGGCAAGCTATGACATGCTATTCTGTGAACCTACCACCTTACCACCCAAAAGAAGTCAAGACCACAGAATACCCTTGAAAGAAGGAACTGAAGCCATCAGTGTTAGACCTTACAGATACCCTGCAATTCAAAAGGATGAAATTGAAAGGTTGGTTAGGGAGATGTTGGAAGCGGGGATAGTGAGAGAGAGCAATAGCCCTTATTCGTCTCCAGTGGTCATGGTGAAAAAGAAGGATGGTTCATGGAGGATGTGTATTGACTATAGAGAATTGAATAAACATACTACCAAAGATAAATTTCCTATCCCAGTCATTGAGGAATTACTAGATGAGCTACATGGTGCCACTGTCTTCTCTAAGTTGGACTTAAGGTCAGGATATCACCAAATAAGGATGAATGATGCATATATTATGAAAACAGCTTTCAGAACCCACCATGGGCATTTCGAATTTTTGGTGATGCCCTTCGGGTTAACTAATGCTCCCTCCACTTTCCAAAGTCTAATGAATAAGGTTTTTCAACCCTATTTGAGAAAATTCATCCTAGTGTTCTTTGATGACATTTTGGTGTATAGTCAAGACTGGAATTCTCATCTCCAACACCTTGCAAAGACCTTTCAGGTGTTATTCCAGAATCAGTTGTTTGTAAAAAAAAGCAAATGCACTTTTGGGAGTGGTTCTGTGGATTACTTAGGGCATGTCATCACAACACAGGGTGTGAGTACTGATCCAACAAAGACAAAGGCCATCAGGGAATGGCCTACTCCAAAGAACATCAAGGAATTGAGAGGGTTCTTAGGCCTCACTGGTTACTACAGGAGATTTGTTCAAAATTATGGAAAGATTGCTCAACCACTAACTCAACTGCTGAGAAAGAATAGTTTTAACTGGGATGATACATCTACTGCAGCTTTCGAGGAGCTCAAGCAAGCTATGGTTAATGCCCCTGTCTTAGCATTACCAGACTTTACACAAGGTTTTGTAGTGGAGGCTGATGCATCAGGAAAAGGGTTAGGGGCTGTCTTGATGCAGAAAGGAAGACCTATTGCATATATGAGTAAGGCTTTTTCATCTATTCAGGGAGGGATGTCTGTGTATGAGAAGGAGCTATTGGCTTTGGTCACTGCAATTCAGAAATGGAGGCCTTACTTAATAGGTAGACACTTCACTATCAGAACTGACCATCAAAGTCTCAAACACCTTCTGGATCAGAGAGTATCTACCCCAGCTCAGCAGAAATGGCTTGTTAAATTGATGGGCTATGACTACACTGTAGAGTACAGGAAGGGAAAGGAGAACCTAGTGGCAGATGGGTTATCAAGGGTTCAGTTCGAACCTGGGGGAAACAACAGCTCTATACACTCTATCACAGGCCCCTTGAGTACCTTACTCACTGATATTCAAGCTACTTACCTCCATGATCAGAAATTACAGAAGATCATCCAAGCATTGCAAATTGATATCACTAGTTTCCCAAAATATGATTGGTCAAACGGAATTCTGACAAGGAAAGGTAGATGGGTGATTGGAGCAAATGATGACCTAAGGAAAACACTTCTAACTCACTTTCATACCTCTGCTGAAGGTGGGCACTCTGGAATCCATAACACTTTATATAGAATGAAGCAAAGTGTGTACTGGAGAGGAATGAAACCAGCTGTCAACAAGTTTGTTCAAGAATGTGAAATCTGTCAAAGGAACAAGGGAGAGACAGTAGCTAGTCCAGGGTTATTACAACCCTTGCCAATACCTAACAAAATCTGGGAGGAATTATCTATGGATTTTATAACAGGACTACCAAATTCTGGAGGGTATGAGGTGATCATGGTTATGGTAGACAGACTTAGCAAGATGGCTCACTTTGCTGCTCTTAAACATCCTTATACATCCAGCTTAGTGGCACAAACCTTCATGGACACTATATATAAGCTACATGGGATGCCCAAAATCATAATCAGTGACAGAGACCCTATATTTATGAGTTCATTTTGGCAAGAATTCTTCAGACTTCAAGGAGTCAAACTACACACCTCCACAGCATATCACCCCCAGACAGATGGACAGACAGAGGCAGTAAACAAGTGTTTAGAGGGCTATCTGAGGTGTATGGTAGGGGACAGACCTAAGGAATGGATTCACTGGTTACCCTTGGCCGAGTGGTGGTACAACACTACCTATCACACTGCTCTTAAGCTCACCCCCTATGAAGTTGTGTATGGCCAACCACCACCAACCCACACTACATATTCTCCCATGGATTCATCTCTAGATTTGGTGGATAGAAGTCTTCAATACAGAGAGGCTACTATCAGACTGATTAAACAGCATTTGAGTCAAGCACAAAATCGTATGAAAACTCAAGCAGATAAACATAGAAGTGACAGGGTGCTCAGTGTGGGGGATTGGGTGTATGTGAAGCTCCAACCATACAGACAACAATCATTGAGAACCCATACATACCACAAACTATCACCAAAATACTTCGGACCATTTCAAATCATTCAAAGAGTTGGAACAGTAGCCTATACATTACAATTACCCACAAATTCCAGGATTCATCCCACATTTCATGTGTCTCAGTTGAAGAAAAAGAAAGGCATACATTCCGCACATCCATACTTACCTATATCACTTACCACACACGGGCACATTCTTCTCGAACCCTCTTCTATCATTGATCGCAGGTTGATCCAGCGGGGCAATCGACCGGTGGCTCAGGTACTAGTACGATGGTTCAACACCGCGCCGGAGGACAGCACCTGGGAGGACTACGAGGACCTGAAGAGGCGATTCCCATCTTTCGATCCTTGAGGACAAGGATGTTTCCAGCGGTGGGGAATTGTTGCAAGCTAAATCTGTTTATAGCCGTTGGAACCAACTACAAAAGGAGAGCCAATCAAATCATTCCACGTGGAGTCAAGCTGGAGAGGAGCTTACTTATTAAATCGCATTTTTGCACATTACGTTTTATAAAACAGAATAGCACATTTCTTTATTTTCTTTTTCTTTTTCCTTTATTTTATTCCAGCAATAGATATAAGAGAGAGCACGCACCATGTGCATGAACTCAGCGGATTGTATGTGATCTTTAGACTCTTCTGATACTTGTGAATTGTGGGCAATCTCGGAATTCCTTTCTATTGTTGGAATACCCAGACCTGCAATCCTTCTTGTTATGAATGGAAATCCTTCATCTCTTTAATTGATTGTTGTTGTTGCGAGAATTGATCGGACCATTTCTTAAGCTCAGTGTGGTGAGTTGCGATTTCTGGAATTGTATCATACCAATATCTTTTATGTGATACAATTAATATATCTGAAGTATTTTGATAGAGGTACAACCTCATAAGAATGAACTAAGAGAAGAAAATAAAGGAAAAGAAGACTTCGAAAAAAAATGAAGAGGAAGACGCCTATATGGGGAAAAAAAGAGTGGTCTAAACTTGTGAGAAAAAAAGATGAGGAGGAGGAATAAGATGAGGGAGGCATTGTGTGACAGAAGAAGAAGAAGAGCATCGGGTACCAAAGTAGGAAGAGAGAGGGGGGGGGGGGGGGAATACGATGATGAGCAATATTGTGCCTATCAAAACTGAATTTATTATCTTGTAACTATTTAGAAAAGTTATATATGTTTATAAGAATTAATTGAATATACTTTGGGAGTTAGGGTCAAAAACTTGATTTTGCCTTGGATATGAAAACGAATTTAGCAATTCGGCGGGCCCACATTCACTGCTTCAAAAACATCCATGATAAGAGGAGTGATGGATGGAATTGAAACAAATTTGGTTTTGTAATTGTTATGGAGTAACAAACAAAGCACTAGTGCAAGAAAATGTTTGCACCAAAAGCTAATTGAGAGACAGTCAATGGACATTTTTGTCGATTTTCCCATAAAATAATTGAATAATATAGTCATTGATGGCATACATAATGAAATGGCGACAGCGCTGAATTGAGGAAATAATTGATGAGTAGAAGGTAAGAAAATTGAATTAGTTAATTAAGAAGATTTGATACAACAAATACCCCAGCCGTATAGACACAAAATACAACACAAGGATCCCCAAAAAAGTAGAGATAAAAATACAAATTTGTGGTGTGATTTGTGTCAACACACACTGCTAAACCCCTCTAATCTTACTTGTGTCACATGCTATTTAATCAATTAATGCATCAAAGCCAAATCAGATGCTAAATCTAGAAAACCACAAGCATCACCAAAGAATGATGATGTATTGTTTCTGGGGATCATGAGAATGCCTCCTAGAGCAGAATATAAATAAAAGCAGCCTACCTTGTAGCTCCATCTACTATTTGCTGCCTTTAAATGCTGAAAGCGAGAAGAAGGATCGTGTTGCTGAAAAACAGAATAGAAAACCATAGTGAAACCATGCGACAATAATTATAACCAGAATAGTGTATGGAAGCAGATTGAAGAATCAAAACTCGGTTCACCTTTGGTTGTGGTCACAGATGCTGAAATACTGCCCTCTTGAAGCTGCTGAGATAAACTCTGAGCATTCAATTTCCTGATATTTGCTTGACCTGAAACACTCATGTTTCGTCAATAAACTTATAAAATCTATATTCATCCAACAAGATAACATGATCCATAAGGAAAGCCTGAAGTGGACTTGTTTTTGCAACGAAGGAGCTTACTTTAATTTCTATGACATCAACAACTCAATGTTTGGAATTCTCTTATGATTAGTGTATTATGATTTACCAGTTACAACAAGAACTTAAGCTTTAGCAGAAGAGAAGTACCAGGGTGTTCATAATCGGTGGAACTTTTCTGGTGCCCATTGTTCTTTGAATGAAGGGTTGCCCTCAGTAGATTTTCAGAACTTCTCTTGTTTAGATATTTGGAATCCTCGGCATCATCCTCTCCTTCAGAAAAGACAGACGGGCTAGACCAACCAGTTGCATTTGTCTCAGTTTTACTCTTTCGAGCAAATTTCAGTAGCCTCTTTAATCCTTTGGGTGCATCTTTATGGTAGACCATTGTTGGAGGATTTTCAGCATTCCCCCAGTCAATGACATCAGGTTCACTGCTCTCCTCAAGAAGCATTTGTGACAGAGAATGACGGACTCGAGGGCTTGATGCTCCAACTGGCGCTTTATAGGCTGGTGGTGAATCCACCATTGGGCAACTAGGTTCACTAGTGGAATTAACTTCATGCTCCTCTATTTCCACCCAAGCAGTAGGAGAGATGGTTGATTCTTCTTCAGCCTCAACTTTTAGTTCAGGTTCTTCTACTCTGTAAGCGCCATTATCAGTGATGTGGTTAACCTCATCTAAGATGGGGTTAACCTCACTTAAGCCCTCCACCTTGTCTTCACATTGCTGGGGGCTTCTTGCAGTGGTTCCAGGTTCCACACCTTCATGAATTGTCAGTTTTCCACTTTCCCTCTCTTCATGCTGAACCACTAAATCAGAAGAGTTCAAATCTGTTGGATTTTCACTAGCCACGGTCAGATCTTCAGATTTTCTCAATGGTTCCTGATGAGAGGATGCTTTTTTCTTTGCAGCTGGATTGACACTAGATGTAGTTTTAGAACCTTTCCGAAGAAAAGGTTTTGATTCCAACGGAACAACACTGCTCTTCTTTGTCACCTTGTTAGGTTTTTCTGAGGAAACAAGATCTTCAGCAACAATTTGTACTTTGCTTTTCGTGGTTTTCCTAGGCTTCGTTGCAGACTGCTGCGCTTTTTCAGTAGCATGTTTCAGGATTTTCTTGCTGTCTTTCTCATTTGATTTTACAGACTTAACTCGCATTTGAGATGTCTCCACTTTCGTGTTAGGTAGAGAAACTGGTGGTGTTGGCTGTGATCTTCTACGAGTTGGTGTTGCACCAGTAGACGGTGTTGCAGCTGGGGTTTTAGCAGGAGATGGCCCTCTAGCTCCTGGTAATGGCATTGATGGCAATGATTTACGTACAGAAGGCAGGGAAGATGCTTTCGGAGAGGCTTTCTTAACAACCCCAAGTCTCGGGCTTTCTGCCTTTGGATTTGCTGGTTGTGACACATTATTTTGTGGTTTCTGGAGCTTCTTCACCTTTTGTTTTCTACCGGCATCACTAGCATTTGACGAGTTCAGTTGTGATTTTTTCAAATCGAGAACTTGTTGCATTGGTTTGTATTGTTTGTCTTTCTCTGCTCTTTTCCTAGCAGCTTCTCCTTGCAGTTTCTCATCCCTCTTCTCCTTGTAGTGATTGTAAAAACCGCCTCTCTGCTCAGATGGCAAGCTTTGTCTTTTGCTGCTAGGAGGCACAACAGTTCGACTTTTTACAGGCTTAGTTTCCATCATCTTCATCAGCAGCTCATTTAGTTCTGCTTCCTTTTGACGGCTCCACTCAGCCGAGGCAGTTAATCTTTCACTAGCATCAGTTGATTCGGTTGGATGAGTCTCCTCTTGCATAACTACTGGGGTACATGCTTCTTTCATGGGTGAGTTCAACTTCTCATTGGGTCCACGAGGCTCAATTGGATGGTCTTCCGGAGCAACACCAGGGTCAGCCTCAGATTCTGGTGAACTATATGCATCTTCCCTACTTTCTACATTATCGTGAATCTCAGTAACAGGATCCTCAATGGAAGTATCTTGGGGACATTGTGAAGTATCATCACCCATTCCGCTACTCCATCTTCTCAATACAGATTTATTTGCTCCAATAGAAGCATTCATCAATGACCTGGCATTCTGGGTATCCACTGTTTGATCCCTCTGTTTACGTTCGAAAAGATTTATTGCATCTTGCACACTCATTCTCCTCACATTACTTTCAGGTTTTTTAGATGCTTGTTCAGATTCTTCTTGATCACTTTCATTTGCAGGTAAGAACATTCTTTCTCTGGCAGGAAAATAATTCAGACTTTTAATAGTTATCGCGGTAGACCTTCGAGATCCAGATCGTCCAATTTGTACCCTCCGCATTGGAGATGCTGACCTCCTAGGTGAAGCGGATCTTACAAGAGGCCGACTTCGTTCAACAGATGACTGTTCTTCCTCACTTGACAAGGAAGATTCATCAGTTTCTGTAGAGCTTTGTCTCTCTACCTGAGCGGCTTTTGCAGGTGAGACACCATAGTTTACTGGCTTGTCTGAAACTGTTGATCTACTTCTACAATCATTCCCTTCTTTTGATTTGACTCCATAACTCTCTGAGAAATGTTTACTGCTCACAGTTTCTATAGCCTGAGCTCCATGTCTCAGTTCTATAAGCTTGCATAATGAATCACTGCAAAAAATTAAGACAATGGGTACACATTAACACTAGATCAAGCATTTCTCCATAGAAGATAAAAGACCATGTTTTAAAATGGAAAACATTGCTTTTTATTCACAGAAAATTCTACCTTAAATCTCTTGATCCAAAATGTTGAGAAAACTTCTCTAAATCAGTCATATCCTCCACAGAATATCTAGAACCAGCAGCTTCATCAAAAGCAGTGGTCAGCTCTTCTCTCAATGCAGAAAGCCTCAAGTCTATGGCCCGTAGCAATTCATTTCTGAAGGCAACCAATAATCAGAGTACAGAACATGCTATATGAATTTTAACTAGCAGCAGAAAACTAATCAAACATACTTGGAAGCATCTGAGTCTTCAGCCTGGAGATGAGCCATTACCAGCATAGATAGTTAAAAGAATATACAAGCAATAGTATTCAATGTTACGAATAGAGCAACAAAAAAGACTAAACAAAAACACACACTCACTTTTGTAGTCGATGTGCCATTAGCGCAGCTGTCATCTGATATAGCAAAAAGAGACAAGCATAACTTGTTATGTACAGTATAATCATGGTAAGCTTTGTATCTTTCCTATAAATGGAGACAGTTATTTGTTCTTTTCATAAGGCAATAGCCTTTGAGTAGAATGCTCAAATTAAAAAAAAACCATGAATGTCTTAACAAATTAAATAAGCAAGAAACTAACATCTCCACATGAGGATCTTGTGATGACCTCTCAATTAAAATCAAACCAAAATATGAGCATACTAACCAGATTCCCTACTCTGGAGCTGATATTCTCTACCCTGAGAAGTAAAAGAATAATAATAAAAATAATAATTAAATAAAAATCAGTTTAATTACTAATTGAACTAAAGAGTAAATAAACTGATTTTACCTTCGCATATAGAGAAAGATGAAATCTGCGGGCTTCTTCCAGCTGAGATATCTCATTTTTCAACGAATTGGTAATGTCCAATATGTTTGCTGACCCAATAACATGCAGAAACCTATTTCGAGGGAATAAAGTAATTTTCATGCTAAGAGAATATAAAAGCCATATTCTCTCTAATGAAAGAAAAATTAGTAAAAACAAAGTTGTTCATACCTTGTCAATGTGGATTTGTTAAACCATTTAATGTCATGTGGATTTTCCAGAGGATAAAGCTTATACTTGGAATTTGATCCTTTTGAATGCAAAGCTTTGATGTCAACAGAATGCAACAACAGATGTTCCAAAAGTCCAGATGTCACTTTCTCTTTCTTCTTCTCATAGCATACACATGCCTCGTACCTTTAGGAGCACCAAATAACCAGCTAATCACTAGACAACTAATAGTAATGAAACAACAACAAAAAATTAAGATGGCCAAGAAATGGCATTCCAACATCTCTCACTATGCAAAACATAGTAACATTTTTCCAAAAAGTAAATAAATAAATATAGACTATCAGACTATTACAATAAGATTTCAGAAACATTGTTTCACTCATTACAATGGAAGAAGCATATAGTTTCAAATCAACAGGGTTTTTCAAAAGATTTGAAATATAAACAAATGGTTATCAACTATTAGAATAATGATAAGAAAACGATAGAGGACAGGAATATGCAACATCAATGTGCAACTCAGATTCCATAATATCTGCAAAAGAAGACATCATAGGCTTCATTTGAGGTATAACCTGTTTTGGCTCGGGACAATGTCGAACTCAATGCACTCCAGTGGAATGTGGGCCTCTATTGCTGCTTCCATCTTCACCAATGTTTTTCTGAAGGCAATACTTATCAAAGAAAGCTAGAAGTAGTACATTTGCAGTAATATATACTTCAAATTCATCGCCCGGTGCTATAATTTACATGGAAAGAAGGAATTTACAAGAGAATTATTACCAGATTTCTTTGAAGCTTTTATCATCCCAAACTCTACTTCCACATCATTAAACAAACCTGCTTTCCATGAAGTTGTCACTTAATTATTACTCAAAAACATTGAAATCTATCGCACATACACAAAAAGCTCAGAAATCTCATGAATGTGATTTACACAGAGAAACACACTGAGCGAAAAGGAATAAATTTGAGAATAGGCATTAGATGCTTGAAAAGGCAAAAACCAAATAAGGTTAAACACGTATTGAAATCAATCAGCAAAGAAAATTTAAATGTCACATTCCATCAAAATCTGGGCATAATCGTTCTGTCTAATAGAAACAGAAATTGAAGTTCAAAAACATCACACCTACCTTTCAAGATCAGATCTAGGTACCCAAACCAAAGATAATGCTTCCAAAGCCACCGACATTAAACAAAACCAGACATAAATTAAATAAGAGACTAGCAGAGCAGCATCTAAAGCAGACACCAAAGTTCAAATCCTCGGCATTACTGACAAACGCGTAGAGCTACGCCTATACGTGTACAAGTTTAAAAAGCTCCAATAGAAAATAGGAAATGCAAATGAGGAGAGAAGAGAGAGAGAGAGTACTCACTGGAAATGAAGCAAGCTCTTGCTAAGCAAAGACAGAGAAAGGGTGAGGTGTTTCTGATCAAGTCTTTTTCTTATTTGAGCACACACTGTAGAGAGAGAGAGAGAGAGAGAGAGAGAGAATGGGAGCCTTTTGTTTGAGTGTAGAGAGAGAAACTCAAACACCGCTGAGATTCAAAAGGAACTTAAACCATAAGCACCTATATTCTTCTTTTTCCTTTTTTCTTTTTTGAGCGGTGAATTGCGTTTCTCTTATTATTTATTTTATTACAAGAGAAAAACAAAAAACACACAAGGGACAAAAATGGATCACCTTAAATTCGATTTCAACCGTAGATTCTATATTACCCACTATCAGATATATTTTCATAAAACAATTCATAATTCATTATTTTTCCAAATGGATCACATATCTTATATCATATTGTTGCAATTTATTTCATTATTCTTAAATGTTTGACATGAGTTAGTTAGCCCAACCCAATAATAATCTTGGAGTACTAATAAATGTTTGGACTTTTCGTGGCGAAAATCATTTCTTTATTGAATTTTGAAAAAAGTTTCAACTTTCATCTTTTTAGATTTTCCCCCCTTCGCTATACTAATAAAAATTTGGTAGCTGCTCTTACATTTTAGTATATTCGACTAAAATTATAATTTCATTACATTTTTATTAGGGGAATAATTTTGTCAAATTTTAGAATTTAATTTATGCACCTGTTGTCTGGTCAGATTTAAAAAAATAAAGATTGACTATTGGAAATCAATATTTGAAAGACTATTTGCAGAATGTAAAAATAGTTAGGAATCCAAATTTTTTTTTCTACATTATATACTAAATAATCAATTCGTCAACTAATCCGCAATTAAATTTTCAAAAGCCAAAATTGCAAATTTTGAGGTGTTGATCACATTCATCCATTGACCCACACAAATTGTATATTAATTAATAGTGATTAATGTGTAACATGTATCAGTTTTGAAAAATATTTAGTTATTAAATTATTTTTAAATTAACAAATATCATACACCCATCAATATTCATATATATTTATTTTCAAAATAGCATGGATTCACCTCCAAATCATCATTGTAGAATATATCATGGACTATCGAATAAGATTAGGAAATAATAAGAGATCTTAAAGATAGATTTAGTGGTCAATCATTTGAAAAGATCATGTGAATAATAAATAAGAGAAAATGAAATTAAGTAGCCCACTAGTATGGTCCACCTTAATTAATTAAATAAAACCAACTGATTTTCTAAACTCACGAAAGAAGACTGTTAATTGGGCACAAATAGTTTTATAAGTCATTATCTTTCCTAAATATGATTTTTCCACTCACTAATCTTAACAAGTAACTTTCTACGTGTTCTTTTTAATGTCTTTGATTGTTTCATTACCAAGAATTCGAATGCAATAAATAAACTTTCCCTGGCTTAGTGACAATTGTTGTCAGCGTCGCACCATTAAATCATACTTCCTTTCGCCTCAATTAAATATCATTTTAGAGTTTTTATAATAAACTAAAAAACATAAAAAAAATGAACAAATATACTTTTAACTAATCAAAGAATTTAAAATTAAAAAGTGAAAAAATAATCAAATTTATTTTATAAAAAAAAAATCATATAAGACTCCTAAATTCCAACTAAGGAATATTAAGCATAAAAATGTAAGATGATACTCAATTACAAATAAAATTTGACCTCTAAAACAATACATAAATATTGAGATCGAATGAACTATTATTTAATTTTTTTCGAAATATTATAGTCATCCAAAACTATTGAGTTTTTTTAAGATGTTTCATTGATCACAATCCACAACTCACAATTGGTATGATTTATGGGTAACGAGAGTAAACTTGTTTCATATAAGTTTTCCATTCATTGTTTGAGAGAATGCAACATAATGACAACATATATAATCTATATTATATATATATATACCCTCCGTATCGA
This sequence comes from Scutellaria galericulata, assembly GCA_946896805.1. NCBI lineage: Eukaryota > Viridiplantae > Streptophyta > Magnoliopsida > Lamiales > Lamiaceae > Scutellaria > Scutellaria galericulata. The sequence continues at coordinate 9,081,103 of OX335788.1, forward strand.
AAAACTCTGCACACTTTCCTTTTTAATCTGTCCCAAAATATTTTGCATACCCAAAATTGGTAAATTTTATCACAATTATTATCCTCCCAATACACAATTATTTACACACAATGACATTATTTTTTCTCTCTCAACACTTTATTACTTTTTGTCTTTTTATCACATAATTGACATTTATACCCTCAATCATAAAACAAATATTTCTTTTTTCTTAAAAATTGTGCCCAAATTAGTGTGAAGAGTTTTGTGGGACGGAGGGAGTATATATTAGTGTAATACATAGATTATTTTTTATAATAAATAAATTTTGTTAATTATCTATATTGTTTTAAAATTTAAGTTTGAATGATATTTATCTTAATTTATGATATTTTCATAATACATTTACAATTTATGAAAGTTTTTCAAAGAACAAATTACTCCCTCTTTTAGCATGTTTTTGCATATACTAATTTGACTATATGCAAGTGCAACGGTACCTTGTAAACTGAAAATGAATCATAAGGGAAAAAGAAGTTAGAATTAAATAAATTTGAATTGTAAACATATTATAAGATTATAAGAAACATAAAAAAAAAAAAAAAAAAAACTCAGTGATATAATTGAGAGGGATTAGTTGGGGATGTTGTAACAATTGAGACGGATTAGTTGGGGATGTTGTACGAAATAAGCAAGTAAGAATGCAGTGATATAATACTTGAGGTTGAATTTTATAGTAACAAATAAATTTTAAGTTCCGAAATAAATCATATCTAAAAGTAACTGCAATTTGTATGATTCTAGTTTTAATTTGCATGTTTCTAGTGTAAATCAAATATCATGTATAAATTAAATGATAGTTTTGCATGATTATAGTGTACTTGCAATTTGTTAAAAGCAACGGTTCATAAAATTGAATCATATTGAAGAGCAATGAAAAAATTTATTATGAAACTTAATTATCAAATCACATTAAGTCTTACATAGATTTTGGCATGACTCATGTTATTAAATCTAGACTTTCTATCTAAATAATTGACTTCTTCAGAACATATGTAAATTTAGTATATTATCTTAAATGAAGATATAAAAAAGTATATTATCTTAAATTAAGATATAAAAAATATATTATCTTAAATGTTAAATATAAGATATTAAAACATAAATAATAATATTTATTTTATATCTCTTATAAATTTGAGATTGTATAATAAACTTAAATTAAATTTTAATATATAAATAGTAGCATTTATTTATACATGATATTTTTAAAGTTTTAATTTACACATGATAGTTTTCAGATAATATTGTGGTTATTAAAAATTATGATTATAATTATTAAAAGTATATTTTTTCAATATTATATATTTGTAATAAAAAATAAAACTTAAATGTATAATGATAGATTATCCAGAAAGAAAAATAAAATAAAAAAAACACTTCATAAGAGAACTTAATGTGCAAAATTTGAGATTGTATTATAAACTTAATTTATTTATATACGATATTTTTTAAGTTTATACATGATATTTTTCAGATAATATTATGGTTATTAAAACTCATGATTCTAATTATTAAAAGTATTTGCTCAAAAAAAAAAAGTATATTCTTTCAATACTATATATTTGTAATGAAAAAAAAAAAAAACCTACATGTATAATGATAGATTATCTAAAAAAAAACACTTAATAATAGAAATTAATGTCCAAACAATTAATGTCCAAGCATTATATGATTAATTATATGATTGACACCTAGCAATCTTGGTCTTACTTTTATTTATTTATATATATATATATATATATATATATATATATATCTTACTCTGATTATAATTAAAGGTGAAATCATACATATTAAAATATAAGATGCAAATGTAGTTATATATGTTGGGGGTTTGTAATATTACAAAATTTCATGTGAGACCGTTTCAATAATATTATTTCATCAAACAAAATTTCAGTACCTAATACCTACAACCAAAATTCATTTTCAAGTTAAATTAAGTTTTTTTTTTTTTTTGGATCGGACTGTTTGATAGAATTAAATTCATTAAATGATTTTACAAAAATTGTATATTGTAGTAATTAGTGAAATAGAAAAAAGAAAGTGGTGTAGATGGAAGTGAAGTGGTGTCCATATGTTGTTGTCTTGCCTTAGAAGTTGAGAGGTAAAGTTGGAAAGTCGTGAAGAAAGGGAACATAGATGATCATCATAATACCTTTAACAATTCTCTACATCATCTATCATATCTCCATTCTTTTTTTTTTTTTTTTTTTTTTTGATAACTTGAAGAGGATGAAATTTGAAGATTCCTTTTCTCTCGCTCCCACCCTCCACAATAATGAAGATGATAACTTCTTAAGGATAATTCTATAACAAATTTGCAACCTTCAACAGTTCAACAAACTACTTTTCTTTGCATGCCAATTTATTCTCTCTTCGGACTTTCCAACAATATTACGCACACATACCATTTGATTTAATTGTAAAATAAATCATACTTTCAATGAAAATTTTCAAATTTAATAAAATAAATCATGAATTTAACTTTATTTTTCAATTTAAATCACCATTAATTTTCTAGCTAAAACTTGTACCCATGTCTAAATAATTTGTCCATTTGATAAGAAGAATAAAGATAAAAAGTAATGAAAGCTAAATAAAAAAACACAAACTTAGGGTCCATTTTTTTTTATGATATAAATTTTGGATGTTAATACTATAAATACTCAATTTAATAATCACATCAACTCAAGACATAATTGACCTTTTCGGGCTCCAAATGCTAATTTATGGATGTTAAATGAGTCGTGGCCCTATGGGTCAGCCCGTTTAAACCGGAAAAAAAAAGATTATGGTTGAATATTTCTAACTTGTTTATGCTTACTCGTTTAACTAGAACATGTTTAGCCCAAAGCCCCCTATAGCATGCCCGATAATTAACCAGTTGGCCCGTTACCTGCACTATTCTCTATATTTTTTAAAATTAGATCAATATTTTTAGTCATAAGTATATAAAATATAATAAAAACTTTCAATGATACGTTTATTATTCTAAGTTTGATGTCTTCAAATTTGATTTATAAGAATTAAATATATAAATAAATTAAATAATAGTATAATATTTATAAACTATAGGTATCAAGCACTTGGCCGATAAATGCTTACAAACAACAAATGTACTTATATTGTATTGTGATTTATTGTAAAATTTTTATCAATTTCATCCATAATTTGAATCAAGTATAAATTTCCAATGTCAATCTAATTTTAGTGATATTATTGTAAAGAATAATCTAAAGTCGAAAGTTTGTGTTATATGATTATTTTTTAAATTTGAGACTTACACATTCAAATATTTTGATTTATGTCATTGCAATGAAATTATAAATTATGTCAAATTTTATTATTATGAATCATTTAATTTTATATATGAAATTTGAATGTTATGTATAGTTAAATTCAATGTTTTATATTGATAATTCCTTTATCGCCCAAATCCTGTTAGGGTGGGCCGGTGGGGTTAGGTTTGTAATATTAGAGGCTCATTTAACCTAAAATCCAATTAACTTGAAGCTGGCTAGGGCCAACCTGAAACAGAGAGGGCTAGCCTGTTTAACATTCTTAGCTGATATGTAGCCTGTTTAACATTTTTAGCTAATATGTAGCTCAAAATGTATGTCCACATCTCGGTCATCAAGTCGTGTAATTTTATAAACTATTCATCATCCACGTAGAATTTAGAAAAATAAAAAAGGTAAAATAAATTAATTAATTGTTAAATTTTCACACTGCAAAATGTTTTAATCTGATCATGAAATTCCTCTCAAATAATTGGGGGATTAACACAACAAAATACCTCTAAAAAAATTGGGGGATTAACAGAGAGTGGTGGGAGTCAGTTGCGACTGTTGATTTTGACGGCGGTGATGACGACAAAAATTGGGGTGGCGTCCGACGAAGGGGCAATGATGAGAATTCTTTGAAAACTCTTGCAATTATTTTCAACATAACTAGGAAACATTAATTTTTCATTTTATTATGGGTGGATTTTTGTTATTGTTGGCATTAGATGAGGTTTTACTAGTTTTGTGAGTTGACTCTGTAGATGGCAAGAGGAGGAGGAGGAAGGATGACGACACCAATGATGAGGATTGAAAAGTCGTTGAAGCGGTGGAAGTGGAAAAGAAAAAAATGGCAAATCTGTTATTTCGGGTAGTGAAAGAGAGAGGGTGGAGGGTTATTGTTTCAAGTGGTGAGAAAGGGACGGTAAGGTGGCGACAAGAGAGGAAAATGGAAGGAGGCGAATGTTCTTTTCTTTTTCTTTTTTTTTTATTGATTTTTTACTTGATTAGGTTTTTTTTTCTTTATTTTTATAAATATATATAGATGATGATTGGAATCTGGGAAAACATTTCATGCTCCACACCAACAATTGGAGCTCGAAAAACTCAATCATGTGTCAATTTGTTACGAAATATAAATTGAGCGTTTATAATGTTAATGTTCAAAGTTTATGTTGTAAATGAAAATTGACTATAAGTTCATGCTTTTTACGTATTAAACTGATGAAAACTTACCTATTTGGCAACCTAAAGACATTGAACGCACTTACAAAAGAGGGAAGTGGCGTCATCGCACAATTGATGAGAAAGAGAATTCTGATATTATTTAGATTTGTTTTTGTTTTTATTGATTCACTTAGATAAGATTCTAATTTATTTCCTTTCAAGTATTGTTTTGACTCATAAGCTTAAGTTTAAATTGAGACTCTATTTATCATTGTTTTTTTTAAGATTTGGATTATTATGAATGAATGAACTTTGAATTTCCAACGTACTTTGTGTTGAAGGAAATACAAATGAGGGATTATGTTTAAAGTGCCTTATAGGAAAAGTTAGCAAAGCGGGAAAAGACAGAGAGAGGGGGCGAGATAGTGGTGGAGGTGGTTTGAACAAGTCAATGGAGCCTATGAAAATTTGTGGTCATAATTTAAGAAGGGCGTAATCAAATGATTTGGGATCACTCAAAATGAGGATATGAATGAAGTGATGAGCCGAATGCGACACACAGGAAATATTAGGGACTACCTACGTAAATTTGAGAGAGTGATGAGTAGGGTTACACATTAGCCACACAGTACACTTTTGGGTGCATTTATGGCAAGTTTGAACTCGAATTGGTAGTAGAGTTGAAAATGTGGAAACTGAAAGACTTGTAAGAGGTCATTAAGTTAGCAACCCGTAAAGAAGAGAAATTGTGGCTCATTAGGATCTTACCCACACGATCGCACACGTTCACAACATCCAAACAGAATCTGTCATTCCGACCGCCACAACCAAACTCAATGGTGGCGAAGATGAGACTAGCTCTGAGCCCAACAAGCCCTAAAATAGTCTTCAATACTCCAACAATGCTAATGGGACAATCCCAACTATCAAATAAAGAAATTAATACACGTATACAATAGAATTTGTGCTTCACTTTCAATGAAAAATACACCTAAAATCATGTGTGCTCTAGTGAAAAGGTAATGCGTCTAATAACGGAAGATGACCCAAACAATGACAATACGTATAATTAGCCACTCAAATATGATGAAGATGATACCAAAGGGGGAAATGGTGATATCGCGGAAAATTGCAAGGTGTAAAATGCTCTGATGTCATTTAATTGGTTAGGTGGGGGAAGTAGTGAGCGATCATTAAGGCTCGAAGGTTAAATCAAAAGTTATTCGATGATCATTTTGGTGGATTGCGGAGCATTCCTAAAATTCATTCCATTGTACTAGTTGATTACTTGCGTTTGCCTTGGGTAAGAGTTTATGTCGAGGTAACAATGGGGACCAAACATAAAATATGGAGTGATATGCATTACAATAACATACCCGTAGTTATCTAAGGGATCAGATCTGACTTTACATGCCATCCTCTTACCACATATGGTGCAATATTTGGAATGTCCTGGCTCGAGGCGATCAACCCATTATTGATGGACTATAAGGAGTGCTCATTGAATTTTTGGTGTGGAGATGAGCTGATATTGTTGAAGGGAATCGGTTATAAACCATTATATCCAATGAAGGCAAGTGAGCTCAGCAAGGAAAGAGCTAAAGGAAGTGAGTTTTACTTGTTCACTTCTATGAGGGTCATGAATGAAGCTGATAGTGGAGACACATGAGTGAACAAAGATGTTAAAAAGTTGATAGTTGAGTTTCCTAAGATTTTGAGTACATCGGGATCATTACCACCACAATGAGAGTTCGACCATCGAATTCGACTTGTGGATGAATCAAAACCAGTCAACATCGCTCTATATCAATATGCTCACTTACAAAAGGAGGAGATTGAGAAGTGATAAGTTGGGTTTTGTGCGTGTTTTACGTGCGTAATGTGACGTTTTTTGTAGTTAATTGTTCACTATTTTATTGCACTTACCCGATTATTATCATATTCATCTCGTTTACTTTGATTTCGTATTTTTTATGGATTTCATGTCTTTTGCATACTCTAAGATGATGGGTGAGACAAGCCAAGTGTGAGGATACTAGGAGTGCAAGTCGTATAGGCCCAAAGAGAAGAAGAAGCCCAACACTGAGGGATTCAGTGTTGGGAATGTGAATGCTGAATTTTTATTTATGTGTTAGAGGCCCATTAGACTAGGCTCATTGTCTCATTAATTAAATCTTCAGGCTGAAGAAAAGAGAGATTCACACCAACTTGAAAGGAATATATAATTTCCATATATATTCTTTCTTTTTGGGAGATGTTCACAACACTTTCGAGGGAAGAAGAGTATATTTTTTTCTTTGATTCTTAGTTTCCGGACACATAGAGAATACCATTGGAGAGGTAGAACTACTTTGTTATATTCACAACATGCTTAGAGGCTAATTGTTTTTTCTAGTCCAAGAAGACACCGGAACGTTGAATGACTCGTCTGTTTTAATTAAGTAGTAACATTTTCTTATTTTATATCAATTTCTTCATTATTTGAATTTATGCTTCGCATGTTTGATTGATAGATATATTAGGATTGACCACCTTAATTTATTTGTTAATCAATTCTCGCTAGATTGCACGATATAATCCGTAATTGTTATACTTGTGTGATTATTATAGCAATTGGAGTTTTGACTCCTAGGGTAATGGAATCTAGGTTGTATGATTCGAATGTTTAACTTTCATAGTCTCATTTGTCCTATTGTTTTAGATCATTAATGCGTCCTATGAATTGAATCTTGAATACATGTTTGGGGATATTCATCAGGATAGATTAATTGGAAATCATACTTTCTAATTAATTAAACTTAGAAGTAATTTGAACTAGTTTGGTCGTACCACTGGATTAGGGGTGAGATTCGAGAAAGAGTGTAGATAAACAGGATTATTGATTAATTTGGAAGAATCGTTCTAGGGGAGGCTATCCAAGGGTTAGATTATTTTACTCATTGATTTCTCACCCTATTTGTTTTCTTATTGCAATTTATTTTGTTACGTAATTTTTATTACTTACTTAACAAATCAACCAAAAACCTACTTTAATTACTTTCTCTACACGAATTTATTTAATTGAGTTATACTATTCCTTGTGGGTTCAACCCCTTGTTCTACTACATAAGTGGGTTAGTTAAGGTGAATAATTATTTTTGGGTGCCGGCGACAGCCAAGGACCAAAATATCACGATATTTCGGCGAAATATCGTGAAAATGAAGGGGTCGACATAAAATAAGGGTGTAAAAAAATCAACCAAAATATCGTGATATTTCTCGATATATCGCGAATATATCATTTTTAACGAAAATATCGCGAAATATCGCGATATTTTCAGAAGCGTGCCTTGCACGCGCCTGATGGCTGATACTGTTTCTTTGTTTCCTTGCTTTTTCTTCACGCTGATTTCCTTTTTTTTAATTTCTTTTTTCTTTTCCTTTTTTCATGTTTTGCTTTTTCTTTTTTCCTTTTTTTCCTTTTATTTATCCTTCTCTTTAATTTTTATATATCTATATTTTTATCTATGAGTAGAGTAAACAATTACTTTATATAAATTTAATTAAATTATTTACAATAAATTAGTACACTAGTATTTAGGTTCCTCTCATAATTTAATTAAATTATTTACAATAAATTAATACACTAGTATTTAGGTTTCTCTCATAATTTAATTAAGTTTAGTTAATTTTTTTGAAATTTAATAAAAGGATTATGATGTATATAATATTAGTGTATCTTTATATTTATTGTAAATCTATCATTTTATTTGTAGTTTTAAGTTCAATATATGTATTAATATTAGTTATAATATTTGTAAGCTACTAGATATATTTTCCAATTTTTTCATAAAGTTTCCATATTTAAAAAAAATGTCCGATATTTCCACCGAAATCGAGATATCTGTCGATATTTCTGTAAAATCAAGCTACCGATATTTCTACCGATACCGATATTTTTGTCCTTGGCGACAACACACCAAGAAGTAAGTGAGAAAGATGATGGGAGCAAGTATAGTTCGTCAAAGCACTAGCACATTTTCATCACCATTTTTGCTAGTTAAAAAGAAAGATAACATTTGGCAATTTTACACTAATTGTTGAGTTTTTGAATTTAACTATAGTGATGGATTGTATTTTGATACCAACGGTTGAAGACATGCGGGATAAATTATATGGGGCAACTTTCTTTTTCAAGCTTGACTTACGGGCAGGATATCATCAGATTAGGGTACTTCCCAACGACATACACAAGATGGCTTTCTAGACGCATATCAACCATTATGATTACCTAGTAATGCCTTTTGGTTTGTATAATGCCCCCATTTACATTTCAAGCTATCATGAATCATATTTTTATCCATATTTGTGAAAATTTATAATTGTATTCTTCGATGATATTCTAATATATGATTGGAATTGGGAGGAGCATGTTGGGTATCTATGAGTGGTTTTATCAATCTTGAAGGACAATAAATTTTTGATCAAGTGGTAGACAAATAAAATTTATGTCCAATATAATGATGTCACTTGTAAAATGATATATTAAAAATCAATTTTATATTTTCTATTTATATTTTGGAAATTTAAATTAAATTAATTTTTAAAGTAAATAAAAAATTAATTGATATTTCAATATATATTATTGACCAATCAAATATTGTCAAGTGCCCAAATTATATTAGCTTGGTAATCAAGATCAAACCTTGTAGATATGGAAGTGAGTACCAATAACTTGGCAATAAAATCACATCTTTCAATTAATGAAAAATATATTATCTAATCATGAATGATCAATCAAATTACAACCTTCATCAACTATACATAGAAAGAGTTCATATTGTACACATATATGTAGAGGTCTCTTTTCATAATTCAAGACACAAAATAACCAAAGATTTAAAGACTCAAGAAGCTATATAAAGAATCCTACAAATTTCTCTCTTCAATATTCAAGGTGTTCTTCGTGCATTCAATGTGTTCTTCGTGGAGATCTCCAAAATTATTGTTTGATTCAAAATAAGATATTAAGCCCTCGAGTTAAACATTTTTCAAGTCATATCTAAAGTTAGAGAAGATCTAACGAAAATTCAACTTTAAGATTGATATCCATTCAAAGAGAAGAATTAAAAGAATTCATAAAGATTCGTATCTACTTTATTTTAATTCAAAATATTTAGTTTGTATCGCCTTTTTGTGTTTAGATATTGCAGACACAAAATTTATTATTACAAATTTTTGACACGTCCGGTGGGATATCACTACCTCTCATCTCTTCTCCTTGACCAAGTGATAGATGATGACACACAAGAATAACAAGTCACCTTCTACAATTTCTTCCACAACCCCAACTAAAGGTGTCAGTGTTACCACTCGAAGCATGTCCAACATGGAACAAATGTCACTCGATGAAGATTATAGAAAAGGGATTGCCGATACGAAATCACTTGATGGAGCACAAGTTACTTCATACTCGGAGGCAAGCTACTCAGTAGGATCACCTGTTATGACAATAAACACTATAACTTTAGAAGAGTAAATTGCAAATACAAAGGTGATTGAGGGACTTAGGAAACATGTACAAGAGTAAGATGTCCGAATCAATAACTATTGAGTAAAGAAGATGATGCTTGAATAAGTCACATGTTGGGCGATCAAAGTGTGGTTCACAATGAAGTTGAAACTTCCATACAGTGACAAACCATGATAAATGAAAACACGTTAATCACTGAAGTACAAGTTTTGTTTCATGGATTCATTCAATTTACCTAATTAAGAGAATGGGGACTATCCAAGATAAGTTGTATGGAGACTCTAAGTTGTCAATGACTTACCTTAAACCATACAATGCAAGAATCAACAACTTAAGGATGTCAATGGACTATCAACCTCCAAAATTCTAATAGTTTGATGGAAAAGGCAATCTAAAACAACATGTGGCTCATTTTGTTGAAACTTGCAATGATGCTGGAACATGTGGAGATCACATGGTGAAACAATTAATTCGTTTCTTGAAAGAGTAAAAAAAACAAGTGACAAAAACACGCTCCATGATGTATAAGTTTAAATTGCATGTTACTCTTGGCCCGCATGAGTATAAACTATGCATGTCATCCACCAAAGGAAGTGCATGTGGTTAAACTACTAAATTCCCCACTATAGGTAAATATATGTTGTTAAAATATTTATTTCCCCCATTAATGATATTTTAAGTGGTTAAAATATCATATATCTTACTTTGTCTAAAATAACAATAGATACTTTTGGCCCACATGAGTATAAACTGTGCACGATCTTCCAACAAAAAAGAAATAAAAAAACGTGAACTTTGAACTACGTTATAACTTTATTCCATTGTTTGGTATGTAGACAACTTGAAAATATTCTAAGTCAAGTCATAAATTGTGATCTCTCTATTCTTTGTCAAATTCATTCTTAAGTGTTGCTATCTCTTTTCGAGGTAGTTTGTCTAAGAGATTAAATGAAGAGAATCAAATTCAAAGCATGACATGTAAAGTAAATGAACTTCAAAGATGCATGATAGAAAAAAAAACTTCATTACATAATCTCAAATATTCATTACTTGAAAATAAACATAGAAAATGCTAAACAAAGTTTAAAAAATGGATTTAGATTTTGACACTCTTCTTGCATCGTCTTTATGTCCAACTTTACGGTCTTCAAGTTGATGTAATCTAAAGGAGCAGTATTCTTGATGACTATGATATCTCTTTCAATATCTCCTACTTTAGCTTTAGCACTGTGGAATAAAAATTTGTGTTGCTTTTTGGTCTCAGACACATTCTTCTTCTCTTCTAACTCTTTCTTGGCACGATGTAATTCACTTTTTATGGCTTTGATTTGGCTAGTTTCCTTGCATTCTTTCATTTTAGCTTCACGTAGACGAGCCTCTATTTCAGCCAACTGTTATGCAAAAACTTATTTAATTGTCTTTTCTGAGGATTTTGGTCTCACTTCATCATCAGTAAAAGTTTTGGTAAACAATGTATTCAACGATCCTTTAAGGTTAGACAAATCAAAATGGCTAGAGTTCTTCATCAAGTTAAATACATGGAACACCTCTTCTTGATAAGAAGAAATGAAGTCAATTGGAGTTTGAGCTATCTTTCCACAAAGGTCGTACCGCATAGTTTGAAGAAACTTTCTTTGATGCTCTTGAAAGAAGATTTCTCCCTCAAATTTTGAAACTTAGATAGACGAGGTGTTTGTTTGGTGATAAGTTTATTTTATGTTACCTCACGGGTAAGAGTGGCCTTTTTCAATAAAGTAACTTGTGAAGATGATTCTTGATCCTCTTGTAACTCATCAATTACATCATCATCAATACCAAGTTCTTTCTCTATCTGAAAGATTGCATACTTTATGTTAGCAAAATAACCTCGTTGTTAAGACCAATTATCTATTGATCACTTACAGCTTTTTTAAAACAACTCAAAGGAATAATATTCTTTTCAGGTCTTTTCTAATGTCCACCAGCATCACCGCTATTGTTTTCTCCAAAAGAATAGTTATGCTTTCTTTGGTTTGCTTCAATAAGCTTAATAGATCGTGATTCATCAAGTTTAAAAGGAACAACATGACCACATGAAGAATTTTGGTTGCTTTCATCAAAGTGGGCCTTTTCACCTTCATGTTCTTTGTCTTTTGAAGGGATTTTGGATATATATCCAACCCAATCAAGAGATCAAAATTTTCTTCAAACTAATTTTCATGAACTTTGAGCCACAATTCTTTGTAGTCATCACACGAAAATTTCTTCACCACTATGGGAATGCAAGAAGCTAAACTTTATGATAGTGAGTTAGACAAAGTACATACACACCGATAGCGAAATCTATCGTCCAAAGAAGCATGTTGAAAATTTTGTTTGAGCAGAAACTTGGTTTATCAATGATTTATGATTATTTTCTTGAAGAACACGTGCATTGGTAGTTTTGTTAAGGATGCGTATTTGAGACCGCTCTTCTTTGTGAAGAGATTCGTCAACACAGTTTTTTTCTTTGCATACTTGCCCATAAGAGGCTCATATGCCATCAAATTATTACCTTTCTCAAAAGAATTATTTTCACCATCAAGAATTATCAAGTGTTTTTCTCCTGAAGTAGAGGAAATATCTTTGAAGTGCACCATGATAATCTGTCAAAATAAGTGTTAAAAAATCAATTCATACGATGCAAAAAAAAAATTCTAAATCATAAAAGGTGAGTTATGGTCATACACTCAAGGAACAAAACAGTAAGATTTGAAAGCTTACAATTTATTTGACACATGTCTAATGTTACACAATTATGCCATCTACAACAAAATAATTGTCAAATTCATGATAATAACTGGAAAAAAAAATAGACGAAGCAAAAAAAATGGGCAAGTGCCATTACTTTGTAGGTGGCATAAATATATTCTCAAAACTCAAATCCCATGAAAATGGTTAAAAATAAAATAATATGAAAATTTTGGGTGGAAGTTGTACGATTTGATTTTGGAGGATGATCAAATGCTCATTAGAAAATAGGATTACAATATGAAGACACTCATATTTTATCTCTAAAGTAGTCCTGATTGGACGTCCAAACACACAACTTTTGCTGAGCAACATTGCTATCATTCTAACACTCTAAAGAACCTTGGTTTGGATGTAAGTCATAATGTGGTTCAGGTCCCTTTTTTTACACGAGAAAATGATGTTATTAATACAAGTTCAAATCTGAATTAATAAAGCTCAAATCCAAATTAATAGATCATGTTATTAATGTAAGCCCAAAACTAAATTAATAAATCCCAAATTGAGAGTGATTTGATCCATACCATAGATTTGTCTGGTTCTATAGTTTCAGTTAAAAAAATATTTGACTTGATTGACATAAGTATTTGAACGTTGCTTCAGACCTTAATATTTCCATGGTTTCCAAAGGACCCTTCTTCTTCATTCTTCTATTTTTCTCTTTACAACACCAGAATGACAAATGTCTCTCTTTCACCCACCACCATCCCCTCGTTCCCACAATTACACAGATGCCTTCACGAAGTCAATCTTTTTAGGGCCAAAGATTAGATAAAATCTCTCCTAACGAGATAATCACTTGGAGAAACAACTTTGACCTTTTTTATGATGGTACAATAAACGTAAGTTGTGTCTACTTTCTCATTTTTTGGTTGAAAAATGTAATCTTTTGAAGTGGGGTTTACTTATTTTGGACTGCAAATAAGAATACACGTCTGTATTGCTCTATTTTGAGTATTTTCTTTAAGTATTATGTTTGAATTTTGTTTAAGTATTTTGGCTACCCAACCATCTTTATGATACATAAAACCATGGTCTTGTTTTGTTTCTTGTGGTTAACCCTATAATAGAATTACGCATCCATTGTGCCTCTCCATTCCAAGGATCATCTCCATATACCTTGAGAAGTTGAGGAGTATTTGAAATTTTCTGTGTCAGACTAATTTCTTTAAAAAAAAAATTTGTCTTGGAAGGTTGATTTGGTGGGAGGATACTACGATATATAAGACAATGTGAAGTTCGATAAAACTCCAATATTTCAATAAAATCCACTACAAAATTAAATTAATTCCTAAAGTAAAAAGATAAATAATTAATATTTTAATATATATTATTAACCAATCAAATATTGCCAAGTGTGCGAATCATATTAGCTTGGAAATCAAGATGAATTCTTACAAATATGGAAGTGATGTACCAATAATTTGGTATTAATCATATCTTTCGATTGAGGGAAAAATATATTATCATGTTACACCATTTATCAACTATACATGGAAATAGTTCATATCCTACACTTGTAAATAGAGGTCTATTTTCATAATTAAAGACACAAGACAACCTAAGATTTCAAGACTGAAGAAATTATAGAAAACTCCTACAGATTTTTCTCTTCAATATTCAAGGCGTTCTTTGCGCTTTCAATGCATTCTTCGTGTCTAGGGCAGGTTGAGTCTGGGTTTTATGCACGCCCAGTCCTACCACGCCCCACCCCACCCCGTTGCTATATATGTAACACCCCGGATAAAAAACGAGCATAATTGAATAATTAAATATTTAACACATGATTTAATAAGTATGTGCGTTTATTTTGACTGTTTAATTTATTACGTGCGTTTCAGATACGTGTTTAATGCACGTTTTAGATGGATAATTTTCTTGGACATGGTATATAGAATATTTCTATACCATTAGATGCGTATTGAGAAGACGAGAAGATAGAAATGAATTAGAGGTCAATCGGAGACTCGTAGCTCAAGTAATGAAGAAAATAGTGAAAACGAAGAATACGACGTATACGAAGAGTAGGAAATACGAGATATTCTTGATGAATAGTAACTCAAGTCATATCGATGAATACTAAAAAGAATATTCTAAAAAATATTCTGATGAATACTGTTTTTCGGATTTTCTATAAATATGGGCTCTCCCTATTCATTTTTCACCGTTTTTCCGAACGAGTCAAAAAGAGACGAACACACGTAAGTCTCTCTCTCCTCTCCCCTCTGTTTTCTACCTCCGGCGCGCCGCCGCCGGAACCGCCATCGCCGGTGGTGGCCGGAAAATCTGAAACTTCTCGGTTTCGGTCGATTTTCGCACACGGCGTAGCCCTCGTCGAGACGAGTCTAGCACAACTTTCGGAATTCAATTTCGATTTCTCGTTCGCCGGAAAATGGTGAAAAATAGCCTGCAAACCCTAAACCCTAACCCTCACCACCCTTTCTCTCTCATCTGTTTCTCTCTCTCTACTCTTCCTCTCGCCGGAGCAGCCGCCGGAGAAGCTGTTGGTGGTGTGGTGGTGATGCCGGGGTGGTGGTGCTGCCGGGCCGGAACAGTGCGTATATATATGTATCATGCATGTGTGTGTGTGTTGGAGGTGTATTAGTGTGTATGCATGTGTGTTCGCTGATTGGGGGCGGCGCAGGTGGCGCCGCTGTGTGGGAACAGTGAGCCGACGCTGGTGATGTGCCGGCGAGGTCTGGTGGTGGTGGCCGGTGGCTGGTGGCAGCCGGCCAAGTTGTGTTTTGGTGTGTGTGTGTGTGTAAGCATGCGCGTGTGTGTGTATGGCTGAATGTGTGTATGCGTGGCTACTGGGTGGTTGCCGACGACGGGAAGTCGCCGACCAGGTTCTCAGGTGGTCGGAGGACAGTCCCCGACGATTGGAAGTCGCCGGGCCGAAGTGGGAGAAGCTGGGTTTAGTTTTCGATACGTGGCAACGAAGGATTTTACGGCAAAGATACGGGTACTATTCACGGCCGGATTCCAGCGAGGGATGGCTGGAAGTGGTAGCCGGCGGACCAGATGGTGGCCAGATCTGAGCGGCGCCGCCGCAGCAGGTGGCGCCGGGAAGTAGGCTGGCGAGCAGGGGCGACGACGGGTAACCGGGACCCGAGCTGCCGAGAAAACTCGGCAGCCGCTGAGACGTGGTGACACGCTGTTGAGAAAACTCGACAGCGACGAACCCGACGCCGAGTGCTGTCGAGAAAACTTCTACAGCCGACAAGGATGCGCGTCCAGCTACCGAGAAAACTCTGCAGCCGTCGAGTTTTTCCACTCTACACCGTGTATGTGCGTGTCCCATCGCACGCAACGTCGTTTTTCGATCCGATTCTCGAACCGAACCCCGTTATTCCACCGTACATCAACATCGAGTTGTCGCCGATGAGATGTCGTTGACCGACGGTCGTGGGCCTTGTCAAAGTCAACCCTTTGACCAAAATTACATTTTTACCCCTAAACCTAAAATTTCATTCTCTATCATCTAAGCCATATGGATGGTATATCCACTCTCATTTCTTCAACTCCGATCTTTAGAGCTCTCGATCTGTCGCGCGTTTAACGATCGTTTCTCCGTCGGAGTCTTTTACAACTTTATTTATACTTTATTAAAGATCTAAGAACACCGTAACATATGTAGGCTATCAATTGGAGTGAACATCAAGATAAGGGATTTGAGACATGAGTTTTGAGACTCGAGCTTTGAGATATCCGATCTCTGGTACTTGCGACTCACGTGGTAACCACCGAACAAGGTGGGGGTAACTTCTAAACTCAACATGTTTATTATTTTCCATAATTGATATCTGAACGGTTGAGCTCTACGTGCTGTGAATACATGTTGTGATTATTATGTACATGCATACTTTATGATTACTGTTTCATTCAAAGTTTATGATACGATGAACGAGAATGGATGTCATAAGTCATGATAGGGATGGACTGGTGGCCCGTAAAAAGCACCATACGTCATGTTAGGGATGGATTGGTGGCCCGTAAAAAGCACCATATGTTAGAAATGCAACGAGTATAGTTGAGTGCTCTTAGAGCCGTGTGTTTCACATTGTGTGCTATGCATTTTATATGTTGTGACTACTTGCTGAATTATTATATCTGTTTAATATGTGATCGGCTTAAAAATATTAAAACATGGAAAGTATCCCCACGAGTGTATTCAACGCACTCACCCCCACCTGTACTCACACTACAGGAAATGAAGAAAGTGAAGACGTGTAGAGAGAGGGGCGCCCTATCAGTTGTATCCATCTTCTGGTTTTGGCTTTTAAAGTTATGTTGCTCGTTTGTAAAAGAAAACTGTATTTCTCCTTCTTTGTAAAAGGTCCTGATGTTTTTCCGCTGCATATGGTTTCAAACATTCTTTTATCGGTGGTATCCGATGTTTTAAGTGTACCGCTTCTTATCATCTCTTGTTTCTTTCTATTTTATATCATGTACGCCTCTTTCTCCTTTCTCTCTTAACGCCCCAAAACGAAAAACTTTGATATTTTGACTGAAAGATTTTGGGGCGTTACAATATACATATATATACACATATATAAGTCCTAATTTTCCCATAACATTTAACATTTTATTCCCCCCACCAGAATTGTGATTGAAGGACCGCTATCTTTTTCACAATTTAAAAATAATGATGGAATAAACAATGAGTAATAAGATATATCACTTATTTTTTTTACAATTAAGAGAAGCAAGAATCTGGAAATGAAGACAAAAAACTTCATACATCTTGACTATTAATTTCTATTTAGCTAATATGTTTTATGTAAAGAGTTATTGTTATTATTTTAAATTTCTTCCTCATTTGTTATCATCAGAAAAGCCACCAACAAACCGAGAAAGGGAAGATAACTTGAAAAAAAATTAAAAATTAAATTTGAGAAACGGGATGGGGGCGGACTCGGCCCTATTAGGGACGGGCATGGGGTATGTATTTGTGACCTATGGCGGGGCATGGGACGAGTCTGGATCCTCGGGTACAGGCACGGGGTGAGCCTGAGTACTTAGATACTAACTCCACCCCATTGCCATCCCTAAGCAACGACCAGATGAGTTTATAATGGGTGATTGGGTCTATTTGAAGCTCCAACCTATAGATAGTCCTCAGTGTTCAAGCGCATAAACCAGAAGCTAGTGAGCAAATTTTATAGACCTTTTAAAGTAATAGAGAGGAATGGGTGGCTGCTTACTGTCTTAAGTTGCCTCCGGAGTCCAAGAAACCCACCCTTCTTCTTTTTCAGATCCAGATTCACGCTTCAGCCAACAACCACACTTCTTCAATAGTTCTTGTTCTTTTCTCGTGTCATCATCATCATCTTCTTCTTCTTCTTCATATCTCATCTCTTATTCTTCTTTTTTCTTTTCTACTTCTTCATCCATCATCATATCTCTTCTTCTTTGTATGACGATTCATGTATGTTAGTTTCTTTTTCTAAAATTATTACTCTTATCATAACTATATCCAATTTTCTATTGTAAAAGATAGCTTAGAAATTTCTAAGTGTAGGAAAAATCGGTTCTAAAGATAAGAAAAAGTGTGTTTAAACTTATAAAAGCATGGAAAATGTTTACGGTTAAGAAACAATTAAAACTGCTATCTTTTCTTGGTTAGAAATTGGATTTCAGTTAGTTGAGTAGCAGTTCTCCAACATATTTTTTATGGCTTATTCTTGTAATCATATCATTATATATGTTAGATCTCTATACTATAATGCACACAACACACTGTGATTATTAGATATTAGACATCATGTCTCGAGTTCTCTTAATTTTTCTTCAAGTTTATTATCTAAATTTCCAAGTAAATTAGTGGATTTGACAATTTAGAACAATAAGTTTTCAGGGTGCAATTCTGGACTTTAACTTTTTAAAATACAAGCATTTTATCCAATTCTAGCCTGAATGACCAAATTTTAGACGTGATCCTTTAATTTGACCCAAATTACTGATTTGGCTTTTAATTTATAATTTTATTTATTTTTCAAATTTTAAAAATAAGAAAATGAAAAAAAACAAAAATCAAAAAGTTCGAAAGCCAAACAACTGCCCACTACTCCGACCATCGGTTTCTGCCAAAGAATAGTATCGGTGCCTCCTCACAAAACCTTTGTTGATGATCCTTGTTTACCAAGGGATGCATCAACAACCACCTACATATTATCAAATTAGGATTCTAAGATTTAACAATGGCTTTCGACCCACCACTTCTGAAAATATTAGCGTAGACGAATGTAAGAAATATGAGTGCTTAGATCCATCTATTGATGACTAGCTTTCTTGGACCAAAACTGAAACCCTTTTCTCCTTAATCCATTTTCAATTTATCACCCTCCTCATCAGCACAATTCAATGAAGGGTTGAGGATTTCCTTCAATTTTTAAAGAAATTGAAGGCCGATTTTAATATGAATTTTGAAATTTATTTATGGTTTCAAATTTGACGAGGGGATCGTTTTAATATAAATAATTTTACACTTTTTAGCCATCTTCTCCGATTGGTGCTTACCGGCAACAAGAGTGGCTGCTAATTTTTTTTCTTTTAATGTAATAATTTTTTTATTTCAATTTATTTTATATTTTAATGTTTTAAAATATTTATGTATTTATATTAATATTACTTAATTCATATAAGTCATTTCATTGAAAAACAATGTTCACGTGTATAAGCATATCCCACGTAAGCAAAAAGTCAATCTAGTCAGCAGTTTGGATCGAATAGTCTGAAATTAGGGGATCATGTGTGTGTCGTGCGATTTCAGCTCAATTTGGTCATTCAAGCTGAAGTTGGGTAAAATTCATAAATTTTAAAAAGTTAATGTCATAAATTACCAGCTCGAAAACTTATCAATTGTCAACCCCCTAATTTATTGGGCAATTTGAATAATAAACTCTTAATTTTCTCATAGTCAATAGCTTGATGATAGGAGTTTATGTTCAATTACTGATTTTTATGTCTTAATGATTTTGTGTAGTTGGCTACGTTTAGTGATCATTAAGAGCTCATCATTTGCTCTATGTGGATATTGGTTAATTAAAGAATCGAACCACCTAAATCTTCTTGTTCTCTTTTATTATTTTATATAACTTCTTGTTTGTTTGAATTGTGTTATTTGGTCAATCATTTGATTCCTTTGTTTTGCATATATTCTTGGTTATAAAACTTAACACCTACAAAAACAAAGAAGATTATCATTTGTAGAAAAATATAGATAAAAATGAGTTTAGTATTTTACTTAAATATTAATTAATTGTATCACATAAAGATATTAGTTCTATTACATAAAAGTATATGTTGTATCACTTAAATATATAACTTCATGCACGTAAAGATATTAGCTCATTTTACTGAAAGATAATGTAAGAGTATTACTTGTACCATGTTAAAGTATTAACCACATAATGTAAATGTATTACTTTATTTTATTTTTAAAAAATGGTTTAATTGTCTTACTAAAACATATTATCACATAAAAATATTAGTTGTATTACATAGAGGTATTAGATGTATCACATAAATGTATTACTTTATTTACATAAAGATATTATCATTTAATTGACATATAACGTAAGAGTATTATTTATATCATGTAAAGGTATTAACTATATAATTTTAATGTATTACTATGTTTACTTAAAGGTATAACCTTATTTTACCAAAAAAATATTTTATTATTGTCTTAAAATATATTAGTTCATTACAATAAAAATATTAGTTGTAGTATTACTTCATTTACATAAACGTATCACCCCCTTTTACTAACATAAAATTTAAAATGTAGCACTCGCATAAATAAGGAGTATTATTCGCATAACTTGGACATGTTACGTAAAGCTATCACCCACATAGTATACCAGAAATGTTAAAGTAAAGGACAAAAGATCATTTTACGTCTCGAGTAGATGATCATTATGTAATTACACTCTTAAAATGGATTTTTGATGAGTGGAAATTAATGCACAAAGTTAGTGGCTAAAATTTCTCTGGTGGTCAAATGGTATGTTCATTGTTGGGTAACATGACGGCCAACATCGCTTGTCTGTGAAGCCCAAAAGGTAAAAACCTATAGGGAAGCCCATTTCGAATCCCTAGTGGCTAATGACCTTCCAAATCCTCATTATTGATGGTGAAAGATAGTGGAGAGTTCTATTTAGTGGAAATAAATATCTTTAATGCTCCATTAATTAGTGAATCTTTTCACTTAGTGGATGTGTCTATAAATAAGGCATTGTTTTGATGACTTTGCATACCATAGAGAACACAAAATTCTTCATTTCAAAGACATGTTTTCTCATAACATCTTTGAAAAATAACTTACATTTTGAGCATATAGAAGTGTGATCTAGTCCTTCCAACATTTTAGTTTGTTGGAGCTTCTAGTTTTGTGGTGATACTTACTAGAAGATGTAAGTCAATTTACCTTTGAAAATGTTATGTCATACCGTGAGCACTAGTCGGGACGTGTTCATTTCTTGGGGGAAAGGTCTTCTTGACCTGACTTTCCAACATTCATTTACGGTGTATTTCTAAAGATATTCTTAGTAGGAAAGTTCTTGATGCTATTTTCTAGGTCTTGTACATAACCAAAGCTCGAAGACTCTACTGGAATCTGAAATTCGAAGGCATTCTGGGTTTCCAACAAGAATCTATTCATCTGTAATGTTGTACAACATCATTAGTGACATTCACTTTCAGAATCTGTTGTTTGCAGTGTTGCGACATCATTAGGAACATTAGTGTTCTAATCTATAACCATTCTATTTTTTATTTTTTCATTATAATTGACATTGTTTAGTGCATTATAAACCAGCAATCTAAAAAATGAATAGTACTCTCTTATACTAAGCAATGTTGAGTGGTTATACACCTTCGAATGTAAAAGCTTTCGTACCTCCTGCCCAAGGCGAAAAGCCTAAAAAGTTCATGGGTATGGATTTCAAAAGGTGACATCAAAAGATGTTTTACTTAACGATGCTAAACTTAGCAAGGTTTCATACAAAAGAACAACATGTGGTCACTGCTAATGATACGGATGTGGAAATGCATGTTGTGATGGACCAATAGGGCCAGGGTGATTTCCTATGCCGTAACTATGTTCTTGGTGGACTAAGTGATGCATTGTATAACATATAATATACAGTGAAAACATCTAAGGTGTTGTTGGATGTTGATGATGATATAAATAAAAAGTTCGTTGTGGCTAAATTCTTTAAATTAAAATGGTTGATACAAAGTATATTATAGAATAAGTCTAGAAATTCCAGTTGATCCTACATGATATTCTCGCTGAGGGTATGGCATTGCCGAAGGAATTTTCCAAGTAGCTACAATGATTGAGAAGTTACCTCTTTTTTAGAGGAAATTCAAAAGTTATCTCACGTATAAGTGAAAGGAGATGAGTTTTGAAGACTTAATTGTGAAACTTCGGATCGAGGAAGACAACCAAAAGATGGACGGTAAGTTTGGGCAAGTGTCTTTAGAGGCTAAAGCGAATTTGTTGGTACTTGGTTCCTCTAATAAGAAAAAGTGACTGAATGACAAAGACAAGAAGACTGCCTCTAGAAAACCCAAGTTCACTAGTGAGTGCTACAACTATGGTAAGTTTAATCACATGACAAAAGATTGTTCAGGGAATGAAGCCTCCTCGACCTATGCTCTGTCTACTAGAAGAAAGCTCAATATGGATAACCATGTCTCGTCTAATGTGGCTAGTGCTAGGAGTGTGTTGCTGAAATCACTTTTAGGAAAGAGCTAAACTCGAAGAATGTGCAGCATGTCCCAAACATTCGAAAGAACTTGATTTCTAGCTCGCAGCTAGTTAGTCATGAATTTTGACTTGTTTTTTAGTCTGATAAGTTTGTACATAGTAAATTTAGACTATTTTTAGGAAAGATATCTAGATAGTGGTCTGTTCAAAATTTCTACTATAGTCGTTGTAAGCCGAGTTAGCAAGAATATTGTCTATGATGTTTACAATGATATTGCCAGCGATGTTGACAAGAATATTATGAATAAAAATGGTTTTACTTATTTTTACTTGACTGAGTGCTTTTCTTTATGGCATGCTAGATTAGGACATGTAAATATAAATGCTATAAAAAGTAAGAAATTTTTTATTTTCTTAACATTTGAAATTTGATACACCTAAAAAGTGTGAAGTTTGTATTGAAGCAAAAATTCTTAAGTTATTGTTTCATTCAATAGAAAAGAGCACTTCAGCTCTAAACTTAGTTCACATGGATGTGTGTGACTGAAGTTTATGCAAAACAGAGGTGGTAAAAAGTATTTTATTGCATAAGGTTTTGTTATGTCTATCTCTTGTGGAGTAAAGATGAAACTTTGGAAGCTTTCAAACTCTACAAGAATTAAGTTGAAAATCAACTTAACACCCGAATTAAAGCAATTCGAAGTGATAGAGGTGATGAGTATGTAGCATTGTTTGAGCAACTGTGTTTCGATTCGAGCATACCAAACCACAGCTTCGTATTCACCACAGTCTAATGGTGTTGTTGAACAAAAGGATCAAAATCTTAAAGAGATGATGAATGCTATGTTAAAAGCTCAAATTTACCGCAGAACTCGTGGGGGAAGCCATTCTGACAACCAACCACATTTTGAATAAAATTCCACATAAGACTAAGGTTGTTACTCCTAAGTTGTGGAAGGACGGAAACCATCATATAAATAACACAAAGTGTGGGGGATTTTGACAAAGGTTAAAACGTCTGCTCCTAAACAAGTGAGAAAATTGACTCTAAAACAATTAAATGTATCTTTATATGATATGCCTTTAAACAATAGTGTTTATCTGTTTTTGATTCAAAAGTCAAAAATACCTAATATCTCGAATGACACTATAATTGAGTAAAGGAATGCTATATTCTTTAAGGACATATTTTCTAACTGTTGGTCCCAAGTGTTCAGAGGTTCGGAAGGGGTGAATGAACCTCTGTCGATTTTGCAAACTCTTTCTAAAATCTTTTCTATTATAACAAGTTCCTGACCTAGAGACAACAACCTGTCTCGAATCAGCAACCTGGCCTGAGGCTTAATCAGGTTCCTAACCCGGTATCAGAATGTTACGCAGCAGAATAAACTTGATAGAGTTCTTTTTGGAAAACCGTTTATTTTTAAAGTATGCTTTTTGTAGAACTTTTATGCTTGGTGCTAAAGATGTATGCAACAGTATATATGTGATTTAAAGAGCAGTGCAGAAGTGAATTTAAAGCATGTAAGCACACAAGATTTATAGTGGTTCGAAGGTGGTGTAATCCTTCTATGTCCACTCTACTCCTTAACACAAAGAGGATCTTTGCTAGGTCAGTTCGATTTACAAGCCTCGCTTTACAAACCTCTTCCTAACAAACTACACCTACTAGAATCCCTGACTCTAGTCGAAGGCCACAGCCCACAGAGGGCAAGTAATCTATCTCTATAGATTACACACTCAGCAAGGATCTAATCCTCTCAACTAAGGTACACCATTAAAACAACCTAGCGCACACAACACAATGGTTAAAGAAAATAAATGGTTCTTCAACTGGTGTGAAACAGTCTTGATCTTTGAAGGCTTAGATGTTATAGTAGACTGTTTCTTGAAGGTTGAGTGGCTGAGCTCGATGGTAGCTTTGAATGAAAGACTTGTGTGAATATGTAGTGTTCTTCAAAGCTTTAGGAGATTTTTTTGTTTAGAGCTTCAGTCAGTTTCTTGGTCACTCATTCCTTCTAATTATAGATCTTTTGGAATATACCCGTTGAAGAGAGGCATTGTTCCTGTTGTAGTTTGAATGTGATCCTCCATATCTTTGTAATTAATGCGATTAACAACTTGAAAGAATAGGGCATGTCCTACTCATATCCGAATTAATGGCTCCACACCCTGTTTACAGACTTTTTGCAGAGCCGCAGTTCCAGGTGGCATCTTCTCATTGGTCTAGTTCAAACTTCTGTTCAATGACTCTTTGTTAGTAATCTTCCTCGTACTGTATTTTATTGTACATTCTTCGTACTGTGATAACTTGTCACGCCCCGTTTTTTTATTTTTTTATTTTATTTTATTTTTTTATATCAGAGTTTTCACACGGGCGTGAAGAAAGAAAAGATAAGAGACGAATAACAGATGAAAGAGGTAAGAGACAACAGAAGAAAAAGGTAAGGGACGATGTGATTCAATCACATATCAAAATCGGTTTCAACCGGTCCTCATAACATAGCAGCAGAATATCAACATCAGGATCCAACATTCAAAACATGTACAAGTTTATATGTTACAAAAACGTGAAATAATTTAAAACATTGTTTAAGTGTTGTGATACATCAGTTCTACATATGAAAGTCCAGTCAGTGCACCAACTCTCTTCATCTAAGGTTCAGCATACTCGTCATCTCCTGTAGTGTGAGTACAGAATAAGGGGTGAGTGCGTGGAATACACTCGTGGGAGTAAAATCCGCCTCATGAGACTCAACAGATATATAAATACAGCATGCGTATAATTTTAACACAGAACACAGCACGTAAAAGCACAGCAGATATTAGAAATGGTAAGGGACGAATAGGTGCGGGATTTCCCCGTCTTATCCTATAAAACGGTCTCAATACCGCTGGTGCATTTCAAGAGGACCACCAAACCTCAACAGAGTAGTAGAAAGGGATAAGGGACGAATGCATGAAAGAGGTGGACCGCAGCCCATGCACAGTATAGAGTATGTCACAACAAATATAATCACAGCACTTAGTATTCCTCAATCATGCTTTGAATAGGGAAAACTGTAAACAGATACTGAGTTTAGAAATTAACCCCACCTTGTTCGGTGGTATCCGCGTGAGTAGCTAGGACCAAATATATCAAGGCTCAACCCAACGAGTAGCCTACACAAGTTATGATGTTCCTTAGTTCCTCAATAAATATAATTAAAGCTATAAAAGTTCCCGGTAAAAGAAACGATCGTAAAAGCCGTGACGGATCGAGAGACCTAAAGATTGGAGTCGAAGAAACGAGAGGGGCAGATCAGTTTCAGAGGCTGATATGATAGAGGATTGAATTTGGATCACAACGGAAAAAGAATGAGCTCGATCGGAGTTGAAACGAGCTCGAACGGAGCATTTTAAGGTTGAGGGGTATTTTGGTAATTTTGGCCAAAGGGTTGACTTTGACCGGGCCCACGGTCCCCGATCAACGATGTCTCGTCATCGACGACTCGATACGGATGAACAACGGAAAGAAAACGAGGTTTGGATCGAAAACACGGCGTCGGGTGCACATCGGCACCCGACGGGCACGCACGGGCGCGCCTGGGACTCGGCGGACTCGGCAGCTGCCGAGTTTTCTCGGCAGCACTCGGCAGTCTCGGCAGCGTGGCTCGGCAGCTCTCGGCAGCACTCGGCGGCTCGGCAGCTGCCGAGTTTTCTCGGCAGCACTCGGCGGCTGCGCGCCCAGCGCGCGCGCGGGTTACCCGGCGTCGTGCCCAGCGCCTTCCCAGGTCGCCGGCGCCCAGGCTGATCACTACGCCACCTTCCCGGCATCGCCCAGCGCGGTGGCGCCGCCCTCTGCCACCGCCTCCAGGTTCGTCGGAAACCTCGCACCGCCGGCTACCTCCTCCGGCCATCCCTCGCCGGATTCCGGCATGAACAGTGTCTGAAATCTTCACCGTAAGACCCTTCGATACACTGATTTTCCAGAAATTCCAACTCCAACCAAAACTCCGGCCGACGACTCCAGTCGCCGGCGACCACCTCCCCCGACCTCCAGACACCGGCCGACGACTCCCCAATCGCCGGCGACCTCCTGTCAGACCACCTCGCCGGCGACCTCCTGTCGCCGGCCGTTCCTTCCCCCACGGCGGCGCCCTCCGGCGCCGCCTCCAACAGCATGCACAAACACACAACACACATACTATCACACCCTAACACACACATACATGCATATACACACACTGTCCTTCTCCGGCGCCGCCACCCACGGCGGCGCCGGCCCTCCAGCACGACACCCTTACCTCTGATGGACCTCCGGTCATCAGCTCCGGCGAGAAAAGAGAGAAAAACAGAGGAGAGAGAAAGGTTGATGCAAGGGTTAGGGTTAGGGTTTCAAGGCTGTTTTTCGCCGTTTTCCGGCGAACGAGAAATCGGAATTGAATTCCGACACCTGTTCTAGAATCGTCTCGTCGAGACGAACGTCGTGTGCGAAAATCGGCCGATTCCGATAATGTTGGAATTTTCCGGCGACCCTCCGGCGGCGGCGCCGCCGCGCCGGCGGCTGCTCCGGCGGCGGCGCGCCGGAGGCAGAAAAGAGAGGAGAGGGGGAGAGGAGGGAGGAGAGAGAACTTACGTGTTTTCGTCGCGCTCGGCTCGTCCGGCTCGCTCGGGAAAACGGTAAATTTTTGAATCGAAAACACCCCTATTTATAGAATCTGAAAATTCACTATTCACTAGGTAGGTTACTGTTCATATAGGCTAGGGTACTGTTCCGGATCAGATTTTTGGTTAGAAAATATCTCGTATTTTATACTCTTCGTATACGTCGTATTCTTCGTTTTCGCTGTTTTCTTCATTACTTGAGTTACGTAACTCCGATTGACCTCTAGTTCGTTTCTATCTTCTCGTATTTTAATTACGCATCGCGTGGTATAAAAATAATCTAGGTTCCATGTCTATAAAAATTATCGATCTAAAACGTGCAGTAAACACTTATCTGAAACGCACGTATTAAATTAAACAGTCAACAATTATGCACATAATTATTAATTTAGGGTTCAAATATTTAATTATTCGATTATGCTTATTTTGATCCGGGGCCCTACATCCCTTACCCCTTAAAAGAATTTCGTCCTCGAAATTAAACATGTATCTACGAAAAAGTTAAACGTGTACCTAAAAAAGGTAAGTCGGGATATTTCCTCAGGATTTCATCTTCCAGTTCCCAAGTTGCTTCTTCCTTTCCATGACGACTCCATTGAACCTTCACTATGGCCATCTCTCGATTCCTTAACTGCCGGTTCTTTCTGTCCAAGATGGCTATCGGAACTTCTTCATATGTCAAATCTTTCTCAAGTTCTATGCCTTCTTGATTGATGATATGGTTTGGATCGAATATATACTTCCGCAGCATAAACACGTGAAAAACGTTGTGTACTCCAGCGAAATCCGGCGGTAGAGCTAGACGGTACGCAACCTCTCCAACTCGATCTAGAATCTCGAATGGTCCCACATATCTTGGCTTCAACTTCCCTCTCTTCCCGAAGCGATAGACTCCTTTTGTAGGCGATACTTTGAGGAAAACTTTGTCTCCTACTTCAAATTTCAGCTCTCTCCGTCGTTTGTCTGCATATGCCTTTTGTCGGTCTTGGGCCACTTGAATTCTTTCCCGAATTTTCTTTATCACCTCGACCGTCTGATTTACCAATTCAGGCCCTAAAATCTTCTTTTCGCCTACTTCGTCCCAACAGATTGGTGAGCGGCATTTTCTTCCGTAGAGGGCTTCATAAGGCGCCATACCAATAGTCGACTGTTAGCTGTTGTTGTAGGCAAATTCCACTAAGCACAAGTGATCTTCCCAGTTTCCGGGAAAATCCAGAACACACGCCCTCAACATATCTTCCAAAATTTGTATGGTCCTTTCCGATTGTTCGTCAATTTGTGGGTGAAAAGCTGTACTAAAGGACAGCTTAGTTCCTAGCTCCTTTTGTAGACTCTGCCAGAATCTGGAGGTGAACCGGGGATCTCTGTCCGACACAATAGATACTGGTACTCCATGCAGTCGAACAATCTCCTCAAGATATATCCTTGCCAATCTGTCCAGTCCAAAAGTCATCTTGATTGGCAAGAAGTGGGTAGACTTCGTTAGTCTATCAACTATCACCCACACGGCGTGGTTTCCTCGTCTGGAACTCGGCAGACCGACCACGAAATCCATCGCTATGTGTTCCCACTTCCATTCTGGTATCTCTAAGGGAGTCAGCATCCCAGCCGGTCGTTGATGCTCTGCTTTCACTTGTTGACAGACAAGACACTTTTTGACGAACAGCCCTACGCTTCTCTTCATATTTCTCCACCAAAAATTTACTCTTAAATCTCGGTACATCTTCGTACCTCCTGGGTGTGCAGACATTGGCGTGCAGTGTGCTTCTTTGAGAATCTCTTCTCTCAACTTCTCGTCCTTCGGTACACACACTCTTCCTCTGAAAATAAAAGCTCCATCAGATGCTAAAGAGAAACCTTCCACTTTCCCACTGTTCATACGAGCTTTCATCTTCTTTAAAAAGCTATCTTCCTTCTGGGCTTCAACAATTCTCTCACGAAGGGTAGGTTTCACGAATAGCGCCGCCATTTTAGCTTTGATACCGTTCGGTGGCAGGACAATCTCCAAACTCAGCTTGGACATCTCCTCGATCAATTGATACTGATTGGTGACCATAGACGTCGCCATTCCCTTTCCCTTCCTACTGAGAGCATCAGCTACTACGTTGGCCTTTCCAGGATGATAATGAATCGTAAGATCATAATCTTTAACCAACTCTAACCATCTTCTTTGTCTCATGTTGAGCTCCTTCTGCTCGAAGAAATATTTTAAGCTCTTATGGTCAGTGTAGATCTCGCACCTTGCACCGTAGAGATAGTGCCTCCATATCTTGAGAGCATGTACAACAGCTGCTAGCTCTAGATCGTGCGTCGGGTAATTCTGTTCGTGAATCTTCAGTTGGCGTGATGCATACGCCACTACCTTCCCTTCTTGCATCAAAACACATCCCAAACCCTGTTTGGATGCGTCGCTGTAGATCACGAACTCCTTGGTTACGTCTGGAACTATTAAGACAGGTGCCTCTGTCAGTCTTTTCTTTAGTTCCTGGAAACTATGCTCACACTGCTCACTCCATTGAAACTTCACGTCCTTTCTGGTCAAGCGCGTCATTGGAGTGGCAATCTTCGAAAATCCCTCGATGAATCTCCGGTAGTACCCAGCCAGGCCGATGAAACTCCGGACTTCTTTTACATTTGTTGGAGTTTCCCACTTAC
Source organism: Scutellaria galericulata (assembly GCA_946896805.1). Lineage (NCBI taxonomy): Eukaryota > Viridiplantae > Streptophyta > Magnoliopsida > Lamiales > Lamiaceae > Scutellaria > Scutellaria galericulata. The sequence continues at coordinate 9,110,897 of OX335788.1, forward strand.
TGACAGCTTCCACCTTTCCAGGATCTACTTCGATCCCTTGCGAAGAGACGATATGGCCCAAGAAGCCCACTTTATCCATCCAGAATTCGCACTTCTTGAATTTCGCGTAAAGCTTCTCTTTCCTTAAAACCTCTAGTGCGATCCTGAGATGTTGTTCATGGTGCACTCTATTGCACGAATAGATGAGAATATCATCGATGAACACTATAACAAAGAGATCAAGATAAGGATGGAATACGCGATTCATCAGATCCATAAAGACAGCGGGAGCATTACTCAGCCCAAATGGCATCACTACAAACTCATAGTGGCCATATCTTGTCCTGAATGCTGTCTTGGATATATCAGCGTCCTTGACTTTCATCTGGTGATACCCAGACCTTAAGTCAATCTTTGAGAACACACTAGCACCTCTTAATTGATCAAAGAGATCTTCAATCCGAGGCAGTGGATACTTGTTCTTTACTGTTCTCTTATTCAGCTCTCGGTAGTCGATGCACATCCGAAAGCTGCCATCCTTCTTCTTCACGAAAAGAACGGGAGCTCCCCAAGGTGACACGCTCGGCCTGATGAAACCTTTATCTAAAAGTTCCTGTAATTGAACCTTCAGTTCCTGCAATTCTTTTGGTGCCATCCGATAAGGAGCTTTCGACATCGGCGCTGATCCAGGAACAAGATCTATTTCAAAAGTCACTTGTCGATCCGGTGGAGGACCCGGTAAATCCTCAGGAAATACATCCATAAACTCTCTTATCACCGGCACCTTCTCGATGGTAAGCAATTTCTCCTCAGATTCTACCATATTGACTAACCAAGCTTCACAATCTCCTTTGTTAAGCATTTGAGTTGCTTTCATAGCCGAGATGATCCCCGAGTTGACTTTGACTCGCGTCCCATGAAATGTGAACTCCGGCTCTCCTGGTGCTTGGAAGACGATCTCCCTCTCATGGCACTTGATAATCGCGTGATTAGACTCTAGCCAGTCCATCCCCAGAATGATGTCAAAATCCTTCATCTCTAAAGCATGGAGATTCGCTAAAAGAATCTTATCCTCGAAAGCGATCCTTAGATGACGGTATAGGTGTTTTGTCCTCACCGTCTTTCCCGAAGGAATACTAACTTCTAAGGTTCGAGCGACTATCCTACTGTCCTCATGCTTTAACAAGTTACAGAAGTTGATAGATATAAAAGAGTGTGTCGCTCCAGTATCAAACAGGATGAAAGCAGGTATATCACATACTGATAACATACCTGTCATCGTCTCCGATCCCTCAGAGGCTTCTGGACGAGTAAGAGCGAATGCTCGCGCTCTGCCTGCCACTGGCCTTGAGTTCGGGGCGATAGCTGGTGAATTCTTGTTCTTCCAGCAGTTAGTCGATATATGCCCCGGAGCCCCACAGGTGAAGCAGCTTCGTGTCTCTTGTTGACACGGTCCCACATGTACTCTCCTACACCTAGGACATGGGTTCCCAAGTCGGGAAGCGGGAAGGAGGGGAGCGTTGTTTGCCCTCGGAATCTTGTTTTGGGCGAATCCCTGGCTCGGGCCCACCCATTTCCTCTTGACAGGAACCGGAAACACCTTCTTGAGTGGCACCACATCCAATCGTAAACGAGAGGCAATCTCCTAGGCCCTCTCGATCACATTTGCATAAGTCATTGCTCCTTGCCCGGCTAGAATCGAGCTGATCTCGGGACGGAGGCCCCTTTCGAATCTCCGGGCCTTTTTGTGGTCAGTGTCCACTAGATGTGCAGCATATCGACTTAGATGGTTAAACCGCCGCTCATATTCTCCCACGGTCAAGCTTCCCTGACGAAGCTGTAAAAACTCTGTCTCTTTCCTGTCTCGGTAGGACTGAGGGATGAAATGATGTGAAACCACTTCTTTGAAATCTTCCCACGTCATCCCCTCTCTTTGTGTGGGCAGCAGGGTTCGCTCGTACGAGTCCCATTAGTGACTTGCTTCATCAGTGAGCTGGAATATCGCACAACTGACCTTCTGTTCTTTGGAACAAGTTAAATGCCCAAAAAGCCGGTCAAGTGACCTCAGCCACTCTTCCGCGTCCGCCGGTTCCCCTTTCCCATCAAACGTCGGCGGGTTGAATCGCCGGAACTGCTCATAAATGAGATTGGGGTCAGATCTTGTTGGCTGTGGATTAGCTCGAGTTTCCTCGAAATGTCGTGCTAATCCTCTTAGCACTGAGACCAAGTCGCCCATGTTAGCATTCTCGTCTTGCTCTGGCTGGTTAATCGGCTGTGATTGTTCTCTCTTTGGTCTCCCTCTTGACATGGTTCTGTTACGTTATATAAAAATATATGTCGATAAGATTCCTTGATAAAATGATAAATAAAGATCACTAAACGCAACACGTTTGAGAAGGTATAAAAGTGTATTCCATTAAACAAAAGGAATTACACGTACATGTATATATATAATAGCAAAATAGGGCAGCTTTTACATCACGCCAAAAGGATCATGTACACTACCTACGTGAAGTAAAAACACTACCATATACATATAAAAAGGTATATCCTTTATAGCATCTATATATACATCATAAAGCTAGATCCCTAGTCTACGCGACAGCGGCAGGAGGCGGCGGAAGGTCATCCACCTCGATATCCTCGTCCTCAGGCTCCTCCTCAGGATCCTCCTCTGGATCCTCCTCTGGGTCATCGTCCTCTGACTCCGAGCTACTGCTAGGTGGATCATAGGGTCCCGGTTCCGGAGCAGTCGGGAGGCCGTGTAAACCCCACAGCCTCAGCATCTCCCTAGCTACGTTCCCAAAGTCAAGGATTGGAACGTTATCCACTCCTGAGTACACTACCTCGTCTCGGTAGACAAGACGTGCCCTGGCTGCCCAATCATCGGGCAAAGTCCGAATCATATGGGAACATGCGTGAACACTAACAATACTACCCCCTATGCCGCCTAGCTCCCTCCAGCAGGATAAAAGTCGGGCAACATGCTCTCCTACTGACCTATCGTCTGTCACCCTACTCTCATAAAAAAGACGTCGGAGTCACTCCTTGCGTGTCTCTACGACTGGTACCCTCATCCTCGCGGTAGAATATACCCTATTCATCTATCCTGTATCAATTATGCAAGTTTTCTTTTATCATCTGTCTATGTCAGTAATCTCCCCCCCAAACTTTAACAGTTTATAGCATGCTAACAAGATTTCACATAACAGATAAACATTATTTCCGCATTCTTTAAAGTCAGGGAGGGACTCCTATAGAGAGAGGATGTGCCTACCTATCTTTTTCTGAAAACATTTTTCACATTTTAAAACACGTTTGAAAAAGTAAAACAAGTTTGAGCATAGCCCTACAAAGGGTAGAACTAGGCTCTGATACCAACTGTCACGCCCCGTTTTTTTATTTTATTTTATTTTATTTTTTTATATCAGAGTTTTCACACGGGCGTGAAGAAAGAAAAGATAAGAGACGAATAACAGATGAAAGAGGTAAGAGACAACAGAAGAAAAAGGTAAGGGACGATGTGATTCAATCACATATCAAAATCGGTTTCAACCGGTCCTCATAACATAGCAGCAGAATATCAACATCAGGATCCAACATTCAAAACATGTACAAGTTTATATGTTACAAAAACGTGAAATAATTTAAAACATTGTTTAAGTGTTGTGATACATCAGTTCTACATATGAAAGTCCAGTCAGTGCACCAACTCTCTTCATCTAAGGTTCAGCATACTCGTCATCTCCTGTAGTGTGAGTACAGAATAAGGGGTGAGTGCGTGGAATACACTCGTGGGAGTAAAATCCGCCTCATAAGACTCAACAGATATATAAATACAGCATGCGTATAATTTTAACACAGAACACAGCACGTAAAAGCACAGCAGATATTAGAAATGGTAAGGGACGAATAGGTGCGGGATTCCCCCGTCTTATCCTATAAAACGGTCTCAATACCGCTGGTGCATTTCAAGAGGACCACCAAACCTCAACAGAGTAGTAGAAAGGGATAAGGGACGAATGCATGAAAGAGGTGGACCGCAGCCCATGCACAGTATAGAGTATGTCACAACAAATATAATCACAGCACTTAGTATTCCTCAATCATGCTTTGAATAGGGAAAACTGTAAACAGATACTGAGTTTAGAAATTACCCCCACCTTGTTCGGTGGTATCCGCGTGAGTAGCTAGGACCAAATATATCAAGGCTCAACCCAACGAGTAGCCTACACAAGTTATGATGTTCCTTAGTTCCTCAATAAATATGATTAAAGCTATAAAAGTTCCCGGTAAAAGAAACGATCGTAAAAGCCGTGACGGATCGAGAGACCTAAAGATTGGAGTCGAAGAAACGAGAGGGGCAGATCAGTTTCAGAGGCTGATAAGATAGAGGATTGAATTTGGATCACAACGGAAAAAGAATGAGCTCGATCGGAGTTGAAACGAGCTCGAACGGAGCATTTTAAGGTTGAGGGGTATTTTGGTAATTTTGGCCAAAGGGTTGACTTTGACCGGGCCCACGGTCCCCGATCAACGACGTCTCGTCATCGACGACTCAATACGGATGAACAACGGAAAGAAAACGAGGTTTGGATCGAAAACACGGCGTCGGGTGCACATCGGCACCCGACGGGCGCGCACGGGCGCGCCTGGGACTCGGCGGACTCGGCAGCTGCCGAGTTTTCTCGGCGGCTCGGCAGCGTGGCTCGGCAGCTCTCGGCAGCTGCCGAGTTTTCTCGGCAGCACTCGGTGGCTGCGCGCCCAGCGTGCGCGCGGGTTACCCGGCGTCGTGCCCAGCGCCTTCCCAGGTCGCCGGCGCCCAGGCTGATCACTACGCCACCTTCCCGGCATCGCCCAGCGCGGTGGCGCCGCCCTCTGCCACCGCCTCCAGGTTCGTCGGAAATCTCGCACCGCCGGCTACCTCCTCCGGCCATCCCTCGCCGGATTCCGGCATGAACAGTGTCTGAAATCTTCGCCGTAAGACCCTTCGATACACTGATTTTCCAGAAATTCCAACTCCAACCAAAACTCCGGCCGACGACCCCAGTCGCCGGCGACCACCTCCCCCGCTCTCCAGACACCGGCCGACAACTCCCCAGTCGCCGGCAACCACCCAACTCCGTCCAACACACATACACAGCCACATACACACACACATCGCATGGTGAAATCACACACACACACCCATCGGATATCCTTGGCCAGCGGATACCAGCCTCCGGCCACCCACCAGACCACCTCGCCGGCGACCTCCTGTCGCCGGCCGTTCCTTCCCCCACGGCGGCGCTCTCCGGCGCCGCCCTTAACAGCATGCACAAACACACAACACACATACTATCACACCCTAACACACACATACATGCATATACACACACTGTCCTTCTCCGGCGCCGCCACCCACGGCGGCGCCGGCCCTCCAGCACGACACCCTTACCTCCGATGGACCTCCGGTCATCAGCTCCGGCGAGAAAAGAGAGAAAAACAGAGGAGAGAGAAAGGTTGATGCAAGGGTTAGGGTTAGGGTTTTAAGGCTATTTTTCGCCGTTTTCCAGCGAACGAGAAATCGGAATTGAATTCCCAGACCTGTTCTAGAATCGTCTCGTCGAGACGAACGTCGTGTGCGAAAATCGGCCGATTCCGATAACGTTGGAATTTTCCGGCGACCCTCCGGCGGCAGCGCCGCCGCGCCGGCGGCGCGCCGGAGGCAGAAAAGAGAGGAGAGGGGGAGAGGAGGGAGGAGAGAGAACTTACGTGTTTTCGTCGCGCTCGGCTCGTTCGGCTCGCTCGGGAAAACGGTAAATTTTTGAATCGAAAACATCCCTATTTATAGAATCTGAAAATTCACTATTCACTAGGTAGGTTACTGTTCATATAGGCTAGGGTACTGTTCCGGATCAGATTTTTGGTTAGAAAATATCTCGTATTTTATACTCTTCGTATACGTCGTATTCTTCGTTTTCGCTGTTTTCTTCATTACTTGAGTTACGTAACTCCGATTGACCTTTAGTTCGTTTCTATCTTCTCGTATTTTAATTACGCATCGCGTGGTATAAAAATAATCTAGGTTCCATGTCTATAAAAATTATCGATCTAAAACGTGCAGTAAACACTTATCTGAAACGCACGTATTAAATTAAACAGTCAACAATTATGCACATAATTATTAATTTAGGGTTCAAATATTTAATTATTCGATTATGCTTATTTTGATCCGGGGCCCTACATAACTGAACGAAGATTGTCAGCTTGCTGCTTCTGTTCTTCAGTACTGGTATCTAGGATGTCAGCTTCCTGATGTAGGTCAGCTTCCTATCTTGACTTCTCATTGTTATCATCCTGTTTTCGTGAAATCTTCTTGATTTAGTCGTCTGTTTGGCCTTCCTCTTTTCTTTCTGATCTTCTGTTTGCTCGATTCTCCTTTGATCATGAGTGTTCTTTGAGATTCTGTTTCAATCATTTTTCTTTATTTTTCTTAAGACCTATTTATAAGATCATGATCGTATGCTTATAGGTCTCATACTTCCACTTATAAAGTGTGAAGAATGGGTACTCTAATTTTCTATTAGTTATTACATTGTCTCATCAAAACTATCATGGGATTTTCCCAATAATTTCCCTCTTTTTGATGATGACAAAACCCATAAAGAAAATAAAGGAAATTGAGCGGCAAGATCATATTTCTGAGAAAATATGATGTTAGCAGCGTGTAGGCTCAATGATCTTTCAAAGTAAAGAATGTAGAGATTCTTTTACAAGGGAGATGTGAACAAAGATTTTATTTAAAACAGCTTTCTTGGAATTTGTGTGTCTTCTGAGCTTCTTCGTTGATGTTGTTTTGTTGCTTCCTCATACTTCGTGCCTCTCCACCAGTTTGAGATAGAATCTTGATAAGACTTTTCAAACTGTTTGACAATTCTGGGAATCTGAATCCATCTTAGCCAAAAGTCTTCACAGTAGAAGAAATGTTCTCCTTTCTTCACTCTTCTTATCAACATTTCTTGCCATGACAACTTCCCTTCTCTCTCCTGATACTGATATTCCTTCAGTGCCTTTTCACATGAGGAGAAATCTTTGAAGTAGCCATTTTTTCATAGATCTCTGAAATATCTCATGTAGGCTGATCTTTTGTAGTTTCGGATTTCTTCAAACTTAGGATTCCTATCCTGGGGTAGAGTCACTTTTTCAAATATTTCCATGTTCCAAAAGGTAGGGTCAATGATATTTTCTGGTTTCTGATCGAGTAATACTAGGATGGGAGATGGAACATTATCTCCATTAAAATCTAGAGCTTCCTAATCTGGATAGGAGTGTCTCCCAGTATTGTAGACTTCATTGCAAATTACTCCTAGCCTTGAAATCCAGTTCGATTCCAGTTCTGTTCGATCAGCAGGTGCTTTGAATACAACAACTTGTTGTTGTTTTCCCTGTCATTTTCTTTTGTCTCCTACATTCTGCTGCATTTATGTACTTTGCCTTGTCATGGGGGTAGCAACTTGAGTTGTTGCAGTTCTGCCTACTGCTTGTGGGGCAGTATTTCCAGCATCTGCATCATTGTCGTCATTCTTTCTATTTTTTTTCAGACCAGCATCCTGACTAGTTTCAGAGTCAGATCTCTTTCGTTTTAGTCTCCTAGTTAGTGGAATCTGATCCTCATCTTCTACTTCATCATCCTCAGCAATCTCCCTTGCTGTTGATTCAATGATTTCTTTATCAGGCTCCTGCTGCTGCTTTTTTTCCCTTTTCCTTGCTTTTTCCGCTTTCCTTCCCCCTTTTTGGCATCATCAAAATCAACATTCTGTTGGTTAGCGGCGTTAGCAGATTCAGCAGGATGAACTTTTCCCAGAATATATCGCATCTCTCCTAGTAGCATTCCTAGGGTCTTGTACCCATCTTTGAGCTCAGCAATGTCTTTGCTCTGAGAGGAGGTGCTTTCTTTGAGATCATTTAGGACAAGTCCATGAGCAGCCTGAGTATCCTTCACTTCTTTTAAGCCGGTTTTTAAATCAGCAGTGGCAGTCTTCTGTCTTCCTTCAAATGCAGCTCTTGACAAGGTTTGAGCAGTGAATTCATTATTGAGCTTGTCGTTTATAGTGCCAAGAAGTTCTTCAATTGTTTTCTTTAAATCTTCCAAAGACGATTTAAACTGACTGTCCTCAGTAGCCACCTGATTAGCCAGATGCCTGGTAAGAGCTCTTGTCAGTTCCTGAACTGCATTCATTGCACTTCTCTGTGTCAGCTCTTCAGTGTCAGTAGGAATCTCAACCACTGGTTGAGGGTTTTGTGAAGTAACACGACCAGGGCTTGACTTGTCTGTTTTCTAGCTTCCTCTTCATCTTGCTGTTTTGACTGTGCTTGTTTGGTAGCAAGATACTTCATCATTTCTTGTTGAGTAAGAGGAATCTTTCCAGGCTCTTTGAGTGAGAGAGTGTTTGACTCATCATCAGTGTCACTTGATAAATCATTACCATCGTTGTTGGGTGGTGGAGCGGACGCTGAAACGGGTTCTTTGTTTCTTAACTATTCCTTTGGAGTCTGACTTTCCTCAGCAACCTGTTCAACAATAGCATTTGCTTCCTGGGAAACGACTATCTCCTACGTCTCGCTTTCAACTATTGCCTCCTCAGTGTTTCAACTGCTAGAGTTGGTGCAGTTGTAACCACCTCAGCAATCTCCTCAGTTGTATTGTTAGCAACCTGTTCAATCTCATTGCTGTGTGTTGTGTCATTGGTTGCTTCAACAACTGGTGCTTCATTAATTGCTTCTTCCTCATCAACTTCTTCATTTCCACCATTTCTTCTAGCTGATTCCCCCTCTGTTTGTGCATTTCTTTCAGTAATAACCTGAGGGTCTTCATCAGCTATCTGTGCTGCTGTTTCTGCCAGCATAGGGAGTCCCGCCTCTACAACTTCCTCTAGGGTTGCTTCATCGGCAAGTTGAAAACAATGATCAGGATCATCAATGATGGGGGTGTTGCAGAGTAGTCCAACAGCTGTTCATCAGATTCTTCAGCATTAAGATTTATGAAATTTGTGATACTTGTGAATGTTGGAGATATAGTTTGTTCAGCGGCTATGGAACTGGATTCTCCTTGTTGCAGTTTTCTTAGTGATAGAAATTGTTGATCCCTGCTCATTTCAATTCCTTGCTGCAACATCCTCCTGTTAGCTTCTTCATCTATGCAGGTAGCTAACTGAGCTCTCGCCAGCTCAACTTCATCCGACAATATCCTTACAGTCTCAATGCCTGAAGATTGTGTGATATCTTCCACTACTGTTACTGACCGATCTGTCATTATTCCGTCATCTCCTTGTTTATTTATCCAGTAGGTGGAGAGTTGGTTCAATCTCTCCTATATAAGATTGATAACCTCATCAGTATGTCAGACCAAAAATCCCAATCTGAAGTATGGTAGCAGTCCCAGTCCATCATCTTCAGGTTATGCAAAGTTCTTAATCCAAGACAGGATTGCATTTTCAACTTGAAACCAGTCACCCCATCCAGTGAGCTTCCTTGCAAGACTCAGTCTCATTTCTCTCCATTTATTGTAAGTGTGAGTGAATCGTTGGAAGATTGAGTCCGACGTTATATCCAGTATAGTTGATGCATCATCAGCACTGTTAAGGATGCAATCTTCTATTCTGTTAAGGATGCCAATCTCCTTCCAAATGATCATTTCTACGCCGGGTGAGGTAGCATGTTCTTCTGCTATGATAACTTCCTCATCATGGTGTTTCACAGTATGATCAGTGTCCTGTTCTTTATTATCTACTGTTAGAGGATCTTGGTCGAGTATTGTACCCTCCTCAGGAATAACTTCTTCCACTGTTGTTATGACAATAACATTGGTTGGAACAGTAAGTTCATCTTCAGGATCAGAATCCTATAATTTGAGGGTGGCTTTCTTCTTCTTGGGGGCCGGGGCTTCTTTCTTCGACTTCCTCTTCTTCGAGGGAGTAGCTTTCTTTTGCTTGTGTCTTTTCTATGGAGCGACTCCTTTCTTTGCTCCAGCTTTCTTCACACCTAGGTACCAACCTGGTGCATAGGCAACACTTCTCTCCAGGGGAATGTTTTTGTAGCACAAAATTGATGAAATAACAATCCCAAACCCTCTGTCTGTTGAGGTTTTGACAACTTCTTCCCAGATTCTCTGAAACATAATTCCTGCCCAATCGACTTCTTCTTCACGGATTACTGCAATCATCATCCTGAATCTAGTTACTGTACACTTGTTAAAGCTTCCACATCGTCCCTCAATGGTGTGGACTAGAATATCATGAAGAAGTTCGTACGCAGGTTTCAACTTCTTTTTCCCAAAGTTTCCAGTGGAGGTTTATTCTACAGAGTCCAACTTGAATTGATTCCAGCTTTCTTCTAAGTATTCTGACCCATAGGTAGTAAGGTCAGAATATGTCATTCCTGAATTAGAGATTCCAAAATTCCTGGCAATGTCTTCTGCAGTTAGGGTTTGGACTTCTTCATCATCTTTATCCATTTTAAAGGTGATTGTCTCTCCATCATTAGATAGTGAGGCAAAGGCATAGAATTTCTCAACGGATGAGGTAGAGTAACCAGTGTATGTTGTGGTTAGCAGTCCATCCAATCTGCTGCTGATGATGTGATCCCAGACTTCGTTGAGAAGGGTTTTGTCTTCGTATGGAGACTCGTCTCCTAGAAGTGCGATTGCATTAACCAATCTTCCTTCAACAACTTTGGTTTCTCTTGCAGATGCCATGGTAGATGTTTTGATAAACTTGAGATTGATCTTCGAAGAGTTGAGTGCAGAGAAGATTTGAGGGTTTGGGAGAGAGAGAGAGATGAATGAAGAAAGACTCAAGTATTTTTGGCGGTTTAAAAACTTTCCATATTTTGAAACTGATCAATGGATAAGATTGAGAATTTCAAAGGACGATTTTGATCAACGGTTGAGATTTTGAATTACAGAGTGGCAGATATGTAATTATGGAGATTGTGTCAGACGGAAAACATCATTTTTCTCTCATTTTCTTGAAAATGTGGTTTTTGCATTCAATGCGGTTGCCAAGTTTCCACACTTAATCATTATCCTAGGTTACTATTGACGATATGAGGTTGTAAGTCATATAAATGTTGATCATTAAATATTGTTCTCAGCAACCTCTTCTCAGCAACCTGAGTCAGTAACCTGCGTTCTTGTAGCTTCCTGTGTAGTAGGTTTCTGATGTAGGATACTATTTTTAGCAATCTGTTTCCCTTAAGAATCAGTATCCTATCATAGTGGTGTTAGTAGGTTCCTCATTTCTTTAAGGGTTCTTCTCTTCTTCATGCTTCAGAGCTTGATGATTCATAGTTCAGATCTTAGAATAGAAAACCTTGATTCACATAGAGGTTTTGTGAAGATATCAGCAAGTTGAAGATCAGTGTGTACTTTCTCCAGTGTGACGTCCTTCTTTTCCACATGATCTCTTATGAAGTGATGTCTCTCATCGATATGCTTCGTTCTTGAGTGGAAGACCGGATTGTGAGTTATGGCAATTGCACTGGTGTTATCACAAAGGATGGGAGTTTTCTTTTCAGTTATGTCATAGTCCTTCAATTGTTGCTGAATCCATAAAATTTGTGCACAACTGTTGGAACCGACGGATCGCTGGCTCTATGCAATTAAATAATCGGGTTCCATGCTAGATATAACAAATGCAGCGGAATAAAAGATTTATACCTTTTGATCAATCTAGAAGAAAACGTGCCAAAGATTGATCTTTCGTAACCCTAGACCTCTTTGATCTTCTGATGTATTCCTACAGTCTTTCTCGAACGTTGCGTGGTCAACGATCCTTCGAGAAATCTCAGTTCTGCTCTCTTTCTCACTATCACGTGTTTTCTGTGATCTGTGTGTTTGAGGCGCTGATGGAAAATAGCTATATATAGGCTACACCAGGGACCTAGAGGAGGAATTGGGTTGGGCCTCTTGATGGGCTTAAGTATCCTGTGTTCAGCCCGAACACATAATTTAAACCCATCAATAATAATTCAGTCCACTAAAGAATTATTATTGAACTACCGTCCCAATCCCATATTTAATATGGGCTCCGTCTTATTATGTGTATGTTTATCTCCCTGTGTTTAAGATATCGAATGTCCGTTAATTAAATAAGTTACTGACAACTTAATTAATTAACATCTAATTCCAAGAGTAGTACCACTCAACTTTATTTATCATGTCGGATTAAATCCACCTGCAGGGTTTACATGATAATCTTTATGAGCTCCTCAAGGGGACATCATCATCCTAAATAATTAGGACACAGATTCTTTCTATAATCAACAGTACACCATATAGACAATATTGTTTCCCAATTCACCGAGTTTATTGATTTAATAAATAAATCTCACTCATTGGTAAATTAAAGAAACAAATATTGTGTATACGTGGCTGTTATTATATAAGGATTAAGAGAATGCACATCCATAATAACAGAGGTCTTGTTCTATTATATAGTCAGTATAAAACGAACAACCTCAAATGGTCCTGCTTAATACACACAAAGTGTACTAGTGTAGTTTTATAGTCAAGACAGACTAATACCAAACTACACTACAACCATTCCGATGATTTGTCCAAATTCATCTTGGTTGTGAGCTACTATTTATAATTTATAAGAAACTGATAACATGATCTTCTGTGTGGCACCACACACCAAGTTATCTATAATATAAATTAATTGGACATTGCATAAACATATATAACAAATATAAAATGCAAACATATGACCAAAGTGATTCTCATTCCATAAAAGATGTTCATACAAAAGCTAGGCTTATAGTATACATCCTAACAACAGCAGCTTCCTACAGCTACATATTCTACTTCAGCTGTGGATGTTGCAATAGATATTTGCTTCTTACAGAACTAAGAGACAAGTCTTTGACCAAGAAACTGATAGGTACCACTTGTGCTCTTCCTATCTATTTTGCAACTTGCGAAGTTAGAGTCTGAGTATCCTTTGAGATTGAATCCTCATTCTTTGGGATACCACAAACTGATGTCTTGAGTCCCTTTTAGATATTTAATGATCCTCTTTACTGTTGTAAGATGTGATTCCTTAGGAGTTGTTTGAAATCTTGCACATACACCAACTGCAAATACTATATCTGGTCTGCTTGCTGTGAGATATAGTAGGGATCCAATAAGTCTTCTGTACTTGGTGACTTCCACATCTTTTTCATTTTCATCTTTCTCCATGCTGATAGATGTGGCTATTGGTATGCTTACTAATGATCCACTTTCCATGCCAAACTTCTTTATCAATTCTTTGGTGTACTTGGCTTGATTAATGAAAGTTCCATCATTTAGTTGTTTGACTTGTAAACTAAGGAAGAAACTGAGTTCTCCCATCATGCTCATTTCAAATTTGCTTTTCATGAGTGAGGAGAACTTGGAACAGAGTTCTTTGTTTGTTGATCCAAAGATGATATCATCAACATATATCTGTACGAGCAGTATGTTGTTCCCATCAAGTATCCTGAACAGAGTTTTATCCACTGTCCCTTTCTGAAATCCATTTTTCAATAAGTATAGAGACAGTGTATCATACCAAGCTCTGGGTGCTTGTTTCAGTCCATATAGAGCTTTCTTCAATTTTAGTACTCTGTCTGTTCCTTCTTCTTCAAATTCGGGTGGCTGTTTCACATAAACTTCTTCTGATAGGAGTCCATTCAAAAATGCACTTTTCACATCCATTTGGTACACTTTGAAGTTTTTGTGAGCAGCATAGGCCAGAAAGATTCTGATTGCTTCAAGTCTTGCTATAGAGGCGAATGTTTCATCAAAATCTATCCCTTCCCACTGGCAGTATCCTTTTGCAACCAATCTTGCTTTGTTTCTGACCACTGTACCAGATTCATCTAGCTTGTTCTTGCATACCCATTTAGTTCCAATGACTCCTTGATGATCAGGCCTTTGAACTAGGTTCCATACTTGATTCCTTTCAAAACCACTTAGTTCTTCTTGCATGGCCTGGATCCAGTTACTATCTTTGAGTGCTTCTTCAACATTTTTAGGCTCTGTTTGTGAAATGAAGCATGCGAACAGTGTTTCTTGAGGTCTTGATCTTCTTGTTCTTACTCCTTCATTAATATCTCCAATCACAAGTTCTCTTGGATGATCTCTGAGCCACGTTCTGTCAGGTTCAAGGGTAAATGTTGGTTGTTGATCAGTATTCTGTTGTTCAACAGTATCTTGTCTTGTATTGTCATTTGTTTGCTGATTCCTGTTGGCTTGCTGATCAACTTCCATTACTACTTCATTTATTGTTTCAATATGTTGTGTGTTGGTTGTTATAGCTTCTTCAGTGGGTACTGAGATTCCATCAACATATCTTACGGTCTGATTTTTGAACTTTAGTTTGGATATATATTCTATCAGTTTCTCCAGTTCAGCAGTATTACAATATGGTTCATCAAACACAACATGAATTGATTCTTCAATGACCAAGCTTCTTTTGTTGAAGATCCTGAAAGCCTTGCTTGTTGAGGAGTGTCCTAAGAATACTCATTCGTCAGATTTTTCATCAAAGGTCTTGAGATATTCCTTTTCATTGTTCAGAATGTAGCACCTACATCCAAAGATGTGGAAATATGAGATGTTGGGTGTCTTCCTATACCATATTTCATAGGGAGTTTTGTCATGATCTTTGTTAATTAGACATCGGTTCTGCGTATAACATGCTGTGCTGGTTGCTTCAGCCCAAAATCTCTTAAGTATTTCAGCATCAGCAATCATTATTCGAGCAACTTCCTTCAGAGTCTTGTTTCTTCTTTCTGCAACGCCATTTTGCTGTGGAGTTCTTGTTGCAGAGTATTCATGACAGATTCCATTTTCTAAACAGTAGACCTCGATAAACTTGTTTGTAAACTCAGTTCCTCTGTCAGATCTTATTTTTACTATGCTCAAGTTTTTCTCATTCTGTACTCTCTTCATGAATTCTGGAAGCCTTGCTTGAGTTTCAGATTTCTTGGTCAGGAAGATGGTCCAAGTGAATCTTGAGTAATCATCCACGATCACAAGGGAATATTTCTTCCCAGTTATGCTAACTGGCTCCACTGGTCCAAATAAGTCCATATAAAGAAGGTCCAGTATCCTGTTTAAGGATCTCTGAACTTTGTCCTTGAATGAGCTCCGAGCTTGCTTTCCTTTCTGACATGGTCCACAAACACCTTCTTTCTTGTAAGCAACATCTGGCAGTCCTCTGACTAAGTTCTTCCTTGCTAGCCTGTTGATTGTCTTGAAGTTTAGATGACTCATCCTTTTGTGCCACAACCTGCTTAGTTCAGGGGTGCTTTTTACAATGAAGCAAGTTGGTTATAGTGTTGAGTTCCAATCAGCAAGGTAGATATTGTCTCTCCTGGTTCCAGTGAGCTTAACCTCTTTTGTTTTGATGTCTTTGATCAGACATTTGTTGAGGTTGAACTCTACCGAATATCCTTTGTCACATAATTGACTGATACTCAGGAGGTTATATTTTAGTCCTTTGACATATGAAACATCACTGATACTTACGTTGCCTTTGATCAAGCTTCCTGTACCCTTCGTGCGTCCTTTGGAGTTATCGCCAAACACCACTTTAGGGCCTTTGTGTGGTTGGAAGTCTCTTAATCCGACTTTATTGCCAGTCATATGTCTGGAGCAGCCACTATCAATATACAATTCATCACTGCTGCTCCTGGCAACTGTACCTACAAGTTCACCGGACAGTTTTAAGTACCCATACAAGTACGGGTCCTGGGGGTCAGTGTCTTTCGGAACCCACACTTGTCTTATGGTAATTAATTTACCAGAGGCTATGTTAGTTCTCATCTTATAAGAATTCTGGGCAGGGATCTGTTTAGGAGCTTGCTGTCTCCAAGTCCTGTGCTTTCTGTTTGTGAAAGGTGTTCCTTTATATCTTTCTTGAGCATAGACTTGGTGGAAACTTGACACGAATGTTTTGGTTTTTAGAGAGCAAAGTTCTTGATCTAATTTAGAAATCTGATGTTTTCTTCTCTTTCTGACAGCATCTTGATTATGCTGCCTTCTGAGATTCCTTGCAGGCTTACTGTTTTCCTCATGCTGAATACTTATTTTGTTCAAGTTTTCATTAAAGAGGGTAGGCTCTTGAGCAAAAGAGATTTGAGCTTGAACAAACTTTCCAGTTTTGGATGAGCTGGCTTCATTCTGAAAAGAGCTAGCACAGTATCCTTAACCAACTCCTTGATTGGTGATCTGAGTTCTTTGAATACATTCCTGTGCTTTCTTTGTTGATTTGCTATAAATACTAATTGTGTTTTGAAGCTCAGTTTTCTCAGTTTCTAGCTTAATGACTAGTAGTTTAAACTTAGAGACCTCAACTCTCAGTTCATTACATTGAGTACTGAAATATTCAAGGTCAGCAACCTGTTCTTTTAATATTGTCTATTCACTTTTGAGCTGATAATTCTCATCTTTAAGTTCTTCGTGAGCTGAATTTATCTGCTCAAAGTCACTCATGATCTGTCTAAAAGATTGGATCATGTTAAGCTTTTCTGAAGTTGAAGAGTCAAGAGTTTGTGAGATTACCTCTTCTTCTTCATTATCCTTGTAGTCCTTGGCCATGAGGCAGATCAGTGATTCTTCTTCATCAGATGAGGAGCTATAGTCGCTTTCTGATGAGAGATCATCTTTGTCTACAGTGTTGGAGACGCTTGTTGCTTTGAGTGCTTCATTTTCAATGAGAAGTGCCCTAAGTTTTTGTTTTTTATTTCTCCTTTTATCACTTCTTCTTTTCATCTCTTCCTCTGTATACTTCTGTACTTGTGGGTGAGGACAATTTCTGATGAAGTGGCCAGGCCTTCTGTAGTTATAGCACAGATCATTGGATCATGTGTCAGTTTACTGATGTGGTTTGACTTGAGGATTTCTTTCTGATGATTGATGCTGTCTTTTGAAGTTGTTCCCCTTATGATTATTCTTTATAAACCTTCGGAATTTCTTCAGTATGAGCGCCATCTCTTCTTCTGCATCCTCAGAAGGTACTTCCTCTTTTTTCTCTTTCAGCTTGCTGTTGTTTGTGCTAACAGCAACCTGACTACTTGCAATGAGTGCTGCAATCTTTGCGTTTGTTCCTTCCATCTCATATCTCCTTATTTCAATATCATATTCAAAGGATTTTAGATCGAAGAAGAGATCAAAGGTACTCATTGCATTGAGGTCCATCGACACTCTCATTGCGGTCTCCTTGCTGTGCCATTCATAAGATAGGGCTCGTAGCACCTTCATGTTTATCTCCTTCTAGGTGTAAGTTCTACCCAAATATTTAAGCTCACTCACAATGGCTGTGAATCTCTGATCGAGCTGTTCCAAGGTTTCTCCTGTCTTCATGTTGAACTGCTCAAACAGTTGGATGGCTTTGGAGATCCTGTTATCTCGTGCAAGTTCATTCCCTTCACATATCATTCCTAGCATTACCCATATTTCTTTGGCTGTGGAGCAACTTTTGACTTTGATGAACGTTCTTTTGTCCAGTGTGAGAAATAAGACATTTTTAGCCACATTGTCAAGGTTAGATCTTTTTCTATCTTCAGGGGTATATTCATG
Organism: Scutellaria galericulata; assembly: GCA_946896805.1. Classification (NCBI taxonomy): domain Eukaryota; kingdom Viridiplantae; phylum Streptophyta; class Magnoliopsida; order Lamiales; family Lamiaceae; genus Scutellaria; species Scutellaria galericulata. Next base: position 9,128,466 of record OX335788.1, read on the forward strand.
TCTTTCATTGACAACATATTCCATTGGTGGTGGTGCTCTCCTGAGTCTTGGTGCAGCTTCATGTGGTCTTACACCTGGCAGTACGTCATCATCAACACTAGCTGCACCTTCTACTTCACCGCCTGCTGCCTCAGCTGCTGCTTCAGCACGCCTGTACTCACGAAGTTGCTCAACATATGCAATATTAGCTTCGTAGATCACAGGTGGTCCTTCAGTGATGACGAACTACATTTCGTCATGCATAGCTGATAGATGGACTTGCATGTGTATCTTTCAGTCGTCATATTTGTCTATAGAGAACATAAGAAGCTTATAATGTGAGGAATCCATGTTTTATGCTAAGAGATGATTTTTGGTCTCTTGAAAGTAAAAACAGTTAATCCAAATGCAAAAGGTGGATCTGGGTTGGTTACCAGTCAAGTTGGTTTTTAACCCAACTTGCTCTGATACCACTTGTTGGTCCCAAGTGTTCAGAGGTTCAAGGGGGTGAAAGAACCTCTATCGATTTTGCAAACTTTTTCTAAAATCTTTTCTATTATAACAAGTTCCTGACCTAGAGACAACAACCTGTCTCGAATCAGCAACCTGGCCTGAGGCTTAATCAGGTTCCTAACCCGGTATCAGAATGTTACGCGGCAGAATAAACTTGATAGAGTTCTTTTTGGAAAACCATTTATTTTTAAAGTATGCTTTTTGTAGAACTTTTATGCTTGGTGCTAAAGATGCATGCAACAGTATATATGTGATTTAAAGAGCAGTGCAGAAGTGAATTTAAAGCATGTAAGCACACAAGATTTATAGTGGTTCGAAGGTGGTGTAATCCTTCTATGTCCACTCTACTCCTTAACACAAGGAGGATCTTTGCTAGGTCAGTTCGATTTACAAGCCTCGCTTTACAAACCTCTTCCTAACAAACTACACCTACTAGAATCCCTAACTCTAGTCGAAGGCCACAGCCCACAGAGGGCAAGTAATCTATCTCTATAGATTACACACTCAGCAAGGATCTAATCCTCTCAACTAAGGTACACCATTAAAACAACATAGCGCACACAGCACAATGGTTAAAGAAAATAAATGGTTCTTCAACTGGTGTGAAACAGTCTTGATCTTTGAAAGCTTAGATGTTGTAGTAGATTGCTTCTTGAAGGTTGAGTGGCTGAGCTCGATGGTAGCTTTGAATGAAAGACTGGTGTGAATATGTAATGTTTTTCAAAGCTTTAGGAGATTTTTTTGTTCAGAGCTTTAGTCAGTTTCTTGGTCACTCATTCCTTCTATTTATAGATCTTTTGAAATATACCCGTTGAAGAGAGGCATTGTTCCTATTGTAGTTTAAATGTGATCCTCCATATCTTTGCAATTAATGCAATTGACAACTTGAAAGAATAGGGCATGTCCTACTCATATCCGCATTAATGGCGCCTTACCCTGGTTACAGACTTTTTGCAGAGCCGCAGTTCTAGGTGGCATCTTCTCATTGGTCTAGCTCAAACTTCTGTACAACGACTCTTTGTTAGTAACCTTCCTCGTACTGTATTTTATTATACATTCCTCGTACTGTGATAACTGAACGAAGATTGTCAGCTTGCTGCTTCTGTTCTTCAGTACTGGTATCTAGGATGTTAGCTTCCTGATGTAGGTCAGCTTCCTGTCTTGACTTCTCATTGTTAGCATCCTGTTTTCATGAAATCTTCTTAGTTTAGTCGTTTGTTTGGCCTTCCTCTTTTCTTTCTGATCTTCTATTTGCTTGATTCTCCTTTGATTATGAGTGTTCTTTAAGATTCTATTTCAATCATTTTTCTTTATTTTTCTTAAGACCTATTTATAAGATCATGATCATATGTTTATAGGTCTTATACTTCCACTTATAAAGTGTGAAGAATGGGTACTCTAATTTTCTATCAGTTATTATATTGTCTCATCAAAACAATCATGGGATTTTCCCAACACTAACAAGGAAAAATAAGATGTGAGTTCTTTTAAGAGAACGCATGAAGAGACTGTTGGTTTTTCGACTCAAGAAAGTGAAGAACTGAAATATAGCAAGAGAGCTAAAGTGGTTAAGACTTTTAGTCCCGATTTCATCACTTATGTGTTGGAAGATGAACCAACGTCTATCAAAGAGGTTCTATTGAGTCCAGATGCAACACTCTGGAAAGAAGCTATTAATAGCACGATCGACTCGATCATGCAAAACCATACATAGCAGTTGGTTGACCTCCCGAAAGGTTGCAATCCCTTAAGATATAAATGGATCCTTAAAAGGAAGATAAAACCGATTGATCGATTAATAAGTATAATGCCAGTTTGGTTTCTAGGGGGTTTAAACAAAGAAAGGATATAATTTTTTTTCATATCTATTCACCTGTAATGAGAATCACCTCTATTTGTGTGCTTCTCTTCATTCCTGTTTTGCACGGTATTGAGATTCACCAAATGGACGTGAATACTGCATTTTTAAGTACTGAACTGGAGGAAGAAATTTATATGGATCAACCTTAAGGGTTTGTACCATTTGGAAATGAGAAAAGGATGTACAAGCTCGTTCGATCATTGTATTGACTAAAGCAAGCTCCAAAGCAATGGCATGTGAAGTTTGATAGCACGATGTTGTCAAATGGTTTCAAAATCAATGAATGTGACAAATATGTGTATGTAAAAGGTACACAAAATGCATACGTCATGGTATCTCTATGTAGATAGCATGTTGATTATGAGTAGTAGCTATAAGATAATCATTGATATTAAACGCATGTTGAAACGAAACCTTGATATGAAAGATATGAGATTAGCCGATGTGATTCTGGGAATCAAAATAAAAGATCTTTTGATGGAATCGACTTATTGCAATCTCATTATATTGAGAAGGTGTTGAAAAATTTGAACGCATTTGACGGTCCTCCGACTAAGACTCCCATGGAACTTAATGACATTTAAGTAAAAATTAAGGTAATCCAATAGCTTAAGTGGAAAATGCAAGAATCATATGAAGCATTATGTTCATTGCAAATTATACACGTCTTGATCTTGCGTGTGTGGTGAACAAGTTAAGTAGGTTCACTAGTATTCCAAGTGATGAACATTGGAGAGCGTTGAAAAGGGTTTTAAGGTACCTGAAGTACAACCTGAATCTAGGACTACATTACGAAATATCCAGCAATACTTGAATGTTACAGTGATGTTAATTGGATATCCAACACGAAACACTCATTTTCCACGAGTGGATATGAGTTCACTATTAGAGGCAGAGCGGTGTCGTGGAAGTCCACAAAGCAAACATGTATAGCCCGATCCACCAAAGAATCTGAGTTCATAATTTTGGATAACGCTGATGAAGTAGTTGAATGGTTTCGTAATTTTCTCGAGGTCATTTCATGTTGGAATAAGCATGTATCGACGGTAATGGTTAATTTTGATTGTAAGCTACCATTAGTAGAACCTTGAACAGTATGTACAATGAAAAGTCTAAGCATATTCGTTGTAGACACAATTTCACGAGATATTTGATCTCTAGTGGTGTAATGTCAATTGACTACATCAAGTCACAAGACATTCTTGCAGATCCGCTCACAAAAGGGGTAAACCGAGATCAAATGAATAAGTTGTAAGAGCAATGTGTTTAAAATCCACAAAGTAAGAACTGAAATTGTGGTAACCCAACCATGTTGGCTGGAGATTCCAAGAACTTGGTTCAATGGGAAATCTAAGTTATAGATGTTCGTTGGAACACTTGGTAATTCCAATCTTTTCCTAAAAAACACTTGACCAAGTGTTGAAACCTGCAAGATTTGGTTAGATTAAGTCTTTGACTTTTAATGATTCCTAAACCTTGTTGAGGTAGAGTATGGCAGGATACTCGTGATAGGAGATCACCTATATAAGTAAGAAGTGTAGGTCGTTTCATGTAACACTTATGAATCCAAAGGATTGTCCATGGCCAAAACAGATAAAAATTTGAGAACGAAAGGTGGTGAGACATTGTTGTGTCAATATTATTGTCTCGGTATACACTAAAATGAAATAGTTTAAGGTATTCACTAAGTCGTCAGTATACTCGATTGTATTTGACTATAGAGAGTTCAAAGACACAAGCTATATTTTTCTTATGCAATTGTGTCTCAATTGGACTAGGTTGTGAGTTTGCATGTTATATGCACTAATTTTCACTCATGTGGGGGATTTTTTAAGAAAATTGGTTTTGAGCTAATATAAGTTTAGTCAGTTATTGATTTTTGTAAGAAGTCTTGACCACACGTGTTAGACCATTAATTTGAAGAATCAAAGTTGGGCAATGTGAAAGTAAAGAGCAATAGAGCACGAAATTCCTCATTGCAAAGACATATTTTCTCATAGCATCTTTGAAAAGAAACTTTTTATTTTGAAGATATAGAAGTGCGATATAGTCATTCCATCATTTTAGTTTGCTAGAGCTTCTAGTTTTATGGTGCTACTAAAACGTAAGTCATTTTACCTTTGGAACGTCACGTCGTGCCGTGAGTACTAGTCGGGACATGTTCGTTTTGATGGAAAATATCTCCTTCACTCAACTTTCCAACATTCATTTATGGTGCATTTCCAATGCTCTTTCTTTGTACGAAAGTTGTTGATGCTATTTTCTTGGTCTTGTACGTAGCCAAAGCTCAAAGGCTCTACTAGAATTTGAAATTCAAATACGCTTCGAGTTTCCAACAAGAATATGTCATCTACAGTATTGTCCAACATCATCGACGACATCCGTTGCCAGAATCATTTCTTTGCAGTATTGCAACATCGTCAACAACATTAGTGTTCTGTTTTATAAAAAAATTATTTTTTGTTTTTTCATTGTAATTGACATTGTTTGGTGTACTATAAACAAACAATATGTTTGTAAGAACACAACCCGGTGCGTGTGAGAAAGTGTAGACGAGGACAATTGACATGTGAAGACAGATATGACCATGTGAAAATTAGGGATGTAAATGAATCAAGCCGTTCGTAAACTATTTGGAGCTCGATTCGATAAAATTTGGTTGAGTTTGTTTATTGTGATTCGTTAAGGTAAACAAAAAAAACTCAAACTTGATGTTATTCGGCTTGTTAGCTCGTGAACAAGTTTGTTAGAAGGCTTGTGAGTTAGTTCGTAAGACATAATACTTATATTTGACATTTTAATGTGTTGGTCCCAAGTGGCACAGAGGTTTAGAGGGGGTGAATGAACCTCTATCGATTTTGAAAATCTTTCGAACTTACTGTATTGTAACCTAGACAACTTACAACGCTAGGATACAACACTGCTTGATGAAACTAAGACTTTTTGCCACATCGGAAACTTAAACTTTTGATAGAATTTCTTTTGAAAACCTCTTATAAATATGAGTTTTAGCAAAGATTTAATACAATATGATCAGAGATATAAATGCAGTAAGAAAATATAACAAGAATGCTAAAATAGAATGAACACACAAGATTTTTATAATGGTTCAAAGGTGGTGTAATCCTTCTACAACCACTCTACTCCTTCTACGAGAAGGAACTTTGTTAAGCAAGTTGTTTTATAGGACAAAACCTTACAATTATCAATCTACCAAATTACATCTACTAAAACTTAGCTTCCACACGGTTGCTCAAGTCCTAAAGGCTGACCCACTCAAGATCCCAAAAACTCACACAAAGTTATTGTCTTTTCTCCTAAGGCTAATCACTCAGCAAAAAACACTCTTCCTATCAACTGAGGACACCTAAAATAACCTAAGCACACAACACAGAGGTTAAAAGTATATAGGATTTCTTCAACTGCTGCTTGAAGCAGCCTTAAGAATCTTGAGCTCGAACTTAAGGCTTGACTGCTTTCTTAGAGGTTGAGTGACTGAAACTTGGAAATGAATGCTTGTGAGAACTTAAGAGCTTCTGTTGCACTTCAAATATAGAATGTTTCAGTTACTTGCTTCAATCAATACTTCCTCTATTTATAGTTGGAATGGTTAGCCCGTTCAAAGGAACACAACACATTTGAATTTGAATCTTCTTCATGTGTAGAGCTCGCATTAATTATGTCTGAAGGTTGTATTTAATATTTCTTGTCTTGCACTTCAGGGTATTAAATGCGGCTCGTACTAGGTTGTAGGTTTCAGCAGTGTGTCAGGCCACATGTCCGCTAGTTACTGGTTCTCGATACTACTATAATCACTTTGTCTCTACTAGCTAGTTTTGATTTGATGAAGTGATTGAATCTCAAACTTCTGCTGATCTTCCTTGTACTATATTGGAGTGAGTAATATACCACTTCATACTTCCTGTCTTCTGATCTTGTCAGGATACAACACTCTCTTCCTGCAACTATTCTTTTTGTCTGGTAGTAATACAACTCATTGTTCTTCTGCTATAATTTTCTGTCTGCAGTTGCTATACTTACTGCTTCTTTAGAAATTGCTTCTACCAGTAACTTACTGCTTTTGCAGAACTTGACTTCTTACTGCCCGCAACATTTCTTCACTTCAGTATATAAGTTATTGTATCTTGAACTCTTTCATTCTTCATCCTAAAACCTAGACTCAAAACTTAGTCTAATTTCACTTAAATATTGTGAAAAATTGAGTACTCTATTCTCCTATTATATTGGTGTTTTCTCTCATCAAAATCTAAATAATAATTTCCTAACATAATGTATAATTTATGTACATTTACTTATGATAAATATATAAATATCTAATTACAGATAATTTTTATAATTAAATTATAAATTTTAGATAAAATATTGTATTTTTTAAGAATATATAATTTATTTTTTTAATAAGTTGATGATTAATATAATTTATTATTAATATTTATTAAGTTTGTTAAGGCTCGAGTAAGCTCCTGAACCGTGAGTGTATTCGTTAAATTAGGCTCGAATTCATTTGATAACTAAGCAAATCAAACTCAAACACTCAATAGTTTGGTTTGGCTCGATTAAATCCCTAATGAAAATGGATCGAATTGAGTTTGTAGAAATTTTAAATCCATTCAGTAATTGCATTTTTGCAATTCATAAATAGTTATTTAAGAATATTTGTGGTCATGGGCATGCAAGATGCAACAAATAATACACGTCCATTTGATGGAGATATATATTTATATATGGAGCTATGGATCTTATAAAAAGCTGAATTTATACTCGAACATGCATAGATGCATGTATATAACATAAATATATATCATACGTGACAATTCCATATTATATAATCGGGTGGACTAATTTACATACATACATATATATCATACAATTCACATATACCTTATGAGTTGTTTTTCATTCATTATTTTAATATAAAACGATTAATTTCAAGGTACATGTGTATGCAGTTTACACACACAAAAAAAAAAAAATCCGTTGTTTTTTTCCATGAACATTTGCATGTTCGTAAGCGACAACACAGAATTTAAAAATAAGTGCAAAGGGAAGCGATTAATTATTTTGAATGATTATTGATTCAAATACAAGATTATTAGAGGGGAAAAAAACAATAGTCCATAAAGAAAATTGTTATCACTTCAAAAGACGAGACATTAAATTCTTTAAATACAAATTTAAAAATATTTCAATAATAGTTACCAAAATGCTATGAAACAAGAAAGAACTGTTTTGAGTTTTCTTTTTCTTTTCTTTTTTTTTAAGAAAAACTGTTTTGAGTATTTTAAACCATTATGAATTTTTTTTAAATATAAGTATAGTCATTTTGGTCACACAATTCTTCCACAAAAAAAAACAAAAAAAAAAACATAAATAACTACAAACAAGAAAAGAAGAAAGGAAAAACACTCAAATAAAAAACGATTTTGTAATGAAGCCTCTTACAAGAGACAATCTCATATATATATATATATATATATATATATATATATATATATATATATATATAATTTTTTTTTATTTTTTATTATTATTATTATTTTTTTTTAGATAGGTCAACCCTCACAATTGAATTTGTGAAAATTGAATTGATTGGTGGGAGGCTCCTATCTTACGGAGTGTACCCATAAGACCATCTCATATAAATTTTGGTTCTTTGTGAAATGTATATGAAACACATTAATTGATAAATACATATTAATTATTATAAGACAAAAACTTTTGTGCACAAGGTGCACAGATCCAAATCTGTGCACAACAATACTGTTATATTATATGAAATAATACTGTTCTATTATATGAGTGATACTGTTTTATATGAAGTAATACTGTTATATTATATGAGTGATACTGTTATATTATATGAAATAATACTGTTATATTATATGAATGATACTGTTATATTAATATAACAGTATCACTCATATAATATAACAGTATTGTTGCACCTTGTGCACAGGAGTGTCACTCTTATTATAAAATGAGATCCAACCAGCCACACAGCACCAAAATGAAGCCAACCAAAAATTGTATTGCATTCAACACCAAAGATTAAAAAAAAAAATACAATCGTAACCCTTAATAAACCCTTTTTAAACAAAAGCACTATGCTCAAGAGAATGAGCCCACAACGTAGCTTAAAGGTAAAAAATAAAAATAAAAAACAAAAAAAAAAAACCCAACAGATCAACTGTTTCAAATCCAAAATGTCATCCACCAAATACTACCAATTTCTTTTTCATAATTTTGGCATACTCAATTTGTAAAACGAGGGTAGAGAGATGAACCAAAAATAAAGCATTAAGAAGTAAAACCCAAGGTTGAGGGAGTGCGAGAGAACAAAAAAAAAACCATTGAAAAGTAACCACCTCATAATATAGAAGATCATTTTAGTTTTATAGAAGGATCAAAATATGAGATTTTAGGAAAATATTATAACAAATATTTACACATGTTAACTTAAAACACTTACAAACTGATGCTTGAGATAAACATTTTGAATAGTTTTGGAAGAGCAGTCAGTTCCTATCTTCCTTCAAGTTGTCTCATCATCTATATATATATAGAGTTGGTCTTATGTGCACTTGGTGTACATGCAATTCGGGTCGATCCAGTTTTGATCCGGATCCACATGTTTTTGAATTTAGCTTTTTTTTTTTTCTTCAAATTGTTACCTTTATGTTGTATTAGTGTGATATTTATGTTATAAATGTGTGACCTTTATGTACAACTATCATGACTTTTATGTACTATAACTTTGAAAAAAATGAAGATTTTCAACATAATTTGAACTGTATACCTTTATGTGATATCAATGTGACATTTATATTATATCATGTCACCTTTAAGTATAAATATTTGTACATAAATGTCAGAATATTTGTACATAAAGGTGACATAATATAACATAAATATCACTTTGATATCACATAAAGGTATACAATACAAATTGTGTTGAAAATCTTCATTTTTTTTAAGTTACAGATACAAAGGTACGGATGTTTGTACATAAAGGTCACACATTTATAACATAAAGGTCAAGACAAAAATTTGGAAAAAAAAAAATTTAAAAATTGAAATTCACTGATGCAGGTCGGATCGACCCGGATTGCATGGATCTTAGATTCATGCACCTGGTGTGCACATGAGTTTTTGTGATATATATATATATATATATATATATATATATATATATATATATATAATAACAATTACCCCTCAAAATAGAAATACACTGATGCAGGTCGGATCGACCCGGATTGCATGGATCTTAGATTCATGCACCTGGTGTGCACATGAGTTTTTGTGATATATATATATATATATATAATAACAATTACCCCTCAAAATAGAAATATCAAAAGTTTTGCCGTCCATTTTCACTTCCTAATTTTAGAAACTTTATTAAGTATTAAATATTTAAATTTTTTTGTGATATTAATTGAATTTATGATAATTTCCAAAAATATTGATTTTGTATAATGAATATATATGGTATACAATCAAACATTATGTATATGGACGAAATATATATATACAATCAATAATCGCTCAAATTTATGATAATATTATGACTATGAACATCATACTCAAGTTTCCAAGTGGGAAATATCAGAAAGTTAAACTATGTCAAAATAGTGACAAATGAAAATTTCATTGGTGATTGGAGTTTTATTTGTAGAGAAAGTAATTGGAGACTAAATGTTATTTGACAATCTTCTATCGTGGTGTGTGATGAACATTTTTTTAAAAGAATATTTAAAAAAAATATTTGTTATATCTACAAAATAATCAAGGTAATATTTCTCTTTAACAATAAGAATTTAATTTTATATTGTTTTTTGAATTTTTTTTTCTTTTTTGCATCACATCATATTTTCACTTGATTTTATACTCTGATCGTTGAATTGTTATCAAATGTTACTGAAAGATCTCATTCTATTCAAAGTTAGAGAAAGATTTGTCCATGTAATTTAATGAGGAATTCAATACAAACTTTTTTCGGTCAATATTTATTTTACCTCGGGTGACATTCTAATTTGAAAAGAACACGCACGATAAATCCTTTATCTATTTTAAATCATTTATAATAAAATAATTATAGTAAATTTACAAGAGAAGTATAATTTTCTGTTCCTACGGAACTTTGGAAAAAACTTTGTTAAAGAATTTCAACATAAAAATATTTTAAAACATAAAAGTTAATAGTAATTTATCAAACACATAAATTTATACTTGCATGATGTGTATATAAACATAGAAGTGGTCATTTATTAATCCACGGACATTTGAGCTATAAAAATACCATATATATATATATATATATATATATATATATATATATATATTCTTAATTTTAAAATCATTTATTATTTTATTCAAAAAAAGCACAAACATTGGGATTTATTTTAAAAATTAAATTATTATTAATAATTTTCCCAATCTAATATTCATATCTTATAATTTATAAATTGAGGAGACCTTTAAAAATCAGAATTCTTTTTCTAAAATTTCATAATTATAGGGAGTTTGCCAAATTTAATCTTATTGCTTATCATATTTATAAATTTAGTAAATCATTTTTGTTGTGTAATATTTTATCATATTTGTATTCTTTTATTTTTATATAAATCATAAAAATGAATAGTGGTGAAATCAAAACATCATGGACACACAAATATTTATATTATTATTTCCTATGTTTTACATAGATAACCAATTTCTATATTTTTGTTTAAAAACCTATTGTAAAAGAAAATTAACAATTTTAAGACATTTAAAAAGATGCGATATAGAATTCTAATTCGTCAATAGTATGATAAATTTAAAAATTCAGTACAATATCATAATTTTTTTCCCATTATGAATATTTTATTGAGCATATATTTGCATAATTTTTTCCACATTAATTATGACAAATACAATTAGTAAAATAGTCATATAAAGTATGATGGTATATGAAATATTTAAAATTAATAAATTATATGGTATTATATTAAATTGAAATAGCTCTAATGCACTATATTGTTTTTCTTGGTTAACATATTCATATCAAAAAATTACTAACACTTGAACTTTATACACCCAATCATCACACGGGTACCAAATGAGATTGAAATATTTTTAAAAACTTGATTTTTTTCTTAAAAATTAACATTTCACATCAAACTCGAAAATTTAAATTTTATGGTCATGAATCATTGGATGACATATTAGATTGAAATTAGACTAAAAAAATTATTATTTTATGTTCAACATTTTCATATCAAAACATTAAAATAATAATATTTATATACCCATATATCGCGCGGGACCTATACTAGTACACCATGAATTTAATAGTTGAGTGATCCATGTAATAATCATTATGTGTAAATTATAAAACTTTCAATCATTCATTGTAAAATTCTTCTACAAAATAAACCCATTTCATTTTATTTAAAAAATTGATTTTTTACTACCAAGATCAATATTTCCTAATTTTCCAACAATTTGTACTATGAAGTCACTGGTAAGTGCTATCAATATCACTAGCAATATTCTGATGAAACTTGAACAATTCCGAAATTCGGCAATTTTTTTATCAATGGTAAAAAACAAGGGACGCAATTACCAGAGCAACCAAATAATATTCACCAAAAAAAAAAAAAAAAAAAAAAAAAACATAAAACTCAAACAGTAACTTAGACTAATTAGCAGCAATTCTACAACATGCAATGGTTCCACAATCCACAAGTCTAAGTAACAATCAAGACTTCTACAAATTTATAACATCATCATAGACTCATAGTAAACATCATCCCCCTTTATGGGAGCAGCACCACAAACTGAAGTCATGACCCAATTGCCAAGAAACAAGTCATTAAAATTCTTAAAAGCAACCAAGTTTTTCATGCAACCATGGAGGCGAAAAGTTGCCAGCCTTAATTAGACCACACATGAACAAGACCATACCTATTTCCGGTGTAGATTTCGTTGCGATCTTCATCATAGAAGAGCGCAGTGATGTCTTCGAGGGCCTCTGCAACGGTGCTCTGGATTCTAGAAGCTTGAATACGCTTCCTTGGGTTGCATCGTCTCCCACCACAACTTGCACTGCAGTTGCATTCATCCACCGGAAAACTGTTGCTTGCCTTTATTTTGGCTAGGCACTTCCCCGTCAGGATATTGCTGATGTTGATAGAACCCGCTGCACCAAATAGTTTATTATGAGTGATAATAAGACGAAATATAATGACAATAAAAGTGTAAGAGAATACGGGCAAAAGCCAAATATGACATACCATTTCCATCAGATAATGGTTCATCAGAATCGGCTTTGCAATAAGAAATGATGAGGTCCTGATCACTTGTGATGTATATGTTGTTAGTGTTGCAATCAGGATGCCACAAAAGGTGATCCTCGAATGAGGTCACAAGCTCCCCTCTGAAGTTCCACACAGCAACGGTTCTGTTTCTGAATGTCAAGAACAATTGGTTCTCGTACAGAAATATAAATGCAGATGGGGTCATGAATTCGGTTCGGCTAACTTCTGTTATCTCAACATTGCGGACCTACACAGACAATAAGATGTCAGATTCAACAGTGCAAAGAACAATAGAACCTTGGGATTAGAAACAACTTACATCAACAATCTGGAGATTTTCATTCTCTTGCTTGACTAGAAGCTTTTCGTTAAACTGTTCGATGAAATCCACCTTCTTGTTTCTATGAAGGAGATGGTTGAACGACTTCAGAACAGTCCCATCCTCGATTGAGAGAATCTTTAAAGGGACAGCACCTTGGGTTTTTGTAAATATCAATAGCATGATTCCTGGACTGTAAATATCAACAGACACATCATTGAAATGAATATTAATAAAAATCAGATATAATTCCGATAGCAAATACATGCTTGAGCATGAAGTGTAATAGCACAGTTGGATGAATAGCTACATCACAATTTTAAGCAACTTCTTTCATGTTCAAATAAAATGCCTATCAAATTGACAGACAGGAAAAATGGTGCACCTCAGGGAAAGACAACTTGCAGATTCATATATTTACTGATCTACACACTTCAATTGACATTTACAGTTCAGCCAGTTCACACAGGCTAGCTTATCCACAATAAAGATCATTTCTCAAAAATTTAAGTAATCGTCAGCTGATAAACTATGCAATCACTTTGGCAAAAAAAAAACGTAACCACTATCATAGAATGTACCAATATAAACTCTTCAAACTTGGTGCAACAGGTCTCGCCCCTAATGTGTCCGAAATTGTGTAAATGTTGGCCTTGGTTTGTGATGCACAGCGATATCACAAACAAGCACGCAAGATGGCAAAAGACGTTGATATATGAGATATGCCGTCTGATGCAACAGACAATGATCTCCAAACAATATTCTTATTCCCAAAAGGCTGCTTACTAACCTAGAAATTAGGTATTAAATAGTGCTTACAAAGTTTGGCAAAATTGCAAACTAAACCCCACAGAAACCCTACTATAGGCTGAAGAAGAACAAATTTCAAACAACTAAAATTGAGTTCATACCTCACCTTATGCAAATATCCATCTAATAATAGATCCAACATTGACATACTATCAAGAATGAAGCAATCGGCAAGCACAGAGTGCATATTAATGAAAGCTTAATGAATTTCAAATAAATATTAATATATGAACAGGAAGGCAGACGTAGAAATTTCAGCCACAAGAGATCACCAATAGTTTATTGAATAACCTACCGCTCAAAGAAAAGGGAACAAACACACTTAAACAAACAAGATGTCCGAATTTAGAAAGATAAGAGAATGATAGAACCTAAACATGAAGCATTGTGCATAAAATTCTACCAACAAACATAATCAAAATACACAAAACTTAGGGTAACACCTGAATACATCAACAGAAGCATCTATTTCGGATTAGTGCTTTGAAAAATAAACACTGGATAGACCATATTCTTAAAACATAAATTACCTGATCTTAATCTCTTGAACATTTTTATCTGAGATGGAGTATAACATTGTATAGTTTTTCAAGTCAAAAACCTTGTATATGCTGGAAAAGAAGAGATATAGACATCAGCAAAGAGCAGCGGATTTCGAGTACAAGGAAATAAATCAGATGACTCGGAGAAGAACTAGTTCGATCTTACCTGTCTTGTGCTGAATAGGTAAGAACCTTTCCATTCACATCATCAAATTCAACAAAACCAGGCCACTTCAATGATTCAGACTCAAAGAGTGGGAAACCAGCATCAGGTTTGCCCCTTCGTATGTACCTAAGAAACAATTCAAAAACACAATGCATGAGTACTAAAAACCAACATGACAATGAAGAGGAAACATGAGCGAATGATTAGAAGGAATTACTCGATCCTTGTGGTCCTGCATTTTAAGGAACTAAAATTATCTGAAGCATAGACAGAAACTGTGATCAGTGAATCATTATTTTTGTTGTAAAATAAGCTCCGGATGACTTCATCAGGACAAACATTCAGGAAGCATATCCTCTGATTAGTCTCTGCATTGAAAAGGTTACCTATATATAAGTGTCTGTTCATGGTCATTTTTATTAAATTGAAAAATTAAATAAACAAAGTAAATTATATTCACTAAATGTTGCCGCACCTCGACTAAATGCAGCACAGACACCAGATTGAGCAAGTGCAAAGACAATATCACGGGCAGCAACTATCTCAATAATTTTCGACCTCTTCTTCAGAAATGGTAATGACAAAGAACAATATCCCTTGGGATCATGAGTATCATATTCCTCCTGAACCAAGAGCACAACTTGGTTAGCCATCTGATCATAATAGTTAAAATGAATAATATAAAAAGGTAATGTATAAATATAAGTCTAGAAAAGAAATTTTCATCAAGCAAAAGAGAGCCATTATTAACAGGTTATGCCTACATATCATGATCAAGTTGAAACAGCTATTTACACCTTCATCGGATTTGGCAAGAAACTACAGTAAGAAACAGCTTTTAAACATCAAATTGCTCATTCTCCACTCAAAAATAGAGGACATGGAAAGACTCAATATCTGTCTGCACCTCAATCAGGTTTTCTTGAGGAACTATGGCATGCAAGCAAACAGCTTTTAGACTCAACATAACGAAATTGACAGCAATTTACTCATCATCTGCACCATATACAGCAAACTTGATATTGCAACTTCAATGTATTAAATAAGTATAGGATTAGTCAATTTCCACATCTCCCTGATTAGCACACAAAGTCATAACAGTGCTACAATGATTAAAGTTTGTACCAGCTGCTCCAAAGAATGAAAAACAAGTACTTGTTCCTCTCAAAATGTAAGTTCTGACCATTCTTATGCTTTCCTCAAGAAAAATAACGTCTTTAAAAATCTTAAAAAGGGCTCTTCAAAACTTGTTTGGGATTGGAGGGTGACCTCTGAACAAGACGCGCACCTAAGGTGCATGAGACTTTACTTGATATAAGGAAAGTGACATCTTTCATGTGGTCAACAACACAAAATTAAACCACGTGGCAACCTACCTAATCAAGGAACGGAAAGGAAACAGATAGAAGGCTATTGATAGAATTTGTCAAAATTTGAGGGTTTAACATCACAAAAGCGGAAAAAGACAAAAGTGAAAAAGTTATTTGAGGGTTACCCAACCGACGAAAACTCAGGCGTACACAATCTTATTCCAAAAACGGACAAATTTGTGATCAAAAAGCGACAGAAAAAAAAAAATCAAATACTGCAACATAAACGTGAGTTCGTAGTTGACTGATAAAAAAAAAAAGTGAGTTCGTAGTTGGTTCATTAAATAATTAATCTGTAAAACAGCCTTGAAGACATCGATTCCAACAAATCATTCCACAAGCGAACAAATGCCAGATATCACACAGAAGATCATAACCAATCTCAAAAAGTAATAAGTTTCTCAGCTTCCTTTGAACGCGTGGACAGAGATAACCCCAAATAGCAAATCAAAGCACCATACGATCTAAGATACACATACACATGTTTATCAACGCAAAACCATCCTCATGATTCCAAATGCTGACATGAATTTTTAGTTTGTTCTGTCCAAACAGATGATAAACACCTCCCATCCAGTTCAGATACACAGATCTACATACATAACAGCGTGTAAATGGCAATTCAAGGAGCAAATATCAGAAGGGTTTCGCTCAGAAACAGAGGGAACACTCTTATCAATAAAAACCTAATGTTGCTGTGCGCAACATCTAACATTACAAGCACATATCATTCACAGACAACCATAGGGCCTTCAATTATTCAAAATGCTCAAACACCACAAAAGACTGTAGAAACAATTCATTGAATTCTGAAAGAAAAAGGATTAAATCAACTGAACCTGCAGTCGGATGTTGCGGAAGCGCTCTTGAGCATCACTCATGCTGAAAGCACGGTCGCGCCTCGATGATATCTCCCTTCTTTGAAGCTTCTTCACGCTGTTAACAAACCCATCTAAACCACCGCGAGGGCGCTTCTTGGCCACCACTCGCCGCCCACAGCACGGTCGAGGACTCGCCGTTATTCGCCGCCCATCCATATCGAATTATTATACTAATACAAACCCTTTTTACAAAGAAATCTAAACCCTAAAAAATTATACACAGAGAAAACACATAAACAATTATCCCAGCTTGAATTACAAGACCAAAGATGGGTCAATTGGGAAACGAAAGAAACCCTAAATCTCCGGACCCAGAAATTAAAAGTTGAGGCACTTTTACCGCCCAAGGTCCAGAGAAAAATTTGAACGAAAACAACGAGAGAAACCTCACTGCCTCCCCTTTTTAACAACCAAGACTTTGCCTTTTTTACAGCCAAGATTTTGAATTACTTGTCTTCTTGTAACACGCATTTATGTGCGTTTGTATGTAAATTAATTCTCTCCCTATCTTTCTCTCTCTATTCATCCATTGTGTTTATCTCGTGAAGGTGAAGCCGTGAGGAGGAATTAGGCAAAAGAGTAAAGCTTTGGGCCTAAAAATAGAGAAGAGAGAGGATTTTAGAAGCATTTGACGTCCGACTAGAGTTCAAATTACAGATTGACAACATCCGACGGTGTAATAAATTAATAATTATTTATTCTTCTTCTTTTTTATCTACTTCACTTTTTCTTTATTTTCCAATATATAAACAAAATATTTCAATGATTAAATTTAGAAGTCCTCACCCGGTTTAAAAGACCGGGAACCGGCGGTTCAGAACCGACCGGTCAACGGTTCCGGAAACCATTGACCCGGTTCCAGTTCGAACCGAAACCGGGAACCGGGGCCAACCAGTTCGGGTACGGTTTCGTTATATACAAACCGTCGGTTTGCTTTTTTTTTTTTTTTGATTCTGCATCTCAATACCGCAGTACCCATTCTGGGTACCGCAGTATCAACTTCAATTTTTTTTAATGCACATGACACGTGTACGCACGAGATTGAAGAGCCGTTGAAAATGAACGACGCAGACTAAAGAGCCGTTTGAATTTTTAATTCCACATCTATAAATACCCCACTTCCACCCTTTGATTTCTACACCAATATCTCTCTCAATTCTATAATTTCTATTCTCTAAAGCTCACAATTTCAAGTTTCTAGTCTCTTGATTTTAGTTTCTTCAATTTCCAATTCGATTTCAATTCTATTTCATTTCCATTCACAAAGAAAAATGTCTCGAAGAGGTTCTTCATCCGCCGGTTCGTCTCGTGGGAAGGAAAAGAGTCCGATGCCGCCACCACAATCTTTCCACGACGATGATGATCTTGATTATATTGATTTGTATCAATGTAATCAAGAAGATATGGAGGCGATTTTGGGCCCTAACACCGCCGCCGCCTTTGCCGAAGAAGAAGAGGTTCCGATGAGAGAAACGCAAGAGAGTGGGAACAATACACAAACCACTACGACTCGACCACCTTCTACCCTTCGGAGTGACATTTTCTCCTTCCACTTTAAGAAGGAGAAAGTGCCGAATAGCGCCACCGACCACAATGTGACGTGCAACCATTGTTCGAAGGTTTACAAGTTCAAGCATGGAGGAGGCTACGGGACTTTCTCCAACCATGTGATCAAAAAGCATCCCGACAAGATGGGGCTCGATCGAGGGCAAACACAAATCCGAGGGGCCTTCACCGGATCTTCTCAAGGTGGAGGTATGGATGAAGTTACTTTTAAATTTAGTCAATTAAATACTAGGAGAGGTGTAGTTGAATTTATAGCCGAAAAACATCTTCCATTTAATTTTCCAACTGACGATGCTTATGAAAAATTCACTAGTAGATATTTTAATTCGGCAAGTAGAAAAATCTCTAGAAACACCGTTACTAGGGATATAGAAAAAACCGTAGGAGAGTATAAATATAAATTAATTGAAGACTTAAAAAATTTAAAACAAAAGGTTTCTATATGTAGTGATTGTTGGAAAGATCCTTATAAGTCGCATGATTATATGGGAATTACTTGTCATTGGATTGATGATGCATGGAATATGCAAAAACGTTTAATTGCTTATATTGATTTTGATGATACACATAATGCACAACACATTGCACATAAAATTCGACATGTTTTAAATGATTACGGTATTGTAAGAAAAGTATTTTCGATAGGATTTGATAATGCTAGTAATAATATGACGGCTTTACCTTACTTGCTTGAATTTTGTCAACCTCCGATTGAGGGCACTTTTTTTCATATTCGTTGTATGTGTCATTGTTTGAATTTATGTGTTCAAGATGGATTAGAATCATTAGAAACTTATATTAAACCTATTAAAATGGAAATTTATAAAATTGCTAACTCTACGATATTGCATAAGAAATGGGCAAGATTTTGTAAAATAAATGGTCTTGAAGTTAAAAAATTTATAATTGATGTTAAACATCGTTGGAATTCTACTTTTTATATGCTTCAAGATTCATATGATTATAGATCAATGCTATGTGAATTTTATTTAGAAAATCCAAATGATAGAGTTATTTTATTTGAAACTTCATGGGATGCATGTTTTAATTTAATTCAACTCTTAAAAATATTTGAAGAGGCCACTAGAGAATTACGTGGTTGTTATTATCATACTTCTCCTATAGCTTTAGATAATTGTGTTAAAATTGCTCTAATTTTAAATTCATATGCAACATGTCCAATTTTAGGATCAACCGTCTTAGTAATGAAAACAAAATGGTTAAAATATTTTCACGAAATACCCGATGCTTTTTTTATGTGCTAAGTTATTAGATCCTAGGATTAGAGAAGATGGATTAGAAGAATTGCTAAATTTATATTATAATGCATTGTTTCCAAATATGGTATTAAATGATTATGATTTATGTGATTATATTCCTATCCCTAGTGATGTTGTAAGTAGAACTAAGAAAAATTTATATAATTTGTTTAAAGAATATAAACAATTGTTAGGTGATGATTGTAGTCCTAACATAAGTGATCAAAATGTAGGAGGTAGTAGTCAATCATCTAGTTTTCAACCGGCTCAAGCACTTAGTAAATTTTATAATTTTTATGATGCTAGAACACAAAAAAGACCTAAAGGTAGTAACCCTTGTCAAGAATTAGATAATTATTTAGGTGCCACATTTGAACAAACCGTATTTGAACATCATATGGATTTATTGAAGTGGTGGTCAAGAAGGACCACCACTTATCCTATACTAACCACTATTGTTAAAGAAGTTTTTGCATGTCCCGCCTCAACCGTTGCGGTCGAACATGCTTTCTCCAAAGGAGGACACATGTTGACTCCAAGAAGATCGAAGTTGATGAAAGAGAATGTACAAAACATTACTCTACTTGAAGATTGGGTGAGAGCAAGCAACCGTCAACAAGATCTCGATCTCTCGAACTTAGACTCCGATGGAGATGACCTCTACGGATACGATTCAAACACATCCTCCTCCGCCAGAACCAATGAATGAAGGTAAGTTTCGGTGAATTAGAGAACTACGTGAGCTTTGATTCCTTCGTTTTGAAAAGGATACGTAGGCAATTTCATTCTAAGTTTGGAAGCACTTCCAAACTTAGAATGAAACTCAAGCTCTTTCAATTTTTTTCCTCTTCTTCAATCTTATAATTGTAATTTGTAATATATTTTATTGTAATTTGAAGTTGTAAATTGTACATTTGTAATGTTTTACTTGTACTTGTACTTGTAAATAGTTGTAATGTTTTATTAACGTAAATATGAGTTTATAATAAAGTTGTAAATTTAATTTTCTTTCGAATTCTTTTTCGAGTTTATAAAGTTGTATTTATAATTATAATCTCTCATTTTTTTCCATTGAAAATTAGTACTTAAAAGTCATAAAAACTTTATAAAGTCATGAAAATTAGTACTTAAAAGTTAAAAGTCATAAAAACTGAAAAGTCATTTTTTGGAAGCCGATACAGCGGTACTGAGATGCAGAACCCAAAAAACAAAATAATTGAAGCCAATACCGCGGTACTGAGATGCAGAACCAAAAAAATTAAAAAAATGAAAAAACCGGAAACCGAACTGGCGGTTTCGGTTTAACCGCCGGTTCGGAACCGGAACCGAAACCGTGACCCCCACAGTTCGGTTCCGGTTTGGGTGTTGGCGGTTTTCTAAACCGCCGGTTCGCAAACCGTGATCACGTCTAATTAAATTGTATGAGGTTTTTTGTTTACAAATTAAGTGGTTGATATCAAGCGAGATTCATATTAATTTTGAATCTGTCTCATAATACATATTTTTATCTATTTTGGCGAGATATACCCCATCTATTTTATGGATAGGTTGAGTTTCTTAAAAAATTTAATAAATAAAATAAAATTCAATTTTCTCTTTATTTTTGTTACATTCTAAAAGAATGTTAATACTATAGAATTGTAAATATGATTCATACCTATTCAGAGAATAATTACATGAATATATATACAAGTGGTATATGGGCCTAAGCTATATGATTAACCCAAGGAAACATAATCACAATAAATAGGAAATACAATATTTATCCCGGATTTGTGGAATCATTCCTAATACACCCTCTTAAAATTGACGTTTCGTCGGCAATGGCAATTTTTGAACGTAGAAGCTAAAACCTAGCTCGAGCTAGGGGTTTGGTAAGCAGGTTAACAAGTTGATCCAATATGTTGACATAGGAGATCGATAAAACCCCTTTCGAAGTAAGATCACGAACAAAATGTACATCAATGGCGACATGCTTCATTCTAGAGTGAAGAACAGGATTGAGAGCAAGGCGAGTGGCTCCTATATTGTCACAGAGAATAGATGGAGGAACAACCAGGTTGAGGCGAAGATCATCGAAAAGTTGACGAAGCTAACAGACCTTGGAAGCAGTCATGGCAAGAGAGCGATATTCGGCCTCAGTCGACGAACGAGCAACCCTATGTTGCTTGTGAGAGCACCAGGAGATAGGCGTGGAGCCAAGGAAGATAATATAGGTGGAGGTGGACATGCAATTTGAAAGATCACCACCAAAGTTAGAATCAGAGTAGGCTGTCAAGGTAAGTCTATCAGTGCGACGAAGCAGAAGTCCATGGTGAAGAGAACCCTTAAGGTAACGAAATAGGCACTTCACCGAATTCCAGTGCTCGGGTGTCGGAGCAGACATGAATTGGGCAAGATGGTTAACAGTGAATGCAATATCAGGACGAGTAATCATGAGGTATTGCAGACCACCAATGGCACCACAATACCCAGTGGGTTTAACCGAACCAGATGCAGACGACAACTTAGAAGAAATTGGTGTTGATATGGGCTTAACACCTTCCATCCTGTGATGTCGAAGAAGGTCAACTATGTACTTGTGTTGGGATAGAAACATGTCTTCCCGATAAGAAGCAACCTCGACACCCAGAAAATATGATAGAGGTCCAAGATCCTTCACGGCAAAGTGAGATGTCAAGGCAGAGAGAAGGGATGGATTGGAGCCTGTGAGAACCAAATCATCAACATAGGCGAGGACAAATAACCGATCATTACCAGAATAAAGGGTGAACAAGGATGTGTCTGCCTTTGAACGAGTCAAACCAAAACTCTGAAGAGCCATACATAACGAGTCATACCAAGCACGAGGTGCTTGGTGAAGACCAAGAGTGAGCGACGAAGCAGGTAAACATGATCAGGGTGAGAAGGATCCTTGAAACCTGGTGGTTGCGACATATAAACAGGCACATCAAGATCGCCATGTAAAAAGGCATTGCTTACGTCTAATTGGTGAAGTGCCCAATTGGACGAGACAACAAGTGTAAGAACCATGCGAATAGTGGCTGGCTTGATAACATGACTGAAAGTCTCGGTGAAAACAACACCAGGACACTGATGAAACCCTTTGGTAACGAGGTGAGCTTTGTATTTGTCTAAAGAGCTATCAGGCTTACGTTTAATCCGAAAGACCCACTTGCAGCCAATGATGTTCCCACGAGGAGGAGGAACCAACTCCCATGTACTATGACATTGTAAAGTAGTGAATTCATCATCCATAACAAGACGCCAATAAGGCAAGAAAATAGCCTGTTTGACCGTGGATGACTCAATATCATCCGGAAGAGGATGCTTAGTGGCAGCATGAAGTAACTTAGGCTTATAAATGTTGTTTTGACTCCGAGTTCTCATCCTGTGGGTGCAAGAAATAGGTGGAGAACCATAATGATGCGTGGGAAGAGTGGGAACAACAAGATAGGTCGACTCGGTGGATGAGGATTGATTCGGACTAACCACAACTACGAGAGTGTCAGTAGATGGTGGGATAAAGGTTAACGGTATTACCGATGAAGGAACATATGGGATTACCGATAGAGTGACGGATCCCGATGAAGTAGGTGGGACGTCCACTAGTGTAGACGATGAGAATCCTGGAAATTTATCCTCAATAAATCGAACATGTCGCGAGATAAATATCCTACCTGTGGCAATCTCCAAGCAACGATATGCACTTTGAGATGTTGAATAGCCAATAAAAATGTTGGGTCGAGATGGTGGAGATAACTTCCCAGAGGTGTATGGGTGTAACCAAGGGAAGCACAGATAACCAAACACTCGTAACTTGGAATAATTGGGAAGGGATTTAAAACAGGCTACGCTGACCAAGAATATTTATAGGCATTCAGTTAATGAGATAGATTGCCACCTGTAAGGCAAAAGACCAAAACGAAGTAGGAAGATTTGCATGAGTGAGGAGTGTCCTACCAATGTCCAAGATATGACGTTTACGGCACTTAGAAATCCCATTTTGTTGAGGCGTATGAGGGGCAATAGTTAGCCAACTAATACCTAAATGAGCAAGAGACATATGAAGAGACTGAAATTCTCCACCATTATCCGTATAAAAGTTCCTGATTTTATACCCAAACTGATTCTCAACTAAGGGGCAAAAATTCAGGAAAATAGATGCAGCTTGAGATTTAGCATTTATGGGATAAAGCCAACAATAACAGGAGAACAAATCAACTAATATCAGAAAATACTTTGAGCCATCACTCGAAACAGATGACGGGCCCCACACATCAACATAAAGAAAGTGCAAAGGATGCTCAACATTAAAAGAATTAGTAGTAAATGGGAGTCTGTAAGCTTTGCTCATACAACAAGAAACACAGTTATTGCCCAAAACCTAGGACTTGTCCACAACGGGTAATTTAAATTTTTTAATAATAAAATGATTGGTCTCCACAGACGGATGACCAAGTCGTGCATGTCAACACGAAGAGGAAACCCGAACACCAACAGAAACTAATTTGGGCAATCCATCAGCAAGATCGGAGCTAGACGGCAAATGATAAACCCCATCACGACATAAACCTTTAAGCAGAGGCGCCCCTATGACCCGATCCTTAATAAGAAAGTAAGATGGAAAGAATTCCATAGTAACATTATTATCACATGTAAAAGTGCTCACAGATAAAAGATTACGCTTCGCTATTGGAACACACAATAAATCTGACAACAAGAAATCACGAGATGGAAAGCGTAATAAGAAAGTACCGGAGTGAGTGATCGGGAGCCCGAAACCATCAGTAGTATGCACCTCATCAGTGCCATCATACTCAGAGTGAATGAATAAGTTGCTCAAATTTGCAGTAAGGTTGTGAGACGCCCTAGAATCAACCATCCACTGATTTTGGGCGTGAGAACCAACAGGAGATGATGCAATGTTAGCTGAGGGAGGAGGCACACGTCTGCATGTAAGGGCACTATGCCCTTTAAAGACACAAAGTTGGCAAACAAGAGACGACGGTCGAGTATCAGACGACCTAGTAGATTTCCCAGTTTGAGTCTAATTCTGTGATGGAGGATAAGCATTAAATGAATGGAATGAGCCTAAGTTCGACTGATTACTTGTAGTTGAACGACGACCAGAATTATGATGGGAGCCACCACGGGACTTAGAGTGTCCTTGATTGGATCGGCCACCACCATTATTGGAGAAACGAGCAACGTTGACAGTGGCAACAAGAGAGACGTTGGTAGTCTCTGTTGAGCGAATAGCAGATTCATGAGCACACAAGAGATCGTGCAATTCTTCAAACTGTAACGACGTCTCACGTGCACGGATCAGACCAATGATGGAAGCATACTCCGGTCTGAGGCCATTGATAATGTAACACCCCATTTTCAAGAAAACCTACATTTCATATTTTATAAATTTTCTTTTAGCGTTCAATTATAAATGATTTCAGTGTGTGATCTTATATTACTAAAAGTTATGATTTATGAATTACGTTGTGCTTGATGATTTTACAGACTTTATGACATATTTCTTTCGAGATTTTAAGGATTTTTGCAGGATTGCTCATGGAGGAAACCGAGCTCGATCCCAACTCACTCGACAAGCATGAATGAAAATAAAAGATAAGATAATAGATAAGTTTAAATGAATTAAGATTATATTAGGTTAAGATACTTAACTTACTCGTTTGTGTCTATGAATGCTTAATTTAAGATAATTTTACGTAGGATCTATTTATGTGATTTTATGTGATAAAATATTTTGCTTAAACATGCATTTCTAATTCATTGTGTATCAAAATATCTTCTCATCACACAAGTAAAATTATAACACCATAATTAGTTGACTAAGGTGTAATGATATATATATGTATATATATTGCTAATTAATTAACTATGTATAAGAATTAATTAATTAAGTGACAATCTTAATTATGCTAAGAAATAATTAATTAAATGATAATCTTAATTAAGCTTAGAATTAATTAATTAAGTGTTAATCTTGATTAAGCTAAATTGGCTAGTCATCTCTCCCTCCAAGCCACCCATCACCAACACTCCCTCCCTCTCCTCAAAACATGACACACACACTTAACTGGTTTGGGTGGGAAAGGAAGAAAATGAAGGGTAAAAAAGGGGAAGCAAAAGAAAGAAAAGAGAAACAGTCCACAACACACAACTACTTCCTCTCGTATCTCTCTCACCAGCCTTCTCTCTCTCTTTTTCTCTGTGCCCACCCCTCTCCCCCACTGGTTACTGTTGTTGTTGTGCATTTTTCCTGCTACTGTTGTACGTAAGTATGCTGCTGCTGTGTATTTTTCTGCTGTAGTGTGTGTATTTCTCTACTATTCGAGAATTTTTGTAGACTTGTAAAAGTCGATTTAGGCTAAACCCTTTTACCACAACCTAGTATATGAATTCTAGAATATGTATGTTAAATTTCAGAAGATTTGGAGTTAGTCTCAATTTACCATGAATTTTCAAACATGACCCTGTTCTATGACAAATTCATTCTGTTTTTTAGGTCTGAATCAGATAATTTTCTTGAACTATATCCTTTGATTTTATGTATGATCTTTTTTCTATGTTTTAGAAAAAATTGTTAGGTACATGAAGAAATTTAGTATGTATTTTTTTGAGTTTTGTACGATTTATGCCGAATTTTACAACATAGCCTGTTTTCTGCATAGACCATATCCTATTCTCAGTCTAGTTCTAAAATTCATAACTATTTATTTGAATCATATTTATAAGCCATAATTTACTATATTGTAGTAATGACTCTTGATAACATGATAAAATTTGCCATGTAATTTTTTGAACCTTATGCGATTTATGGTGATTTTTGCAAGAGAGTCTATTTTTAGCATATATTATGTTATGTTTTCAACCTATTTAGAAAATTCATAACTAATTATGTGAATCTTATTTTCAGTTGATATTTTTATATATTATACTTGAATGTGTTGTCTGACTTCTGTAAAAATATAAAAGTATTTCATTAATCTTATAAGGTATGGTGAATTTTTCATTGAAGGTTGTTTTTCAGTTGAAATTGAAGTGAAAACTAGTTAAATGGGAGATTTTTAATTCTTTGTACATGTAGTTAAAACTTATGAATTTTCAGTATGTTATACTAAAAGAAGATATGTGATTATATGAATAATGTTGTGATTTTAGGAATTATATATGAATTATTAAAATTATTACATCTTTATATGTCATTTTAGGTCTAAAATTGCTAGTTTAAATGCTTCACAATTAAGTTATAAGTATGATGATGTATTTAATGCTCTAATCTCACTTAGATGAATCATACATTATCTTTAAAGCTTCATATATAAATGAAGTATAGATTGAATAAAGTATGATTATTATAAATGCTTAAATGATTTGTGTATGATATGATCATGTTTAGAATTTAATGTAAGGATCAAGCATGCATTGAATGTTATATGACATCATAGACTAAACAGTTAAATGTGTCAAGTGCAGTTTGAGATAGTCGGTGAATTCAAAAGCAATCCTCGCACAATTAACTTGCAAGTGGGTAACTTCTACTCTCTATTATGTGTTGATAATTGAATTAATAAGTTATGTATGAAATCTACGGCTGAAGCCCCATAGTTATAATCAGTAGGTAGCTTCCCTAATGGGCGATGACCATAAAGGTGAGAGTGCCTGGTAAGCAAGGTTTAGTGGGCGAGCGACTCCCACATTCCTTTATGTTATAGTATGGTACAAGGTGAGCGTACCCGAAGGACATGTAGTACTTGCTTAATAGTTTAATTGCTTCAATGTATTAGACAATAAGGTTATCCCACTAGGATCCCTTTCCGGAGGTGTCTCATGATGTTGCTTTTTATATTTTCAGGCTCGGCAGATGATGACGTGGATGTGTAACAGGCTGGACTGACTTCTCACTGTCCCTTTAAAGTTGTTGCACTAGAATAATGTTTCCTTTTGAGAACAATATGTTGTTTAAATATGTATAATATGATAAACTATGGGCCTAGACTTATATTCTGTCATATATATATATATATATATGTTTTGATGTGTAAATTCATATAGGTTTTTGGTTCGAACATTTTGCCTAGAAATGTGGTCAAGACACAACTAGACTTGGTTTATAGTTGGATATATATATGTTACGTTTTTAACAAAAAAAATATAGCTCTCGTGTCTTCATTTTAAGTCTTCCACTGTATATTAGAAAGTAATTATAATTTCTTTAGTTTCTAAAACAGTAAAGGATGACGATCTATTTCCAATTAAAAGGGGAATGGGGCGTCACAGATAATGAAGAGAGTGAGATCATCTGGCTTGACAGGGTCGTCAATGAGAGCTAATTCATTAGCCATGGATTTGATATAATGGAGATATTCAGTAATGGAGCGATCTTTAATCTAGACATAGTAAAGATCGGATTTGAGATTGTTGACACGAGAACAGGACTTGCTCATATAAAGATGAGACAAGATCCCCATGCTTCCGCAGCAGATGATGCGGATGAGACAAGAGGAAGTACTTCGGCTGTGAGAGAACCGAAGATTGCCGCCAATAACAGTTGGTCTTGCTACACCCACGTAGCGATGATGATTGAATTAGACCCGTTAGCGGCACGCATTGGACACAGACGAGAACCATCAATAAACCCCAGAAGGTTGTGGCCGCGGAGGAGCGCCATAAGGTGTGCACGCCAAGATGTGAAATTCTGGTGGTTCAATTTGATCAGAAGATCATGTCGTGCAGAGATGGGAATTATCTACGGTGGAGGGTGGTCCGGGTGGTGGTGGAATCGGATTCATCAGTCGACATGGCCAAGAAAGAAGGAAACATGGCGGAAGTGTGGATTAGGGTTTAGGTAGATCGTAACCTACTGATACCATATAGAATTGTAAATATGATTCATACCTATTCAGAGAATAATTACATGAGTATATATACAAGTGGTATATGGGCCTAAGCTATACGATTGACCCAAGGAAACATAATCACAATAAATAGGAAATACAATATTTATCCCGGATTTGTGGAATCATTCCTAATAAATACTTCATACATAATACATATTTCATATGCAAAAGTTTCAATTGGCTTGGTTGAAAGAATAGAAAGTTAAAGCTAAAATAGATAAAATTCGGTAGAAATTAATTCTTCTTTCAAAAAATCCGATAGATTCATAAATCGGTTATTATTTATGAATTTTGGAATATAGATAAAAATAATTGGGGATATTATGTGATTAGTAAGGATTCAAAATATTTGTTGATAGATGGCATGTGCTTTCTTTTGCATATTGGGAGATTTCAAATGATGCTCTCTTTTGAGTGAATATAGATTGTATATTGATCTAGTTTACAATGATAATTTGTTTCTTAAAAAAAAAAATTAAATTTTGGTACCTTCTTATGATATTGGATCTACCGAATTTATTTGACCTAAATTTAAGTCGATCTAGACTAAATATATATATATATATAGTAATGATAAGGAACCACTATTGGATTTCTTATAGTGGTGCCCACGGTTAGTCCAAAACTAGAACCATCCGGTTCGAAACTGGGGGTCAATAGTTCGGGGAACCGTTGACTGGTTCCGGTTCCAAACCGAAAACCTTGAACCGGTTTCATCCGATTCGGTTTTAGTTCGTTATATTGTGAAACCGTGAACCGACGGTTAAACCGACAGTTGTTTTGCTGATTTTTTTTATTTTTTTTTGAAAATTTGAGAAAATGACACGTATCCACCGGAAAATGACACGTGTCGCTGGAGCTCCGGCGAAAAGTAGCTGTTGTTGTTGGAATCTGGCAAAAAGTAGCCGTTGTCATCGAAACCGTCGGTCAACCGGTGGTTTGGAATCAACGATTCACGGGAATTTTTTTTTTGAAAATGACACGTGTATGTCCTGGATAGCTCGACCGTTGGAGATCAACGGTCGAGATTAGTTGATCGTTGCAAACTGGCGATTGAACCGGCGGTTCGAACCGTCCGGCTACATTTTTTTTTTACAAAGTTTTTTATAAATACCCCTCAACTCAATTCATTTCTCACACCATTCTTCAAATTCTCTCTAATTCTGTCTCAATTCTCAAGTTTTGATTCAACTTTGTGCTCAATTTCAATTTCAATTCTATTATATTCTATTTCGATCGAAAATGTCTCGAAGAAGTTCTTCTTCCGCCGGTTCTTTCCGTGGTAAAGGAAAGGAGTCTATGCCACCACCACAAGATGTTCATCTCGATGAAATTATCGATCAATACACTCCTCACTCTCATTGGAGTGAGGAGTATGTAAATTTGGAGGACGCTCTCGGAGCTAATACTACCACCGCCTTTGCCAAGCAAGAAGAGTAAGAAGAGGTGCTGAGGAGGCCAACTCAAGAGAGTGATACACGTGGCGGCTCTCGAACTCCTTCGACACTTCGAAGTGATATTTCTCCATACATTTTAAAAATAAGAAAGTATCAAATTCAAATGTGGACTACGCGGTGACGTGCAACTATTGTGGAAAGAACTACAAATTCAAGCATGGAGGGGGCTATGGAACGTTCACTAACCATTTGATAAAGAAGCGTCCGGAGAAGATGGGTAGTGACCGCTCTCAAACCCATCTTCCTCGACAAACAACTGGTTCCAGTTTGGGAACCGATGGTAATAATCCTTCTTTCCTTTTTAAATTTAGTCAATTATTTCATAGGAAAAAAGTAGCTGAATTAGTTGCAAAAAACATCTTCTTTTTCAATTTCCAACGGACGATGATTTTGAAGAATATACTAGTACTTATTTACAACCCACTAGTAGAAAAATTTCTAGAAATACTGTTACACGTGACATGGAAAAAATTTATGGTGAATATAAATATACTTTAATTGAAGAATTAAAAAATTTAACACAACGAGTATCTATTTGTTGTGATGTGTGGAAAGATCCTTATCAAATGCATGATTATTTATAAGTAACATGTCATTGGATAGATGATGCATGGAATATGCTAAAACGATTAATTGCATATGCCGAATTTGATGAAAAACATTCTTCCGTAGAAATTGCTAGAAAAATAATAAAAATTCTTAATAATTATGATATAGTTATAAAAAAAATTTCAGTTGGTTTTGATAATGCCGCTCCTAACACTGCTAGTATTCCTAGTTAATAGAATTTTGTAGGCCTCCAATAAATGGTAAGATTTTTCATATTCGTTGTATACCCCATTGTTTGAATTTATGTGTACAAGATGGTCTAGATGTTTTACATGATCAAATTAAACCTATTAAGGATGCAATTCATAAAATTGTTAAATCAACACAATGTCATAAAAAATGGGCCCGATTTTGAAAAAATAATGGAATGGAAGTTAAGAAATTTGTGATTGACGTAAAACATAGATGGAATTCAACTTTTTTTATATTTCAAGATTCTTATAATTATAAAGAATTGCTAATTAATTTTTTTGAAGAAAACCCCTATGAACATATATATTTGTATAGCAACTCTTGGGATGCATGTATTAATTTAATTCAACTATTAATTTTTTTTGAAGAAGCCACTAGAGAATTAAGTGACACTTATTATCCTACTTCTCCGTCAAGTGCGCCTTCTCCAAAGGACGACATATGATGAATCCAAGAAGGGCAAAATTGTGCGTAGAGAATATTCAATACATTACTCTACTTGAAGATTGGCTTTGAGCCAAGAAACGTCAACAACATCTAGATTCAACGGTCTTAGATGAAGATGGCGCAGACGAGTACGACTACTATTCCAACACACCTTCCTCCGCCGGGACCAACTAAGAAGGTAAGTTTATGAGGTAAGAGAACTATGTGAGCTTTGATTCCTTAATTCAATTTAGGGATATGTAGGTAATTTCATTCTAAGTTTTTAATTCACTTTCAAACTTAGAATAAAACTCAAGCTCTTTCAATTTGTTTTCCTCTTCTTTCATGTATTAAAAAAAAATTAAGGACTTAATTGAAAATTGTAATTTGTAAGTTGTAAATTGAAAATTAAGGACTTTTTTTCCTCTTCTTTCACTTTCCTCTTCCTTGTAATTTGTAATTTTTGGATATTTATACAAAGTTGTTTATTTTTTAACATAAATAGATTGTTTTATATTGTCATATTGTATGATCATAAATATTTGAGTCAAACCATAAACGGAAATTTAAAAAAAACTGGAAAATTAGTGAACCGAACCGCTAGTTACGGTTCAACCGCCGGTTCCAAACTGGAACCGTAACTGAACATGCCTCGGTTCGGTTCCGGTTAGCCCTCCCCCGGTGGGCCAAACTAGCAGTTCGGTTAAACTGGGCACCACTAGTTTCTTATGGAGCCAATCTCGCTTATGTGGCAACACACGCTATGTTTTAAGTTCCGCGATATTCTACTCAGTGTGATATTTTTTTCTATGTAATTTAGTTTTCTTTTTTCTTTTTTCTTTTTTTACGCTTATATTTGCTTTTGTTTAATTTTTTGTTTTTTTACGTACATGATTTCTTTTTCTTTTTTCTTTTTTTTCACATAACTTAATTTTGCCTATAATTCTTTCTTATCTTATTTCATTTTTTAATAATTGTTTTTTCTTATTCATCTCAATTTTTTTCTTATTCTATATCATTCTTTCTTAGTTTATCCCTTTTTTTATTCATGTCAATTTTTTTCTTATTCTATATCATTCCTTAATTTTTTTTTTCAAATTCATCTCATTTTGTCTTAGTAAATTTTCTTATTCTATTACATTCAAAGAATGTATATTTTTTCAAACTCATCTCATTCTGTCTTAGTAAATTGTCAATTTCTTTTCTTATCTTTTAGTTGCCATTAATATCAATAGTACTTTGGAAATATTTTTCTTTAATTGTACCTAAAATTAGAAATTGTGTAAAAGTTTCATATAGATGAGTAATCTCAACCATCTATGTTTTTGAAATTGTAGATAAATTTAGAACTTGTCTAAAAATTGTTTAAAAGTTCTTATAAAAATTTTTATGGAGTAATCTCAACCATCTATTTTTTAATTCTATATAATATTCACAATGTATAAGAAGGTGACCAGTAGATTTTGATGGGTAATTTCAACCATCTATTTTTTGAAATTGTAGATAAGTCTAGAACTTGTCTAAAAATTGTTTAAAAGTTCTTATAAGAATTTTTATGGAGTAATCTCAACCATCTATTTTTTAATTCTAATATTCACAATGTATAAAAAGGTGACCAGAATATTTATAAATGATTCGAATCCAAACATTCTTACCGGTTGTTCTTGCATAAATAAAAATAAACCTATCAAATATTAAAATAAATAAAGGAAAAACAAAAAACAAACCATAATGAATTCTACATAACTTAATTGTATATTTAAAAATTAGAAAATACTTCTTAGTTGTGCAATGTTGTTAGAACCTATAAAAAATCATGAAAATTAATTATTAAAAAAGAAAAAAATGTTATAATAAAAAAACAGTTTGTAAAAAAGAAGAATTGTGGTAATAGAAAAATCATTAGCAAAAGCAAAACACTACCTGTTGCAAAGTAATTCCCATCTCCAGTAACATCATCCAACAGAAATATAGTCATCCTCATCTTCAATATAGTCATCTCCATCTTCACTAACATGATCATCAGAGTTGGTTTGATCATTTATTATAGACCTACCACTACAAGAAAAATGCACATAGACAAGTGTTTTTAACTGTTGTCGTAGCTCTATTTCAACCGTTGTCGTAGATGGTGTTGTTGTAGGGTCCTGAAAATTTCGCTCATAGACAACGGTTATTAACCATTGTTGTAGACCTATACGACAACGGCGGAGACAACGGTTTTAAACCGTTGTCTTTTCTATCTACGACAACGGCAGTACAACGGTTAATAATTGTTGTCGTAGAGTTTATGACATCAGCTGGGCAACGGTGATCCTACGACAACAACCATATATTTGTTTGAAACCGTTGTCTTAGCTAGCAAGGACAACAATTGTAGAGTATTTAAAAAACCGTTGTTGTAGGTTTTTTTTAATTGCTGAATAACAACTTTTAAATTATAAAAATTAAATAAATTAAATAATACTAAAAATAAAACAACATGAACATTGAATCCCCAAAATACAAATTACAATAAATTAAAATATTATCTTAAATAACAAATATTCATGTCACAAGTATTTATCCAAAGTATTTATTACATCACTTGAAAACACAATATATCATGAGACTTGTACATAGATCCTTCAATTACTCCCGCCACCAACCAAACATGATGAACCTGCAATACATAGTTAAATTCCACATTTAATTTTATATCTCGAATAACCATACAAAAATCAAAAGTCATTTTATTGAGTCGAATATACCTCAATTAATTGAAATACAATACATACCTCAAGTCAAACAAATACAACTCAAAATTCAACCCATCAACAAAATAAGTATAATATCACTCATTATCAAACTAAGACATAAATATCATACTCAAAGCAACATATACCTCAATGTATTGAACCTCAATTCACCAAAAGCCATACAAAAGCAATAAGTTGACATCATTCATTACCAATCCACAAACATCATCATCTACTCAAAGCAACCTATATTTCAAGCCATTGAAACACAATTCACCAAAAGCCGGCCTAAAACATACATTTAAAGGTGTTCAACTCATCAACAAGTATAATTGCATTCATCACCATGCATGAACATCTATTGAAAGCAACCTACCTCGAGTGTTTGACACATAATTCACCCAAAGTCAAAAAATACCAAAAAAAAAAAAACCAACTCAAAAACAAATATATTATCATTCATTACCTAAAATTCATATATATGTTCTTGTACACATTCCGCCCACTCCTTACGCACTTCATTAATCTCCAGTTCAGTGTAGTGGTCTCCAGTAAACTGTCAAAACACTTTCAATAAGCTTTCAATAAGATTCAAATATAACATTTAAAGAAATGATATTTTTTTACCAATGCTTGTAGCGAACCAATCTTCTCAATCGTATCACACTCAACTATTTGCTTCATGTACTTCATCACATAATAACCACATTGGAATGCGTCTAGTTGTTTAGGTGTTGCAATCAATGTACTCCCTAGTAGGTGTTGCAAGCACAACAGACCATTCATGATCCGTAGGGTCTTCAATATAGAAAACTTGTCTTGCTTGACTTGCCAAAATAAAGGAGTCATGTTTGAATCCAATTTTACTGAGATTTACCAATGTGAATCCAAGATCATCTATCTTGATGCCACTTTTATTATCACACAATTTACATTTGAACATTGGCATTCAATGCTTGTGGTAATCAATTTCCCAGATCTCTTCAATAACCCTATAGAAGACCATGTCGGACACAACTGGTTTTTTATCTTTCGCACTAGCAAGTTGCATGGTCTTTGCAACTAAGCTTACTCCAGAGTTCTGAACAGTTCTTACTGCATCACGCTCTTTTGTGTAGAAAGTAACCACATCAACTAAGTAACTTGGATACTTCAACACATGATTGTTAGGTCCCTGTGCTATCCATTCCACCCTCTCTGATATGTCTTCAGTGCTGCAATCCTTTTGATTTGCAACCTATTACAATGATATGTTAAAATTATAATATAATTGTCTACTTCACCATAATACTAGAATATATATGGTCTTACACTTACTCGATCACGCAACCAACCAGCAAACAATTTATTATGTTGATCTTGTAACCATTTTGCGAACTTAGCCTTTGTATGTGATGTCGTCTTCAAACAGGTCATGTGCTCACTAAACACATATCGGTAAAATTATTTATCAGACCACGAATAATCTACTTAACATTGTGTGAGTTTTGATGACTTACTCAATATAAGGATCAATCTCAACATCATTAGCG
The DNA here is from genome assembly GCA_946896805.1 of Scutellaria galericulata. Taxonomy (NCBI): domain Eukaryota; kingdom Viridiplantae; phylum Streptophyta; class Magnoliopsida; order Lamiales; family Lamiaceae; genus Scutellaria; species Scutellaria galericulata. The sequence continues at coordinate 9,163,932 of OX335788.1, forward strand.
AGTACATGATGATGAGCCTGTAGCAACTCCTCATCACAAACATATACCACTTATGCACTTGATAGAGGTTTTATAGGTTGGACGTGGTGATGCGTTGCTGGGATGCCACATGTTTGCATATTTAATAAGTATTCTGAGCAAAATTCCATGGCCTCTTCATCGATATAACATTCAACAATACACCTTTCAGGTCGACTTCGATTTCTCACAAAACCGTTTAAGACTCGCATGTATCTTTCAAATGGATACATCCATCTATACCATACTAGTCCACAAAGTTTGACTTCTCGTACTAGGTGAACAGTTAAATGTACCTTGATATCAAAGAACGATGGAGGAAAGTATTTCTCTAACAAACACAATGTCATTACAATCTCCCGTTGAATCTCGTCGACCTTTGACACATCTATCACTTTACCACACACCATATTGAAAAAGAAACATAATCTGGTGATAGCATATCTGACATTATCTGGTAAGACACCACGAATTGCCATGGGGAGTAATTGTTGTATTAAGGTGTGACAGTCATGTGACTTAAGTCCAATTAGTTTCAAATCCTTGAGTGAGACCAACTTGTTGATGTTCGATGAATAATTAGTTGGGACTTTCATTCGTGATAAATATTCACAAACTTTTCTTCTCTCATTCCTACTTAATGTATAACATGTAGAAGGCAAAAATGTCTTCTTTTCCCCAACAATCGGGGCTAACTCAATCCTAACCTTCATCTTCAGAAGGTCTCGTCTTGATGCTACACCATTCTTTGTTTTTCCTGGGATGTCGAGTAACGTGCTGATGAGACTTTCGCATATATTTTTCTCAATGTGCATTACATCGAGAATATGCCGAACATGTAGATGTTCCCAATACTCCAATTGAAAGAAAATTTTCTTCTTCTAAATCAATTTGTCTCTAACCTCATTTGCTTGAGAATTTCTATTCATCTTCCACCAGTTGCATTTTATTGAGGAAACTCTTTTTAAAACATCACGGCCAGCCAACGTATTTGGTACAATTTCGAACTCTTGTGTTCCATCAAATGCTTTTTTCTGTCTTCTGTAAGGATGATTTTTAGGGAGAATCCTTCTATGACCTATGAATGACATCTTCCGACTAAACTTCAACCTTTTTGCATAAGTGTTTTCACTACATAAAGGACATGCATGATATCCTTTCACCCTGCATCCTGATAAGTTTCCGTAAGCAAGGAAATCATTTATTTTCCAAAGCAAGACAGCTCTAAGTAGGAAACTTTCATCTTGATAAGCAACATATGATCGAACGCCTACGGACCACAATTGCTCTAAGTCATCAATTAAAGGTGCTAAGTAGACATCAATATCATTCCCAGGTTGTTTAGGACCAACAATCAACAAAGTGAGCATGATAAACTTCCGTTTCAAACACAACTAAGGAGGAAGGTTGTAGGTGATTAGTAGAACTGGCCAACAACTATATGTAGAGGTCATCAAACTATAAAGATTGATCCCATCTGCTGACAATGCCAATCTAAGATTTCTCGAATCAGAAGCAAACTCCGGCCATCTATGGTCCACAACCTTCCAAGAGGGTGAATCGGCTGGATGGTGTAGATAACCATCACTAACCCTCTTTTCAGCATGCCAAGTTAAGTCCTTTGAAACTTCCTTATTCCGAAACATTCTTTGAAATCGCGGAATATGTGGAAAATACCACAAGACCTTTGTAGGAATTAAGTTCATAGTGGAATTCCTGCCAATTTTCCATCTCGAGGCTCCACAAGTCGGGCAACTAGTAGATGCCTCGTACTCCTTCCGATACAAGACACAATCATTAGGACATGCATGGATTTTCTCATAGTCTATTCCCAAAGCTACTAAACTCTTCTTTGCATCGTATAAAGATGAATGCAATTGATTACAGTCCGACAACATATCTTTCATCAATATAAGAAGGTTATTAATACTGTTATCACTCCAACCATATTTGGCCTTCAAGTTGTATAGTTTCACAATGGTAGATAACTTTGTGAATTTAACACAATCAGGATACAGTGGTTTCTTTGCATCCTCAAGTAATTTTATGAATTCTTTTGGATTGTCTGTTTTTTCACATGCAGCGTGTACCATATCAATTGGGTCTTCATATATAAAATTATTCTCACCATCACTAGATTGATCCAAATCATTTTTTGAGTAAGTAGATCTTTCTCCGTGCCATATCCATGTATGGTATATTAAATCCATACCATTACTCAAGAAATGTAACCTTACAAGATCAATTTTTTTCCTCTTAAGATTTCCACATGTTGAGCATGGACATGACATTAGATCACTATTTGCTACATTCTGCAAAGCAAAGTGAATGAAAGTGTAGTGCCCCGAATAAAAAATGAAGCATAATTGATTAATTAAATATTTAAACCTATAATTTAATAATTATTTGTGTATGTGTCGACTGTGCGTTTTAGATATATGCTCGGACAAGATTTAGATCGATAATTTTCTTAGACTTGGAACATATAATATTTTTATACCATGAGATGCGTAACGGAAAAACGAGAAGATAGGAACAAACTAGGGGTCAATCGAAGACCCATAGCTCAAATGGCGAAGAAAAGAGTCAAATACGAAAGTTAGGTAAAACGAGAGGGTAAAATCCGGATGAACGGTAAAATGGAAAAATAATATTTTAATGAATGGTAATTAAAATTTACTTGGTGAATAGTAACTTTGAAAATCTATAAATAGGGGCTCAGTCAATTAAAAAATTTCATTTCGGACGATGAAAACGAAAGTGACGCGAACAAGTAAGTTTCTCTCTCTTCTCTCTTTCTTTAAGTTTAGTCATCGGTGCGCCGCCACCGGAGTCACCGGAAACTGCCGCCGGAGCGCCGCTAGAGTCGCCGGAGCCGCCGCACCAGCAGGTGGCAGCTTGAGCGGTTGGGTGCGCGCTGGGCGCCGGGGCTGCTGAGAAAACTCGGCAGCTGCCGAGGCTGGCCGAGTGTCGGGTGTGCTGGCTGCCGAGGCGGCGTGCGCGGGCGCAAGAGCGTTGGGCGTGCGCTGCCGAGAAAACTTGTCAGCTGGGAGGCGGGCGCGGGCACCGGGAGACGTGGCTGCCGGGAAAACTCGGCAGCTGCCGAGCGATGCGCGAGCCGTCGGGTTTTTTCACCCGACGCCGGGTGCTCGCGTGCCCCGGCGCACGCGACACCATATTTTCGACCGGAACCCCGTCTTTTTCACCGTACATCAACATCAAGTCATTTTTGACGAGATGTCGTTGACCGAGGGTCGTGGGCCCGGTCAAAGTCAACCTTTGACCAAAATTACCAAAATACCCCTCAACCTTAAAACGCTCCGTTTGAGCTCATTTCAACTCCGATCGAGCTCATTTTTTTTCCGTTGCGACCCGAATCACACCCTCTTTAATCTTAGCCTTATAAACTGATCTTTCACTCTTGTTTCTTTTACCTCAACTTCTTGATTTATCGATCCGTCTCATCTCTATCGAACGACTCTTCTCTGCAGCTGTCTTTATACATTTTAAATATAAGTTTTAAGCGTATTAATGATCTAAGAAATATTGTAAAATTATGTAGGCTATCCATTAGGTTGCTATAAGTTGGATTGGGAATCAAGATACCAAGTTTTTGATACTAGCGACTCACGTGGTAACCACCGAACAAGGTGGGGGTAACTTCTGAATCTTTATCTATTTACTGCTTTCCTAGTAAAAGCATGAACTATGGAATACTATGTGCTGTGAAATCTAGTTGTTGTGCCATTCTTTATACTATAAGAGGGCTGCGGTCCGACTCTGATCATGCATTCTTCCCTGCTTCTCTTCTACTACTCTAATGAGGTTTGGTGGTCCTCTTGAAATGCACCAACAGTATTAAAACCATTTTATAGGGTAAGACGGGGAAATCCCACACCTACTTCTCACCATTTATAATATCTGCTGTGCATTTTACATGTTGTGGCAACGTGCTGGTACATATTTTTATTTTCTGTCGGTTGTCTGTCGTGTGTCATAAGATGCGGATTTTGTCCCCACGAGTGTATTCAACGCAATCACCCCTTATTCTATAACTCACGTTACAGGTACTGGCGAGCATGATAAACCCTAGAGTCAGAGAGAGATGGTGGTGTCTTATCTAGATTTATTGGTTGTAACTCTTCTGTTTCCTATCAATTAAGCAATGTTATTGTAAAACACATTTTGTAAAGTACAATCTTGTACTGATTTGGGATGTGAGATCCTGATGATATTTCGCTATGCATATTGTAACTATCGGTACCGAGACTGATTGCTTTCGGCAGATGCTGATTGCTGTGTGAATGATATATGTTTTGTTCCTTCACTTCTTCTGTTATCTCCTGCTATTTCTTTCTGTTGTGATATGTGTTCCTTACTATTTTTCTATCTTCATGCACGTGCAAAAACTCTGATATTTTACCAAAAGAAAACGGGGTGTGACAGAAAGAATCTACTCCCTATTTATACTCACGTGACAATCTATCCTTGGACATCCATGATTTGTCCATTATAAACCTAAAACAGAAGTAATGGCATATTCCAAAATAGAAAATAAGCTTTCATACTTCATAAAATAGAATAAGTTGTAACATAAAAGTCTAAACCATCTAATTCAATCTAAGCAATGAAGAAGTGGTGGTTAAGTTGTGATTATGATGAGAAGTAGAGGGTATATGCAACAAAAACTCTTGATATTTGCCTTGAATATATTTCTCAGGTAATTAACCTGATCATATTATCCTTTTTTGGAGTGTTAAATGAATACTTGAGTCAGAGCCAATAAGTATACCAAAACGGGCTCGATACTAGAATCTCATCAATAAATGATGCGAAGGGTTTTATTTCATTTATACATAAGCTCAGAAAAAGCATCTCCTTGTTACCAATGGTTTTTCCTATGATTGATTACTTCACATGTAACTTACTAGACTAGTGATCTGTTTGTTTTACAACCACCACACATTATCACCAACACGAACATCAAACACTTGAAGATAACAATTAAATCAACTTATGAAAAAGTATCCACAAAAGTAAAAACTTGATAACACTACTCTGCATATGCTTCAATTTTCAAAGTTTAAGATAAAAATAAGAACAATTTGGATCACTGTATTGACATCAAATCCTCCACCATAGAAAACATCTAAAATTAGCATATGCATCAATTTTTACTTTTCTGGGCAAAATAAAATAAACTCAAATCTTTTCAGTTCCTTTAGCTGCAGATATAAACTTCAAGACAATCATAAACCCAAATTGGCATAGATCAACCCTTTTTGGTAAAACAATAAACACAAAATTATTAACTCCAAAAGTTCCCCAAATAAAACAATGAATAAAATCAGAAAAATTATGAAAACCCACAAAGCAAAACTTCCAAAAAAACAGAAATCAGATTGCATTCGCCTAAATTGCATAAGATATTAAAAGTAAAATTTGAAATCATCAAATTAGGGCACTAGTTCGTGGATTTAGACTGTTCTGACTGCTGAGAGAGAGAGAGAGAGAGGTATTAGCGGCGAACCTATGGCGGTGGCGATGAGCTCGAATTGATTTTCAACTTCGAAAATGGCTACTTCTCTGTCCAGTGACTTAGTGACTCCAGTCTTCTATTTCGAGAAAGAGAGGTATCAGCAGTGAACCTGTGGTGGAGGCAAACCTGCGACGGCGGCGATGAGCTCGAATTGATTTTGAACTTCGAAAATGGCTTCTTCTCTGTCCAGTTCCTCAATCGAGTCCTCTATTTCAACCTTAGACAACTTCTTAATTATAAGTTCTTTTAAGTTATTATATATATATTATATTAATATCTTGAGTAGCAAGTACCAAAGGTCAGATAACTCAATGCTCAGTCCAACAAGTAGCCTATATAAGTTATGACGTTTCTTAGATCCTTAATAATGTATAATTAAAGCTATAAAAGATCCTGGCAGAAAAACGATCGTTAAATACACGACATATCGAGAGATCTAAAGATTGGAGCTGAATAAACAAGGACGGATAATCAGTCCATATGGCTGAGATGATAGAGAATGGAATTTGGGTCACGACGGAAAAAGAATGAGTTCAATTGGAGTTGAAACGAGCTCGGACGAAGCATTTTAAGGTTGAGGGGTATTTTGGTAATTTTAGTCAAAGGGTTGACTTTGACCGGACCCACGACCCTCGGTTAATGACATCTCATTGGGGATGACTCGATGATATTGTACGATGGAAAAAATGGGATTCGGATCGAAAACACGGAGTTACGTGCGCGTCGTCACCCGACGGGATGTATGTGTACGCGCGCAGCACCCGGCGTCTCGGCAGCTGCTGAGTTTTCTCGGCAGCATGGGTGTGGGTCTCGATGGCTGCCGAGTTTTCTCGGCAGCGTGGGTAGCGTGTCTCATCGGCTGCTGAGTTTTCTCGGCAGCGTGGGCTACTTCACTCGGCAGCTGCCAAGTTTTCTCAACAGTGTGTGCAGCGCGTCTCGGCACTTCTTGGCAGCTGCTGAGTTTTTTTGGCAGCTCGGCTCCCAGTACTTGACAGGTCTCGGCAGCGTAGGTATCGGGCTTAGCGGCTGCCGAGTTTTCTCGGCAGATGCTCACCCGGCGCGCGCAGCGTCACGCCCAGCAGTCCTGGCGTCGCTCTGCTCGACCAGCCACCTTTCCAGCGCCACCAGCTGCGGCGGCGCCGCCCATCGCCATCGCCTCATCGGAAAGCTTACACTACCGGCTACCACCTCCGGCCATCCCTTACCAGATTCCGGCGATGATTAGTACCCGAAACTTCATCGCAAAACCCTTCGACATCACGTACGCAAAACCAAACCCCACCCTTTTCAGCTTCGGCCGGTGACCCTTCCCAGACCCCCGGCCGGCGACCTTCCTATCCCAACCCAAACCCCTAAGAACACACAACAAACCCACGCATAACACACACACGTATAATACACACACATATACTCCAGCCTTGGCCGGCGGCCACCTGTCGCCAGCCACCACCCCTAGCCACTTGAACCACTGGCCGGCGACCCCTAATCGCCGGCCGCCACCTACAGACCGCGCATACACACTCCAAACATCACACAAACACACGCTCATATCTATACACACACACGATATACATACATATACACACAACCTGTCCATCTCACGGCGGCGTCGGCCCTCCAGCTGTTCCTCCATATCCCCAGGTGGTCCTCCGATGGCTGCTCCGGCGAGAAAGAGTGAGAAAGAGAGAGATCAGATGAGAGAGAAAGAGTGGTGCAAAGTAGGTTTAGGGTTTGAGCTACTGTTTTTTACCGTTTTCCAGCGAACGAAAAATCGGAATTTAATTCCGGAAGTTGTCCTAAACTCGTCTCGACGAGGCCTACGTTGTGTGTGAAAATCGACCGAAACCGACAAGATTGGAATTTTCCGGCGACCTCCGGTGGTGGCGCGCCGGAGTCAGAAATCAGAGAGGAGAGAGAGAGGGAGAGAGGAAAGAGAGACTTACGTGTTTTTGTCGCGTTTGGCACACTCGGGAAAATGGTGAAAAATGAACTGAATGAGCCCTCTATTTATAGAATTGGAAAAGTACTATTCACTAGGGTAGGTTACTGTTCACTAGGGTAGGGTTATTGTTCAAGTGGAATATTCCTTTCACTATTCATCAAGATTCCACCCCTTGTTTTTCTGAAACTCGTATTTTGCCCTTTTTGTCGCAACTTGAGCTACGGGTCTCTGATTAACCTCTAGTTTATGTCTATCTTCTCATTTTTTCCGTCATGCATCTAATGGTATAAAAATATTCTAGGTTCTATGTCTAGAAAATTATCCATCTAAGTCGTACATTAAATATGTATCTGAAACGCACGTAATTAATTAAACAGTCAAAACATACACATAATTATTAAATTACAGGTTTAAATATTTAATTAATCAATTATGCTTTGTTTTTGGTCCGGGTGCTACCAAAAGTGAAAATAAAATCATGTACGATCACAATTAAATAATACGAAATGCATATGATGCATGAAATGAATGCCAAATGACGTGTATGTTTTGGTCGAGGATGTTACATGTATTCCTTCAAATTCAACCTTTTTACAGCTACATGAAATGACGTCTAATTGTTTGTTGAATAAAAGTAGTCGATATTTAGAATCAACACTTCGATCAACCATTCTAACAGTGAAAACTTCATTCTATTGACAACTAGACTCAAGATTAATGCTATATGCATTGCTTTCATCAATTTCATTTTGGAAGCACAAAAACTTTCCCTTCGTATACAAATTGTTCATTTGAATTTCTATTAGCCAACCGACCTACATTTTGGTCTTTCATTTATGTCAACATGATTTGCTATTAGCTCACGATGTTGTTGATTTCTAAGAGCACTATTGAATCAAGTGATAAAATCCATTAAGGAGTTTTGACTTGACACATACTTTAAAAAAAAAGCATGCGCACTTTTAGCTCTTTCACTACTTGATATTGTTGCACCAAAAATATGTTTCACGTATGCCGGAACCCATCGATGTCGTAGACCATATACATGATTCAACCAATCATTATCTTCCAAGTTTGTAGCTTTCACCACCTCATTCCATCTTTTTTCAAATTCATCAGGTGACTTAGAATCTAAAATCATATTTTTTATAATGGAATACTGATCTCGATATGCTACTGGATTAATTTTCTCTGAAAACTTATTCAGTATGTGTCATATGCAGTAGCGATGAAATGTTTGAGGAAAGACTTGGGTAATTACTTTCGCCATTGCAGGGTCTTCATTAGTGATGATCATACCTGGGGGTCTTTTAGGCACTGCCTCATTAACTTACTAAACAACCATATGAATGAATAGGTTTTTTCATCACTAAAAAACCCACAACCAAATATAATAGTTTGACCATGATGGTTAACCCCCGCAAATGGAGTAAAAATCATCCCATATTTATTTGTGTTATAAGTTGTATCAAACACAATCACATCATCAAAAAAATTATAATATCTCTTTGATACGACATTGGCCCAAAAACACCTACTGAATTTATTATCTAAATCAACCTCATAATAAAAAAAGAATCCTGGATTTTCTCTTTCTCTGACTGAAAGAACAAAATCAATGTTTTGGCATCATGACCTCTATGTGAATCTCTTAAAGATTGCCCATAATTTCTGATATCTCTTTCTGTGCATCCTAAGTTTTCTGGACCTCCATAATCAATCTCCATCAATCGCAACTATTTGCAAGTTGGTATATTTGCTTGAGATAATTGTTGAGTTAATGCTCTGTTAGTGGCAGACACTTCTCGATGTGATCGTAACATGTAAACTTTGCTTGGAGTTGTTAGACTATGATTATGACCCTCTTCAAATGTCTTAACTATCCAATTCTACTCATCTTTGCTCTTTACAATTGTAATTTTTGCTTTGCAACCCACTCTAACAGCACCTCTGTTTCGTTCCCCAGTACGTATTTTAATTTCCTTAATCCTCCTCTGGTACATATCATTCGTTTGACCCTCTTTATTACATGAAAACTCTTTCCACACCACTTTATTGATTTGTTTATCCCTTTTAGAGTTGTTTATTTTAGCACTAAATCCAGTTTCTCTTGCATATTTGTTGTAGAAAGAAAATGCTTCCTCATGAGAAGGAAACTCTAGTCCAATACAAGGTTTGTGATGATCTGCAACTTGAGGAGTGTAAATTTCATATCCACTTTCTTCTTCCATCGTTATAAACTGAAAAATATTAAAAACAAATTAGTTGGGTAGTCATTAACATGGAACAAATTGAATCATCTAATATATGAAATTATTTGGCCATGAATTTATAAAAGAAGTAAAATACTTACAGTTAGATAATAAAAAAAAGTGAAAAACTTACCAATTAAATAGATATATTTTTAACAAAGTATAAGAGGTTCAATTCGTGACAAGTGAAGAAGAAAGTTTGATAGTGGTGAAAAGAAATATTGGAAAGAGGAGAAATTGATACTTGTGAAGAATATGAGATGAATATAACAGTACGCATGGAAAAAAATAACTTAAGAAATATCGGATTACATACAATTAAATAAATACATGAAACTTATCTACAATTAAAAATAGATTTGTGAGATTACTCGATAAAAAAACAACTTAAGAAATATCGAGTTACATACAATTAAATAAATACATTAAACTTATCTACAATTAAAAAAAATTAAATAAATACATGAAACTTATCTACAAATTCGTGAGATTACTCGATAAATATCACATATATGAAACTCATCTACAATTAAAAAAATAGATGATAAAACTTATCTGCAATTAAAAATATAAAATATCGCCCCTACAATTAAAAAATAGATTCGTGAGATTACTCAATAAATATCATGAAACTTATCTACAATTAAAAAATAGATGATAAAACTTATCTGGAATTAAAAAAATAAATATCACGCCTACAATTAAAAAATAGATTTAAAAATAGGTGGTTGAGATTGCTCGATAAATGTCAGGATACATGAAACTTATCTACAGTTAAAAAATAGATGGTTGAGATTACTCATAAAGATGTAGAAGTACACGAAAATTTTAGACAAATTCTAAATTTATGTACAATTAATGAAAAATATGTCTTAACAAATATTTTTTCAAGTATTATTGATATTAATGACAACTAAAAGAGAAGAAAAGAGTATTAAATGCGTTTGAAAAAATATATATTCAAAAAATGATATAGAATAAGAAAATTAACTAAGACAAAATGAGATGAATTTGAAAAAAAAATAAATATAAGTGTAAAAAAGAAAAAAGAAAAAATAAAAAAGAAAAATAAATTACGTAGAAAAGAATATGACGCTAAGTAGAATATCGCCAAATTTAAAATATACGTGTGTTGCCACATAAGCCAGATTGGCTCTATAAAAAACCCAACGGTGGATTCCTTAGCATTACTATATATATATATATGTCTGATTCACATCACAAGTCACAATATTATGTAGCTTAGTATGTGTATTATATTGAGTAATTTTATAATACACTATAATTTTCCTGCACTATATTTTTTTACTGTACTAATTTACCTCCCACGTAAATATCTTACTTTGGGTTGGACACTTGAAGCGATTTTGTTGGGCTTGCTTTGTTTCTTTTCCTCCAATGTATTGTAGTTTTTGGCTCTATAAATCTTATAAATGTTGGGCTTTCTTGTTCGGCTTTTATTCAAAAAAGAAATGTTGTACTATATTAAGTTGATTATTTTTGTGTTTTTGTTATTGCATCCAATTAATTTTCGTGCAAATCCAACTTACAATAATATTAACAATGTATTAGTCATAACTAATTATTTCTAATAAGTACTATACCCTTGAGGTCCGTACCCCTTACCTGTCTTACCAGTCTGACACACACGTATATGTATATATATATTTTTCTAATTTAATCAAATTGCATAACTTTTTCCTCTCATGTTCTTCTTCTCACTACGTGGTTTTCTCTTTCTCTCTTCTTCTTTGCACAATGCAATTGGATCGACTTTGATCCGTGTGCTTTTTATCTTTTTTATTCATGTGTTACTTTTATATTATATTAGTGTGATATTTATATTATATTAGTATGACCTTTATATACAAATATATTTACCTTTATGTAATATTCTAACTGAAAAAAAGAAAGAATTTCAACTCTATTTGTACATATATACATTTATGTGATATTACTTATACATTTATGATCAATATAGTCATATAATTATGTAATATATAAAGGTAAAACTAACATAACTAAAAAATATGAAATGTATTAATGTTTGTCAAAAAAATGTAAAGGTATGAAAGCATAACATAAGGATGTGTTTGCTTCAATTATTGATTATATCTATGGGATAATGAGTTGTTTGAATATATGGAATAAGTTATCCACCTATCCCCATGGGTAGTCATATCACAAGGTTGAGTGCTACAATAACGGACCCTTTTTATATCATGAACTCACATTTTTCAAGCAAACAAGTTAATATTGTTGATATGGTATATTATCAAGCCCAATAAGGACAAGCAAACGGACCCCAAAGGTATGAATGTTTTTAACTAAAAGTTATACATATTTTTCCAGAAAATACAAAAAATAAACTAAGTGTGTGGCGCTCTATGTAGAGCGCGTAGGGGCGCGTGCCGACGTGTGGAGGGCCGTATTGGGTCGATCTAGATTGCACGAATCTTAGATCCATGCACCAGTTGCACAAGAGTTGTTGTGATTTAATTTTAAGATCTTAAACTTATACTCTACAGTACAATGATACCCTTTGAGTATGAGTAATTCTCAATTATACAAGTAATACCTTATATTTCAATAACTTGTAAAGTAAAGTAATAGCTTTCAGATAAATAAGTAATGCATTTCAATATAAATAAGTAATACTTTTGAGATAAACAAGTAATACTTTAACATATAACAAGTAAATACATTTGGGTAAACAAAGTAATACCTTTTAAATAAATAAGTAATATATTTAGACCTTTGAGATAAATAAGTAATACCTTTCAATAAAATAAGTAATATTTTTCACTAAAATATAAAGTATAACAAAGCAATACATTTAGATAAAACAAATAATACATTTTGATAACACAAGTGAATCATTGAGATAAACAAGTAATACATTTGAAATAAACAAGTATTACTATTTGGTAAAACAAGTAATATATCTCATGTGAACAAATGTTACCTTTCAGGTTAACAAGTAATAGCTTTCAGGTGAACATATATTTTAGTTATACAAGTCATATCTTTTGATTATGCAACTAGTATCTTTCGCGTATTACGTATACAACTAATACCTTTCACTGACGGATGTATGTAGATTCAGGTAGGCACGAGTGCACATCAATTAAGGTGTGGGCGCATATGAGAGTGCTTAAAGGTTATCCACGCACTGGGTCAGATCGAGGTTACAGATATATAAGTTTTCGCATTATTAATTCATGACATACCTAGGAATAATTATTTATTATATTTTAGTCATAAATGACATTCAATCTTTTTTATGTCAAATTATTTTATTTGAAATGAAATTATCTGATTTGGATGTGCTTTAAAATCTAAGTAACTTAAAAGAAAAAAATCAAATCTACACATATATACATACATACATTGATACAATTGTTTTAGTCATTCAATTAATCAGTATATATAAATGAATTATTTTATGATGTTAATTTCTGTAAATCATCCTTAAACCATTTCACACATGGATTATTGGTTCATGATTCTATTTCATAGTACATATGAATTATTTGTTTGTAATTGATATAATATATTTGTAATTTTTTCATTGTGGTTTTATGCAAAATTTGTTTTTGTTATGTCAATATATCTTGAATCATTTTGTTTATCTTAATCCTTTTAAATGCCATACGAATAAATGATTTAGAATATGTATGTAGCAGTAGTCATATGCTGACATTGATCATTTGATATTATCATTTTATATAATTATTTCAATTATAATCATATTTTTGTTTTTGTTTTTTTAAAGAAATCATATACAATGATTTTAAATTCACTAAGTTTGGATCAAATCAATAATATAAAGATTAGATCAAATTTGTATTTTATAGATTGAGTATTAATGAATAAAATTTGAAACCTTGTATTCAATTCAAATATGTATCCTTCATCCATATCTTTGAAGAACTATGGTAACTATGATTCCTTAATTACTCAATATATATATATATATATATATATATATATATATATATATCAATAAACTCTATTGTAAGCTAGACAAAAACAACATTGCAAGAAAACTACTAGAGACTTGCTACATTCTCAGGTTACAACAACTAAGTGTTGCATGCTATTAACATATATCAAACACATTAAATAGCAGCATGCAAACATTCCACTAAATGAATATGAGGAAAATCAACATAAGTCCAAGGAAAAATGACATCAACAAATAAAAATATAACTAGTAAAGATAAAATCGAGTATACAGAGCTGCAAACCAATGGGACCTGCAGATCGTACAATGGTATTAAATGTCACTTAAAGAAAATGACATGACACATTGAATGTTGAACTTGTATAAGTTTTAGAGGATTTAAATGCATGGATTTCAGCCTCCTTTAATGGGCATAAATTCACTCATATAAATAGAGGAAGAAAAGATTGAAGCAAACTATTAAAACTATAACTACTCAATTTACAAGCAAACTTAAATCTTCAAGTGCTCTCAGCTAAAGTTTTAGTCACCCAATATGTTGGTCCCAAGTGGTCAGAGGTTTAGAGGGGGGTGAATGATCCTCTATCAAATTTTGTGTTTTAAAACTTTTATGTAAACAGGTTGCTGAATTCTACAGAGAATATATCAACTCTCTCGATTTAGTAAGTTGGCACAATGCTCGTTCAGCTTACTGTCTCGATTATCAAAGTATGCAGCAGAAATACAAGATAGAGTTTCTTTTGAAAAACAGTTTTTTAACAGAATCCTTTTAGCAGTATGAGCAAGATATATACGTGAGATATGCAGCAAGTAAATGAAAGCGATAAACACACAAATGTTTATAGTGGTTTGAAGTTGGTGTAATCCTTCTACGTCCACTCTACTCCTTCACATAGGAGGAACTCCACTAGGTCAGTTTGTTTTACAAGTATCAACTTTACAAACCTCTTCCTAACGAGTTGAACCTACTAGAATCAGTAAGATTCATAGGCTACTCTCACACAGGGTACTAATACTCATACAGAGTAAACAACCTTACACAAAGACTAACACTTAGTGAGGATCTAATCCTTCCTACTAAGGACACCAAAAGTGAAACAATCTAGCACACACTAAATGGTTAAAAAGTATATGGTCTTTAACTTGTGCTTTCGAAGTCAGCCTTATAACTTGTAAGCTCGAAATCTTGGGCTCGACTGCTTCTGAAAGGTTGAGTGACTGAACAGAGAAAACTTTTGTTTACTTGAAAAATATGTTAGCTTGAAAATACTTCAGTTGATTAGTAGTGTTCTTCAGTCGACTTCACCTTTTATTTATACTTGTAGAGAATGTATCCATTGAAGAGAGATACACTCATTATAGAAATTTGAAACTTGATCTTCATGATCTTCGCATTTAATGCGCTTGGAGAAATTGGGAAATAGGACATGTCCTACTATGATCCGCATTAATGGCGCCACTCCTCGACAACAGTGCTTTTACAGGTCCACGGTCCAGATGGCATTGCCTCATTGGTCAGGTGCCAACTTCCATCTACCGGTTACTTTGATAATGTAGAAACCTCGTACTGTATTTATTATATCCTCGTACTGCAATAAATAAGTTAAGACAAATTTACAGCTTTCTACAAAGGTTGTAGTAGCTACTTACTATTTTGCGCCAACTTCCTGATCTGCGTTTACTTCCTGATTCTGGAACAGCTTCCCGTTTCTTAAATCCTGCAGACAACCTTCAGTTCTCCATACTGTTTGTTATATGCTGCTTACTGATCCAGCTTGCTAATCTTGCTTACTCCTTCTGCTTACTGAGTCTGCTTGCAGCAAATTAGCATCCGATACTTCTAAACTTACAGAATCCTGCTAACATCAGTAACCTCCATCTTTCTGATTTTTACAACTTTACAAAATACAACTCAGAAAGTTAACTTTACAAAAACTAATTTCCACTTAAACAATGTGGAAAAATGGGGTACTTTAACTTCCTATAGAAAGTTATTTGTCTCATCAAAATCTTAACAGAAATATCCCAAAAATTTCCCCCTTTTTGATGATGACAAAACCATATAAAGCAGCATATACAAGTGTATATAATTATAAGTATTTTGTATAAGAAAAAAATAATGTGAGCTATCTTCAAAAATAACTTAGCTCACTGACTTCATAAATATAATGAAGAAATAAAGAGTAAAGAAATCTTTACAAGGAAATGCTTACTCAAACCATCTTCTGAGAAACTACAGTAAACATCACTTCCTCAGGTTTCTGTTCCTTCTAACGGCTTTCTTTTTGCAGAGCCATGTCCAGCATCAGTTCTAGCTAGCTTAGCAGCTTGCTCATACCTCGTTCCCTTCCACCAATTTGACATAGACTCTTGATATGTTTCTTCTAGCTTCCTCTTCATGTTAGGAATTTGAATCCAACGAAGCCATTAGTCCTAATAAAATGGAATCAGTTCCCCCTTATCCATCATATCCAGCAATCCTAGCTGGATTTGCAACCTTCATTCTCTTGCCATCTTCTCATACTTTATCAAGGCCTCTTGACAGGTTGGATAAGATTTAAAGAACTCATGCTGGCATAAATGTCTGAAATTCCTTAAGTATTCAGATCTTTTGAAAAGAGTGATCTCCTCGAAAGTTGGGTTCCTGTTATTTGATAAGTCTATCTGGTCAAAGATCTTCAGGTCCCGTGCTGTATTCACCTTCTCAGGTTTCTGATCCAGTAGGATATCGACTTCAGTAGAGACTTTATCTCGACTAAAATAGAGAATATCTTGAGGTGGGAGAAGACTTAAGGCTGATTTCTCCCTTTTCTTCTCCTCGGCTTCTTTTAGTTCTCTCCACTTATTTTCATCTAGCCTTGGACCTGCGGCAATACCCATAAAAGGTTTAGCATTAGGATTCTGACCTGTATGCTGTTGTCTTTGTCTGCTTCATTATGATTGCTGCTTTGAACTCCTTTGACGAGTTGTTGCAGCAGTTGGAATGATAGCTCCTTGCTGAGCTGTAATGCTGCTTGCTGCATGGGATGTAGCATCCCCAGCACCTGCATCTCCTTCATCTTCATCGTCCTTCCTCTTCTTTGGTTAGATGCTCTGACCATGTTCAGAGTCAGAATGCTTTCACTTCCTAATGGTCAGGGAAAGGTTATCATCTTCATCATCCTCATCCAACTCTCTTACTGTATTCTCCACTGCAGCTTCGAATGAAGCATCTGCTTTCTTCATACTTTCCCCCTTTTTGGCATCATCAACAACATCCGGGGTAGCTGAGTCAGTGGGCACATATTGAAGAAAGACCCTATGTAAGATGACACGTATCTCACCAACAAACAGCTCTAAGTTAGAAATCTTGTTGTTTGTGTTTTGAGCAGCACGAGCCTGTGTTGTGGCATGTTCTTGCAGTGAGTTGAGCACCAAGTTCTGTGCAACCTGATTGTTCTACATCTCATTAACGGAGCTTTTGATCTCATCAAACGATCTATCCCTTGTATCAGATGCAGCTTGTTGCTCACGCTCAACTTTCTTACACTTATGGTACTGAGCATTCCACTCATCATTCATCCTTCACTGTATACTGGAAGAGAGTCCAGACAACTCCTTCCTCAATTCTGCTATAGATGATGAGTGTACTTGTTCTCGTATATTGATGCCTGTGGCTATATTCATCTCATGAGTCTGTATGGTTCGGATAAGTCCTTGAATGACATCCATAATCCCTTGAAGGGATTGTTCTTGTGAGTCAGAAAAAGTCTCAACTCTAACCATTTGTGGTTCTGCTTCTTTTTTAGTATAGAGGACCATGACCTGACTTTGGTCAATTTCTTGCTGCATGGCTTGTTCTTCAGCAAGTTCCTGTTGAAACCTCTTCAACCTTACTTCATCAGATTCTTTCACCTTGAATGGTTATTTAAAATGTGGAAGATCACCTTCTAGATCCTCATCATCATCACTGGATGAGTCATCTCTATCATCAGGGTTAGGTGCAGGAGCAGCAACACAATCTCTTTGCCTTTAAGGGGTAATTCCTCATTTTCAGCATTCTCTTCTATATTATCCGCCAGTACTGTCTCAACAGTATCTGCGCCTGAGGTCTTCAAAGAAGAAGTTATCTCAATAGCATTCTTGACATCAGTAGCTTCATCAGCAGTAACCTCTACAACCTTACCGACCTCAGCAACTCTGGTGGCAGCAACATTCAGAAGATTAAGGTTCTCAGCATTAAGATATGTATACTCAATCAACTGCTGTAGCAATACCAGAAAAATATCTTCATCAAGAGTTGCCAGGATTGTATCATCATTAGCATCTGCAACTGCATCCTGCTCAATGTCAACAACTACTGCTTCCTGTTACTCAACAGGATTCACTGCTTCCTGTTGCTCAACAGGATTCACTGCTTCCCGTTGTTCTTCAGCATTCTGTACTGCAATAGTAGCCAGTATAGGGAGTCCTGCCTCTACAACTTCCTCCATGGTTGCTTCATCAGCAAATTCCTGATTGATATCTTCTAGGACTCATTGGATCTTTGGTGATGGTTCTTCTTCAGATGATAAAACATGATAAACAGGGGAACTATAATAATAAGCCAACTGATGCTTGTCGGTCTCCATCACATCTAAACTTACAATGGGGGAAAGTGCTGCAAATTTTTGATAGGTTGGTGAATCATGAGCTTCAGCAACAACACTACTTCATTCTCTTTTCTGCAGTATTCTAGGCATATAATTTCTCCTGTCTTTCAAAGATCTTAGCAATCATTTTATCAATGTAACTTTTGATGAAATTCTCATGGAAGAAAGGTAGAAGCCCATTAGTGAGATTCTTAGGATTCTCAAAAAAATTGGCAGTCCAAGTGAGCATAGTATCTTCCACCACCAGCCAGTCTTCCCATTTCAGTAAGTCTCTTGCTGCGGTGAGTCACATCTATCTCCAGAAATCATAGACGGTTGCAAACCTCTGCCATATCGATTTAGAGGTTTCTACAAGTGCATCCTATATTGCTTCTGAATCGATATCATCGATGGAGCTCTCTACTTTATTCAAGGTGTCAATCTCCTTGAGATCATCATTCGGTCCCATAGAGACTCTTCACCGTATTGTCTGGCCTTAGGGTTTATCTAAGAGTTTCCCCTTGTTTTCTTTTCCTTTGCTCATATCATCTCTTTTCTTTTCTACTTCATCTTCTATAGCAGAACGAGATATTTTAATTCAGGTTCAGGTTCTGGGGCAGCATCCCAAGCCTCTTCATTTTTCTGAACAACATCCTGTTCAGTAACCGGAGCAATCAAAGCTTTCTGATCAGCAACCTGTTTAGCTTCTCTGTTCTCAAGGACAACATCCTGAGTTGCAGCTTCCTGATCTTCATCAAGTCTCTGATCAGGAATAGGATATTCCAGAAGCAACAAATCATTAGTAGAAACCCACAGAGCAGCATCTTCTGATGCTTTTTGGCAACTACCACTTGTTTCCTCATCAGAATCTCCCAGAGTGATAGCCTTAGGAGATTCTATCACATTGGGATTCTGAGCCATCCTCTTAGCAACCTTAGCATAAGGATTTAGCTTCAACTTCTTCTCTTCCAATGGGTTCTTCTTCAATGGAGCTCTCTTAAGAGCCTCCATAACCGGCTTTCTGGCAGGCTTATCACTATCATCATCCTTATCACCAGAAGAAGCCGAGTCAGGAACTCCTCGAGCTGCTATATCTGAGTCACTTTTTATAATCTTGCGTTTGGCGGCAACCTTCTTCTTCTTTAGTTGTTGGGCCTTCTCATCATCTTCTTCTTGGTGTACCCTTTCTTCACTCCCATAAACCAGCCAGGAGCAATCGGCACTGGTCTCTCGAAGACGATCCCAAAGTTTCTCCTGATCGTGTCCTTGGAGGCTTCTTCCCAAATCCTCTAGTGGAGAAACTATGACCAGTCGATTGCTTCTTCACGAACAATAACAATCATTAACCGCAGCTGATGATCGGTACACTTGTTAAAACTCCCACATCTGCCCTCAATGGTGTAGGCGTAGATGTCATGTAGAAACTCAAATTCTGGCTTGAGTTTCTTCTCCCCAAAGTTCCTCATCACTCTCTCCTTGACAGAATCCTATTTTAACAGGTTTCAGCTTTCCTACAAATATTCTGACCCATAACCTTCCAGGTCAAAAAATGTCATACCTTCGAAGGAGATGTCGAAGGTGTTAGCAATGTCCTTGGCCGTCAGGCTATACCACACTTCATCATCGGGGTTCATCCTGAACATGATAGTTTCTCTACTTTTAGACAGCTCAGCATGAGCATAGAACTTTTCTACAAATCGGGCAGAGAACCCATTGTATATGGTGGTGAAGAGCCCAGAAACTTTGCTCTTGCAAACATGGCTCCAGACCTTAGAGATGAGATCCTTGTTGTATGGTAAGTCATCCCCTAGCAACACATCAGTGTTCAATAGTCTTCCCTCCAAAACCTTGGTTTCTCTAGGGACTGCCATTGATGATTCCTGAAAGATCTGTATGAAAACTTTGAGAGAGAATAAAGTTCTTGAACAAATAACGTAAGAGAGAGGTGCGCGATCTGATGGTTGAGATAAAAAGGTAGAGGGGTAAATCTGTAATATCTCGGATAGATCGTGTCAGAAGATAAACCATACCTTTTCAATTTCTCTGAAAAAATGGTTTTGCATTTAATACGGACGCCAAATTCTCGTTTGAAATGATTAGGGATAAGGTTACTATTCCTAATACGAGGTTGCAGAACTTCTTAAATGTTGTCTCTAATTAATGTTATTCTCTGTCTGCAGCAACCTGTTCCAATAACCTGTTGCAGTAACCTATTTGCTGTATCCTGAATCAGAATACTGATTATCTGAATATTGTTCAGCTATATCCATGAATGCTGAAAATCCAAATGCTGAACACTGAAATACTGCATATCTTCCCCTTTACTTCATGGATCTTTTTTGAGATACTTGTCTTGTTCTATGCTTCAAAGCTTGATAATCCCAAGCTCATTCCTTAACATAGAAAACATATTAGTATGCACTTTTTCAAGTATAATATCTTTTTTCTCCACATGATCTCTTATAAAGTGATGTCTCACATCAATGTGCTTTGTCCTTCAGTGAAAAATAGGATTGTGTGTTATAACAATGACACTAGTATTATCACACAGAATGAGAGTCTCTCTCTATTATCCCATAATCCTTTAACTGTTGCTATATCCACAAAATCTGAGCACAATAGCTTTCTGTTGCTACATACTCCGCTTCAGCAGTCGACGTTGCTATGGATGTTTGTTTCTTGCAGAACCAAGAAACTAATCTTTCTCCTTAAAATTGATAAGTACCACTTGTACTCTTCCTGTCAATTTTGCATCTTGCAAAGTCTGAATCTGAGTATCATTTGAGGTTGAATCCTCATTTCTTAGGGTACCATAAGCCAACATCTTGAGTACCCTTTAGATACTTGATAATATTTTTCACTGCTGCAAGATGTGACTCTTTTAGTGTTGTTTGGAATCTTGCACATACTCCTACTGCAAACACTATATTCGGCTTACTTGCTGTAAGATATAGTAAGGATGCAATAAGCCTTCTGTATTATGTTATCTCCACATCATTTCCACTTTCATCCTTGTCCAAACTGATAGATGTGGCCATAAGAATGCTTACTGACGATCCATTCTCCATTCCAAACTTCTTTATCAGTTCCTTGGTGTACTTGGCTTGATTTATGAAAATCCCATTATCTATCTGTTTCACTTGTAGATCAAGGAAGAAACTTAATTATCCCATTATGCTCATCTCAAATTTCTTCTGCATGAGGGTTGAGAATTTTTCACATAAATCTTTGTTTGTGGATCCAAAGATGATGTCATCCACATAAATTTACACAAGAAGTATACTGTCTCCATCCTATATCCTGAATAGAGTTTTGTCTACTGTCTCTTTCTGAAATCGTTCTCTAAAAGATATAGGGGCATTGTATCATACCAAGCTCTAAGTGCTTGTTTTAGACCATATAAAGCTTTCTCTAGTCTGAATACTTTATCTTCTGCTTGTTCTTCAAAACCCGGTGGTTGTTCTACATATACTTTTTCAGATGGGAGTCCATTCAAAAGTTCACTCTTCACACATATCTAATATATATTGAAGTTCTTATGAGCAGCATAAGCCAGAAATATCCTTATTTCTTCAGGCTCAGCAACTGGGGTAAAGGTCTCATCAAAATCTATGTCTTCTTCCTAGATGTATCCTTTAGCCACTAGCCTTACTTTGTTTCTGACAACAGTACCGGTTTCATCTAGCTTGTTCTTGAACACCCATTTTGTTATAATAAATCCTTGGTGATCAGGCCTTGGAACCAATCTCCATACATGATTCCTTTCAAATCCATTCAGCTCTTCTTGCATGGCCTGAATCCAGTTACTACCTTCAAAAGCTTCTTCCACACTCTTGGGTTCAACTTGAGATATGAAACATGTGAACAATGATTCTTGAGGTATTGATCTTCTTGTTCTAACACCTTCATTGATATCTCTAATACCAAGCTCTCTTGGGTGATTCCTGAGCCATGTCCTATCAGGCTCAAAACTGTAAGCTGGTTGCTAAGCAGTAACCTGTTGATTTGTAGTATCCTCTCTACGGTTACTGTTGGACTGCAGTATCCTTTTTGCTTTTTGTTCAGTATCCTGCGTTACTATATTCCCAAATGCAGTAACCTTTGTACTGTTTTCAATAACCACTTCAGCAAGTATTGAAACTCCACCAATGTATCTTACTGTATGATCCTTGATCTTCATCTGAGATACATCTTCCTTTAATTTGTCCAACTCAGCAGTATCACAATGTGGTTCATCAAACACCATATGTATTGATTCTTCTACAACTAAACTTCTTTTGTTGAAGATCCTAAATGTCTTGCTTACTGAAGAGTATCCTAGAAATACTCATTCATCAGATTTTTCATCAAAGGTCTTCAAGTGTTCTTTTTCATTGTTTAGGATATAACATCTGCATCCAAAGATATGCAGATATGAAATGTTTGGTGTAACTCCATACCAAACTTCAGAAGGAGTCTTATCATGATCTTTGTTAATTAAGCATCTATTCTGAGTATAGCATGTTGTACTAGTTGCTTCAGCCCAAAATCTCTTTGGTATACCTGCATCAACAA
The DNA here is from genome assembly GCA_946896805.1 of Scutellaria galericulata. Classification (NCBI taxonomy): domain Eukaryota; kingdom Viridiplantae; phylum Streptophyta; class Magnoliopsida; order Lamiales; family Lamiaceae; genus Scutellaria; species Scutellaria galericulata. The sequence goes on from OX335788.1 coordinate 9,186,814, forward strand.
TCATAGTCCTTGCTGGTTCCTTCTAAGTCCTGTTAATTCTTTTTGTAACTCCATTCTGCTAATACATTAAGGTTAAAATCCATTGAACATCCTTTATCACAGAATTGACTAATACTCAAGAGGTTATACTTCAGCCCTTTGACATATGATACGTCACTAATACTTTCATTACCTCTGATCAAGCTTCTTGTGCCCTTGGTGCTTTATTTGGAATTGGAATCATCTTCGAACACAACCTTGGGTCCTTTACATGGTTAGAAGTCCCTTAATCCAGCTTTGTTGCCAGTCATATGTCTGGAGTAGCCGCTATCAATATACCATTCATCTCTACTGCTTCCAAACAACTGTGCCTGTAAGTAAATCAGGTAGATTTAAGTACCCATATAAGTACGGGTCCTTGGGGGTTAGTCCTCTTTGGGACCCACACCTGCTTAATGATAATTAGTTCACCATTAGTCTTGGTGGTTTTTTTTTCTATAAGTACCCTTTACATGATACTATTTGTGATGTGTGTGTGCTGGAGATTTCCAGATGTTACTTTTCCTGTTTGAGGAAGGTACTCCCATATACCTTTCCAGAGTATGAACTATTTTGGATTTAAGCAAGTATGCTTGGGTATAATAGGGGTAGAGGTTTTGCTGTAACCTGGGAGGCTACTGCATTCTTCTCCTACTTGCAGCATACTGATTGTGCTACTTTTTGAGTTTATGTACAGACTTACTATATGTGGTTTGCAGCATGGGCTTCTTTCCCTTATCCACTATACTAGCTTTGTTCAAACTTCCATTGATTGGAAAGAGTTCTTGAGTATAAGAAACTCAGGCTTGAACAAACTTTCCAGCATTAGATGTACTAGTTGCTTTCTGAGAGCTGCCTACACAGTATCTGAGACCATTTCCCTATAGGCATTTTGGGTCTCCAAGATACATTCATGTGCTTTTCTAGCAGATTTGCAGTACACATCAATTGTGTTTTGCAAGCTAGTTTTCTCAGTTTCTAGCTTAGTGACTAGTAGTTTGAACTTATAAACCTCAGCTCGGAGGTTATTACATTCTGTACTGTAGTACTCCAGGTCAGAAACCTGTTCCTTTAGTATAACATGCTCACTCTTGAACTGTTAGTTTTCCCCTTTCAGTTCTTCATGAGCCGAATTTATCTGCTCAAAGTCACTCACGATCTGTCTCAAAGACAGGATCATGTTTAGCTTTTTAGAACTTGAAACATCAAGGGATTGTGAATGTTGGTCCCAAGTGGTCAAAGGTTTAAAGATGGGGTGAATGAACCTCTATCGATTTTGCATTTTTAAAACTTTTCTATGAACAGGTTTTATTTCTACAGAGAAGACAGTAACCTGACTTGCTTCAGAAATCTGGCAGAATGCTGATTCAGGTTTTTGACTCGATTTGCAGCGGAATAAACAAAGATATAGTTTCTTTATGAAAACCTGTTTCCTTTTAAAAGATGATTTTATCACAATCATTTGACCAGTATGCTTATGGCAAATGCAATAAGATAGATATGCAACAATGCAATGTAGATATATAAAAACAAATGAACACTTATGGCTTATAATGGTTTGAAGGTGGTGTAATCCTTCCACGTCCACTCTACTCCTTCACTGAGGAGGAACTTCGTTAGGTTAGTTCGATTTACAAGTCTTAACTTTACAAACCTCTTCCTAACAAGTTATCACCTACAAGAGTCACACGACTCCTATACCAAATCCCACACAGGGTACAAATAATCTACACAAGACTACGAGACTTAGCAAGGATCAAATCCTATCAACTAAGTACACCAAGCTTAAAACAACCTAGCACACAACAAATGGTTGAAAGAGAAACAGGGTTTTTCAACTGGTGCGATGAAGTCAGTCTTGAACGTGAAAACTTGATTGCTTGAAATGTAGACTGTTTCTTGAAGGTTGAGTGGCTGAACATGTAGAAGCTTTGTAATATATCTGAGTTTCCTCTCGACTCTTGTTCAGCAATGTCTTAAGTCAGCCACACCTTCTATTTATAGATCTCAAGAATATATCTATTGGAAGAAAGTATCCGTTGAAGGAAGATACTTCTCTTATATGAAAATGAGCTTTGATCTCCCAAGATCTTCTTTATGGCCGTATTAAATGCTTCTGAGTTGTCTCTGACATGTGCATTTAATGCGCCTACCATCTTTGACCTGCATGCAACGAGTGGCTACTCTAGTTGACAAATAGCTTTGCTCTTTTTCGAGTTGCATGGTCTTCCTTGTGTTGAGATGAAAGTAGCACTTGTTTTTCTGCAATAAAACCATTGGCTACTTCCTATCATATCTTCAGATTGCTGTAGCTTCTTCCAGTAAGCTGTTTCCTGCATGCTGCTTCATGGACACTTGTTGTTCCTTCCAACTTGCTGTTCAGTGCTTACTGCTACAGTCTTGATCCCAGTATCTTATCTGTTTCTTCATTCAGCTTACTTATCCTTTCAGCTTACTGTATGCTTCTTCCTGATGCTGCTTCTTACTGCCTTCAGCTTGCTGTTCGTTTTAGCTTTCTGCTTCTTGTAGACTGCTAACAGCTTTCTGTTTCCTTTGTGCAGTCTTTCAGCATGCTGTTTCCTACAACTTGCTATCTCCTTTTTGTAGCATCCTATCTGCTTCATATGCAGATACTTCATTCAGCTTGCTGTTTCCTTACAGTTTGCTGACCCCTAGAAGATGCATCCTCAATTCTTCTATTGTTGGTTTTCCTTAATACTTGGAAAACTATTACATGATCTTATCCAAGTTTTAGATCATGTAATAAGTGGAAACTTTCTTTAGCAAACTTCATTGTCTTATTACGTATGTTGTTCTGTCTTATCAAGATAACTATTGAAATATCCCAATAATTTCTCCCTTTATTTTGATGATGACAGAACATAATAAGATCCAGAATCATTAAATAAAAATGCTCTTTTATTTGAAACTTAATGATTGTACAAGTACAATTACATTTTAGTACAGAAGTAAGTATGCTGCTACTACTCCATCTAACTTTTACTTCTTTCTTCAGTTTCATCAGTTTGCTTGTTTCCACGTTTTTCCACCAAAGAGTTCTTCTTCTCCCTCTCTACCATCTCTGATCTTTGCATGGCTTTTTCAGCATGTTTTCATCAGCTTGCTACATCCATCAAATCTTCTTGGATGATTAGATTGCTGTTCCGTTTGTTGCTCCAGATGGTAGGTGGCTTCTGATCGCCATTATTTCCTCATTTGCTTCCCCCTTACAATAAGGCTTCAGCAGTGACTCTTTAGTGACTCTTGACTTGGAACTCTCTTCTCATTTTCTGTCATCATCATCAAGCTTGCTGCTCAGGGGTGGAGTTACAACGCCAAGATTGGCCACCAGGTTTCTCCTGTCTGATAATTGCTGCTCAAAAACCCAAACAACTACTTGTCTCTTCTCGAGGTTCTTCCTTATTCATACCCAAGGGAATAAGGCCTCGAGAGAGAGATGTCAGGAGGTCAGGTACCTGATCGGTGGTTGATCAGTTACCTGTGCAGCTTCGTCAGTGTCCAAGGCATGTTCACCTTGGATCCTTAACTGCTGGTCTGGCTTTGCCTTCATCACATCTATTTTCTTGCTAGTGAGGATTCGTCTCTGTGCCCTTAGACTAGGTGGAGGCTGTTGACACAGTATCTTCGATCATGTAGCCATCATCCTCTTTTCTTGTTTGGGTTTTGACTCCATAAATTACATCGGATGTTGTCATCTTCCGAAAATTAGCCTCGTGAAATAATAACTTTAATCTCGTTTTTACGAGAGATTGGAAGCTTTTCTCACGATCCTCAATACCCCATCTCTCATATTGAGATGAGGTCGGCCCTGTGTCTAGTGAATGGAGGATGGACGCATGCTTCTTTCTGATAGCGTCCATTTTGTAGAGGCCCGTTTTCCCTTCTAAAGACCTTTTCTGCTTCTTAGCAAGCAGAACCTCTACTCCCCATTCTTTCTGAAGACCTTCTCTGTTTCTTGGTCAATAGATATTTATCTTCATCTTCTCCATCTTCATCTTCGTCTCCACCTTCTCCTTGAGTCTCCATTTCTCCTTTTGACTATAATCGTAACTCACTTATGAAGTTTTTGGTTGCCAGGCATTTAGTGAGTAGAGAGTGTGAGGAAGAATGTGAGGGATCGGTTATAAATAGATGGATTTCAGTTCAATTTCTTTGGATCGACGGTTGGGAGATGAAACGCACGATCTGACAGTTAGTTCTAAAAAGGTGGAGGGGCCTTTTTGCAATTTGATAAACTTTTGGGATAAGTTTTCCTAACCATCTTTTTGTCTTCTGAAAAGTTGAATCTTTTCTCTGCTATGATTTGATTGATAGCCGCTTTTATAGATCTTTTGCTCATAGCTATATCTCTTTGATCGATAGATACCCATTTCTTCTTCTGTAGTGAGAATGCTGATATCTCCTCTCTTCGTGAGATATCTCTGAGATTGGATATGGTTGAAGGATTCTGTTTATACTAGAATCAATATCCTGTTTCAGTATCCTGGTACCACTTATTGTTCCAGTATACTGTTTCAGTATCCTAATACCACTTGTTAGATACTGAGTGAGCCACTTGTAGGTTACTTTTATATCATCTTCTGGAGCTAGTTCCTTATGTATCCTCCATAGGAGCCATCTCAACAGCATCCGCGCCGGAGGTCTTCATCAGATTAGTAACCTCAACAGCTTCTTGAGGTTCATTAACCTTCATCACTTTGTCAACAGAAACCTGACTTCCCACAGTAACCTGTTCAGGCACAGTAGCTACTTCATTGGGAACATCAGTAACCAAACCTGTTGCTTTCACAGTAATCTTAGCTTCCTGTAAGGTAGAAACGTCGATCACCTCAGCAACCTCCTCAATTGCCTTTTCAGCAACCTGACTGGTTTCATATGACTGATCAATATCAGCTGTTGCTTCGGCAATAGGAATCTTAGCAACTTCTCCTCCAGTTACAGCAATATCGTCACACTTCTGCCAGCTTTGAAGCAACAGCATGTAGAAGTTCAAGAGTCGGATCAGGTTTCTCCAAAGCAACTTGTTTTGCTTCCATTTCATTTGCTTTCTGTACTGCAACTTGGGCCAGTACAGGGAGTCATGCCTCTACATCTTTCTCTATAGATGCTTCATGAGTATCTGTCATTGTTTGACGTATATATTACTTGATGATCTTGCGGTAGCCTAATATTGGGTTGTTGCTTCTCCTGAAAACACTTGTTAGAGGCTCTTATTTTTAACATAACTTTAAGCAAATTGTGCATATATGTTACAATCAGAAGCTGAATACTGTTAAATAAACTATTCTAAGAGAGAGTGCAGTGTCCTGTTCCAGTGAGCTGAATATATGAGCTAGACAAATAAAATTGTGAAACTATATATGTTCCCCCTTACTTTTGATATTGATATTGAAATCAGAGAGTGCTTTTGATATTGTCTCCCATTTTGTTGTTTTTCCTTAAGATGATCTTGACTCCTTGCTAGTAGAGTATTTCCTTGATACTGCCTGCTGGTCATCAGCTTGCTGTTAGTTTACTGATGTTAGTTGTGGTTGTGTCCTTGCTTTCTTCCTTATGTATAGCAGAAACTTGAAACCAAGTTACTATTTTTTTTCAGGTTCAAGTTGAGAGCACAACTTTTATTGTGGAATCTTCAGTCGTCAAGTAATCAATCCTGAAAACAACCATCTAGGAGTAAAGTAAGAAAATATGTTTAAGAAAAATACATGCTTGTGATAAAACGATGATTTTGGTCACAAGGAAACGGTTCAACCAAATGCAGAAACGGGTGGATCTGGGTAGGTAGCCAGAAAAGTTGGCTGTTAACCCAACTCGCTCTAATACCACTTGTTGGTCCCAAGTGGTCATAGGTTCAAAAGGGGGGTGAATGAACCTCTATCGATTTTGTATTTTTAAAACTTTTATATGAACAGGTTCTTGTTTCTATAGAGAAGACAGTAACCTAACTCGCTTCAGAAACCTGGCAGAATGTTGATTCAGGTTTCTAACTCGACATCATAGTATGCAGCGGAATAAACAAAGATAGAGTTTCTTTATGAAAACCTGTTTCCTTTTAAAAGATGATTTTATCACAATTTTTTGACCAATATGCTTATGACAAATGCAACAAGATAGATATACAACAATGCAATAAAGATAGACAAAAAAAAAATCAACACTTATGGCTTATAGTGGTTCAAAGGTGGTGTAATCCTTCTACGTCCACTCTACTCCTTCACTGAGGAGGAACTTCGTTAAATCAGTTCGATTTACAACTCTCAACTTTACAAACCTCTCCCTAACAAGTTATCACCTATAAGAGTCACACGACTCCTAGGCCAAATCCCACACAGGGTACAAATGCCACACAGGGTATAAATAGCCTACACAAGACTATGAGACTTAACAAGGATCAAATCTTATCAACTAAGTACACCAAGCTTAAAACAACCTAGTACACAACAAATGGTTAAAAGAGAAATAGGGTTTTTCAACTAGTGCTATGAAGTCAGTCTTGAACGTGAAAACTTGATTGCTTGAAATGTAGACTGTTTCTTGAAGGTTGAGTGGCTGAACATGGAGAAGCTTTATAATATATCTATATTTTCTCTCGACTCTTGTTCAGTAATGTCTTCAGTCAGCCACACCTTCTATTTACAGATCTCGAGAATATATCCGTTGGAAGAAAGTATCCGTTGAAGAAAGATACTTCTCTTATATGAAAATGAGCTTTGATCTCTCAAGATCTTCTTTGTGGCCGTATTAAATGCTTCTGAGTTGTCTCTGACATGTGCATTTAATGCGCCTACCATCTTTGACCTTCATGCAACGGGTGGCTACTCTAGTTGACAGATAGCTTTGCTTTTCTTCGAGTTGCATGGTCTTTCTTGTGTTGAGATGAAAATAGGACTTGTCTTTCTGCAATAGAACCGTTGGCTACTTCCTATCATATCTTCAGGTTGCTGTAGCTTCTTCCAATAAGCTGTTTCCTACATGCTGCTTCATGCACGCTTGTTGTTCCTTCCAGCTTGCTGTTCAGTGCTTACCGCTATAGTCTTGATTCCAGTGTCCTGTCTGTTTCTTCATTTCAGCTTACTGCATGCTTCTTCCTGATGCTGTTTCTTACTGTCTTCAGCTTGCTGTTCGTTTTAGCTTTCTGCTTCTTATAGACTGCTAACAGCTTTTTGTTTTCTTTGTCCAATCTTTCAACATGTTGTTTCCTACAGCTTGCTGTCTTCTTTTTGCAGCATCCTATGTACTTCATATGCAGATACTTCCTTCAGCTCGCCGTTTCCTTACAATTTGCTGACCCCTAGAAGATGTATCCTCAATTCTTCTAAGGTTGGTTTTCCTTAATACTTGGAAAACTATTACATGATCTTATCTAAGTTTTAGATCATGTAATCAGCAGAAACTTTCTTTAGCAAACTTTATTGTCTTATTACCATGCTGTTCTGTTTTATCAAGATAACTACTGAAATATCCCAACAGTGAAGTTACCTCATCATCTTCTTTATCTTCATAATCTTTGGCCATGAGGCTCAGTAATGCTTTCTTATCGGAGGTAGAAATGTCACTATCGTTTTTAGATGAGCCATCGTCTTTGGCTTCTTCCTTGGAGCTGGTTACTGCCTTTACAGTTTCAGTTTCACTCAGAAGAGCCCTGAGATTTTGCTTATAATCTCTTCTCCTTTCTTTTCTCTACATCCTCTTATCTTCAGTATACTTATGTACTTGAAGGTAGTGGCAGTTTTTAGTGAAGTGTCCAGATTTCCTGTAATTATAACACAAGTCAGAGGAACCTGTGTTAGACTATGATGTTGGTCTTACCTGCGGACTTCTGTCGGAGGTCTGAGGCTTCTTTCTAAAGTCAATTCCTATTTTTTTCATTTTAAGGAACTTCTTGAATTTCTTTAGAAGGAACACCATCTCTTTCTCAGCATCTTCAACAAGTACTTCTTTCTGCTTTTCTTTTAGCTTACTACTGCTTGCAGTAGCTGTATCATTGGTTCTTGCTATAAGTGCTGTAACTTTGGTACTCGAATTCTCAACCTCTTTTATCATTCGATCAATATCGAATTCGAAAGCCATGAGATCTGAGAATCGATCAAAAGTGCTAATCGCACTGAGGTCCAGTGAGACTCTCATTGTGGTTTCCTTACTCTCCCATTCATGGGATTAGACTCTCAACACTTTCGTGTTTTTCTCCTTTTGGGTGTAGAATTTCCCAAGAGATTCAAGCTCACTAACGATGGTTGTGAATCTCAAGTCGAGTTCTTCTAATGACTCTCCAGGCTTTATTTTGAATTGCTCATACAGTTGTATAGCCTTTGACACTCTATTGTCGTTTACAAGTTCATTGCCCTCGCATATCAACTGAATATTCCTTTATCCAACATGAGAAATAATGCGTTTTTGCCATATTATCTAAATTGACCCTTTTTCTTTCATCTGCTATATACTCATGTCTGGGCTTGACGATGTATTTTGCTGGTGGAGTGGCTCTTTTGTAATCTGGCGTTGCTGCATGTGGGATGGGTCTTGGAACCCCTTCAGCATCGTCGTTGCTGGTTGTTGCATCCTTGATTTCTCCTACTGCTGCTGCAGTTGCTGCCTCAACTCGCCCATGCTCGTGGAGCTTTCTTCCTAGGGTGGGGTTTTGTTTGGTAATAAAAAAAGTGGCTCTTCATTGATTACCTACCAAATCTCGTCATGCATGGCTGACAAGTGAGCCTCCATGTGTATCCGCCAGTCATAATATTCTATGGAAAGCATTGGAAGTTTATGGTGTGAGAAATCCATGCTTACGTAAAAAATGATGAGTTTTGGTCTTAAAAAAGAAAACAGTTTAACCAGCAGAATCAAGTAGATTTAGGTAGGTTACCAGACAAGTTGGCTTTTAAGCCAACTTGTTTTGATACCACTTGTTGGTCCTAAGTTGTCAAATGTTCAGGGGGGTTGAATGAACCTCTATCAAATTTTTGTATTTTAAAACTTTTTTATAAACAAGTTGCTGAATTCTATAGATAATGGAGAAACTCTCTTGATTCAGTAACATGGCATAATGCTCGTTGAGCTTACTATCTTAGTTATCACAGTATGCAATGGAAATACAAGATAAAGTTTCTTTTGAAAAACAGTTTTCTTTTGTCAAGTATGATTTTAATAAAATTCTTTTAGCAGTATGAGCAGGATATATATGTGAGATATGCAGCAAGTAAGTGATAGCGATAAACACACAAAGGTTTATAGTGGTTCGAAGGTGGTGTAATCCTTCTTCGTCCACTCTACTCCTTCACACAGACGGAACTCCACTAGGTCAGTTTGTTTTACAAGTCTCAACTTTACAAACCTCTTCCTAACCAGTTGAACTAACTAGAATCAGTAAGATTCATAGGCTACTCCCACACAGGGTACTAATACTCACACAGAGTAAACAACCTTTCACAAAGACTAACACTTAGTGATGATCTAAATCCTTTCCACTAAGGATACCAAAAGTAAAACAACCTAGCACACAACAAATGGTTAAAAAGTATATGGTCTTCAACTTGTGCTTTTGATGTCAATCTTAGAACTTGTAAGCTCGAAATCTTAGGCTCGACTGCTTCTATAAGGTTGAGTGACAGAATAGAGAAAACTTGTGTTTACTTGAAAAATATATTAGCTTGAAAATGCTTCAGTTATTCAGTAATCTTCTTTAGTCGACTTCACCTTCTATTTATACTTATATAGAATGTATCTGTTGAAGAGAGATACACTCCTTATAGAAATTTGAAACTTGATCTTCATGATCTTCACATTTAATGTGCTTAGAGAAACTGGAAAATGGGGCATCATGTCCAACTCTGATCCATATTAACGGTGCCACTCCTCGGCAACAGTGCTTTTGCAGGTCTGCGGTCCAGATGACATCACCTCATTGGTCAGGTGCTAACTTCCATCTACCAGTTATTTTGATAATGTAGAAACCTCATACTGCATTCATTATATCCTCGTACTGTAAATAAATAATCTAAGACAAACTTACAGCTTTCTGCAAAGGTTGCAGTAGTTGCTTACGTTCTGTACCAGCTTCCTGATCTGCGTTTACTTCTTGATTCTGGAATAGCATCCTATTTTCTGAATCTTGCAGACAACCTCCAGTTCTCCATACTACTTAGTCCTTCTGCTTACTGATTCTGCTTGCAGCAAATCAGCATCCGATACTTCTAAACTTGTACAATCCCGCTAACATCAGTAACCTCCATCTTTCTAATTTTTACAACTTTATAAAATACAACTCAGAAAGTTAACTTTACAAAAACTAATTTCCACTTAAAAAATGTGGAAAAATGGGGTACTTTAACTTCTTATACAAAGTTATTTGTCGCATTAAAATCCTAACATAATTATCCTTACACAATCTCCAACAAACTATCAAGTATTCTAGCAAAGACTTAGAGATCTTAAGGCTGCTTCGCATCAGTTGAAGAAACCACTTATATACATGTAATAATTTTGATATATACTAGGTTGTTTTAGGTGTCCTCACATGTGTTCTTTGCTGAGTATGTATTGCTGAGTTTTCTACAATCACCTTGTATGAGTTTGAGTGATCTTGTGTGGGTCTAGTCTATAAGCTTGCAACAACTTGTATGGAAATTGAATTTTTGTAGGTTTTATCTTATTGAGTCTAGTGTTTGTTCGGAGAAAGAGTTCTGTAAATTAAACAACACTAAACAAAGTTCCTTCTAAGGAAATACATATAATGGATTATAAGGATTACACCACCCCTGAACTACTATAAGACTGCATATGTTTATTTATAATTTGATGTATCTTGTATGTCTATCTATTGCATTCTATATCCCATCATACAACATAAATGACTTATAAAAACTCAAAAGGATTTCAAAGGACCTTGTTAGGAAATTATTGTTTAGATTTTGATGAGATAAAACACCAATGTAATAAGAAAGTAAAGTACCAAATTTTTCACAATGTTTAAGCGAAACTAGATTAGGTTTTGAGTCTAGACTGTTAGGATGATGAATGAAGGAGCTCATGATATTTTAACTAAAAAATTAAAGTTTAGAAATGTTGCAAGCAGTAAGAAATCAACTGTTGTAGAGCAGTAAGTAAGTTGCTGGAAACAGCAAACTCTGAAGATGTAGTAAGTTTAGTTACTGCGGGTAGAAAGTTATAGCTGAAGACCAGAAAACTGTAGTTCTACCAGAACAAAAATATTGAATGCATAAAGTAAATGTTGCATTCTGACAAGTAAAGAAGATAGGAAAAACAAAGTAATATAATACACACTCACATGCAATACGAGGAAGATCAGCAAAAGTCCGAGATTCAATCATTTAAAACAGGTCAAAACTAGCAAACAGAGACAAGCGGATTAAAGCAACACCAATGGCCAGTAACCAGCATACACGTGGCGTAACACATTGTTGAAACTTGCAACCTAGTATAGCCACATTTAATATCCTAGAGTACAAGACAAGAAACATTTAATTCAATCCTCAGAGATCATTAATATGAGCTCTACACTTGAAGAGGATTCTTAAATTCAAATGTGTTGTACCTCTCTTCAATAGGCATGACATTGAATTTATAAATAGAAGAAAAGTTGACTGAAGAAACTACAGATAAATTGAACATTCAAGCTCAAGCAAGAAATCGCTCTAGTTCTATGCACTATCAAATCAAAAATTTCAGTCACCCAACCTCGAATGAAGCAGTCAAGCCTAAGATCAATCAAGTTTAAGATTCATAAGGTTGCTTCAAGCACCAGTTGAAGAAACCTCATACACTTTTAACCTCTATGTTATGTGCTTAAGTTATTTAAGGTGTCCTTAGTTGATAGGAAGTTTGTTTTCTTGCTGAGTGTTTAGCCTTAGGAGAAAAGACATTAACTCTGTATAAGTTTGTAAGATACTATGTAGGTTTGCCCTTTGAGATTCGAGCAACCTGTGTGAAAGCTGAATCTTAGTAGGTATTAAATTGTTAGATTGATAGTTGTAAGGTTTGAGTCCTGTAAATCAACTTACTTAACGAAGTTTCTCCTCTGAGAAAGTAGTAAAGTGGATGTAGAAGGATTACACCACATTCAAACCACTGTAAGCCTTTATGTGTTTATTTCTATTTTATCATATATGTTGCTCTATCTTGTTGCATTCATCTTGCTTATCATACTGCATTAAAGTTTTGCTAAAACTCATATTTTTTTAAAGATTTTCAAAAGAAACTATATCAAAAGTTTAAGTTTCCGCTGTGCAAAGAACTCTAGTTTCTGCAAGCAGTGCTACATCCTAGCGATGTAAGTAGAAGTAGTAACCTACACTGTAAGCTATTTAGATTACAATGCAGTAAGTTCGATAGAATTTGTAAAATCGATAGAGGTTCATTCACCCCCTGAATCTCTGTGTCATTTGGGACCAATAAGTGGTATTAGAACGAGATGGGTTACAAGCCAATTTGTCTGGTCACATACCCAAATCCACCCATTTTTGTTGTGAAAACCATTTTCGTATTTTTTTTAAATCTCATATCTTTAGCATATCATGGATCCCTCACATCACAAACTTCCAATGTTTTCCATAAAAGAATATGATGACTGGAAAATTAGGATGTAAGCTCATCTTTCAACAATGAATGATGAAATGTGACAAGTCATAACTGAAGGTCCTCACATCATCACAAAGCCAAACCCAGCTCTAGGTAGAAAAACTAGAGAAAGAGAGAGAGATGAACATGAAGCTGCCCCAACAGTTGAAACTGAAGTAGCAGCAGAAGTTGCGGCAGTAGCTGAAGGAATAGTTGATGCTGGAGAGGTTGAAGAAGTAGGTTCTAGACTTCTAGGAATTTCCGCACCACCTGCAAGACCAAGAGTAGAAGTTCCAGATTACAGTAGAGCTCCACCTCTTAAATACTTGGTCAAGGCTAGACATAAGTACAATGTTGAGGATAAAAAAGAGCTAATTTGGAGAATATAACCAAGAATTCTCTCTTTATCACATTGGATAAAGAAACTTTCAGCAAGATGAAGACATGCAAAACTTCTAAGGAAAATTGGGACAAGCTACAATAGATATTTGAAGGAACTGGCTCACGAAGGATAACAAGATATCCACTGCCACGCAATTGTTTGAACTGTTCAAGATGAAACCTGATGAGTCGTTGGAACAGTTGGATCTAAGGTTTAAATCTATTGTAAATAAGTTAAAAGCACTGGGCAAGCACTATACTCAAAAGAAAAAGAATATGAAAGTGCTTAAAGCCTTATCTACTGAATGTGACACCAAGACCGCAACTATGAGAATATCCATGGATATAAGGATAATAAGTACCTTTGATCTATTCTCAAACCTCAAAGCATTCAAATTTAACATCAATAGAAGAAAGATGGAGGTTAAGGAATCAATCACCAAGATTACTACACTCACTGTAAGATCCAAGAATACAACAACAACTAGCAGTAGCGAACAAACAAAACCGCATGCAAAAGATGCTAATGAGGATATGACTCTACTTCTGAAGAAATTCAAGAAGTTCTTGAAGAAAAACAAAAGAGAAAAAGACTTCAAGAAGATGCCCATAACCCCACAAGTAACCCCCAACTCACAGCCAAATATAGTTTCCACTAACTTGTGTTACAATTACAGGAAACCTGGTCATTAGCTAGAAACTGACCCTATCATCAAGTTCACAAATACCCTGAGGAGGAAATGAAACAATAAAAGAAAAGATGAGAGATGGGAAACAGAAGAAATTGAGAGCTTATCTGAAAGTGATAATGACAGTTCTACCTCTGATGAAGAAGCATTGATATGCTTGATGACTAAGGACTATGAAGTTGAAGACAATGAAAAGATAAACTCACAAACCTCTATTTATTTGATAGAGATAAATTGAACATGATCCAAGCTTTTAGGCAGATCATTAGTGACTTTGAGCTGATAAACTCAACCTATGAGGAGCTTAAGAAAGAAAACCTGATATTCAAGAGTGAGTGTTCTACTCTAAAAGAAACAATATCAAAACATGAATATGATAGGGCATAATGCAACAATCTCATAACAAATATATCCAAGCTCTAGATGTTGGCCATTAAAATAGAAAGTGATTAGGAAAGTCTGCAAAATACAATTGATGTATAGAACAAGTCAGCTAAAAGAGTACAAGAATATATCATGACCACCCAGAATGTTTACACATGAAATTGTCTAGGTTATAGTACACAAACTTGTCACTATATAACAAGTACATCCTAAACCACAAAGCTTGTTCAAGCTATAGTGGCTTACATACATGAGTTGAACCAAGCAAAAGAAACACTAAACAAACTAAACACAACTGATAAGGGAAATAAACCCCTACTTGTAACCACAAGAAGTAAGACTATAAAAAGCCACAACTTACTGTAGAACCAATCTGTTGTAAGTAAAGATATATAGGATATGTAACACCCTATACCCCTATGACGTATATTTAACAATAAAATATTCATCATGTAGGCAGATCATACTGACGTTTCATTTATCCATTTAAGTATAAAAACATTATTTAAGTACTAATATCGTATAAAATTAAAACACACAATCAATATCTCAACATAAGTCATTGCCATATTAAATACAAATCGTGATACACACGTTCCAAAATGCAAAATGAGGAGGATGAGAAGGTTGCACAAGGCATCAGCCGGCCGACCTGTATAGCGTGGCGTTTATATATACAACCCACGTCAAAAAGAGTTATTGAACCTAAACAAAAAAAATATATGATTTTTATGAGTCGTAACTTAGTGAATATAAACTGTTAATCTAATTAAACAATAAGCAAATAACAATCATTACATTAATCAAAAATGTAATCAAACATATGCAAATGCCACTATGTCCGGTTTATTATTCTGTGAACTGTTCAAGCTTGGATGTGTCCCGGATTTCCAATATGCCACTGTGTATATAGACCCGTAGGTCTCCAATATGAATTTGACCCAAAGGTCTTGTTGGAACCGACAGATCGCCGGCCCTATGCAATTGGAATCGGGTTCCAAAAGATATGCGCAGCGGAAGAAATCATACCTTTCTCAAAGACAAACTGATCGAAGTTTAGACCTCTCGATCTTCTGCCGTATTCCTATCCCTTTCCCTAGGACTTCGTGTGGGTGACGATCTTCCAAAGTCTCAACTATCTCGCCTCCTATCACTCTCTCTTGTGATTCTATGTATTTGATGTACACGTGAGTTTCTAGTGATTCTAGGAGGCGTGAGCTAGGGGTTATTTATAGGCTACAACAGGGACCTAGAGGAGGAATTAAGGTTGGGCCTCCTGATGGGCTTAGGGTGTCCTGTGTTCAGCCCGAACACCCAGCTTAAGCCCATCAATTATAACTCGGTCCACTAAAGAATTATAATTGAACTACCGCCCTAATCCCATATTACAATATGGGCTCCTTTATTATGTGCACTTTTATTTCCCCACGTTTAAGATATCGAATGTCCGTAAATTAAATAAGTTACTGACAACTTAATTAATTTACATCTAATTCCAAGAGTAGTACCACTCATGTTTATTATCATGTCGGATTAAATCCACCTGCAGGGTTTACATGATAATCCTTATGAGCTCCTCAAAGGGACATCATTATCCTAAATAATTAGGACACATATTCCTTCTATAATCAATAGCACACCATATAAACAGTGTTATTTCCCAATTCATCGAGCCTATTGATTTATAAATAAATCTCACTCATTGGCAAATTAAAGAAACAAACACTGAGTACACGTCCCCGTTATTATATAGGGATTAAGAAGACGCACATCCATAATAACAGAGGTCTTGTTCTTTTATATAGTTAGTACAAATCGAACAACCTCAAATGGTCCTGCTCAATACACACAAAATGTACTAGTGTAACTTTATAGCCAAGACAGACTAATATCGAATTACACTACAACTGTTCCAATGGTTTGTCCAAATCCATCTTGGTTGTGAGCCACTATTTATAATTTATAAGGAACTGATAGCATGATCTTCTGTGTGGCACCACACACCATGTTATCTACAATATAGATTAATCCGGACAATAACATTAACATATATGACAAATATAAAATGCAAACATTTGATCATAATGAATCTCATATCATAAACATGTCCATACAAAAGCTATGCTTATAGTATACATCCTAACAGGTCTCCATTGTGTATATAGACACACAATCCTGTTTTCCACTCAAGAACAAAGCACATTGACTTTAGATATCATGTTGAGAAGAAAGATATTATCTTGGAAAAGGTTCATATAGTTTTGCAGCCGGCAGATATATTCACAAAACCTTTATGTGAATCAAGGTTTTCAATGCTGAGAAGTGAACTTGGAATTATTAAGTTGTGAAGTAAAGATTGCGCCTTAACAAGTTTGAAGAAAATGGCTGAAGTAAGGGGGAATGCTACATCCATGCCAAGATACAGCAAAATAACAAATAGAAAGAAAGCATACAACATAAAGTATATGTTCTGCAGTAAGTAAGGTTACCAACTTCAAGTTACAACAATTTGATACAACATTTAATAGAGATATTTATAGTTCTGCAACCTCGTATCAACTACAGTAACATTAAGTCACTAATCATTTGAGCGATAAATTTTTTTACTCGCATTTTATGTAGAATCTGCTTTTATAGAATTTCAATGGTCGCATATTTCTCTTAAACCTCTGAAATTCTATTTATTACAAAAGGACCCTCCATATTTTTATCACAATCATTAGATTTCACACCCTTTAAATGATCATTTAATCTCAGCCATTGATTGTGGGTTTGCCTATTTTTGGAAAAAAAACTATTCATCATCTCTCTCATTCGATCATTCCCTCTATCCTGATCAAGAAAAAAGTACATCTCTCTCTCTCAAAACCCTAAGTCTCTTTCACATTTTGATAACACATCTAAAATAAAGGAAAGAGAATTGATAGTTTTGGAAGGACGTCTCATCAACACCACGTCCATTCTCTCCAATGCAAGCATATACGACCAGGAGTCCATGAAGGAAATCGAGGATTATATGGAAGATACAGAGATCTCCGGTCTGCTGACCACCAGCTACAAAGGATTGTCTGTAGCATTAGTACAAAGATTCTATGCCTTTGCCCGATTATCCGAAGACATTAAGAGCATCGTGTTAAAAATGGATGTCGATGAAGAAGAACAATATTCCCAAATCATCTCTGAAACTTTTAGCATTTCCAGATGCAGTCTTGCTCCTTCCTAATTAGAGAAGTATGATAATGAGTTTGCTGAAAAAATGTGGAGTAAGTTTAAACTGGAGGAAGTCTCTCATGTTGTAGAAAAGAATGTGTGAAGATGCTCTTCAAGCTAAAGTTCAAATTTCTAAATATAAATGTAGCATGATAAGGCAACAGAAATGCTAAAACAGAAAATAAACACACAAAGGCTTATAGTAGTTCGAAGGTGGTGTAATCATTTTATGTCCACTCTACTCATTCTCTGAATAGGAACTTTGTTAAACAAGTTGTTTTACACGAAAAAACCTTAAAACTATTAACCTAACAAGCTTACACCTACTAAGACTTGTTGGAACTGACGGATCGTCGGCTCTATGCAATTAATTAATCGGGTTCCATGCTAGATATAACAAACGCAGCGGAATAAAAGAGTTATACCTTTTGATCAATCTAGAAGAAAATGGGCCAAAGATTGATATTTCGTAACCCTAGACCTCTTTGATCTTCTGATGTATTCCTACAGCCTTTCTCGAACGTTGCGTGGCCAACGATCCTTCGAGAAATCTCAGTTCTGCTCTCTCTCTCACTATCACGTGTTTTCTGTGATCTGTGTATTTGAGGCGCTGATGGAAAAGGGCTATATATAGGCTACACTAGGGACCTAGAGGAGGAATTAGGTTGGGCCTCCTGATGGGCTTAAGTATCCTATGTTCAACCCGAACACATAACTTAAACCCATCAATAATAATTCAGTCCACTAAAGAATTATTATTGAACTACCGTCCCAATCCCATATTTAATATGGGCTCCTTCTTATTATGTGCACGTTTATCTCCCTGTGTTTAAGATATCGAATGTCCGTTAATTAAATAAGTTACTGACAACTTAATTAATTAACATCTAATTTCAAGAGTAGTACCACTCAACTTTATTATCATGTCGGATTAAATCCACCTGCAGGGTTTACATGATAATCCTTATGAGCTCCTCAAGGGGACATTATCATCCTAAATAATTAGGACATAGATTCCTTCTATAATCAACAGTACACCATATAGACAATATTGTTTCCCAATTCACCGAGTTTATTGATTTAATAAATAAATCTCACTCATTGGCAAATTAAAGAAACAAATATTGTGTATGCGTGCCTGTTATTATATAGGGATTAAGAGAACGCACATCCATAATAACAAAGGTCTTGTTCTATTATATAGTCAGTATAAAACGAACAACCTCAAATGGTCCTGCTCAATACACACAAAGTGTACTAGTGTAGTTTTATAGTCAAGACAGACTAATACCAAACTACACTACAACCATTCCGATGATTTGTCCAAATCCATCTTGGTTGTGAGCTACTATTTATAATTTATAAGAAACTGATAACATGATCTTTTGTGTGGCACCACACACCAAGTTATCTATAATATAAATTAATTGGAAATTGCATAAACATATATAACAAATATAAAATGCAAACATATGACCAAAGTGATTCTCATTCCATAAAAGATGTTCATATAAAAGCTAGACTTATAGTATACATTCTAACAAGACTTAGTTTCCACACAAGTCGCACAAGTCCTTAAGGCTGACCCACATAGGATCACTCAAACTCACACAGAGTTAATGTCTTTTCTCATAAGGTTAAACACTCAGTTAGGAATCAATCTTCTAATCAATTAAAGACACCTAAAATAACCTAAGCATACATCACAGAGGTTAAAAGTGTATAGGTTTTCTCAACTGGTGCTAGAAGTAGTCTTGAGAATCTCAAGCTTGAACGTTCTTAAGCTTAACTACTTCATTCGAGGTTGAGTGACTGAAAGCTTTGGGTTTGAGAGATCTTAGAGCTAGAGGGCTTTCTTTTTTTAGCTTTGAATGTTCAATTTTTCAGTAATTGTTTCGGTCAAAACGTCCTCTATTTATAGATGAAGTGTTATAACTGTCGAAGAGAGGCATAAAAAATTTGAATTTTGAATCTTCTTCAAATATAGTGCTCGTATTACTGATCTCTGAGGATTGCATTAAATATTCATTGTCTTGCACTTTAGGATATTAAATGTGGCTATACTAGGTTGCAGGTTTCAACAATTTGTCAAGCCACGTATACGCTGCTTACAGGCACTCGGTACTATTTTTAATCACATTGTCTCTATTGGCTAGTTTTTGATTTGTTTGAAGCGATTGAATCTCGGACTTTTGCTGATCTTTCTCGTATTGCATCAGAGTGTGTATTGTATTACTTCGTTCTTCTTGTCTTCTTGACTTGTCAGAATGCAACATTTACTTTCTATAACCAATCTTTCTGTTCAAGCAGTAATCTAGCTTACCGGTCTTCAACTGTAACTTACTACTTGCAGTAGTTGAACTTACTACATCTTTTAGAGTTTACTATTTTTCAGTAACTTACTATACTACTTTGTAGTAATTGACTTCTTATTGCTTGCAACATTTCTTCACTTTGATTATTTAGATGTTGTATCTTGAGCTCCTCCATTCTTTATCCTAACAATCTAGACTCAAAACCTAATATAGTTTCACTTAAACATTGTAAAAAATGGGGTACTTTACTTTCCTATTACATTGGTGTTTTGTCTCATCAAAATGTAAACAATGATTTCTTATCAATTTCCTTTTTTTGATGATGACAAAACCTTTACATTATGATCATAACATCTTCGGAATATCTTTTATACTTATTACAGAGTTGTTTACATATTACAGGATGTATACGATGATCTTATCTATTGTATTAGAGCATACTAGCACATAAACTACTACATTCAACTGTATTAGAGCATGCTATCAAAATAGAAAACATCCTAGCAATCTATCCTATGTTCTATCGACACATAACTCAAGAAGATATTTCTAACATGTTTTCATATAGTTGTAAATAAAAGCATACAAAGTTCATAAGTTATGAACTTGTTCCATCAGAGGGTATGTTGATTATAAAGAGAATAGGGGATTTACAAGTTACAATGGTGTAGAATTTAAAAGATAAAAAATACAGCTTATAGAAATGCATACAGACAAAATACAGTAAGCTGATGATTTTGGTCTTCATGTTTTTAAAAGATTCTTCAAGGTTTCAAAATTAATTGTGGAAAAGTTGTTATTTTAATGAACTTTCTTCAAGTCTCTTTCTTTCTACCTTCGCTCCCTCCACCAATTTGCAATGGATTCTTTGTAGGATTCGTCAAGCTGTTGTTTGATTTTAGGTACTTGAAGCAACCTTAGCTAGTAGTCTTCATAGAAAGATATCTCTTTACCTTCTTTCACTTTTCTGATCAGATCCTTCTATGTTTCTAGCTTTCCTGCTCTTGCCAATTTTTCATATTTCTCCAATGTTACTAAATATGTACCATAGCTAGCAAAATAGTTCTTATGGAATAAGTATCTGAAATACCTTAAGCATTCAACTCTCTTGAACAGAGTGATTTCTTCAAATGTTTGATTCTTGTCCTTGGGGAGAGATACTCTGTTAAATAGCTTTAGATTTCATGCAATGCCTTCCTTCATGGGTCTTTGATCCAGTATAACTAAAACTTGTATGGATGTATGATCTGGATCCAAGCAAGAAATGTCTCATGGTGGATATTGATAGAGAGTATCATCTACTTTCTTCATGAGTTTTGTCCTTACTGGTTCAACAACTCCAAGATGAGAAATCCAAGCATCTTCCTTTCTTTTTCTTTCTTCATGTGCAGCTTTTAGTTGTCTCAATTTATCCTCATCTAATCTTCTATCAACTTCATTGTTTAATGGTTTGCTTCTATGTGAAGATTGTTGTTGTCTGTTGGATCTTCTTTGTTGCTGCTTCTGTCTAATTTTTGTATCCTTTTTCGTAAAAACACATTATATCATTAAAGGGGCATTTAAAGACGTGTTTAGAGGATATAAAAGGGGATTAAAAAAACCTAAGGAGTGGGAAGCACACAATTGGAGGAGACGATTAATCTCTTCAACTCTTTGTTGGTAATCATTAATTTTCAAGGAAAGAAATTCAAAATTTTGTTATCTTTTTTCATGGATCTTGTAATGAATATTTTTATTATATTTTTCATGATTATGAGTAGCTAAATCTTTCGCATGGGGTTTTAGTTTGAATTTGCTCATATGATGTTTTGATGGTATTAGTAATTGATAGAGTTTCAGACTATTTCCTATTTACTGGACTTGATTGATATTTGTCTTTGATTATGTATAATTGACTAGCCATCATTGTTTACAATTTTAGACAATACAAAGAATTAGGAACATAGATGATCAGACCTGATTCCTGATTTGGCTTGGTGAATAGGTGTCTAGGTTAAACGTCATTGGTTTGGGTTTGTTTAGATGATTCATAAGTCCTTGTTCATGATACTATCTTTTAACGAGCAAATTGATCATATAAGTAAGTTAATAGATTGTAAGCTTAGGATCTACTGCCATCAAACGAAATTCTATAGTCTTAGTGTGACACCCCGTTCCCCGTTTAATTAGAAATAGGTTGTCACCCTTTACTTATTTAGGAACTAAAGAAATCATAATACTTTATAATATATACATATATATATCCAACTATAAATCAAGTTTAGTAGTGCTTAACCCACATTTCTAGATAAAATGTTGGAACCCAAAATCCTATATGAATTAACACAACAAAACATACATATATATATGACATGATATAAGTCTAGGCCCATTGTTTACCATACTATACATATTTAAAAGCATATCGTTCTCAAAAGAAATTAAACATTATTCTAGTACAACAACTTTAAAGGGACAGTGAGAAGTCAGCCCAGCCTACTACACATCTACATCATCGTCTACCGAGCCTGAAAATATAAAAAACAACATCATGAGACACCTCTGGAGAGGGATCCGAGTGGGATAACTTTACTGTCAACATTGAAACAATTAAACTATTTAAGCAAGTACTACATGTCCTTCGGGTACGCTCACCCTGGACAATACTATAACATAAAGGAATATAGGAGTCGCTCGCCCACTAGAATATAGAATACATCATCATACTTATTATATAATTGTCAACCACTTAAACTAGCAATTTTAAGGATAAAATGACACATAAAGTCGCAATAATTTTAATAACTCATAGGTAATTCCTTAAATCACAAAAATATTTACATGATCACATATTAGTGTCAATTATCATATTCTAAAAATTCACAATTTTTCACAATGTATATAAATAATTAAAAAATAGAATCCTCAACACGACTTTCACTTTAATTTAAGATCAAAATCAGTCTATATTGTAAACCCTACCAAATCTTATAGAATTAATGAAATATTTTTATATTTTTACAAAAGTCAAAAAACATATTCATGTGTGACATATAAAAATATCAATAGAAAATAAGATTCACATAATTAGTTATGAATTTTCTAAGTCGGTAGAAAACAGGACATAGTGTATACTGAAAACAGACTTTCTTGTAAAAATCATCATAAATCGTACAAGATTCTAAATATTATATAGTAAATTTCTACATCTCTATAAGGACCTGTAATAAAACATAGTAGAAGACCAATTTTGAAATCGAAATACAAAAGTCTAAAGAATGGTTTTAATCAGACCTAAAAACAGGGTAAATCTGTCACAAGACAACTATGTTTGAATTCAAGTCCAAATATCATGAAATTTAATAGAAATGTTCTTTACTTTGTATATTACAATATGTTAAAAGGATTTAGCCTAAATAAATTTCTAAACATTTCAGAAAGTTACAGACCAGAGGAGCAGATCATGAAACTTTAACCTAGCATAGCAACAAACTCTTTCTTTTCATCCAATTAAAACTTATATGAAAATTCTCAACCAATTGCCAAAGAACATCTTTGGACTTTATAACCTAAGATATCAGTCATAAAGTATGAGAAATTAATGGAAGTATTATGAGAGTTTAGCCAAAAATACCTTTAGGGTTTGTGAGAAAGAACTTTGATGTATTTTGATCTTTTCTTCTTTACTGATTTTTGTTTCTTTTCTTTTCTTATAACATGATACATCAATATCTAGAATGAATGGAGTAGAAGGTGTAGGAAATGAAGTAGGAGGTGTAGAAAATGAAGGAGGAGGTGTCATTGCATACCTTAGTCATTAATAGCTAGTATCAAGGTGATATTTATACATATATACTTAACTTGTTTTTCCATCTTTTTTTTTCTTTCTTTATTATTATTATTATTATTTTGATCTCTTTCTTTAATCATATTAATGTGTAGAAATATATGTGTTTATGATCACAAAAGAGGCTAAAATTAATACTACATGCATAATTCATTTCACTAAATAATATTCATCATAAAAGAAGATACAATCTCCATTTCATGCATGTATGTTCAAAATTGCATACTATGTCTTAAGATTTTATTTTCAAAGATATATATTGATACACATTATGATGTATGCATGTGTGTTCAAGTAAAACGATTTATCACATAAATAGATCATACGTAAAATTGCATTAAATAAAGCATTCGTAGGCACAAAAGAGTAAGTGTCTTAACCTAATATAATCTTAATTCATTTAAACTTATCTATTATCTTATCTTTTATTTTCATCCATGCTTGTCAAGCGTTGGGATCGAGCTCGGTTTCCTCCATGAGCAATCCCGCAAAAATACTTAAAATCTCGAAAGAAATATATGTCATACAATCTTTAAAATAATCAAGCACAATGTAATTCATAAATCATAAATTTAAGTAATATAAGAACTCACACTTAAATCATTTATACTTGAACGATAAAAGAAATTTTATAAAATATGCAATGCAGGTTTTCTTGACAACGGGGTGTTACACTTAGTGGATGGATCAATAATCTGGAACTTGATTTTGTATGTTTAGGATACCGTAAATTCATCGTATGAGTAAACGAAACTAAAATTCTCATACATCTTTATATTACTGTTTTCCCTGATTAGTTTAATCTCATCTATTTGAATAATTTAGTTTTAGTTCATCAAATCAATCAAAAATAATTTTAACTGCTTTCACATATCTTCAAGCAATATAGTTCAGTAATTGAATAATTTATTCACACCACGAGTCCTTCAAAGATCGACCTCGGAGTAAACTTATCAGTTCTACAATTGATTCGTACACTTGCGATAACTAAATTTGAGTCATCAAGTTTTTGACACCGTTGGCGGGGACTCGATGTCTAAATTGTTTAATTATTTTTACTAAATTACTTGTTTAGAATTATTTTTCTAGATCATCACCCTTAAACGACTCTTGCAGGTAAATGCATGGTTGGCGATCTCTACACCCAAAGTTAACATCTTTCTACAATAACGTTCACCGTATAGGAGTAATTTCAAGGAAAAATGCAAGAGAACAATTGACAAAAATGGCAGATGATCAGAGAAATGAGATTAATGGTGAAAATCTCCAAGGGAACAATCAGGCGCAGAGACCACAAGTGATGTGTGATTTTACAAGACCGATGATAGGACCTAATACTACGTGCATTATTTTAGAGCCTGAAGCAAGAAACTATGATCTTAAACCGACTCATTATCAGATGTTGTCTTTTTTCCATGGTCTACCGAAGGAGAACCCCTTGACATTTATTCGGGTGTTCTACGCCGCAGTTTCCACACTTCCACTTGCAAACATGACTAAAGATCAACTTAGAAGGAGAGTTTTTCCTTACACAATGAAGGATAGAGCTAACAGTTAGTTGATGACTCTCTCTGAAGGATCCTTAGTTACATGGGATGATGTGTCTGAGAGGTTAATGACTAAGTACTACTCACACGTGAAAACAACAGTCTTGAGAAAGCAAATAGCTAGTTTTCCACAGTTTTATGGAGAGCCATTCCATGAGGCATGACAAAGGTTCAAATTGCTGCAAATACAGTGCCCACACCATGGATACTAGTTGTACTTATTGAATCAATTCTTATATGACACGTTGACATCTCCTTGCCAATTCATGGTTAATAGTACTGCTGGAGAAGTGTTGGTCCAGTGAGTCCCAAGTGATCAGAGGTTCAGAGGGGGTTGAATGAACCTTTATCGATTTTGCAAACTCTTTTGAAAACTTTTTCTGTCTAACAGGTACCTGATCAAAAGGCAGTAACCTATCTCGAATCAGCAACCTGGCTCAAGGCTTAATCAGGTTACGGACCCGGTATCAGAATGTAACGCAACGGAATAAACTTGATAGAATTCTTTTGGAAACCAGTTTTCTTTTACAAGTATGCTCTTTGCCAATATGTTAATGCACAATGCTTATGATATATACTGCAAGATATATGACGATGTAAGGTGCAGAGCAGTAAGTAAATCAAATCATATAAATCATATAAACACAACTTTGTTAGGTCAGTTCGAATTACAAGCCTCGTTTTACAAACATCTTCCTAACAAACTACGCCTACTAGAATCCCAGACTTTAGTCGAAGGCCACAACCCACAAAGGGTACAATCCCACAAAAGGAAGACTTAGCAAGGATACTATTCTCTCAACTAAGTTACACCATAAAACAACCTAGCGCACACAACACAATGGTTAAAAGAAAATAAAAAGTTCTTCAACTGGTGTGGAGAAGTCTTCATCTCTGTAGTCCTAAAACTATTGTATGCTGCTCCTAGAAGGTTGAGTGGCCGAACATGGATAAGCTTGAGAAGCTTTGGAATATGTCTGATTTTCCTCTCGACTCTATTCAGCAATTTTCTTTAATCAGCCACACCTTCTATTTATAGATCTTGAGAATATATCTGTTGGAGGAAAGTATCTGTTGAAGGAAGACACTTCCCCATTTTGAATGTGAACTCCAATTTCTCAAGATCTTCTTCTGTAGCTGCATTAAATGTTTCTGAGTTGATCTTGACGTGTCCATTTAATGCACCTACAATTTTCTCCTGGACCTCTCTGTCATTCATGTAGACCTGTCAAGTCGGTATGGGTCCAAGGCTGAAGTTCATGCAACGACTGCTTGAAGTCAGCTAGTTTTTCTCTTCTTCTTACTGCATGATCTTCCTGATGCTGCTTCTTAATGTCCTCAGCTTGTTGGCTTTTTTAATCTGCTAACAACTTTCTGTTTCCTCAGCTTGCTGCTTCTTTCCAACTTGCTGGCTTTTTTAATTTGCTGACAGCTTTCTGTTTCCTTTGTTGACAGCTTTCTGTTCAAAGCTTTCTTCTTCTTTTTCTGAACGTTGTTCCTTACAGCTTGATGTCTACTCCTTGTAGCACCGTATCTACTTCCGCGTAGATACTTCCTCTCAACTTGTTGTTTCTTACAACTTGCTGACCCTTAGAGAATGTCTTCTTAATTCTTCTAAGGTTGGTTTTCCTTATCATTTGGAAAACCATTACATGATCTTATTCATAGAGAAATAAGCTTATGATCATGTAATCAGTGGAAACTTTCTTTTAGCAAACTTCATTATCTTATTACACATATTGTTCTGTCTTATCAAGATAACTACTGAAATATCCCAACAATTTCCCCCTTTATCTTGATGATGACAGAACATAATAAGATTAAGAGTCATTAAATATCAGCGGCTTTGTGGCGGTGACTCAGTGCAGTGTGTCGAGTATAGTGACATCAAAAGGTTTTCAAAAGATCTTTTTATCGTGGAACAATATCAGTAACACCCTGTCAAACTTATACAGTTTATATCGTATAAATGAGAAATGCAAATAGATAAACACTTCATCAAACCTTAACAGTTTATATCTTGCAAACCAAAGGACACATAACAAGTAGACGCTCTTATTACGTAAGTCTTATGTTCAGGGAGAGTCACCTATAGAGGGAGACTAGTGTCTATCTTACACTTTTCTGAAAACCCGATCACATTTTGCAAACACACCTTCAAAATCACATTTTCCCACTTTAAAACTTGCTCTAAAAACCTTTTCCTCATTTCCAAATCACACTTTCCAAATCACGTTTTTCTCATTTTAAAACCAGTTCGAGCAAATTCTCATCATTAGAACCGCTCTGATACCACCTGTCACGCCCCAAAATCTTTCGTTAAAAATATCAGAGTTTTACTCGGGCGTGAAGATAGAAAAGCAAGAGACGCATAACACATACAGAAAGAGTTAAGCAAGGGACAACAGAAGAAAGAGATAAGGGACGATAATAAACCATCTCACAACAACCTTCGGCCTCGGCCGATAACATTCGGTCTCTCACCGATAATATACATCACATACAGCGGAAGCTAAACATCAGGATCTCCCATCCTCACAAGAACCCAAAGATATTTACAGATCATAAACTGTTTGAAAATGTGTTCGGAAATGTTTTAACTAGACCATATATCAGAAAAACCAACAGCTAGCACTATCTCCCTCCGTCTAGGGTTCACCAGCTTCCTCATCTCCTGTAGTGTGAGTACAGATTAAGGGGTGAGTGCGTTGAATACACTCAGTGGGGATAACATCCACCTCATAAGACTCCTGACAGAATTTAAATACCGAAAAGCTAACTTGCAGTCACGTTGTCACAGCACAGATATATGCAAAGCAGATATTAGAAATGGCAAGGGACGTATAGGTGCGGGATTCCCCCGTCTTACCCTATATAACGGTATCTCACCGTTAGTGCATTTAAAAAGGCTCACGACACCTCCACTGAGTAGTAGAAAATAGCAGGGGACGAATAGAATGCATGATCGGAGGACCTCGGCCCTTTCACAGATATAATATGGCACAGCAAGTATAAACACAGCACTTAGATTCCCAATCATGTTTCACAAATAGGGAAAGCTGTAAACAGATCCAGAGTTAGAAATTACCCCCACCTCGTATAGTGGTTACCGCGTGAGTAGCTAGGACAGTACGTCTGACAACTCAACACCTCAAGCTTAGTCCACAAGCCTACAAATTTACGGTGTTTCTTAGGTCTTAAATACAGTATAGTTAAAGCTGTAAAGGGTCCCGGCGGAAAAACGTTTGTTAAAGACACGGCGGATCGAAAATACGGCATTACGTGCTCCGAGGCTCGCGCGTACCCGGCGTCGGGCGAAAGCGAACCCGACGGCTCGCGCATCACTCGGCAGCTGCCGAGTTTCCTCAGCCACCCGGTCCCCGTCGCCCGCGCACGCTGGATCCCCGGCACTCGCACCCGCGCGCACCCGGCACCCGGCGCACACCCGGCACCCGGCACGCACCCGACGCACACCCGCACCCGGCACCCAGCGCGCACCTGCTACCCAGCGCGCACCCGGCACGCACCCGACGCTCGACCCGACGCACATCCCGGCGCGCACCCGACACCCGACCCGACGCACAACGCGCCCAACCCGACGCACAACCCGGCGCGCACCCGACGCCCGACCCGACGCACAACCCGGCGCGCACCCGACGCACATCCCGGCGCGCACCCGACGCCTGGAACACCACCACCAGCACCACTACTGGCCGGCGACGGCGGCGGCGACGGCGGCGGCGGCGGCACTCCGGCGGCGGCGGAAAATAAAAACGTACAGGAAAAGAAAAGAAAGAGAACTTACGTGTTCGCGTCGCGAGCGTCGCTCGGGTCGTCGGCTTTGAAAACGTATAAGTTTTGAAAATTATGAGCTCCTATTTATAGATTTTGGAATTTACCTTTTTACCGTTGAAAAGTTACTATTTACCAAAAATATCTCAATTTACCTTTCATTAAAATATTATTTTTATTTTTACCTTTTATCAAAATTTTACCCTTTCCTTCGCTAGTTGAACTACGGGTCTCCGATTAACCGCTAGTTTGTTTCTGTTTTCTCGTATTTCCGATACGAATCTCTTGGTAAAATCATATTCTAGGTTCCATGTCACGAAAAATATACCCATCTAAAACTAAAACCGACGTTAGCCAAGTATCTGTAACGCATGTACTGAATTAAACAGTCAAAACATACGCACATAATTATTAAGTCGGGGTTCAAATATTTAATTATTCAATTATGCTCATTTTGATCCGGGGTGCTACATCCCTTACCCCTTAAAATAATTTCGTCCTCGAAATTGAGCACATTCTTAGAAAGATAGACTAACGTATACCTAGGATCGGTATGTCGGGGTACTTTCTCAAAATCTCGTCCTCCAACTCCCATGTTGCCTCTTCCCTTCCGTGACGGCTCCACTGGACTTTCACTATAGCCATCTCTCGGTTCCTAAGTTGTCGTTTCTTTCTGTCCAAGATGGCCATCGGGATTTCCTCATATGTCAAATCCTTTTCCAGTTCGATGCTTTCTCGATCGATTGTATGATTTGGATCAAAAAAATATATTTCCGTAGCATAGACACATGGAAGACATTGTGCACCCCAGCAAAGTCCGGTGGTAGAGCTAGTCAGTACGCGACCTCCCCAATTTGATCCAGGATTTCAAACGGTCCCACGTACCCTGGGTTTCAGTTTTCCCTTCTTTCCAAAACGGTGAACTCCTTTAGTGGGAGACACTTTGAGGAAAACTTTGTCCCCAATTTCAAACCTCAGCTCTCTTCGTCTCTTATCTGCATACGATTTCTGTCGATCTTGGGCCACTCGTATCCGGTCCCGAATCTTCTTTACTACTTCTACTATTTGCTCCACCAGAAATTCGCCCTCAAGTCTCGGTACATCTTTGTTCCTCATGGGTGTGCAGCTATAGGTGTGCAATGCGCTTCTTTGAGTATTTCCTCTTTTATTTCCTCGTTCTTAGGCACGCACAGCCTTCCTCTGAAGATTAGAGCTCCATCCATAGCCAAAGAAAAGTCTTCAGTTCTTCCCTTATCCATCAGAGCTTTCATCTTCTTTAGAAACTTATCCTTCTTCTGAGCCTCCACAATTCGGTCCCGCAGCGTGGGTGTTACAAATAACGCTGCCATTCAGGATTTAATATTGATCGGTGGCGAGAGTATCTCCAAATTAAGTTTCGACATCTCCTCGACTAGTTGGTGTTGATTGGTGATCATCGATGTTACTACTCCTTTCCCTTTCCTACATCAGTACACACCCCAAACCTTCTTTGGATGCGTCGCTGTAGATTACGAACTCCTTGGACATATCTGGAACTACTAGGACTGGTGCTTCTGTCAGTCTTTTCTTTAGTTCCTGGAAACTACGCTTGCACCGCTCATTCCACTGAAACCTCACATCTTTTCTCGTCAAGCGTGTCATCGGAGTGGCGATCCTCGAGAACCCTTCTATGAATCTTCGGTAATATCCAGCTAGGCCGATGAAACTCCGAACTTCCTTCACATTCGTTGGAGTCTCCCAATTGCTGACAGTTGTCACTTTTTCAGGATCTACCTCGACCCCTTGCATAGAAACGATGTGGCCCAGAAAGCCAACTTTGTCCATCTAGAATTCGTACTTCTTAAATTTGGCATAAAGCTTTTCCTTCCTTAGTACTTCCAGTGCGATTCTAAGATGTTGTTCATGGTGCGCTCTGTCGCACGAATAGATGAGAATATCATCAATGAACACTATGACAAAAAGGTCAAGATAAGGATGGAAGATGCGATTCATTAAATCCATGAAGACAGCCGGAGCATTACTCAAACCGAATGGCATTACTACAAACTCGTAGTGGCCATATCTCGTTCTGTATGCTGTCTTGGATATATCAGCGTCTTTGACTTTCATCTGGTGATATCCCGATCTTAAGTCAATTTTCGAGAACACACTAGCACCTCTTAATTGATCGAAGAGATCTTCAATCCGAGGCAGTGGATACTTGTTCTTTATTGTTTTCTTGTTCAGCTCTCGGTAGTCAATACACATCCGGAGGCTACCATCCTTCTTCTTCACGAACAGTATCGGTGCTCCCCAGGGCGACACACTCAGTCCAATGAAGCCCTTATCTAACAGCTCCTGAAGCTGAACCTTCAATTCCTGCAATTCTTTCGGCGCCATCCGATAAGGAGCCTTTGGCACTGGCACTGACACTGATCCAGGGATGAGATCTATCTCGAAGGTTACTTGTCGATCTGGTGGAGGACCCGGTAAGTCCTCTGGAAACACATCTGTGAATTCTTTTATCACCGGTACCTCCTCGATACCAATTGGTTTCTTCTCGGAGTTTACCATATTAACCAACCATGCTTCGCATTCTCCTTTACTCAGCATCTGGGTTGTTTTCATGGCCGAGACAATCCTTGAGTCGACTTTAACTCGTGTCCCGTGGAAGGTACACTCTGGCTCTCCCAGTGCTTGGAAGATTATCTCCCTTTCACGGCACTTAATTACCGCGTGGTTGGACTCTAACCAGTTCATTCCCAAAATCACATCGAAGTCTTTCATCTCCAGAGCGTGGAGATCTGCTTGAAGCGTCCTATCCTCGAAGGCAATCTTAAGACGACGGTACAAGTGTTTTGTCTTTACCGTCTTCCTCGAGGGGATACTAACTTCTAAAGTTCCAGCGACTATCCTATCGCCAACATGCTTCAACAGATCCATCGTCATATCAGCACTATAGATAAAGAAATTAAACACGAAATGCGAGGAGAGAAGAAAACGTAGATTCCATCGATTAGCAAAAGTCGAACTGGTATCTTGTACGCATGAGCAAAAGATGGGCCGCTCGTACATTATACAAAAGGTTTACGGGCGCTACTCCAAGGTACGAGCTACTATCTAACTATTACATATATAAACTAAAAGTTTATCATCCTTATTCTATCTCTTGGTAGTCTCTGAGCTAGGGAGGGCGGGTGAATGTTCGTGCCTGGCCTGCTTCTGACCTTGGCCTTTGTGGTGCAGCTGTTGAGCCTTTGAACCTCTGACAATTAGCCATAATATGTCCCGGTTCTCCACACCGGTAGCAATTTCGTGTATCTAGCGGTGAGTTTCGAGACCTCGGACAGTTAGTTGAGATGTGTCCTGGCTCTCTGCATCTGTAGCACCTCCGAATTCCCCCTGACCTTGGTCTCAATGTCGAAGCTGATGGATTTCTAAATTTCAGACAGTCTCTCACAACATGTCCAGGTTTTCCGCACCTGAAACATGAGTTCCCTAACTTGGGTGTAGAAAGAAGCGGAGCATTATTAGCCCGTGGGACCTTGTGCTGATCGAAGTCTTGACTTGGACCGGTCAATTTCCTCTTTCCTATCACTATTTCCGCTCTCTTGGATGGAGCCATGTCTAAGTGGTGACGAGAAGCAATCTCTTTAGCTCTCTCAACCACTGCAGCATAAGGCATGTCACCCTGACTAGCCAGGACAGAGCTGATCTCCAAGTGAAGACCCTTTTCAAAGCATCTGACCCTTTTGGCATTCGTGTCTACCAGATGGGGCGCATACCTACTCAGTCGGTTAAATCTTTTCTCGTACTCTTCCACGGAAGCATTTCTCTGATGAATCTGTATAAACTCTGCTTCCTTTTGGTCACGGTATGACTGAGGCAGAAAATCTTGTCTAATCACTTCTTTAAAGACTCCCCAAGACATTGCACTTCTATGTTCGGGTGCCATAGTCCTTTCGTGTAACTTCCACCAGTGGCTGGCTTCTCCAGTGAGTTGCAACACAGCATAGGAGATCTTCTGCTCTTCGGTGAATGCCAAAAGTCCAAAGAGTCGATCCAACGACTTTAGCCACTCGTCCGATTTGATTGGTTCCCCTGTTCCATCGAAGGTCGGTGGATCGAAACGTCGGAACTGTACAAGGATTGG
Organism: Scutellaria galericulata; assembly: GCA_946896805.1. Lineage (NCBI taxonomy): Eukaryota > Viridiplantae > Streptophyta > Magnoliopsida > Lamiales > Lamiaceae > Scutellaria > Scutellaria galericulata. The sequence goes on from OX335788.1 coordinate 9,219,702, forward strand.
GCTCGTATCGTTTCCTAACAACGATGGAGATGCAGCTTGTGTGGTTTCGAAATATCGGGTCAAGCTTCTTAGTGCGGTCAACAAGTCTCCTCTCACGGCATCCATATCGTTCTAAAGACGTCATACGAAAATTAACTCTTATAATCTACCCCTCGCAACTCAACAATGTATATAACAACAGACAATAACAAAAGATAACCAAACAACAGGTAACATAGCACCGATAACTTTATTCCATAGATCTTTTATAATCTCAATAAATTCTCTGTCATTCGTTTATAAACACTCCATGATCTCATCATGTAGGATAGCGTATATCCAGCCTGTATACGACATTCACATGAATACATCATGGAACATGTCATCAACTTCCCCACATGGTCTTCATACGAAAATTAACTCTTATAATCTACCCCTCGCAACTCAACAATGTATATAACAACAGACAATAACAAAAGATAACCAAACAACAGGTAACATAGCACCGATAACTTTATTCCATAGATCTTTTATAATCTCAATAAATTCTCTGTCATTCGTTTATAAACACTCCATGATCTCATCATGTAGGATAGCGTATATCCAGCCTGTATACGACATTCACATGAATACATCATGGAACATGTCATCAACTTCCCCACATGGTCTTCATAGACCTCGAGTATTGACAGCGGTGCTACATATCGTAACCACGAACTGAGAAAACCCACTCATTGGTACACCCCGTTATAAACAAGGGCCCATGGTAGATTCAACTGTCTGTCACACGACATCAACTCTTGCGAACGGCCATACTCGCACACTAGCTCACGCTGCTGCAGTCAGCGGCTTTGTGGCGGTGACTCAGTGCAGTGTGTCGAGTATAGTGACATCAAAAGGTTTTCAAAAGATCTTTTTATCGTGGAACAATATCAGTAACACCCTGTCAAACTTATACAGTTTATATCGTATAAATGAGAAATGCAAATAGATAAACACTTCATCAAACCTTAACAGTTTATATCTTGCAAACCAAAGGACACATAACAAGTAGACGCTCTTATTACGTAAGTCTTATGTTCAGGGAGAGTCACCTATAGAGGGAGACTAGTGTCTATCTTACACTTTTCTGAAAACCCGATCACATTTTGCAAACACACCTTCAAAATCACATTTTTCCCACTTTAAAACTTGCTCTAAAAACCTTTTCCTCATTTCCAAATCACACTTTCCAAATCACGTTTTTCTCATTTTAAAACCAGTTCGAGCAAATTCTCATCATTAGAACCGCTCTGATACCACCTGTCACGCCCCAAAATCTTTCGTTAAAAATATCAGAGTTTTACTCGGGCGTGAAGATAGAAAAGTAAGAGACGCATAACACATACAGAAAGAGTTAAGCAAGGGACAACAGAAGAAAGAGATAAGGGACGATAATAAACCATCTCACAACAACCTTCGGCCTCGGCCGATAACATTCGGTCTCTCACCGATAATATACATCATATACAGCGGAAGCTAAACATCAGGATCTCCCATCCTCACAAGAACCCAAAGATATTTACAGATCATAAACTGTTTGAAAATGTGTTCGGAAATGTTTTAACTAGACCATATATCAGAAAAACCAACAGCTAGCACTATCTCCCTCCGTCTAGGGTTCACCAGCTTCCTCATCTCCTGTAGTGTGAGTACAGATTAAGGGGTGAGTGCGTTGAATACACTCAGTGGGGATAACATCCACCTCATAAGACTCCTGACAGAATTTAAATACCGAAAAGCTAACTTGCAGTCACGTTGTCACAGCACAGATATATGCAAAGCAGATATTAGAAATGGCAAGGGACGTATAGGTGCGGGATTCCCCCGTCTTACCCTATATAACGGTATCTCACCGTTAGTGCATTTAAAGAGGCTCACGACACCTCCACTGAGTAGTAGAAAATAGCAGGGGACGAACAGAATGCATGATCGGAGGACCTCGGCCCTTTCACAGATATAATATGGCACAGCAAGTATAAACACAGCACTTAGATTCCCAATCATGTTTCACAAATAGGGAAAGCTGTAAACAGATCCAGAGTTAGAAATTACCCCCACCTCGTATAGTGGTTACCGCGTGAGTAGCTAGGACAGTACGTCTGACAACTCAACCCCTCAAGCTTAGTCCACAAGCCTACAAATTTACGGTGTTTCTTAGGTCTTAAATACAGTATCGTTAAAGTTGTAAAGGGTCCCGGCGGAAAAACGTTTGTTAAAGACACGGCGGATCGAAAATACGGCATTACGTGCTCCGGGGCTCGCGCGTACCCGACGTCTCGCGCATCACCCGGCAGCTGCCGAGTTTCCTCAGCCACCCGGTCCCCGTCGCCCGCGCACGCTGGATCCCCGGCACTCGCACCCGCGCGCACCCGGCACCCGGCGCACACCCGGCACCCGGCACGCACCCGACGCACACCCGCACCCGGCACCCAGCGCGCACCCGCTACCCGGCGCGCACCCGACGCCCGACCCGACGCACAACCCGGCGCGCACCCGACGCCCGACCCGACGCACAACCCGGCGCGCACCCGACGCCCGACCCGACGCACATCCCGGCGCGCACCCGACGCCCGGCACACCACCACCAGCACCACTGCTGGCCGGCGACGGCGGCGCTCCGGCGGCACTCCGGCGGCGGCAGAAAATAAAAACGTAAAGGAAAAGAAAAGAAAGAGAACTTACGTGTTCGCGTCGCGAGCGTCGCTCGGGTCGTCGTCTTTGAAAACGTATAAGTTTTGAAAATTATGAGCTCCTATTTATAGATTTTGGAATTTACCTTTTTACCGTTGAAAAGTTACTATTTACCAAAAATATCTCAATTTACCTTTCATTAAAATATTATTTTTATTTTTACCTTTTATCAAAATTTTACCCTTTCCTTCGCTAGTTGAACTACGGGTCTCCGATTAACCGCTAGTTTGTTTCTGTTTTCTCGTATTTCTGATACGAATCTCTTGGTAAAATCATATTCTAGGTTCCATGTCATGAAAAATATACCCATCTAAAACTAAAACCGACGTTAGCCAAGTATCTGTAACGCATGTACTGAATTAAACAGTCAAAACATACGCACATAATTATTAAGTCGGGGTTCAAATATTTAATTATTCAATTATGCTCATTTTGATCCGGGGTGCTACAATTATTAACTACTTCCCCCTTACAATAAGGCTTCAACAGTGGCTCTTTACTGACTCTTGACTTATAACTCTCTTCCCTCTTTCTGTCATCATTCTCAAGCTTGTTGCTCAGGGGTGGAGTTACAACGCCAAGATTGGCTATCAGGTTTCTCCTATCTGACAATTGCTGCTTCAAATCCAAGATAGCTTCCTGTCTCTTCTCGAAGTTCCTCCTTCTTATTCCTACCCAAGGGAATAAGGCCTTGAGAGAGAGAGGTGTCAGGAGGTCAGGTACCTAATCGGTGGATGATCAGTTACTTGGGCAACTTCGTCAATGTCCAGGTACGTTCACCTTAGATCCTTGACTGCTGGTCTGCTTTGTAATTTTTTCTTTCACTTTACCCAGAACCCAGCTCGAAGTCACTGACATAGTATCCTCGGACATGTAGCTTTCACCCTTTAGCTTGTTTGGGTTTCAGCTCCATGAATGGCAGCATATACTGTCAAAGTCTGAAGAGGGGCCTCATGAAATAATAACTTCCATCTCGTATTGTGAGAGTGGAAGCTTTCTCATTATCCTCAGTACCTTATCTCTCCTATTAAGATGAAGTTGGCCCTGTGTCAATGTTGAATGGAGGATAGACGTCTGCTCCTTTCTGATAGCGTCCATTCTGTAGAGGCCCATCTTCTCTTCTGAAGACCTTCTCTGCTTCTTGGCAAGCAGAGCCTCTACACTCCATTCTTCTGAAGACCTTATCTACTTCTAGATTAGCAGAGATTTGTCTTCATCATCGTCGTCATCTCCATTTCCATCTCCGTCTTTTTGTGTCTCCATCTTCTTCTTTTTTATGATAAGTATGACTCACATGAGAAGATATTTTGATATGTCAAGCATTTAGTGAGTATGAATGTGTGGAAGAATGTTGAAGAGTCGGTTATATATATAGGCGGATGAACGGTTTCTTCGATCAACGGTTAGGAGATGAAACGCACGATCTGACGGTTGTTCTAAAAAGGTGGAAGGACCTTTTTGTAAATATCTGATCTTCTGGGATAGAATGTTGTAACCGCCTTTTTAACTTCTGAAAAGTTAGATCTTGGAACTGTTGTGATTTGATTGACAGCAGCGTCTACTAGTCTTCTGTGCATAGCTGGTTCTCTTGAATCGAGGTCGTAAATACCTATCACTCCTTCTGTAGATAGCATGCTGATCCATAAGTACTGATTTGTTGAGAGCATGCTGATATCTTTGTTAGGCTTTCTTCTATGATGTTATTTTTCTTGATAACCCCTTCTATATCTTCCGCACGAGCTGTCTCACTTGTTGGTGCTGATATCACTTGTTGTACTATGTCAGCTTCCTGATATCATCTATTGGTCTTGCTAGCTTGCTGATACCACTTGTTGATAATACTGATATCACTTGTTGCACCGCTTGTTTGGTCAGAAATCCTATTATGTTGTGATACTGTTTTGATATTCTATTTCCTTTGCAGTATCTTTCTTCTGTATGATTTCTCAGCTTTTTGATATCTCTTGTTGTATTATGTCAGCTTCCTGATCTTCCTGATATTGGTCCCTGATGCCACTTGTTGTTTCCTAATACAACATGTTTGAACTTCTTCCTTAGATATCTTTTCTCAGATGAACTTTTGTTGGTTATTGTTATGCTTATTGTCCGGATAAGCACTTGTTCAGACTTGTTGATCCCATACGTAATCTGTGTATACTTATTGACCTGAAATTGGATACTGTTAGAGAAAAAAAATTTGTTCTATTAGAAGTGTAGCATCTTGTTCCAGAAAGTTAAAGTATATGAGCAGAATAGTTAATTCTTTTAAAAACTTGTACAAGTTCCCCCTTACTTAAGGAACTCATACTTCCTTACTCAAGAGAGCTATTTTAAGCTCTTGTTCCTGTAAGAGTGTTCTTCTCAGTTCCTTGGCGTGTGATTTCTTGGACTCTTCTGAGGAGACTGTCATCTTTTTTTTTCTTAGCAGGTACAACAGCTATGTCCTTAGATACTTGATTTCCCTTGGCAAACTCTTTGTTTTTAGTGCTTGCTTCATTAAGAATGAGAGTGGCTCACACTAGTATTGCTTCCTTAGTGATCTTCTGCTTACTCTAATAGTCGTAGCTTTAATCACCTCAGCAACCTGCTTAGTTGCCTTGTTTAGCAACCTGATCATCAGGGATTGTAGTCTTTTGTTGAGGTCTCTCATTTGTTGATACCATATCTAATTTCTTCTTTTGTAGAGATCTTGTTTTTACGAATACCACTTCTTGGCACTTGTTGGTCCTTTTGATACTATTTTATGGACATTACTAATTTCTGAGAGTGCTCTTTTATCCGAGTTAGTAGTGATGTATGTAGGAATTTGCATACTGTGAGGTACAGTATTCCCCCTTAGACTGTGCATTCTTCTTCTTAGAACGATGTTTTTGTTGATCTCTTATTGACTTTTTCTGGGTATTTGAGACTTCTTTTGATATTGTCTTCTTCTTTGTTGATACTCTTTAGGATGATCTTTGCTTGTTTGCTAGCAGAGTACTTCTTCAGCTTTCTGCTTAATGGTGTTGATTGTACCACTTTGTAGTTTACTGTTTCTTCTTTGTATGACCTAGACAATTGTTTCCTCAGCTTTCTCCTTGGAACTAGATTATGGTCGGTCTTGTGTGATGTAGCTTGTTGATCTATTTATTAGTCCTGATAACCTGAACTCAGGTTATTACTTTCTTTGGTTTGGAATCAAGGATTCAGCTTTCATTGTGAATTTATCTTCAATCATCATGCAATCAATCTGCAGAAGTATACATCAAAAAGATTATGAGAAATTCAGATTATACGAAACGTATGCTTGTGCTCAAATGATGATTTTGGTCTCATTAAATCGAAAACAGCTTTCCAAATGCAAAACGGGTGGATCTAGGTTGGTAGCTTGATACGATGACTTTTTAACCCAACTTGTTTTGATACCACTTGTTGGTCTCGTGAGTCCTAAGTGATCAGAGATTCAGAAGGGGGGTGAATGAACCTCTATTGATTTTGCAAACTCTTTTGAAAACTTTTTCTGTCTAACAGGTTCCTAACCAAAAGGCAGTAACCTGTCTCGAATCAGCAACCTAGCTCAAGGCTTAATCAGGTTATTGACCCGGTATCAGAATGTAATGCAGCGGAATAAACTTCATAGAGTTTTTTTGGAAACTAGTTTTCTTTTACAAGTATGCTCTTTGCCAATATGTTAATGCACGATGCTTATGATGTATACTGCAAGATATATGACGGTGTAAGATGCAGAATAGTAAGTAAATCAAAGCATATAAACACATTTTGCTTATAGTGGTTCGAAGGTGGTGTAAGCCTTTTACGTCCACTCTAATTCTACTTAAGGAGGAACTTTGTTAGGTCAGTTCGAATTACAAGCCTCGCTTTACAAACATCTTCCTAACAAACTACGCCTACTAGAATCCCAAACTCTAGTCGAAGGCCACAACCCACAAAGGGTACAATCCCACAAAGGGAAGACTTAGTAAGGATATTATCCTCTCAACTAAGTTATACCATAAAAAATCCTAGTACACACAACACAATGGTTAAAAGAAAATAAAAAGTTCTTCAACTGGTGTGGAGCAGTCTTGATCTTTGTAGTCCTAAAACTATTGTATACTGCCCCTAGAAGGTTGAGTGGCTGAACATGGATAAGTTTGAGAAGCTTTGGAATATGTCTGATTTTCCTCTCGACTCTGTTCAGCAATTTTCTTCAATCAACCACACCTTCTATTTATAGATCTTGAGAATATATCTGTTGGAGGAAAGTATCCATTGAAGGAAGACACTTCCCCATTTTGAATGTGAACTCCAATTTCTCAAGATCTTCTTCTGTAGCCGCATTAAATGTTTTTGAGTTGATCTTGACGTGTGCATTTAATGTGCCTACAATTTGCTCCTGGACCTCTTTATCATTCATGTAGACCTGTCAAGTCGGTATGGGTCCAAAGCTGAAGTTCATGCAACGGCTGCTTGAAGTCAGCTAGTTTTTCTCTTCTTCTTATTACATGATCTTCTTGATTCTACTTCTTGCCGTCCTCAGCTTGCTACTTCTTTCCAGCTTGCTAGCTTCTTTAATTTGCTAACAGCTTTCTGTTTCCTCAGCTTACTGCTTCTTTTCAGCTTGCTGGCTTCTTTAATCTGCTGACAGCTTTCTGTTTCCTTTGTTGACAACTTTCTGTTCGAAGCTTTCTTCTTCTTTTTTCACATGCTATTCCTTACAGCTTGTTGTCTACTCCTTGTAGCACCGTATCTGCTTCCTAGGCATATACTTCCTCTCAGCTTGTTGTTTCCTATAGCTTGCTGACCCTAAGATAATGTCTTCTTAGTTCTTCTAAGGTTGGTTTTCCTTATCATTTGGAAAACCATTACATGATCTTATTCATAAAGTAATAAGCTTATGATCATGTAATCAGTGGAAACTTTCTTTTAGCAAACTTCATTATTTTATTACACATACTTTTCTATCTTATCTTGATAACTACTGAAATATCCCAACAAAAAGTAATTCTAGAGAAGATTCCTGATGAGGCTTATGAGATTTTTGAGATGTTGGGAATAAATTCTCAACAAAAAAGTGTTAGAGGAAAGCCAGCCATTGTAAATGAAGTGTAAGGATCATTAGGGATTTCATCTCAGTAGATAGGGCCTATTTTCCTTGAGATGATAAAGGAGATCAAAAAAATTAAACTATCAGGAGCTGCTAAACAAACTAACGAAGTGTGCTCTATTTGCAGCAACTATGGCCATGAGGCGGCCACTTGCAAGTTAGCCATGGAAGAAGAGCCAATTTTTGGGGATGAGCAAGCCAATTGGGCTATAAGGCAAAGTGTTAGGAAGCTAGAATGAGAGGACAGAAGATACAACAATGAGAATAATCTAAATGTAAGAAATTTCAATTCAAATACCTATCATCCTGGACTTCACAATCACCCTAACTTTTTATGGAGGAGCAACAATCCTCAACCGTATGGGATGAATCCAATTCCCAATCAGAATCAAGGTTTGTAGAGTAATCAACAGAAAAAACCTAGTGTGGATGAGAGATTGAATGTATTCATTTAAGTTTCTTAGTCAAATCAGAAAGAAATAATCAGAGGTTTGATTCTCTAAAAGCATCACAAAGGAAGATGGAGGCTCAGTTGGGGCAAACAGGTAGTGCATTACAAAGACATGAAAGAGGGAAATTGCCAAGTCAACCAAAGAAAACGCAAGCAATTTTGACCCTTAGGAGTGGTAAAACAATTGATAATAATATTAATTTTGATGAATCTGATGATTTGCCACTTAATGCATGTAAGAAAGATTCGGATAGTCTGGATGCTAAGATGGAGAGAAAGGAGAAAGATGAAAGTTCTTTATCCAATGACATACCAAAATAAGAAAAGAAACATGAGGAGCCTAAATCGACTACACTGTATAAATTGTTGGATTCACATAGGCCACCGTTTCCATTCCTAAATCGTCTTAAGGACATTGAACAGGATAAACAATTTTCAGCTATTTATAATATGCTTTCAAAAGTGAATATTAATCTACGTCTTTTGGATCTCATCAGGAATGTGCCTACATATGTCAAGTTCTTCAAGGAGCTTAGCACCAACAAGAAAAATTACGAGAAGGAGGAAAAATTATTAGTCCCTGAAACTGCAAATGCAATAGTTGGTTTACCCACCAAGATGAAAGACACTAGAAGCTTCACCATCTGCATCATTATTGGAAACCAAAGGGTTGCACAAGCCATGCTTGACTTGGGGGCGAGCATCAATCTGATGACTTACTCCATGTACAAAGATTTGGGTTTGAAGGGAATGAAACCAACCACTATGACTGTGCAGTTAGTTGATAGGTCAATTAAGCAAGCAAAAGGAATGGTTGAAGATTTGTTAGTTCAAGTGGAGAAGTTTATAGTACCAGTAGATTTTGTGATACTAGATGTAGAAAAGGACCCCACTTCCAGAAAAGAGCATATCATCCTTCTTGGAAGACCATTTATGGCCACAACCAAGACTAATATCGATGTTTGCGATAAGAAGTTGAAGATGGAGGTCTTAGGCGAGACCATAGAGTTCAAAGTGTTTGGTTCCTCGAATATCCCTTCTATATCTGGTATTGATGAATGCAATTATATTGATTGCGTAAATTCTCTTGTTAACATAACTTATTTACAGAATATTATGGAGGACAAGTTGGAAGTGGCACTTACTTTTAAAGTGGAAGAATGATTGCTAGACAATGATGTTGACAGGTACCTAGAGATGCTAGATTGTATAGAGGATTCTTCCCAAAAGGTTGAGTCTAGCAAGCCTATAGAGTTACCCATCATCAAACCTAAAGAGGAGTCTACCCCACTACAGCTTGAGCTTAAGGAGTTACCAAGAAACCTTAAGTATGTATTTTTGGGTGAGGGGAATGTTTATCCAATGATTATCTCAGCTAGCTTGACCCAATCCCAAGAGTCTAAATTAGTAGAGGTCTTTGGTCAGTATAAAAGAGCTATAGGGTGGAGCATATCAGATATTAGAGGGATAAGTCTAGTGAGGTGTATGTATAAGATTGTACTGGAGGATGGTGTGAAACCTGTTAGACAGCCTCAAAGGAGATTGAACTCAATTATGTAAGAGGTGGTGAAGAAGGAAGTTTTGAAATTGCTTGACAATGGAGTAATTTACCCTATCTCTGATAGCTGGTGGGTTAGTCCAGTACATGTTATCCCTAAAAAGTCTAGAATCACAGTAGCTAGGAATGATAAAGGAGAATTAGCTCCGACAAGGATGACCACGGGATGGAGGATGTGCATTGACTATAAAAAGCTGAACTCTGCAATGAAAAAGGATCACTTTCCTCTCATATTTATTGATCAGATGTTGGAACGTTTAACTGGTCATAAGTTTTATTGTTTTCTTGATGGTCTTACAGGTTTCTACTAGATCCCGATTGCTCCGAGGATCAAGAGAAAACCACGTTAACTTGCCCATTTGGAACCTTCGCCAATAGGAGAATGCCTTTTAGACTGTGCAACACCCCAACTACATTCTGAGGTGCATGTTGTCAATCTTTTTGGACATGGTAGAAAAGTTCATTGAGGTATTTGTGGATGACTTCTCTGTGTTTGGTGATTCTTTTGATGATTACTTAAATAAATTGACTTTGGTTCTTAAAAGATGCATTGAATGCAATTTAACTCTTAGTTGGGAGAAAAGTCATTTTATGGTTAGAGAATGAATTGTGCTTGGACATGTAATTTTTAAAAATGGGATAGAAGTAGATAAAGCAAAAATTGATCTGATTGTTAAACTTCACCCCAACTTCTGTGAAAAAAGTCCGAGCATTCTTAGGGCACGCAGGGTTCTATAGATGATTTTTCAAAGATTTTTCAAAAAATAACTAAAGTCTTAAGCAACCTATTGTGCAAAGATGCTCCTTTTATTTTTTATGATGCATGTCTAGCTGCTTTTAATTTGTTGAAAGAAAGTTGACTAGCGCACCCATCAGTCACTCCGGATTGGTCTCTCCATTTTGAAATAATGTGTGATGCTTCTGATTATGCATTAGGGGCTATTTTAGGACAAAGAGTCAATAAGTTTTTCATGCTATATACTATGCCAGTAAAACTCTTAATGATGCTCAAGTCAATTACACTACCACTAAGAATGAACTATTGACGATTGTGTTTTCTTTGGAGAAATTTAGATCTTACTTGTTAGGATCTAAAGTGATTGTACATTCTGATCATTCTGCATTGAGGTACTTGTTATCTAAATCTGATGTTAAGCCTAGATTGATTAAGTGGATCTTGCTTCTTCAAGAATTTGACTTAGAAATTAAAGATAAGAGAGGTAGCGAGAATGTTGTTGCCAATCATCTTTCTAGGTTGCATTCTTATGAGAATGAGTTGTCTAAACCTATATCTGAATCTTTACCTGATGAGTAGTTATTTGGTATAAACCACGAGCCTTGGTATGTTGATATTGTCAATTACTTGGCTAGTGGTGTTTTGCGATCTAACCTTTATTCGCAAGAAAAGAAGAAATTTATCTCATCATGCAGGTTCTACTTTTGGGATGATCCATATCTTTGGAGAGTTTGCAGTGACCAAGTCATTCGTAGGTGTATCCCTGAGGAAGAACATGTGAAGATTCTAACTCATTACCACGAGCTTAACTACGGGAGACACTTCAATGGTAAGAAAACAACTCATAAGGTACTCCAATCCGGATTTTATTGGCCCACATTGTTCAAGGATGCTTACTCATTTTGTATGAGCTGCAATAAATGTCAACGGACTGGAAATATAGGTAAAATGAATGAGATACCCCTCCATGGAAACCTTGTCATTAAACTTTTTGATGTTTGGGGAATCAACTTCATGGGTCAAATTACGATCGAGGTGGAGTGGACCATTCCCAATCGTCCAAGTATTTCCTCATGGTGTTGTAGAGTTGTTGAACCCACGCACTCAAGAGCACTCTCAAGAGCACTTTAAGGTGAAAGGACAAAGGGTGAAGCCCTATATGGAGTGAGTCTTCGAAAAGGGTGACATCGAGTGCATCGATGTTCACGGTCCTTTGAAGAGTCAAGCTAATAACTATAAACAAGCGCTGCCTAGGAGGCAACCCAAGGATAGTAAGTAGTTTTGTTTCTTTTTTATTTCGTAGCCCGTGGTCATGGTACTTAGACCACGGTCTGATGTGGTATAGAAACTTCCTGGTGACTACGGTTATGGTACACTGACTATGGTCCAAAAAAAGAAATATTGTGACTGCGGTCATGGTTGTTAGACCACGGTCCATCTATTGTCTACAAAAGTTGCTGGTGAATGTGGTCATATAATCTTGATTGCGGTCTCGCCTTAAAAAATTAATAATAATAATAAATAATAAAAATAAAAATTTATGAGCAGTTTTAAAAACACGTCTTCTCTCTCTCCCTTATTCATCTTTCTTTTTCCTAACACCAAACCACCACCTTCCACAAACCATCCGACCATCGCTGCCAGACTGCCGCATTGTCACCGGTAGTATCTCCCTATCTTCATCTCTTCTTTTCTTACATCTTCAAGTGCAAGGTAATCTTTAACCCTAACTTTTCTAAATTTTGGGGTTTTTCCTTAAACTAGCAAATTGTGTGCAATGGGATGCATTAAAGCTCATATTCACCATGTTTCTGGTTGAGTTGAGTGGATTTGTTACTATTTTCCATATTATTCATGAATTTCTTTTTGGATTCGCTTGTCATATTTGTGAACTTGAGAAGCTTTGCTTATTTTTGTGTGAAATCTTGAAATAAGATCGGGATGTGCTTGATTGGTGTTTGTCTGGGGATGATGACTTTCATTTTTGGGTTTGAAGGTAGTTTGGGTGTCAAATTTTACAAGATAACAACTTTGATAAAGTATGCTCACAATGTGTTCGATAAAATGCTTGAAAGAGTTCCAACACTTGTTTCTTCTTGGCAACTCAAGACGATTGGTGTTTTTGTCTTTGTGGCTAGATATCATGAAATCTCGATCTTTTCTCATGCCTAAAGTCGTTTCTCAACAAGCATTCGTCTTCTTTATGTACTTAATCATAATGTCGTAAGAGATAGTTGTTACCTAGGTTTGGGGAGATTGAATGATGTTTTGTGACTATTTAGAGAGGATGCTTGAGTGGATTCCTTATGAATCTCTATTTTGTCACCTAATACCCTTGTACTAATGGTTTGAAACTTTATTCCAAATAGTAAGAAGCGTGATGAGACATCGGAAGCAGACACTTCATCCCATGCATCACCCGACTTAGGGAATGCACTGAATGCCCTTCCCATTGGTAGGCATCTCTGTTCTGAAGACGAGTTAACCCGCTTTAATCTCATTCGGAACAAATCCTTCATATTTGAACGAGAATTGTCAATGGCATTGATGGAGTCATTTCCTATCCTCGGAAGTTTTTGTGCACATTATGGATTGGAAACGTTCTTCGATCGAGGGATCCCAGTTCATAAAGAGATGGTTATTGAATTTTATGTCATACTCAAGATCGCGGTAAATGGCAGATTGTCAACCTGAGTGTGCAACAAGGTTGTGCGTGTGTTAGAGGAAAAGATAAACGAGATTTGGGGTCTTGCTGCTCCACCTCGACCCAATGCAGACCACATTGATGACTTCGATGTATTTCGTGACCACCAAAATAAGTTGCGACTAATGACTACCAAGTTGGTGACACCGAGGAATGAGGTCAACCACCATATGTACGTACCACATCTCACCACTGAAGCTAGATTCCTTAATCATCTTGTCACCTACCGTTTTATGCCGACTGAGACACGTAGCAAATCCTACAGAATCAAGAGCAACTTCTAAAAAACCAAGAGGAGATGCGAGGTGAGATTCGAGGAATAGACCAAAGGGTGACCAAAATAGATGGCCATGTCTAAGAGTTGAGCACGCAAATGGCCAATTGGATGACGTTCCACCAAAACTCTCCAAACTATTGATCGGATTTTAGGGGCATTCTCTTTTCCCTTTTCTTTTCTTTTTATGTATTTTGTTTCATCTTTCTTTTTGCTATACACTGGGGACCAGTGTTGTTTAGGTTTGGGGGGCATTCTTTTTCTTCCCATGTTTTTTCGTTGTGTCTGTTAAGACTTGTAATCTTGAATTCGGGCATGTTCATAAATCTTACTCTCATTGTTGTCTTGTTCATATTGTTTGCTAGTTGTTTCCCTATTTTGAATTTTGATGTGAAGTCTGTTGTTATTAATTTGATGATGTCAGTTAGTTCAAAGTCTGTTGTTATATGAGTATTTGAGACATATAGTGTGGTAACAAGTCATTGGTTCTATGTTGGCTATTCTTGATTGTAATTCCTTATTTATATTCATGCACGACTAGGCCTTATGGTATGTAAGAGAGACAATGCATATGGTTCAGAGTATGGAACTTACGTTAAGTGTCAATTTCTTTTTGAAATTCTTGTACATCTTTTACGAGACGAGGAAAGTGAGTGATACTACTCCTAACTTTCATTGACTGTGAGAATTGGTTTGTTGCTGCTTAGGGTGTCTTTTCTAATATTTTTTGGGATATGGAGTCATGCTTATGCCGAATTGTGATGACTTGATTGAGGTTAATAAGACTAGTTGAAGAAGAGGGTGCTCCATCGAAAATTTCCTAGCCCTCAACAGTGTTTGTTGTTAAAGTTATGTAATTTACTTAAGTCATTTTCTATGTTAGGTTCTGGTTTCTGCTCTGAAAAAAAAAAGAAAAAAAAATGGAGCAGCAGAATCGATTAATTTTTCGTATGATATGGTTAGTAGCTCTCATGTCAAATAAGAACATCATGATATTTCTTTAGTTAGATTTATGTCTTGGTTTAGATGTCTCTACAGCAGCGGTACTTGCCTATCTTATTTTCAATGCTTGTTGGTTGTCTGTCACTATATTTAAGCTTATGTCTTAAGTGTACATCAATTTTGTTCCCAACTCCACATCGAGAGAAGCCAATTCATAAATTCACAAACCTATTTGATGAGTGGACGGAGTTGGAGGCTTACTTGGGAAATACTCAAAACCATGTGTTGGGGTCTGTGGTATGTTTGGTTTAACCTAGCACACACACACGATGATGGACTTACATGATAGAATATCTGATATAGCCTTCGTGATCTTTTAACCACCTGTCCGTTTTGGAAATGCTTATGTGGTGGACTTTGATTTTGTTCTAATTTGTTGTCAATCAATTGTGGCTAGGCTATGTTAAGGTGCTTATGTTGATGGGAAGTTGGCTAGAAAACATGATGTGTAAGATTGAGTTGGTTGATTCAGTGACAATAAGATAAGATCGATTGATTACATAACCCCGATTATTAAAGTATTCGAGTCTTTGTCTTTTTATTATATTTTTCTTATTTTTCTTTCTTTTCTCTCTTTGTGCTTGAAGACAAGTAAAGGTTTAGGTTTGGGGGGATTTGATGAGTTAGTTTTATACCAACTAATCGAATCACTTTGCTCTCACTTTTGTTTGTTTTTTCAAATGTTCTTATTCATTTTCGTATTTATTTTTCTTGTTTTCATATTTAGGAGTCCATGTGGAAATATTTATGAGAAATACTTGGATTTGGTGGAAAATAAGAGAAAAGATGTCAAAAAGCTCAAAGGAGAGGTCGAGAATGGAAATGAAGTAAAAACGTGAAAAGGTAAAATTGGTGGAAAATGAACCAGGGACCGCGGTCAAAACTGGATATAGAAAATACATTTTCTGTCTAATTTTAGTGTCCTTTTTCGTAAAAACACATTGTATCATTAAAGGGGTGTTTAAGGACGTGTTTAGGGGATATAAAGGGGGATTAGAAAAAACCCTGGGGGGAAGAACACAATTGGAGGAGATGATCAATCTCTTCAACTCTTTGTTGGTAATCATTAATTTTCAAGGGAAGAAATTCACAATTCTGTTCTCTTTTCATGGATCTTGTAATGGATATATTTATTATATTTTTCATGATTATGAGTAGCTAAATCTTTCGCATGGGGTTTTGGTTTGAATTTGCTCATATGATGTGTTGATGGTATTAGTAACTGATGGAGTTTCAGATTATTTCCTATTTACTGGACTTGATTGATATTTGTCTTTGATTGTGTATAATTGACTAGCCATCGTTGTTTACAATTTCAGACAATACAAAGAATTAGGAACACAAATGATCAGACCTGATTCCTGATTTGGTTTGGTGAATAGGTGTCTAGGTTAAACGTCATTGGTTTGGGTTTGTTTAGATGATTCATAAGTCCTTGTTCATGATCTGATCTTTTAATGAGTGAATTGACCATATGAGTAAGTTAATAGATTATAAGCTGAGGATCTCCCGACATCAAATGGAATTCTATAATCTTAGTGGATGGATCAATAATCTGCAACTTGTTTATGTATGTTTAGGATACCGTAAATTCATCGTATGAGTAAACAAAACTAAAATTCCCATACATGTTCATATTATTGTTTTCCCTGATTAGTTTAATCTCATCTATTTAAATAATTTAGTTTTGGTTCATCAAATCAATCAAAAATCATTTTAACTGCTTTCACAAATCTTCAAGTAATATAGTTTAATAATTGAATAATTTATTCACACCACGAGTCCTTGAGAGATCGACCTCGTAGTAAACTTATCAGCTCTACAATTGATTTGTGTACTTGCGAGAACTAAATTTAAGTCATCACTAAGGTGGGTTTGTTGTATCATTCCTTGCAGAATATCTGAATACAATGTTGTCTGTTACCTTGGATACAGCAGCGCCAGCCCCACCTTCACTTTCATCATCTTTTTTTATGGGAGGATTTCTGCCAGTGCCAGATGTTGATCTTCTTCGTTTCTTGCTGACAAGTCTTTTCTCTTCTTTATTATCATCTATTTCCAATGATACCATTACATCCTCTATTGCAACATCAATTTTCTCTCTCTGTTCTTCTTTCCTTTTTTATCATCATCAACTGGGGTATACTTTGAAAAAGCTATTGTAGTCTTGTCAGAAGAAGAATGTTATGGAAATGCACGTAGCATAATATCTTTGAGCTCTCCAACAATTAGCTCAAGATTGGATAACCTGTCATTAGTATTCTAAGATCCTTGCTCTGGATTTGAAGCACCTTCCTGTAGAGAATTTAGCACCAGAGATTATACAACAAGTGTCCTTGATGTCTTTGACTGAAGTATATCTTACTTCATTTACAGCTTTAACTTCCTACTCAACCTTTTTCCTCTCTAGGGCTTGAGTATTTCATTCAGCATTCAACTTTATTTGTATCTTTGTGGGGGGTTATGCAAGATCATTCCTTAAGCTTAGGTGGATACTGTTCGCCATGTTTATTTCATGATCTTATAAAACGTGCACTAGTTCTTGAATAGTTGCAACCATATTTTGAAATGAGATGTCCTGAGAGGATAGAGACATAACTTCATGGCTTCTCTTTCTTGGATTATCCGCTAGCATCAGCACATATGGAATTATGGATTGATTGTCTATTAGGGATTGTTGTTTAACTGTTTCGGCAAATTGTTTTTCGATCAACTCTATCTCTACTTCATTGATCTTTCATTTAATGTTCTTCTTAGATTATAGCTTTCAGAAAGGTAAAGCACCTTGAATAGGTGATTTGTTATTACTAGCATCATCATCATTATCATCATCAGAAGAGTCTCCTCCATTATCTTCTGGAGTCGATTTGGAGCAGCAATTTGAGCTTTTTTACCTTTAGGGAATAGAGCAGTATCCTGAGCATGTGTTGTACCTTTATCAAATGTTATAACATATCCCAGTAAAGTTTCTACAATATCAGAAGAAGGGTTAGATAAAATAGCTCCAAGGGCAACATCAATCTCCTTTAGAGATGGCTCTAGCTACATAACTTCTTTCTCAGGCTGAACATTCTCTTCATCCTCAACAAGAGCTGTCTCAACAACATCTTCACCTGAGGTGTTCAGAGCATCCTCAACAAGTACTGTCTCAACAGTATCTTTGCCTGAGGTCTTAAAAGGGGATATTGTCTCAACAGTAATCCCAGTAGTAACCTCTTTAGCAGGTTCTTCAAACTGGTTTTCTTCAACATTACTACCTGTAGCAAGTGTTATTTCTTCCAAGTTTTCCAGATTTCTTGCAGTTGTGTATGTAGAGATGACGTCTTGTTGAAACTCTGTAAGAATCTCAACATCATTTGATATAAGAACAGTAACTTCAACAACTGTTGTATCTTGGTTGTTTGGTGTATTCCACTTCTCTACATCATTCTGTATTGCAAGTTGTGCCAGTACAGAGAGTCTTGCCTTAACAACTTTCTAGGTTGTTGCATCATTGGTGATTTCTCAATTGAGGCTTATAAGGACTCATTTAATCTTTACAGATGGTTCCCCCTCATAAGAATCTTTGTTGTGAGCTGGGGAATCACCATAGTCTAGCAACTCATCATTTTTCTCCATAGACTCCAAATTGTCTATATGTGGAAGCTCTACTAGCATGACGTCCAGAACGGGAGAGCCAGACTTGTTAACTCCCCGATGTTCCTTCTCCTGGAAAGAACTTCATGGGTGTTTGTATCCTAATTCTTGTTCTGTTTGTAGTTAGAACAAGTTGCATCATCTAATCATTCGCTTCCTCAACGGTCAAGTGTCCCAACTGTTGTTATGTCATTTGTAACTCATTTAAAGGCAGCATAACATCTACAACATGTACTATAGACATTTATACCTCTCATCTTTCAGCTACGATCATTGGTTGGATGTAATCAGCTTCAACATCATTAGGGGATACTTGTCTGCTTGAACTGTTTCTGCTCTCAAAGCTATCTAGGTTTGGCTGATTTCTTGAAGTTTTTGCTCTCTAATGAAGTTTAGAAATCCTGGCTGCAAAATTTTCAGAATCTCTTTAGCGTTAATTCAGTAGAAGGCTATATGCTCTACTTTAGTAAATCTTTCCATTCCAAAATCTTTTCTCCAACAAATAGTTTTATCGACATCCACTTCATATAATAATTCTCAAAATTTTTGAGAATTTCTTCAACTATGTGGTTCAAGATGTCGTCTGTAAATCCGGTTTTGATGGATTAGAAATCATCAGGCTTCAGCTCTTGAATGACAATAATCTTTAATGTTTTGGTAGTTCTATCTTGCTTTCTTACAACTACTACCTTGTTAAGTGTAGAGCACTTCTATCTCCTCAAACTCCTTAGAAACTCTTCTTCTTCCTGTTTTTTCAGCAGCTAGGATAGACAATGTGTCTAGTTGGAAGAGCTGATTCTGGTTCTGGCTCTAACTCAACTTTTTCTTCAACTTTTTCTGACTCGTTCTATACAAACTCATATTCATCCTCTTTTTCCTTTGGTTCAACAACCCTTATTGATCTCTTGATCAAGGGTAGATCGTCATCAACAGAACTAAACTTGGAAGATTTTTTATCATACTTCCTTTTAGCTTTTTTGTTGTATTCAACTCCCATAGAAGAGCTTACAGTTTCGTTATTTACAAAGAGTGAGAGAGGTTTCTACTTCGAGGGTGCAACATTTTTTTCTTTTTTTTGTTGCATAGCTGCAGTTGTATCCTTGGCACCAGCTTCTTTATTCGTTGACTTCCCTTTCTTCTTTTTTCTTAGAAACTTTTCAATGGGAATACAGATGACATCAATCAAATCAATGTCCATTTTGCATAGGATTGAACAAATGGTTATGCCAAAGCTTCTTCTATTCGTATCTTTTTCGGCTTCTTCCTAAATCCTTTTATCCGTAACTCTGTGCATCATAGATTCCGCATCTTCATTCGATAGAGTATGCACAAACATTATGAAGAAATTTGAAGTCTGGCTTGAAGAGCTTCTTCGCAGCACTCTTCTTTACAATAATCATGTAAAAATGTAGAATCTTTGCACCGATACTGTAGAAAATTCTCTATATCTGGTAGTTAATAGACTAAAGAACTTTGTGTCATCCATACAATCCTAGATTTCCTTCATGACTTCCTGGTCTTACATGCTTGCATCAGAAAGAATGGACACGGTGATGACGAGACGTCCTTCTAAATATATCGATTATCTTGCCTCCATTTTAGAGAGTTCTCAAACTTGATAGAGATTTAGGGTTTTAAGAGAGAGAGAGATTATACGGTTTGCTTAATCGGAGTTGAGAGAATAATCGTATGAGAGAGATGATGAATAGTTATATTCAAAAATAGGCAAATCGACGATCAACGATTGAGATTAAATGATCATTCAAAGGTTGCAAAATCTGACGGTTGTGATAAAAAGGTGGAGGGGTTCTTTTGTAATAAATAGAACTTCAGGGGTTTAGGAGAAAAGAGTGATTATTACAATTTTAAAAATGCGAGTTCCGCATTAAATGCGAGAAAATCATTGTATCGTTCATATGATTAGCGATTTAAGATTACTGTTGTTGATACGAGGTTATAGAGTAATAAATATTCTTTAACATAAATGTTGTATCAAACTGCTATAACTTCATGTTATAACCTTAATTACTGCAAAACTTATATTTTCTGCTGTATTTTCTCTCACAGTTCGTTGTTTTGCTATATCCTAGCATAGATGCAGCATTCTTCTTACTTCATGCATATCCTTCAAACTTGTTAAGACTCAAAATTTTCTTTATAATTTGATAATCCCAAGTTCATTTCTTAGCATAAAAAATCTTGACTCACATAAGGGCTTTGTGAATATGTCGGCCAGTTGCAAATCTGTATGAACTTTCTCCAAGATAATATCTTTCTTTTCAACATGATCTCTAATGAAATGATGTATAATGTCAATGCGTGTTGTCCTTAAGTAAAAAACAGAATTATGTGTTATAGCTATAGCACTTGTATTGTCACAAAGAATAAGCGTCTCTTTTTCTTCAATTCCATAATTCTTAAGTTGTTGTATCTAGAAAATTTGTGCACAACAACTTCCTACAACAACATATTCTCCTTCAACTATAGATGTTGCAAAAGCATGACACCAACCTATTTTCAAGAAATTGACAAGTAACACTTGTATTTTTTTGTCAATTTTACATCCAGCAAAATCCAAATCCTCATTCTCTTGGATATCATAAACCAACATCTTGAGTTTCTTTAAAATACTTGATGATCTGTTTTACTGTTGTAAGATGTGATTCTTTGGTTGTAGCTTGAAATCTAGCACATACTCCTACTGCAAACATAATATCAAGTTTATTTGCAGTAAGATACAAAAGAGATCTAATCAACCGTCAGTTCTTGGTGATATCAACATCCTTTCTACTTTTATCATTATTATTCAGCCATAGGAATATTTAATGCCAATTCATTCTCCATACCAAACTCTTTGATCAGCTCTTTGGTATACTTGACCTAATTGATGAAGAATCCATTCTCAAGTTGCTTGACTTGCAGTCCAGGAAGAAACTTAGTTCTCCCATCATGCTCATCTCAAACTTTCTCTATATGAGGCTTGAGAATTTTTTTACAGTGATCTTTGTCTCATCAACACAAATTTGGACAAGGAGAATACTTTCTCCATCTTGGATCTTGAATAATGTCTTATCCACTATCCTTTTCTGAAATCCATTAACCAGTACATATAGATACAGAGTATCATATGATGTTATTAGTGCTTGCTTTAAACCATAAAGAGCTTTCTGTAATCTAAATATTTTCTTATTTGGTTGATCTTCAAATCTAGGGGTTGTTCAACATAGACTTCCAGATAGAAAACCATTAAAACATGCACTTTTAACATCCATTGGATAGATATTGAAATTCTTGTGTCCAACATATGCTAAGAAAATTCTGATTATTTCAGTCTTGCAACAGGTGCAAATGTCTCATCAAAATCAATTCATTCTTCCTGACAATATCTCTTGACAACTAATCTTGCTTTGTTTCTTATAAAAAAAAGTCCAGATTCATCTAGCTTGTTCTTGAATACCCATTTGGTTCCAATAACTTATTGATGGTCAGGTCTTGGAACCAGCTTCCATACTTGATTTCTTTCAAATCCATTCACTTCTTCTTGCATGGCTTGAATCCAGTTGTTATCCTCTAATGTTCTTTCAATGCAATCCTACTTTATTTAAATAAAAACACAGTCATTAACCCTATATTATAATCTATTGATACACAAATTTCAATACACACCTAAATTTCTACTAATACAATCATCCAATCATTACCATTACATCAATTAAAAATATAATATTACATAATAACACTTTTTCTAGCATTGATTTGGCATCTACAATACTAATCCTACCCTACAAAATCTATAAATAAACATATATTTTAATTATTCACCTTTATTACAAAAACCCAGAATTTCAAAATCGAATTTCTCCAATCCTACATAAACTCAAAACAAACATACCCTTGTATTTCAGATACTTATGCCAAAAGAACTGGTTTACCAACTATGTTACATGTTTGGTAGCATTGGAGAAATATGAAAAATTGGCAAGAGCAGGAGAGTTGGAAACTCAGAAGGACTTGATCAGAAAAGTGAAAGTAGGCAATTGCAAGAATCTATTGCAAACTGGCTAAGGTAGATTCAAGTACCTAAAATCAAACAAAAGCCTTGAAGAATCCTACCAAGAATCTATTGCAAACTGGTGGAAGGGAACAAAGTTCAAAAAATGGAAGAAAGTTCATTAAAAAGATAACTTTTCTGTCAATAACTCTGAAGCCTTGAAGATAGTTTTGAAGACATAAAGACCAACACCATCAACTTACTGCATTTCATCTGTATTTATTTCTGTAAGCTGTATTTTATGTCTTTTAAATTCTGCACCGATGTAACTTGTAAATCCCCAATTATCTTTATAATCGAGTTACTCTCTGATGCAACAAGTTCGCAACTTGTGAACTTTGTATGTTCTTATTTTCAGTTATAGTAAAACATGTTAGAAATATCTAATTGAGTTATGTGCTGATAGAATATATAATAGATTGCTACAATGTTTTCTATTCTGATAGCAATAAGTATACTTTGTTTACTGTATATATGGTCAGATACATGTTTTATGTATCCTAGATCTTAAGTTGTATTCTCTGATTAGGATGTAGTTTTTACGCTAGCATGCTCTATTACATTAGATAGGATTCATCATATACATGTTGTAATCTGTAAACTCTATATAAAGTATAAAGATAATCCGATAGTGCTCTGATACTCTATTTTGTCATCATAAAAAATGGGGAAATTGGTAGGAAATTATTCTTTAGATTTTGATGAGACAAAACAACAATGTAATAAAAAAGTAGGAGTGCTCAATTTTTCATAATGTTTAAGTGAAACTAAATTAGGTTTTGAGTCTAGATTGTTAGGATGAAGAATATAGGAGCTCATGATACTGTAACTAAAGAATCAAAGTGAAGAAATGTTGCAAGCAGTAAGAAGTTAACTACTGTAGAGTAGTAAGTAAGTTGTTGGAAACAATAAACTCTGAAAATGCATTAAGTTTAGTTACTGTAGGCAGAAAGTTACAGCTGAATACCAGAAAGCTGTAGTTCTACCAGAGCAAAAATATTGATTGCAAAAAGTAAATTTACATTCTAACAAGTCAAGAAGACAAGAAGAACGAAGTAATATAATACACACTCAAATGCAGTATGAGGAAGATCAGCAGAAGTCCGAGATTCAATCAATTCAAACAGGTCAAAACTAGCCAGTGGAGACAAGCTGATTAAAGCAGCACCATAGGCCAGTAACTAGCGTGCAAGTGTTTGAGACACTACTACAACCTATAACCTAGTACACCCATATTGAATATCTTGGAGTGCAAGATAAGAAACATTTAATGCAATCCTCATAGATCATTTATGCAAACTCTACACTTGAAGAAGATTTAAAAATTCAAATGTGGTGTGACACTTTTGTTGGAACCGACGGATCGCCGGCTCTATACAATTAAATAATCGGGTTCCATACTAGATATAACAAACGCAGCAGAATAAAAGAGTTATACCTTTTGATCAATCTAGAAGAAAACGTGCTAAAGATTGATCTTTTGTAACCCTAGACCTCTTTGATCTTCTGATGTATTCCTACAGCCTTTCTCGAACGTTGCATGGTCACCGATCCTTCGAGAAATCTCAGTTCTGCTCTCTTTCTCACTATCACGTGTTTTCTGTGATCTGTGTGTTTGAGGCGCTGATGGAAAAGAGCTATATATAGGCTACACCAGGGACCTAGAGGAGGAATTGGGTTGGGCCTCCTGATGGGCTTAAGTATCCTGTGTTCGGCCCGAACAGATAATTTAAACCCATCAATAATAATTCAGTCCACTAAAGAATTATTATTGAACTACCGTCCCAATCCCATATTTAATATGGGCTCCTTCTTATTATGTGCACGTTTATCTCCCTGTGTTTAAGATATCGAATGTCCGTTAATTAAATAAGTTACTGACAACTTAATTAATTAACATCTAATTCCAAGAGTAGTACCACTCAACTTTATTTATCATGTCGGATTAAATCCACCTGCAGGGTTTACATGATAATCCTTATGAGCTCCTCAAGGGGACATCATCATCCTAAATACTTAGGATACAGATTCCTTCTATAATCAAGAGTACACCATATAGACAATATTGTTTCCCAATTCACCGAGTTTATTGATTTAATAAATAAATCTCACTCATTGGCAAATTAAAGAAACAAATATTGTGTATACGTGGCTGTTATTATATAGGGATTAAGAGAATGCACATCCATAATAACAGAGGTCTTGTTCTATTATATAGTCAGTATAAAACGAACAACCTCAAATGGTCCTGCTCAATACACACAAAGTGTACTAGTGTAGTTTTATAGTCAAGACAGACTAATACCAAACTACACTACAACCATTCCGATGATTTGTCCAAATTCATCTTGGTTGTGAGCTACTATTTATAATTTATAAGAAACTGATAACATGATCTTCTGTGTGGCACCACACACCAAGTTATCTATAATATAAATTAATTGGACATTGTATAAACATATATAACAAATATAAAATGCAAACATATGATCAAAGTGATTCTCATTCCATAAAAGATGTTCATACAAAAGCTAGGCTTATAGTATACATCCTAACAACTTTATCTATAAATAGATGAAGTGTTGACTGAAGCAACTATTGAAAAATTGAACATTCAAGCTCAAGCAAGAAAGCGTTCTAGTTTCAAGCTCTATCAAATCTAAAGTTTTCAGTCATTCAACCTCGAATGAAGTAGTCAAGCCTAAGATCAATCAAGCTTAAAATTCTTAAGGTTGCTTCAAGCACCAGTTGAAGAAACCTCATATACTTCTAACCTCCATGTTGTGTGTTAGGTTGTTTTAGGTGTCCTCAGTTGAAAGAAAATTTGTTTCCTTGCTGAGTGTTTAGCCTTAGGAAAAAAGGCATAAACTCTTTGTAAGTTTGAAAGATCTTATGCGGGTCTACCTTTGAGATTTGAACAACCTGTGTGAAAGCTGAATCTTAGTAGGTGTAACTTGCTAGGTTGATAGTTGTAAGGTTTGAGTCCTGTAAATCAACTTGCTTAAAGAAATTCCTCCTTTGAGAATGGCTAGAGTGGATGTAGAAGGATTATACCAATTTCGAACCATTATAAACCTTTTTGTGTTTATTTCTATTTTAGCATATTTGTTTCTCTATATTGCTGCATTCATCTTGCTCATCATACTGCATTAAAGCTTTGCTAAAACTCATATTTTTGTAAAAGTTTTCAAAAGAAACTCTATCAAAAGTTTAAGTTTCTGTTATGCATAGAACTCTAGTTTCTGCAAGCAGTATTGCATCCTAGCGTTGTAAGTTAAAATACTAACTTGTGTTGTAAGTTGTTTAGGTTACAGTGCAGTAAGGTCAAAAGAATTTATAAAATCGATAGAGGTTCATTCACCCTCTCTCTGCACTTATGTGCCACTTGGAACCAACAGACTTCATAAGCATTAAAACATATTCTTCTTGTCACGTCCCGTTTTCGTACTTAAAATATCAGAATTTTCTTTGTGGGCGTGCAAGAAGAAAGAGAAGGAGACGTACATTTTAAAACAGAAATTGTTCACTAATTTCTTTTAGCTGCTCCCGCAAGTGTACTGTGTAGGGTGTAGAAGTGGTGAGCAAGGTCGATCCCACAGAGACTGGCTATCTAGGAATTAACTAACTACTCAAATTCAGTTTTCAACTTTATCTAGGAAAATCAAATCACACCGATTGCAGATTAATTCAATAGAAAAGTAAATAAGCAGATAAATTCACTCAAGAATAACAGATATCTAAGACAGGTTCTAGGACATGCTTTCATATAATTCTCATCAAAACATCATTTTAACCAATTCAAGTTCATTAATCAATCATCCTATATGACCAATCACATATGTCGAATTAACAGCTCTCCCAAATTAGTTAACTGGTTGATTATTATGCCACCAGAGGTATCCCTACTCAATCTAATTGAAATATAACAACTCCCAAAAGTACCTAAGATTGATTTCCCATCACATAAATTCCTTAATCTCCCGATCTAACTCTTTTTATGTATCATGTGTTTATTCTTCCATAATTAAATCTCATCTCCCGAATTTTGATCTAATTACCAAAACATGTTCAATTACTGGCCACATAATCAAACAAGCAATCAAATCATAAACACACAAATAGGATAAACGATCATGAACATTGAATTGAAATAAAGATCCATCTCGATTCGAATCAGATTACTAACAAGCCCTAGAAACCCTAGAAAATTAGCTAGACATGATTATAAACAAACTCATAGACAAGATTGGAAATATCATATCTACTAATATTCAACAAGGGAATAAAAGATTAAAAACTCTATTGACGATGATCTCACGATCTCTCGATCTCTTGAATTCTTCTTCAAATCATCTCGATGCTTCTCAGACTCTCGTGTTTTTCTCTATAAATCTCTCTTCTTTTTCTATTTTTCTCCTTCTTTCTTACTTCTCTTCATGTTGAGTATTTATATAGCTTTGGGAGTCTTCCAAGTGAAGTAACAAGTGAAGATTATCCAAGAAAACCAAACTTCTACGAGTTCATGTTCACCCAGACACGGTCGTGTTGTACGGCACAGTCGACCGTGCCCTGGTTAGGGTCACTGGCGATTTCATGGCGTTGACCGTGTTGTGGGGCACGGTCGTGCCCCGTCATCGTGCACTTCTCTACATAATGGCTCACAGTCGTGCTGCATGGCATGACCAGACCTTGCGCCACCAACTCTTCCACGCGATGTCGTATTTCAACTCCTATTCTTCCTCGTTTTTCTATGATTCATTCCTTGATCATCAATTATACTTGAAACTTGCACTTTTTCTCATCAAAATCATGAAACTAAGCACATACCCGTCAAGTGCAACTTATACAATATAATATCATAAATCACCATAAAAACGTATCTAAACATACTCAAATGAATACATAAACATACGCAAAAATATGTGAAAAATGACACTTATCAGAAATCTTGGAAAAACCGAATACAAATGATTTTTTATATATAAAACTTCGGTGTCTAGCCAAAACAAAACATTTAAACATTGCAGCGGAACATCATACAGGATCCATTACATAAAAGGAAAAGAACAGTTTATCTTTTACAAACGTGAAATATTAAAATATCGTTTAAACATTAAGTTTTACAAGCAAAAAGAGAAATCTTGATATAGCACCATTCTCTCTACACATCTTGATACTCGTCACTTCCTGTAATGTGAATAAACATGGGGGTGAGTGCGTTGAATACACTCGTGGGGATAATTTCATAAATCAAAACTCATCAAGCAATTAAGTCGTTCTAACTTTTACCAATACAACAATTAGACATAGTACGTAGAATGCATAGCACATAACTTAAGAGCACACAACTTTAAATAGGTATGGGAGCAGCCCGTCTTATCCTACGTATAGGAAGAAATGAGTAAGAGATAATTGTTACAGTTTTTATACCGTTGGTGCTTTTAATGGACCACCAGTCCGATTGGTGTTTTTTACGGGCCATCAATCCATCCTTAACATATGATCTTGGACTTTCGTCCTCATTTATCATATTCATAACATATACATGTACAAGTAAAACATAGCACATAATCCAAGGCACATAAGGTACAACAAATTCATAGCGATCAATAGCATTCTAATAATATCAAGTTTACATGCATGCGTTCGTTCATCATCACTATACATTAAATATAGAAACGTAAAGCATTTAGAGATTAGAAGTTACCCCCACCTTGTTCGGTGGTAACCACGTGTATATCAAAGATCAAGTTCTACAGTGTTCGTTCTGATTGAGAGTCTACATAGGTAGAGAGGTTTCTTAGTTTCATATTACGTTAATTACGTATACTTTAATTATATAAACTCTCTCAAGAGGAAGCAATAGAGAAAAGGGATCGAAAGAAGCTTTAGAAGTCATGAGGTTGAAAAGGGATCGATGAGGCTTCGATAGGAGAAAGAATTAACTAAAACGGATGAGAAACGAGCTTAAACGGAGCCTTTAAGGTGTAAGGGCATTTTCATAATTTTTCAGAAAATGTGACTTTGACCGAGACCCCGACGACTTCACGTCGCCGGTGACACCACACATACCGCACGCCCCCGACACTCGGCCGCGTGCGCACATGGCGCGCCACGGCCTCCCCCGTGTGCGCACACCGCACACCCCCGCACATACACATAGCGCACACCCCCACGCACCCCCGCATCCCAGCAGCGAACACCAGCAACCCCCAAACCCCCAATTCCTGTCGACGACTTCCAATCGCCGGCGACAGCACACGACCACCCCTCAGACCTCGCCGGTGCATCCATCGCGCCGTGCGCCGGCCGACACACAGCATGGCGCCACCACACACGGTGGCGCCCCCAAGCACACACACTCATGCGCACACACAACCATGTACGGCGACCTCCTATCGTCGGCGACTCCTAAAAACACACGGCAGCGCAACGAGGTGCCGCCCCAATACACACCTACACCACACCACAACCACGATGAGGAGGGGGAGAGAAGAGAGAGAGCAGCGAAGAGAGAGAAAGGAAAAGAGGAGAGAAGTTAGGGTTTTCAGAGGTTAGACCGGCCGTTTCCCGGCGAATGAGCCGTTAAAACGGAAAACCGAGCCCAGATCTGGAACGGGCTTGTCGAAGACTATAAGCTGTGTGAAAATCGGCCAAAGCCGAGAAAAATGATTCAGGCACCGATGGCGGTGCGGCGGCGCCGACTAACCGGAAATCAAGAGAGAGAGAAGAGATATCTTACCTTTTGACTTTTCGTTCAAATTATTACCGTTTTACAATTCATTTCTTTTTATTTATACTTTTTTTTCAAAATATCATACTATTCATAGAGAATATCTTATCTTTTTACTATTCATTGAAAATATCTTACTATTCATGGAAAAATCTTTATTTTTACTATTCATCGAAAGTATCTCGTTTTCGATTTTTCATATTCATTGTATTCTTCGTGATTTGAGCTACGAGTCTCCAATTGACCTCAAATTCATTTCTATCTTCTCGTTTTTCGATTACGAACCTTATGATAAAATTATAACCCATGTTTTTCGATTAAATTATACCACTAATTAATTAAACATGCATTTTATCCTTTTTTTGAAACACACATAATTAAATCAAACAATTATGGGTTTAATTATTTAATTAATCAATTATGCGTCGTTTTTGTCCTAGGCGCTACATCCCTTCCCCCTTAAAAGAAATTTCATCCTCGAAATTTAGAAGCGTAACTAAAAACAGTAAAACTTGATATTTTGTTTCTTTCTTTCCATTTCTCATCAAGGAACTTGTAGGCCTCGATTATTTGGCTAAGCTCGATGTTCATAACTTTTTTCAGTCCTAAGCTACTCTGATTCATTAAATCCATCTAGAGCCGACCCCGAGTGCATCATGCACCTTATGTACATGACCTTCAAGATAGTATATAGAATAGGCCGAGCCCGACCATACAATATTAGGCTCATTACCATCAGAATAAGGACACGGGCCTTAAATCCATGGCTACTTACATTGATTTGACTTCTCATGTGGATTTTGTTTGAAGGGAGACGAAACGAAAATGGTGAGATGTCGTCCCAACCAGACTGTTCCTGTTCGTAGAGACTACGCCGAGTCCTTCAAAGTCTATTTACCTCAACTCAGTTCTCACCAACTCCTGTTACCGCTAATTCAGGTTCCAAAATTTTCTTTTCGCCCATCTCGTCCCAACATAGAGGAGAACGACACTTTCTTCTATAGAGAGCTTCATACAGTGACATCCCGATTGTCGATTCTTAGATTTTCCGGTGTTGTCTGAGAAAAACAAATGGGATGGTTACCTGTAACAACAGATTAGCCGAGGACTTTTGGTTTCTTGTTTACTTCATCATATCTTGTTGAGTAATGAGAGAGTTATTCTTCGTAGGATACGCATGGTGTCGCTCATCTCCATTCACCCTTCATTGGGAACGGTATGTAAAAGGAGGGTAAGACGTGTTTGATCTCCAAGACTAGAGTGAAACAATATATACAAATAATTCCAATGTGTTCATAAAAAATAAGCTCACGCTTCAACGAATTGCAGGGCTTTCATCATCGTCATCTTCCATCAGGTAAGGAGTAGTGGTAGTGGAGTCGATATCAGATTCACAAAGGCCCAATTCAAGATTACGAAAGAGCGAATACGCTTCTCCCATTTCGATTTCATATAAGAAGGTGGAATCCCGTCCTTCTCGATGGGATACTAATTTATAGGGTTTCAGCGACTACCCTACCGTTCTCATGCTTAACAAGTCACATAGCTCGACAGAGACAAAAGAATGGGTTGCCTCTATATCTATTACCTATATAAAAGTATGGATGTTTCTTACAAAATATGGATTGCCGAATATATCCCTATCAAAGATTATTATTTAAGGTTATAATAGTAATTTAAATTTTCATATTTAAATAATTTTATATTAGAATCCTAGCTAATTCAAAATCTTATAGAATTCTATTATAATTAGAACTCTAATATAAAAGTGTTATATATAAAGTAATTGTATTATTATTTCTTTCCTTAATTTGAATTGATCTACTATGTAATATGATTTGATTTATAGATAGAAACTATATTTTATTTGTCATATAAATTAACAAATAAGTTTCAACTAATTTTAATAAATGTTTAATAATAATATTTTTGGTTTGACAACTAAATTATCGATTTAATGAAAAAAGAATCAATATATATCAGCTTAATTACCTAGAGCCATTTTCGCATCACAAAAGCATAATATTATTCATAGCAGTCATACCCTTTCTTTTCTTCAAATCCATATCCATTTTTTTTACTAAAATTTTGATGCTTCTTGCATTCACCAAAGTAATCAAAACCTAATACATATAAACTGATTATCTAATAAGTCATCACCAAAGTAAAATTATGATGTAATAATTGAAGCCTCTAATAAGTCATCACCGAACTAAAATTGTGATGTAATAATTGAAGCCTATATTTTAAGATGTTTTATTCTTGATTTTAATAAGTGTTTAATAATAGTATTTTTCAATTTTTGTGATGTCAATAAAACAAAAGAATATGATCATCATCAAAACTACAAGACTTTTATTGCTTTTTTGTTAAATTTTTTTACTACATTCTAATTAATGTTTTCGATTGACAGTTTAGTTAAATTAAATCAACTTATAAACATAGGTATATCAGTACGTGCGCACAACATTCCTCACAAGATAAGGAAAAGTATAATATTCCTCAAAGGATAAGGAATATATTAATTCATTTTCTATCCATAATCAAATTATATTAATTTGTTTATGAGTAGTGTTTGTGTGCACCAAGTGCATGGATCATGATCCATGCAACTGAGCACGCGGGTTGGATCGGGTCGGGTCGAGCCTAGATTTGCGTCCAGGTTTTTTATTTTTATTTTTAAATTTGTGACATAACCTTTATGTTTACCGAATATAACCTTTATGTCTAGCGAGTATAATATTTATGTACAAATATCATAACTTTTAAGTAAAATTACTTAAACTTTTTTCAATATAAAAAACATAATTAAAAGTTATGTAACCTTTATGTTAACCGAGTATAACTTTTATGTTATATTAGTATAACCTTTACATACATATATCATAACCTTTAAGTGATATTACTTAGATTTTTTTTCACTATAAAAATTCATATAGTATGGTTTAACCTTTATGTTATAATAATTTAACATTTATGTTATATTAGTATAACTTTTATGTACAAATATCATAACATTTATGTACTTAAAGAGTAATATAAGGTTATATTATGATAACGAAAAAGTTAAATTATTACGCATAAAGGTTATATTATTACAACATAAAGGTTTTGAAAGGTTTTGAAAAATATTATAAGTTTGTCGTACAGTGCAAAGGTTATGTGAATGGTTAGGTTCGGCAAACTAAAAGTTTAGGTTCGGCAAACTAAAAGGTTAGATTCACCAAACTAAAATGTTATACCAAATAACTGCGAAACTAGGGTTTGAACTAGCAAGTATTAAATTTATTCAAATAAATACATGCATTATGAATTAGTTAAAAAAATTTGGTTTTAGGACAACAAAATGAGACAACCAATTAGAATGCCGAAGAAAATTGATGGGAAGATAGAATAAATGTAATTAAATCATGAAAGTTTTTTCTAGATAATCAGCAGAAGGTTTAGATTATCATAATATTTTGTCAAGTTTCAAACTTTGAGAGAAACATATTTTACCAATTTTCTTTGTAAATTTTTTTTATACTACTTTATCCTACCCTATAATAATAGGATGGAAGGATAACATGTTTTTTCCACCAGGTTCAATTTTTGACTTTGCTATTTCTACATTTTTCAATTTATGTTTGTTTTTCTCGACATTTACTTTTATCTGACAATTAATATTTAGTTAACAAGTGAAATTCAAATCATCAAAATTATGTGGATGTATAATGACAGAAGTATATTAACAGCTCTAAGAAACATTTCATTGAACAGATGGTGACCCATTTCATTTGAAACATCAAATATCATATAATTAGTAATAATATGATCAGTTTAACATGATCATTAGCTTTTCAAAGGCCGAAGAACCAATAAAGAAAAAAGTCACGGGATATAAACAAAATTATGAGGACGTATAATCACAGAAGTTTATTAAAAACTCTAAGAAGCATTTCATCGAACAACTGATGTCCTATTTCGTTAGAAGCATGAATACCATTTAATTCTTTGTAACATGATTTGTTTAATGTTACCATTAGCTTCTCAAATGCCCAACAACCAATAAACAAAAAAAAAGATGGATAATTGATAATTATTCAAATTAAACCATTGAACTATAAACTAAATTCAACACGCAATGGTTCTTTATTTATTTATTTTTTTTAGAGATTTTATTTTATGTATTTTATTTTTCAAATACAATTTTTTAGTGTGATCTATTAGTCATGTGGCAATATTAAAAAATGAAATTTATTTCATTGGTGTTGTACCTAAATTCCATTAATTTCAATAATATCTTGTGTTAGTATGAGTTTCATGTATTGATTAATCATCTTATCACAAGATAAAAGATAAGAGTTGGCGAAGGAAGCATCTATGCCCATTAGAGTTTTGCAGATTGGACAAAAGACACATTTCTTGTTATTAAAAGTTTTAAGAGTTTGACATGAAATATGTTGTGGAACAAACAATCACGTAAAGATCCAAAATTTGATAATGATGGATGAGGAGGTAAGATAATATATATATAGGTTTTTTTAAATAATTTTTTTTATTCATAGCATGTTTAGCCTGAAACTCGATGGAATTAGAGTTAATTGGTTAATTAACAATATATGATAGGTCTTTTAAAATAAAGTTAATCTTTAAAATTATGAGTTAAAGTTGAGATATTTATTTGTAGGGGGTTCAAATTAGAGTGATCATCTTCAACGAAGACATCCAAAATATCGGAAAGGAGTTCACAAAAAACAAGACCTATTTGATAAATAATGCAATGGTAAAAAAACATCAATACAAACTATGCATCCTCACATCCTGAAAAGGAATTGGTCTTAAAAAATTTCACCAATGTGGAGGAAGTGGTGAACACCATTGACGATAACAACAATATCAATGACTATGTAGATTACAAAGACTTACGTAGTAAACATAAGGACCGCAAATCATTTGGTATGTACAATTATTATTATTATTTGTGCACTATGATTTATAAAAAAATTCCATTAATTTAAAATTATATTTTGCAGATATTTGGGTACAATGATTTATAAAAAAATTCCATTAAATTGAAATTATATTTTGCAGATATATGTGGAATACTGATAAGGGTCAAGGAAATCATAAACATTACCAATTCAAAAGGAAAATCAAAATGTGTAAGGGAAGTTACGATCACAAATGAAGAGTAAGTCATTTATGTTATATAAAATACAATGGAAAAAAATATAATTACCAAAGTTGTGTACTAAATACCATAGAATCGAGAAGCTATTAATTGAACCAACAAGTCAATATATAATTAGCCTTCAAAAAGAGTGTGCTCCACATTTGGGTCGGACATGGATATCAAGCACTTGCCTTTATAGTATGGAATAGACTCTCACTTGGGAAGGGAACAATAGGACTACTATTCTTGTTTATCTTTTTTTTTCTTCATTTTTAATAATTATCTTGGCATTGGAGAGTTCATTAAGAAACTTTTTTTTCATTAGAAAAGAATAATAATATACAGTCATTTATAAAATATCAACATGTTAAATATTTTATTTTCATGACATAATAATTTAATAGTAAGGATCTGAAAGAAGTGGAAGTTATATGTCAAAGTATCAGAATCCAGTAGTCAGGTTTCACATTTACTTTATTTTATTTTGATGCTTTTTTTATACATTCGAACCACTGTTGGTCATATTTCTCTTTATCGAGAAATCGAAGAAGCCATATGGGGGTTTTCTCGGGCCTGTTCATATGGTATCTAACTAGGTTAAGGAATTTTTTTTAAGTATTTGTTTATATTTTATTAATTCGCTTCTGAAATGAAGGAAGATATCAATTCTTTAAGAAAGAGAACCAAGAGCTGGCAAGTGCTACTCCTATTTGATTTATGTTTTTAATTTGTAGACACCATTCTATAGAAGTTTCTCTTTGGGAAGACATGACACTGAATAAAGGAAGAGAATTGCAGCAAATTGTTGATAAAAAAACCAGTGATTATTATCACAAAGGTCACAACAAAAGAATTCAAAGGTAAAATAAAAACACAACTATAAAGTTTGAAAAGAACATACATGCAATTCACATATATAGTGTTCTGAAATAAATCTTGATTTTATTATTACAAATTTGGCTTAGGTGAGATCCAACTGCAAAGCACATCAATTTCAACTGTATAAATAAGCCTAAGGTCGACATCTGAAGAACTTGCAAAACTCAATAGATTGTATGACAAAAAAAATTAATTTATGAGTTCAACTATAAAATCTTAATAAACGAACAATAACAAAATAAAATATTTACATAGGTCACATACCATTCATGATCCACTGGAAATATGCAAACAAAGAATGACACAAAGAATGAGAATAGGAAGAGAAGTAACTCTTGAAGATCTCATTATGAGAAAAAATAATTTGTCTAATGTACGCTAAATTTGAAACATAAATATACGCATAATATTAATTGATAATTAAATAAGAGTGAGTAAAAATGATAGAAAAATATGGGATTTAGGTGTCTCAATTTAGGGAGGCTTTAGTTAGTGGTCTTTCATTTTCAATCCACTACTGCTCTGTGGAATTGCTTATCAATCTTGTCCCTTCGATTTTCATTGCCTCTGTTTTTCTTTTTTTTTATTTAATTAATATTTACAAAAAAGTTTTCTCACTATAGATTTTGTGATCTCTGTATTAATGGGTTCGTGATTTCTTATCTGTAATTATTAAGTCTCTATTATTTCAATGAATTAACTCATTAGAATAAGTTGGTGGAGAACGCAATCAAATACAACTTGATTAGGCATTTTGGTCTGTGTAAATTTCTCTCTTTGCAGCCCATGACTAGTTGTAACACAACTAGAGCCCCTAGGTCTTCTTCCGATCGAGCCCTGGTCTATGTCACAAAATATATTGTCTTTATTGGCTGATCAATTTAATAAGTTTCGTCAATATCTCTTACAAATGCAAGATGCATATTATTATTTCACTTGAATTGTGTATAAGGTGGAGAACGAAACAAAGATATGGTATAATGTGTGTAAAAAATGCACAACATCAGCACCTAAACATGATGGAAATACATGTGAAAAGTTTCAAGATGATCCAGTTCAAACAATGCCGAGGTGAAAGTTCCAAATAATAATTCACAAAAAATGATCAATTAGATGCAGCAAAACTTATATAAGTTTATTGATTGTAGATATGTAATTAAACTAACGGTAAAACAAGGACATCTTGTAGCAACAATAACGATGTTTGGTGACACGACGTCAGTTTATGTCGGATGTTTAGTACAAGACTACGTGAACACTATTGAGAAGGTATCAAAACTTCTTTAATGCAAATGATTTTAAAAATAAATAATAAATGTAACCAAAAAAACAAATGTAGGGTCAACCCATTAGTTCATTCATCTTACAAAGAATAAGTGAGATCCATTTTGTAATTGCGTTGAACTACAGTACAAAAATAGAAGATGGAATATTGAATGCAATAGTTGAGGCCATAGACCCGTGAAGATAAAAGAAGAGAAAATAAATAATACCCACTAACAGAGACTACAACAATCGAAGATCAATCAAAGAATAAAATAAGGATTAAAAGTAAGAAAAATGAAGAATACATTCACATATCTAGCGATGAGGATGGGAATAGTACACGTAAAGCTTTATTAGACAAATCTCGAAAAAAGAAGAGTAAAAGTATGACACAGAGGAAGATCAAAAAAGAAAAGATATAATCACAAGTTAATGTTTTATTATCTTTCATTTCCAAATTTTTTGTTTTTTTAGATTAGTTTTTTTTCAAATTTATATAATATTAAACTTTTTTTAAAAAAAATTGCAGCATCAATATCATATTTCTATGTTTTATTGCATTTTTTTAATGTCTCCATAGAAAAAAGATTATAACATATTATGTAACTATATTCTATTCTTTTTCTTAAACAATAACAACAACAAAATTCGTCTTTCACGTGCAACGCACATGCTCTTTACTAGTATAATAAAACGAGAGTAAGGATATCGCATACTGTTAACATACCTCTCGTGGTCTTCGATCCTTCAGCAGCCTCTGTGTGATTGGGAGTGAAAGCTCGAGTCTTGCCTGCCCTTGGCCTCGGCCTCGATGTTGCAGCTGCTGGACGTCTAAACTTCTGACAGTTACTCATGATATGTCCAGGTTCTCCACATCTGAAACAGTTCCGGGTTCCTTGGAGGCAGGGGCCCACGTGAGTTCTTCCGCAGTTGAAATAGTTTTGAGTCTTGCTTGTTTGTGACCTCGGCTTCTTCGTCGTTGTTGTGTTTTTGAACTTCGGACATCTGATGGCGATGTGTCTTGGTTCTCTACACCTAAAGCAAACCTTGGTCCCTAGAAGACATGGTCCCTCATGAGCCTTGTTGTGCGAAAACTAACACTACACAAGTGCACGTATCGTGACAAGTAATATAGTGGACTTGAAAAGTCCGGATATCGAACCCACAGGGAAAATAATAACTATCTATTCCTAAGTACTAGATTCTCACAACATATAATCCTATCTAGCAAATCCAATTTTTGAAAGATGTTTGTTAAACTACGAAAACAATGAAACTAATGATAACAATTAAACAGAAATAAATTAAACGAAGATTTATCAAAATAAATAAACCTTGGATTTTATCTCCCCCTATGTATTTTAATTCCCCTTTATTCTTTTCTCATGCAAGATTCAATTCCCGATTCTTAACCTGAGATGCTAACATAATCATACCATGTTTTCATTTGATGCATGAATCTAATGTTATGAACAATTTACTGTATTCCTACGCAATTAAATTCATAACAAAGCATTAAGCATAAATCTCAAATATAGCTTCCTAAGATGAAATCTATATTCCTACGATTTCACATGCAATTAAACATTATCCTGTTCAATTAACTCGAAGGATCTTCTACCACAATTCTAATTATCAAACCAATCTTCCGATTTCAATTCGACAATAATATAAAGATACACAAATTAGCCAAATTCATGCACTTGATCAAGAATAAGAAGAATAAGGAATCGTAAAATCAAACTAGCATTAGAATCGAAATAAAGGGTTCATAAGTCAACACATAGGATTCAAATAAAACCCTAGAGATGAAAGATTCTAGCTACTCATTATTTGATTAACAAAAAAATTCATAAAAACAATGAAGGGAAATAAACTCTGGGATTGATGCCGATCTTCGCTTCTTCGCTTGATCATCTTGCTTCTCTTGTCTTGCTTTTTTTGCTTAGGTTCAAAGATTGTATTTCTCTAGGTCTTTGATATGGTTTTGATAGACACCAAAAGGAAAGGGAGTCCTCAATTCGTTGGAAGCATGAAAATCGCGTTTTTCTAACAAACTGTGCAGTGGGTACCGCGGTACTGAAATATGAGTACCGCGGTACCGAGATCAAGTCTTGAATTCTCTATAGTCGAGTACTGCGGTACCGAGATATGGGTACCGCGGTACTGAGGTGCAGAACTCCGAGCTTTGGACCATCACTTTGAGTACTGCGGTACTCATATGGATACCGCGGTACTGACCCCATTTCTTCCGTTTTTTGCACGCTTTGTCTCCTTTATGCCGTTTCCACCTCGTGTATCTATATCAACCAATATTTCATAGTTATGATTCATTTAAGACCAAGATAGCACGATAAACGTGCTTACGACCATGTATATTAAGTGTATTTCACACACTTAACAAGTCCTTCCACATTTGGCACACGAGTTTCCCGGCTTAGGTGTAGGGAGGAGCGGAGCACTGTTGGTCCTTGTGTACTTGTTCTGATTGAAGTTCTGACTCGGACCAGTCCGATTCCTTTTTCCTGGTCTCACTATGACCTTCTCGAGCGGTGCAACATCTAAGCGTGGACGAGAAGCAATTTCTTGAGCTCTCTCAACAACTTCAGCATATATCATGGTTCCTTGACTAGCCAAATTGGAACTGATCTCTAGGCGAAGGCGTCTTTCGAAACGTCGGGCCTTCTTAAAATTGATGTCTATCAACTGAGGCGCATATCTGCTCAGCTGATTGAATTTCCTCTCGTACTCTCCTACAGAGTTGGTTCCTTGTCAAAGATGTAGGAAATTTGCTTTCTTTTGGTCACAGTAGGACTGAGGCAGAAAATTATGTCTAACCACCTCCTTGAAAACTCCCCAAGACATAACACTCTTATGTTCCGATGACATAGTCCTTTCGTATGACTCCCACCAGTAGTTGTCTTCTTCGGTGAGCTGGAACATGGCATAGGAGATCTTCTGCTCTTCTGTGTATGACAGATGTCCAAAAGTTCGATCCAATGACTTTAGCCACTCTTCAACGTCAGCCGATTCTCCTCTTCCATTAAAGGTCGGTGGATGGAAGAATTGGAATCTTTCTATGATCAAGTTCGTACCATTCCTCGATAGCGGTGGTGGCACTGTTTGTGCGGTCTCGTGATGTCGAGTCAAGTCCCTCTGTACGGACACCAAGTCTCCCATCGTGGCGTCCACGTCGTGTTCAGGTGGATTTTCTATTGACGGTTGGTCTCTATATGGTCGATATCGTGGCATATCGTTCTATAGATGACATACGAAAGCTAACTCTTATAATCTACCCCACGTAACCCAACAATATAAATAACAAACGATAAATAAAAAGCAGGTACATGGTACAGATCAACATTCATTTTATTAAATTTCTTGATCTAAGAGAGAAGCGCATAGGGAGAGGTGTTTATCCGTCATATAGGATAATATATATCCAACTTGTATAAACAACCAGAAAAGTACATTAGAAAACATATCACAAACATCCACACACAGTTCCCATAGACCTCAAGTATTAGTTGCAACTTTACTTATTACACCAACGAACTAGGAAATCACACCCACTAGTTCTCCCTGTTGTAAACAAGGGACAATAGTAGACTCAACTACCAGTCACACGACATCTACTCTTACAAACGGCCATTTACACATACAAGCTCACATTGCTGCAGTCAGCAGCCCTTGTGGCGGTGACCAAGAGAAGTGTGTTGATTGTAGTGACGTCAAGAGGATTTTTAAAGATCTTTTCTTGATAAAACATGTTTGAAAACAAAAACAAGCTTGGGCAAAGCCCTACAAAGAGGTAGAACTTTGCTCTGATACTATACTGTCATGCCTCGTTTTCGTACTTAAAATATTAGAGTTTTTTTTGTGGGCGTGCAAGAAGAAAGGGAAGGAGACGTACATATTAAAACAGAAATCTTATAAAAATCAAATACATACGATTTTTTATATACAAAACCTCGGCATCTAGCCGACACAAAACATTTAAACATAGGAGTGGAACATCATACAGGATCCATTACATAAAATAAGAAGAACAGTTTATCTTTTACAAACGTGAAATATTAAAATATCGTTTAAACATTAAGTTTTAAAAGCTAAAAGAGATATCTTGATATAGCACCATCCTCTCTACACATCTTGATACTCATCACTTCCTGTAATATGAATACACATGGGGTGAGTGCGTTGAATACACTCATGGGGATAATTTCATAAATCAAAGTTCATTAAGCAATTAAGTCGTTCTAACTTTTACCAATACAACAATTAGACATAGCACGTAGAATTTATAGCACATAACTTAAGAGCACTCAGCTTTAAATAGGTGCGGGAGCAGCCCGTTTTATCCTATGTGCAGGAAGAAATGGGTAAGAGACAATGGTTACGGTTTTTATACTGTTGGTGTTTTTAATGGGCCACCAGTCTGATTGGTGCTTTTTACGGGCCACCAATCCATCCTTAACATGATCCTGGACTTTCGTCCTCATTTATCATATTCATAATGTATACATGTACAAGTAAAACACACCACATAATCCAAGGCATATAAGGTTCAACAAATTCATAGTGATCAATAGCATTCTAATAATATCAAGTTTACATGTATGCGTTCGTTCATCATCACTATACATTAAATATAGAAACGTAAAACATTTAGAGATTAGAAGTTACACTCACCTTGTTCGGTGGTAACCACGTGTATATCAAAGATCAAGTTCTGCAGTGTTCATTATGATTCAGAGTCTACACAGGTAGATAGGTTTCTTAGTTTCATATTACGTTAATTACATATACTTTAATTATATAAACTCTCTCAAGAGGAAGCGATAGGGAAAAGGGATCGAAAGAAGCTTTAGAGGTCATGAAGCTGAAAAGGGATCGATGAGGGTTCGATAGGAGAAAGAACGAGCTTAAACGGAGCGTTTTAAGGTGTAAGGACGTTTTCGTAATTTTTCAGAAAAGGGTTGACTTTGACCGAGACCCTCGACTCCCGGCCGACAACTTCACATCACTGGCGACACCACGCACACACACGATACGGACCAACGCACATACACGCCCCCGACACTCGCCCACGCGCCTCGGCCTCCTCCGCACGCGCACACCTCGCACCCCCGCGCACGCACTCCCGCACACCCCGCACAACTCCGGCCGGTGACTTCCAATCACCGACGACAGCACACCACCACCACTTAGACCTCACCAGCGCATCCATAGTGTCGACCGACATACAGCACGGCGCCGCCACACACGGTGGCGCCCCCAAGCGCACACACACACAACCATGGCCAGTGACCTCCCATCACCGACGACTCCTAAAAACACACGGCGGTGCAACGAAGAGCCGCTCCAACACACACCCACACCATACCATAGCCACGACGAGGAGGGGAAAAGAAGAGAGAGAGAGAGAGAGAGAGAGCATCAAAGAGAGAGAAAGGACGATAGGAGAGAAGTTAAGGATTTCAGAGGTTTGACCGGCCGTTTCCCGGCAAACGAGCCATCGAAACGAAAAACCGAGCCCGAATCTGGAACGAGCTTGTCAAAGACTATAAGCTGTGTGAAAATCGACCGAAGCCGAGAAAAATGATTCCGGCACTGGAGGCGTGGCACCGGCGGCCGGCTGGAAATCAGAAGAGAGAGAGGAGATATCTTACTTTTTGACTTTTCATTTGAATTATTACCGTTTTATGATTCGTTTCTTATTATTTATACTCTTTTTCGAAATATCATACTATTCATCGAAAATATCTTATCTTTTTACTATTCATCGAAAATATCTTACTATTCATGGAAAAATCTTACTTTTTACTATTCATCGAAAATATCTCATTTTCGATTTTTCATATTCGTCGTATTCTTTGTGATTTGAGCTATGGGTCTCCGATTGACCTCAAATTCATTTCTATCTTCTCATTTTTCGATTACGAACCTTATGATAAAATTATAACCCATGTTTTTTGATTAAATTATACCACCAATTAATTAAACATGCATTTTATTATTTTTCTGAAACGCACATAATTAAATCAAACAATTATGGGTTTAATTATTTAATTAATCAATTATGTGTCGTTTTTGTTCTAGGTGTTATACTGCTACACGAACTCTAATAGGAACTACTAGCGGCACTAATGTTAGTATTGTAAGCTCAAGTTGGTTACATCATACAGTGAAGTTAAAAAATTTCAAAAAATTTATAGAGATTTATTGACCCTCTCTGAAAATCTATGTCACTTAGGACCAACAAGTGATATCAGAGTAAATTGGGTTAATTAAAAGCCAACTCATATTGTCACTTATCCAGATCCTTGTGTCTTTTTAAAAACCTATTTTATTTATCTACTTTTCAAAACTCATTCCTTTAGCATATCATAGATTCTTCTCACAACATGTTTCCCATGTTTTCCAAAGAAAAATATGATGATTTAAAGATTAGAATGCAGACACATATATTTGGAATGCATGTTGAGATGTGGTATATTATCACAAAAGAACCACCAATCATTATCAAGCCTAATCCAACTCTTAGAAGAGAAGTTAGAAGAGAAACAGTTGTACTTGACAATGTAATTGAAGATGAAGGTGTAGAAGAATGTGCTACAAAGATTGTTACAGAACTAGACATACGAAGAGTCCCTCTACTATAAGTCTTAGAAAAACTCAGACATGAATGGGCAACTGAAGATAAAAAGAGGGTCAACCTTCATAAGGTAGCCAAAAATGCTTTTTTTATCA
Source organism: Scutellaria galericulata (assembly GCA_946896805.1). NCBI lineage: Eukaryota > Viridiplantae > Streptophyta > Magnoliopsida > Lamiales > Lamiaceae > Scutellaria > Scutellaria galericulata. Next base: position 9,262,698 of record OX335788.1, read on the forward strand.
CTCTTGATAAAGACACCTTCAGCTAGGTGAAGCACTACGAGACAACAAATGAATTATGGGATAAGTCGAAACAGATATATGAAGGTATTAAGCTCAACAAGGACAACAAGATATCTACTACAACATAATTTTCTGAGCTATTTGATATGAAGCCCGATGAGACTTTGGAACAACTTGACTTAAGGTTTACATAAATTGTAAACAAGTTAAAGTCTCTAGGCAAGCACTATACAAAATGGAGAAGAACATGAAAGTGCTAGATCACTACCTGCTGAGTGGGATAGCAAAACCATTACCATGAGAGTGTCTATGGACCTGAAATCTATAAATATTTTTTACCATCTCTCTAATATCAAAGAATTTGAACTCGACATCAACAGAAAAAAGAATGAAGTAGATGAGACAAGCACAAAAGTCACTACATTGACTATATGATCCCCAAGAATGCAACAACTGCAAGCTGCAGCAAGCAACTAGAGCTTGTAGTGGAGAAAGCAGAGGAAGATATGGTACTACTCTTGAAAAACTTCAAGAGGTTTATGAAGAACAGTGCCACAGGCAACAACTTCAAGAAGAAGTCTCCCACCCCATAGGTAACAAACAACATATAGTCCAATACAGTTCTTCTGACCTTTGTTACAACTGCAGGAAGCTTGGTCATTATGCAAGAAACTACCCACATCCTCAAGTGCATAAGTATCTAAAAGAATAAATGAATCAAATAAGAGAAAGAAGGAGGTGACAAGAAAAATCTTAGAGCACTGCTTGGAGAAGCAAAAGCTGCCAAAACTGCACCCTCTTCAAAAGTGCAAGTAGAGGAAAGCTCATCAAACAATGAAAACAATGATTCATCTTCTGCGGAAAAAGCTCTTATATTCTTGATGGTAAATGAGTGTGAAGAGGAAGAAAATGTGGGTAATTTACCAACCTCTTATTGATGTTGTTGATGAAAAGCTGAACATAATCCAAATCTTTAGATATATCATGAGTGACTTTGAGTAGATAAACTCAGACAAGAAAACACGTGAGGTAAAATCTGAAATGTTTTCATCTTCTTCCATTCTTCTTTCTTCCCACACCTGTACGAATCCGAAGGAATTTGAAATTAATTCTTGTTAAAATCAACCTATCTTCTATTGCAAAAGTCATCACCATCCACCTTTCATTGCCAAATCTTTCTTTAATGGATTGTTTGTAATTTGGAGATGAACAGAGGTAATGAGTAGGGGGGAGGGACCGAATGAGTAGTGGGCAATTAAAGTAATAGAGATAAGAGGTGAGAAAAATAAAGAAAAGAAAATGAAAGAGAAAAGGTGGGGGTGAGAAGTAGCAGTCGCCAAAAAAAGAGAGAAAGAAATGAGAGAGAATAAGAAAGAGAAAGAGAGGGAGAGAGGGGATGCGTGGAGAGAGAAATGAGAAGAAAGAGAAAGAGGGGAGAGAGAAGTAACAAGAAAGGGAGATAAAAGTAAAGAGAGGGAGGAGAGAGAAAGGGTGTAGCCGGAGGGACTTTTGAGAGAGAATGTCTTGAATCTTCAATTCCAATTTCTAACTTTCAAGAAATTATATTACTATCGCCTTTAAATTTTTTGAAATTTCAGATTTATCTCCATTCAATTCCAATCATTTTTCAGATTGATCCCTAAGCCTTTGATCTCAAATTTCAAGTTTAATTCCTTAAGTTTCAACCTTATATCTTATTCCTTTCGCTTCCATTTAATTCTTCTAATTATTAAATTATTAAAAATATTTACTAAGTTATGATATATTTTATTTATAAGAAACAAAGATAATAAAGATGTGGAACCATAACATGCATTGCATCAAGCATTCAATCTTCAACTGCATTTTGAGGTGGGATTTTCTTCTCTTATTTGTCTTTATTAAATTCTTGTATATGTGACATGGATGGGGCAACATATATGTTTTAAACAATCATTGAGTGGTTGATAGCATGGAAATTTTAATTGGTCATTAAGTGGACAATAGCATGGATACGATTTAATCAATTGTTAAGCGGCTGATAGCATGGATACAATGCTGTTATTCTATGTTTGCTTATGTTTGTTTTTAATCTTGGCAAACAACAATCCCATTGAGCTAGTGTAGCTCACCCCATATTTATTACATTATTTTTCAGATAAGGAGTCTGGACTTGGTGGTAGATGTTAGTGGGGATTAAATTTTGATAATTTAAGACATTTAATTTGGTTATGAACAAGTAGTTTAGTAATTTCCTTTTAAATTCTTTTGGACCTTAAACCGTAGTTAAATTTGTGAATTAATTTTTGAGACATGGTCACTTTATTTGGAAAATTATTTATTTAAATTTGTTTCTGCTGAATGTTTGTTGAATGCATAATTAAATGTTTTTGCTAAATAATTTTGTGATTGTTGTGTTGATCTATATTTTAAAAAAATGAAAAATAATTTTGATCTATGAGATTGTTTCTGAAAAATTATTTATTTAAGCTTTATGAACTCACGTTCCTTTCCCAAAAATCAAAGGGTGTTATTGTTTTATTTTAAAAAATTGGGGCGACTGCTTACAGCAGTTCTTCACTTTGAGATAACAACCATAATTTCTTGATCTCCTCAATTCTTCAACCTAATATTATAGACTCAAAATCTAGTCTAAATTCATTTAAATACTATGAAAAATGGGATACTCTAAATTTCTATTACACTTGTGTTTTGTCTCATCAAAATTTAAACAATAATTTTCTAACACAAGAGTAGAAGAGTGTGACCCTACCTTATCATGCAATAGCATTGAAATCAACACTCATCAGCTCGATCCTGTTTGAAATTTTGAGCCTCCCACTTTGAAAATTATCTCTCGTATCATAAGGTAGGTTGTAGCTCTAGTTCGACTAGCAGAGGAGTGCCCCTAACACAACATGACTTACATTTAAGGTTGAGTTTGTCAAAAGATATAGTTTTCATTGGTGGTGAAAAGTTTTTCTCCATAGATAAAAATGACTGATGAAAATAAAATTTTGACAAGAAATAGGAGTATTGGAAAACTAATGTGTCCGTTAGAATCCAAATTATATGATAATATAGATAATTCAAAAATTACTTAGGAGAAGATAATGAATTGTACATTATTACAACAATTAAATGATTATTGAATGTGTGATTTGGTAATCTGATTTGTTGCTCTAATTGTGGCCGTTCTAATTGTTTTTATTTACCACCAGTATACAATTTCTGTTAGATGCTGGAGAGGTAGGAGAGATGAGAAAATAAGAAAGAGAGAGGAGTGTGAATTATTACCACCATTAAATGATTGTTTCGATGTGTGATTTGTCTACGATTTTCTTCTATTGTTTGTTTGAACAAGTGGTTGTTCATTCTTTTGAAATGAGAGAAGAACTATTCTTTGTTTTGAAGAGGATAAAAGAATATGGCACATGGCTTCCGTAGAATATGCTTGAAAAAACTGATGTGACGTTCTTGAAAATAATACATTTAGATTTTATTTACAAGAAAAGATCATCATAACCCATCTTCATCCTGATTGTTGCTTTCATTTGCTGTTTTTTTCATTCCATGTATGGTTTTGTGGAACTGGATCTTTTATGTCATGTTCTTCTATATCTTTCACATCATCAGATATGCTTGTTGCTAACAATGTCCTGTTGTGACAATCCTTTTGTGGGCATAATTTCTGAATCTCTAATTACGCTCTTATTATTTGCAGTTAATTCTCTTTGCTCGGTGATTGGTGTATATTGTTTTTGCCCTTATTGATTAAAAAAATTATCTATTGTCTGCAATCTTCATCATGTCAATATTTGTAGTGTTCTTCGGTCTCAAATGCATCATGACATAGCTGGTAGATCTAGACATGTAATTATCCAAATCTCATATCTTTCAAATTTTGTGTGGATATTTTCTATTTGGTCTTTGCATTCATGATAATCAAAGCAGTTGTGTTAGCCCACATATTTTTTAGCATGACCTCTAAAATTGTCTTAAATTGATAATTTTCATTGCGCAAAACGTGTGTTTGCAAGCCATCACTAAGCTTCAGACATTCTTATTGCAGCCTGCTGAATTGTTTTGCGAATTCATATAAGGTCGGTTAGATCACTATTGACCAATTGATTAATGCGTACACTCACATATTGAGGTTATTGTAATCCCAGTGGAGAATCTACCTTTACAAATGTTCTTGCCCATCTTTCATTCATTGAGAACCATTAGTCATAAAATTCATTTATTGTTTATCGGTTGAAAATGATTTTCCTAAAAATACCAAAATTCATGATCCAAAGATATATATTTTGCATTATGCATTAGGTGTTAACTACACGGTCTGTATCTCACTTGAGAAAATGTTAAAATGTCCATCGTGGGCAGCTCTTAATATGTCCACTAATGACGTGTAATGATTTTATCCCCTGATTTTATGAAAAGTGAAATTAATAAATATCCTACACATCAACAGTGGACACATGTTAATGTGTTTATGTTAGGTAACAGGACTAATCTTACTTGTGGCATCATTGTGCTCAATGCACTCTAGATTGTTTTATCACCATCGATAAAAAAGGAAATAGGTGCCTACGACCCATTGAATGCCTTAGGGTATGTTTGTTTCAGGATTTGCAAATCCGGATTTGGGATTTTAAAATCTCAAATCCTTGTTTGTTTAAGGGTATTTTTTCCAGGATTATCAAATCTACCAAAAACCTACTCTATTTAAAAAAAACATTATAATTAACCCTACACTGTAACCTATTAATACACAAATACATTCTTACTCCTTATTTATCATTGTTTTAATATATATATATATATATATATATATATATATATATATATATATACACTCTATACCAAGAATAAAAAAAATCATAGGTTAGAATGACTTTTTTCCACCTACTGTCTTCTCCCCTTTTCACCCACTGATTCTCTCTCTACCCTCTTTCTCTCTCTCACGTCCTTTCCCCTCTATCTCCTCTTCTCTCCCCTTGTCTTCTCTTTCTCACTATTCGACTGTTCGACCATCTTTATTGCAATCTTTATTACAGACGGTCAAGAAATGTGTTTTTACATAGTATAAATTATATTCATAAATAAACATGGATTTTTGTATTTGTAGTCTACGAGATATATATATATATATATATATATATATATATATATATATATATTATCATATGTATAAATAATTTTATTGTTTGTAAATATTAGGAAAAAATAAACCAAAGGAATAAATATAATATAAACTTTTCCAAGTGATTTCAAAATAATTACATAGAATAAATAGTATTAATTAAAAATTTTAAACTTATAAGAAAATTTATAGTATAGTATATGTATATGTGTGTGTTTTTACATAGTATAAATTATATTCATAGATAAACATGGATTTTTGTATTTGTAGTCTACGAGATATATATATATATATATATATATATATATTTATTTATTTATTTATATATATATATATATTATATTATCATATGTATAAATAATTTTAATGTTTGTAAATATTAGGAAAAAATAAACCAAATGAATAAATATAATATAAACTTTTCCAAGTGATTTCAAAATAACAAATTAATCATTACCATTACATCAACTAACAATATAATATTACACATATATATTTTTTCCAGCATTGATTTGACATCTACAGTAATAATCCTACCTTACAAAATCCCAAAACAAACAAACATTTTAACTATTCACCTTTATTTACAAATCCTATGATTTCAAAATCCGGATTTCCCCCATCCACCATAATCCCGAAACAAACATACCCTAAATACCTTGAACACCAATGTGTACGCATTAGTTGTTTCCTCTTATATCAATGCATATCCAAATACCACCATCTTGTAATGGTTATTGACCCCAATAAACTTGATCTACACATTAGTTCTGTATGTAGAATTAATGACCACGAAGTCTATTATCTTGACTTGTTCTTAATACTGCACTCTTATTTGTCTTTATCTCAATGTGATACATCATCAATTTTCCTATTTAATCTAAAAAAAAAAAATAACGACATTTGAAACCTTGTGGTTATGTTTATGGTTGAATGTTATGACCCTATAAGTTCCACAATCCGACTTATATTAGATCACCTACGATGCTTTGCAAGAGCACTTAGTGATTGCCTTAGGTTCCCCTCTTCCTATTAGTTATGTGGATGCATTTCTAATCTCTCATGCCCTATCTATTGTATACCCAATGTTGTCTCAAAATCATTACATCCCTTCTATTTATTTCACAACTACACTTGCAGAATTCGTAACCTATTTTAATTTAATATCCCATGTAATAAGGACTTTACTAGGGCCAAGCTATCAAACATCGTTCCAATTAAGTTTTCCAATCTCCATTCCATTCAGATATGTCCTTCCCAATAATGCTAAGAAGCAATTTTTCTAATGTCTTCTATTGAATTAGGCTCGAATTCAATGTCTTTGTTTTTTGATTCTCCTGGATAAGATGTTGAATTAATCCTTGAGTCATTTTCATCTGATATTGAAAGCTAGCCACCAGTATACCCATTAAATATATTCAAATTTTCAGAATCCTCTATATAATCAATACATTCCAACAAAACTGTGAAATTAGATATATCCAAATTGTTTATTTGTAACACGTACCACAAAAATTGTGTGTTGGAATGTACCTACACAACATTGAGTAAATATATTTAGTGTTTGTCTTGTTTCAATATAACTATCCAATTTTTATTGAATACTATATCCAAAACTATTGTTATTTTTGTGAATAGTTTATACAACATTAAGCATTGCACATTCTTTGATACTTCAAATCAAGTTCAATTGTTTTTTGAAACTTATAAATATGTAATGGTATCTGAAATCAATCTTTGGTTTTAAATACATTGATTGGTATCTAGAATCTACATTAAATCCCAAATATGTATTTCTCAGTCAAATTACACATATACATATGGTAAATATTGGTGATTTGTACTCATAGCTAGCACAAAACAATCTGAATTTTTATACTATCAATATTGAGATTGAATAAACATCTAGGAATGATTGATTGATTTTTCCCAATATTTGGAAAAACAACACAATAAAATTGCACTAAACTCACCTTTCATATATGTAATTGAAGTAGGTATACGTGGAATACATGTTCATGTGTTCGTGAATATTGTTTGAGTGGTATTGCACTGATGAATAATTTTATAATTTGAAGTTGCTGCATTACAATTAATGTGGTACTAGATGAAAGACTGCAACAAAGTTGATGTTTTAGCGAAGAAGAAAGCATGAACTGAATGAGACAACGATGCAGATTTAACTAATTGATGATATTATTCACAAAATAGAAAAAACCAAACAAGAGCTGTCTGCGTAATTGTAGGATCTTTAGGAAAGTATTTCCTAGAATGCTCAATGACGAAAGCCTTTCTTATTAGTGATAATGGATGTAAATTAATCAATACAACAAAGATATGTGCAATTGAAGAGTTTCGAAACTCGTACGAGTTTAATTACTATGCAGTGCAAGGTTAGCATAATTAAATTATAGGATGATATTGTGCTGGGTTGTCAGAGGTTGCTATGAAAATTTGATTGCTTCTTAGAGGATGTTGTTCATATTTTAGACGCTTGCTAAACAAAATAAAAAATAAACGGGTCTTGTTGAATGAATTTATCAATTAAACTCTCATCCTTGGTGTATTATTTTATTTTCCAATTACCTAACAGTCAAACAATAAACATTGAACACATGTCAAAATAGAATTTAACAAGTGTGATTGAATTTCTAAGTAGAAAGCAAGCCATGAAAGTAGAAGAAAACTAGAGGATAATTCCATTTTCTCATAAGATCACAAGACAAATTCAAGCATAGATATCCTACCGTAACATAACAATCAAAACAATATGCGATAGACTCGACCAACCAAAGATGGACACGTGGATAAAAGAATCAAAGAGAAATAGAAAAGAGTAGACATTGCATTTATAAGTGGAAACACGACTAAGTACATTAAGATGGAAGATAAAATATAAACCCAAAATAGCACTTCTTCTCATACTTAACTTTAGACAACAACAACAATACAACTATAATGGTGGGTAATAAATTATGTGACAAATAAAGACAAATTAGTCATTTAACTCTACATTCAACCCATGTGTGTTATGTACATGATGTTTGTAATAGGTGTGAATGAACAATTGAGTCCATCGGTATATTGTCAGATTGTTATAGTGCATGTTATTTGAATATAAGATGTCAAATATGTTCCATGTTTAACAAAAGTGCATTTCTGAATTAAATGAATTTAGCGTAGGGAGATGTCCAATAAATACTCTTACAGAAAAATAAATAATACTATTTTCTTAACATTCCAATGTCAAGGTCAAGTTTATTAAATGGAATTTAAATGACTACAAGAAATTTATTAAACGACAAGGATCTGACGACAATTGTTTTATAAAAAACCATGTCGTAGCCTAAAGAACTTTGTCGTACCCGTTGTCTATGAGCGCATTTTTTGCTCATAGATAATGATTTTGACTTGACGTCGTTGAGGCATTGTCCTAGAATAAAATTGAGTCCTAAAACAAAAATTGTTTGTTGGGTGTTCTCGTAGCCTCGTAGAAACATTATTGTAGACTAATTTAAGTTGGGATTTAATTAAATCAATTAAAAACAAAAAAAAAAAAAAAAAATTCAAAGATTTGAATCTTCAATCTTTTCACACTCCCATTCCAACAAGCCCTAATTCATGCTCAACACAACCAACCATCATCCAAAATAACACCACAGACCGCCGACTATCTAGCAACATTATTATCACCCTTCAAATAAGATCTATGCCCTTCGATCCCCACCATTCCAAACCCAAAAGATTGCATTTAAACTCTAAAGATTTTCAGGAATTTTGGTGGACACGTTAATTTATCTTGATGTGTGTTTAATTTATCTTTTACTTCTCTCTCCTACAGTTCCAACTGCTTCTTTCTCCCACAGCTCAAAGTTCATCGTCGTCTCTCCACATTTCCTAGTTAGTCACTTCTTCATTCATTTAACTATCCAGTTAATCAGCGCAACTTATCTCTTGAATTTGTAATATTGTTGCTTTTTGTAGAAATATACGCATTGACTAGCAATGATATAAAAGTAGGGCTCAACATTAAAGTGGATAGGAGCCCTTGGAAAGTCATTGGTAATTCCTCCTAATTTTCCCACTCGTTTTCATCTTTTTTTTCACTTTTGTTTTACAATTTATGTGGAAATATTGATATCAAACACTTTTCGGTGTTATGTTGCATTTTTGTTAATGTCGTGATGGATTTATTTGGGTGCAGTGTTCAGAGTATCTCCATGTGAAACCAAAAAAATGGACAGCATTTGTAAGGACCATATTAAGAAATTATGTAATTGGAAATCAAGTTGAGAAAACTTGTAGAGTTGTTATATACAAATTCGATACACATGATGTTGATATTGATATTGATGAGAAGGGTAGCTGCTCGGTCAAGTATAAACCTCCATTGATTAATGAAGACCCATATGAACATGAAAAAAGTCGTATGAATGCTGAAAATTTAGATGGCATCTACAACTTGGATGAGGATCATGATGTGTAATTAATTGAGATTAACGAGGAATTACAAGTTTATCATGTTTTTAATATATTATTGCTGCAAATTATAGTATTTATTTATAATTGTTTGTCTTTACCAAGGATGAAATATCGATTTCGGTGAATATATCGGTACCTTTATTTTACGGAAATATCGGTAGATATATCGATTTCGGTGGAAATATCGGACATTTTTTAAAAAATATGAAAATTTTGTATAAAAATTGGAAAATATGTGTAGTAATATACAAAATATTATAACTAACATTAATACATATATTGAACTTAAAACTACAAATAAAATGATATATTTACAATAAATATAGAGATACACAAATATTATATACATCATAATCATTTTATTAAATTTCAAAAAAATTAACTAAACTTAATTAAATTATGAGAGGAATCTAAATGCTAGTGTACTAATTTATTGTAAACAATTTAACTAAATTTATATAAAGTAATTGTTTGCTCCACTCATAGACAAAAATATAGATATATAAAGATTAAAGAGAGAGATATATAACTCAATTTTAATGGATATCCTTTAAATACACCATAAAAAGATTCATAATAAAAATAAATAAAAAATTACTTAAACTAAATTCATAATGAAAAGGAAAAAAAACAAAAAACAAACAAAAAAAGAAAGAAATCAGCTCATTTTAATATTTAGGAAGGAAAAAAGGAAAAAAAAAAAAGAAATAAATAAATATCAGGTGCGTGCAGTGCATGCAAACCGACATTATTCGAAATATCGCGATATATCGTGATATTTTGACCAAAAATTGATATATTCGCGATATTTTGACCGAAATTAAATTACACCATGTTATTATTTCGGTGCCTTCATTTTCGCGAAATTTCACCAAAATATCGCGATAATTTAATCCATGGTCTTTACATTTATCTTGTACGACAAACTTGTGGCACTAAATTTGGAGCCAGGCACTAACATTGCTTCTTATGACACAATTGTAAAAGTCTCTAGGTCAAATGAACTTATTCATGGAATGTAATTGACTGAAAATTGCATGCGAGTTGTTATTGATAAAATAGTGGATGAAATGCCGAATTTCCCATTCCAACACACGAGGGCATGAGCATTGGTGATGAAGTGGGATCTCATGTCACATGGTCGGGGTGCATCTTCTAAAGTTCCAAGAAGAGGTAACTATTTCATTACTTAATATATAATAATATCAACTTACTTCACATATCTAATATGAGTTAAATTGTAATATTTAGAAACCAAAAAAGAAAAAAAAATCTAGAAAAGTGTAAGCATGTGTTGGTTCTCAACCATTCCAACATAATTACACATGGTGTATTGTTATTGCAAGGCTTCTCTTCAAGCTAAAGACAATGTCATGATAAATCTCGATGATGGAGTAGGCATGGTGCAGCACGTGAAGGTGGGTTGGGCGTTGGGTCTATTCTTTGTGCTAATAATACTTTTTTGATGAAGTTTGCATGGCGTGCTATTGAGGTGCGGTTTTTGGTGCTGATCTTATGGTGCGCAGAACATTTACTAAATCTTCTATTTGGTCTGGAATCAAACCTCCTGTTCAGTGGCTAAGTTAGTGAGTCGATATGGGTAACTATGGAGGAATCGAGGGTGCGCTTTTAGTTGGACAACTGGCTCGGTTACATTATTGCAGACAAAATTAATATTCCACATCAAAATAGAGCTCACTATTTACTGATTATTATTTTGCAGGGAGATGGCACGTAACTTCTGATTTTATTGCTAATTATCCAAAGATTGTGGAAGATATCAGTCACTTTTGTATTGCAGCTAACACAGGGAATGTGCGTGTTTGGGCGATGTGTGCTACCCGTAAGATCGAATTTGTTATAGCGTACTAATGAATGGTTCGTGTTTGTGAACCTAGGAAAAGAAATAGGCCCACCAATTGCAGAGACTCGGCGCATAACATATCATAAAGGGAACAATGAGTTCGTTATTACTAGTATTGACTTGCTTCATTACTCCACGGTAGCTGCTACTTCAGCCAGGTTTGATTGAATCAGTCTCATAGTCCTTCCATACACTATCGAGCAAGAAACTAGACACGTTTTCTTGCTCAATTGCACCCCACCGTCTTGCATTTTACATACAACAGTAACCATAGAATCCACATTTAAAATACAATTCTCTCGAATTAATGGAAAGTCAGGTGTGAGGCTCTTTGACTTGTAATATCTATATTTTGGACACAATTTTATGCTTCTTCTGCAAAGGATTTGTTGTTACAACAATGAGTTGGTTTTTGTAAAAGGTATATCCTATCGACAACATGCTTACTACATAATCTACACCAATATGCTCCTCAGATTGGACCTAATATAGAAGCTGGAGTTACAGTTTCCCCTTGCCACCTCCTTCAGTAACTTTAGCGCCGTCATATGCAGAAAGGAAGAAATTGCTCTCGTTGTTTTGCACAAATCTACATCAAACACAACCACAGGAACAACGTAAAACACTGGAAAACAAAATATCATTCAGATATGTCCCTATTCCTAGTGAAGGTCACACTAATCTTCTTGCAGACTCCAACAAAGTGACCCATAACTGAAAATAAGTCAACTGAAAGATTTTTAAAATTGAAAAACTAAGGTGACTGAAGGGAGAGCAGATTGAAATATGGCTGTCTATAGAGTAATCCCCATCTAGCATTGTTGATTGCATAAATAACAAAATGATATTATATTACCATCAAACAGGATAACTGCAATAGACGACATGAAATTAAACGAGAACAATAGAGCACATACTTGAGAAACTCGAGCAGTTTCTGCTGCAAGCGAATCAAAGTCTCCTCGTCGATTTTCACACATGCCAACAACTCTGGCAACTTCACTGCAAATAGTAGAACCAATGAACACAATTTCCAAATCTAATAGTAACAAATCAAGATAGAAACTATTATCAGAAGGAGAAACTTCCGCACGATGCGGAGTTCTATAAATCGTATAAGCATTCTACTACATCCATAACAGATACATAAAATTACATAACATGATTTGCTCAATAAACAAAAGATGAGCATACCAAAGAGGCGCAAAAAATGCTCAGCTCCATATAGACTTGATGGAGATATATTATCTGAAATAGCTTCTCGATACTGTTGGCGTTCCTTTTTGTACAAAAGAATAGCTGGTAATGCTTTGTCAAAGTAACTTCTTAACCCATTTAAAATTTCTCCTACTACATCAGTCATCCTGTACTCATGGAAACACATAATGAAGGATCATTAACCAAGCAACAAATATTTCAACAGATTCTCTTAGTTCAATCAAAAAAGAAAGAGATGTCTCACTACCACAACATGATATCAATGTAGAATAATAACAAATGAGATTGGTTTATTCCCTTAATAAAGACAATAAAAAGGCAAAACTAATTCAATGGATAGGGGATAGGACCAAGGGACTAAAACTTACATTTTCAGGAAAAGATATTTAAAAAACTAATACCCATTTCAACTTCAACATTGGGTCCAATAGACTTCAAGAGAATAAATTCTCTACAGGACAATAAAGCAAAGAAGACCAAATTTTAAAAACAATAGACTTCAATGCATCCACCCAAGGTTAATGGTTAGCATATATCATCGTCCATCTTGACTAGTCATCTTTATCAACACCTACCCCCATCAAATATAAGTGAATAGTACACGGCTGAGAAATAAAGTACAAACGATTTTTTGTTCAACTATCCTTTTAGTGAACTGTTGTTCATTATCAACAGATTGAAAACTAGAGCTCTAAAATAGCTCATGCATATTTCAAAGACCAAGAGTAATATGACAAGTTGTTTGACCATTGGAAAGTTGCAGATAAGAAAACAAACTCACATGCCATCCTTTTTGGACCTGTGTTCAAGATATTTTGTCAATATATCATCAACATTTGGGGATCTAGGGAGTTTCATGAGCTGAAAGAAAACAAGCATTTAATTGTCATTCTTGCACTATAACACACTAAAAACAATTAAGAAAATATGAAGCAGGGACAAATTGTGGAGCCATCACAATTCATCTATAGTAACTCAATAAACCCAGAACTAAACCTGTAATACATGAATGGAGGACATAAATAATATGACATCATGATCAAAAGTCTAGAAACAAAACTCACCACCAGTCAGTGTCATAATCTGAGTCTCTTATGTAAAATTGTTTGAAAAAAGATAGGTTCTACAATATAAGTCCATATTACTAGTGAGTAAAATTAACAAACAAAAATAACGTGGGTAGTTTGATACAATATTAATGTTTAGAAAACCCACTATTAAATCAATTCATATTCAAAGAGATTTTCTTGCATCACTTTAAAGTAGTAGGCTAGAGTCTTATTACACAGGGATAATCAAGCATTTATTATTCCTCTGTAAATTATGAAAAAAACTTTAACATGCTTTGCTGCAGCATTCCCATGATGTCTTCAAGAACAGATAAAAAGGAAAAAAGTTTGTGAGTATGGACTTCGCTGCTGGACGCAAGATTCATTCATGTTTTCATTTATTCCAGAAATAAAGAAAGTATGCCAATTTATTAAACATGTATTCAAATCCAGTATCAACATTCATTGTCATTTTCAAATATCCAATGATATACTTTAAACATGAGCCATCAAAGACGAATTCCATTACCACAATAACTAATCTTCTTTGTCATGCAATTCAAATCTTCTGCTTTCAATATGACTATTGTTTGTGAATTCGTCATTGGTATTTTCTTATTGACATTAGATACAACTTTTCACTTGAACTAATGCAATTCGAGGAGGGGGGAAGGAACCTTGTTCTGCTGAGTAATAAACTCCCAATCAACAACCAATCGCTTCTTCAGACTCGGTGGAATTTGGATCTTGATGAGTTTTTCTGTTGCAGGATTGTCCTATCAATACAAAGACCAGACATGGGCCATCAATAACAGAAAACTTTAAAAACTTTTGAATATTTGACAGCATATCCAATTTTAAAAGCTTTTGTGAACAAATAGTGAAAAACTTTACAGTTTTTTTAACCAAATATAATATATATACACTTGATAAGAGAAGCAGAATTTTGCAAGCAGGATGAAGCAAATATCTATGAACTTTCAAGAAATAATTATGATGATTTATAGATAATTCTGCTGCGGAGTAGCATAACCATGTGAAGATACTTAGGCCAAAGAGAACAAATATATCAAGTTCCATGATTTGGTAATATAACTTCATTTTGGTATAGATTCTCTTAATCTTGGCACATAACAATACCTTAAGATGATGATGAGAATTATAAAAGCTAAATTAACAAATCATAGACCAACTGCCTATAGTAACATCCAAAATCAAAATCAACATTTTCCATTAAGTTAACAAACATTACCATAAGGAGGTGCAGAAGATGAAAACTATGCAAGAAAAATAGAACTATGGATGAAGAGACCTTGAAACAGAACTTGGTAAGTATCAACTAGAAGACAGAACAAACCTCAATGCCTGAATCAGACTTCCGCTTTTTCCCTTTTGCAACTACAAAATCATGAAAAATGGTTAATACCAAAAGTTTGTTATTCAAGAGGGTGACTGCACTGATACCACAACATGAAGTATAAATATTGCAATCTAATTTAGCGTACTCAACAATATTCCATGATGAAATCCTGTTTTATTCACTATTATAAAAATCCCTGCTTAGCTACATCTAGACCCTGCTCCACCTAGGTGCTAGGCTGCCCTTGGCACCTATGTTTTTTTCTGCCTAAGCCCCCTAACTAGCCCCATCCAAGCCTTATTCGGCGCTAGGCCCAGTTTTCCACCCACTGAACCTAGCACCTTCTACAACATTTGTATTATTTCTTGTTAAAATTAACCAATAAGATTGCAAGCCCCAATATTGAAAGGTGGAAGAAGCCCAACCACATCAACAAAATTTACAAGGATGATAAGAACAATAACTGGTTACATTGAAAGGATCAGGGCGTATATAAGGAAATGGAAAAAGCAAGTGGAGATATGTACAATGTAGAGATCTGTATTACCTGTGGTCTTTGCCTCTTCTTTATCCACTTTAGCATCTGCCAACACAAGAACAATAGCAAAAAAGTTAATACAAGAAATATCAACTATCACCTGTCAGGCATTGTACAGAATTATCTGACGAAGAAACACAGGTGTCCAGAATCCCCAAGAGTTATTTGATCAAAAGACAAACAGGCATACCCGCTGAACCTTTTGGTTTTGTGTGAGAAGAACGCCCTGATTTAGTATTCTTGTCCACACCAGCTTTCTTATCAAGGGCCTGCTGCTTCAAAATATTCTCCTCAGTATATTTCATCAGGCGGTCCATGCCAACCCATTCATCCCAACTAGTTGGACAGAAATTCAAGGCTCATGTAAGTGATTGTGATTCTGTTGTATTACTAAAAGAACCACCATTTTAATTCTTTACCAAAAAACTGTACCAATATAGGCATGAAATCCAAAATATATTACTCGAACATAGCAATTATTGCTAGACTCTATATTGGAATTTCCCCTCAGGCCAAGAACATCAGAAAACATTTAAAGATTTTGTTTATGAAATTTTGAAAACCAAGGTAAAAGAAGTCCAGTTTGATATGTATGGTAAAAACATATTATAGAAACTTGTAAGTTCTAATTTCAGCGAGGATTTTCCACTACAAATTTGAATCATCAAGAACAAAATTATTGGATATATATGTGGATCTCTTCTCACATCAGTCAACAATTTTATTAAAAAAAAAAAAAAACACATGCATATAAGGGACTATACGATCCAGCACGAAGGCAGTCAAATTGTTATTGAATGTGTTTTAGAGAGTATGAAACTTAAAACCTAATTACTTGTCTTAAATATAATGGAATGGTGTATGGATCCATATGCAAACATATCTCCTAAATATATAAGAAGAAGAGACTGAGATAGGCCCAGATGTCTGATAAACAAAATAAGGAACACAATTGAAAACGGGGGGGTGGGGTGTTGGGGGAGTTGCTTCTAGTTTCTCATCCAGTTCGGACACAAGTTATCATTTGATATGCTGCACCAGCACACTCACTTTTTATTCCAACCCTGCATAATAAAATTATCAATTAGTATAAAAGAAGCAGTGAGACAATTTACAGAACAAAAGGTGCAACATGATCTGAAAAGGTAAAATAAAAGATTAGAAAATAACATCAGTAAGAAAGTCACAAACATATGATAGAAGGTAAGGGCTATACAATTCAAGTGTGAGAGTAGAGAAAATAGAAAGAAAAGAAGAAAAGAAAAGCTGGATATAAAACTTACAAGGTAATGTAGAAAATATCTCCATTCGTTCTTTCGGAACTCTGTTTTTTGAACCTTATGTACACCAAAGAGCAACTAATAAAAAAATACAGTCTTGGACAGAAAAGAATTATGGAGTAAATTGATCAAATAAAAATGGAGCAAATTAAATGGTAGATGAATGATGAAACAATTTTAGATCCTCACAATAACACAATTAACACATGGTTCATGATTAAAAGCAGCAACCAGATGGATGATCCTATTTCACGTTAAAGCCATTCCAAAAATGAAAGGATGCCTGCATAGTCCCAGCATAATCTCAAATTTCATTTCTTCACTAAGTGTTGTGGAATGTGGATTTAGGTGTAGTGGTTCTCCAAAGTTTTCAAGACATGAATGCCATAGCAAGTGAGAATCATAAGCTCTAAAGAGTCATGGAATTATATATAGAGGACTGAATGCCCCCAAAAAAAAATGAAGCAGAGACAAGAATTCTGAAAAATTGCAATTAAGCAAATTTTATCCTTCTCAGGTTCATGCTTGGAATGATCTTCCTTGTTCCAATTCCCAAGGATGAAACACTGGTCCCCATCATTAGGACTGTTAGGAAATGCAAAACAAGAAGACCTTTATTAAAGGGTAATATTTTAGGACATCTTAATGTCACATTCAAAAATTCAAATATGATTTTGGAATGAATGTCATGCACAACACATTTAAACAAGTGTTCAGGCACAAAATGCACATTTATACTCAGATAAAATATGAAAATCAAATATCAAGATCACAGATTCATGAATTTTAATGTGCATCAGAGAAACAAAGTAAATATCCTCAGTTGAATATATACATCTCGTTTCTCTTTCCTCAATAGAAGTGATCCATACCCCAGACATACTGAAAGAAAATATGTGTAGCATGGATAAAGAAAGAATCCTAAAAAGAACTCACACATCTAGGACAGTCATCATACATAAATGTTGATACTGATGGAGAAAGCATACCAACTTCATATTCATGATTCTGAGTTAGATTGGCCCAGAACAAAACGAACATGTAACTAATATCAAATACATTTGCAGACACAAATGTAGATGGCCTGCATTCAAGCACATGCTTTGTTCACTTTTCTCGTAAGTAATCCATTCCGTAGTCGTCCATAGCATTAAAAAACAAATCCAGAAACAAACCCAGAAGACAGTTGCTAAGAGAAATTCGAAACATCTATTAACTCAGAAATGCTGGTGTTAACAGAAATAGAAGTATAAATTAACAATAGAGATTCTATTCAATTACCATTACACTGATTGATAACCAAAAACAGTGCGTTGAGGAGAACTGAAATTCCATCATAGTAGAAACACTTCTTAAACAAAATCAACACCATAGTCAAATAAAGGAAATTTGAAGTAATTCAAATTAAAACCATGATGTGATTCGGTTATATAGAAACAAAAACCCTTAAAGGAGAAATGGGATTAAGGGCATACCTTGGCTTCATAGATGCGGGGACCGTGATAGGCCAGAACCTTCTCTCCATCAGAGAATAGGCTCTTAGTGTCCGACTCCGGCGCGTCGCCGGAGGAATTCTCACCGTCGCTTGCCGACTCTCCCTTAGAACTGCTCACCATTTTCTTTTTCTTTTGCGGAATTTTGTTTGTCTTCACCAAAGTTTGTATCCGAAAGATTAAACCTGTTCCTGATTAGTGATTGGAAGAAGAACAGAGAATCAAGGGACAGGTTGCAGTAGATTGGCAAAATTGGAATGTAGTCGTAATTTCGCCATATCAGATGTTTCCCACTTCTTTGCCGGTTTCAAATCTGGAAAACGGGTAGATCCAGTTTTGTAGGTGCCCAAACCCGCCTCTGTCTATCCGGGTGTTTTTAATTTAGGTGCCCAAACCCGCCTCTGTCTATCCGGGTGCTTTTTTTTAAATTAAAAGGGGTGTATTCAATTGGGATTCTATTGGATTTTTTTGAACTTTACAAAGTTTGTGAATTTAGAAAATTCATAAACTTTATGTAGGGTTTGGCTGACTTTTTTTTATTAATTTATATGGATTTTCATAGATTTGACATGATTATAGAATACACTTTTTTTTATTGATTTACATAGATTTCCATATACTACGGCGCTGGAACGTAAATGTATATGAATACTTGTATATAAAAAAAGTTATCCAAATTATTTAGAAATTAAATATCAAAGAAATGTCGATAAATATCAAATTCAAAATATCATTATCGACAAATATATCAATACTTATCAATACTTCAAATTTATGAATATATCAATATCAATATCTAATTATATGCATGATTATCTTATACAAATATAATTACTCTCTATCAATAAATTATCCTCTCTATCAATAAATGTCAATAAATATCAAATTCAATCAATAAAAATATCAATATTGATATCTAGTAATTTGTATGATTAATTTATACAAATATAATTATCCTTTTTTATCAATATTATAGTTATTTAAGTTGAGAATATTTTAATTGTAAATATTTATTAATTTTGAATTTTCATCATTTCTGTTAAGAATTTTCAATATCGACATCTATTGAAATATTAAATTGATACAATAGCCACGATCTAATCCTATTCATCTTCCTCCCGTATATGAAAGCTTTTAATTTATTAAAGTTCATTATTTCTATTAAAAAATTTCAATTAATAAATACAAAAAATGAAAACAAAAATTTATATTATACATGTTTTGAAATAATAAATAACACTTTTAAGAAATGCACCCTCATTATATTATTTACAAATTATATATAAATAATAACAATATTGGTACTATATATGTAAATAAAGAGAAGGGAGAAATGAAATAGAAACAGAGTAATGGCAGTGGTTGCACTTGCAGCCGGTAATCTTGTTCCCTCCAAATTCCTAAAAATGAAATTGAGCGCCGCTACTCCACCGGCAGTAGTGGTATCGACAAATCCGGCGCACGTCAACCAACATGAGCTGAGAGAGCTGAGAGAGCTGTACGGCGTCTGCAACCACTCCTGCCACCGATTCCCCACCGCCGAGCCCGTCGACGCGCTCAAGCTCCGCACTGCCCTCTCCCACAGCTCCGTCGTCGTTTCAGTGTTCACCAAGCCCCCTAATTTTGGTGGAGATTGGATCAGAAAAGTGGCGCCGCTCACGCCCCAAAATGGACGGCTCATAGGCTTCGGCCGCGCAGTTTCTGATTTGGGATTGACGGCTTCAATCTATGATGTCATGGTATCACATTCATAACAACACTCACACTTATTCAATTATCTTATTTTTTTATATATTTAAAAAAATATCTAGATAAATCTTATTCTAGACTAAAGTTATTTGTATTATTAATATTATATTTATATTATCTTTATGTATTAAGATTTTTACATTCATTTATTATTTTTATACTATTTATATATTTAATTTTTTTAATTTTTTGATGTTTTGATAGTTTATTTTATATTTTATATTAATCAACAAATAATTTATTATTATTTACATAATGTTATTAATAATTTTATTTTAGAAAGTTAACTTGTAAAATAATAAAATAAATAATGATAAAATTGTCAAAATTAAGAAAAAAGTGTTAATTTATTTGTAACCAGAAATACAAAACACCAACATCATGAAGGTAGGAAGGAATGACTAATATTATATCCACGACAATAACAATTTCATTGGGAATGGCAATTTCCATTTATAAATTATATCAATAAAAAGAATATGAATGAATTTAGGAATAATGATTCCATCTTACTCATTTCATCATACCAATTATGCTATTTGTCCTATAATTCTAAGTTGTTTTATTTTTTTATAATAGGTCAGATGAATCTCGTATTTGTTTGACTTGTGTATTTGTAAATTTCTTTTTATCTACATGTAATGTATTTGAAAATTTGAATAATTTTAAGAATAAAAAAAGTGATGATAATAATTATCTATGAAAATTAAAATTTATTTTTAATAATAACAAGTTATTTTATAATATGTAAATTTTTTAAAATTTTCTGCTGGTGAATTAGTACATTTGTACTCAGTATTGAACTTCCATATTAATTTTAGAAATTTATTTATTTATAATATATGTGGTTTGGATGTTGATTAAACAACCACCACCCACTGACTTGTTTTTACATGTAATGTACCAAATATGTATTTTTCATAAAAATATAGGAATAAAATAAAAATAGGGTGAGTCTAAAATCATCTGTGTTTTCTATGAGCACCCCATTAAAAAAAAAATATTAAAAATTAAGAATTTCCGATTTTACCCTTAGGGTTAGAAACCCTAGTTCCATATGGTCGAGACGGCCGAACGGCCTTCAACATGTTCGGTCAAGACGACCGAACAACCTTCAATATGTTCGGCCAACATGGCCGAACGACTCTGTTCGGCCAACACGGCGGATTTTCATACGTTTTTTGTTGGGAAAAGTCCAATATCTCGGAATGCATTTAAATTCGCACACGACTTGCAAAACGGTGTGAGAAATCAAACACAACACTAGTGCTGATGAACGATGGATTTTGGTCATCCTGGATCGTTTGAGGGGCGAAAAAGTCAATTTACCATTTTTCGATTTTTAAACGTTTTTTTCGGATTTTTCTAATTTTTGTTTTAAGTCATTTAGGTCATACATAATGCCAACATAATGACGAACATTTTATGGATTTTTAAAATGTGCGAAAATCGTATGAAAATTGTAGGAAAAAACGTTAAAAAAACCATTGAATCCAAGCAATTCCATTCGGCCGTGTTCGACCGAACACGTAGAAGCCCGTTCGGTCGTGTTGGCCGAACACTCTTCTATGTGTTCGGCCAACATGACTGAATGAAACTAGTTATTCTACTCCTAAGGGTAAATTTGGAATTTTTTTTTTTTTAAATAGGGTGCTCTTAGTCTATCCCATAAAAATATTGATAGATATAAGGTTTAGAAATGTAAGAAAGTACTTTAGAGTATTAAAAAAGAGTTGGTCTCCTCTACACATGATGTACATGCACTCAGGTTGGGTTTGAGTTAGAGGTGCTCAAATGGTTCGAACCGCCGGTTCGGAAAATCGTGGAGGGCCAAATCGGAACCGAACCGTGGGGATTCCGGTTTCGGTTCCGGTTTGTAAACTGCCGGTTTCGATTTGAACCGTCGGTTTGGACAGTTTGTTTTTTTTTTCTCTTTTTTTTTATAATTTTTATAAAATTAAATTTGCATATAAAATATTACAATTATTCATACATTACAAAATAACAATGTTTTTTGAGTAAATAATTTGATATAAATTAAAAAATAGAATTTACATTTACAAGTTACAACAATACTACATTACAACTTATAAGTTACAATTTAAAAAATTAGAAATTACAATTTAAATACAACCAAATACAAACCATAAATCTAAAAAAATTACAACTTATAATGCAAATTAATAATAATAATCAATATAACTTAAAATTAAAGAGTAAAATAACATAAATACATAATATTATTTATATAAAATATAAATAAAATAAATAAATAGATAAAACCGCTGGTTCGAACTGCCGATTTACAGTTCAAAATATGCCCGAACCGAAATCGAAATGTCAAACCACAGTTCGCGGTTTCGGTTTTGAACCGAAACCGGGTCAACGGTTTTGGTTCGGTTCCGGTTCTGTTCCGATTTTCCGAACCGGACGAGCAACTCTTGTCTGAGCCGACCGGAATTCGGGTCTTTTATTTTTTACCCCGACCTTTATGCTATATTA
This sequence comes from Scutellaria galericulata, assembly GCA_946896805.1. Classification (NCBI taxonomy): domain Eukaryota; kingdom Viridiplantae; phylum Streptophyta; class Magnoliopsida; order Lamiales; family Lamiaceae; genus Scutellaria; species Scutellaria galericulata. Next base: position 9,285,358 of record OX335788.1, read on the forward strand.
ATCATACTTTTATGTTATATTAGTCATATTTTTATATACAAATATCATATCTTTTATGTAATATTTTAACTTAAAAAACACCTCTGACATTTATATTATATTAATCATACATTTATGTTATATTAGTCCTACATTTATGTAAAATATCATATATTTATCTAGTACATTAACTTAAAAAAAAATTAATTTCGTTACAATTTTTACATATATACCTTTTATGTGATATTACTCAAACATTTATGTGATATTACCTATATCTTTATATAAATATAGTCATATCTTTATATAATATATGAAAATACAACTAAATAACTAAAAGTTATAACTAACATAACTAAAAGAAATGACTAATATAATTAAAATATATGAAATGTATTGATGTCTGTCTAAAAAAATGTTGAGGTACAACTAGGTATGATTAACATAACATAAAGGTAAAACACCTAGAGTTACTTTGAACGAGTTTGTGCGTGGTGGCACGTGGAGACGCGTAATTGCGTGTGGTGAGTCAGGTCGGGTCGGGTCAATCCGGGTGCATAAATCTAAGATTCATACAATGAATGTATAAAAGTCATTAAAAAAAGATAAGATCCAAAAATTGGACTGGTTAGAACATTTTCTTTCATTTAAACTACAATTAAAAAAAAAATCTAGATACCAAAGTGCAAAAATGGTGATCAATGGAGTAGCAAAATTGTATAAACTTTGGTTATAAATTATACTTTAGTTTATTAAGATTATTGGAGAAGTGTAATATACATCTTAAACAAAGATGAAGAAGCTTCTTTGTTAGCCTAATAAGTTTGATTTAAATGGATTGAAATTTCTAATAGTGTTGCTCTGTGTACTCTTTTAGCAGCAGGCAGCAAGTAGTAGTAATTCGAACTCTTATGCAAATTTGAATAATAATGATTGACAATGTCTTGCAGGTTCACCCTGATTTGCAAGGTAGGGGAATAGGAAGGATGATAGTTGGGAGAATAATAAGGTTTGTTGATAGACATAAATTTAACTTTATCATTAACTAACATCTGAAATATTCAAACTTTTGCTCCAATCCTCACCAGAATGTTTGTGAGAATTGGTTATGGGTAGTTGGAGTTGGAGATTGTGAAGTGCAGAAATTTGTGTACTTGATATGATAATTTAGTAAAAAATTCACTTGACAAAATGTAATATCCCTTTTACTTTGCATATTGCTTGGATTGGAAGTGTTAATGCTTCTGTGAGAAAAATGGTGTGTTGATTTATTGCAGAATGCTGATTAACAGAGACATATATGACATAGCAGCGCTCTGTAACGAGGAGGAAAGGTGAATTCTTAGTATCCTACTAATTTCTACTTGTCTTTATAATTATACTTTGTTATGCTCCAAATTAAGAAATATTATTGCAGTTTATAAGCGAAGTTTCCTCAATCTTCTTAGCTTGAATGGTTTTGACATTCTCCACAGGCAATTTTTCAGAGCGTGTGGATTTGGTAACGATAGGTTGGGGTCGACAACAATGATGTATACTCGTTCTCACTCTAGTGATTCTGAGGACGAGCAAATGGTATCTGCTGGTAGAAAACTGTTGTTGATTCCTTATGCAAGTGAAGCTAGGAAATAGTTAACATTTATTTGACTATTACTAATCTGATTCCTTTCCAACTGTAGTGCACCTATTTAGAAAAGGCGAAGCTTCTTTATAACATTTCAATTATATAATATAATCACTGCTTCGCATAAAGCAAGCTATCTTAAGTAGTAGGAGCCATCTTTTCTAACCTTTATTGACTTTATCAAGACAAGAATAGCAGAGTAGTATCACTATTCTATGCTATTGCTATAGAAACACAGGAGATGGGGAAAATACAGGTTGAGGTTTGCTTGATTTCAGCACGGGGGCTGAGGCGAACATCGTCGTTTTGGAAGCTCCAGTGGTTTGCCGTTGGATGGGTCGATCCCGAGAATAAGTATTGCACCAAAATAGATGCTTCAGGTAATGTGAATCCAGTTTGGAAAACAAGATTTTCGACCGTGATTGATCCTTCGGAAGCAAAGTTCCAAGAGTTGGCTCTCCATGTTGAAGTTTACAGTAGAGAGCCATTCTTTCTTAGAGAAAGCCTCTTGGGATCTGTCACTATTGCTTTGAAAGAGTTTCTGGAGAAATACAACTCTAATTGTTATGTTCCCAGTCCCAAGCCTGTTGAAGAAGTGGGGAGCTTTCAACTGAGGAAAAAGAACTCTAACAAACCTCTAGGATTTGTCGATGTCTCAATCCGCGTTTCAGAAGAAGATGCTGCTTCATCATATCTAGGTACCAACAGCTTAAAGTTTCAACTACAGAAAAGCTCTCTGCTAAACATATCTATATCATTATATCATATGCAGGTAGCAATGAGGGTTTTAACCTAACAGATAACAACGGTGGTGTTAACCTGAGGGCTAGTGGGCATGGATCTCTACGACCAGAAAGCAGCTATCGAATGCCATTTCCGCCAAACTACCCTGCCGCCAGTGGACTGAGTTATCAACCATCAAGAGCACCATCGCCTCCACCTCCATCTCCACCTCCACCTCCACCTCCATCTAATGTAGGATATGTTCCTAATTTTTTCCCAATGACAAGTAGTTATATAAACATGCCGTCTTCAGTGGCATCACCAGGGCGTGGTGTTGGACCCGGCTTTGGAATGGGAGTAGGTGCCGGAGCATTAGCCGCTGGTGCAGTAATCTTCGGAGATGATTTTATGTCAGGATTTGATGTTCCTAGTGCTTCACGAGATGCGAGTGTTACCTTATCAACTTATCCTCCATTTTAAATTCGATTTGCCATTCCCCCTGTTATGCTACTTTTCAAGTCATAATTTCAATAATTACATTACCCTCGACAGTTTCATATGAGAAGCATTTACCTTCTACCACAAACGCGATGATGATTTATGTGGGAAATGGAAAATAAGATATCTGAGCTTCATTTAATACCATTAATCGCAATAAATTAGAAATAATGCTGTTATAGCAAACTGCATTGCATAAATGATTACCAATCTCTTAAGTAGCTGGTTGTAGATGTGGCTCTTCTGCAACACCAAAGACGCTTTGCAGGAATTTATCAACAATAGACACAAATTCTTCAGCCTTTTCTTCTTGGGGCAAGTGGCCACAGTTCTTGATTAGTTCAAAGGTAGATCCTGGAATGGCTTGTGAGAGTCTTTCAGCATTCCAAGCAGGGACAATCCGATCAGTATCACCCGTAATAATCAGAACTGTGTTCATAAAGTGTTGACGTGTAGTCAAAAACATGTTATGCCTCCAAATAGAAAGAGTACTCAACGTTTATATGTTAAGAATCCAGTTGAAGACATGGATGAGAATCAGTTGGATCATAACAAGCAGTCTTGATCATCAAAGTCTCACCAACTCAGTAACAGTGTTAATCTGCTAACTCTTAAGAAGATAGGAAACATTTCCACATGATTTTGGTAAATATTTTCATTATCATTTTCTGCGTGAGGTTAATGTTTCTGTGCATATAGAGATTGAGTAGATTAAAAGAAAGAGTAGCTCCAAAACCTGGACATGAGATTTCACTAAGGCGTTTTGCCATAGGCGGCTTCAATTTGGATGCAGGGTCTGTTAGCAATGCTACTGTGTATTCAATTAGTGCTCTGTCCCACCCCTTGACCTTCAATGGCTGCAAATTTGATTATATATTTAGCATGATCCATCTTGCAAAAAGAGGAATAGCAAAGTAGTTGCTACCTTTGTATAGCCTTGCAAAACATGATCAGATACTTGATTTGGATCATACCATGCAGCTCGAACAGCTGGTATACCGAATTTATCAATTATCATCCTTATCTGACACATTAAATAGGTTGTTACATAACTCAAACTTTGTAAACCATAAAATGATGTAGAAAAAATTGATTACCACTGTCACACCAAATGCAGAGCGCAGGATTGCTGACAAAGCTTTCTGATACAGAGAGTTTATCATGTTTGCCATCCCTTTTATTGCCTCTGCAATATATTTACCCAACATTGATAAAACGCTGCAAAACCTGGCAAATAGTTCTCCACTAGTATTCGAATCTGGGCTGTTTCCCTGGATGATTGGATTACCAAATCCAGTTCGTTTTTCTTTCTTCATAGTGAATGGTGCAAAAATTGCAGGGGCGACGAGGATTAGAGCAGCCACACGCTCAGGTGCCTCAAAATATGCATCAACAGCTACAAGTGCTCCAGCAGAATGCCTGACACTCTTCAACTCATCAGTGTAAGTAATAACATGAAATTCTAATATTTTATCCACACCATTATGTTTAAACATATGCTAGCAGAAACTATAACAAAAAAGCAAGGATCTTTGTCTTAACAAAATGTCTTAGATCTATCTACCAAAACGAAGGATGCAGGTAGAACATACCCTACGAGGATGGCCTTCTCAGCAGCCAACAAGTCAATGAAGTGGAGTGTTGCCAACACAGAGAACATCATTGAAAATGGATTCAAGGGTCTTGAATCTTGATTAACAGCATTGAATACCCTTGAAGTCAATCCAAAGGCTGGTCTATCAAATGCAAGAACCTTAGAACCAATAACCGGTGCTAAAGGTTTCATCACTCGACTCCATGAAAAGACCGAGGCTCCAAAACCATGCAACAAAATCATAGGGAAACCTATCCTTTTTCTAAACTCAGAGGAATGTGGAGTTGATCCTTCATTCAGAGATAACTCTGCATCACAAATCTTGTGGTGTATTTGCACACCATTAAATTCGCAGAAATAGCTATCAGAATCAGCAATAACCGTTGGATCTTCTACTTCATCCTGATCCATGCCAGCTATTTTTCTCCTCTTTTGCTTTGAACTATCTCCTTGCATTTGCTCTGGGAAAATTAAACAAAAAACGCACACATAAGAGACCCGAAAAACGAGCAACTATGAATTCCAACTTCTTTCTCATCACTATCCTCCATTTGATCAACATTTTGCTAAACTCACATAATTTGCTACTTATCCAAAACACTTTATCACCACTACTACAAAAGTACTAAATGGGGCAATGGGTTATAGCACCCATATCTCCCCCATTATTACCATATCATCTCCCCATCCATAGCTAATAAATGATGGTGCGGCTATCCGCACCCCCAAGAATTACTAGACACACCACAACTCAAGTGTTACTGTCTAGTAATTACAGGGGTGCGGATAGTCGGGCCCATAAATGATTTCAGAATATTGAATCAGAAAATAGTTACCAGAATATTCGCCACCCAGAGGCGCAGTAGACGCAGCTCTAGCAAGAAATTTTTGGTCTGAAGTGGAAGTTTTGGAGGAAAATGGATAAGAAACATGTAGCAGTGATTTATGTTCGCCATCAAAATGCAACTGAAGCAGTGAGTTTTTTCTAGTGAGAGAAAGCTTGTGTAATTTTGGTGGGCTAACGACGAGAAACTGGTGATTTCCATAGACTCCATAACTACTCATGAATGATTCTCAATGAAAGAAAAGGAAATATTGAAATCGTTTTGAGAAAGATGAAGGAATTAAAGTAGTGCTGTGTTTAGCCGATTGGTGGGGTATAGCAATGAATGTACTGTTCATGATGTGCCACGACTTCTATATTCCCTGCTTTATTATTCATTTACAACTAGAGTTGTCACTCATGGATAACGATTTCCGTGTCTTTGCTGTATGTGGTGCTTGTAATTGTAATGAAATATATGCGGGGCTGCGGCTATCCGCACCCCAAAAATTACTAAATACATCCCAAAAATTACTAAATACATTCAATTTTTATTGTTATTGTACCCGCAGCTATTCGCACCCCAAAAATTACTAAACACACTATATTCCTAATGTTAGGAATGGAGTGTATTTAGTAATTTATGGAGTGCTACCTAGGAATGAGATGTGTTTAGTAATTTTTGGGGTGCAGATAGCCGCACCCAATATATGCCCCTTATTTTTACATTCACCCTATTCTTTCTTCATAAATGTTTGCTCAAATTTTTCAAATCTTCAAAATGTGTTGTATAATGTATGTTTGTGTACATATTGTTCTTCGTTTTAACATCATTTTTATGATTTTCTTAGATGACATATGATCTGATGGACCTATGGTCAAATGAGGACCGAATCTTCTGAAATTTTAATTAAAAAAATTAAAAAACAATTAGAGTATATATATTTATACTTAATTAATAGAAAATACTTTCTATTTCATAATGTTGAATCTTATAAATAAATCTTCATTATTAATCTTGAAGAATAGAAAGTTTGATGTTATTTATAAGAATGATAATTATGTCAATGACAAATTATTTTTCATGTATATTTTAAATACTTTAAAATTTTTATTATGAAATTTCATTGTCATCTATATAAAACCAACTAATCTTATTTTTACCTTTTAAAGTAGAAATACAAATATTTATTACTTTATAAACTATAAATTGTAAATATTTAATTTTTCATATTTTATGTATATTCATAGTATGAAAATCATTTTGTATATATACGAAAATTGAGGACAAATATATGATTGTATGTGATATGTTGTAAAGTTAACATGATTTGTGTCTACATGGTAATAATATCATGTCAAGAAAAGTTGTGAATAAAAATTTGTACCTTAATTTAAATCATTTTATATATCCATGAAAATTTAACGAAGAAATATATCATTTTTTTGCTGTAAGAATAAATAATGTTTCCTCCATGATTAAAGAGTAAATACAAATCTGAAATTGCATTATAATGGTAGCATGAAGTTCACAATTATATGAACAATGATAAAATATCTTTAGTCTTTGTTGTAATATAGTTTTATGGTTTTAGATTTATCAGATTTTGAAATGTTTACCATCCAATATGATTTTAATAGATAAATTTTGATTTTGATTTTGGTATGTTAAATTTAGAAATTTTATTTTTGAGTAATATACAATGATATCGATATTTTAAGCTCATTATGAATAAGTTATTGAACATATATTTGCACAAGTTTTTTCTAGGCCAATTGTAACAAAAACAATTAGTAAAATAGTCAAACAACATATGATGAAATAATAAATATTTAAAACTGATGAATTATATGGGTAGTAGATAAAATTGAAATAACTTTGAAGAACTATATGATTTTTCATAATCATCATTTTTATATCAAAAAATTACTAACACTTCAAATTTATTCGTTACATCAGGATACCAACTAAGGTTCAAATATTATCAAGACTTGATTATAATACACAATAATATCACCATTTTATGCTCAATATGAATAAGTTATTGAACATAAATTTGCATAAGTTTTTTCCAGGTCAATTGTGACAAAAACAATTAATAAAGTAGAAAGACAACATATAATAAAAAAAATTAAATTCATAAATTATATGTAGTACATTAAATTGAAATAGTTTTGAAGAACTATATTATATTTCATGAACAACATCATTTTTATATTAAAAAATTACTAACACTTCAAATTTCTTTGTACATGCATCATACAGATATACCAAATGAGATTAAAATACTATGAGAACTTAATTTTTTTTTTTAAATAAACATTTTCAAATCAAATTCGAAATATTTAAATTCCATGATCGTGAGTCACACAAGTAAAAAATCAGACCGAAATCCTCCCAATTATTTTTATTTTTCATGTTTGATATTTTTATATTAAAATATATAAATAGTAAAATTTATATACTTGTGCATTACACCAAACTTATACTATTTTTCGTTATTTAACATTTTTAAATAAAAAAAGAAAAATATGTATATTAGTACAAAGGAATTGTATATGGCCCAAACTTTGCATTTACATGTTATCAGTAATTATACATTTGGTATGATTGTTTGGGTTGTATGCATACGTATTATTTTTTCTTTGTAATATCAATTTTTTAATGTATAAGCAAAAAATTTAAAAATCATGTAATATAAATAGTTGATCTTAAGAAAAACTAATTTTAGAATGATATTTATTAGTTGGATCCTGTAAGTAAAATTTTTGGATCAGTCACTATTTATGATGTTTTTATATCTTGTACTCCCTGCCTCCCAATTATATAGGTTGATTGGGTCTTTTACGGAAATTAAGAAAATGATTGAAAAAGTAAGTAAATTTCCATTATACCCATATTTAATGAGTTTAGTTTTTCAGTTTTTTTTTTTAAAATTTATCTTTCAACACTAATTAATAAGGGTATATTAGTAATGAGGAAATGACCAAGAATGCCATAAAAAATATAATCTATTAGGGTATGTTTAGTTTGAATGATGGGTTTGTTAAGATTGATAAAAATGGTGGGCTTTTTACTGTTCATCAAAGATAAAAATGATGTTATTTGAGTGTTTGGTTTATAGGTTTTGTGGTAGGTTTGAGTTAAATTGATTGTTTGGATTGGATAATTATGGGTTTGCTACAATGGGTTAATTTACATTTTATATTTGCTTTGTTGTTTAGAATTGATAAAAAATATGAAAAGACTAAATTGCCCTTAATTTAAAAAATCATAAAATAATCTTATTAAATTAAAGGAGAAAATTACATTTAACCAAAAATAATGAATTAGACCTGCAGTAGCTCGAGAAGAACTCTTTCCCCAAATTGACGAGCTTCACTGTCGATGCCTAGGGTTAGAAATTGAAGATAATTATGAAGTGAAGAATTCCAGGTAAGCATGTAGCTTCTTTCGGTTGATATCATCTTCAATATGTGTGGATCTAAGTGTGGGTTCTTTGATTTTCATAGAAAAAATCAATTCAAGTTAGGAACAACTCAACGGGTGAATGAGTTTGCAAAATAGGGTGAGGTTGTAAGGTTTGGTCCATTACACAAATTCGAAGGATGAACACATAAAGAAATGTCGAGTAGGTATGGCGATTTGATTAATAGTCGTTTTGAAACTTAATTAAACATGAACAAATCAAGATGATATTTGCCCAATAGTTCATATTTTCAAAGGTTTGGTGGGTGAATGAGTTTGGGGAAGACTGTAGCACCCCGGATCAAAATGAGCATAATTGAATAATTAAATATTTGAACCCTGACTTAATAATTATGTGCGTATATTTTGACTGTTTAATTTAGTACCTGCGTTTCAGAAACATGGTTAACACCGGTTTTTGATGGGTATATTTTTCGTGACATGGAACCTAGAATATGATTTTACCAAGAGATTCGTATCGGAAATACGAGAAAACAGAAACAAACTAGAGGTCAATCGGAGACCCGTAGTTCAACTGACGAAGGAAAGGGTAAAATTTTGATAAAAGGTAAAAATAAAAATAATATTTTTAATGAAAGGTAAATTAAGATATTTTTGGTAAATGGTAACTTTTCAATGGTAAAAAGGTAATTTCCAAAATCTATAAATAGGGGCTCATAATTTTCAAAACTTATACGTTTTCAAAGCCGACGACCTGAGCGACGCTCGCAACGCGAACACGTAAGTTCTCTTTCTTTTCTTTTCCTTTACGTTTTTATTTTCCGCCACCGCCGGAGCGCCACCGCCGCCGCCGGTGGTGGTGGCTGGTGCTGCTGGGCGCGCCGGGTGCGCATGCCGGACACCGGGTGTGCACGCCGGCAGGCGCCGGGCAACGGGCGCGCGGGCGCGGGCGCCGGGGATCCAGCGCGCACGGGCGACGGGAGCAGCGCGCGCGCGGGGCGCGGGTGCGCGCAGCCGCCGAGGGGTGCCGCGCGCGGGGTTCGCGCCGGGAGACGCCGCGCGCGCGGGCGACGGGGAATCAGTGCACGCGCGGGCGCGGGCGACGGGGATCCTGTGCGCGCACCGGGTGCCGTCGTGCACGCCGAGCGCGCACCGTCGAGTATTTTCACACGTTGAACCGAGTCTTTTGTACGTCGGGTCGACCGGGAGTCGGGGCCCGGTCAAAGTCAACCATTTGACCGAAATTACCAAAATACCCTTCGATATTAAAACGCTCCGTTCGAGCTCGTTTCAACTCCGATCGAGCTCATTCTTTTTCCATAGCGACCCTAATCCTTTCCTCTATCATATCAGTTGCTGAACTGATCTTTTCTCCCTCGTCTCTTCAACCTCAATCTCTCGATCTATCGATCCGTCTCGTCTCTATTGAACGATTCTTCTCTACGGCTATCTTTATATATTTTAAATATAAGTTTTAACGTATTAAGGATCTAAGAATCACCGTAACTTGTGTAGGCTATCGGTTGGACTGAGAATCGGGATCTTATAGGCTATCTGTTGGATTGGGAATCAAGATATCAAGTCTTTGATACTAGCGACTCACGTGGTAACCACCGAACAAGGTGGGGGTAACCTCTAAACCCTAATAACTCTATGATTTCTGTTTGTGAACTTATGTGTTGAGATAAATGTTGTGATTATATGTTGAAAGTGGGGGATAATTGTTAAACCATATATGCTGTGTTTATATGCTTTTGGTTAGTGTGTCCTTTGGGTTGTGTGTCTGTGGGAGAGTGCTGGTCTTTGTGTCCATCGGATACCTGAGCTTCTGTAGGGTCGGGCGATGCCTGTATCTGAGATTTTGTAGGGTCGGGTGATACCCGTACCTGAGATTCTGTACCTAAGATTCTGTAGGGTATCCTTTGGATTTCGTGTCCACTAGTGAGTTATGGGCTTGTGCCCATTAGGCTGCGAGTCCTTTTGGTGAGTCATGAGCTGGGTGGCATTAAAGAACCGAATTATGTGTTGTGCGTTATATATGTTTGATTTGTGTACCTGCTTAAGCTAAGAAAGTATTCACCACGAGTGTATTCAACGTACTCACCCCCCACCTGTACTCACACTACAGGAGATGAAGAAATTCAGGATGCGTGAAGAGAGGGGTGCCTTATCAGCTGTGTCTTATTCCCGTTTTGTCTTTTAAAATCTTTGTTGGTCGTTTGTAAAATTAAACTGTTCTTCTTCTTTGTAAAGGATCCTGATGTTTTTCCGTTGCTATGTAAAATGGTTTTATTTCGGCTAGACGCCGAGGATTTGTATTTATAAAATCGTCTGTTCTTCTTTCCCAAAGATTTCTATTTTATTTCATGCACGTCTTTTTCCCCTTCTTTCTTCACGCCCAGAGAGAAAACTCTGATATTTTGACCGAAAGATTTTGGGGTGTGACAGATGGTATCAGAGCCTAGTTCTACCCTTTGTAGGACTTTGCTCGAACTGGTTTGATAAAGAGAAAAACATGTTTCGAAACGAGAAAGTCTTTTCGAAATGAAACGGATAAGCACCCTCCTCTCTCTACACGTGTCTCTCTCTAATCATGAGTGGTTATCTGCTACGTGTGATCTTGCTTATCTGATAAAGATCAGTAAAGGTGTGAGAAAGTGTTACGGATATGGTGAGATGATGGAAGGGTCTTTTAAAACCTTCTTGACGTCATTACAACCACGATAAAAAGATCATTTAAAAACCATATTGACATCACTACAATCGACGCACTGCCTTCGGCCGCCGCCATAAAGGCCGTTGACTGCAGCTGCGTGAGCTCATGTGGGTAACCACAAGAGCCGTTTACTGCAGTAACGTGAGCTTGTGTCGTAAATGGTTGATTGCATTAGTAGAGATTATGTGACTGACAGTTGTGATTACCATTGGCCTTTGTTTACAACAGGGTGAGCTAGTTGGTGTGTTTCCGATTCGTGGTTGTGATACGTAAGGTTGGTTTTGAAACTTGAGGTCTATAGGAAACTATGTGTGGAGGTTGGTGATGTGGTTCATGATGGGTTGTTTATGTTGTATTTTCTGGTTAATTTATGCAAGTTGGGTATGCGCTATCCAACATGATCAGGTTATGCTATGATGATAAACGAGCTATGATGACAAATGAATGACCGAGAATCTATTGAGAATATTATATGATTTATGGAGTAACGTTTATCGGTACCATGATATCTGCTATTTGTTAATCTGTTGTGATATGTATTGTTGGGTTATATGGGGTAAAGTATAAGGGTTAGTTCTCGCTGTTTGTCTTTAGAATTATGCCTCGAGGTCGACCACGAAAGGTCCAGCCGCCAACAGTAAATCCACCAGAACCGAATGTGGATGCTCCGCCAACAGTAAATCCACCAGAACCGAATGTGGATGCTCCACCAACAGTAAATCCACCAGAACAAAATGTGGATGCTACAAGGATGGATTTAGTAGCCGTCCTTAAGGGACTGGCACAACACTTCGAGGTGACTCGAACCACACCCCCGCCAACAAGATCCGATCCGAATTTGATATACGAACAGTTTCGGCGTTACAATCCACCGACGTTTAACGGAAAAGGTGAATCAGCTGACGCCGAAGAGTGGCTAAGATCACTCGACCGGTTATTTGGACACTTGACATGTACCCAGGAGCAGAAGGTCTCCTGTGCAATCTTCCAGCTCACCGAAGAAGCAAGTCATTGGTGGGACTCGTATGAGTGGACCCTAGTGCCAGCTCAAAGACAGGAGCTGACTTGGGAGGATTTTAAGGAGGTGGTGACTCAGCACTTCATACCTCAATCCTACCGAGACAAAAAGGAAACAGAGTTTCTACATCTCCGTCAAGAGAGCTCGACGGTGGGAGAGTACGAGCGAAGGTTTAACCAGCTAAGCAGATACGCCACTCACTTGGTAGACACTGATGCCAAGAGGGCCCGACGTTTTGAAAAGGGTCTTCGCTCGGAGATCAGTTCAATTTTGGCAAGTCAGGGAAACAGGACCTATGCCAATGTCCTGGAGAGAGCCCAAGAGATCTCCTCTCGTCTGCACTTGGACGTGTCACTGATCGAAAAGGGTGATGGGATACTTGGAAAAAAAAAGGAGATCGAGCCAAGTCAAAGCTTCGATCAAAACAAACTTCCAAGGGCTAACTATACCCCACTTCTCCCCACTCAAAGACCGGGAAATCCATGTGCTAGATGTGGAGAACAGGGACACATTGCGTTAAACTGTCAAAAGATTGGAAATTTAGTAGCTGCAACACCGAGGCTGAGGCGAGGGGGAATTCGGAAATGCTACAGATGTGGAGAACCGGGACACATCGCAGTAAACTGCCAGAAGGTTGGAAACTCAGAGGCAGCTAAGAGATAGATTATGGATGATGAACAGTTAGTATTATATGTGTAGATAGATGTGTAGTGGCTTTTACCTTGTAGTAGTGAACAAGATCATTTTGTATAAGTACGAGCGACCCATCTTTTGCTCATGCGTATAAGATACCAGTTCGACTTTTGCTAATCAATGGAATCTACGTTTTCTCCTCTCCTCGCATTTCGTATTTAATTTCTTTACCTATAGTGCTGATATGACGACAGATCTGTTGAAGTATGAAGACGGTAGGATAGTCGCTAAAACCCTAGAGGTTAGCATCCTGTCAGGGAAGACGGTGAAAATAAAACACTTATACCGTCACCTGAAGATTGCTTCTGAGGATAAGATCCTTCTAGCTGATCTCCACGCATTGGAGATAAAGGATTTTGACATAATCTCAAGGATGGACTGACTAGAGCCCAATCACGCGGTAATCAAGTGTCGTGCAAGAGAGATCGTCTTGCAAGCATCGGGAGAACCGGAGTTCAAGGTCCATGGAACACGAGTTAAAGGTAACTCAAGGATTATACCGGCCATGAAGGCAACCGAGATGCTTAGCAAAAGAAATTGCGAAGCTTGGTTGGTCAACATGGTGAACCCCGAGAAAGGATCGACTTCTACTGAGAAGGTGCCGGTGATAAAGGAATTCATGGACTTGATGATTATTACAACAATCGGAACTATGAGTTGAAGAATGAGAAGAATGAGAAGCAGAAATGCGGATCGGTCAGGAAGGATCGAGAAAGGATTGGAAAAGCTCAAAACTGGCGAAGGTTCTGAACATTGAGCTTAGCCAAATAATCAAGGAACTTGCGAGCCGAGTTATTTACTTGACGAGAAATGGAAAGAACGACGCGACACGGGAATAGGAGGACGAGATTTTGAGAAAGTACCCCGACATACCGTTCCTAGGTATACGTTTGTTTATCTTTCTTAAGTATGTGCTCAATTTCGAGGACGAAATTATTTTAAGGGGTAAGGGATGTAGCACCCCGGATCAAAATGAGCATAATTGAATAATTAAATATTTGAACCCTGACTTAATAATTATGTGCGTATATTTTGACTGTTTAATTTAGTACGTGCGTTTCAGATACATGGTTAACACCGGTTTTAGATGGGTATATTTTTCGTGACATGGAACCTAGAATATGATTTTACCAAGAGATTCGTATCGGAAATACGAGAAAACAGAAACAAACTAGAGGTCAATCGGAGACCCGTAGTTCAACTGACGAAGAAAAGGGTAAAATTTTGATAAAAGGTAAAAATAAAAATAATATTTTTAATGAAAGGTAAATTAAGATATTTTTGGTAAATGGTAACTTTTCAACGGTAAAAAGGTAATTTCCAAAATCTATAAATAGGGGCTCATAATTTTCAAAACTTATACGTTTTCAAAGCCGACGACCCGAGCGACGCTTGCAACGCGAACACGTAAGTTCTCTTTCTTTTCTTTTCCTTTACGTTTTTATTTTCCGCCGCCGCCGTTGCCGGAAAAGTCGCCGGAGCCGCCGTCGCCGGAGCCGCCGCTACCGGTGGTGGTGGTTGGTGCTGCTGGGCGCGCTGGGTCCCGGGTGTGCGCGCCGGGTGCGCATGCCGGGAGGCGCCGGGCAACGGGCGACGGGAGCTGCAAGCGCGCGACGGGCGCGCGGGCGCAGGCGCAGGCGCCGGGGATCCGGCGCGCACGGGCGACGGGAGCAGCGCGCGCGCGGGGCGCGGGTGCGCGCAGCCGCCGAGGGGTGCCGCGCGCGGGGTTCGCGCCGGGAGACGCCGCGCGCGGGGGGCGCGGGCGACGGGGATCCTGTGCGCGCGCCGGGTGCCGTCGTGCACGCCGAGCACGCACCGTCGAGTATTTTCACACGTTGAACCGAGTCTTTGTGTACGTCGGGTCGACCGGGAGTCGGGGCCCGGTCAAAGTCAACCATTTGACCGAAATTACCAAAATACCCTTCGATATTAAAACGCTCTGTTCGAGCTCGTTTCAACTCCGATCGAGCTCATTCTTTTTCCGTAGCGACCCTAATCCTTTCCTCTATCATATCAGTTGCTGAACTGATCTTTTCTCCCTCGTCTCTTCAACCTCAATCTCTCGATCTATCGATCCGTCTCGTCTCTATCGAACGATTCTTCTCTACGGCTATCTTTATACATTTTAAATATAAGTTTTAACGTATTAAGGATCTAAGAATCACTGTAACTTGTGTAGGCTATCGGTTGGATTGAGAATCGGGATCTTATAGGCTATCTGTTGGATTGGGAATCAAGATATCAAGTCTTTGATACTAGCGACTCACGTGGTAACCACCGAACAAGGTGGGGTAACCTCTAAACCCTAATAACTCTATGATTTCTGTTTGTGAACTTATGTGTTGAGACAAATGTTGTGATTATATGTTGAAAGTGGGGGATAATTGTTAAACCATATATGCTGTGTTTATATGCTTTTGGTTAGTGTGTCCTTTGGGTTGTGTGTCTGTGGGAGAGTGCTGGTCTTTGTGTCCATCGGATACCTGAGCTTCTGTAGGGTCGGGTGATGCCCGTACCTGAGATTCTGTAGGGTCGGGTGATACCCGTACCTGAGATTCTGTACCTAAGATTATGTAGGGTCGGGTGATACCCGTACCTGAGATTCTGTAGGGTATCCTTTGGATTTCGTGTCCACTAGTGAGTTATGGGCTTGTGCCCATTAGGCTGCGAGTCCTTTTGGTGAGTCATGAGCTGGGTGGCATTAAAGAACCGAATTATGTGCTGTGCGTTATATATGTTTGATTTGTGTACCTGCTTAAGCTAAGAAAGTATTCACCACGAGTGTATTCAACGCACTCACCCCCACCTGTACTCACACTACAAGAGATGAAGAAATTCAGGATGCGTGAAGAGAGGGGTGCCTTATCAGCTGTGTCTTATTCCCATTTTGTCTTTTAAAATCTTTGTTGGTCGTTTGTAAAATTAAACTGTTCTTCTTCTTTGTAAAGGATCCTGATGTTTTTCCGCTGCTGTGTAAAATGGTTTTATTTCGGCTAGACGCCGAGGATTTGTATTTATAAAATCGTCTGTTCTTCTTTCCCAAAGATTTCTATTTTATTTCATGCACATCTTTTTCCCCTTCTTTCTTCACGCCCGAAGAGAAAACTCTGATATTTTGACCGAAAGATTTTGGGGCGTAACAAAGACTCATCTTGCTTGACAGTTGAGAAATTTATGAAAAATATGTAGATCTCATTTTGCAATTGTTGCTCTTTATCATATCTTCATAAGCTTCGTTGTTCAATTAATTAGCAAAACGATTTATGACATTTTACATTATGCCCTACATATGTGAATGCAAGGTGAGATAAATATATTGGGAGAAACAGATGTCTTATGATATAATTATGTCGTAGTATATGGGTTGTGATGTAGTTTGGTGGAAACAATTGTTTGGTGTCGTAAAATTGATTCATTTTGTATTCTTGGAATGTAGTTCAACATCATATTACCAAGGAGAATGTGGTAGGAATTCTCAACCCAACGATGTAAGCGTCCGTTGTCGACATGTCATTTCAATACATATCCAAACTTTGAGTCCCTTTATACAACAAAATATAACTTTTGATTCAATCCTACCACTTTTTTTCACAGTCAAATATGAATAGTAGATGATGTTGACATATTGAATTTGTGTTATTTACTTTTGTACAGTGATGGAATTGGACCATGCAAAGCTTAAACGAGAATTGTTTACACGAAAATTACATGATTGTATTTACACGAGAATTGCTTACACAAAAATTACATTATTTTGGTGTATTTTTCGTGTAAAACGTGTATATTTCTTTAAGTTAATATTAGTTTAAAATTTTCGTGTAAGGCACGACATAACATTTCACTATTTTCTTAACCATATTTTATTGTAATTATATTAACAATTTTTGTGTAAAGTTATCATAGGTCAATGATCAATTATTTTGCGTGTAGTTTTTTATATGCTTTCCATTCTATAATTATTTTTAATTAGTTTTTGATATTAATTATTAATTATTAATAATGAATAATTATCAATTCTGCAATTATTAATAATTAGCTTATGTTATCCATTATAATTAGTTTTTAGTTATCAATTATTTTGCGTGTAGTTTTTGATATTTTATCTATTCTATAATTATTAATAATTAGATTCTATTATTAATTATTAACCCTATAGTTATTAATAATTAGTTATTAATTATTAACCCTATAGTTATTAATAATTAGTTTATGTTATCCATTACAATTAATTTTTAGTGAATTATTTTGCGTTTAGTTTTTGATATGTTATCCATTCTATAATTATTAATAAATATTACTTGATATAATTATTACATGAAAATTATTAAAAGGGAATTTAATATAATTAATTAATATTTTTTGATATAATAATTACACGAAAATTATTAAAAGATGATTGAAAATTATATAATCATAATGCTTGATATGTGTGGTATTTTTTAATTCCATAATAAGTTCATAACAACTAACATTTAAGAGTCACACTCTTGTGCACAAGGTGCACAAATCCAGATTTGTGCACAACAATACTGTTATATTATATGAAGTAATACTGTTAAAATTATATATAATATAACAGTATCACTCATATAATATAACAATATTACTTCATATAATATAATAGTATTGTTGTGCACATATTTGAATCTGTGCACCTTGTGCACAAAAGTTTTGCCAACATTTAATGTTCATTTCTATGGTGTAAGCTTACACGAACATAATTATAAGCTCGAACATTTAATGCTTGATACTTGAACATTAAATATGTACGTTGCACGATTTGTTATATAATATTTAATAATTTTAAAATTTATAACATAATGTAATGATATATTATCTTAATATAAAATATAAATATAAAATACTTTTAATATTTATATTAATAAAAAATTATAAATTTGAACATTTTATTTATCCAATATAAATTAAAAGTTAAAGACGATAAATTTGAGATATCATGCATTAAATTGAATTTCAGATGAAGATGCAATTTGAATTGAAATTATGATTAAAAAAGTGTATATGATTATTATTTTTATACTTAATATATGGTTTATTAAAAAATAATGAGTGAATAATTTAATATTTCATGACTATGGATAGACATATATATCATTATTGAAAATTTTAATTCAACCAACACAAATCACGCAGTTGTTCCAAACATACATACATACATACTTATATATATATATATATATATATATATATATATAAAAGTTATTTTGTAATTTTTTTCACAATAATCTATTTTAATTTTTTTTTTGTAGATATGGTTGATTAATTTTCTTATTTGTATTTTTTTTCCTTATTGTCTTTTAAATTTCATATTTATGATTTTTTTAATTATTCCAATTTTTAATAATAGACATGTAACCATTAACTACAAAACGATGTAATAATTTTTTTTTTATATTTTTAAATTTTGTACATGTTAATCTAAATTTACAATAAATAATTCAAATTAAAGATCCTTAAAAAAATTGATTTGATAAATAATAAGTAATTTTACATTTTTCATGATCACTTTTAGAATTCTTAAAAAAACAATTTATACATTGTTTTTAAGAATTTTTTGTTCAAGTTTTTTAAAGTTATATATGTAACTTATAGCTTCAAAATTGGTTTTAAGATTTGCGGGGGAAAAAAGAAGCTTTTAAAGTAATATTTAGGTTGTTTAAAGCAATTAACAATTTTTTTGAAAATAAAATTTACATATTCCAAAAAAATCACAAATTAGTTTTATCTTTCTTTTTATTGTGATTAAATTTTTATAAAAATAAATTATTATTATTATTGTTATTATTGAAAATTTATTTTTTATTTGTATATATTTTTCGAATTTAATATATTTATTTAATTAAAAAATTGCCATTAATATTATTGTAGATATTTTTTTATATTTAATATTTTATGTAAATATTAAAATCAATTTAAAAAGATTATATTTGTTGATTTTACATTCATAGATTTAACCTCATGATATTATTATTATAATATTTTTTATATTATACAGTTATAATTGAGATTTTATTGGATTTTAAATATCTTTATTTCATGGTTTATGTTTTACTTTTAATCTTTTTCAAAAATAATTTTAAGATTTTTAATATTATTTTCAAATTTATTGTTCTTACTTCTATAAAAAAAATTTCAAAATTGTTATATCATCTTATTATATACTCAACAAGGCCCAAATGTAGGGTTATATTTTCTACAAATTCTAAAAGCCCAAATGAAAAGGGTTTCAATACTATTAATTTTAAGGCTAACTAGTAGTACACCCGTGCGATACACAAGATTAAATATATGATTTTTATATTATAATATTAGTATATTTAAATTATTTAATTTATATTTAGTCTGTTTCAAGGCACGATAAATCAAACAAAATAAGTGGATATGAAACTAAAGTAATACGATAAATTGAGAGTAATACATTGTCGTTTACAAATTTTAAATTTTTTTAACTATATTTTTCACTCTATTGTTTTGTCTACCCTCTCTATCACATATCAAAAGTTTAAGTTTCCTATGATTGGTCACTCTGATGACTGCGGCATTCAACTATCCTTAGGTGAATATTGATTTTTTTAAGATATACCTGTCCATCCGTGCAATGCACATAATTGTTTATTTGTTAAAAATATCTTAACAATATAATTTTTTGGTTTTAGAATTATGGCTTGTTGAATCTATAAATAAATAATTTATAGAAAATATATAAAACTTTATTTAATGTGATTTTCAAAATTCATAGCATATATAGTTTTTGAAGGGTTCGGCCGTTCGGGTATTTAGCGAGACTATAAGGTGATACTAGTTGAGAATTCAAATATGACAGAGTGGAGACTTGATCCATGATAAATGAAGTTGTTTTTAGAAATCAATTAATCAAATTGTGTGATGCCCCATTTCTTTTACGTTATTGTAGAATATCAGAGTTTTAAAAAATTTTCGTTTGGAAGTCCAGATACTCAATAAAACCTATATTTCCAAGGTAATTTAAACTTGCAAATAATGTAGCACCCAGGACAAAAACGAAGCATAATCGGTTAATTAAATAATCAAACCATTAATTTAATTATTTTATTATGGGTGTTCTTGACTGTTTAAATTGATTACATGCGTTTCACATATGTGTTTAACGCCGGTTTTAGATGGATATAATTTTTAGACATGGAACATAGAACATTTTTATACCATTAGATGCGTAACGGAAAAATGAGAAGATAGAAACGAACTAGAGGCCAATCGGAGACCCGTAGCTCAAATAACGATAAAAAGGGCGGAATACGATGTTTTAGAAAAACGAGGGGTAAACTTCTGATAAACAGTAAAAAGGAATATTCCATAAACAGTAACTTAGATGCTCGTGTAAGTCTCTCTCTCTTTCTCTCCCCTCTGCCTTCTGAATCCGGCACACCGCCGCCGCCGCTGCAGGTGACCGGAATTTTCGAACTTCTCAGTTTCGGCTGATTTTCCCATCGATCGTAGGTCTCGTTGAGACGAGTTTAAGGCAGTTTTCGGATTTTTAATTCGATGTCTCGTTCGCTGGGAAACGGTGAAAAACCCTCTCCAAACCCTAAACCCTATTTCTTGCCACCTTCTCTCTCTCCTATTCTCTCTCTCTCTCTCTCTCCTCACCGGAGTAGGCGCCGGAGGGTCTGCCGGGGGTGTGGGGTTGCTGTTGGAGGGGCGGTGCTAGTGCCGAAAAAAGGTTGTATAAGTGTGTAAACGTGATGTGTGTGTGTGTTGTGAATTGTTGGAGGCGGCGCAGGTGGCGCCGCCGTGAGATGTTGTAGGCCGGCGCTGGGGATGCGTCGGCGAGTGCTGGGTGGTGGTGGCCGGGACGGGTAGCCGCCGGCCAGGTCTGAAACAGGGTGTGTGCGTGTGTATATATATATATGCTTGTACGTGTGTGTGTTGGGCTTGCTGGGTGTGTATTTTGTGGTTGGAATGGTAGAGGCCGGCGACTTCAGTGTTTCTGGAGGTGAGGGAGGTCCAGTCGTTGGCCGGAGCAAGGAAGATGGAGGAAAAACGATGGAGAAGAAGGGGGTTTTGGTGGTGTATTTGGTACTGTTTATGGCCGGAATCTAGAGAGGAGTGGTCGGAGGAGGTGGTTGCCGGAGCTGGGCGACCTGCAGACCTAGTGGTGGCCGGAGCTGGGCGGCACCGCCGCAGCAGGCGGCGGCTGGAAGAAGCTGAACTATGCAGGTGCACGTTGGGCGTGCTGGACGCGCAGGCCTGCCGAGGCTGCCGAGCCTGGCCAAGAACGCCGAGTGCTGGCGCGCGCTGCTGGGAGCTGCCAAGACCTGCTGAGAAGCACGCGCGCTGGCCAAGGGTGCCGGGTGCCAGGCGCACGTTATGCGCCCGCCGGGAGACGGGTGTGCGCGTGTGTAACGCCCCAAAATCTTCCGGTCAAAATATCAGAGTTTTTCGTTTTTGGGCGTTAAGAGAGAAAGGGGAAAGAGGCGTACATGATATAAAATAGAAAGAAATAGGAGAGGATAAGAAACGGTACACTTAAAACATCGGATACCACCGATAAAAGAATGTTTGAAACCATACGCAGCGGAAAAAATCAGGATCTTTTACAAGTATGGAGAAATACAATTTTCTTTTACAAACGAGCAACAACTTTTAAATATAAAACCGGAAGATGAACACAACTGATAAGACACCCCTCTCTCTATGCAGCATGATTCTCTTCATCTCTTGTAGTGTGAGTACAGGTGGGGGGTGAGTGCGTTGAATACACTCGTGGAAATAAAATCCAAGTCTTATCACATGTTAAGCAGTTTAAATAAACAACACATATACAAGTTCAGCAATTAAACCCAACACTTAATTTCCAATAGGTGCGGGTGTAACCCGTCTTACCCTATATGCATGAAGAAAGGTGGTAAGAGACAGTTATTATAGAATAAAGGAGGTAAGAGACTGTTATCATAGAAGAAAGGAGGTAAGAGACTGTTTATAGAAGAATTGAGGTAAGAGACAGTTTATAGAAGAAATGAGGTAAGAGACAGTTTATAGAAAATATGAGGTAAGAGACAGTTTATAGAAATATGACGTAAGAGACAGTTTATAGAAAATATGAGGTAAGAGACAGTTTATAGAAATATGAGGTAAGAGACAGTTTATAGAAATAAGGTAAAAGATAGTTTACAATATGACACGTCATTTAGTATTCCACAAAACATGTATCAGATAGGGAAAATCGTAATCAGATACGGAGTTAGAAATTACCCCCACCGAACACAACATATAATCACAACACATAACCCAAGACACAAAAGCCTCGACCAATTCATAACGATTAATAGCATTCTAATAATATCCAGTTTACATGCATACGTCAATTGAAATAATAAGATTTGGATTTAGAGTTTACCCCCACTTACATCATACAATCACAGTATTAAGTATTCCTCAATCATGCTTATAAATATGGAAAACTGTAAACAGATAAAGGTTAAGAGGTTACCCCCACCTTCAACATATAATAACAACATTTATCTCAAGCACATAAGTTCACAAACAGAAATCATAGAGTTTTTAGGGATTAGAGGTTACCCCCACTTTCAACATATAATCACAACATTTATCTCAAGCACATAAGTTCACAAACAGAAATCATAGAGTTTTTAGGGATTAGAGGTTACCCCCACTTTCAACATATAATCACAACATTTATCTCAAGCACATAAGTTCACAAACAGAAATCATAGAGTTTTTAGGGATTAGAGGTTACCCCCACCTTGTTCGGTGGTTTACCACATGAGTCGCAAGGACCAGAGATCAAATATCTCAATGCTCAATCCAACTGGTAGCCTACACAAGTTATAACATTTCTTAGTTCCTAAATATATATAATTAAAGCTATAAACGTTCCCGACGAAAGTACGATCGTTAACTACGCGACAGATCGAGAGATCTAAAGATTGAGACCGAAGAAACGAGAGGGACAGATCAATATAAGTGGCTGAGATGATAGGGAATGAAATTTGGGTCACGATGGAAAAAGAATGAGCTTGATCGGAGTTGAAACGAGCCCGAACGGAGCATTTTAAGATCAAGGGGTAAAACGGTAATTTTGGTCAAAGGGTTGACTTTGACCGGGCCCACGACCCTCGGTCAACGATATCTCGTCGGCGACGACTCGATGTTGATGTACGGCGGAGAAAACGGGATTCGGATCGAAAACATGGAGTTGCGTGCGCGTCGTCACCGGCGGGGCACGCGTGTGCGCGAGCGACACCCGACGTCTCGGCAGCTGCCGAGTTTTCTCGGCAGCATGGGCGTCCTCTCTCGGCAGCTCGGCAGCTGCCGAGTTTTCTCGGCAGCGGGTCAGCTCCACTCGGCAAGGGCCGAGATTTCTCAGCAGGCGTGCGTGGCTCGACTAGGCTGGTCGAGTTTTCTCGGCCAGCTCCTTCCCAGGTCTCCGGCGCCCAGGCTGCTTGAGGCGCCACCTTCCCGGCGTCACCCAGCGCGGTGGCGCCGCCCTTTGCCGCCGCCTCCAGGTTCGCTGGAAACCGCGCACCGCCGGCTACCTCCTCCGGCCATCCCTCGCCGGATTCCATCGGTGAGTAGTGACCGGAATCTCGCCGCAAAATCCTTCGATGCTCAGTTTTTCAAACTCACACCCAAACTTCAAAACTCCGGCCGGTGACTTCCCGTCGGCGGCGACGACTCCCAACACCTCCGCCGGCGACCCCTCGTCGCCGGCAACCTTTCCCGACCAACCAAACACACACACACACCCTATATACACACACACACTCACGTTCAACCACACACACACTCACTGTCAAGCCTGGCCGGCGGCCACCAGCCGCCGGCTGCGTCCTCCTCCACCTCGCCGGCGACCTCCCGTCGCCGGTCATTCCTTCCCCCACGGCGGCGCCTCCCGGCGTCGCTTCCAACAGCATGTACGAACACACACACACTCATACACCATACAACACACACACATGCATACATACATATATATATAGCCACTGTCCTTCTCCGGCGCCGCCACCCACGGTGGCGCCGGCACTCCAGCGTCGGGCCACGACCTCCGGCGGTCTCCGGCAGCAGCTCCGGCACGGAGGAGAGAGAAAACTCAGAGGAGAGAGAAATGGTGATCAAGGGTTAGGGTGAGGGTTTCAAGGCTGTTTTTCGCCGTTTTCCGGCGAACGAGAAATCGGAATTGAATTCCGGAAGCTGCCCTAGACTCGTCTCGTCGAGAGCTATGTCGTGTGCGAAAATCGGCTGAAACCGATAACGTTGAGATTTTTCGGCCACCACCGGCGGCTAGGGCTGGTTCGGTATGGTATACCAAAAATTTTATACCATACCGAATACCATACCGAAATTTTCGGTAAGCCAAAAAGCTTACCGATACCGTACCGAAATTTCGGTATACCGAATTTTCGGTATATTGATACCCTATACCGTTTGATACCGAATTACCGAAATTTTCGGTATACCGAAATTTACCGAAACTATCGAAAATACCGAAAATTATCGAACTTGCCAAAATTTACCGAATTACCGAAATTACCGAAATTTACAGAAAAAAAAAATACATATTATGTGAACAAGTCAATGGTAACCTATTCATGACATAACATTAAAAAACAACATAAAATTAAAGTTCACGTCCAAACACAACACATCAAATAATACAAATAAAGTTCAATTCAAGAAGCAATAATCATAACAACAACAATAATAATAAAATTCATGTCCGAATACAAAAATCCAATTGATTTTGAAACTCCAAAACCTCAAGAATCAAGACACGAGACCTGTAAAAGTTCCAAGTAAATTAGTTACAAATATTGAAGTATAAAAATATATAGATGTAATCTTATTTTCAAAGTTACATTGAAATAAATAAACATAAATATAATTTTACCTTTAAAATTACACCTTAGATAAAGTGGAGGTTGGAGAGAAAATTACACCTTAAATACAAAAATCCAATTGATTTTTGAAGAAATTTGGGTCTTAAAATAATAATAATAATATATATTATTTATTAATATATTTCGGTATATACCGAAATACCGAAAATTTCTTGCTCGCCATACCGATACCGTACCGAAATTTTCGGTATGATATCATACCGTACCGAAATTTTCGGTATACCGAAATTTTCGGCATTTTCGGTATTTTTCGACACGGTATGTCCGGTATACCGAACATTTCGGTATTTTTGCCCAGCCCTACCGGCGGCGGCGTCGCCACACCGGCGGCTTCTCCGGCGGAGGTGCGTCGGAGGCAGAAAAGAGAGGAGAGAGGGAGAGGAGGGAGAGGAGGGAGGAGAGAGAACTTACGTGTTTTCGTCGCGCTCGGCTCGGTCGGCTCGCTCGAGAAAATGGTGAAAAATGAATTGGAGGAGCCTCTATTTATAGAATTCGGAAAACACTATTCATCCAAAATATCTCGGCACTATTCACGGGTTGACATTTCGAAGTTACTATTCATCGGAAATATCTTCCGATTTTCCGACCGAAACTCCGTGATTTGCCCTTTTCGTCGCCGTTTGAGCTACGGGTCTCCGATTGACCCCTAGTTCATTTCTATCTTCTCGTCTTTCCAAGACGCATCTAATGGTATAAAAAAATTCTATATACCATGTCTAAGAAAAAATATCGATTCGAATCACACATTAGACACGTATCTGAAACACACGTAATTAATTAAACAGTCAAAGTAAACGCTCATACTTAT
Source organism: Scutellaria galericulata (assembly GCA_946896805.1). Taxonomy (NCBI): domain Eukaryota; kingdom Viridiplantae; phylum Streptophyta; class Magnoliopsida; order Lamiales; family Lamiaceae; genus Scutellaria; species Scutellaria galericulata. Next base: position 9,311,182 of record OX335788.1, read on the forward strand.
TAAGTCATACATTAAATATTTAATTAATCAATTATGCTTGTTTTGAACCGGGGCGCTACAACGTGACATCGTGTTTTCGATCCGATTCCGTTTTTCTCCGTCGTACATTTTCATCAAGTCGTCGCCGATGAGATGTCGTTGACTGGGGGTCGTGGGTCCCTGTCAAAGTCAACTTTTTGACCAAAATTACCAATAAACCCCTAAACCTTAAAACGTTCCGTTCAAGCTCATTTCAACTCCGATCAAGCTCGTTCTTTTTTCGTAGTGATCCAAATCTTACCCTCTTTCATATCAGCCTATTGAACTGAACTTCCCATTTCATTTCTTCAACCTCAATCTTTAGATCTATCGATCTGTCTCGTCTTTAACGATCGTTCTTCCTCCACAGTTATTTATATCTTTAATTATGTTTATTAAGGATCTAAGAAAACACCGTAACTTGTGTAGGCCACCAGTTGGATTGAGCTTTGAGGTTCTCGTTGTTTGATACTTGCTACTCACGTGGTAACCACCGAACAAGGTGGGGGTAATTTCTAATTCTTTATCTGTTTACAGTTTTCCCTATTTCAAGCATGATTGAGAAATACTAAATGTTGTGATTATATCTGTTGTGCCATACATTATACTGTGAAAGGGTTGCGGTCCACATCCCACATGCATTCGCCTCTTACCCCTTTCTACTACTCTAAAAGGTTTGGTGGTCCTTGAAATGCACCAACGGTAAATGATATCGTTTTATAGGGTAAGATGGGGAATATCTGCACCTATTCGTCTCTTACCATTTCTAATATCTGTTGAACATTTTACGTGTTGTGACAACGTGCCGATTGGTAACTTTATTTTCTTTCTGTTTTATATATCTGTCGTATGATATAAGATGTGGATTTTATCCCTACGAGTGTATTCCACGAACTCACCCCTATTATGTAACTTAAGTTATAGGTGTTGACGAGCATGATGAACCCTAGAGAGAGAAAAGAATGGTGCCCTATCTGGACATGTGTATTTAAGACCGTTGTTTCATAACTATTAAATAATGATTTTATAATTCATGTTTTGTATATATAATCTCGTTTATGTTTTGAATGATGGATCCTGAAGGTTTAATTCTGCTGCGAATGTTTTAATGAATCAGTTGTATCCGATAGTTTAAAGTACAAACTCGTACCAGTTTGGGATGATGGATCTTGATGTAATATTTCCGCTGTGAATATTTTGTTAATCGGTTGAATCCGATTGCGATATTTATATGATTTTGCTCATCTCCTATCTAATTCTTTTGTTGTCCCTTACCTCCTTCTTCTGTTTGTCCCTTTCCCCTTCTTTCTTCACGCCCACAAAGAAAACTCTGATAATTTTACGAAAAGAAAACGAGGCATGACAGATGGTATCAGAGTCATGTTCTACCATTTTTGAACTTGCTGAAACTTGTTTTATAAAGAGAAAATGAGTTTGAAAATGTGTTTTAAACGTCAAAACGAGTTTTCAAAAAGAAATGTATAAACATCATCCTCTCTCTATAGGTGACTCTTCCTGATAATAGAACTTGATAAAAAGAGTGTTTCTCTATTATGTGTTATCTTGTTTGCATGATACAAACTGTTTAAGTTTGACGGGGTGTTACGGTTATTGTTCCACGATAAAAAGATCTTTTAAAAACCTCTTGATGTCACTACAATCGACACACTACTCTGAGTCACCACCACAAAGTCGCTGACAGCAGCAGCGCGAGCTCGTGTATGAGTATGGCCATTCGCAGGAGTTGATGTCATGTGACTGATAGTTGAATCTACCATGGGCCCTTGTTTATAACAGGGTGTACCAATGAGTGGGTTTTCCCAGTTCGTGGTTACGATACGTAAAACCACTGTTAATACTCGAGGTCTATGAAGACCATGTGAGGAAGTGGGTGATATGTTCCACGATGTATTTATGTGGATAGTATATACAAGCTGGATATATGCTATCCTACATGAAAAGATGATGAGATGTTTATAAGATGAATGACAGAGAAATCGATTGAGATTATAAATGATTTACGGAATAACGTTTATCGGTACCATGATACCTGCTAATTGTTTATCTGTTGCTATATATATTGTTGTGTTATATGGGGAAGATTATAAGGGTTAGTTTTCGTATGTCGTCTTTAGAACGATATGCCACGAGGTCGATCGCGTAAAGACCCACGATCAATGGAGAATCTACTTGAACACGACGTGGACGCCGTGAGAAGAGACTCGGTGTCAGTGTCCATAAAGAGGGACTTGACTCGACATTTAGAGATCAGCTACGCTGTGCTGCCGACATCGTCGATGAACAATACGATTTTGATAATCGAGCAATTCCGACGTTTAAATCCACCCACCTTCAACGGAAAATGAGAACCGATCAAGGCTGAAGAGTGGCTGAGGTCGTTAGATCGATTCTTTGGACATCTAGCATACGAAAGGACATTGTCACCAGAATTTAAGAGTATTATGTCTTGGGGAGTTTTCAAAGAAGTGGTTAGACAGAATTTCCTGCCTTAGTCATACCGTGACCAAAAGATAGCAGATTTTATACATATTCGTCAAGGAACCGACTCCGTAGAAGAGTATATGAAGAGATTCAACTAACTAAGTAGGTATGCTCCCCATCTGGTGGACACAAATACCAAGAAAGCCCGATGCTTTGAGAGGGGTCTTCGTTTGGAGATTAGCTCCATCCTGGTTGGTCAGGGTACAATATATTATGCCAAGGTTTTCGAGAGAGCTCAGGAGATCGCCTCTCGTTTGAGTTTGGATGCTATACCTCCCTAGAAAGCTTTTTCGACCTCCTAGGAAAAGGAAGTAGACTGGCCCGAGCCAGGATTTTGCCCAAGATAAATTTCCAAGGGCAAACAATGTTCCGTTTCTCCCCACTCCCAAACTGGGAAACCCATGTATCAGATGTGGAAAAATTCACATGGGACCATGCCAACAAGGAACTCAGAACTGCTACAGATGTGGAGAACTGAGACATATTGCGTTTCACTGTCTGAAGTTTAGCAATCCAGCAGCTTCGACACCGAGACCAAGGCCAGGGGGAATTCGGAAATGCTACATATGTGGAAAGCCAGGACATATCTCAACTAACTGTCCGAGGTCCAGAAACTCACCAACTACAGCCCCAAACTCGAGGCCGGTGGCAGGCAGAGCGCGGGCTTTCGCTCTTACTCGCCCGGAAGCTGTTGGAGGAGCAGAGACGATGACTGGTATGTTATCAGTATGTGATATACCTGCTTTCATCCTATTTGATACGGGAGCGACACACTCTTTTGTATCTGCCAACTTCTGTAACTGGCTAAAGTATGAGGACGGTAGGATAGTCGCTAAAACCCTAGAGGTTAGTATACCTTCAGGGAAGATGGTAAAGACAAAACACCTATACCGTTGCCTTAAGATCGCTTTTGAAGATAAGATTCTTCAAGCTGATCTGCATGCTTTGGAGATGAAGGATTTTGATATAATCTTAGGAATGGACTATATTGAATCCAATCACGCTGTGATCAAGTGCCGTGCAAGAGAGACTATCTTTCAAGCATCTGGAGTACCGGAGTTCACCTTTGATGGGATGCGAGTTAAAGTTGACTCAAGGATTATATCGGCCATGAAGGCAACCAAGATGCTTAGCAAAAGAAATTACGAAGCTTGGTTGATCAACATGGTAAATCCCGAGCAGGGACCAATATCTATCAAGGATGTGCCGGTGATAAAGGAATTCTTGGACATCTTCCTATAGGATTTACCCGGATCAGCACCAGTATCGAAAGCTCTATATCAGATGACACCGAATGAATTACAGGAACTGAAGGTCCAAATACAAGAACTACTGGACAAAGGTTTCATTAGACCAAGCGTGTCGCCTTGGGGAGCTCTAGTACTTTTTGTGAAGAAGAAGGATGGCAGCTTTCGGATGTGTATTGATTATCGAGAGCTAAACAAGCGGACTATAAAGAATAAGTATCCACTGCCTCAGATCGAAGATCTTTTTGATCAATTAAGAGGTGCCAGTGTGTTCTTGAAGATTGACTTAAGGTCTGGAGTGTGTTCTTGAAGATTGACTTAAGGTCTGAAGTGTGTTCTTGAAGATTGACTTAAGGTCTGGATATCGTCAGATGAAAGTTAAAGACACGAATATATCTAAGATAACATTCAGGACGAGACATGGCCACTACGAGTTTATAGTAATGCCAATTGGACTGAGCAATGCTCCAACTGTCTTTATGGATTTGATGAATCACGTCCTCCATCCGTCTCTCGATCTTTTCATCATCGTGTTTACCGATGATAGTCTCATATATTCATGCGTTAGAACGTGCCACGTAAAGCATCTTAGAAACACGATAAAAGTTCTGCGAAAGGAGTTACGCATGCAACTAATTCCTCCTATAAGATGCGACATTCTTTGTCCCTTGTCTCTTCAACTCTCTTTCTCTCTCTCTTCTTTATCTTTATCAAAAACGTACTTACTTCTTTGACTGAGGAATACGACTCTCCAGCACCAACTACTCCTCACCCTACTCCGCAAATAAAATGGTGAAAACAAGTAGTATATAGGATGATTATTACAACAATCAGTACTAAGAGTTGAAGAAGGAGAAGAATGAGAAATAGAAGTGTGATCCGGTTAGGAAGGTTCGAGAAGGAATGAGAGTAACTCGGGACTAACCAAAGTTTTGAACATCGAGCTTAACCAAATAGTCAAGGCCTGCAAGTTTCTTGACGAGAAATGGAAGAAAAGAAACAATACGGGAATAAGAGGATGAGATTCTGACGAAGTAGCTAATCATGTCGTTTCTTAGTATGCGTTTAATTTTGAGGACGAAATTCTTTTAAGGGGTAAGGGATGTAGCGCCCAGGATAAAAACGAAGCATAATCGGTTAATTAAATAAATAAACCATTAATTTAATTATTTTATTATGTGCGTTCTTGACTGTTTAAATTGATTACGTACGTTTCAGATACGTGTTTAACGCTGGTTTTAGATGGATATAATTTTTAGACATGGAACATAGAAAAGTTTTATACCATTAGATGCGTAACGGAAAAAGGAAAAGATAGAAATGAACTAGAGGTCAATCGGAGACCCATAGCTCAAATAACGATAAAAAGGGTGAAATACGAAGTTTCGAAAAAACGAGGGGTAAACTTATGATGAACAGTAAAAAGGAATATTCCATGAACAGTAACTTAGATGCTCGTGAACAGTAACTTTCCCAAATTCTATAAATAGGAGCTCATTCGATTCTTTTATTCACTGTTTTTCCGAACGAGCCGAAAGCGACGAAAACACGTAAGTCTCTCTCTCATCTCTCTCTTTCTCTCCCCTATGCCTTCTGACTCTAGTGCGCCGCCGTCGACGCCGCCACACCGTCGCCGGTGCCGCCGCTGCCGGTGGCCCTAATTTTCAAACTTCTCGGTTTCGATCGATTTTCGCACCGATCGTAGGTCTCGTCGAGACGAGTCTAGGGCAGTTTCCTGATTTTCAATCCGATGTCTCGTTTGGTGGGAAACGGTGAAAAACCCTCTCCAAACCCTAAGCCCTATTTCTTCCCACCTTCTCTCTCCTGTTCTCTCTCTCTCTCTCTCATTCTCACCGGAGCAGGCACCAGAGGGTCTGCCGGGGGTATGGGATTGCTGTTGAAGGGGCGGTGCCACCGTGAGTGGCGGCACCAGTGCCGGAAAAAGGTTGTGTAAGTGTGTGTAAATGTGATGTGTGTGTGTGTTGTGAGCTGTTGGAAGCGGCGTAGGTGGCGCCGCCGTGAGGTACTGTAGGCCGGCGTTGGGGATGCGCTGGCGAGTGCTGGGTGGTGGTGGCCAGTGGCGGGTGGCCGCCGGCCAGATTTGAAACAGGGTGTGTGCGTGTGTATATATATATGCTTGTGCGTGTGTTTTTTGGGCTTGCTGGGTGTGCGTTTTGTGGCTGTAATGGTGGTGGCCGGTGACTGGAAGTTGCCGACTAGTGTTTCTGGAGGTGAGGGAGGGTCGTCGGCGATTGGAAGTCGCCGACCGGAGTAAGGAAGATGGAGAAGAATGGGGTTTTGGTGGTGTTTCTGGTACTGTTCACGGCCAGAATCTGGCGAGGGGTGGCCAGAGGAGGTGGCTGCCGGAGCTGGGTGACCTGCAGACCCAGTGGTGGCCGGAGCTGAGCGGTTGGAAGAAGCTGAACTGCACAGGTGCACGCTGGGGGCGCTGGACGCGTAGGCCTGCCGAGGCTGCAGAGCCTGGCCCAGAACGCCGAGTGCTGGCGGCGTTGCCGAAAGCTGCCGAGTACTGGCGCGCGCTGCTGCCGAGACCGTCGAGACCTGACGAGACGCGTGCGTTGGGCGTACGAGGCTGCCGAGAACGCCGAGTCTGGCCAAGTTTTTGATCCGATTCCGTGTTTCTCTATCGTACGTTGTCATCGAGTCGTCGCCGACAAGATGTCATTGACCGGGGGTCGTGGGTCGCGGTCAAAGTCAACCATTTGACTAAAATTACCAATATACCCCTAAACCTTAAAACGCTCCGTTCAAGCTCGTTTCAACTCTGATCGAGCTCATTCTTTTTCCGTAGCGATCCAAATCTTACCCTCTTTCATATCAGCCTATTGAACTGAAATTCCCCTCTCATTTCTTCAGCCTCATTCTTTAGATCTATCGATCCATCTCGTCTTTAACGATCGTTGTTCCTCCGAAGTTATTTATATCTTTAATTATGTTTATTAAGGATCTAAGAAAACACTGTAACTTGTGTAGGCCACCAGTTGGATTGAGCTTTGAGGTTCTCGTTGTTTGATACTTGCTACTCACGTGGTAACCACCGAACAAGGTATGGGTAATTTCTAACTCTTTATCTGTTTACAGTTTTCCCTATTCCAAGCATGATTGAGAAATACTAAATGTGTGATTATATCTGTTGTGCCATAAATTATATTGTGAAAGGGCTACGGTCCACATCCCACATGCATTCACCTCTTACCCCTTTCTACTACTCTGAAAGGTTTGGTGGTCCTTGAAATTCACCAGCGGTAAATGATACTGTTTTATAGGGTAAGACGGGGAATACCTGCACCTATTCGTCTCTTACCATTTCTAATATTTGTTGAACATTTTACGTGCTGTGACAACGTGCCAATTGGTAACTTTATTCTGTAACTCAAGTTACAAGTGTTGAGAGCATGATGAACCCTAGAGAGAGAAAGGAACGGTGCCCTATCTGGACATGTGTATTTAAGACTGTTGTTTCATAACTATTAAAAAATGATTTTATAATTCACGTTTTGTATATATAATCTCATTTATGTTTTGAATGATAGATCCTGAAGGTTTAATTCTGTTGGGTCCCAAGTGGTGGTCAGAGGTTCAGAGGGTGGGGTGAATGAACCTCTATCGATTTTCACAAAATCTTTTTAAAAACTCTTTTTACGAACAGGTTCCTGATTCCAGAGGGAAACAACAACCCGACTCGAGTCAGTAACCTGGCACAATGCTGATTAGGTTCCTGTCTCGAATTACAGTATGCAACGGATTAAACTAAGATAGAGTTTCCTATTTTGCAAACACGTTTTCTTTTCGCAATATGATTTTAGCAAAGTATCTTTGACCAGTATGCTTAAGACAGATGCAACAATATAGATATGCAATAAACACAACATGTAGTCAAAGCAAATAAACACTTATGGCTTATAGTGGTTCGAAGGTGGTGTAATCCTTCTACGTCCACTCTACTCCTTCACAGAGGAGGAACTTCGTGAGGTTAGTTTGATTTACAAGTCTCCACTCTACAAACTTCTTCCTAACAAGCTATACCTACAAAATCCCAGATTCTTAGGTTACAACCCACACAGGGTACAAGTCCCACACAGGACAAATAGCCTACACAAGACTATACACTTGGCTTGGATATAATCCTATCAACTAAGTTACACCAAACACAACCTAGCGCATACAACACAAATGGTTAAAAGAAATAAAAAGGTTCTTCAACTGTGTTGTTGAAGTTAGTCTTGAACGTGTTAGCTCGAATGCTTGACTGGTAGACTGGCTTCGAAGGTTGAGTGACTGAACAAGAAGGCTTGATAGCTTAAGTGTGATAGCTTTTAGAAGGAATGTGATCTCAGTTGTTTAGTAGTTTGCAAGGTCAGTTCAACCTTCTATTTATATCTGTGGAAATATGCCCGTTGAAGAGAAGACATAGTTCCGTTGCAATTCAAATAGATCTTCAAATCTTCATAATTAATGCATCACCGGAGATCAAAGTTTAGGGGCATGGTCTACTTTGATTTGCATTAATGACGACTTGCTATTTGTTGTAGTATTTTGCAGAGCCACTTTCTAGGTGACGACACCTCATTGGCTCTTCATTTGCTTCTCTCTACTGGTAACTTCGACAGGTTTTAAACCTCTTATGGTTACTAGTATAGACCTCGGGCTGGAGAGTCGCTTCTTGCATTTATGAAAACAGTAGACTCTTCCTGTTTTGTGCTAAGATTCTGATTCGGAACAGCTTCCTGTTCTTGAATCTTGCAGTCAACTTCCTGTCCTGCATCTCTTTTCTGTTCTGCTTTAGCTTACTGTTCCTGAAAATTCTCTTGGTTGTCATTTGCTGATTCAGGTTTCTGATTCTGATCTCAACTCTGAATAACAGACTTTTTACTAAGAAGGTCAGATTTCAAGTCTTCAAGTCCATAAACCTGCTTTTCCTGAATTTCCTATCTTTCTATCGTGTATTACATCTTGAAAACTTCTCAGAAGAAGATAAGATAGATAAGCTAGATTCCACTTATAAACTGTGGAATATGGGTAGTCTCAAAGATCATCTATTATTACATTTGTCTCATCAAAACCTATTCAGAAATATCCTAACAATTTCCCCCTTTTTGATGATGACAAAACCCATATAAAGCAGAAAATAGATGTACTTTTACACAAGTGGTAATTACAAGTATAAAACAGAAAAAGTTTTTACAACTCATGAATAAGTACACTTTTTAAGAGAAATGAAAGATCAAGAAGAAATACAATATGTTCAATAAGAAGTGCTTACTCAGAGTGTCTGATGGTAAGCTATTCTTCATTGGATTTCCTGTCAGCGAACAACTTCCTTTTGACTTCATCGTGTCCTGAAACTTTTTGCTTTCCATACTAAGTCCCCTTCCACCAGTTTATGATAGAATTCTGATAAGATTTTTCCAATTGCTCGGCAATTTTAGGAATCTGTATCCATCTCAACCAGAAGTCCTAGCAGTAAGGAATTTCTTCTCCTTTCTTGACTTTCTTGATTAGAAGCTTCCGTCGTTCTAATTTTTCTTCTCTTGCCAATTCTTCATATTTCCTCAGAGCAGTTTCACACGAGGGAAAATTTCTAAAGAATCCGTCTTTCAGAAGTTTTCGAAAATATCTCCAGTATGCTGATCGCTTATATCTTGTGAGATCTTCAAATGTTGGATTTCTGTTTCTGGGCATATGAACTTCTTCGAAAATACTTAAGTCCCAGAAATGCTGAATGTTTTTAGGTCTTTAATCCAACAGAGCTAGTACTTCTCCTGGAGCATCTTCTTTATTGAAATCAGAAGCTTCTTGATTTGGAAATGATTGTAAAGCTGCATCAACCTTCTCAGCAACCTTGGTTCTGTGACCAACAATTCCGAATCTTGAGATCTATTCTGCCTCATTCTTCCTTCTTCTTTCTTCATCCGCAGCTTTCGGCTGCCTCCATCTTTCCTCACTCAGAAGAGGACCTGTAGGAATAGGCATGTATGGTTTGGCATTGAGATTAGCTTGCTTCGCAGTTTGCTGTCTACCTTTTCCTCTGCCTCGACCAGGTTGCTGCCTATAGGTTTTTGAAGGTGCAGCAGTAACCTGTTTTCCTTGCTGTAATGCAATGCTGCTTACTGTTTGAGATGCAGTACCTCTAGCATCTGTATTATCATCGTCATTCTTTTTCCTCCTCTTCGGCTCACCATCTTGACCATGTTTAGAAACATCTGATCTCTTTCGCTTAATCTTGGTCAAGGGCAGTTCATCATCATCATCTATATCATCATCTATCTTTTTTGTGGTAGTTTCCACAATCTCATCATCTGGTTCATTAGTAAGGGCTAGTTACTTTCCTTGGGTAGTAGCTCTTTGCTTCCCTTCCCCCCTTTTGTTATCATCAAAAATAGCATTGGGGTTAGCAACTGCAGCAGCCTCACTAGGATAGACTCTTTCTATGATGGCTCTCATTTTTCCCACCAGCAACTCTAGATTTAGAATCCTATCATTGGTGCTTCTAGTTGTGGCTCTCACTTCTTCATTTATTAGATTTTGTACTGTCTGGGTGCTCTTAACCTCGTCAACTGATGTAGTTAGTTCGTTCAACACTTTGCTTTGGGCTTTAGAGATAGCTTTTTGTTTGTTCTCAAATCTTCTTCTACAAGTGAGATGAGAGTTTAGTTCATCATTCATCCTGGTCTGAATTTTTCCAGGAAGTGCATCAAGTTCCTTCCTTAATGCACTCAAGGTTTCTGAGTGTGCTTTTTCTCGCATATTGGAACTGGTGGCCAGATTTATCTGATGTGTCTCCATAGCCTTTATCAATCCATGAACAACATTCAGTACTCCTTAGAGAGATACTTCTTGCTCATCAGTAAGGGTCTCAACCCTATCTGTTGGTCTTGATTCCTCTTGAGTATATAAGACTAAATTCTGATCAACTTTCCTCTTCGCTTCTTTCTCAACTTCTGCTATTTCTCCTGCTTTCTTTTCAGCTTCATACCTCATCCTTTCCTTCTTAGTCATTTTTATCTTTCCAATTTCTTTGTAAGGGGAGGAGTTATCTGAGTCGTCATCACTGGAACTTGATAAGTCATCTGCATTATCTGGTGTAGGACCACCAACGGCCTCAGAAGTTGTCTGATCATCATTTGCTTCTGGGTTGTTTACAGGATTAGCAGTTTCCATTGTGTCTTAAGGAATAGAAGATTCCTCCACTTGACTGTTAGCAGCTTGATCTGCTTCAGTAGCCTCAGTAGCGCCAACTGTTGCATCCACAATAATCTCAGTTTCCTGTAGAACAGGAACTTCAATTACCTCAGCAACCTTCTCAATTGTATTATTAGCAACCTGATAGGTTTCATATGACTTATCAATGCCAGTTATTGCCTCAACAGTTGGAACTTCAGCAACTTCCTCTCCAGTTGCATCAGTGTCCTGACTTATTTATGTCAATTTTGAAGCAGCATCATGCAGAAGTGCAAGAGTATGATTAGGTTTCTGGACAACAACCTGGTCTACTTCAATTTTACCTACATTTTGTACAACAATAGAGGCTAGTACAGGGAGTCCTGTCTCTGCATCATCCTCCACAGATGCTTCATCGGCAAGCTCCTCATTGATTTTCTTTAGAACACCATGAATGATCGGTGATGCTTCCCCCTCAGCAGGTTGATCATTGAGAATAGGGGAGTCAGAGTAGTCAAGTAATTGAACGTCATCTTCCATGGTATCTAGATGAGTTATTGGGGAGAGAACTACAATACCTGTGAAGGTAGGTGATTCATGAATCTCAGCGGCTCTTGAACTTTGTTCCCCTACCTGCAACATTCTGGGAGGTCTTCTTGATTCTTCTCTGCTAGCCTCCATCCCTAGTTGCAGCATTCTCTCATTAGCTTCCTCAGCAGTGAGGTTAGCTAGTTGAGCTTCTGCCAATTCCAGCTCAGTAGGGGTCCTAACAGTCTTGGTAGTGGGGTTTATCGGTGCGTTGTCCTCCCCAGGCTTCATTGACTGCTCTCCCTTGTCTTCTTCAATCTTAGCTTTAGCCAGCCAATATTCATTCAAGGTGGCTTGACTTTCTTGAATGAGTGATATCATCTCTGTAGCCTTCTGATCAATGTAATCTTCATGGAGAAAAGGTAGAAGTCCGTTGGATAAATCATCTTCCTCTGCAATGAAGTTCTTTATCCACTGAATAATGATTTCTTCTACCTCAAGCCAATCTATCCATTCGATTAGCTTAGTGCCAGGTCCTAACCTCATCCATCTCCAGGTCTCATAAGCACGAGAGAATCTTTTCCATATAGAGTTTACAGTTTCCATCAGGGCTCTTTTAGCATCTTCAGCACTGATGGATTCAATGGAGAGTAAGACTCTGTTAAGGGTGTTAATCTCTCTTAGTTCTACTTTTTCACCCAGCCATTTCCTTTGTTCGGCCAACTTGTCGGCTGCTTTCACTAGTCTTCTCTTCATTTTCTTAGGTTTCTTAGGTTCTTCAATAGTGGCAGTGTGACTAGAAACCTGTTGTGTGTCAGCATCATCCTTGTTAGATTCCTCAGGAACCTGGGTTACAGGGGCTGAAGCTTGCTTGCCTTGGATATCTTTAGGATGCTCTTGTGGCTCTAGAGCAGCAACCTGACCCACTACCTACTCCGTGTCTCCTTTCAAACTTTCATTGACATCGCGATCCAACACAGTGAGCTGCTCTATCGGTTGATCACATATGCCAGACTCATCCTCATCGTTAGTAGGACTAGTTGTTAGAGATGTAGTGGAGACATCTTTTCTTTTCATCCCGATTGTCTTTTTCTTCAAGAAAGTCTTCTTCACACCCTTCCTCCTTGCTGGTTTGTCATTATCATCACCAGAATCATCAGAACTATCAGCAACTTGTGGTTTGATTGTTGGCTTTTTCTTGGGCTGTTTTTTCTCATTCTTTCATTTGGAGTATCATTTTTTCACTCTGAGATACCATCCAGAGGTGAAGGATACATTTCTCTCCAAAGAGATCTTCTTATAACTCAGAATGGAGGAAATGATAATTCCAAACCCTCTCCTCTCTTTGGGTTTGATTATTTCCTCCCAAATCCTCTGAAAAAGGATTTGTGCCCAATTAACTGCTTCTTCCCCCATGATAGCGATCATCATCCGTAGCCTTAAGCTTGTGCACCTATCAAAACTTCCACACCTCCCTTCTACAATGTGGACGAGAATATCATGGAGGAATTCATACTCTGGTTTAAAATTCTTTTTAGGAAAATTGCTTGAAACAACTTCATTCTTCACAGATTCAAGGCAGAACTGGTTCCAGCTTTCTTCAAGGTACTCGGACCCATACTCCATCAAATCTGCATATGTCATTTCTTGATCAGATATGCCAAATGTCCTGGCAATGTCCGCTATGGTCACAGTGTGAGTTTCTTCATCATCTTCTTCCATCTTGAAGAGAATGGTTTCTTCATCTTCAGAGAGTTCCGCAAAGGCGTAGAATTTTTCTACTGAAGTGGCAGAAAATTCTTCATAGGTTTTAGTGAATAACCCATCCAGTTGGCTCTTGCAGATGTGGCTCCAAATTTTAGAAATGAGATCCTTATCATTATAGGGTGATTTGTCGCCAAGAAGTACCTTTGTGTCAACAAGTTTTCCTTCCACGACCTTAGTTGTTCTTGCTTGAGCCATTATAGTTTGGGTTGCTTGGGGTTGCTAGAGAGAGTGAAACTTGTTTGTAGAGAGTTAGAAAAATCTTTTTCAGAATGTCGAGAGATTAAACTGATCACATAGGGTGAGGGAAAGAGAATATGATCGGTTTTTGATTTTGAATCCAAGTCTAAAATATCAATGATCTTGATAAATCTTCTGAAAAACCGTGGCTAAAGAGACGGTTGAGATTAACCATAAAGGGGCATCTCCGATTTTTGATGTACACGTGTCAATTTTGAAAGGGCGTCTTTTCTGCCTTTACCAAAAAAGTGGTTTTCTGCATTAAATGCGGCTGCAAAACTATCTTTTGTAATCATTGCTAATCAGGTTACTATTCCTGATACGAGGTTGTAAGGCTCAATGAATACTGTATTCAATATTTGTTTGAAAGTTTCCTGCATCTTGTTTCGTCAGACTATATCAGAAACCTATTGTCGTAACTTGTTACAGATTACTGTTTTAGCAACATGTGAAAGTATCTAGACAACCTCATATGAGCTTGATGATCCCAAGCTCACTTCTCAGCATCGAGAACCTTGATTCACACAGTGGCTTTGTGAAAATATCAGCAAGCTGCATGTCAATGTGTACTTTTTCAAGTACTATATTCTTCTTTTCCACATGATCTCTTATAAAGTGATGTCTGACATCAATGTGCTTCGTTCTTGAGTAAAAGACAGGATTATGGGTAATGGCAATAACACTCGTATTGTCACACAAAATGGGAGTCTCTCTCTCCATTATCCCATAATCTTTTAGCTGTTGCTGTATCCACAAAATCTAAGCACAACAGCTTTCTGCAGCTACATTCAGCTTCCACGGTTGATGTTACAATGGACGTCTGTTTTCTGCAATACCAAGAGACTAGCCTGTGTCCCAAGAATTGACAAGTACCGCTGGTATTTTTTCTGTCAATTTTACATCCTACAAAATCAGAATCTGAATAGCCTTTAAGGTTGAATCCATCTTCTTTCGGATACCAGAGTCTAACATCTTGAGTGCCTTTTAAATACTTGATAATCCTTTTTACTTCTGAAAGGTGTGACTCCTTTGGTGCTGTTTGAAATCTTGTGCATATTCCAACTGCAAATACTATATCTGGTCTGGTTGCTGTTAGATATATCAAGGATCCAATAAGTCTTCTATATTTAGTGGTTTCCACATCTCTCCTAGTTTCATCCTTATCCAGGCTAATATATGTGGCCATCGGTATGCTTACTGCTGATCCTTTTTCCATTCCAAACCTTTTGATTAACTCCTTGGTGTACTTGACTTGACTTATGAAAGTCCCATGTTCTAGTTGTTTGACTTGTAGACCAAGGAAAAAGCTTAGTTCTCCCATCATGCTCATCTCAAACTTACTTTGCATGAGGGATGAAAACTTGTCACACAAATTCTTGTTAGTGGATCCAAAAATTATGTCGTCCACATAGATTCGAACAAGCAATATACTGTCTCCTTCCAGTATTCTGAAGAGAGTCTTGTCTACTATCCCTTTTTGGAATCCATTTTGTAGGAGATATAGGGACAGTGTATCATACCAAGCTCTAGGAGCTTGCTTTAATCCATATACAGCTTTCTCTAGTCTGAATACTTTTTCTTCTGCCTATTCTTCAAAGCCTGGTGGTTGTTCCACATATACTTCTTCAGATAGACATCCGTTCAGGAATGCACTCTTTACATCCATCTGATAAACTTTGGAATCATTGTGAGCAGCGTAGGCCAGAAATACCCTTATTGCTTTAAATCTAGCAACTGGGGTAAAAGTCTCATCAAAATCTATGCCTTCTTCCTGGCAGTATCCTTTTGCTACCAATCTTGCCTTGTTTCTAACCATTGCACCGGATTCATCAAGCTTGTTTTTGAATACCCATTTTGTTCCAATAACTCCTTGGTGGTCAGGCCTAGGAACCAGTCTCCATACTTGATTTCTTTCAAATCCATTCAGCTCTTCTTGCATGGCCTGAACCCAGTTACTGTCTTTAAGAGCTTCCTCTATATTTGTGGGTTCATCTTTTGATATAAAGCATGAAAACAGTGATTCTTGTGGTCTTGATCTTCTTGTCCTTACTCCTTCATTGATATCTTCAATTACAAGATCTCTTGGATGATCTCTTAACCATGATCTGTCGAAGTCAAGAGATTGAGTAGACTGTTGGACAATATTCTGTTGATTATCGTCTTCCTGTGTGTGGTTGCTGTTGTTCTGCGGAGTTCTATCTTCTTGCTGTTCAGCATCCTGTGTTGTTATTTCCTTATGATCAGTATTCTGTGAGCAGCTTATCGTGCCTATTTTTGCTGGGACTGGTACTCCATCAATGTATCTTACTGTTTGATCCTTGATCTTGATTTTGGATACATCATCTCATAGTTTTTCCAGCTCAATGTGTGGTTCATCAAATACCACATGCGTTGATTCCTCCACAATCAGGCTTTTCTTGTTGAAGATCCTGAAGGCCTTGCTTATTGAAGAGTATCCTAAGAATACTCCTTCATCCGATTTTTCATCAAAGGTCTTCAAGTACTCATTTCCATTGATTAGTATGTAACATCTGCATCCAAAGATATGTAAATGTGAAATACTAGGTGTTACTCCATACTATACTTCATAAGGGGTCTTGTTATGGTCTTTGTTGATCAGACATCTATTCTGAGTGTAGCACGCTGTGCTGGTTGCTTCTGCCCAAAATCTCTTAGAGACCCCAGCATTAGCAATCATAGTCTTTGCAGCTTCTTTCAGGGTTCTGTTTCTTCTTTCTGCAACTCCATTCTATTGAGGAGTTCTTGCTGCAGAATATTCATGATTGATTCCATTCTCCGAGCAATACTTTTCTATGAATTTGTTGGTGAACTCAATTTCTCTATCTGATCTTATCTTAACAATGCTCAGATTCTTCTCATTCTGTATTCTCTTCATAAATTCTGGAAGCCTGTATTGAGTTTCTGATTTCTTGAACAGAAAGATGGTCCAAGTGAATCTGGAGTAATCGTCCACAATAACTAGGGAATACTTCTTCCCACTTACACTAACAGGTTCCACTGGTCCAAACAGATCCAAATGCAGGAGATCCAATATCCTGTGTGATGATCTTTGGACCTTATGTCACGCCTCGTTTTCTTTTGGTAAAATATCAGAGTTTTCACACGGGCGTGAAGATAGAGAAATAGTAAGGAACACATATCACAACAAAAAGAAATAGCAGGAGACAACAGAAGAAGGAGTGAAGGGGCAAAACATATATCATTCTCACAGCAATCGACCTCTGCCGATGGCAATCTGTCTCAGTACCGATAGAAACAACATTTCAAAACAACAGAATAAACATCAGGATCTCGCATCCATCATATGTATCAAACATATTTACAAAACGTGATCTAAATAAAACATTGTTTGGAAATATCTGTGTGACCTCAACCTAAATGTACATGTCCAGAGATAGCACCACCTCTCTCCATCTAGGGTTCATCATGCATGTCATCACTTGTAACGTGAGTTACAGAATAGGGGGTGAGTGCGTTGAATACACTCGTGGGAACAAAATCTGCATCTTATGATACACGACAGACAACCGACAGAAAATAAAAACATGTACCAACACGTTGCTACCGCACGTAAAATGCATAACAGATATTAGAAATGGTCAGAGGACACAACAAAGTGTGGGATTCCCCCGTCTTACCCTAATAAACGGTCATTCAGACCGCTGGTGCATTTAAAGGAGCACCAAACCTCATAGTAGTAGAAGGGGGGTAAGGGACAAGAATGATTAGAGTGGACCGCAGCCCGATGCCAGTATGATATATCATGACAATTAAGTTCACAACACGTTTCTGCAGTTCACATTTTTAATAGGGAAAATAGTAAACAGATAAATACAGTAAACAGTATGATATATCCCCACCTTGATGAGTAGCTAGTACTAAGTATCACAAACATGATCCAACTGATAACCTACACAAATTACAGTGTTTCTTAGATTCTTAATAAATATAACTGAAGCTACAGATACTTTTGATGAAAGAATGATTGTTTAACATGCGACAAAACGAGGGGTCTCAAAATTGAGGTTAAAGTAATAAGGGTGAAATTTCAGTTTCGTAGGCTGAGGTGAAAGAGGGTGAAATAAGGATCGCAACGCAAAAAGAATGAGCTCAATCGGAGTTAAAACGAACTCGTACGAAGTATTTTAAGTTGAGGGGTATTTCGGTAATTTCGGTCAAAGGGTTGACTTTGATCGGGCCCATGACCCTCGGTCAATGACATCTTGTCAAAAATGACTCAATGTTGTTGTATGGTGAAAAAGACGGGGTTCGGATCGAAAATACGGCGTCGTGTGCGTCGGGGCACACGAGCACCCGGCACCGGGGAAAAAAAACTCGGCGGTCTCGGCGGCTGCCGAGTTTTCTCGGCAGCTCGGGTCCCCGTCTCGGCAGTTGCCGAGTTTTCTCGGCAGCGGGTACTTGGCTTTCGGCAGCTGCCGAGTTTTCTCGGCCACCCGACACCTGGCGCTCCTGTCACCCGCGGCCGCGCCCAACGCCTGCCTCCCGTCGCCCGCGCACACCCGGCCCCCGGCGCCCAGCCCCGCACGCTCACCCGGCAACTGACGCAGACCCCAACGCGTACATCCCGTCCCCGACGCACAACCCGGCACCCGACGCTCACTCACCATCGCACACCAGGTGCCCGGCGCACCACCACCAGCACAACTGCTGGCCGGCGGCGGCGGAAATGTAAAGAAAGAGAGAAGAGAGAGAAAACTTACTTGTTCGCGTTGCTTTTGTCGTCGACTTGAAAATGAAAATTTTGAATTGACTGAGCCCCTATTTATAGATTTTCAAAGTTACTATTTACCAAGTAAATTTTAATTACCATTCATTAAAATATTATTTTTCCGTTTTACCGTTCATCCGGATTCTATCCTCTCATTTTACCTAGTCTTCGTATTTGGCTCTTTTCTTCACCATTTGAGCTACGGGTCTCCGATTGACCCCTAGTTTGTTTTTATTTTCTTGTTTTTCTGTTACGCACCGCATAGTATAAAAACATTCTATGTTCTACATCTAAAATTTTCATCGGTCTAAGTCATACCTTAACGTATATCTGAAACGCACATAGACGGTTAAGAATTAACGCCCATAAAATATTTTAATTAAGGGTTCAATTATTTAATTAACCAATTATGCTTTTTTTTTGAACTGAGGTACTACACCTTATACTTGAATGAGCTTTTTTACTTGTTTTCCTGTTTGACAAGCTCCACATACGCTTTCCTTTTTATAAGTAACATCTGGTAAACCTCTTACTAGATTCTTTCTTGCCAGCTTGTTGATCGTTTTGAAATTCAAATGACTCATCCTTTTGTGCCATAGCCAACTCAGCTCTGGAGAACTTTTTGCGATGAAACATGTTGGCTGCCGTGTTGAAGTCCAGTCGGCAAGATAGATGTTGCCTCTCCTGGTGCTAGTAAGTTTAACCTCATTTGTTTTGTTGTCTCTGATCAGACACCTATTGAGGTTGAATTCAACTGAAAATCCTTTGTCACAGAACTGACTGATACTTAGGAGGTTATACTTTAGTCCTTTGACATATGATACGTCACTGATACTTGCATTGCCTTTGATCAAGTTTCCTATGCCTTTGGTGCTTCCTTTGGAGTTATCTCCGAAGACTACCTTAGGACCTTTACATGGTTGGAAATCTCGTAATCCAGCTTTGTTGCCAGTCATATGTCTGGAGCAGCCACTATCTATATACCATACATCACTGTTGCTCTTTGGCAACTGTTCCTACAAGCGAATCAGATAGATTTAGGTACCCATACAAGTACGGGTCCTGGGGGATTAGTCTTCTTTGGGATCCACACTTGCTTGATGGTAATTGGTTTACCATAAGCATTGATGGTTCATTTTCTGTTAGTACCTGTAGTAGGATATTGTTCGTGATGTGTGTGCATTGGATATTTCCAGGTTTTGTATATCCTGTTCGAGAAGTGTACTCCCTTATACCTGTCCTGAGTATAGACTCTCTGAGATATTAACATATAGGCCTTGATATATAATGAATAGAGTTTTTGCTGTTTTTTGGAAGTTTGTTGTTTTCTTCTTCTATTAACAGCATGCTAATTCTGCTGTTTCTTTACTGTTTGAGCAGTCTTACTATTATCTTCCAGCAATAGGGGTTTCTTACCCTTATCTAGAGTACTAGTTTCATTCATACTTCCATTGTTTGGAAGGAGTTCGTGATTATAGGAGACTCTCGATTGAACAAACTTTCCATCATTGGATGTGTTGGTAGATTTCTGAGAAGTACTGGCATAGTATCCTAGACCATTTCCTGTAAAGGCATTTTGGGTCTCTTGGATACATTGTTGTGCTTTGCTTGCTGACTTGCTATACACATCAATTGTGTTTTGCAATCCAACTTTCTCAACTTCTAGCTTGGTGACCAGCAGTTTGAACTTAGAGACCTCAGCTCTAAGATTATTGCATTCTGTGCTGTAGTAGTCCAGGTTAGTAACCTGTTCCTTCAGCACAGTTTGCTCACTTTTGAGCTGATGGTTTTCCTCTTTGAGTTCTTCATGAGCTGAATTTATCTGCTCAAAGTCACTCATGATCTGTCTAAATGACTGGATCATGTTCAACTTTTCAGAATTTGAAATATCAAAGGATTGTGAAGTTACCTCGTCTTCTTCATTGTCTTCACAATTGTTGACCATTAAGCAAAATAGTGCTTCTTCATCGGAGGTAGAGCTGTCAGAGTCACTCTCAGATGAGTAGTCATCCTTGTTTTCTTCCTTGGAGCTGCTTGCTGCTTTCAAGGCTTCTGTTTCACTAAGGAGGGCTTTGATTTTCTGCTTATCATCTCTCTTCCTCTCTCTCTTCTATAGTCTTTCATTTTCTGGGTACTTGTGTACTTGAGGATGTGGACAGTTTCTGGTAAAGTGGCCAGGTTTCCTACAGTTGTAGCATAAATCAGACGAATCTAAGTTTGCTTGCTGTTGTTGCCTTATTTGGGAGCTCCTTTCTGAGTGGTGATCTTTCTTTCTGAAGTCATTTCCCTTGTTGTTGGTTTTCAGAAACCTCTTGAACTTCTTCAATAAAATTGCCATTTCTTCCTCAGTATCTTCAGCAGGCGTTTCTTTCTATTTGCTCTTCAGCTTGCTACTACTTGAGGTGGCAGGATCCTGTTACCTGGCAATGAGTGCTGTTACCTTAGAGTTTGATTCTTCAACCTCTTTCTTTCTCCTTTTGATATCAAATTCGAAAGCTTTGAGATCTGAGAACAGATAAAAAGTACTTATCACATTGAGATCAAAAGAGACTCTCATTGTGGTTTCCTTGTTTTGTCATTGCAATGGTAAGGCTGTCAAAACCTTCAGGTTCTTCTCATTTTGCTTGTAGCTTTTTCCTAATGATTCCAGCTCACTGATGATAGCTGTGAATCTTAGATCAAGTTCTTCAAGAGTTTCTCCAAGCTTCATGGTGAATTGCTCATATAGCCGTGTAGCCTTTGAAATTCTGTTATCCTTAGCTAGTTCGTTGCCTTCACAGATTACCGCTAGCTTTTCCCAAATTTCTTTTGCTGTCTTGCAACTTTTTACCTTACTGAAAGTGCTTTTATCCATTGTAAGAAATAGGGCATTTTTGGCAACATTGTCAAGGTTGGCTCTTTTTCTTTCTTCCGGAGTGTATTCATATCTTTCCTTGACTATGTATTCCTGAGGTGAAGGGACTCTTCTATGAGCAGGTCCAGACTCTCGTGGTCCGACTCTTGTGGTGCTTCAGTACCATCGTCAATGATCACTACACCTTCCACCTCTCCACTTGCTGTTGTTGCTGCTTCTTCGGTTCGCCTTTGTTCCCGAAGTTGTGCTACATAACTAGGATTAACTTTATAGATCACCGGTGGTCCTTCAGTTATGACATACCACATCTCATCGTGCATGGCCGACAAATGAGCTTCCATGCGTATCTTCCAGTCATCATACTCATCTATGGAAAACATAGGTAGCTTGTGGTGTGAGAAATCCATGCTTATGCTAAAGTTATGATTTTGGTCTTAAGGAAAAGAAAAACGGTTTATCCACATACAAAACGGGTGGATCTGGGTAGGTAGCCAGAAAAGTTGGCTGTTAACCCAACTTGCTTTGATACCACTTGTTGGGTCCCAAGTGGTGGTTAGAGGTTCAGAGGGGGGGTGAATGAACCTCTATCGATTTTCATAAAATCTTTTCAAAAACTCTTTTTACGAACAGGTTCCAGAGGGAAACAACAACCCGACTTGAGTCAGTAACCTGGCACAATGCTGATTAGGTTCCTGTCTCGAATCACAGTACGCAACAGATTAAACTAAGATAGAGTTTCCTGTTTTGCAAACACGTTTTCTTTTCGCAATATGATTTTAGCAAAATATCTTTGACCATTATGCTTATGACATATGCAAAAATATATATATTTAATAAACATAACATTCAGTCAAAGCAAATAAACACTTATGGCTTATAGTGGTTCGAAGGTGGTGTAATTCTTCTACGTCCACTCTACTCCTTCACTGAGGAGGAACCTCGTTAGGTCAGTTTGATTTACAAGTCTCCACTCTACAAACTTCTTCCTAACAAGCTATACCTACAGAATCCCAGATTCTTAGGTTACAATCCACACATGGTACAAATCCCACACATGGCAAATAGCCTATACAAGACTATACACTTAGTAATGATATAATCCTATCAACTAAGTTACACCAAACACAACCTAGCGCACACAACACAAATGGTTAAAAGAAATAAAAAGGTTCTTCAACTATGTTGTTGAAGTCAGTCTTGAATGTGTTAGCTCGAATGCTTGACTAGTAGATTGGCTTCGAAGGTTGAGTGATTGAACAAGAAGGCTTGATAGCTTAAGTGTGATAGCTTTTAGAAGAAATGTGATCTCAGTTGTTCAGTAGTCTTCAAGGTCAGTTCAACCTTCTATTTATATCTATGGAAATATGCCTGTTGAAGTGAAGGCATAGTTCCGTTGTAATTTAAATAGATCTTCAAATCTTCGTAATTAATGCATCACCAAAGATAAGAGTTTAGGGGCATGGTCTACTCTGATTTGTATTAATGGTGACTTGCTCTTTGTTGCAGTATTTTGTAGAGCCGCTTTCCAGGTGGTGACACCTCATTGGCTCTTCACTTGCTTCTCTCTACTGGTAACTTCGACAGGTTTTAAACCTCGTATGGTTATCAGTATAGACCTCGGGCTGGAGAGTCGCTTCTTGCATTTATGTAAATAGTAGATTCTTCTTGTTTTGTGCCAAGATTCTGATTCGGAACAACTTCCTGTTTCTGAATCTTGCAGTCAGCTTCCTATCATGCATCTCCTTTCTGTTCTACTTTAGCTTACTATTCCTGAAAATTCTCTTGGTTGTCATTTGCTGATTCAGGTTTCTGATTTTGATCTCAACTCTGAATAACTGACTTTTTACTAAGAAGGTCAGATTTCGAGTCTTCAAGTTCATAAACCTGTTTTTCCTGAATTTCTTATCTTTCTGTCGTGTATTACATCTTGAAAACTTATCAGAAGAAGATAAGATAGATAAGCTAGATTCCACTTGTAAACCGTGGAATATGGGTAGTCTCAAAGATCATCTATTATTACATTTGTCTCATCAAAATCTATTCAGAAATACCCTAACAAATTTCGCTGCGAATGTTTTAATGATTATTAAACTGTACAGCTTTGCAAACTAAGCTTTCCCAAAAGATTTCAAGATCATCTTCTATACAAATAAATAATATAACACCTATCTTTTATTTCCAATAAAACTTTCGCAATCTTTAGAACATCGGCTACCAGCATCCACCGCTCGTGCACCACGCTCAAGGATTCCTTAAGTTAATAACATTTTTGACATAAAGGGGTGAGTGCATGATGACACTCAGTGGGGCTCAAGCACATAGTTGCGGGTCCAAGCCGCCTTGAAAAACTTTGTGGTTCTGAGCCACCGTGAAAACATAATTGTGGTTCTTTAGCCACTTGCAAACATGCGGTTCATTAGCCGCTTCTTTTGTGGTTCTTTAGCCACTTGCAAACATGCGGTTCTTTAGCCGCTTCCTTTATGGTTCTTTAGCCACTTGCAAACATATGGTTCATTAGCCACTTTGGTGCGGTTCTTTAACCGCTTTAACGTGGTTCTTTAGCTACTTTAGTGCAGTTCGTTAGCCGCTTTGGTGTGGTTCTTTAGCCACTTTGGTGTGGTTTGTTAGCCGCTTTGATGTGGTTCTTTAGCCACTTGCAAACATGTGGTTCGTTATCTACTTGCAAACATTTCATCAATATAAACATTTTCATTCACACTGCAAATAACACACCTTCGTTCGTACCTCGTAGTAAAACATATAATGCAACCCTCATCGAATAAACCCATATGTTTCATGTAAGCACATAAATTCACTTCAAACTCACTTAGAACTCAAGACATAACAATCAACCTTCAGAAAGAAAGAAGAACTGTACATGAATTAGGGGTTTAATCAAACCCCTCTCGGGTCTTTAAGCCCGGCGTATTTTGGATCTTTAAGCCCGACGTATTTTGGAGTCTTTAAGTCCGACGTATTTAGACCACAATAACCTCAATATTCATACGTTACCATTGCAACCTCATTTACTTTGTAAAAAACACACATTTGTTCTCGTCACGTAGTAAGACATATAATGCAACATTCATAGAGTAATCATATATGTTTCATGTAAGCATATAACTTCACGTTAACTAATAAGGAAATATAAACATGAAAACAAGTAATTTACCCCACCTTAGGCAAATCTGAAACGTCTCTTCTTAAGTTGTCGAGCAAACCTAGATAATTCATCTTTCCTTAATTTCCTACATTGAACATTAAAAGGGTCTTAGTACCCCTTCTAGCTATAAGTTCATAGGTTAAGATTACTAGTTATTAAAATATGACCTTTAGGGTTTCTGCTGCTCACGAAAAGAAATTGAAATGGCTTTCAATAACTTTATAGACAAAAGAATGAAACGAAGCGACTTTAAGGGTAACTATGGAACTTTAATAACTCTATAATAAAATGTATTGATTGGAGAATCTCTATTAGACTTATATTGGACATTGCAAGACTTAACTTTAGTTTTAAGAAAGTTAAATATAAAATTATAACTTAAATTACATCTTGGAAGACTTAAAAATAATTATAGAAGGACTAATTATAGAATTAATATTTAATTGAACCAACAAAAAGTTTAATTCATTTAAAATAAATCTCTAAACTAGTCTTTCCATTTCAATTTAGCTAAAAAACAGTCTATAATGAAAAATTCACCAAATCTTATAGGATTAATGAAAAGCTTTTGTAATTCTTACAGAGGCTACATAACATGATAAAGAATATAATGTAAAATTATCTAGTACAAATCATGATCACACAATTAGTTATGAAATTTAGAAGTTGTTAGAAAACAGGGTTTAAACTTTGCTGAAAACAGGTTATCTTGTAAATTTAGCATAAATCGTACATCACTTCAAAAATTACATGGTAAACTTGTACATGCTCATAAGGACAGCTACTATAGAGTCGTAAAATATCACATGTGAATTCGAAGCCCATAATTCAGAAAAATAGATTTACTCAGACCGAAAAATGGGGCAAAAACCGTCCCAGAACAACCTATCTTAGAAATATCATAGTAATTCGGGTTTAACTCCAAATACTATGAAATTTTACACATATAATTTTGACTCAATAAGCTTGATATTGGTAAAAGAGTTTAGTCTAATTCAACTTCTACAAGTGTACGAAAACTCTCGAACAACAGAGAAATACACACAACAACAGCAGAATTTTACCCACAGCAGTAGCATACTACAAGTGTACGGAAACTCTCGAACAACAGTGAAATACACACAACAACAACAGAATTTTACCCACAGCAGTAGCATACTTATACACACAAGGCAGTAGGGCAGCAACGACAGCAATAACAACGCAGTAGCAAAACTCACGAACAGTAGTAGCAAGACGCAGCAACAGTAGCAGCAAAACATAGCAACAACAGGACAACAGGGCAGTAGCGGGGAAAACGCACGACCGCAATATACAAATGCACGCAGGACAACAAGGCAGGGCCAGACACCTCGACGTCGGCCCCCGGTGCACCCAGTACCTTCTACCGCCCTTGGCGGTAGCCAAAACCTCACACGCAGCAGCTTACAGTTCCGGTAATCTGCAATGACAACAACTTAGCAGCAGCAAAGAGAGAGAAAGAGAGAGAGAGACCAATGGAGAGAGAATCGAGGGATAGAGAAAGAGAGAGACCGAGAGAGAAACCAGAGAGAGAGAGAGTTGGAGAGCGGGGTGTATCTATTGCTTTCTTTTCTTTTCTTTTCTTTCTTTCTCTTTTCTGTTTCCTTTCTAGCGTGCAACTTGGATGAAGAGTCACCATAGTGTGCTGTTTAGTTGTGGTGAGGAGAGAGAGTGAATTGGGGGCAGGTGGCGTGGCCTTGGGGTGGTGATGACTAACTTTCAAGGCTTATATCTTAATTAATTACTTACTTAGGCTTAATTAAGGTTATCACCTAATTAATAAATTCTTAGCTTAATTAAGATTATTACTTAATTAATTCATTCATTCTTAGGCTTAATTAATTAATTCTTATACATAGTTAATTAATTAGCAATATATATATATATAAATAAATAAATAAATATATATATATAACATTACACCTTAACTAATTAATTTGGGGTGTTATAAATTGAACATATAATTTCTTAAATACTTCCTTATAATCACATTTGTTATTGAATTATTTTAATTGTGATCGTCTCCACAAATCAAAATATTCAATAAATGAATTGGCTAGCTTTTGCAAAAATTTTAGGGAATATATGTAAATTTTTTAATACTACTAATAATTTATATAGTAAAAACGAATTCTGAAATATATCCTTATATACAAAATTATTTGTAGTTAGATTATTTTGTTTATTATCAAAAATCAGAATTTTCAATCCCTTACCATTAGTAACTCATAAATGACATATTTTATAAGGAAAATATATCTACTTTAAATATAATTATGTGTTTTTATTCTTTTTTAAAAGATCGATGATATTATATTACAATAAAATATTTTAACGGACCTTTTTTTAGTTATAATAATTTTGTAAAAGAGAACAAAAATTTAAACCATACAAATATTATTTATAAGTGATTAGTTTTATTTAAAAATATGATTATAAATTATTTAAAAAACAATTCAAATTTGCTATCTCAAGAATAATTCAAGAAAATTAAAAAACAAAAAAAAATTACAAATTATTATTTAAATATATTTAATAATTACGATCGAATTACAAAACAATTTTCTTTTGAAAAAACAAAAATTAAAGTAAAGAAAAAAAATGATTGAATTACAAAATCGGTATTAAATTAGATAAATTTTGAAGTCAGAATTCTATTACATATGCTATAGGCTGTCATCGACTAATTAGATAAATTTTGAAGTCAGAATTCCTTATTTCGCTACTATAAGCTGTCATCGGCTAATTAATAGATAACCGAAGTGGTAGAGGTGGTCGTGGTGGAGATGAAACATCCCACTGCCCCAATTCCACACATGACGACAACCCATGTTCCATTCTCATTATCCATCCCCAAATCTTTACTTATCTAGGCTCCCTTACTAATACATATTGTTAAATTGTTAAAAATTTGATTTTACTTTTCTTATGTTAGAATTATGGTTTGTTGGATCTATAAAAAATAATTTATAGACAATATGAAAAATTTAATGTTATGTGAAATAATTGTTTCACAAATTCATAGCATAAATAGTTTATGAAGAATTGAGAAAACAACTGATTAATAGGACCTACAAATTCTAAAACACTTCCTATTACTTGCTATAAAAAGAGACACACTCCATCTTGAATTTGAAATTCTAAAATTCTCTCTTCAACAGACACATTTTCCTACAAGTACATAAGGAGGTAGAATTGACTAAGAAAACTACTGAACTAGAACCGAATCTTCTATCTCTCGAACTCTCTTAAGAAAACACAAGTTTTCTCTTTTTCAGTCACTCAACCTCATTGAAGCAGTCAAGCCGAAGATTTCCAGAACTTCAAAGATCTCAAGGCTGTCTTTAAAGCACCAGTTGAAGATCATATACTTTTAACCATTTGTGATGTGTGCTAGGTTGTTTATTGGTGTCCTCAGTGGGAAGGATTTAGATCCTCACTGAGTGGTAGTCTTAAGTTGTTAAGGCTTTTAACTCTGTGTGAGTTTGTTGACCTTGTGTGGGATTAGCCTAGAAATCTTAATGATTCTAGTAGGTGATAACTTGTAAGGAGTTGGTTTGTAAAGTTTAGACTTGTAAAACAAACATTTCTGATTGAAGTTCCTCCTTAGTGAAGGAGAAGAGAGAACATAGAAGGATTACACCATCTTCGAACCTCTATAAATCATTGTGTGTTTATTGCTTTATATTTACTTGCTGCATCTTATGTTTATCCTTTTCACACTGCATAAACTACTTTGAGAAAAAAACATACTTTGAAAAGAAAATATTTTTACAAAAGAAATTATATCTAAGTATATCCGTTGCATACTGTAAACTCTGAAATAGTAAGCTTAAACAACATTCTGCTAGCTTACTGATTTGGCCAAGTTGCTGTATTCTTTTATAGAATTCAGTAACTATATTACAGAAAGTTCTTAAAAGTAAAAATCTGACCACTTGGGACCAACAAGTGGTATCAGAGTGAGTTGGGTTAAGAGCAACTTTGTCTGGCCACTTATCCAGATCCACCCGTTTTTGTTGGGAAAAATTGTTTTCTTTTCTATAGACCAAAATCTATTATTTTAGCATAAACATGGATTTCTCCCATCATAAATTACCAATATTTTCCATAGAAGAATATGATGATCGGAGGATATACATGGAAGTTCATTTATCGGCCATGCATGAAAAGATGTAGTATGCGATTACTGAAGGTCCACCAGTAGTCACCAAGCCAAACCCTGCTTTGGGTACAGAGCTTCGTGAACGAGATCGAGTCGAGGTAGAAGCCACATTAACAAAGGCAACAACAGCTGTAGTTGGAGAGGTCGAGGGTGCACTCGAAGGAGCTATGAGTGATGACGATGCTGATAGAATACCAAAGAGACCTCAACCTGCTTGACATACAGTAGCACCCGATTACAGGAGAGCTCCTCCACCCGCTGAATACGTTGTCAAACCAAGACATGAATATACGATTAATGATAGGAAAAGAGCCAACTTGGACAATATAGCCAAGAACGTGTTGTTCCTCACGTTGGATAAATGAACATTCAGCGAGGTGAAAACCTTTAGAACAACAAAGGAGATATGGGACAAGCTGGAACAGATATGTGAAGGCAACGAGCTTGCCAAGGATAATAAGGTGTCAACAACAATGCAGTTGTTCGAGCTATTTAATAAAGATCTGGAGAGTCGTTGGAAGAACTAGACCTGAGATACACAACTATCGTCAACGAGCTTGAATCTCTTGGGAAGTTCTACACCCATAAGGAAAAGAATATGAAAGTATAAAGAGCATTACCCATCGAGTGGGATAGCAAGATCACTGCAATGAGAGTCTCACTTGATCTCAATGCGATGAGCACATTTGATCTATTTTCAGATCTTAAGGTGTTTGAGTTTGACATTGTTCGAAGAAAGTTGGAGGCCAAGGAGTTGAGTGCCAAAGTAACAACACCTGTAGCTAGAGTCAAGGATACAACTACTGCCAGTAGCAATAAACAAAAAGAGCTGCATAGTGAGGATGCTAAAGAAGAAATGGCATTCCTCCTCATGAAATTTAAGAAGTTGCTAAAGACTAATAAGAGAGGAAATGATTTCAAGAAGAAGTCTCCAAGCCCACAGGTAAATCAAGCACCACCGTCTAATACTGTTTCTTCTGACCTTTGTTATAATTGCAGTAAGCCTGGACACTATGCCAAAAATTGCCCATACCCTCAAGTACACAAGTATCCTAAGGATGAAAGGAAGCACATTAAGGAAATGAGGAAGGATGAAAAGTAAAAGCTCAGGGCTTTTCTGAGTGAAGCTGAAGCTCTCAAAGTAGCAAACAGCTCCAAGGAAGAAACCAAAGATCATTGCTCATCTGAGAGCAAAAATGACAACTCTACCTCCGACGAAGAGGCATTATTATGCCTGAAGGCAAATGAATGTGAAGAAGAAGAAGATGATGAGGTAACCTCTCAATCTTTTGAAGTTTCTGGTTGTGAAAGCTGAACATGATCTAGTCGTTTCGACAGATCATGAGTGACTTTGAGTATCTAAACTCAGCTCATGAGGAACTAAAAGAGGAAAACCAAATGCTCAAGAGTGAGCAAATTGTACTGAAGGAAAAGGTTTCTAACCTTGAGCACTAAAGTACAGAATGCAATAATCTCAGAGCTAAGGTCTCTAAGTTCAAACTGCTAGTCACTAAGTTAGAATTTGAGAAAGCTAGCTTGAAAAATACAATCAATGTGTATAGGAAATTAGCTAGAAAGACACATGAATGCATCATTGAGACCCAAAATGCCTTCAATCGAAATGGTCTAGGATACTGTACAGAAAGCTCTCAGAAAACATCAAGCACATCCAATACTAGAAAATTTGTTCAGGCCAGAGTATCTTTCACTCAGGAACTCCTTCCACCCAAGGGAAGCTTGAACAAACTGAGTACATTGGATAAGGGTAAGAAGCCCATGTTGCAGACCATCGACGGTAAGTCTGTATAAATTCTCAAGAAGCAGCATAATCAGTATGCTGCAACTAAGAGGAAATTACAACAGTCCTCCAGGTCACAGCAAAAGAAAACCTACCCCTCTTATACCAAAACGAACATGTTTAAATCCTAAGGAGCTATTACTCCGGAGAGGTATAAGAGAAGACCTTCCTCAAAAGGGAAATGTAACACCTGGAAAATTCTAGCACACACTGTCCACCAACAGTATCCTACAAATGATACTTACAGGAAGAGATCTACCAAGGCTAATAATAAGTTAATTGTCATTAAGCAAGTATGGATCCCAAAAAGAACTAACCCTCCGGGACCCGTACTTATATAGGTACCTAAATCTACATGATATGTTTGTAGGGACTGTTGCCAGGAAGCAGCGGAGATGTATGATATATCGATAACGGCTGCTTAAGATACATAACCGACAACAAAGAAGGATTAATGGACTTCCAACCATGCAAAGGCCCCAAGGTAGTCTTCGGAGATGACTCTAAAGGAAGCACCAAGGGCACATGAAGCTTAATAAAAGAGAATGCATGTATCAATGATGTTTCATATGTGAAAGGGTTAAAATACAACCTTCTGAGTATTAGTCAGTTCTACGATAAAGGATGCTAAATAGAGTTCAACGTCAATAAGTGCCTGATCATGGATAACAAGACGAATGAGGTGAAGCTTATTGGAACCAGGAGAGGAAACATCTACATTGCCGATTGGAGTTCAACAGTGTAACCAACCTGGTTCATTGCTAAGAGCACTCTAGAGCTAAGCTGGCTATGGCACAAAAGAATAAGCCGTTTGAACTTCAAGACAATCAACAAACTGGTATGAAAGAACTTGGTTAAAGGTTTGTTAAATGTCGTGTTAAAAAAAGAGAATGTTTGTGGAGCCTGTTAGAAGGCCAAACAAGTAAGCTCATTCAATAAGAAAGTACAGAGATCCTCTCATAGAATTCTGGATCTCCTACACATGAATCTATTTGGTCCACTAGAGCCTATTAATGTAAGTGGGAAGATGTATTTCCTAGTGATTGTGGATGATTACTCAAGATTTACTTGGACTATCTTTTTAGCCAAGAAATCAGAAACTCAGAACATGCTGCCAGAATTCATGAAAATAGTACAAAATAAAAAGTGCTTGAGCATCATGAAGATAAGATCTGACAGAGGAACAAAATTCACAAACAGGTTTATTGAGAAGTATTGTTCAGAAAATGGGATCAGCCATGAGTATTCTGCATCTAGAACTCCTCAGTAGAATGGAGTTGCAGAAAAAAGAAACAGAACCCTGAAGAAAGCAACAAGAACAATGATTGTTGAAGCTGCTATACCAAAGCATGGATGAAAATTTAGTGAAAGTTCGCCGAAATTTCGCAAAAATTCAAGTACCAAAATAATAATACGCAACATTTTTTTTTGTCAAAATTTTGGAGAAATTTCGGTAAAATTTTGATTTCGGTGAGTTCTTTTATAAAACTCGGTGTATCGAAGAAATTTCGGGAAAATTTGGGAGAAATTTCGGTGAAATTTAGGTATCAGTGATTTTTTTAATTTTTACTTTTTTTTCTCTTTTTTTATGAATTTATTGCGTGGAAAGTTAATATCCAGTATGAAAGTCATCTTATTCTCTTCAATTTTATTAGATGATATCTAGTAACTGAATATCATACTGAATATATATATAAGATATATATGGATATATAATTATATTACTGAATATAAATGATATATATATCATGTATATATATTTATATATATACATCAATTATCTCTAATAAGTAATATCCTTAATAAAATGATGATTTTAATAAAATGAGATTTCTATTCATAGGAGTTCAAGCTGTTACTAGTCCATGTATTAATTTTGTACAAAATTTGTCATGTTATTATAACAAATAACGTTTATATAATAGTTTATCTCTATATTTGTTATAAACATATCATTTTATTTGAAATTTAAGTTCAATATATGTATTAATGTTAGTTATAATATTCTGTAAACTACTAGATATATTTTTCAATTTTTTACAAAGTTTCCATATTTAAAAAAAATGTTCGAAATTTCCATCGAAATCGAAATTTCCGTAAAATCAAGGTACCGAAAATTTTACCGAAACTAAAATTTTCATCATTGTACCAAAGAGATTTTGGGCTGAAGCTACCAATACAACATGCTATACGCAGAATAGATGCTTAATCAACAAGGATCATGATAAGACCCCTTATGAAGTTTGGTATGACATTACACCAAACATTTCATATCTACACTTCTTTGGATGCATGTGTTACATTCTAAACAATGACAAAGAGCATTTGAAGACCTTTGATGAAAAATCTGATGAATGAGTATTTCTTGGTTACTCATTAGTAAGCAAAGCGTTCGGGATCTTCAACAAAAGGATCTTAGTTGTAGAAG
The DNA here is from genome assembly GCA_946896805.1 of Scutellaria galericulata. Classification (NCBI taxonomy): domain Eukaryota; kingdom Viridiplantae; phylum Streptophyta; class Magnoliopsida; order Lamiales; family Lamiaceae; genus Scutellaria; species Scutellaria galericulata. The sequence goes on from OX335788.1 coordinate 9,343,842, forward strand.
AATCCATACATGTGGTGTTTGATGAACCACACTGTGATATTATTGAGTTAGACAAACTTAAGGAAGATATATCTTAGATGAATATCAAAGATCACCAAATAAGATACATTGATGGAGTTCCAGTACTTGCTGATATGGTTACTGAAAACAGAACAGAAGTTTCTGCATCCGGGAATACAGTAATGCAGGTTACTACAAAGCAAGTAGATGAAATACTACAATCCAACAGTAACCGCAGTAATACTATTGATCAATAGGTTACTATTCAGCAACCCGCTTACAGTTTTGAGCCAAATAGAACATGGCTCAGGAATCACCCAAGAGAGCTTATCATTGGAGATATTAATGAAGGTGTCAGAACAAGAAGATCAAGACCTTAAGAAGCAATGTTGAAGAACTCAAAAGTGTTGAAGAAGCTCTTGAAGACAGTAACTGGATACAGACAATGCAAGAAGAGCTGAATTATTTCGAAAAGAATCATGTATGGAAGTTAGTTCCAAGGCCCGACCATCAAGGAGTTATTGGAACAGAGTGGGTGTTTAAGAACAAGTTGGACCAATCTAGAACAATAGTCAGAAACAAAACGAGGCTAGTGGCTAAAGGATACTACAAAGCAGAAGGAATCGATTTTGATGAGACCTTTGCTCCTGTAGTAAGGCTTGAGGCAATCAGGATATTCTTAGCCTACGCTGCTCACAAGAATTTCAACGTTTATCAGATGGATGTCAAGAGTGCATTTCTGAATGACCTTTTATCTGAAGAAGTGTATGTGGAGCAACCGCCGTGATTCGAAGAATAAGCAGAAGAAAAAGTATTCAAATTAGAGAAGGCTTTATATGGTTTAAAGCAAGCACTAAGAGCTTGGTATGATATCCTATCCTTATATTTCTTGGAGAATCGATTTTAGAAAGGGACAGTGGACAAGACTCTCTTTAGAATACAGGATGATGATAGTATTCTGCTAGTATAGATCTATGTAGATGATATTATTTTTGGTTTAACAAATAAGGATCTATGTGAAAACTTCCCCACCCTCATGTAGAAGAAGTTCGAGATGAGCATGATTGGAGAATTAAATTTCTTTCTTAGTCTATAAGTCAAATAGCTAGACAATGGGATTTTTATAAATCAAGTCAAGTACACCAAGGAATTAATCAAGAAGTTTGGAATGAAGAATGGATCATCAATGTGGATTCCTATGGTTACATTGATCAGTCTTGATGATCAGTCTTGACAAAGATGAAAGTGGAAAAGATGTGGAGATCACAAATTATAGAAGGCTAATTGGTTTCTTACTGTATCTTACAGCAAGCAGACCGGATATTGTGTTTGCAGTAGGAGTTTGTGTAAGATTCCAAACAACACCGAAGGAGTCACATCTTGCAGCAGCAAAAAGAATTATCAAGTACCTGAAGGGTACTTAAGATGTTGGCTTATGGTATCCCAAGAAATGAAGATTCAGCCTCAAGGGATACTCAGATTCAGACTTTACAGGATGTAAGATTGACAAAAAGAGTACGAGTGGTACTTGTCAATTTCTAGGAGAAATTCTAGCTTCTTGGTTTTGCAAGAAATAAACATCCATAACAACGTCAATTGCTGAAGCAGAGTATGTAGCAGCAGGAAGTTGTTTTGCTCAGATCTTGTCGATACATCGACAACTTAAGGATTATGGGATAACAGAAAGAGAAACTCCCATTCTGTATGATAATACAAGTGCTATTGTTATAACACACTATCCTATTTTTCATTCCAGAACCAAGTATATTGATGTGAGACATCATTTTATAAGAGATCATGTTGAGAACAAAGATATTGTGCTTGAGAAGGTGTATACTAATGTACAGTTAGCATGTGAATCAAGGTTCTCCATGCTTAGGAATGAGCTTGGGATTATCAAGTTATGAAGGATGAAAGGAGATGAGTTTCTCAGTAAAGGATTCAGGAAGTAAAGGGGAAGTATGCAGAATCTAATCGTTCAGTATTGAAATTATCAGTATTTCAGGATACACCTCAGTATTCTGTTTCAGAATACAGTAGCATCATGATACAACTACAAACAGGATACTGCAAGCAGGATACAACATTTATTAAGATAACATCTAAGAAGACCTGCAACCTTGTATCAGGAATAGTAACCTTATCGCTAATCATTTTAAACGACAATTTTGGCATCCACATTCATTGCAAAATCAACTTTTTCAAAAGACGAACATGTGCGGATTAATATCTGACATAAGAAGTTCTGATTATTATAAAAAGGCCCCTCCATCCTTTTATCTAAACCATCAGATTACGCGTCTCTCATATAAGTTCTTTGATCAAGACCATTGATTAAAAACCATCTCTTATTTGAAAAATATAACTGATCAACATCTCCATTCCCACTTTATATTTCTATACTTATCTTATCTCTCGAGAAGTAAAAATTAACTCTTTACATTTAAAGTGTTATCTACATCTCTCTTTTACAGTTTCTCAGATCTCTCTACGTTCATCAATGACAAGTGGAAGGCAAATAGTGGTGTTGAAAGGACGTTTGGTTAACACCAATGTCCTGCTCGAAGAGGAGACTGTTTTTAACAAGGATGCCATCAATAAGCTCTGGAGTCACATTGATAAGAGCGGCATCGTTGGTCTACTCACCACCCGCTATAGAGGGTTTTCGAACTCATCTATTAAGAAGTTTTATACATTTACCGAGTTGTCCAGCGACTCGAAGACAATCCATTTTAGGACGAGTCATGATGGTGAAGAATACACGCTGACGGTGAAGAACATCGCCTCCACCTTTGACATTTGCAATGAAGGCCTACAACCCTCAGAGCTAAAGAAGTATGACCTTGAATATATGGAAGAAAGCTGGAACCTGTTCAAACAGGATTCCGTCTCAGAGCCCTTGAAGAAAAGCTTTAAGAAGAAGAAACTGAAGCCTGAGTATGAGTTTCTTCATGACATCTGCGCATACTCCATTGAAGGTAGATGTTGAAGCTTTGATAGGTGCACCAATCTTTGGATTCGGTTGATGACTGCCATTGTCAGAGAAGAGACAGTCAATTGGAGAAAGTTCATTTTGTAGAGGATTTGGGAAGAGGCCTCCAAGAAAACCCTAAGGAGGAGCTTTGGGATCACCATCACCTCCATTCTCTGTAAGAAGGGGATCCCAGTAGAAGAACCTGTACCAATCACCCCCAGTTGGAACTTAGGAGTGAAGAAGGGTTTCTTCAAGAAGAAGGCTGTGAGGAAGGCTCAACAACTAAAGAAAAAGAAGGTTGCTGCCAAAGACAAGATTGCAGAAAGTGACTCAGATGCTGCAACAAAATGTAGCAGTGATGCTACACGAAGAGCCGTTGACTCAACTTCATCGGATGATGATGATGATGATATGTCTACCAAGAGGCCGGTGAAGAAGGTCAGCAAAAGAGCTCCTTTGAAGAAGAACCCATTGAAGAATCTCAATGTGGTTGTTGCAGCAGATACAACTCCTAATCAGAGATTTGATGACGGTTATGAAGCCAAGCATACTGGTTAAGAAGCCAAGCATATTGACCAGGAAGCTAAGATTCAGGATCTGGAAGCCAAGCATACTGATCAGGATACTGATCGGGAAGTAGATGATAGTCTGGTCCTTATGCCAGTACCTGAAATGAGGCACCTCATCCTGCCTAGCAGGAAGAGACAATGAAGATGAAGAAATTGCTTACTATGAAGAAAGAGATGAAGCGAAGCATCAGACCTCGGAAGTAAGCAAAAAAACAGAAGCTCCTGATGGACAGAGAAGAACTAGATATGCCAATCGATGATATCCAAATCTGGCTTGATCTTGAGAAATCCATTAGTGATATCAACTCAGATGGCGCACGAGATCTTCTAATAGAAACAATTGAGTCAATCTATGGAGGATTGTTCAGGTTGTATGAGCTCTAGAGACAAATGCAATTCTCTAGGGAAAGAGTGTTCTTGAGATAGAAAGACTTCGTAAGAGTAGAGGACTTAGTCCTTGCATAGGTAGTAGAGTTTTCTGATGATGATATTGTCTTTACTCCAACTAGAATATGCTGATTCCTATCGAGATGCTATGATTCAGCAGATCCTTGTGAGGTAGGAAATTCTGAGGAAGTACAGAGAAGATAAATGTAAAAGTACCTTTGAGGAAACAAAGAGTAAACAATCAATCACAGCTAGGAAGGATAACACATTGATGAGCCCCACCGCCGAGATTGTAAGGAATCCATCAGAACTTGAGCTTGTTGAAGCTCAATTATCTCACCTCGATGTTGAGGAAGCTAACCAACAGATGCTGCAGTTGGGGTTACAAGCAAGTAGGGCAGAACCTTTCAGACAAACCCCACAAACACTACAAGCTAGAAAAGTACCATGTGCTATTGAAGGCCATGATTCTCCTACATTCCGCAAAGTAGTAGCAGCACTATCCCCTATTGTGAGCTTAGATGCAATAGAGACCGACGAGTAAGAGTTGCTCGACTATGAAGATTCCCCGGATTACAAAGTTATAACATCCGAGGGGGAAGCTTTAGAGAAAATCCAAGGAGTCCTGGACAGTCTAAATCAGGAAATTACCGATGAAGTAACCACGAAGGAAGTTGTTGAGGCAGGACTCCCTGTACTGGCTTCAGTAGCAGTATAGAATGATGAAAGTGAATAGGATGCAGATGTTGCTGATGTTGCAATCTTGATAGAACTTGCTAAAGAGATCATCCGAGTAGTTCTTGCTGAATCTGAAAAAATAGAGGATGATCACTTCCTAGTGGAGTTATATAGATGATTGAGTGAACATATCTCGATGCTCATAATCTTGAGCTTCTGAATGCTGCCACTAGAGTTGCTGAAGGAAGAATGGATGCTGTTGAGGATACTGAGAATGCTGTTGAGATAACTTTTCCTATAAAGACCTTGGGCGCAGTTACTACTGAGGTAGTGCTGGCGGAGGATAAAGAAAGGAATCTGGAGGAGAAGAGAATGCCTCATGGAGGCAAAGATGCTCTAGTTGTTGCTCCAGAACAGGATCCTGATGATAGAGGAGATTCCTCAGATGATAACAATGAAGGTCCCGTAGGAGATAGTCCACTCGGATCACCATTCAAGATTCTAGAACCTACTGATGCTTTAAGACAATGAATGCAGCAGTATGCTGAAGAAGCAGTACAATAACATGAAGATAATCAAAGTCAAACTTTGGTTCCATACACTCAAGAGGTTGCGGAACCTGCTACAGCTGAAGATATGACTCTCTCTGATTCACAAGAGCAATCCCTCAAAGGAATTATGGATGTTTTTCAAGGTCTTATTCGAGCTTTGTAGATGCATGAAGTAAACATGACGAACATTATTCACATGAGAGATAAATCTCACCCATTCTCGATAGAGGACCTACGAAGGGAGGTATCTAAACTTTCTTCCCGCATTCACAGCAGGCTCAATGATGAGTGGAATGCTCAGTACCATGAAATGAAGAGAGCTGAGCGCGTGCAACAAGCTGCCAGTGAGGCAAGGGATAACTCAATTGATAAGATCAAAAGTACCCTTGTAGCATAGAATCTGGTGCTCAATGAATAAGTCAATCGACGATTCTGCATCGTGATTTTCCTCAGCATGTACCTACTGAATCAACAACTCCTAGAGCTGTCCCTGTTGATGATAACAAAAAGAGAGAAAGCAAGAAGAAAGCTGAGGAGTTGAAAGCTATAGTGGAGGAAGTTGTGAAGGATATGGAAGAGGAAGAAGAAGATGATGATAAACCTTTAGTCATACGAAAGTGCAAAAGATCTACATCTGGACATGGCCAAAGTCCCCTATCCAATAAGAGAAAAGACGATCAAGATGAAAGAGGTGCAGGTGTTGAGGCTACTGCTTCACAAACAGTAAGCAACACTGCAGCTCAGCAAGGAGCGATCAGAATTGCAGCTGCAGTAACTTTGAAAAGGAGTACCAGGCAGCAGCAACAACAAAACAAACAGAAGCAGCATCAACTTGATCAGAAAGCTAAACCATATATGACTGTTGCTACAGATAAAAGGCTGAGTGAAGAAAAATGAAGATAGCTGAAAGAAGCTGATGAGAAGAGGAGAATGGAGAAAGAGGATTGGATATCAGGATTAGGTATGATCAGAGAGAAGAAGTCAGAGCTAGCCAAGAAAGTTGATGAAGCTCTATGCAAATATCCACCTCGAGACACTCCCTCTCTGGATTCAGATTAGGCATCTACCGAAGTTTCTATTTTGCTGGATCAAAGGCTCTATAAAGAAAACATTGCATGGGACCTGATGATATTTGATAGGGCGTCTCTACCGAAAAATAGGAACCCAACATTCGAGGAGATTACTCTCTTTAAAAGATCTGAGTACCTGAGATATTACAGACACCTTTGTTAAAATAACCGCTTTATATGATATCCAACATGCCTCATTGTCTTGGAGAGATATGAACAATTAGCAAGGGATGGAGAGTTAGATACTCAGAAAGAGCTGATACAGAAGGTCAAGTAAGGAACACAAGTTCTTTTCTACGGAGATTTTTGGCTTTGTTGGATTTAGATTCCAGACATCAAGAAGAAGCTTGAAGAGACCTATCAAGAGTCAACCCTAAACTGATGGAAAAAAATGAAGTATGAGAAAAGAAAGCCACCTGGAGATGACTCAGTAAGAAGAAAGCTCTTTGGAAGACCAGAATCTTGAGGAAGTGGAGGCTTACTCTAGTTTCTAAGAAGATTTTTTTTGTAGCACTTCTTGTAACTTATTCTTTATTCTTCGACATATTTTCTCAAGTTACTTTTCTGGAGATAGTGAGCTATGTTATTTTTGATGATAGCTCACTTGTATTTTATTTGTACAAAATTTATGTACCTTTGTACATCTGTATATGCTGCTTTTTTAAAGGTTTTGTCATCATAAAAAATGGGGAAATTGTTGGGATATTTATGTATATATTTTGATGAAACAAAGTAGTTATGTATAAGGATTTCGAGTACCCCATTTTTCCATGATGTTTATGTGGAGACCTAGTTTTTGTTAAGTTTCTGTTTTGAGATGAAGTAAGAAGATTCGTGGATATAAGAAAGATGGAGGTTTCTGATAACTACAGGATTCTGTAAAGAAACGCTATCGGATACTGTAGATCAGTAAGTAGTAAATCAGCAAACAACATACAGTAAGCAGTAAGGAGGACTGGGAGGGTTTCAATTGGATCAAAATAGAAATCTGGTTAAGAATAGTAAGCTGTGCAGAACAGGAAGCTGTGCAGAAGAGTAAGTAGTTCAGAAAGAAAGATATTGCAAAATAGAAAGCTGGCACATAACAGGTGTTGGAACCGACGGATCGCCGGCTCTATGCAATTAAATAATCGGGTTCCATGCTAGATATAACAAACGCAACGGAATAAAAGAGTTATACCTTTTGATCAATCTAGAAGAAAACGTGCCAAAGATTGATCTTTCGTAACCCTAGACCTCTTTAATCTTCTGATGTATTCCTACAGCCTTTCTCGAACGTTGCGTGGTCAACGATCCTTCGAGAAATCTCAGTTCTGCTCTCTTTCTCACTATCACGTGTTTTCTATGATCTGTGTATTTGAGGCGCTAATGGAAAAGAGCTATATATAGGCTACACCAGGGACCTAGAGGAGGAATTGGGTTGGGCCTCCTGATGGGCTTAAGTATCCTGTGTTCGGCCCGAACACATAATTTAAACCCATCAATAATAATTCAGTCCACTAAAGAATTATTATTGAACTACCGTCCCAATCCCATATTTAATATGGGCTCCTTCTTATTATGTGCACGTTTATCTCCCTGTGTTTAAGATATCGAATGTCCGTTAATTAAATAAGTTACTAACAACTTAATTAATTAACATCTAATTCCAAGAGTAGTACCACTCAACTTTATTTATCATGTCGGATTAAATCCACCTGCAGGGTTTACATGATAATCCTTATGAGCTCCTCAAGGGGACATCATCATCCTAAATAATTAGGACACAGATTCCTTCTATAATCAACAGTACACCATATAGACAATATTGTTTCCCAATTCACCGAGTTTATTGATTTAATAAATAAATCTCACTCATTGGCAAATTAAAGAAACAAATATTGTGTATACGTAGCTGTTATTATATAGGGATTAAGAGAACGCACATCCATAATAACAGAGGTCTTGTTCTATTATATAGTCAGTATAAAACGAACAACCTCAAATGGTCCTGCTGAATACACACAAAGTGTACTAGTGTAGTTTTATAGTCAAGACAGACTAATACCAAACTACACTACAACCATTCCGATGATTTGTCCAAATTCATCTTGGTTGTGAGCTACTAATTATAATTTATAAGAAACTTATAACATGATCTTCTGTGTGGCACCACACACCAAGTTATCTATAATATAAATTAATTGGACATTGCATAAACATATATAACAAATATAAAATGCAAACATATGACCAAAGTGATTCTCATTCCATAAAAGATGTTCATACAAAAGCTAGGCTTATAGTATACATCCTAACAATCTCCCACTTATACTAAAAGTATGCTGTCATCTACACTACCATACATCTGATTCCCATTCCTTCAACATGTTCATCGAAGGCTTTCACCGGAAGGGCCTTTGTGAAAGGATCTGCTAGGTTATCGGCTGATGCAATCTTGGCGACAACAACTTCCCCTCGTTTTACGATGTCTCGTATCAGGTGGTACTTGCGCTCAATGTGTTTGCTTGCTTTATGGGCTCGTGGTTCCTTCGAGTTTGCTACTGCACCACTGTTATCACAATAAATTGTGATAGCTTTAGGCAAACTAGGAATCACTTCTAAGTCCATCATGAAGTTTCTGAGCCATACAGCTTATTTGGCTGCCTCAGAGGCTGCCATATACTTAGCTTCCATGGTTGAGTCCGAAACGCATTTCTGCTTAACACTCCTCTATACTATGGCTCCACCTCCCAAGGTAAACACATAACCCGAGGTAGATTTACTGTTGTCCCTATCCGACTGGAAATCAGAATTCGTGTAACCCATAGGAAGCAAATCATCTGCTTGGTAAACCAGTATATAATTTCTAGTCCTTTTCAGGTACTTTAAAATATGCTTTACCGCAGTCCAATGTCCTTGTCCTAGGTTACTTTGATATCTGCTAACCATGCCCACAGCAAAGCAGATATCTGGCCTCGTACATAGCATTGCATACATTAGGCTTCCTACGGCCGAAGCATAAGGAACTGCCTTCATATCCTCTATCTCTTTTGGTGTCTTAGGACACATCTCCTTAGATAAAGGTACTCCATGTCGAAGAGGTAGAAAACCTTTCTTGGAGTTTTGCATGCTAAAACGAGCTAGGACAGTATCAATGTACGAAGCTTGAGATAAGCATAACATCCTTTTCTTGCGATCCCTTATAACTTTGATCCCAAGAATATGTCCAACTTCTCCCAAGTCCTTCATATCAAACTGCTTGGACAGCCATACCTTTACGTCTGACAACACCTTGACATTGTTGCCAATGAGCAAGATGTCATCTACATATAGTACAAGAAATACCACCACGTTTCCGTCACTCTTCTTGTATACACAAGACTCATCCGGACATTGAATGAATCCATAAGACTGGATTACCTCATCAAAACGGATGTTCCAAGATCTCGAAGCTTGTTTCAGTCCATAAATGGACCGATTAAGCTTACACACAAGATGCTCTTTGCCCTTTACAATGAATCCTTCTGGTTGCTTCATATAGATGTTTTCTTCAAGACTACCGTTAAGGAAAGCTGTCTTGACATCCATTTGCCAAACCTCATAATTCATATGAGCAGCAATAGACAAAAGAATCCGGATAGACTTAAGCATGGGTACCGGTGAAAAGGTTTCCTCATAATCGATGCCTTCTTTTTTAGTATACCCCTTCGCAACAAGCCTTGCTTTGAAAGTTTCTACTTTCCCGTCTGTTCCTCTTTTTCTTTTATAGACCCACTTACATCCAATGGCTTTTACACCATTTGGTGGTTCTACTAGCTCCCAGACTTGATTAGAATCCATAGATTCTAATTCAGAATTCATAGCTTTTTGCCAAGATTCTGCATCTTTATCTTGGAGTGCTTCGTCATAGATCCAAGGATCAGATTCATGTTCACCAGGTACTAAGTCCGAAGACTCTCCCAAAAACATGAATCTATTAGGTTGTCTAACAACCCTCCCACTACGACGAGGCACTTGTGGTAATAGTGTATCATTAGTGACAGATGGTGCGGACCCCTGTGGTATCTCATCTTGTACCGTTGGTACTAAGGTAGGAGTTTCCCCTCTTATTTCTTCTAGAACAATTTTACTCATGGGCTTGTGATTCATTACATAGTCCTCTTCTAAGAATCGGGCATTTGTGCTAACAATTACCCTTTGATCTTTAGGACTATAAAACAAACCACCTTTCATTCCTCTAGGATAGCCCACAAACAGCCGAACTTCCGTACGAGATTCCAACTTATCAACATCTCCCTTCAGCACATGTGCTGGACTACCCCAAATCCGAATGTGTTTCAGACTAGGCTTACGCCCATTCCACAATTCTGTGGGAGTAGAGGGTACTGTCTTAGAAGGTACCAAGTTCAGAATGTACGCTGCCGTTTCCAGGGCATACCCTCAAAATGAATTCGGTAATTCCGAATAACTCATCATTGATCTAACCATTTCCATGAGAGTCCTATTCCTTCGTTCCGGCACACCATTCTGTTGGGGTGTACCAGGTGCAGACAATTGGGATTGAATCCCAGTCTCTGATAAGTAATTCCTAAACTCTCCTAAGAGGTACTCGCCACCACGATCAGATCGTAGTGTTTTGATACATTTACCATGACGCTTCTCCACATCAGCCTTGTACTCTTTGAACTTATCAAAGCACTCAGACTTGCGGCGCATCAAATAAATGTATCCATATCTCGAATAATCATCTATAAAAGAGACAAAATATTCGAAATCACCTCTTGCTTGGATAGACATAGGACCACACAAATCAGAATGAACCAATTCCAACACTTCTTTAGCTCTATACCCCTTGGCTTTAAAAGGCCTCTTGGTCATTTTTCCTTCCAAGCAGGACTCGCAAGTTGGATAGTTTTCCACTTCCAATGAACTCAAAGGTCCATCGGCTATCAACCTTTGAATCCTACTCAAGTTAATGTGACCTAATCTTAGATGCCAAAGATATGTTTGGTTCATTTTTTAAGGTTCTTTTCTCTTATTTGAGTTAGAAGATGTATTATTAATTTCCATTTGTTGCATCGTAGGAGTTATTGGATTAAGAGTATATAAATTGACAACCAACGTACCAGAACAGATAATAACCCTATTTTTCTTGACAACCACTTTGCCATCAAAAGAAACAGAATATCCATCCAAAAACAACTTAGAAACTGAAATCAAGTTCTTTCTAAAACAAGGTACGTAAAGACAATTCCTCAAAACCAAAGTCTTGTTCCTATCAAAAGATAAATAAACATCTCCCACTGCAACAGCCGCCACTTTCGCAGTGTTGCCCATGTAGATGGTAATCTCGCCCTCACTAAGTCGCCTGGTTTCCTGGAACCCCTGCAAAGAATTGCAGACATGATCAGTGGCTCCCGTATCTACATACCAGGTGCCGGTAGATAACACCGCTAAACATGTTTCAATAATTAGTGAATAAGATGTACCTTCTTTGTTCTCCTTTTTACGAGGACAATCCACCTTCCAATGTCCAGACTGCTTGCATGTGAAGCACTTGCCCTTCGGCTTTTTCACACCACCTTGTGGCCCAGCCTTTTGAGGTCCATTCGTTTTCTTCGCCGAAGGATTCTATTTCTTCTTCTTCTTTCCACCTTTCAGCTTAGAAGTAGAAACATTTTCAGCAACGTAAGCTTGAGCACTTTGACAAAATAGTCCTTCTGCCGATTTGAGTTCTGTCAGAAGTTCCGCCAAGGAGTACATCCTTTTGTTCATATTATAATTAAGGCGGAACTGCTCAAAGCTCTTAGGCAGTGTTTGGAGCACGATATCGACCTGAGTTTCCCCATCGATTTCAGCTCCAAGGACTTCCATCTCATTTAAATGAGCCATCATCTTGAGGACATGATCACTCATAGGTGTCCCCTCAGACATGGTGGTCGTCATTAAGTTTCTCATTGCCTCCTATCTGGCAGCCCGACTCTGGTGTCCGAAGAGTTCTTTGAGATTGTGCATCATATCATAGGCAGTGGGCATAGCCTGATGCTGATGTTGCAGTACATTTGACATGGAAGCCAAAATGTAACACCGCGCCATCTCATCTGCCTTAACCCATTTCCTATAATGCACTTTCTCCTCTTCACTAGAGTTTTCATCAGGCATGTCAGGACAGTGCTCATGGAGTACAAACTTGTACTCTTCAGCAGTTAGGACAATATCCAGGTTTCTTTTCCAGTCAATATAATTAGGACCAGTAAGTTTGTTTTCTTTGAGTATAACAGCAAGTGGGTTGAAAGACATAATGAAATCCTGAGAATCATATAAAGAAATAAATAAATAAATACACAGGTCATAACATATAGAATTTAAAGCCTATATTGTTCCCTCAAACAATATAATTAAATTCACCAACACCTCAAAACACCGTGAATTTTGCATGCCACGATAGTGTGGTCGTATACTAATTCAAACATTCGTTAGAAGAGGTTTTACCCATTAATTTCATTATCTTGACAAACAAAATAAAATTAATAGTTGGTTTATCTTTAGCCATGCAAATAACAACACTTACTCCGATGGGGAGGATACTATCATATGCACCTAAGTGTATACCATTACCTAATACCAAGTCAATCATCTAGGTTTGTGTCTCTTCAGATGGAGAAGATTACACGCTCCTAAATATTTTCCTATAATTATCCATAAAGAAAGTTTGATCTAGTGATCCGCAATCAAACTCATCCGATATGGAGGAAGGCACTTAAAGCCAACGCGCAAGTTTAAATGCATCACTTACAAACCAGTAATGGAGACCATGGGATTTATTCAAAATAAATCCCTCTCCCACTTAGTTATTTAAATGAGGGAATTTAGCATGCAATAACATGTAACATATAAAAGCATGCTTGATAAAACAACAAACATATAGATAGGCAATAAATATGGAATAAAATAAATCCAACTATTATGGCCACTTCGATCGAATGTTCGCCTGCTAAAAATTAGGGTTTAAAACCCTAATCAGCATCAAAATCCAACGAACAGAATAGGGTTGTTGCGTGAATCCAGCAGGCTGTTGCGTAGAATCAGCGCCAATCTAGCGAACCCTGATCAGCGGCAACATCCAGCAATCTGATCGAACAGCCCCTTAGTCAGCGCCTATCCATCTGATCGAACAGCCCCTTAGTCATCGCCTATCCATCTGATCAGCCGCCGTTTGGACCAGCAATCCATCTCAGCAAATTACATCGATCAGATAACATTAAGATTGCAATCGAACAGTTTTACATCGAGAACAAAACAAGAATTACATAAACTGACCAAGAAATCGATCAAGAATTACATAAAACCTAACACGACAAACCGCCGTGTTTTTACTATTGCAATCATGCAACCAACCCAAAACAAAAAACCTCGACAGTTCCGAGGGTTTAGATCATACATTAACATACACACGTCTAATAGTTGGATATAGGTAACCTGCAAAACGAGTTATCCTATGCAACCCTACTATCATACAATCTGAATATAAAACGCATGATATAACATAAGATCATAATAATTAACCGATCCAATTGCATAGAACCAGAAACCTCGCTCTGATACTAATTGTTGGAACTGACGGATCGCCGGCTCTATGCAATTAAATAATCGGGTTCCATGCTAGATATAACAAACGCAGCGGAATAAAAGAGTTATACCTTTTGCTCAATCTAGAAGAAAACGTGCCAAAGATTGATCTTTCGTAACCCTAGACCTCTTTGATCTTCTGATGTATTCCTACAGCCTTTCTCGAACGTTGCGTGGTCAACGATCCTTCGAGAAATCTCAGTTCTGCTCTCTTTCTCACTATCACGTGTTTTCTATGATCTGTGTATTTGAGGCGCTAATGGAAAAGAGATATATATAGGCTACACCAGGGACCTAGAGGAGGAATTGGGTTGGGCCTCCTGTTGGGCTTAAGTATCCTGTGTTCGGCCCGAACACATAATTTAAACCCATCAATAATAATTCAGTCCACTAAAGAATTATTATTGAACTACCGTCCCAATCCCATATTTAATATGGGCTCCTTATTATGTGCACGTTTATCTCCCTGTGTTTAAGATATCGAATGTCCGTTAATTAAATAAGTTACTGACAACTTAATTAATTAACATCTAATTCCAAGAGTAGTACCACTCAACTTTATTTATCATGTTGGATTAAATCCACCTGCAGGGTTTACATGATAATCCTTATGAGCTCCTCAAGGGGACATCATCATCCTAAATAATTAGGACACAGATTCCTTCTATAATCAACAGTACACCATATAGACAATATTGTTTCCCAATTCACCGAATTTATTGATTTAATAAATAAATCTCACTCATTGGCAAATTAAAGAAACAAATATTGTGTATACGTGGCTGTTATTATATAGGGATTAAGAGAACGCACATCCATAATAACAGAGGTCTTGTTCTATTATATAGTCAGTATAAAACGAACAACCTCAAATGGTCCTGCTGAATACACACAAAGTGTACTAGTGTAGTTTTATAGTCAAGACAGACTAATACCAAACTACACTACAACCATTCCGATGATTTGTCCAAATTCATCTTGGTTGTGAGCTACTATTTATAATTTATAAGAAACTTATAACATGATCTTCTGTGTGGCACCACACACCAAGTTATCTATAATATAAATTAATTGGACATTGCATAAACATATATAACAAATATAAAATGCAAACATATGACCAAAGTGATTCTCATTCCATAAAAGATGTTCATACAAAAGCTAGGCTTATAGTATATATCCTAACAATAGGAAACAATTATTGCAACCTGAATATGGAGCAAAAAGATAATGCTTTTAAATATTGCAGTACAAGCAAGATCAATGCATCCGAGGATTGAGTATTATCACAGTAGCCGGTAGATGGAAGTTAGCAACTATCCAATAACGCGCTACCATCTAAACTGAGAACCTACAAAAACACGGTTGCCAAGGAGTGGCACCATTAATGCCCTACAGAGTAGGACATGCCCTATTCCCCAATTTTTCCAGAAACATTTAATGCGAAGATCAAATGAGATCAAGGATTTCAAAAATTTAAGATGGAGTGTGTCTCTCTTCAACGGACACATTTTCCTAAGTCTGAGAAAAATCGGAAAAATGATGAGGAAGAAAAACTTATTGAACAGGTCGACAGTGGATTACCCAGTGTCGAACCATTATTCAGTGTGAAAACTTTGAAATCTGCACAGGTAAAACCCGATTTTCCCCTAATACCCAAGATAATATAAATTTAAAAATTTAGAGAAAAAATATAAATAAATATGATATGTGCATGAATTGAATAATATAATAAGCATAACAATATATATTCTTTTCAAAATGATAAATAAAATAATTATTTATGATCCTATACAAATGCAACATGTATTTCGATAATTAAATAATTATTTAATTATATTAGGTATTTAATGTTAAATTAAGCGGTA
This sequence comes from Scutellaria galericulata, assembly GCA_946896805.1. Classification (NCBI taxonomy): domain Eukaryota; kingdom Viridiplantae; phylum Streptophyta; class Magnoliopsida; order Lamiales; family Lamiaceae; genus Scutellaria; species Scutellaria galericulata. The sequence goes on from OX335788.1 coordinate 9,359,550, forward strand.
TGTATTATACAAATCATAAATTTAATTTTAATGTATAAATAATATTTAAAATTTTCTAATTTTACTATGTTTAATTTATTTTCTTATAAAATCTTATATATTACATGGGACCTATATTAGTGAGTACGTAAAAGTGGACACAGAAAATTTAAAATTTAAAATTATAGTTTAAGAAATTTAATAAATGAGCCCAACTTATCGATTGTGGTCATTTTGATCAGTTACATAAATATTTTTTTATTAAAATCTAAACTACACACAATCAATTTGAATTTTCAAGAAAACATACATTCTAACATTGAAGATGACCTATGTGTAGTTAAGTTCAGGTGGCTTGTCTCAATTAAAGATATGCATTTAAAAGAGTTTCAAGTTTCAACCACATCTATATCTATCTATATATATTATATATATAATAACAAAATCATCCCAATTTTTTTTTCCAAAATAGTTAAATCCCACCAAAAGTCAACAATTCAACTTTCCAATTTTATTTTTTTTAATTAAATATAAATTATTTAATGAAAAAAATATCTAGAATAAATAGAATGATTCATATTTAAATGAATAGAAAATGATAAAATGCCTACTTTGTGTAACTTTTAATATGCTCACCAATGACGTGTAATAATCGCATCCTCTCATTATATGAAAATTGAAATTAATAGATACTTTGAATTTTTGACACATCAGCCGTTGGCACATCTTAACGTGCCCATGGTGGGTAGGATAGCAAGGTTGTTTAATACATTATGTCATACGGATCTTAAATGTTTCCACTTCTTTTGATATTTTAGGTATTGTTGACCACTATCTAGATCATCATGTAATTTTGGCAATATAATTCGGAAGATTTGCTTGATCATATTATTTTGACCAATGCCGTTGTTATTAATTATAAGAGTGATATTTGTGAATTGAATATTTTTTTTGTCAATTATGAAATATTATTGTTATCTATATAAAAACTAACTAATCTTATTTCCAGTACTAAAGAATAAATACAAATGTTTATTCTTTTATAATTTATAGATCATAAATATCAAATTTTGCATTATTTTATGTATATCAATGGTATGAAAATCATTTTGTATATACACGAAAAATGAAAAAAAAAATTGATCATATTTGATATATCATAAATTTAGCATGATTTGTGTATATGTGATAAAAGTCTCTCGTGCAACTGGTGTATAGATCTAAAATCCATGCACTTGGGTTAGGTCAGGTCAGGCCGGATCTGATCTGGATCCGTGCATATTTTTTTTGCCCTAACCTTTATGTTACAATAGTCATACATTTATGTTATATTAGTCATACCTTTAAATTATATTAATCATGCCTTTATGTCCATATATCATAATTTTAGTGCAATACTTTAACTTCAAAAAAAATCGCCGACCTTTATACTATGTTAGTCATACATTTATGTTATATTAATCATACATCTTTGTTATATTAGTGAGCAATAAGCTCAGTAAGTTGAAACTTGTGTACACAATCACATATGATGAATCATATCATGCAATATGATTTTCCATATACATTTATTGTGAAAACATTCTTTATAGGGTACCTAGAAGGCCAGTACTCAATCAATATCAGTAAGCTGTAAAAGAATTTTATTAAGATTGGTCAATCATCATATCAAGATATCTACTCTCCGTTAGTTAAGCACTATCATTAGTACTTGACCAACATCAGTAGACCGTACACGTATTAAGTCTACTCTCCGATTGCCAATCACTATTCCATCTATTCTTTCTCCCTCAGCTATCATATATAGACCGTATAGTTATGTTGCCTACTCTCAATCAACCAAGTACCATACTTCCTCTTTCATAACACCTTTTATATGCATCACGTACCATATGATCCTCACATACAATTCAATTGTAGACATAGGATAATCGTTCAAATATCATTTAAATCAAATAAATATCAATTAATTCTTGTAATGCAGCAAATAGAAGCTTCAACTTACCTCAAGTCCAATGCGAGCACAATAGTGGAAGTGTTTGGCCATTGAGGAAGATACGATGTGCTTATAAACCTAAAAGGATAAAGCATGCATATACATACCTTTAAATACTCATTCAATGAAGAGACAATATCATTCAATTATATACATCAAGTCTTGTAATTCCTATATCTTAACATCATTATTAATTCAATAAGTTAAGAAAGCAATAGGGCAGCCCCCAACTTTGCAATAAGACACTAAGAACTCAAATGAACCAAACTACTTATGTTCTTGCGTAAGTTAACTAAATAACCAATTGAGTTACCTATCCTCTAAATCTTCAAGCACACTTCCAAATATTATAACAACACCAAACATCAATAAAACCAATATACAAGAACAACTTACAAGATTCACATGTTGAATTAAACTACTTCAACTAACCTAGTTATCTTCAATTCATCTTCATAATAACACATATAAACATAATGTTTAATATAAAACATAGGGAGATGATCAGACCTAGAAAACAAGCTTAAGGATGCAACATTTTAAGCAAAAGAATCACCAAATTAGCTTCAATTCATCTCATATGTAAATTTCATGATTAATTTGGTTTTATGTGGGATTTTAGGGTTCTAAGGATGAAGAAAGGAAGAGGAGAAGAGGGCTGGTCGTGTTTTAGGCTAAGGTGATAATTTGAGAGTATAGAAAATCATTTCCTACAACTTTTAACCATGCTAAAGAGAAGCACTTATTTGGTTCTTATTGGCTAGAGTTGTGTAAGTGTTAAATGGGTAGCATGCCACGTTTTTAGCCCTAGGAGAAGTTTAGTGGTTGATAAAAGGTCACAATAATCAAATGCAACACCTTAAAATTGTTTTTGGTGCAACTTAGTCAGCTAACCAATCAAATTGCACTGTTTTGCTTACTATAGAATTATAAATGAATGCAATAAGATTCATAAATTAGAAGTGCAAAGAAGTTAATCTAGTAATGTCATTTTTGAGATATTATGTATTTAGCATATTTATAACCGATTTCAACACATCCATCTTCTCTTCCCAAGCCAAACCTTTCCACTGTAAAAGAAGAAGCATTTAAAAGAGTATATTAAACTATGGAGTTGAAATGTCATAATGATTTCATGCAGAGATAAAGTAATCATGACTAATTAGATTATAAAAGAAACATATACTTGAGAATTCAGTGCATTTCATAATAAGTTGATTATAAATATTATTCTATGCATATGAATGCATTTCCATGTAAGATGCAAGTGATTAGAGAATTGGGCGTTACAAATTGTGACCAAAACAATTAGTCAAACAGTCAAACAACGTATGATTGAAATAAGAAATATTTGAAATTGGTAAATTATATGAGTAGTAGATTAAATTGAAATAACTTGAAGAGCTCTATTTTTTTCATGATCAATATTTTTTATATCAAATTAGACTTTTTTCACATAAAATTTCATATAGTATGGCTTAATCTTTATATTATAATAATTTAATATTTATGTTATATTAATATAACTTTTATGTAAAAATATTATAACATTTATGTACTTAAAGAATAACATAAGGTTATATTATTATAACGAAAATGTTAAATAATTATGCATAAATATTATATTATTACAACATAAAGGTTTTGAAAGATATTATAAGTTTGTCATACAGTGCAAAAGGTTATGTGAACGTAACTAAAATGTTACGTTCGACAAACTAAAAGTTAGGTTTGCAAACTAAAAGATTAGGCCAAAATAACTGCGAAACTAGGATTTGAGTTAGAGTTTAGGTGCGAGCACGTGCATGGGACGTGTGAAATGCACCTAGAGTCGGGTTGACCCGATTGCACGGATCTACGGTGCACGATCCGTGCACCTGGTGCACAAGAACATTTGTGAAAACTAAAATATCAACTTCATTCTTCTTTTCTGAAAATTTTGAAGAATTTTCTTTCAATCAAATTTATTTGTCCGTCTACATTCCAATCTCGTCCTTGTAACAAAATTCTGATTTCCGTCCCTAACATCTATGTAGGTGGGGTTAATGCGTATCTATTACGTTCATTTTGGTAAAATCTTGCAAAAAGTCTGAGCACCTCTGAATGGCTAACATTTCTGCAAATACATTAGTTTGAAGACAATGATATTAAAAGTTGCAATGGGTGGTTTCGCAATACCATACTTAAACCAAATCATTATATCATGTATCATCCCATTATCATTTCCACTTTGAAAATCTGTTATAGGGATAGGATTCACCGATCGAGGAACGAATTCTCCATGGGGATTTCAAGTCGCAAATTTATTTTTCTAACAACTAAATTTTATCTTTTTTTTTTTTTTTTTCTATAAACGATTCTCAAAACTAAACATCAAAACAATAAAACAACTCATAAATGAAAATTTAACTAGAATGAATTAAGTAGGATTTGAGAGGTTTTCAAAAGTTTCAAAACAAAATTTAGATGATTAATTAAATTCGAGGCATGAGGAGCTGTAACTGGAGTTGTGTAATTATTAGGAAAATTTCGGGTAAATAACTAAATTTTAATATATATATATATACATGTAATATTCAATGGGGAACAAGGAATTCTCGTTTCATATACGAAGCCGGTTTTAGGGTTGGCAATTGGGTAGGGTGATAAATATCATTCCAATTTTTAAATATGGATTCACCATCCATGCCCCCATTCCCCGATTCAACTTGGAAATCCACGTTCCGTTAATATCAGTACCCAACGACTGGTTCCCCTAGGAAAATTGACATCCCTAAATGAAATCAGGTAAGATGAATTCTTAAATTAATAATAACTAATACTCTCATTTTATACAAATAATTTAATGTTTTAACTGTATCTTTAATTTAGATGAATATGAAATCCCTCGATACAAACACATAACAACATGGTATCCTGGTATTAAACCTCTTTACTCTAGAAATTGTGACCTCCTAAACAATGCTAATACAGAAACGTACTTTGATAGAAAAAGTAGTCTTTTTCTAAAGGGCTTTTGTGCAAACCATTTAAGAGTGTATGTAGGCAAGCAACTATCAGTTCTTTCTTTAGTGAGAGCCATCATCCATTTATTTTATTTCGCTAATCAGCTTCCAAAACTAGATAATGGACAGACAGAAAAAGTAACAAACTTGTATATTCAATCATCTGTATATTTACAGCAGAGTGTTTTTTTTTTTCCTTTTTTTTTTTTTTTAAGGCTTTCGAAAGACTATCAAGACATGGTAACAGTTTTCAGAAAACGGATATGCTCATGCTTCACCATTTCTCCTCCATTGACGGGATCAAAGCTGCATCTGTAGAAGCTGATAGTTGAACCAAGCAAGGAAGAATGAGACAATAGAGAAATTATGAGCTGCATCTCAAGGAATTATTATATGACAAACAAGGAAACTAAATTCTCAAAATTTCTGGCATTCTCACATGGATGTGAAATTTTCATGAAGAAGAAGAGAGTATTGACAAAGTGGTCTAACCTCCCATCCATGCCTACAACAATGACAGTATTCTGAGAACCAAATGCTGCAATGAAGTGGGTGCGTTCGGGCAGGTGCCACTGAGCAAATGACCATTCAGAGCTAAAATATTTGGGCAGAACCCCTGCAAATGAAGCAAAGTATCAAGAGCAATTTTCAGATAAAAGCAACCACTTCTTGAGAAAACCATAAGTCCATCATGTGGTCAGAATGCAGAAGACAGGGCAGAGCTCGATAATTTAAAATGAATGAGGTTTTAGGGGGACATATATACCGGCCCCTACTCTAGATTATTATGCCAATTCTTTTGAGAACCTTTTAGAACATAGAACATAAATTAAAGGTTGTTCGCAGCATCAATAGGCAATGATAATCGCAAAGACCCTATATAATCAAACTTTAACTTTTTATCTGCAAAAGCTCCTTTATCATTTGGATGAAGAAGCGACAAATTAGTAAAGGCACTCAACTATCTCAAGCTTAAGCCAACCATTTAAGGTGTAAGCTATCACGAAATAAGATTTAGATAAAGAATCACCTCACCTTTCATGAAAGATAATGATGAACCTGGATTAGCACCAGTACTTTGAGAGTTTTCAAGTGAGTTTAACAAACTCTGATTATCATTAAACAATTCCGGTTCTTTAGCAGCAACAAAATCACATGATTGGTGTCCGCTGGTTCCACGCACTCTGAGGCTAAATATGTGAACAGTACCCTTGTCACTTGACACAGCCAACCACTGCACATTGGGAGACAAGGCAATACTGTATATATCTGCTTTGTCTAACCCTCTGCGTACCTGTGGCATGAAATAACAATTAGAACAATTTGAAAATTAAAATCTACACCGATAGACGTTAGAATAAGAGACATTATAGTTGAGCCATGATGTAAAGAGCATCGGCACTAAGATAGGGGATTCACTGAGATTGCCTTTCACAACTCATTCATTGAAGTTAAAGAAGAAAATCAGAAAAATATCTGAAAATCCAACTTTCAGTATCACCAGCATGTGAAACTTCTCGTAACGAAAAATAAAAATGAAAGGTTCGCTAGTCAAATGGGTCTAATGAAAGACAGGAAAACTGTAGTTATGTTAAACATGACGACACAATGATATGAATGGGTCTAAATAGAGACAAGAAAACTATAGTAATAATAAATACGATGACACACTGATTTGGGTCTGATGAGAGATATGAAACGACTCACACCAATATCAACACCGCCAAAAAATGTCATGATACCTAACATCAATGAGTGATTGATAATTCAAAACCCAAGATCCAATTGAGTTTGACGAGGAGATAACCCAATTATCAAATGGAAAATCAAGGTTGACTTCTTCTGTGACCGTACCAATATCAATTGCAAACTATTCCTTCAGAAAGGAGATGACAAACGACCACCTTAGAACATGGATCAACCTCAGAACCTACCAAAATTGTGATCACAATGATAGCCAACGGTTTATATAGAGTTCGAAACCATTGTACATCAAATGAGGATCAAAACTGCACTTTAATTAGTGCAAACAAACTTTCAAATGAGATATTAAAACAATGATCCACTTAAAGCTAATCCACATCCCTAAGAGTCTCTAGTCAGTTTTGTCCTCTTTTAAAGGTCATTAGTGCCCACAGTCTCAACTCATTCCAGAAACCCTCAACTAGAATTTGTGATACAAGTAAGGAGCATAATTGTGCGATCAGTTCTCTATGACCCTGAAACATTACATCACCTACCTGTTTTTTGAATACAAATGTACACCAACTGAAATGAATCCATCAGATAGTGGTTAGGTATCACAATCGGAAATTAGTGATGCAGTTCATTTATTTTCCAAACAAAATTTGAAGCACTACAAAACCCAGCCCAGCCAACCACACCCACATAAACCCCCTAAAACAGGTATCTAACATTCAGCAACAGTATCATGAGACAAATAAGAGGTAGCAAAAGCAAAAGAACTACATTCAATGTGCTGGAATTCTATGTGCTCAAACGGTTGATCTGCACCAGGAAAAATTACAGATATAAATTCAAGGTATTTAGCCAGATGAAACATTACATATCTGCAAAGGAGAAAGAGCAAGCAAATATCCACATTTACTGAAAATTTTAATAATTTCAAATGACTTGCATCTAATGACTCCACTAATGTGAAAGATGCATTACCTCTTGCAACTGAGTTCCATCCATTGTGTTGAAAATTCTTATCAGAGTGCCTCTCTCGCTGGCAGTCGCGAGAAGAAGCCCATCCATGGTCAAGGTCAAGCAAGCAATCTTAGAATCATGAGCACTGATAAATTTTGTCATATTCAGGCCAAAATGTTCAACCCGAACCTGTCCTTGTAGCACACCTGGGCAAGCCAGCACAGATGTATTCAGATGGTGTGAAAGACAACAAAGACCCCTGGGATTTGCCAAAGTCTCTATTTGATGAAGAAGCTTCAGATCCACAAAGTTATAGACATATATCTTGTGCTCAAGAACAACAACAACACGATCCCGTCTTAGTTTAACCGCACGAACCTCAGATCTAAATGAAAATACACCAATGCACCTGCTTTGATGATCATCCCAAATGATAACTTGATTTGGAGGGTGTAGTATATTCACTTTAGTGCCAACAAGTGCTAAGATGTTGCATCTATAAAGCATCTCTACTATCTTAAATCCCCCAGTTTCTAAATCACGCCTGAATGTTTCCTTAAAAGGATTACAATTATATATGCGGAAACCATGACTGGTGCCAGCAGCAAAGCAACCATAGTCCTGGTTCCAAGACACAGAATATAGCTCAGTTTCATCATTGCCACTGCACTGTTGTTCTGGTTGGAGATGAGGGTCCATCAGCGGCTCGCCGACACCACATCCTTCCAATGGAAGTTTCTCTCGAGATGCTGAACCAGGGGAAGTCATGGAGGCTGAGTGATGAGTAATCAACTGGACAACAAAGAATAGCGAAATTTAGAATACTGAACATCTGGAAACTTTTGTCAAATACATATGCGACAAAATGTATGTTCCCATTCCCAGTAAAAAAATAGAAGCAAGTGTAACATATCAGCTAAGCAACACAAGATTTGGTAAATATATTTGGAATATGAGAATGATGACTGAGAGATTACTTAAATAGTAAAAAAGCACACCACTTAATCAACAAGGTAAATAAGGAAAATGCCTCTACCACAACTGGCTCCAGTTAAGAGAACAACATACAGATTTTGAAGCGTTTATCTAATAAAATTTCCTAAATATTCAAAAGAAACCCCCAAAAAAAAAAAAAAAAATGACTAACAAGTTGGACCATTTTCAATAACTGATCAGCATCCAAAACTTCCATCAACCAATCCAATTCAACAAGAACTTACGTTCACAAATTGTTCCTAAAATCTGCATTAACTCTAAGCTTCTCATTCCTCATAACTACTTGGCGTTTGGAGGTTGAATAAAATGCAGCCTATCCGCTTAAACAATGTATCTTGAAAGAAAGTCAAACGGAAAATCTTGAAGATCCCAATAAACAATATTTTCAAATGGAAATGACAGATTCAAACTGTTGACGCAATGCATAAATCCTTAGCACCCAAGAAACCAAGAAAGCCTGAGAGGGGGTGGGGGGATTTGCGATGAATAAATTCTGAAGTACGAAAACCAAATTTAATGCTGATTACCTACAGGAGTTCAAGAAGTATAGAATTCCCAAATATATCGGTCATTATCCAGCATGGTTTCACACGATCAATCGCGACACCTGCATTAGAATTTACAATAGATGTATTGATGGCGGTAAACAAGATGGCTATGCGTCGGATTATATTTGGCTGAGCTGCATAGATTTGGAGGGGACGGTTACTCCATTCTGAGGTACTGAAAATTTGTAGAGAGATAATCAGACAAAATTAATTTGATCAATTTTGAGAGAATTTCTGGAAAAAGATACATTGACCCAGAGAGAGAGAGAGAGAGAGAGAGAGGAGGGAGAGAGAGAGAGAGAGAGAGAGAGAGAGAGATTTGAGTCTGACACACTCAATAGTGATATCAAAGTTTTAATAACTAGATCTATCCAACACTTTTCTCTCCAAAAAATTAAAAATATTTTACATATATGCAAATCTTTTAAATTGATTTTCGCGAGTAGTATTTCACTAATAACACCAAAGAGTATGATGAGTCGATATATCTTTACACTAGGATCTATTAAAAATTCGAAATTCACAACTTGATTCAAATTAAATTGTTATTTTTCTATCTCATGACTCATGCTTGAAATAAATTGAAGTTCAACTTGATTCCATTCAATTTGTTACACATATGACTTTAAGACTTCACAAAAACTTCTAGAGTGACACTTTAGTACCCCAGGGTCACGAATCACCTTACCCGGCCCATCCACCTACCCTATATATATATATATATATATATATATATATATATATATATATATTCATTCTTTTTCTCTACCATGCGTGTTGTAACCGTTTCTTTTTTTTTTCTTTTTTTTTTCTCTTTTCCTTCTCAATTTCTTCATATGATTGCTATAAATATAGGGTTCTTTTTTTTTTTTCTAATACTCCAATAAGTTTTTCTCTTCCTAACGTGTATAAAAATATATGGTTTTTATTTTTCTATTACTTGAAATTATTTCTATCTTGCTCTGATTCATAGAAATATACGACAAATTGATGCAACAAACACCATAGTTGATTATTGATTAAGTAATATGAATTCGCATAAATTTTGGGGAAGAAGATGATAAAAATCTTGTATACAACTAATACCTTAAGAGTATGCAACTAATACTTTTCATTGAATGAACAACTAATACTCATAAGAGTATACGACTAATACCTTAAGAGTATACAACTAATATCTTAAGAACATACAATTGATACCTTCACTGAATGAGCAACTAATATGTTACGAGTATACATCTGATACTTTAAGATTATACAACGAATACCTCTCACTAGATGACTTATATCGAATCAGGTGGTGCGCGGTGCACACTAACTATGGTGTGACCGTGCATGAGGGTGCGTGTGTCACCGCCCACGCATTGAGTCGGGTTGTGGGCACGGATCTTAGGCATACAAGTTTTTGCGAAACTTCTATCCAACTTGTGGATCAATCGGGTCGACCCAATCCAGTATTACTTTTTACATGTTCACATGAGCTCCACACGTCAGCTGTCCATGCACAAACTCCCTCTTGTATATTCATATTCTGATAATTATTTAGTATCTTTTAGTTATGTTAGTAATATTTTTTAGTTATGATACTGATACATTTATGTTATGTTAGTTATACATTTACATTATAATATATAAACATGTAAAATATTTAGGTTATGTTATTTGTAGAAAGCTTTACATTGTTAGTTGTAGAAAGCTTGTTAGGTTCTCACGATGCCTAAGATTTTTCTCTCGACAAATTCTCTTTCCATCGGTATCTCACAACTTGATTTCGACTGATCATTTGTCTTTTAATTATGCCTGATTGAACTCTAAGGATTCGATTATGTCTAAGCTATGCCATGATTTACCATGGTTTTCTGATTTACTTGTTAAGAACGATGGAAGTGGATGTAAATTAGTTTTGTAGCCAGAGTCTGAGACGGATCGGGATTCAGCCAAGATGCCTTTCGTTGTTGAATTTAGTCTAAAAAAAGAGCGGTGATATAAACCCTAACTAGTAATCTAGTGTTTCGTCTACGATTTTCTAAAAAAACTCTAGTTTGTAGTTTTCACAAAGGTTTGCGTCAGCTAGCATAGATCTTTTATTTGTAACTGAGTGAAACCAGCAGCCTGGTCTGATACGGGGTGAAGCGTTGGGTCAACCCAAGGATCTTAGAATTTATGCAATAAACCCTTATTTGCAGTTGCATGAGGTTAATGATAGTGACGTTGACAAGGGGAAGGATGATGGGTTTAAAGTTGATAATCATCAGATTGATATGGGTTTGGTTATTTCTAGGGCTTCTTCCCTACATCCTAATTCGTAAATCATTGGTGAAATAGGTGATGGAACCAATAGGAGATTTGCTGTAATTTTTTATTGTTCGACTCAACTTCAAAAATCTTACACGACTATTTTATTTGGTAATTCTAACACCACGAAGGAGTCTGGTTATGGTGCGTCAATGGTCTCTCTTGTAAAAAATGGAAACTATTTTTCAATTTCTATGGACAAGAGATTATACTAGAAATAGGTAGCTGAATGTGCTGATTCTTTTATTGGTTGGATGATCATGGCCAAATGAGATAAGCTATACACGGCTGTGTCGTTGCGTGAAAAGTTGTAGGAGATTTGGAAGATTGAAGAGGGCATTACGGTGATTACTTTGGGTACAGTTTACTTTAACATTTTCCTATCTTCAGTTGAGCAACAATAGAGTATTGGAAGTATGGTATCTTGGAACATGAAGCCTGCCCTTTTGCGTCTGTCATGATGGGTTCCAGATTTCAATCCTTATAAGATTTCCATATCGACTGCACAGGTTTGTGTTCGGATATATGAACTCAGTGTTGGAACCGACGGATTGCCGACTCTATGTAATTAATTAATCGGGTTCCATGCTAGATATAACAAACGCAGCGGAATAAAAGAGTTATACCTTTTGATCAATCTAGAAGAAAACGAGCCAAAGATTGATCTTTCGTAACCCTAGACCTCTTTGATCTTCTGATGTATTCCTACAGCCTTTCTCGAACGTTGCGTGGCCAACGATCCTTCGAGAAATCTCAGTTCTGCTCTCTCTCTCACTATCACGTGTTTTATGTGATCTGTGTGTTTGAGGCGCTGATGGAAAGTGGCTATATATAGGCTACACCAGGGACCTAGAGGAGGAATTGGGTTGGGCCTACTGATGGGCTTAAGTATCCTGTGTTCGGCCCGAACACATAACTTAAACCCATCAATAATAATTCAGTCCACTAAAGAATTATTATTGAACTACCGTCCCAATCCCATATTTAATATGGGCTCCTTCTTATTATGTGCAAGTTTATCTCCCTGTGTTTAAGATATCGAATGTCCGTTAATTAAATAAGTTACTGACAACTTAATTAATTAACATCTAATTCCAAGAGTAGTACCACTCAACTTTATTATCATGTCGGATTAAATCCACCTGCAGGGTTTACATGATAATCCTTATGAGCTCCTCAAGGGGACATCATCATCTAAATAATTAGGACACAGATTCCTTCTATAATCAACAGTACACCATATACACAATACTGTTTCCCAATTCATCGAGTTTATTGATTTAATAAATAAATCTCACTCATTGGCAAATTAAAGAAACAAATATTGTGTATACGTGGCTGTTATTATATAGGGATTAAGAGAACGCACATCCATAATAACAGAGGTCTTGTTCTATTATATAGTCAGTATAAAACGAACAACCTCAAATGGTCCTGCTCAATACACACAAAGTGTACTAGTGTAGTTTTATAGTCAAGACAGACTAATACCAAACTACACTACAACCATTCCGATGATTTGTCCAAATTCATCTTGGTTGTGAGCTACTATTTATAATTTATAAGAAACTGATAACATGATCTTCTGTGTGGCACCACACACCAAGTTATCTATAATATAAATTAATTGGACATTGCATAAACATATATAACAAATATAAAATGCAAACATATGACCAAAGTGATTCTCATTCCATAAAAGATGTTCATACAAAAGCTAGGCTTATAGTATACATCCTAACACTCAGTTATAAGTATTGACATCCTGACATAATAAAGGGTATTGCTCGAACCATAGGGACCCCTATCAAAATTGATGATAGGTTGCTCGGTGGTACAGTTGGACATTTTATTTGTGTTTTGGTTGAGATTGATATGAATATTCAGTCACAAGAGCATGTTATGGTGGAAAGATCATGATATTGTTATTTTATTTGTCTTTACTCTGAGAGATTAGCCATTTTTTGGACTAATTGTAAGGTGGTTGGACATTCTGTTAATGATTGCAAATGACCATCTGTTTTGTTGGAAAATTGTTTGTTAAAAGAGATGAGTGGCACCACTCTAACAAATTGTTAAGTGGTTAAGCGTTAATCCTTTTAAGGATTGGATGTCAAAAGATTAATCTACATTTGGAGTAGATAATTGAGGCCTTTTGAATCGCTCAAAACCAATTTTTGGTGAGTGAGAAATTAAGCATCAAAGTTGGCTATTTGAAATGAGAATGAAAGGTCTTGAATGTGAGAGGAGTGCTTAACTATCTCACATAGGAAGATGAACCTTGAAAATGCAAGTATAAGTTAATCATGAAAAGAGGCTTAGTAATTAGTATACTATTGGAGTAGTATGCTTGTACAACACACACACGCTCGCGGCTCGGCTCAACTCGACACGGCCCGGCCCGGCCCCGACCCGACCTCGAGCAAGGTCTTTGGTCCTTGGACGTTGGGTTGGACTTGGGTAGAGGGGCTCGAATTTTACCGACCCAGGTTTTTCTTTTTGGGTAAAAGTTGCAGCGTCGTTAACGATAACGGGTTTTTGTGCACCCACGCCCAGCTTTTGCAACGGGTGCAGAATGTAGCTACGCACTCAAAATGTAGCGGGTGTAGTAACATGTGCTTGTTACCCGCACCCAGAATGTAGTTGGTGCAGTAACATGAGCTTACTGCAGCACGTCGGGTAACGTGTGCTTGCTGCGCGTGCCCGGAATGCAGCGGGTGCAATATCGTGTGCTTGTTGCCCGCACCCAGAATGCAGTGGGTATAGTAACGTGAGCTTACTGCAGTACGCCGGGTGTAATAACGTGAGCTTACCACAGCATGTCGGGTGCAGTACTGTATCTAGAATGCAGCATGTCGTGCTGCAGCGTTGTGAGCATTTTTTGACCGTTTCTTATTTTGAACGTGCTGTTAACTTTCATTAAAAAATCCATTTTTGGGCAGTAAATTCCCATCAATTTCAGGTGTAATCCCTCATGTTGGAGACCTTCATATAGGGGTTATCATGCATCATATTTTAGATACGAAATTTAAAATCCTTGTATTGTTTTCTATCCTTGCATCAATCTAAATTCTCAAGCATTAAAAGTTCACCAGAGCTCTCGAGATTATGGTGCTGCTTCTCTAGAGAAGAATTCGTTTTATCTTTGGGAGACGATACGCATAGACCAGTGAGCACTACCCTAGGAAATAAGGTCTTTTCTCGACTCGACCTGCTGTATTTTCGTTTGTTCGTATTTATTTCTATTCGACAAGCTCATTATCTATTGTTGAGTGTTATTTACCAAAAATCTTAAGATGAGATAATCTAACAATGTCGAACAACAACAACGATAGAAACAAGGTTCATTATATTGTCACCACCACTGCAGCAACTACGGCTACTGTTACTGCACCCATCTCCGCTGTTGATGTTGCTACAACCTTGAGTGTAGCAGTACGTCTTGCTGTTTTACCTACTGTTAAGAAGCCCGAGAGGTTTACGGGTGAGAACTTCAAGAGGTGGCAACAGAAGATATTGTTCTATCTGATCACCGTTGGAGTGGCGATGTACTTGAAGCAAGATCCCCCGATCGTGGCTGAAGGTGATACGAACATGAAAGTGCATACTGCACTCAATGAATGGCTACATAGTGATTTCTTATGTAAGAATTACATTTTGAATGGGATGAGCGACTCCCTATATAGCGTGTGCACAGGCTGCAAGACGGCCAAAGAGCTGTGGGATGCTCTTGAGAAAAAAAATACATGATTGAGGATGCCGGTGTGAAGAAATTCATGGTGGCTCGGTTCTTGGTGTTTCAAATGGTTGACTCTCATCTTGTGATGGACTAAGTGCAAGACTTCAAGTTAGTTGTGCATGAGGTTCAAGCCGAGGGTATAAACTTGCCCGAACCTTTCAATGTTGCCTGTGTGATTAAGAAGCTCCCACCTAGTTGGAGGGACTTCAAGAATTATTTGAATCACAAACGAAAGGAGATGACCCTCGAGGACTTGGTTGTCAAGCTCCAAATCGAGAAGGACAATAGGAAGACTGATCCTAGGCCTCATTTGCCAATGGATACTTAAAGCCAAGTTGTTAGATGGTAATAAAAAAAGCACCCTAAACCCAATCAAAATTAGAAGGAGAAAAAGCCGGCGAAAAGATTTAATGACAATTGTTACAACTGTGGTAAGCCTTACCATATGGCTAAAGAGTGTAGGCTGCCTAAGAAAAACAAAGACAAGCAAGCACACTTGGCCAAGCTGAAGAAAGACTTGAATGACAATGATCTTTATACGGTAGTGTTTGAAGCCAACATGGTGGATAACCCAAGGGAATGGTTTGTGGACACGAGAGCCACTTGTCATATCTGCATGGATAGGGAGGTCTTTTTCTCCTACAAGATCATGAGTAGAAGAAAGCTCCACATAGGCAATCTTGCTTCATCCGAGGTGGTTAAGGTAGGAAACGTGGTTCTAAAGTTCACTTCGGGCAAATAGCTCATGTTGAAGGATGTGCTGCATGTTCCGGACATTCGTACGAACCTAGTTAGTGGTTCATTACTTGTAAACCATGGCTTCAAGCTCGTCTTCGAGGCGGAAAAATTCATTCTTACAAAGTATAGTGTATTTTTTTATAGAGGTTATTTGGTCAATGGCCTATTTAAAATAAATGTAATGGCCAAACGCCAAGTTGTACCTAAAATGAATAATGAAAATGCAACAACTTCCTCTTATATTATTGAGTGTTGTGATTTATGGCATAATATATTAGGACATGTAAATCTAAATGCTATAAAATGGTTAGTAACCTTGGACTTGCCAAAAGTCGATGAAATTAACGCACAAAAGAAATATGAAGTGTGTTTTGAAGCTAAAATGGCTAATCTACCCTTTCATAATGTTGAAAGGAGCACAAAAGCTCTAGAATTAATTCACACCGATGTGTGTGATTTGAAGTTTGTGCAAACTAGAGGTGGGAAAAAGTATTTTATTACTTTCATAAATGATTGCACAAAGTATTGTTATGTCACCCTCTTGAAAAGTAAAGACGAGGCTATAGAAGCTTTCAAGAATTATAAGAATGAGGTAGAGAATCAACTAAATAGCAAGGTCAGAGCTATAAAAAGTAATAGAGGTAGAGTGTACGTGGCACCGTTTGAGGAGTTGTGTTCACAAAGTGACATAATTCATCAAACGACGACTCCCTACTCACCTTAGTCAAATGGTGTGGCCGAACGCAAAAATCATACTCTAAAGGAGATGAGAAATGTCATGCTTATAAGTGCGGGGTTACCACAGAACCTGTGGGGGAATGCCGTTTTAACGGCAAATTACATACTTAATAAGATTCTTTTGAAAGGAAGGAATGAAAACCCCTACAAAATATGGAAAGGATGTAAACCGTCGTATAAATACCTCAAAGTGTGGGAGTGTTTGACTAAAGTGGAGGTATACCTCCAAAGCAAATAAAAATCGATCTTAAGATGATCGATTGTATATTTGTGGGTTATGCACTAAATAATAGTGCTTATTGTTTCCTAATCCATAAGTCGGAAGTAACCAACATGACAAAGGGAACGGTGATAGAATAAAGGAATGCTAAATTCTTTTGAAAATGTGTATCCTTGTAAAGAAAAGTTAGAAACGAGCTCAATTAAAAGATCTTTAGATCAAGCTACAAGTAATTCTAGTTCTTTAGAAGAGGAACCTAGATGTAGCAAAAGAGCAAAATTTGCTAAGAACTTCAGTCCCGATTTCATCACTTATATGTTAGATGATGAACCGAGGTCGATCAAGAAAGCTCTATCGAGCCCTGATGCTCCACTTTGGAAAGAAGCGATCAATTGTGAGATCGATTCCATCATGCAAAACAACACATGAGAGTTAGTTGACCTTTCTTCCAGTTGTAAGACCTTAGGATATAATTGGATCCTAAAAACAAAATATAAGGTTGATGAAAGCATAGTGTTGGTCCCAAGTGTTCAAGTGTTCAGAGGTTCAGAGGGGGGGTGAATGAACCTCTATCAATTTTACAAACTCTTTCGAAAATCTTTTCTGTTATAACAGGTTCCTGACCAAGGGCAGTAACCTATCTCGAATCAGCAACCTGGCTCAAAACTTGATCAGGTTCCTGACCCGGTATCAGAATGTAACGCAACAGAATAAACTTGATAGAGTTCCCTTTGGAAAACCGTTTCTTTTTAGACATGATTTTGATAGTCTTTTTTTCACAGGATGCTTATGATGTATGCAACAGTTAAAGATATGTAGTAAGTAAAGTGCAGCATACAATCAAAGCATATAAACACTTTTTGCTTATAGTGGTTCGAAGGTGGTGTAAGCCTTCTACATCCACTCTACTCTTACTCAAGGAGAAACTTCGTTAGGTCAGTTCGATTTACAAGCCTCGTTTTACAAACCTCTTCCTAACAAGCTACGCCTACTAGAGTCCCAGACTTTAGTTGAAGGCCACAGCGCACAAAGGGCAAGTAATCTATCTCTATAGACTACACACTTAGCAAGGACCTAATCCTCTCAACTAAGTTACACCATAAAACAACCTAGCGCACACAACGCAATGGTTAAAGGAAAATAATAGGTTCTTCAACTGGTGCAGAACAGTCTTGATCTTTGTAGACACATATCTGTTGTATGCTGCTCCTAGAAGGTTGAGTGGCTGAACATGGATAAGCTTAAGAAGCTTTGGAATATGCCTAATTTTCCTCTCGACTCTGTTCAGCAATTTTCTTCAATCAGCCACACCTTCTATTTACAGATCTTGAGAATATATCCGTTGGAGGAAAGTATCCGTTGAAGGAAGACATTTCCCCATTTTGAACGTAAGCTTAGATCTCCCAAGATCTTCTCTACAATCGTATTAAATGCTTCTGAGTAGTTCCTAACAAGTGCATTTAATGTGCCTACAGTTTGCTCCTGGACCTCTTCTGACATTCCTGCCGACTTGTCAAGTCGGTATGGGTCCATAGCTGAAGTTCATGCAGTTGCTGCTTGATGTCAGCTGATTATCTTCTTCTTCTTGCTGCATGTGCTTCCTGATGCTGCTTCATACTGTCCTCAGCTTGCTACTTCTCTTCTAGCTTGCTAGTTTCTTTCATCTTGCTGTTAGCTTTCTATTTGTAGCTTTTCTGTCCTTGTAGTCTGCTGACCAGCTTCCTGTTTCCTTGTTGACAGTTTTCTGTTTGGAGACTTTATATTCTTTGTCGCTCTTTCAGTTTGTTGTCTATTCCTTGCAGCATTCTACCTACCTTTTGTGCAGATACTGTTAGGATGTATACTGTAAGCCTAGCTTTTGTATAAACATCTTTTATTGAATGAGAATCACTTTGGTCATATGTTTGCATTTTATATATGTTTATGCAATGTCCAATTAATTTATATTATAGATAACTTGGTGTGTGGTGCCACACAGAAGATCATGTTATCAGTTTCTTATAAATTATAAATAGTAGCTCACAACCAAGATGAATTTGGACAAATCATCGGAATGGTTGTAGTGTAGTTTGGTATTAGTCTGTCTTGACTATAAAATTACACTAGTACACTTTGTGTGTATTGAGCAGGACCATTTGAGGTTGTTCGTTTTATACTGACTATATATAATAGAACAAGACCTCTATGTGCGTTCTCTTAATCCCTATATAATAACAACCACGTATACACAATATTTGTTTCTTTAATTTGCCAATGAGTGAGATTTATTTATTAAATCAATAAACTCGGTGAATTGGGAAACAGTATTGTCTATATGGTGTACTGTTGATTATAGAAGGAATCTGTGTCCTAATTATTTAGGATGATGATGTCCCCTTGAGGAGCTCATAAGGATTATCATGTAAACCCTGCAGGTGGATTTAATCCGACATGATAATAAAGTTGAGTGGTACTACTCTTGGAATTAGATGTTAATTAATTAAGTTGTCAGTAACTTATTTAATTAACGGACATTCGATATCTTAAACACAGGGAGATAAATGTACACATAATAAGAAGGAGCCCATATTAAATATGGGATTGGGACGGTAGTTCAATAATAATTCTTTAGTGGACTGAATTATTATTGATGGGTTTAAATTATGTGTTCGGGCTGAACACAAAATACTTAAGCCCATCAGGAGGCCCAACCCAATTCCTCCTCTAGGTCCCTGGTGTAGCCTATATATAGCTCTTTTTCTCAGCGCCTCAAAAATACAGATCACAGAAAACACGTGATAGTGAGAGAGAGAGCAGAACTGAGATTTCTCGAAGGATCGTTGGCCACGCAACGTTCGAGAAAGGCTGTAGGAATACATCAGAAGATCAAAGAGGTCTAGGGTTACGAAAGATCGATCTTTGGCTCGTTAATCTTCTAGATCGATCAAAAGGTATAATATTTTTTTTCCGCTGCGTTTGTTATATCTTGCATGAAACAGATTAATTAATTGCATAGAGCCGGCGATCCTTCGGTTCCAACAATTGGTTCCTTCAGCTTTGCTGTTTCCTATAGCTTGCTGACCCTTAGAGAATGTCTTCTTAATTCTTCTAAGGTTGGTTTTCCTTAGTATTTGGAAAACCATTACATGATCTCTTCTAGCATTCTGATCATGTAATTACGTGGAAACTTGCTTTAACAAACTATGTTTTCTTATTATGCATCTTGTTCTGTCTTATTAAGATAACTCTTGAAATATCCCAACACATAGACAAGTATAAAGCTCGTCTAGTAGCAAAAGACTTTAAACAAAGAGAAGGAGATGACTTCTTCAACACGTATTCACTTGTAACGAGAAATACATCGATAAGTGTACTTCTAGCGATTGTTGTTTTGCGTAATCTTGAAATTCACCAAATGGATGTGAAAACGGCATTCCTAAATGGTGAGCTAGAAGAAGAGATCTATATGGATTAACATGAAGGGTTCGTAGCACCTAGACAAGAAAATAAGGTGTGTAAACTTGTTTGGTTCTTGTATGGACTTAAGCAAGCTCCGAAGCAATGACACGTTAAATTTGACAACACTATGTTATCAAATGGCTTCAAGATCAAAGAATGTGATAAATGTGTCTACATCAAGGGCATACCTAAGACTTATGTCATTGTGTATCTTTACATAGATGACATGCTAATCATAGGTAGCGACCATGAAGTCATATTTGAAACAAAGCGCATGTTGAAATGAAACTTCGACATGAAAGATATGGGTGTGACAGACGTGACTCTTGGAATCAAAATTCTAAGGATGTCTGAAGGAATAACACTAACGCAATCTCACTACCTTGAGAAAGTGCTAAAAATTGAGGTGAACCTGTAGCTCAAGTTGAATATGTGAGTGTTATAGGAAGCCTAATGTACATAACAAATTGTACGCAGCCGACCTTGCATGCTCGGTGAACAAGTTGAGTAGATTTATGAGTAATCCAAGTAACGAGCATTGGAAAGCTCTCATGAGAGTCTTGAGATACTTGAAGTATACTCTCAACTATGGTTTGCATTACTCGAGATACCCTACCGTGCTTGAAGGGTATAGTGATGCAAATTAATTTTCGGACATGAATGACTCATTTTCCATGAGTGGATACGTTTTCACTATAGACGGTGGAGCCGTGTCTTGGAAATCCACGAAACAAACATGCATAGCTCGTTCCACCATGGAATCCAAGTTTATAGACTTGGATAAGACGGGAGAAGAGACTGAGTGGCTTTGTAATTTTCTCGAGGACATTTCATGTTGGAGTAAGCCGGTTCCGACCGTGATGGTACATTGTGATTGCCAAGCTACCATAGGTAGGGCGATGAATAACATGTACACAATGGTAAGTCTAGACATATACGTCATTGATATAATATCGTGAGGCAGTTGATCTCGATCGGCATGATGTCGATTGACTCGTAAAGTCTAAGGACAATTCGGCTGATCCTTTGACGAAAGAATTAATCGAGATCAAATAAACAAGTTGCTAGGGGGAATGGGATTAAAATCCATGACGTGAAAATTTTCTAAGTGGATACCCAACCATGTGGATTGGAGATCCCAAGAGCATGGTTCAATGGGAAAATCAAACTTAGAAAGTGTGTCGAGAACACTTGAAAAATGTAAAATCCTTCCTTAAAGAGCAAATCCAGTGTTGAGCCTACCAACATGGTGAGGTTAAGTCGTATGACTTTTAATGATTCCAAAACACCTCAAGAAGATTGAGTACGGTAGGATACTCGTATGGATATTACCTATGTAACTGAGAAGTGGTGGCCGCTTCTAATGAACACTTATAAACCAAAGACGTATCCATGGTCGAAAAGGAAAAAAAACGTGAGAACAAAAGGTGCTTGAGGCTTTGTTGTGCAAGCATTGTTAGTCCTTGGCCATCAAGCAAATCAATGCTTCCTCATCAGATGTTAAACTGTCACTATCACTTTCAGAAGAGTTTTGTTGTTATGTTTCTTGCTTGGAAGAGCTTGCAGTTTGGTGGCTTCAGCTTCTCCAATAAGAGCTCTAAGCTTTTGTTTTTCATCTTTTCTCTATTTCTTTTTTTTTTCAGGGTATTTGTAAACAGTGGGCTAAGGACAGTTTCTAGCATAATGGTCTAGTTTGCTATAATAATAACATAGATCAGAGGAAACTGTACTTGACTGTGAGTTAGTGGATATTTGTAGGGTTGGAGTTTTCTTTTTTATGTTTTAGCCTCTTTCGTTGTTTTTTAGGAACTTCTTGAATTTCTTTTAAAGTAGTATAATATCTTCTTCGGCATCCTCTGCATACAACTCAGTTTGTCTGCTATTGTGTTGGTCTCGTGAGTCCCAAGTGATCATAGGTTCAGAGGGGGGTGAATGAACCTCTATCTATTTTGCAAACTCTTTTGAAAACTTTTTCTATCTAACAGGTTCCTGACCAAAAGGCAGTAATCTGTCTCGAATCAGCAATCTGGCTCTAAACTCAATCAGGTTATTGACCCGATATCAGAATGTAACACAACGGAATAAACTTGATAGAGTTCTTTTGGAAACCAGTTTTCTTTTACAAGTATGCTCTTTACCAATACGTTAATGCATGATGCTTATGATGTACACTGCAAGATATATGATGATGTAAGATGCAGAACAGTAAGTAAATCAAAGAATATAAACACATAAGGTTTATAGTGGTTCGAAGGTGGTGTAAGCCTTCTACGTCCACTCTACTCCTACTCGAGGAGAAACTTTTTTAGGTCAGTTCGAATTACAAGCTTCGCTTTACAAACATCTTCCTAACAAACTATGCCTACTAGAATCCCAAACTCTAGTCGAAGGCCACAACCCACAAAGGGTACAATCCCACAAAAGGAAGACTTAGCAAGGATCTAATCCTCTCAACTAAGTTACACCATAAAACAACCTAGCGCACACAACACAATGGTTAAAAGAAAATAAAAGGTTCTTCAACTGGTGCGGAGCAGTCTTGATCTTTGTAGTCCTAAAACTATTGTATGCTGCTCCTAAAAGGTTGAGTGGCTGAAGATGGATAAGCTTGAGAAGCTTTGGAATATGTCTGATTTTCCTCTCGACTCTGTTCAATAATTTTCTTCAATCAGCCACGCCTTCTATATATAGATCTTGAGAATGTATCAATTGGAGGAAAGTATCCATTGAAGGAAGACACTTCCCCATTTTGAATGTGAACTCCAATTTCTCAAGATCTTCTTTTGTAGCCACATTAAATGTTTCTGAGTTGATCTTGACGTGTGCATTTAATGCGCCTACAATTTTCTCCTGGACCTCTTTGTCATTCCTGTGGATCTGTCAAGTCGGTATGGGTCCAAGGCTGAAGTTCATGCAGCGGCTGCTTGAAGTCAGCTAGTTTTTCTCTTCTTCTTACTACATGATCTTCCTGATGCTGCTTCTTGCTGTCCTTAGCTTGCTTCTTCTCTCTAGCTTGCTGGCTTCTGTAATCTGCTGACAGCTTCCCGTTTCCTCAGCTTGCTGCTTCTTTCCAACTTGCTAGCTTCTGTAATCTGCTGACAGCTTCCTGTTTCCTTTGTCGACAGCTTTCTGTTCGAAGCTTTCTTCTTCTTTTTCAGCATGTTGTTCCTTACAACTTGTTGTCTACTCTTTGCAGCATCCTATCTACTTCTTATGCAGATACTTCCTCTCAGCTTGCTGTTTCCTACAGCTTGCTGACCCTTAGAGAATGTCTTCTTAATTCTTCTAAGGTTGGTTTTCCTTATCATTTGGAAAACTATTACATGATCTTATTCATAGAGAAATAAACTTATGATCATGTAATCAGTGGAACTTTCTTTTAGCAAACTTCATTATCTTATTACGCATACTGTTCTGTCTTATCAAGATAACTACTGAAATATCCCAACATACTGCTTGCAACTGCTGCATCCTTAAATGATCTTATAGTGAGTTTTATAATTTTGGTACTTGTCTCATCAGCCTTTATGTTCATTATGTTGATGTCGAATTCAATTTCTTTGAGGTCAAAGAACAAGTCAAAGGTATATATGGTCTTCAGATTTATGGACACTCTCATGGTTGTAGTTGTTATCTTGTTATCATCGATGAGCTTTGTGTCTTAACATATTTACTTCAGCTTGTCCCAAATCTATTTTGCAATCTTGCATGTCTTCACTTTACTGAATGTTCTTTTATCTAGTGTGATAAAGAGTGCATTCTTAGCCATGTTATTCAGGTTAGATTTTATCATATCCTCCATTGTATACTCATGTCGAGCTTTGATCAAATAGTCTGGAGGTGGAGCTCTCATGTATTCTGGCTTTTGTGCTCTTGGCCTTGTAGGTGGTATGGGTATTGCAGAAAGTCTTATGCCGACTTCTTCGACATCACCATCATCAACTATTCCTTCAATTGTTGTTGCTACCTTTGCTACAACTGTTGTTGCTGCTTGAGCTGTAGATGCTTCTGCCTCAACTCTTTCTTTTTCCTGTTTTCTCTGCCTAGAGCTAGATTGAGCTTTGTGATGATGGGTGGTCCTTCAATAATAACGTATAACCTCTCATCATTCATAGCTAAAAGATGAGTCTACATTCTGATTTTTCAGTCATCAAATTCCTCTATGAAAAACATGAGGAACTTGTGATGAAAATCTATGATATGCTGAAGAGAAATTTTGGAAAATATATATCAAAACAAGTTTACAAACAGACACAATGGTGGATCTGGGTAGGTGACCAAACAAGTTGGCTTTTAACCGAACTCGCTCTGACACCACTTGTTGGTCCAAAGTGGTATAGAGGATCAGAGAGGAGGTGAATGAACCTCTATTGATTTTTAAAAATCTTTCGAACTTACTATTTGTAACCTACAAAATTTACAACACAGGATGTTATTCCAGCTTACAGCACTATGAAATAGTGTAGCTTCTTGTAACTATGAGTTCTTGCAACGAAATGTAAACTTTATGGATAAAGTTCTTTTGAAAACCTTTTGAAATATAAACTTTGGCAATATATTTATGTACTATGGCAAGATATATAGATATAGCAAATGGATAGGCAGGAATATAAGATAGAAACAACACACAGTGTCTTTATAATTGTTCGAATGTGTTGTAATCTTTCTACGTCCAATCTACTCGTTTTCAAGGAGGAACTTTGTTAAGTATATTTATTTTACAAGACTCGACCTTACAAACTTCAAACCTAACAAAGTCATACCTACTAAAACTTAGCTTCCAAACAAGTTACTCAAGTCTCAAAGGTTGACCCATACATGATCCTATAACTCATACAGAGTTATTGCCAAAATACTTTGACTAAAACACATAGCATGGAACTATCTTCCTATGAACTAAGGACACCTAAAACAACCTAATCACACAGCATAGATGTTAAAAGTATATAGGGTTTCTTCAACTGGTGCTAAAAGCAGCCCGTTGAGATTTCAGAATCTTTATAGACTATTGAATGCTTCTAAAGGTTAAGTGACTGAAACTTGTAACTTTGAGAATACTTAGAACTTTGAGGGTTTTCTTTCTTGAGCTTAAAGAGTTGTAGTTTCAGTGGTAATTCCAATCGACTCTTCCTCTATTTATAAGTGAAGAAAGACAAATCCCTTAGAATTTGAATCCTCTTCTAAGTTGTAAAGCTCGCATTAATTTCCACGTAAGGCTTGCATTAAATTTCTCTTGTCTTACACTCTAGGTTATTAAATGTGGCTATACTAGGTTATAGTTTTCTACTGTTTGTCAAGCCACGTGTTTGTTGCTTATTGGCTTTCTGCACTGCAAAAATCAGCTTGTTTCTACTGGTTAGTATTTGACTTATTGAAGTGATCAATCCTCAGACTATTGTTGATATTCCTCATACTGCATTGTTGTTAGAACCTTAACATTTTATTCTTCTTATCTCTTCAATCTTGGAGAATGCAGCACATAGTTCCTGCAACATTGTCTTTATGTTGTAATACAGCATATTGTGCCTCTGTTGTATTTTACTGCCTACAACTCTTTTGTGTTGTAACTTTTTATAGCTTATAGTAGTTGTTTTCTTGCTGCTTACAACGATTCTTCTCTTGAGCTTCCGGTTACTATATCTTGACTTTCTTCATTCTTCAACCTATTTTCTAGACTTAAATACAAGTTTAATTTTCACTTAAACAATGTGAAAAATGGGGTACTCCAATTCCCTATTACATTTGTGATTTGTCTCATCAAAAACTAAACAATAATTTTCTAACAAATATAACTTAATATAAAAATTAATCTAAACAATAACCTAATTTTTTTTAATATTTTTGACAAATTTACCAATGAAAATTTCCATCGGTAATATTTCCTTTTTTCCGTCAGTAATTTTGTGGAAATTTTTCCATAAAATCAATACTCGATGTTGTCAATAAAGTTTTTATCAACAGAAAATTCCATCAGTAATTAGCGACAAAAAAAAATTGTCACTAAAAATTTACTTACGAGTGAAATACCAATAATTTTTTTTCCATTGGTAAAATGTTTAGTGATGGAAAAATCAAGATTACCTATGGATTTTTCCATCTATAAAATTACATTTTTTTGTAGTGTTTTTTTATTAAAACGATAAATATAACTAGATATCTAAAAATATTGTCTCATTTAGTTTCAATACGCCTTCGTCCATTTAGAATTTTGAAAAAATCCAACCCCTACAAACATAAAAACAAATTCTAAGTTTTAAATTATTGAAAATATCTAGGTCTTTTAGAAGCTTGAGAAGAAAAATCATCAATAAAGTCTTCAAGATTCAGTTTTTCCAACAACCAGTGTCCTATGCATAAAATTGCTAATTCAGTTAATATTTTTTGGGTCATAGTTGAATGCAAATAAGATTTTGAAAAATTTCATTTTACTGATGCCAAGTGTAACCGATATAGCTAGCAAAACTCTATAAGTAATGAAAATATTAGAAAAATGTTAGGAAATTATTGTTTAGATTTTGATGAGACAAAACATAAGTATAATAGGAAAGTAGAGTACCCCATTTTCACAATGTTTAAGTGAAATTAAACTAGCTTTTGAGTCTAGAAAATGTGTTGAAGAATGAAGGAAATCAAGTTTCAGTAGAAGAAAGCTTGAGAGAATGACTACTACAAGTAGTAAGAAGACTACTACTGCAAGCAAGAAGGGTTACAACACATATGAGATATAGCAGTAAGTTACAGCAAAGACGCAGTAAGCAGACAAGATACAACAAAGAAGACAGTGAGATGTATTACTGTATGAAGACATGTTGTAGAAATCAAGTGTTGTGTTGGGTCCCAAGTGGTGGTCAGAGGTTTAGAGGGGGGTAAATTAACCTCTATCGATTTTCAAAAAATCTTTTTAAAACTCTTTTTAAGAATAGGTTCCTGATTCCAAAGAGAAACAACAACCCAACCCGAGTGAGTAACCTAGCCAATGCTGATCAGGTTCCTGTCTCGAATCTCAGTACGCAGCGGAATAGACAAAGATAGAGTTTCTATTTTGCAGACACGTTTTCTTTTCGCAATATGTTTTTAGCAAAGCTTTTGATCAGTATGCTTATGACAGATGCAACAAGATAGATATGCGATAAACAGAGCAATGCATGTACTCAAAGTAAATAAACACTTATGGCTTATAGTGGTTCGAAGGTGGTGTAATCCTTCTATGTCCACTCTACTGCACACAGGAGGAACTTTGTTAGGAGAGATCGAATTACAGGCCGAGCTTTACAAACTACTTCCTCAACAAAGATGTCTACTAGAATCCTCTGATTCCTAGACTCCTACACAGGAAACAAATTCCCACACAGGGAAACTTAGCAAGGATCTAATCCTATCAACTAAGTACATCAAACACAACCTAGCGCACACAACACAAATGGTTAAAAGAAATAAAATGTTCTTCAACTGTGTCGTTGAAGTCAATCTTAAATGTGTTAGCTCATATGCTCGAGTAGTAGACTGGCTTCGAAGGTTGCGTGACTGAACAAGTAGGATTGATCGCTTGAGAGTGGAAGCTTTAGAATGATGTATAGATTCAGTTATTCAGTAGTCTTCAAGGTCAGTCCCATCTTCTATTTATATGTGGGAAAATGCCCATTGAAGAGAAGGCATAGTTCCATTGCAATTCAAATAGATCTTCAGATCTTTGCAATTAATGTATCTCTGGATATCAGAGTTTAGGAGCGTGGCCTACTCTGATTTGCATTAATGGCGCTATACTTTTCGCAGCAGTACTTTGCTGAGGAGATTTACAGGTAGTAGCATCTCATTGGCTCTTCACTTGCTTCTCTCCACGGGTAACTTCATCAGGATTTAAACCTCGTATGATCACCAATATAAACCTCGTACTATATTGAATTGGCTGGAGAGTCTTATGCTTCTTGCATTTATGAAAGTAGTAGAAGACTCTTCCTGTTTTGCACCGAGATTCTGATTCAGAACAGCTTCCTGTTCCTGAATGCTGCAGTCAGCTTCCTGACCTGCATCTCTTTCCTGTACTTTTTTAGCTTACTGTTCCTGGAAATTTTCTTGGTTGACACTTGCTGATCTAGCTTTCTGATTCTGATCTCAACTCTGGCTTCCTGTCCTTTTTATCAAGAAGGTCAGACTTCGAGTCTTCAAGTCCAGAATCCAGCTTTTCCTGGAGTTTCCTATCTTTCTGCTGTGTATTACATCTTGAAAACATCTCAAAAAAGGATAAGAAAAATAAGCTAGATTCCACTTATAAAACGTGAAATATGGGTAATCTAAAAGATCATCTATTATTACATTGTCTCATCAAAACCTGGACAGAAATATCCTAACAATTTCCCCTTTTTTGATAATGACAAAACCCATATAAAGCAGAAAATAGATGTACTTTTACACAAGTAGTAATTACAAGTGTAGAATAAAAAAGATTTTTACAACTCATGTACAAGTACTCTTTTTAAGAAAAATGAAAGATTAAGAAGGAATACAGTATGTTCAATAAGAAATGCTTACTCAGAGTGTCTGATGGTAAGCTATTCTTCATTGGATTTCCTGTCAACGAACAACTTCCTCTTGACTTCATCATGTCCTAAAGCTTGCTTCTTTTCATATTGAGTTCCCTTCCACCAATTTACGATGGAATCCTGATAGGATTTCTCCATTTGCTTGGCAATTTCAGGAATCTGTATCCATCTCAACTAGAAGTCATGGTAGTAAAGAACTTTTTCTCCTTTCTTGACTTTCTCAATCAAAAACTTCTGTCGATCTAATTTCCCTTCTCTTGTCAATTCTTCATACTTCTTCAGAGCACTTTCACAAGAGGGAAAATTTCTAAAGAATCCATCTCTCAGAAGTTTTCGAAAATATCTCCAGTATGCTGATCGTTTATATTTTGTGAGTTCATCAAATGTTGGATTTCTGTTTCTGGGCAGATGAATTTCTTTGAAAATACTTAAGTCCCCGAAATCCCGAATGTTCTCCGGTCTTTGGTCCAACAAAGCTAATATTTCACCTGGAGCATCTTCTTTATTGAAATCAGGGGCTTCTTGATCTGGGAATGACTGTAAGGCTGCATCAATCTTCTCAGCAATCTTGGTTTTGTGTCCAACAATTCCCAATCTTAAAATCCATTTTGCCTCCTTCTTCCTTCTTCTTTCTTCATCAGCAGCCTTCAACTGTCTCCATCTTTCCTCACTTAGAAGAGGACCTGTAGGAAAAGACATGTATAGTTTGGCATTGGGATTAGCTTGTTTCACGGTTTACTGTCTGTCTCTTCCTCTGTCTTGACCAGGTTGCTGCCTATAGGTTCTTGGAGGAGCAGCAGTAACCTGTTTTCCTTGCTGTAATGCAGTGCTGCTTATTGTCCGAGATGCAGTACCTCCAGCACCTGCATTATCATCATCATCATTTTTCTTCCTTTTCGTCTCACCATCTTGACCATGTTCAGAGACATCTGATCTCTTATGCTTAATCTTGGTCAAGGGTAGTTCATCATCATCATCATCTATCTCTTTTGTGGTAGCTTCCACAATCTCATCGTCAGGTTCATAAGTAAGAGCTAGCTGCTTTCCTCCTCTACATTTTGGTCATCTTCCCCCTTTTTATTATCATAAAAAATAATCTTTTCGGGGTTAGTCACCGTAGTAGCCTCACTAGGATAGACACGTTCCATGATGGCTCTCATTACTCCCACCAGCAGCTCTAGATTTAGAATCCTATTGTTGGTGCTTCTAGTTGTGGTTCTCACTTCTTCATTTATTAGATTTTGTGTTGTCTGGGTGCTCTTTACCTCGTCAACCGATGTAGTGAGTTCGTTCAGCACTTTGATTTGGGCTTCAGAGACAACTTTTTGTTCATTCTCAAATCTTCTTTTGGAAGTGAGATAAGAGTTTAGTTCATCATTCATCCTGGTCTGAATTTTCCCAGGAAGTGTATCAAATTCCTTCCTCAATTCACTCAGGGTTTCTAAGTGTGCTTTTTCTCACATACTGGAGCTTGTGGCTAGATTCATCTGATGTGTTTCTATAGCTTTCATCAATCCATGAATAGCATTTAGTACTCCGTGGAGAGACATTTCTTGTTCATCAGTAAGGGTCTCAACCCTACTAGCTAGTCTTGATTCCTCTTGAGTATATAAGACCAGATTCTGATCAACTTTCCTCTTTGATTCTTTCTCAACTTCTGCTCTTTCTTTTGCTTCCGTCTCAGTTTCATACTTCATTCTTTCTTCCTTAGTCATTTTTATCTTACCATCTTCTTTGTAAGGGGAGGAATTATCTGAATCATCATCACTGGAACTTGACGAATCATCTGGTGTGGGAATACCAACGGCCTCAGATGACTTTTCACCGTAAGTAGGATTTTCATTATTTCCTGTTGTGTCATCGACATCCGCAGTAGGAGTTGTCTGATCATCAAGTGCTTCTGGGTTGTTTGCGGGATTAGTAGTCTCCATTGTGTCTTGAGGAATAGAAGATTCCTCCACTTGACTGTTAGCAGCTTGATCGGCCTCAGTAGCCTCAGTAACTCCAACGGTTGCATATACAGTAATCTCAGCTTCCTGTAGAGTAGGAGCTTCAATTACCTCAGCAACCTCCTCAACTGTATCATTAGCAACCTGACGGGTTTCATATGACTGATCAATGCCAGTTATTGCCTCAACAGTTGGAACATTAGCAACTTCCTCTCCAGTTGCATTAGTGCCCGGACTTATCTCTGTTTATTTTGAAGCAGCATCATGCAAGAATGCAAGAGTAGGATCAGGTCTCCAGACAACAACCTGATCTGCTTCAATTTCTTATGCATTTTATACAGCAACAGAGGCTAGTATAGGGAATCCTGCCTCAACATCCTCCTCCACAGATGCTTCATCGGCATACTCCTCATCAATTTGCTTCAGAACACCATGAATGATTGGTGATGCTTCCCCCTCAGCAGTTTGATCATTGTGGATAGGGGAATCAGAATAATCAAGCAACTGAACATCTTCATCCATTGTATCCAGATGAGTTATAGGAGAAAAAGTTGCGATACCTGTATAGGTGGGTGACTCATGAGTCTCAGCATCTTTCAAGCATCCTTCTCATTATTGTAGTATTCTGGATGGCTTTGTTGTCGCTTCTCTGCTGGCTTGCATTCCCAATAGTAACATCCTTGCATTGGCTTCCTCAGGGGTGAGACCAGCCAATTGAGCTTCTACTAGTTCCAGTTCAGTAGGGGTCCCAACAGTCTTGGCAGTGGGGTATATTAGTGTGTTGTCTTCCCCCTGCTTCATTGACTGCTCTCCATTGTCTTTCTCAATTCCAGCTTTGGCCAACCAGTATGCATTCAAGGTGGCTTGTCTTTCTTGAATGAACGATATCATCTCTGAAGCCTTCTGATCAAGATAATCTTCATGAAGAAAAGGTAGAAGACCGTTGGATAAATCATCTTCCTCCATGATGAAATTATCTATCCATCTTATAATGATGGCTTCCTCTTCGAGCCAATTAGTCCAGTTGATCAACTCAGAACCAGGACTCAATCTCATACATCTCTAGGTGTCGTAGGCATGATAGAATCTTCTCCAAATTGAGTTCGGAGTCTCTATCAGAACTCTTTCAGCATCCTCCGCGCTGATGGAGTCAATGAAGTTTTTGACCCTATTAAGGGTGCTAATCTCCTTCAATTCAGCTTTTGCGCCTAGCCACTTTCTTCATTCTATTGTTTTGTCACATGTCTTCACTAGACGTTTTCTCTTCTTCTTAGATTGTTGTGACTTCTCAACAACAACAACCTGACCAGAATCCTACGTCAGCATTCTCCATCTCTGGTTCCTCAGGAATCTGGATCTCAAGAGCTGTAGACTGTTTGCCTTCCATAGCTTCATTTCCTTGGGAATTTGGAGCAGCAACCTGACCCACTGCCTGCTCAGTGTTACTTCTCATACCTTCTTTGATGTCAATATCCATCTCAGTAGTCGGCTCGTTTGGTTGATAACCTATGTCAGGACTCTTTTTGCCTATGGTAGGGCTAGGTGATAGTGATGTGGGGGTAATGGTGGTCCTTTTCATTCCAAATGACTTCTTCTTCAATGAAGCTTTCTTCACGACTTTCTTCCTTGCTGGCTTATCATTGTCATCACCAGAGTCGTCGGAACTATCAGCAACTTGTGGTTTGATTGCTGGCTTCTTCTTGGGTTGTTTCTCCTCATTTTTTTCTTTGGAATACCCTCTTTTCACTCCGAGATACCATCCTAGGCAAAGGGTACTTTTCTTTCCAGAGAAATCTTTTTATGGCTCAGAATAAAGGAAATAACAATCCCAAACCCTCTATTTTCCTTAGGTTATTGTTTCTTCCCAAATCCTTTGAAAAAGGATTTGTGCCCAATTAACTGCTTCTTCCCTGATGATAGCGATCATCATCCGTAGCCTCAAGCTTGTACACTTATCAAAACTTTTACACTTCCCTTCTACAGTGTGAACGAGAATATCATGAAGGAACTCATACTCAGGTTTGAAATTCTTTTTAGGAAAATTGCTTGAAACAACTTCCTTCTTCACAGATTCAAGGTAGAATTGATTCCAGCTTTCTTCAAGAAATTCTGACCCATACTCCACTAACTCAACGTACACTAACCCTTGGTCAGATATACCAAATGTTCTTACAATGTCTCCAATAGTCAGAGTGAGGGTTTCTTCATTATCTTCATCCATCTTAAAGAAAATGGATTCTTCATCTTCAGAGATATCCACAAAGGCATAGAATTTTTCTACCGAAGTGGCAGAAAATCCTTCATAAGTTTTTGTGAATAACCCATGCAGTTTGCTCTTGCAGATGTGACTCTGAATCTCAGAAATGAGATCTTTATCATCATAGGGTGATTTTTTGCCAAGAAGTACCTTTGTGTCAACAAGTCTTCCTTCCACGACTTTGGTTGTTCTTGCTTGAGCCATTGTAGTTTGAGTTGCTTGGGGTTGCTTGAGAGAGAATGAAACTTGTTTGCAGAGAGTTAGGAAAGTCTTTTCAGAATGTCGAGAGATTACAGTGATCACATAGGGTGAAGGAAAGTGAATATGATCGGTTTTCGAATTTGAATCCAAGTCTAAAATATCAACGGTCTCGATAAATCTTCTGAATAACCGTGGCTAAAAAGACGATTGAGATTAACTATAAAGGTGCATCTTTGACTTTTGATGTACATGTGTCAGCTTTTGAAAGAGCACATTTTCTACCTTTGCCAAAAAGGTGGTTTTTCACATTAAATGCGGCTGCAAAACTGTCTCTTATAATCATTGTCAATCAAGTTACTATTTCTGATACGAGGTTGTGAGCCTCAATAAATGTTGCATTCAACATTTTTTTGAGATTTTCTAGCATCCTGTTTTGTCAAACTGTATCAGAAACCTGTTTCTGAAAACTGTTTTAGCAACCTGTTAGAGACTTAAACAACCTCATACGAACTTCATGATCCCAAGCTCATTTCTCAGCGTCGAGAACCTTGATTCACACAGTGGCTTTGTGAAGATATCAGCAAGTTGCATGTCAATGTGTACTTTTTCAAGTACAATATCCTTCTTCTCCACACGATCTCTTATAAAGTGATGTCTGACATCAATGTGCTTTGTTCTTGAGTGGAAGACAGGATTATGAGTGGTGGCAATAGCACTCGTGCTGTCACACAGAATAGGGGTTTTTCTCTTCGTTATCCCATAGTCTTTTAGCTGTTGTTGTATCCATAAAATCTGAGCACAACAGCTTCCTACAGCTATATATTCAGCTTCCGCGGTTGATGTTGCGATGGACGTCTATTCCCTGCAAAACCAAGAAACCAATCTGTGTCCCAAGAATTGACATGTACCACTAGTACTTTTTCTGTCAATCTTACATCTAGCAAAATCTAAATCTAAATATCCTTTAAGGTTGAATCCACCTTCTTTTGGATACCAGAGTCCAACATCTTGAGTGCCCTTTAGATACTTGATTATCCTTTTTACTGCTGAAAGGTATGACTCATTTGGTGCTGTTTGAAATCTTGTGCATACTCCAACTGCAAATACTATATCTGGTTTGCTTGTTGTTAGATATAGTACAGATCCAATAAGTCTTCTATACTTCGTGGTCTCCACATATTTTTCAGTTTCATTTTTATCCAGGCTGATAGATGTGGCCATTGGTATACTTATTGATGCTCTTTTTTCCATTCCAAACTTCTTAATCAACTACTTAGTGTACTTGACTTATGAAAGTCCCATGTTCTAATTGTTTAACTTGTAGACCAAGAAAGAAACTCAGTTCTCCCATCATGCTCATCTCAAACTTACTTTTCATGAGAGATGAAAATTTGTCACACAAATTTTTGTTGGTGGATCCGAAGATTATATCATCCACATAAATCTGAATCAGCAGTATACTGTCTCCTTCCAGTATCCTGAAAAGTGTCTTATCGACTGTTCCTTTCTGAAACTCATTCTATAGTAGATATAGGGACAGTGTATCATACCATACTCTAGGAGCTTGCTTTAAACCATACAAGGCTTTCTCTAATCTGAACACTTTTTCTTATGCCTGTTCTTCAAAACCTGGTGGTTGTTCCACATATACTTCTTCAGATAGAAGTCCATTCAAGAATGCACTTTACATCCATCTGATAAACTTTGAAATCATTGTGAGCAGCATAGGCCAAAAATATCCTTATTGCTTTAAGTCTAGCAACTGGGGCAAAAGTCTCATCAAAATCTATGTCTTTCTCCTAGTAGTATCCTTTTGTTACTAATCTTGCCTTGTTTCTGACCACTGCACCTGATTCATCAAGCTTGTTTTTGAATACCCACTTTGTTCCAATAACTCATTGGTGGTCAGGCTTAGGGACCAGTCTCCATACTTGATTCCTTTCAAATCTATTCAGCTCTTTCTGCATGGCCTGAACCCAGTTACTGTCTTTGAGAGCTTCTTCTATACTTGTGGGTTCATATTTTGATATGAAGCATGAGAATAGTGATTCATGCGGTCTTAATCTTCTTGTCCTTACTCCTTCATTGATATCTCCAATCACGAGATCTCTTGGATGATCTCTTAACCATGATCTATCGAGGCCAAGAGATTGAGTAGATTGCTGGACAGTATTCTGTTGATCACCGTCTTTTTGTATGTGGTTGATGTTGTTCTGCAGAATTATGTCTTCTTGTTGTTCAGCATCCTGTGTTGCTGCTTCCTTATGACCAGAGTTCTGTGAACAGCTTGTAGTACCCATTTCTGTTGGGACTGGGACTCCATCAATATATCTTATTGTTTGATCCTTAATCTTGATTTTGGATACATCTTCTCTTAATTTTTCCAGCTCAGCAGTATCACTGTGGGGTTCATCAAATACCACATGCATTGATTCTTCCACAATCAGGCTTTTCTTGTTGAAGATCCTGAAGGCCTTGCTTACTGAAGAGTATCCTAAGAATACTCCTTCATTCGATTTTTCATCAAAGGTCTTCAAGTGCTCTTTTCCATTGTTTAATATGTAACACCTGCATCCAAAGATATGTAAGTGTGAAATACTAGGTGTTACTCCATACCATACTTCATAAGGAGTCTTGTTGTGGTCTTTCTTGATCAAGCATCTGTTCTGAGTGTAGCGTGATGTGCTGGTTGCTTCTGCCCAAAATCTCTTAGGGATTCCAGCATCAGCAATCATAGTCCTTACAGCTTCCTTCAGGGTTCTGTTTCTTCTTTCTGCAACTCCATTTTATTGAGGAGTTCTTGCTGTAGAATATTCATGATTGATCCCATTCTCTGAGCAATACTTTTCTATGAATTTATTGGTGAACTCAGTTCCTCTGTCTGATCTTATCTTGACAATGCTCAAATTCTTCTCATTCTGTATCCTCTTCATAAATTCTGGAAGCCTGTATTGAGTTTCTGATTTTTTGGATGGTCCAAGTAAATCTAGAGTAATCATCCACAATCACTAGGGAAAATTTCTTCCCACCTACACTAACAGGTTTCACTGGTCCAAACAGATCCATATGCAGGAGATCCAATATCCTATGTGATGATCTTTAGACCTTATCCTTGAATAAGCTTTTTATTTGTTTTTCTTTTTTACAAGCTCCACATACACTTTCCTTTTTATAAGCAACATCTAGTAAACCTCTTACCAGATTCTTTCTTGCCAGCTTGTTGATCGTTTTGAAATTCAAATGACTCATCCTTTTGTGCCATAGCCAGCTCAGCTCAGGAGAACTTTTTGCTATGAAACAAGTTGGCTGCCGTGTTGAATTCCAATCAGCAAGATAGATGTTGACTCTCCTAGTGCCAGTAAGTTTAACTTCGTTTGTTTTGTTGTCTCTGATCAGACACTTGTTGAGGTTGAACTCCAATGTAAATCCTTTGTCACAGAACTGACTGATACTCAAAAGGTTATATTTTAGTCCTTTGACATATGATACGTCGCTGATACTTGTATTGTCTTTGATCAAGTTTCATATGCCTTTGGTGCTTCATTTGGAGTTGTTTTCGAAGACTACCTTATGACCTTTACATGGTTGAAAATCTCTTAATCCGGCTTTGTTGCCAGTCATATGTTTAGAGTAGCCACTATCTATATACCATACATCACTACTGCTTTCTGGCAACTGTTCCTGCAAGCGAATCAGGCAGATTTAGGTACCCATATAAGTACGGGTCCTAGGGGATTAATCTTCTTTGGGATCCACACTTGCTTAATGGTAATTGATTTACCATTAACATTGGTGGTTCTCTTTCTGTTAGTACCTTTAGCAGGATACTGTTCGAGATGTGTGTGCACTGGATATTTCCAGATTTTGTATATCCTGTTCGAAAAGTGGACTCCTTTATACTTATTCTGAGTATAGACTCTCTGAGATATAGACACGTAGGCATTGGTATATAAGGGATAGAGTTTTTGCTGTTTTCTGGAAGTTTGCTGTTTTCTTCTTCTGTCAACAGCATACTGATTATGTTGTTCTTTTACTATTTGTACAGTCTTACTGTTATCTTCCTGCAGCAGGGGTTTCTTACCCTTATCCAGAGTACTAGTTTCGTTCATACTTCCATTGTTTGGAAGGAGTTCCTGATTATAGAAGACTTTTGATTGAACAAACTTTCCATCATTGGATGTGTTGGAAGATCTCTGAGAAGTACTAGCACAGTATCCTAGACTATTACCTGTAAAGGCATTTTGGGTCTCTTAGATACATTGATGTGCTCTGCTTGCTGACTTGCTATACACATTAATTGTGTTTTGCAATCCAGCTTTCTCAGCTTCTAGCTTAGTGACCAGCAGTTTGAACTTAGAGACCTCAGCTCTAAGATTATTACATTTTGTGTTCTAGTACTACAGGTCAGCAACCTATACGTTCAGCACAGTTTGCTCACTTCTGAGCTGATGGTTTTCCTCTTTTAGTTCTTCATGAGCTGAATTTATCTGCTCAAAGTCACCCATGATCTGTCTAAACGACTGGATCATGTTCAGCTTTTCAAAACTTGAAGTATCAAAGGATTGTGAGGTTACCTCATCTTTTTCATCGTTTCCACAATCTTTGACCATTAGGCAGAGCAGAGCTTCTCCATCGGAAGTAGAGCTGTTAGAGTCGCTATTAGATGAGTAGTCATCTTTTACTTCTTCTTTGGAACTACTTGCTGTCTTTAAAGCTTCAGCTTCACTAAGAAGGGCTCTAATTTTCTACTTGTCATCTCTCCTCTATAGTCTTTCATTTTCTGGGTACTTGTGTACTTGAGGATGTGGACAGTTTCTGGCAAAATGGCCAGGTTTCCTACAGTTATAGCATAAATCAGACGAATCTGAGTTTGCTTGATGTTGTGGCCTAATCTGGGAGCTCCTTTCTGAATTGTGAACTTTCTTTCTGAAGTCATTTCCTTTGCTATTAGTTTTCAGAAATATTTTGAACTTCTTCAATAAGAGTGCCATTTCTTCCTCAATATCTTCAACAGGTGCTTCTCTCTGCTTGCTCTTTAGTTTGCTACTACTTGAGGTGGCAGGATCTTGTTACCTAGCAGTGAGTGCTGTCACCTTGGAGTTTGATCATTCAGTCTTTTTCCTTCTCATTTCGATATCAAACTCGAAAGCTTTAAGATCTGAGAACAGATCAAAAGTACTCATCGCATTGAGATCAAGAGAGACTCTCATTGCGGTTTTCTTGCTGTGCCACTCCAATGGTAAGGCTCTCAAAACTTTCAGATTTTTCTCATTCTGCTTGTAGTATTTTCCTAATGATTCCAGCTCACTGATGATAGCTGTGAATCTCAAATCGAGTTCTTCAAGAGTTTCTCTAGGCTTCATGGTGAATTGCTCGTATAGTTGAGTAGCCTTTGAGATCCTGTTATCCTTGGCTAGTTCGTTGCCTTCACAGATTACCACTAGCTTTTTCCAAATTTCTTTTGCTGTTTTGCAACTTCTCACTTTGCTGAAAGTGCATTTATCCATGGTAAGAAATAGGGCATTTTTCGCTATGTTGTCAAGGTTAGCTCTTTTTCTTTCTTCTGGAGTGTATTCATATCTCTCCTTGACTATATATTCCTGAGGTGGAGGGATTATTCTGTGGGGAGGTCCAGATTCTCGTGCTCCGGCTCTTGGTGGTGCTTTAGTGTCATCGTCAACGATCGCTGCACCTTCCACCTCTCCACTTGTTGCTGCTGCTGCTTCTTCGGTTCGCCTTTGTTCCTAAAGTTGTGCTACATAGTTGGGATTAACTTTGTAGATCACTAGTGATCCTTCAGTTATGACGTGCCACATTTCATCATGCATGGCCGACAAATGAGCTTCTATGCGTTTCCTCCGGTCATCGTACTCACCTATGGAAAACATAGGTAACTTGTGTTGTGAGAAATCCATGCTTATGCTAACTCTATGATTTTGGTCTTAAGAAAATGAAAACGGTTTATCCGAATGCAAAACGGGTGGATCTGGGTAGGTAGCCAGACAAGTTGGCTGTCAACCCAACCTGCTCTGATACCACTTGTTGGGTCCCAAGTGGTGGTCAGAGGTTTAGAGGGGGGGTGAATGAACCTCTATCAATTTTCACAAAATCTTTTCAAAACTATTTTTAAGAATAGGTTCTTGATTCCAAGGAGAAATAGCAACCCGACCCGAGTTAGTAACCTGGTACAATGCTGATTAGGTTCCTGTCTCGAATCTCAGTACGCAGCAGAATAGACAAAGATAGAGTTTCTGTTTTACAGACACGTTTTCTTTTCACAATATGTTTTTAGCAAAGATTTTGATCAGTATGCTTATGACAGATGCAACAAGATAGATATGCGATAAACAGAGAAATGCATGCAGTCAAAGCAAATAAAAACTTATGGCTTATAGTGGTTCGAAGGTGGTGTAATCCTTCTACGTCCACTCTACTCCACACAGGAGGAACTTTGTTAGGAGAGATCAAATTACAGGCCAAGCCTTACAAACTACTTCCTCGACAAAGACGTCTACTAGAATCCTCTGATTCTTAGACTCCCACACAGGGAACAAACTCCCATATAGGGAAACTTAGCAAGGATCTAATCCTATCAACTAAGTACACCAAACATAAGCTAGCGCACACAGCACAAATGGTTAAAAGAAATAAAAGGTTCTTCAACTGTGTCGTTGAAGTCAGTCTTGAACGTGTTATCTCATATACTCGAGTAGTAGACTAGCTTCGAAGGTTGCATGACTGAATAAGAAGGATTGATCGCTTGAGAGTGGAAGCTTTAGAATGATGTGTAGATCCAGTTGTTCATTAGTCTTCAAGGTCAGTCCCACCTTCTATTTATATGTGGAAAAATGCTCGTTGAAGATAAGGCATAGTTCCGTTGCAATTCAAATAGATCTTCAGATCTTTGCAATTAATGTATCTCCGGAGATCAGAGTTTAAGAGTGTGGCCTACTCTGATTTGCATTAATGGCGCCATACTTTTCGCAGCAGTACTTTGCAGATGAGTTTTACAAGTGGCAGCATCTCATTGGCTCTTCACTTGCTTCTCTCCACTAGTAACTTCATCGGGATTTAAACCTTGTATGATCACCAATGTAAACCTCGTACTACATTGAATTGGCTGGAGAGTCTTATGTGTCTTGCATTTATGAAAGTGGTAGAAGACTCTTCCTGTTTTGCGCCGAGATTTTGATTCAGAACAGCTTCCTGTTCCTGAATGCTGCGGTCAGCTTCTTGACCTGCATCTCTTTCATGTACTTTTTTAGCTTACTTTTCCTGGAAATTTTCTTAGTTGACACTTGCTGATCTAGCTTTCTGATTCTGATCTCAACTCTGGCTTCCTGTCCTTTTATCAAGAATGTCAGACTTCGAGTCTTCAAGTCCAGAATCCAGCTTTTCCTGGAGTTTCCTATCTTTCTGCTGTGTATTACATCTTGAAAACATCTCAAAAAGGATAAGAAAAATAAGCTAGATTCCACTTATAAAATGTGGAATATGAGTAATCTGAAAGATCATCTATTATTACATTGTCTCATCAAAACCTGGACAGAAATATCATAACATGTTGTATTCTCAAAGATTAAGGAGACAAAAAGAACAAGTATCAAAGTTCTAACACCAATGCAGGATGAGGAAGATTAGCTGAAGTCCGAGGATCAATCACCTCAAAACTAGCCAGTAGAGACAAGCTAAAAGATGCAGTATAGAAGGCCAATAATCAGTAGACATGTGGCCTGACAAACTATATAAAAATTGCAACCTAGTACAGCCACATTTACTACCCTGGAGTACATGACAAAGAAAATTTAATGCATGTCTTTGAAGACATTTAATACGAGTTCTACACACTTAGAAGATGATTCAAATTCAAAAGAGAGTGCCTCTTTTCAAATGGCATAATCCTTCACCTCTAAATAAAGGAAGAGTCAACTATTACAACTACTAAAACACTGAAATTACAAAGCTCAAGCAAGAAAACTTTCAAGTTTTAAGTGCCCTCAAAGCTACAAAATTCAATCACTCAACCTCAAAAAGTGGTCAAGTATTTGGCCCAAATTTCAGAAATCTAAAGACTGTTTCAAGCACCATTTGAAGAAAAACATTATACACCTTATACCTCTGTTATAACACCCCAGATTAATTAGCTAATGTGTAATGCTATATATATATATATATGTTTCTAATTAATTAACTATGTATAAGAATTAATTCATTAAGATTATATGTTGCTAATTAATTAATTAAGCTAAGGATTTATTTAAGAAATAATTAATTAGGGGATAATCTTAATTTAGCTAAGATTTAACTAAGTGTTTATAACACCCAAGTTAAATAATTAAAGTATAATGATATATATATATATATATGTATATGGGTCTAATTAATTAGTTGAATATAAAGCTAAATAAGTTATGTGCAGTAAATAAATATAAGATTAAGAAATTAAGTAATTAAGAAAAAGAAAAGTAATTATGTGCTTATTCATTTCCAACTTCTCGCCACCACCTGCTTCTTTTTCCATGTACATGACACCTTGCAATTTAGCTAGTTTGTGTGTGAAAAGGGGGGGAGGTAATAAGAGAAAGGGGGCAACACTTAATTCAAACACAGCTTGCTTCCTTCTCGTTCACCCCCTCTTGCTCGAGTCTCTCTCTTTCACGGTACATCTCTCCCTCTCCATCTCTCTCTCTCTCTCTCTCTCTCTCTCGCACGCTCTCTCTGTTGGCTGTCGTTGCTCCGCTGACCTGCTGCCCTGCTGCTCGGTGTGTGTGTGAATTTTTGGCTGCCG
Organism: Scutellaria galericulata; assembly: GCA_946896805.1. Classification (NCBI taxonomy): domain Eukaryota; kingdom Viridiplantae; phylum Streptophyta; class Magnoliopsida; order Lamiales; family Lamiaceae; genus Scutellaria; species Scutellaria galericulata. The sequence goes on from OX335788.1 coordinate 9,401,629, forward strand.
CCCCAGGTGCCGGGACGCTGCCCTGTTGCTGTGAGTATGCAGTTTATTGCTGCTATGTGTGCATATATGTTGCTGGTTGTGTGTATTTCTGCTGTGTTTGTGGGTATGTATGTGTGTGTGGAGGGGTTCGGGTGTTGCTGTGAGTGTGTGGGGGTGTTGCTGGATGTGTTAGGGGCGGGGGCTGCAGTCGGGCGCCGGGAGTTGGACTGCTGTGCAGCGCCGGGAGCTGGACACCGGGGACAAGGCTGCTGGTGCGCTGGGCTGGGTGCTGGTGCGCTGGGCTGGGCGCTGGATGCTGGTGTGCTGAGTGCAGGGCGCGACGGGAGCACTGCAGGGCACGACGAGAGCGCTGCTGGGCACGACGGGTGCGCTGCTGGGCGCTGGGGCGCACGCCAGGGACGACGTCGGGTCTACACTTGGGCTGGTCGATGGCAGCCCTTTGTGTTGAGTTTGGCTGAGTTGTAGTATAGCTGTATGTGTGTGTTTGGGTCGTCTGAGTAGGTTGTAAGCTGGTGGTCAGTTGGGGGTGAGTTTCCGGCGACTCGGGTCGCCGGAGTCAGTGGTAGCAGCAACGGAAAGGAGCTAGTTGCAACAGATTTTGGATGACGGGCCTGCGCTGAAGACTGCGCGCAGGCAGCGTTCGACACGCCGTTTCAGGCACTTTCGGGGATGGAATCGGGAAACTGTTTTTATGGCATATACTAGGGTGTATGGGGAAGGTCTCCACCAAGTTTGGTGGCCATCCGAGGTCGGACGACCGAGGAATAATTTTACGAAGTCGGGGCTGTGATTCTGCACCCGAATCGGAAATAGTTGTGGAGCAGAAGGTCTTAATGAAAAATTTTCTTAAAACTGTTCGTATGGGGTGTTCTTTAGTGTGTTGGGAGCATTCCTACCAAATTTCACCTTAAGGCGAGTCCGTTTAAGGGGCCTAAGATGCATCGGGGCACAGAGTGGCAGTGCAGTGTACAATGGTGAATTCAGCCTTTTGCAAGTGCAATTCCCAAACGATCGAAAGTCGGATGGGCTTGAGGTTTCACGGAGGAAACGCAGATGAAGGACCCCATTAATTCTCTAAAACGTAGCAGTCTGTCTAAGAGACCACTTGATTGGGATGGAGGAACGAACTTAGGATTTAAAGAGTCGAGCTTCACGAGGGTTATCACCGAACAAGGTGGGGGTAATTTTTGTATTCCTACTTTTAAGTTTTTAAGTGAGTATGAGGTGGGGGTAAATTCTTACAAATTACATAATGTGAACAATGTGTGTTCTTACGTGCCATTACTATATATCGGTGATTATAGTCTGAATGTTTTGATGTGATGACAGAGTGAAATGTTTTGTACTACATGAGTGATGAAATGTAGTGTAAGTTATGGGAAATTCCTATTTTTCCCATTTATGTGATTAAGTGCTATAAAGTGCAGTAACTAACTGATGTGAGTTGAACATGATTGATTTGTAAACGTGGCAATATGTGTCCGTTACGTGACAAGAGTGAATGTGCAATGTGGGTGAGATGAGAGGGAGTGTTATGGAGTGACAAGAGTGATATGTTCAAGAGTGTATGGGTGAGATGAGCGGGAGTGTATGGGTGAGATGAGCGGGACTGTATGGGAGTGATTGTTTCAGGAGTGGCTTATACCCAAGGAAAAAAAATTTGCGAAATTTCGCTAATTTTGAGTCACTGAAATTGAAACAAGGGTTGAATAAATTTCATCAGCATTTCACCGAAATTTCGGTAAATTTCGATTTCGATTTCGGTGAGGTTATAGTATAAAATGTTTGAAAATCTCGAAAATTCGGTGAAATTTCAATTTCGATTTCGATTTCGGTGAAATTTTTATTTTTTTACCCCAAATAATTATAATATTTTATAATGAATTACACCAATTTTTTAAGGGAAAAAAATTGTATTTTGCACATTATAATTATAACGTGTATAACACTATCAAATAATTTTCTTACATATTTATCGTAAATGGCTCACGGATTGAAAAGATGAGATGGATTATTCCACTCAAACCACATTATCTAATAATAATAATAATAATAATAATGTAGTGTCATTCATAAGTTATTCAATTATTTTTTGTTATAGTAATAATGTATTCAATTATTTTGAATTTCTCATGTTATTATACCAGACAACATTTTAATAATAGTTAATTTCAATATTGGTTGTAAATATGTCATTTTGTTTGAAATTTTAAGTTGAATATATGCATTAATGTTAGTTATAATATTCTATACAATATCATATCCAAATTCCCAAATTTTAACAAAGTTTTTGACATTTTTCTAAATTTTACTGAAATTTCCACTGAAATTTAAAACTTTCACCGAAATTTCCGTAAAATCAATGTACCGAAATTTCTATCGAAATCGAAATTTTCATCCTTGCTTATACCCACACTAACTTCATGGTGGCACAGATCCACACTAACCCCAAGGTGGCTAAAAGCCACGTAAAAATGTTTTCACGGCGGCTCAGAACCGTATTTTCAAAGGCGGCCTCAAAACCGCATTTATGTGCTATTGAGTGATATGTTCAAGAGTGTATGGGTGAGATGAGCGGGACTGTATGGGAGTGATTGTTTCAGGAGTGGCTTATACCCACACTGACTCCATGGTGGCACAGATCCACACTAACCCCAAGGTGGCTAAAAGCCACGTAAAAATGTTTTCACGACGGCTCAGAACCGTATTTTCAAAGGCGGCCTCAAAACCGCATTTATGTGCTATTGAGTGATATGTTTATGTTTGTTAAATATGTAAAAATGGCGACTAAGTTCCGCAAAATGTATTTGGCGGCAAGTTCTGCAAAATAAAAATGTTTTCACAGCGGCTCAGAACCGCAAAGTTTTCCAAGGCGGCTCAGACCCGCAACTACGTGCTTAATGAATTATATGTCTATGTTTCATGTTATGTTTTAACTATTCACAAGTCCCACCCCACTGAGTGTCTTCATACACTCACCCTTTTTTATGTCAAAAATGTTTTCAACTTAAGGAAACCTTGAGCGTGGTGTGCATGCAAGCGGTGGATGCTGGTAGCCAATGTTCTAAAGATTACGAAAGAGTTTTATTGGAAGTAAAAGAAGTGTTATATTATTTATTTATATAGAAGATGATCTTGTTATCTTTTGGGAAAAACTTGGTTTGCAAAGCTGTACAGTTTTAGTTGTATGATTATAAAGAAAAATATTGTTCTTCCGTTGTGTACGATTTACGTTTTATAAAATAGGGATGCTCGAATTGACTTATCTTTGTTTGCAAGTTTTAAATTACCTTGAAATTTCGTGTTTGATCAAGTATCTGGACGCCCCAAATGGAAAATTTATTAAACTCTGATATTCTACAGTAAGTTTCAAGAACGGGGCGTTACATCTGTGTTGTTTACTTAGATTGTTTTAGGTATCCTCAGTTGATAAGAAGTTGTTCCTTGCTAAGTGTTTAGTCTTAAGAGTTTAAGACAATAACTCTATGTGAGTTTGCAAGATCCTGATTTTAGCAACCTATGTGGAAGCTAAGTCCTAATAGGTGATACTTTGTTAGGTTAAGTGTTTGTAAGATGTGTCCTGTAAATCAAACGTACTTAACGAAGTTCCTCCTTGAATAAAGAGTAGAATGGACGTAGAAGGATTACACCACCTTCGAACCACTATGAGACATTTTGTGTGTTGTTCTGTTGTATTTATATTCCTTGTATATCTACCTGTTTCATCTATTTCTCTTACCATCCTTCATAAAAAACTTTGCTAAAGTTCATTTTTCAAGGTTTTCAAAAGAAACTGTATCTTAGAAAAGTTTACATTTCCGCTACAAGAACTCTTAGTTACAGTAAGCAGCACTGCTTGATAGTTTTGTAAGCTGAATTGCATCCTGCACTGTAAGCTTTCTAGGTTACACTGCAATAAGTTCAAAAAGTTTTAAAAATCGATAGATGTTTATTCACCCCCCTTTGAAGTTCTGTGCCACTTGCGACCAATAGAAAACAATCCATAGTCTTTACGAACTTATGAGCATCAATAATTGATTTTGTTTATGTTGTTAAACATGTTTGTAGCACTTGCAATTCAAAAAATAAATAATCAATTTCATTATCAGATTTGTCATTATGTGTAAGAGCAACTTGAAGATAACTACAACACTCATGCAATCTCTAATCATCTAATAAAAGCCACATTTTAGGAATAAACAAAAAAACCAAAAATATTTTCAAGAACTTGTAATTATTCAAATCTACTCTGTAGAAATGAAATAATTATGTTAACTATAACAAGAAAATAATTGATCCTAAAATATTTTTCATCAGACCTTGAATTTTCCTCATGATAATCTTCAGCAAAATGTTTCTTCCTATGAATTTTATGTTTTTTTAGGAAATATAGGATCAATTATATGATATATTGGGCCAAATACAATAAATATAATATAATTATATATGCCTAGTGTTGGATGAAATTTTGAGGTCCCTTGAAAAATGGAGCCCTAGGCCGCCGATCTTTTCGTCCTAGTTCAAGGTCGGCCCTGTTGTTGTTGATGATTAGTGAGGATCGGTAAATTAAGGCAACCTAGATCATCTCCAGCTTGAAACTTTTGGTGTTCGTCTTTACCAACAGCCAACTCGTGATTACTATTGTTGCTAAGCCCATATCAATCAGTGAATAAATCATCCATGAGAGCAGGTTTTAGTCAGATATGCAAGTTTGAACCTTAAAGTTGGAAGGATTTTCTATTCATTTACTTATGAGGTAGAAAACAGCAAATATAAGAAATATGTTTTATTTAACCATTTTCTATTATTTAAGACAAGAATCCCTTCAATTTGACTTAAAAATATAATTAAACATCTATTGACTCATTTTCTAAGGATTGTATTTTGGTTTTTATATTAAAGGGGTAAGTCATATATGTTCAGATGCTTGCTAACATCTTAATGGTCATAGATTCAAGAATTCAAATATCAGACTGGTTCTAAATTCTGGAATTCACCAAAAGGTCCTGTATGATCGGGGATGAAAGAAAGAAAAAGATATATGAAATTATTAAAAACCAAGATTAGGAATTTTTGATGATTTGACAAACAGGATCAAAAATCATTACTCTTTCAACACAAAAAAGGGATGTAGATAAAAAAAATTCTCTTTCTTGTGTTGAAGACTAGGAAGATAAATAATGTCCCTAGAATTATTTGTTTGACGTATTTTTGATTCGTTCTATTACCCGCTTACTTATGCTAATATCTATCCCAATTTTATTCTATTTAGAATAAAATAGATCACGACAGTATGGAAAATGAATTAGTCGGTACTACATAAATCTAATTAAGTATGATTTTAAATTTGAATCCAGCACCCATCAATTGTGATTTATTAATGTTGAAAATTACAAAAACATCAAGAATACATTACACCAAATCCTTAAATTATTTATCCTAAAGTTGAATATGCTCCAACTACAAGTGGATATATGTTGATATCCAGGTACTATGATATTTGGTCCCCCCCACCAATAGATGATGAGATAAGTGAATTAGCATCATTGGAAATTTAACAAATTTGATATTCAAATGCTGTAGCCACCAACCACACAAATGAATCACAGTAAATTTAGTAAACATTAAAAAACAGCAGCACATGCAGAGCCGACACATACTGCTCTACACTTTGAGTTGCATTCCAATGAAAACTGCACATACAAAATTCTATGGCCATCCTACATAGGGGACCACCACCAAATATTGTAATATTTGAGTTTCAATTTCAAAACTATAATCCAACCAACTCCTCGAAACAACTTTAATAAATTTGCTACTATAAATTTCAAATTTATCTTCTGTTGTGGTAAAAAATTTACTACTATAAATTTCAAATCTATCATCTGTTTCTACTATGGTACCAATCGAACAACACAACCGGCCTTTCCAGCTTCCTTTAATCAATCACATTGTCTACGGACATTTCTCGTACCATACTGGTCCATGGAATTTTACGGACTTTTCTCGTGCCATATATAATAGTGGTCCATGGAGTTAAATCTATCAAGCAAAGAATCATAGTGGATGAGTATGATGGAAGAGTTCGTAATACGTAAATGTCTAGGGTTTGTTACTCGTAATTTAAGAATAGTGCTTCAAGAAGTCGACAAGATGCAATAGAGGGTGAAATCTATGAGATGAGACTAAATAAACGTAGAAGACCAACACTCTTCATACAAGATGAACCTTTTTTCGAAGCAATCAAAATATCATTATCCACATATTACAATGAAAGATAGCCTATTTATAGGCGTTAACTCTACTAGATAGGAAAAACAAATAAAAGAAAATTGGAAAATATTAGGAAAATAGGATAATATCTAAAAGCAAGTTTGCGGAATTATAATGGTGATTCTGAGCCCGAATCCAAAAGCTATGTCTGTTTCAATTTCCGCCGACAACGGCCCTTTACTCAATCCTTGGCTGCCAAATACTCATCTGCAAGCTGCTCCACATCAATTCATTTTCAATACATCAATGGAAAAGATCGCCTACGAATGATAATCTTGAACAAACATGTGTCATAACAAGTGTTGATCCAAATATAAGAGAGTAGCTTTATGAGGACAAAACTCAGCAAATCCAGCACTCTTTAGAGACCATGGCCGTAAAAATGAGCAAATTACACAAAACTCGAAATGCCTCCTTTATGATTACATTAAAATAGTATGAGAAAACAACAGCACAACCAATAATTCTACACCTTTTCCACCATTAAAAAAAAAAACCAACACACATGAAGAAACCAGGGACCACCCTACATATGGAATCTAAATGATTATATCCATAAACATGATTTGCACACAATTAAAATAGTACCAGAAAAGGGTTTAACACCACTAATCATTTCAAAATAGTACTTTTTCGTTTCCTAAAACAGGGCATCAACAAGATCTCCTCCATCCATTTTTGGCAATACCTGTAATCATCCCATAACTTTGCTGTGATACAGAAAACAAGAAAAATATAAATAGCAGAATTGGTACCAAAAAGTTGCAGAGATGATTAAGCATATTAAGTTAATAAAAACCCATTAATAATTTAATTAAATATGACTTTATAGTACAGCCATGCATGATAAGAAAAATGTATTTCATTGTACTGCCTTAGACTTTATAATTGATGTACACTATCACTAAAGTACATGATTTATCTAAGTTCAGGCTGATATTGATATTACATTTAATTAATTTGACTTACAAAAGTGAGTTTCGATGATTATGAACTTAATTAACCGAGCAATCATGATATTAATCTATAGGGAAAGACTTACGATCAAAATGAAGAAACCATATGGTAGTGATCATTAGTGAAACCTCATCATCTTCATGTTGCAACCAAGGTGGCTAAGCTTCAAACACAGAAGAAAAAGTAAGATAAAGACAAAATCTAGTAACTTGTGGAAAGGAAACGGGGTTGGAGAAAAAGCAAACATGGAGCTATGCAATAATGTATTGAAGCAAAAAAGAAGTACAAAACCTGAAAAAAGCAAAAAGAAATTCCACCACAAGAGAAACCGGCTTTTGCAGTGAGTTTCTCGTATTTTCCATTGTTGTTGCTCGGCAATGATTATTCATTCCCAAATAGTAATAAACGGTCTCTTCACTATCCAATGATAAAGAACAAAATATAATTTACAGAAACAAAGAAGCAAGTAAATAGTTTACCATTCTAAAACTTATAGATGTATAAAGTCACATTCCTCAAGAGAGAATTAGCAACATTGTATCAATGCATAGTTAGAGAGGTCATAACACTAATTGAAACTAGCTTCACAATAATGTTGTGTCTCAAATATATAGAAGCAAGTTGAAGGTAGACCTAGTGAAACAAAATGACAGCAACAGCAAGAGGAGCTCCCTTCAGTCCAAGCACGGATCAAGAGGGACATGAAACTATCTCCCGCATCATTCACTCAATCACAGTAGCATAAGCTTCTCGTATTCTACTGAGTGGTTAAACGAATGAGTCGGCAGCTAATTCAACCCCAACCCTCATCCATGAGTGGGCTGAAGGAAGCTCTTTTAGACCATTCCTCAATAACACATCCCTACCAATTAGTTATTTCTCTATTCAAAATGGCTTCATCAGTTTATAATTAAATAGATATTAATTAATAATTAATAAAGATATCATACCCAAATTCATTTCAAATTTCAAGCTCAATTGTCAATCTACATAATTGAACACAAAGCACAGCTCATAAAGGCCAAGGAAAATGTCAGAAAACCATGAATTTGGTCTTGAATTTTTGTGGTCTACTAATTATCAATTATCATACCAATTTTCTCTCAAACACCAAAGGTGAATGATTGTGTTTTGCATTCCGCTGAAGCATACAAAAAGAAGAGTACTTTCTGCATACAAAAACAATGTGATAAAACAATATTAGCACCTCACAGCTTCATACCGTGTAAAATCAGAACTAGTTTTTAAGACGTGGATTGATACACATAATCTTAAACAACGAGAAATCACTTCTTGCAGTTCATATTAACTATTCAAAGAAAAATGTAGAAGAAGAATACCAATGAAACTAATTAATGACACTATAGTAAAACTGAGAAGGCAAAGTATAAGTAGAAATCACTTCTATCTAATGGATGCACTATCTAAACACAATCTCCATGTATGCAGGGTATATTTTATGTTATAAATTATATGGATCTAATGAATTACAAACAAAAAATATACAAATACCTGATACATGGGCATTTTTGAGTAATTTTAAGACCAAGAAATCAAATGACTAGTAAAAGAAATTTTGATGAGAACTGTTTAGCTTCTGACACATGAACTTTATCGAAAGAGTATAATATATAAATCTGAGAAAATCAAGGGTGAATAGTGTGATAATCAAGCTATAGCTCAAGTTGTTACTTGTTCAAAAAAATGACCAATTTCTGTTTTAAATGCTGAAAAACTTTGAATAGCAGACATAGGGTTACAGTGGCACACTAAATTGAGGGCTCTTATCTTCCAACATAATGAAATCATTGTGAATTATCAAGCTTCTCCACCAAACTACCTTTTGCACAAAACCCTAGCTAATCTTGATATGGAAAACAGAAAGTTAGAAACCCATCTGCAAGCAGGTGTTAATGGCGAAACCCACTATCAGAAAAGCAAAAAGATAGGAAAATATAATAATAACACTCACTGCACAAGGTGTCAATTTTCTTTAACATAAAATTATAACCATGGCCAGAAATGGATTAAATTCACGTTAGAGAGCGAGGGAGGGAGGGAGAGAGAGAGAGAACCACATATTATAAATGAACTAAACTACACGAGGAGACCAATTAGCACTAATCTCCTATTTAAATTTTGCAAATAAATAGGGGTTGTATTAGTATACACTAGTTCAAACCCTAAATCCCCATAAATATTGCTGGTTGAAAAAATATAATCAACAGAAAATTATGCAAGAAAAACAAGAATGGAGGATCTGGTAATTGCAGATTAAAAAAATAAAGAGAGATTGAAGAAGAGTGAGAGAGGGGGGAGAGAGTCGAAGGAAGAAGATGAGGGGTCATTTTCGTCATGAGAATCAGAGAAGAGAAAACGACTTGGACCATTTTTATTTCATTTAAGTTGGTTGCATTTATAGAGGGTGATAGGTGAGAGTTGGGTTATGGCGCAGAATCTGCAGTGAAAATGCCTAAAAAAGGGAAAATAAAAGAGAAGAGTAAAAAATAATCTATCTGAAGCGCACTGAAGTAGGAGAGAGAGAAGGGCAGTAAATAGACAAAAACATTTAACTTGTAAGTTTGACCATTTAATGTTGTACTTGCTGCAATGGAGAGACAGACACCCTCTCTCTCTCTCTCTCTCTCTCTCTCTCTCCCCACAACATGTGACAGTAAAGGGACTAACCCCACCACTCATGCGTCATGTTGCACTTTTTGTGGGATACGAGTTGGACACTGCCATATTCACATTGTTCTTCCAAACTCATCTTCATATCATTGTTTATTATCTTTTTTCATTTCAATACCTAATCTCAATTTGCAATTTGTATTACTCCCTCTGTTCCTGAACACTTTACACCCTTATTTGTGCACAATTTTTAAGAAAAATTGAATGATTATTTTAGAAATAAGGATATAAGGGTCAATTCCATTTTTTTCTAATAGAGGGATTAGTTTGAATATTTGTGAAAAAGTAATGACATTGTATGTAAATAAATGTGTATTGTGAGGGTAAGAATTGTGATAAAATTTGTCATTTTTTGGTGCGCAAAGTGTTTGGGGACAAACTAAAAAGGAAAGTGTGCAAAGTGTTAAGAGACGGAGGGAGTATAATATTGAATAATTCTACAATACACCGTTTAATATACCGATTTTTTTAAATTCGGTAACTCCTCTGAAAGATAACTTTTGTATTTTTGGTTGTGAGCTTCACTGTTGGGCCGGGGCTCTCTACACTCATTTTAAATTTTGAGTTGCAATAGGTTCTTTGAACATGCATTTGATTTTGCTTGCATCACACCACACCCAAACCATTGTAAATGAATTATGGTGAAAGTATTGATCTTGCTACGTGCATTTTGTTTGCATGAATTAAACGACACCAACAATTTTATTGATTTAATTAATCATTGTAAATCAATTATTTTGTATGTATAAATCCAAATCATTTTAAATGAATTATCACAAAAATTTTGGTTCATTCTGAATTTATTAATACTTGATATTACATGCATTTCATTTGCATGAATTAAACCACACCAACAGTTGTATTGATTTAAATAATCATTGTAAATTAATTATTCTGTATATATAAATCAAAGCCATTATAAATGAATTATCAAAAAAAATTTAGTTCATTCTGAATTTATTAATATTTAATATTTGAAATAAAACATGTATAAACAATGAATTGTTTTAATGTTAATCATGTATTAAGACATCCACATCATGAGATCCGAATGATGGTGGCATTATGTTGTATGGTAACCGAAGATGAAATCAAATATTTATTTCATAGATTTAATATTCTATTTTACCTAGATAATATTTTGAGAATATAATGTGCAACATGTGTGTGAAATCCAAATCCAAAAGTATCCATATCTAAACCATATATTGTTGAGATACGAATATCCATTCAAATCAAATCCAAATATTAAAATGGCTAATCTTTATAATCAAAAGATTGTGGTAAATCATAAATCATATGGAATCCGATATCCGATGAAATATCAACCACACAACACAGAATGATGCAACAACGATTGTGAACGGTGATGACATACAATCGATGCAATGATTTTGAATTTATGTATAATTAATTACTAATAATACATTACCAAATTAACATCACAACACCGAAATGAATGCAACAATGATTTTGAATGCATGCCAACAAATAATTAATAATAATAATAATATATTACCAAATTAACCTCATAATACCAAAATGGATGCAATGGACAAGATTTTTAAATGGATGCAACAATGATTTAATTTTGCACAGTGATGACATGTGGGCGATGCAATGATTTTGAATGCATGCATCAATGAATTAATAACAATACAGTGTCAAAATAACAACACAACACTACAACAATGATTTTTAAATGGATGCAACAATGATTTTGAATGCATGCCAACAAATCAATTACTAATAATACATTACCAAATTAAACACACAACATAAAATAGATGCAACATACAATACCTAGTATAAGTCCCGTGTGATGCACGGACATATAAATTTCACTATTTATATATTTTAATATGAAAATGTTCAACACAAAAAATAATAATTTTTTTTGGAGAATTTCAGTCTGATTTGTTACTTCTGTGACTCACGACCATAAAATCTAAATATTTCAAGTTTGATGTGAAAATTTTAATTTACAAAAAAAAAATTAAGTTCTCATAATATTTCAATTTCATTTGGTATACCTGTGTCCGTGTGATGTATGGACAAATAAATTTGAAGTGTTGGTAATTTTTTGATATAAAAATGTTGTTCATGAAAAATAATGTAATTCTTCAAAGTGTTTTCAATTTAATCTACTACCCATATAATTTACGAATTTAAATATTTTTTATTTTCATCATACGTTGTCGTCACTATTGACCTGAAACAAATTATGCAAATTTATGTTCAATAATTTATTCATAATGAGTATAAAATGGTGATATTGTTGAGCACTATAATCAAGTAAAGATGCCCAACCGGTTCGAAAAACCGTGAACCGGCCGGTTCAAACCGTGAACCGGCGGTTTGGCAAACCGGTGGTCCGGTTTCGGTTCCGAACCGGAACCGGGAACCGCCATATCACGGTTCGGTTTCGGTTTGGGGATTTAAAAACCGGCAAACCGGCGGTTCCAACCGCCGGTTTATGTTTTTTTTTTTTTTTAAATTGTTGCCTTGGACACGTGTACGGCTCACGTTTAAACTAAACTAGCCGTTGCGGATCGACGGAGGAGATCAAATAGCCGTTGGAAACCGGCCGAACCGGAACCGCCGGTTCGAACCGGCGGTTTGGAGCCAATTTGAATCGAGCGGCCGAGATCCGTTGAACGTTGGAGATGGACGGGTGAGATCAGCCGATCAGCCGTACGGGTGTAATTGTAATATATAGTATAAACTTTTGTAATAGATTAGAATCATTCAATCATAAATTAGATATAGACTATATAGTTCTAACTTGTAATAATTTTCCAAGTTATATTGACAAGTTTAATTGTAATATATACAAACATTTGTAATAGATTAGAATCATTAGATCATAGATTATATATAGTTCTAAGTGTTCCAAGTTCCAACTTGTAATAATTTTCCAAGTTATATTATATTGACAAGTTTATTGAAAAAGTTTGATCAATACAATTCTTAAATATATTTTTTATTCCGAATTGTATTTTCTCATGATATTTTATACTTCAAAACAAACATTAAAGTTTAAATTTGGATCATAGAATCATAAATTAAAAAAAACCAAAAAAAAAAAAAAAAAAAGGAAAACCGAAAACCGCCGGTTCGAACCGGCCGAACCGTCCGGTTCCGGTTCCGGTTGAACCGGCGGTTTCGAACCGAAACCGAAACCTTTCCTTCCACGGTTCGGTTTCGGTTCCACCATTTCGGAACCGTCGAACCGGCGGTTCGAACCGAAACCGGAACCGGGAAACCGTTTGGGCATCTCTATAATCAAGTCTTCATAATATTTCAACCTCATTTGGTATTCGTGTAATGTAGTGAATAAATTTCATGTGTTAGTAATTTTTTGATATAAAAATGATGATCATAAAAAAATCATATAGTTTTTCAAAGTTATTTCAATTTAATCTACTACTCATGTAATTCATCTAAATATTTATTATTTTCATCATATATTGTTTAACTATTTTAGTACTTGTTTTTGTCACAATTGGCCTAGAAAATACTTGTGCAAATACATGTTCAACAATTTATTCATAATGAGCTTAAAATATTGATATTATTGTATATTACCCCAAAATAAAATTTCTAAATTTAACATACCATCAAAAAATGTGTATAATTATTTTTTTCAAATGTCTTAAAATCAAAATTTATCTATTAGAAAAATCATATTGGATGGTAAATATTTCAAAATTTGATATATCTAAAACCATGAAACTATATTACAACATAACCCAAATATATTTTATCATTGTTCTATGAACTTCATGCTACCATGATAGTGAAATTTCAGATTTTTATTTACTTTTTAATCAAGGAGGAAACATTATTTATTCGTACAACAAAAAAAAATGATAAATTCGCTAATTTTTTCGTGGATATATAAAATGATTTAGATTAAGGTACAAATTTTTATTTACAACTTTTCATGACATGATATTATTACCATATATACACAAATCATACTAACTTTATAACATATCAAATACGAATATATTTTTTTCCTCAATTTTCATATATATACAAAATGATTTTCATACTATGAATATACATAAATTATGAAAATCTAAATATTTACAATTTATAAATTTATAAAATAATAATATTTGTATTTCTACTTTAAAAAGTAGAAACGAGGTTAGTTGGTTTTTATATAGATGACAATGAAATTTCATAATAAAAAATTCAAAGTATTTAAAATATATGTGTAAGAATTCTTCATCTACGTATTATCACTCTTATAAATAGCATCGACTATCTATTCTTCATGATTAATAATGAAGATATATTTATATAATTTAGCATTATGAAATAGAACATATTTTTTATTATTTTTTATAAGTATAAGTATAAATGATATGTTTTTTTAATCATTTTTTATACTTAATTTGTAGTTTTTAATATAAAGTATATGAATTCATAAATTTTTTACTTCCTAATGTTATTGTGTGCAACAATATATCATATGTATATTTTTTTATTATATTCAAGATATATTATAAATCTTTATGATTTTTAATAAGAATTAATCTATATCTATATATATATATATATAATAACAGAAGTCATTCAGGCAAAATTGTAACTCTATTAAAAACTAAGGATAATTTCGTAATTCATCATTTCTAAGAATAATAAAAAAGAAAAAATTAATTTTACGTGTAAGTTTTAAAAATAAAACCGCTTCCTTCTTTCAGGGAAAATAAAACCGCTTTCTTCTTTAAGGGAAATTTTAAAACACGATCAGAAACCGCTTTCTTTTTAAAAAATCTTTTTCAATTTTTTTTATTTAATCTATATCTATTCTATATCTATATAATAACAGAACCTTCTTAAAAAGAATTCTAAAAAAAACAATTTTCAATGTAATTTAAATTTTAAATTTCATACACCCGTTTCCTTTTGTTACTTCTCTATAAAAGTTTGGATATACCTCTCTTTATAACTGTTCCCGGTTTTCTAATTTTTTAACAGTTGCTTCTCCACATAAATCTAAAATGAAAATGGTATACAGTCATATATATTCCAGTTTTCTTCCTCGCCAAAATTGAAAGGATTTTCCCATGGATACGAAGTTCTCTCTTGACCTAAATTCATTTCCGTCTGCCATGAATCAATGCCAATGGCTTCTGTCTTGCTCAGAGCTCCTCCCATTCCCACTTTATTATTGAAGATTTAATCTTGGTCTTTTTGAGAGTTGTGATGACTTGAAAAAATTCATCCTTTCATTAATGTATTATTTAGGTCACCTTTGCCGATATTATGGAGGTTAGGGCTAATTTATGTTGGTCTGATAAGGATATGAGGAGTTTATATGATATTGATGAGTTTGTTATGTTGGGTAGGATAGTGAAGACCTCCTCCAACGGAGATGAGAATGACCAGAGAGAAAAACTAAGAGCAAAACAGAAACTAAATATCGATGTTATATCTTTTTTTTTCTAATTATTTTTTTTCTGATCTGTTTTCTTTGTGTTTTACTATTTTTTTTTATTTTCTGATATGTTTTCTTTGTTTAAATCTTGAATTTTGGTATTATTTTTTATATCATTTTTTCTAATCTGTTTTCTTTGTATTTTACTATTTTACATTTTTTTCTGATCTGTTTCTTTGTCTAATCTTTTTTTATTTTTTGATATCTTCTGATATGTTGAGATATGTTTTTTTCTGATATGTTTTCTTTGTTTAAATGTTGAATTTCTGATATGTTTCTTTGTCTAATCTTTTTCTATTTTCTGATATGTTGTTTTTAATGATTTTACATTTCATATCTTTTCTATTTTCTGATATGTTTTCTTTGTCTAAATCTTGAATTTTGGTATTATTTTTTTATATCTTTTTTTTTCTGATTATCATATCTCTTTTGAATCTCTTTCTTCATCACACTAATTCTTTATTTTTTTATATCTATTTTATTCTCTATTTTTTTCCTTTTTCTTTTTGAGAGTTGTGATGACTTGAAAAAATTCATCCTTTCATTGATGTATTATTTAGGTCACCTTTGCCGAGATTATGGAGGTTATTGGGCTAATTTATGTTGGTCTGATGAGGATATGAGGAGTTTATATGATATTGATGAGTTTGTTATGTTGGGTAGGATAGTGAAGACCTCCTCCAATGGAGATGAGAATGACCAGAGAGAAAAACTAAGAGCAAAACAGAAACCAAATATCGATGTTATATATATATTTTTCTAATTATCTTTTTTTCTGATCTGTTTTCTTTGTGTTTTACTATTTTTTTTTCTGATATGTTTTCTTTGTTTAAATCTTGAATTTTGGTATTATTTTTTTATATCTTTTTTTTCTAATTATCTTTTTTTCTGATCTGTTTTCTTTGTATTTTACTATTTTACATTTTTTTTTCTGATCTGTTTCTTTGTCTAATGTTTTTCAATTTTCTGATATGTTGAGATATGTTTTTTCTGATATGTTTTCTTTATTTAAATGTTGAATTTCTGATATGTTTCTTTGTCTAATCTTTTTCTATTTTCTGATATGTTGTTTTTAATGATTTTACATTTCATATCTTTTCTATTTTCTGATATCTTTTTTTTTTTTTCTGATTATCATATCTCTCTTGAATCTCTTTCTTCATCACACTAATTCTTTATTTTTTTATATCTATTTTATTCTCTATTTTTGTTGTTGGAGTTTGTTGGGAGTGCTATCAGATTTCCAATGTCACATATTTTGACGGATCTCAATCACATTGATTTTTTTTCTCTATTTTTTAACCTTGAATTTTTATCTGTTTCTTTGTCTAATTTTTTTATATTTTCTGATATGTTGTTTTTAATGATTTTACATTTCATATCTTTTCTATTTTTTGATATGTTTCTAATCTGTTTCTTTGTCTAATCTTTTTCTATTTTCTAATATGTTGTTTTTAATAATTTTACATTTCATATTTTTTCTATTTTCTGATATGTTTTCTTGGTCTAAATCTTAAATTTTGGTATTATTTTTTTATATCCTTTTTATTTTACTATTTTACGTTTCATATTTTTTTATTTATTTTCTAATTTGTTTCTTTGTCTAATCTTTTTTTATTTTCTGATATCTTCTGATATGTTGAAATATGTTTCTCTATTTTCTTTGTCTAAATCTTGAATTTTGGTATTATTTTTTTATATATTTTTTTTTTCTGATTATCTTTTGTTTTTATCTATTTTCTTTGTATTTTACTATTTTACATTTCATTTTTTTTCTGATCTGTTTTTTGTCTTATCTTTTTCTATTTTCTGATATTTGTGGTCTCATCTCCGCCTATATATTTAGTACTATCAGATTTTCAATGTTATATATTTTGACGGATCTCTAAATCACATTAATTTTTTTTTCGAGCGTGATTGTGGAAATTCTTGAGTCAAATTTCCAATTGTAGTAAAATCAGTTTCAACGGTCACTCACATTGATTTTTTTTCTCTTTTTTTCTTTTTTTGTTGGAGCGTAATTGGGGGACTACTCATGTTATCAGATTGATACAATTAGTCTGTTCAGTTTATCGAAGATATATAGGAGTTATCTGAATTGTGTTGTATTAAAGTATCATACTGATATTATTAGTCTATTCAGTTTATCGAAAATATTGATTGATACAATTGGTCTATTCAGTTTATCGAAAACACATAAGAGTTAATTGAGTTGAGTCGTATTAAAGTATTATATTGATATTATTAGACTATTCAGTTTATCGAAGATATATTATAGATAAAAAATATATAATATGGAAGTTATCTGAGTTGAATTGTATTAAATCATCATATTGATATAATTTGTCTATTCAGTCTTCGAAAGATATATTGGAGTTACCTAAGTTGAGTTTATAGAATATTTAAACTCAATTTATTTGTTAATTGTCATAAAATAACTGTGCAATATTCAAGTGATTT
The DNA here is from genome assembly GCA_946896805.1 of Scutellaria galericulata. Classification (NCBI taxonomy): domain Eukaryota; kingdom Viridiplantae; phylum Streptophyta; class Magnoliopsida; order Lamiales; family Lamiaceae; genus Scutellaria; species Scutellaria galericulata. The sequence continues at coordinate 9,419,462 of OX335788.1, forward strand.
GACTTGAATTTATGAAATATTTATAGACATATATTATATATTTTGAGCTTTCTTTTTCTAAGTCATTTGTGTTGAGTCATCAGACTGATATGATTTATATTAGATGAAGTTATCAGATTGATATAATTAATTTTTTTGGTTTATCGATATTTGGTTTGTATTATATTATTTAGTCATTTATAATTTTGATTACATATATTGAAGTCATTTGAGTTAAGTTTATAAAATATTTCTTTATGTACAGTAAAAACTCCATACAGTCATATCGTTGGGACCGGGAAAAAATATTACTATACGGAGTTATTCTTATATACAGTTTTACAAAAAAAATTAATTTTTCGTATAAAAAATAATATAAATATAAAAATAACATATACATTGTATATTATCTATCTCACAAGTTCATGTAACTAATTTAATAGTTTTGACTAAGAAATTTAAATACATACACTTGAGTTAAATCAAAAAAATGAATCTAGGGACTATAAGCTTTGACAATTTAAATACATACACTTGAGTTAAATCAAAACATGAATCTAGTGACTATAAACTTTGACCATATATGTGTATAAATTTTGGGTTATACTTCTTGTCACGCCCCAAAATCTTTTAGTCAAAAATATCAGAGTGTTACTTGCGGGCGTGAAGAAAGAAGTGGAAAAAAAGACGTGCATGAAATAAAATAGAAATCTTTGGGAAAGAGAACATACGATTTTATGTATACAAATCCTCGGCGTCTAGCTGAAATAAAACCATTTTACATAGCAGCGGAAAAACATCAGGATCTTTTACAAAGATGGAGAAATACAATTTTCTTTTACAACCGAGCAACATATCTTTAAAAATGGTAAAATCGGAAGATGGACTCAGCTGATAGGGCATCCCTCTCTCTACGCATCAAGATTCTCTTCTTCTCCTGTAGTGTGAGTACAGGTGGGGGGTGAGTGCGTTGAATACACTCGTGGGGATACTTTCCATGTTTTAATATTTATTAAGCCGATCACGTATCAAACAGATATAACAAATCAGCAATTAAACACATCACATATTATACAAAACACATAACTCGATTTATAAACGGACACACAACCCATGACTCATAAAAAGACTCGCAGCCCAATGGACACAAAGCCCAAAGGACACTCTGTTGACTCAAAACTAGACACGCAGCCCAATGGACACGAAGCCCAAAGGACACCCCGATGACTCACTAATGGACACGCAGCCCAATGGACACTGAGCCCACTGGACACTGAGCCCAACCCTACCACACTATCATAAAATAAACACAGAATACAAACACAACACAAAACCCAAGGCACATAAGCTTCAACCAATTCATAACGATCAATAGAATTCTAATAACATCCAGTTTACATGCATATGTTCGTTATCATCATCATGCGTTAAGTACAAAAGACATAGAGTCATTAAGGTTTAGAAGTTACCCCCACACACATCATATAATTTCCACATTTATCTCAAAACATATGAGTTCACATTTCATAGAGTTATTAGGGTTTAGAAGTTACCCCCACCTTGTTCGGTGGTTACCACGTGAGTCGCTAGTATCAAAGACTTGGTATCTTGATTCCCACTCCAGCTGATACCAACCCAATGGATGGCCTACACAAATTTACAATATTTCTTATATCATTAATACGCTTAAAACTTATATTTAAAATGTATAAAGATAGCCGTAGAGAAGAATCGTTCGATAGAGACGAGACAGATCGATAGATCAAGAGATTGAGGTCGATGAGACAAGGGAGAAAAGATCAGTTCAGCAACTGATATGATAGAGGAAAGGATTAGGGTCGCTACGGAAAAAGAATGAGCCCGATCGGAGTTGAAACGAGCTCGAACGGAGCGTTTTAATATCGAAGGGTATTTTGGTAATTTCGGTCAAATGGTTGACTTTGACCTGGCCCTGACTCCCGGTCGACCCGATGTACACAAAGACTCGGTTCAACGTGCGAAAATACTCGACGGTGCGTGCTCGGCGTGCACGACGGCACCCGGCGCGCGCACAGGATCCCCGTCGCTCGCGCCCGCGCGTGCACTGATTCCCCGGCGCCCGCGCCCGCGCGCCCGTCGCGCGCTTGCTGCTCTCGTCGCCCGTGCGCGCTGCATCTCCGGCGCCCGCGCCCGTCGCGCGCTTGCAACCCCCGTCGCCTCCCGGCGTGCACACCCGGCGTCCGGCATGCGCACCCGGCGCGCCCAGCAGCACCAGCCACCACCACCAGCAACCACCACCGGCGGCGGCGGCTCCGGCTCCGGCGACTTTTCCGGCTCCGGCGACTTTTCCGGCGGTGCTCCGGCGGCGGCGGAAAATAAAAACGTAAAGGAAAAGAAAAGAAAGAGAACTTACGTGTTCGCGTCGCGAGCGTCGCTCGGGTCGGGCTTTGAAAACGTATAAGTTTTGAAAATTGTGAGCTCCTATTTATAGATTTTGGAATTACCTTTTTACCGTTGAAAAGTTACCATTTACCAAAAATATCTTAATTTACCTTTCATTAAAATATTATTTTTATTTTTACCTTTTATCAAAATTTTACCATTTCCTTCGTCAGTTGAACTACGGGTCTCCGATTAACCTCTAGTTTGTTTCTGTTTTCTCGTATTTCCGATACGAATCTCTTGGTAAAATCGTATTCTAGGTTCCATGTCACGAAAAATATACCCATCTAAAACTAAAACCGGCGTTAACCAAGTATCTGAAACGCACGTACTAAATTAAACAGTCAAAACATACGCACATAATTATTAAGTCGGGGTTCAAATATTTAATTATTCATTTATGCTCATTTTGACCCGGGGTGCTACATCCCTTACCCCTTAAAATAATTTCGTCCTCGAAATTGAGCGCGTACTTAGAAAGATAAACAAATGTATACCTAGGAACGGTATGTCGGGGTACTTTCTCAAAATCTCGTCCTCCTATTCCCGTGTCGCGTCGTTCTTTCCATTTCTCGTCAAGGAAATAACTCGGCTTGCAAGTTCCTTGATTATTTAGCTAAGCTCAATGTTCAGAACCTTCGCCAGTTTTGAGCTTTTCCAATTCTTTCTCGATCCTTCCTGACCGATCCGCATTTCTGTTTCTCATTCTTCTCATTCTTCAACTCATAGTTCCGATTGTTGTAATAATCATCAAGTCCATGAATTCCTTTATCACCGGCACCTTCTCAGCAGAAGTCGATCATTTCTCGGGGTTCACTATGTTGACCAACCAAGCTTTGCAATTTCTTTTGCTAAGCATCTCGGTTGCCTTCATGGCCGGTATAATCCTTGAGTTGCCTTTAACTCGTGTTCCATGGACCTTGAACTCCGGTTCTCCCGATGCTTGCAAGACGATCTCTCTTGCACGACACTTGATTACCGCGTGATTGGGCTCTAGCCAGTCCATCCTTGAGATTATGTCAAAATCCTTTATCTCCAATGCGTGGAGATCAGCTAGAAGGATCTTATCCTCAAAAGCAATCTTCAGGTGACGGTAAAAGTGTTTTGTTTTCACCGTCTTCCCTGACGGGATGCTAACCTCTAGGGTTTTAGCGACTATCCTACCGTCTTCATACTTCAACAGATCCGTCGTCATATCAGCACTATAGGTAAAGAAATTAAACACGAAATGCGAGGAGAGGAGAAAACGTAGATTCCATTGATTAGCAAAAGTCGAACTGGTATCTTATACGCATGAGCAAAAGATGGGTCGCTCGTACATTATACAAAATGATCTTGTTCACTACTACAAGGTAAAAGCCACTACACATCTATCTACACATATAATACTAACTGTTCATCATCCATAATCTATCTCTTAGCTGCCTCTGAGTTTCCAACCTTCTGGCAGTTTACTGCGATGTGTCCCGGTTCTCCACATCTGTAGCATTTCCGAATTCCCCCTCGCCTCAGCCTCGGTGTTGCAGCTACTAAATTTCCAATCTTCTGACAGTTTAACGCAATGTGTCCCTGTTCTCCACATCTAGCACATGGATTTCCCGGTCTTTGAGTGGGGAGAAGTGGGGTATAGTTAGCCCTTGGAAGTTTGTTATGATCGAAGCTTTGACTTAGCTCGATCTCCTTTTTTTTCCAAGTATCCCATCACCCTTTTCGATCAGTGACACGTCCAAGTGCAGACGAGAGGAGATCTCTTGGGCTCTCTCCAGGACATTGGCATAGGTCCTATTTCCCTGACTTGCCAAAATTGAACTGATCTCTGAGCGAAGACCCTTTTCAAAACGTCGGGCCCTCTTGGCATCGGTGTCTACCAAGTGAGTGGCGTATCTGCTTAGCTGGTTAAACCTTCGTTCATACTCTCCTACCGTCGAGCTCTCTTGACGGAGATGTAGAAACTCCGTTTCCTTTTTGTCTCGGTAGGATTGAGGTATGAAGTGTTGAGTCACCACCTCCTTAAAATCCCCCCAAGTCAGCTCCTGTCTTTGAGCTGGCACTAGGGTCCGCTCATACGAGTCCCACCAATGACTTGCTTCTTCGGTGAGCTGGAAGATTGCACATGAGACCTTCTGCTCCTGGGTACATGTCAAGTGTCCAAATAACCGGTCGAGTGATCTTAGCCACTCTTCGGCGTCAGCTGATTCACCTTTTCCATTAAACGTCGGTGGATTGTAACGCCGAAACTGTTCGTATATCAAATTCGGATCGGATCTTGTTGGCGGGGGTGTGGTTCGAGTCACCTCGAAGTGTTGTGCCAGTCCCCTAAGGACGACTACTAAATCCATCCTTGTAGCATCCACATTTTGTTCTGGTGGATTTACTATTGGTGAAGCATCCACATTCGGTTCTGGTGGATTTACTGTTGGCGGAGCATCCACATTCGGTTCTTGTGGATTTACTGTTGGCGGCTGGACCTTTCGTGGTCGACCTCGAGGCATAATTCTAAAGACAAACAACGAGAACTAACCCTTATACTTTACCCCATATAACCCAACAATACATATCACAACAGATTAACAAATTGCAGATATCATGGTACCGATAAACGTTACTCCATAAATCATATAATATTCTCAATAGATTCTCTGTCATTAATTTATCATCATAGCTCGTTTATCATCATAGCATAACCTGATCATGTTGGATAGCGCATACCCAACTTGCATAAATTAACCAGAAAACACAACATAAACAACCTATCATGAACCACATCACCGACTTCCACACATGGTTTCCTATAGACTTCAAGTTTCAAAACCAACCTTATGTATCACAACCACGAATCGGAAAACACACCAACTAGCTCACCCTGTTGTAAACAAAGGCCAATGGTATTCACAACTGTCAGTCACATAATCTCTACTAATGCAATCAACCATTTACGACACAAGCTCACGTTGCTGCAATAAACGGCCCTTGTGGTTACCCTCATGAGCTCACGCAGCTGCAGTCAACGGCCTTTGTGGCGGCGGCCGAAGGCAGTGCGTCGATTGTAGTGATGTCAAGATGGTTTTTAAATGATCTTTTTATCGTGGTTGTAATAACGTCAAGAAGGTTTTAAAAGACCCTTCCATCATGTCACCATATCCGTAACACTTTCTCACACCTTTACTGATCTTTATCAGATAAGCAAGATCACACGTAGCAGATAACCACTCATGATTAGAGAGAGACACGTGTAGAGAGAAGAGGGTGCTTATCCGTTTCATTTCGAAAAGACTTTCTCGTTTCGAAACATGTTTTTCTCTTTATCAAACCAGTTCGAGCAAAGTCCTACAAAGGGTAGAACTAGGCTCTAATACCATTTGTCACGCCCCAAAATCTTTTAGTCAAAAATATCAGAGTTTTACTTGCGGGCGTGAAGAAAGAAGGGGAAAAAAAGACGTGCATGAAATAAAATAGAAATCTTTGGGAAAGAGAACATACGATTTTATGTATACAAATCCTCGGCGTCTAGCCGAAATAAAACCATTTTACATAGCAGCGGAAAAACATCAGGATCTTTTACAAAGATGGAGAAATACAATTTTCTTTTACAACCGAGCAACATATCTTTAAAAATGGTAAAATCGGAAGATGGACTCAGCTGATAGGGCATCCCTCTCTCTACGCGTCAAGATTCTCTTCTTCTCCTGTAGTGTGAGTACAGGTGGGGGGTGAGTGCGTTGAATACACTCGTGGGGATACTTTCCATGTTTTAATATTTATTAAGCCGATCACATATCAAACAGATATAACAAATCAGCAATTAAACACATCACATATTATACAAAACACATAACTCGATTTATAAACGGACACACAACCCATGACTCACAAAAAGACTTGCAGCCCAATGGATACGAAGCCCAAAAGACACTCTGTTGACTCAAAACTAGACACGTAGCCCAATGGACACGAAGCCCAAAGGACACCCCGACGACTCACTAATGGACACGCAGCCCAATGGACACTAAGCCCACTGGACACTGAGCCCAACCCTACCACACTATTGTAAAATAAACACAGAATACAAACACAACACAAAACCCAAGGCACATAAGCTTCAACCAATTCATAATGATCAATAGAATTCTAATAACATCCAGTTTACATGCATATGTTCGTTATCATCATCATGCGTTAAGTACAGAAGACATAGAGTCATTAAGGTTTAGAAGTTACCCCCACACACATCATATAATTTCCACATTTATCTCAAAACATATGAGTTCACATTTCATAGAGTTATTAGGGTTTAGAAGTTACCCCCACCTTGTTCGGTGGTTACCACGTGAGTCGCTAGTATCAAAGACTTGGTATCTTCATTCCCACTCCAGCTGATACCAACCCAATGGATGGCCTACACAAATTTACAATATTTCTTACATCATTAATACGCTTAAAACTTATATTTAAAATGTATAAAGATAGCCGTAGAGAAGAATCGTTCGATAGAGACGAGACAGATCGATAGATCAAGAGATTGAGGTCGATGAGACAAGGGAGAAAAGATCAGTTCAGCAACTGATATGATAGAGGAAAGGATTAGGGTCGCTACGGAAAAGAATGAGCTCGATCGGAGTTGAAACGAGCTCGAACGGAGCGTTTTAATATCGAAGGGTATTTTGGTAATTTCGGTCAAATGGTTGACTATGATCGGGCCCCGACTCCCGGTCGACCCGATGTACATAAAGACTCGGTTCAACGTGTGAAAATACTCGACGGTGCGCGCTCGGCGTGCACGACGGCACCCGGCACGCGCACAGGATCCCTGTCGCCCGCGCCCGTGCGCGCACTGATTCCCCGGCACCCGCGCCCGTGCGCCCGTCGCGCGCTTGCTGCTCCCGTCGCCCGTGCGCGCTGCATCCCCGGCGCCCGCGCCCGCGCGCCCGTCGCGCTCTTGCAACCCCCGTCGCCTCCCGGCGTGCACACCCGGCGTCCGGCATGCGCACCCGGCGCGCCCAGCAGCACCAGCCACCACCACCAGCAACCACCACCGGCGGCGGCGGCTCCGGCGACTTTTCCGGCTCCGGCGACGGCGGCTCCGGCGACTTTTCCGGCGGCGCTCCGGCGGCGGTGGAAAATAAAAACGTAAAGGAAAAGAAAAGAAAGAGAACTTACGTGTTCGCGTCGCGAGCGTCGCTCGGGTCGTCGGCTTTGAAAACGTATAAGTTTTGAAAATTGTGAGCTCCTATTTATAGATTTTTGGAATTACCTTTTTACCGTTGAAAAGTTACCATTTACCAAAAATATCTTAATTTACCTTTCATTAAAATATTATTTTTATTTTTACCTTTTATCAAAATTTTACCATTTCCTTCGTCAGTTGAACTACGGGTCTCCGATTAACCTCTAGTTTGTTTCTGTTTTCTCGTATTTCCGATACGAATCTCTTGGTAAAATCGTATTCTAGGTTCCATGTCACAAAAAATATACCCATCTAAAACTAAAACCGGCGTTAACCAAGTATCTGAAACGCACGTACTAAATTAAACAGTCAAAACATACGCACATAATTATTAAGTCGGGGTTCAAAAATTTAATTATTCAATTATGCTCATTTTGACCCGGGGTGCTACACTTCTTGTACTACACATCAAACAAAATGGCATCCAAACCGGAAACTAAAGAGAAAATAACTCAAATTCCTGAAAAAATTAGAGCTGAGTTGTACAAAAAGAAAGATTTGCACCCTAGTTGGAAGCAAAAGAATTTTATGAAGTGGCTCAAAGAGACTCATGGTTTGGAAGTATCACAATCAACAATATCTAAGACGTTCAAGAAGGCAGTCGATCGTGAAAAAGATATTTCGAACCCGGATACAATACGTATAAAATCGGTAAAGTACCCACTAATGGAGTCTGCACTTTATGAGTGGTTTGTGTGTAACCAAGAACATGTTAATATTAGTGGTGAATTACTAAAAGAAAAGGTGGTTTGTGTGTAACCAAGAGCATGTCAATATTAGTGGTGAATTACTAAAAGAAAAGGGAAACATTTTCTTAAAGCAACTTTATCCAGAAGTAACCTCGTTTGTATTTTCAAATGGGTGGTTAGGAAAATTCAAGCAAAGACATGCAATTCAATCACATCGCCGTTTTGGTGAGAGTGGTTCTGTGGATATGAAAAAAATTGAAGCATGCTTGCCTTCAATAAAAGAAGAATTGGACAAATGGGCATGGAAGGACATTTACAACATGGATGAAACCGGTCTATTTTATCGAATGCAAGCTGATAATTCTCTTGCGACAAAGCAGTTGGAGGGCCGAAAACAAAATAAAGAGAGAATTACAATCGTCATTTGTTGCAATGGGGATGGCTCCGACAAACTTCCTCTTTGGATCATTGGTAAATTTCTTAATCCTAGATGTTTCAAAAATATTAACCGTGATACTCTCAACTGTACTTATCGAGCGAATTCAAATGCATGGATGACATCCTTACTCTTTTTGGAATGGCTAAAGTGATTCGATAATCGTTTAGACAGAAACATCTTGCTCATTTTGGACAATTGTACTACTCATGGAAAAAAGGATCATCTCCCCCCACTTCGTCATACAACAGTTATGTATTTGCCACCCAATAGCACATCCAAAATTCAGCCATGTGATGTAGGAATCATAAGGAACTTTAAAGGTTATTATCGTCGTAGGTTCAACCGTCTACTCTTGAAAAGAATTGAAGATCGTGTTTTGGAACCATCAAAGATATCTATCCTTGATGGAATTGTAAATGTTGTTGCTTCTTGGTCAATAGACGTGAAGCCAAAAATGATTTAAAATTGGTTTAAACATTGCAAGATTCGGATCTCTAGTGTTGATGAAGTACAAGTTGCAAGTGAAATGGATGAAGAGAGGCTAAAATTACTCACTGAATTGAGCTCTCAAATTAAGGCACTACACTACCACAACGAAATGGATATTGATGTCTTCCTTAATCATCCGGATGAGCGACAAATTACTTATGTCTTAACCGACGAATAAATTATCGTGGGAATCAGGCAAGAAGACGAAGGAGATAATCTGGAAGATGATAGTGCTGAAATACCACAAGTTTCGTGTCATGAAGCTTTAGTTATGTTAGATAAGTTGGAATCATTTTGGCTTCAACAAGAGGGATCACATGCAAGCGAGCTATTGAGCACTCGAAAATTGAAGGATCACGATCTATAAAATTAAGTCGATGTCACAATCGACTATAGATAAATATTTTAAGTCATCTTAAAAATGTTATTGATTTTGATAAACAAAAATATAATTAATAAATATTTTTATAATATATTAATCATTTATTCCTATATAGAGGTATAAATCCTTAGGACGGGACTTGAAAAATGTATGACTTATGACAATGTGGAGTTTATTCTTATTTATAACTAGTCCCAAGTTGGGACTTGAACTTTTTATTACTATAGGGAGTTTATTCCTATATAGAGTATTACTATAGAGAGTTTTTACTGTATTATATTCTTTAAGTTATCGGATTGATATAATAAGTTTATTTTCTTTAAAGACATTTGATTTGTATTACATTAAGTCATTTATAATTTTCATTACATATATTGAAGCCTATGCTGAGTTAATGAAATATTTCCTTTTTTGAAGTAATTTGACTTACGTTTATTGAATACTTAGACGCAATTCATTTTTACAATGATTGATAATAGCAGAAGTCATTCCAAATATGGTAACCAAACTTTTTTCATATTTATAGGTATATTCCAAATATGGTAACCAAACATTTTTCATATTAAATTTTTCTTACTAAAAATAGAAAGCTAATATTTCTTTTAATGTAATTTTTTTAAATAATGAATGAAACGCTTCTTTAGAAAAATCTTTCCTTTTTTATATTATTAATATTATATTTAATGTGTTCTTTAGTTTCATTTTTTTTCATTATATTTTAGGTGATATAATTCATCATGTGAAATATTATTAGAACCGTGTATCGCACGACGGGTATAGCTTTTGATTGTTCATTACTTTATTGTTGATATTCTTGAGTGTAGCTTATGCACACACTTTATTTAATCATTTGTAGTTGATATTCTAGAGTGTAGTTTATGCACACATTCTATTTAATCATATGTTTTATTCTATCATAATGTTAGTTCCTATATAAGTATACCGTCTCTCCTCTGAGTTTGCTACATAGATCTTAATCCTGATTTTTGTTTGTGATTTTTGTTGATTTTAAATCTTACTATACATGTTTGTGTTAAAAATGGGATATCAGTATTTTTGTCTTAACAATTTAAAAATGGGATAACAGTATTTCTGTCTTAGCACTTGAACATTATACTTTGGGAATGGGTAAGCTTATAATAAAAAATCAAAGTATAAGATATTGACAAAGTAATGCAAGTTTTGGTTTTTCTTGAAAAAACAATTACATTTTATGTATTTTGATGCATTCAATCCTCTTATTTCATTTTAATTTCAGAATATTCTAAAAAATTAAATAATGGAAACTTGGTTTAAGCTTCTTTGTTTTCATAATAACAGTTTACAAAACTTCCTCAACAACAAAATAACGACTTAATTTTGTGCGAGCAAAATTTCATAAACAACACTTGAAAAAGATGGTGCAATGATTTGAAATATGTTTTCATGCTTATTCTCATGTTCTATTCATAAGTCTTTGACAACTTAGAGAGTGACAGATGGCCTATTTTGTTATACTTCTTGAGACGATTAGATTTTCTATTGAGACTACAATTCTTGATTTTTTGTATTTGGTGTCTTTGGATTATGAACAAATAATTTCAACCTCTATATCTGCTTTTAATATCACTAGCACCAACATTATCCTTAAAAAACACTTAGTTGTTTCAACATGTCGGTTTATCCTTTGTTTAATTCCTAAAACATGTTTGCTTAATTGCTTTCAGTTTATTTTGTTGTTGCAAAGAGTTAATGATTGAAAAGGCACACTCATACATTATTTAGAAAAGATGAAATATTTGTAAGCAAAAATAAGTTTCACGTCATATAAAAGCTTTGTGACCCTCTTCTTGAAAAACTGTTTGTTGTATGTAGTCAAAAACTTATAAAAGAATTGAACATTGGTGTCACGCCCCAAAATCTTTCATTAAAAATATCAGAGTTTTCCATTGGGCGTGAAGAAAGAAAGGGGAAAAAGACGTGCATGAAATAAAACAGAAATCCTTTGGAAGAGATAAAAGACGATTTTACAAATACAAAACCCTCGGAGTCTTGCCGAATTAAAAACATTTAAAACACCAGCGGAAAATACATCAGGATCTATTACAAAGAAGGAGAAAATACAGTTTTCTTTTACAATCAGACCACATAACTTTAAATGACTAATCCAGAAGATGGATACAGCTGATAGGGCACCCTTCTATCTACGCGTCAAGATTCTCTTCTTCTCTTATAGTGTGAATACAGAATAGGGGGTGAGTGCGTTGAATACACTCGTGGAATTAATCTCCAAGTTTTTAATATTATTAAGCAGATACACAAATCCAACATATATAATAGTTCAGCAATTAGACACAGCACATATAATGCATTGCACATAAAATACGGACACATAACTCTAAGAGTACTCATCTAACATATGGTGCTTTTATGGGCCACCAGTCCATTGGTGCTTTTTACGGGTCACCAGTCCATCCAGAACGAGATCATAGACCTCCATTCCGTTGGTGCTTTTTACGGGCCACCAGTCCATCCCAGAACGAGATCATGGACCTTTGTTCTGCTAGTGCTTTTTACGGGCCACCAGTCCATCCCTAACGTATGGTGCTTTTATGGGCCACCAGTCCATCTTAACATATTGGTGCTTTTATGGGCCACCAGTCCAATCTTAACATGGTTTTGGACTTCCGTCCACATTTATCATATTCACTAAGTATGCGTATACATAGTAATCACAGCAAATAATCACAGCACGTAGAGTCCAACAGTTCATATATCAAATATGGAAAACATTAAACAAATAGAGTTTAGAAGTTACCCCCACTTACATCATATAATCACAAAATTTATCTCAAGCCCATAAGTTCACAAATAGAAAACATAGAGTTATTAGGGTTTAGAGGTTACCCCCACCTTGTTCGGTGGTTACCACGTGAGTAGCGAGTACCAAATGTCAAGTTTCACCACGCTCAATCCAACTGATAGCCTACACAGGTTATGATGTTTCTTAGATCCTTAATAATGTATAATAAAAGCTATAAACGATATCGGATAAGAGACGATCGATCGAGACGAGACGGATCGGTAGATCTAAAGATTGGGGCAGAAGATACGAGGCTGTACATGAGGCTGAAAAGATAGGAAATGAAATTTGGGTCACGACGGAAAAAGAATGAGCTCGATCGGAGTTGAAACGAGCTTGAACGGATCATTTTAAGTTTAGGGGTAAAATGGTAATTTTGGTCAAGGGTTGACTTTGACCGGGCCCACGACCCTCGGTCAACGACATCTCGTCGGCGATGACTCGATGTTGACGTACGGTAGAAAAAAAATGGGATTCGGATAAAAAACACGACGTTGCGTGCAGACCCGACACCGGGTGGAAAAACCGTGCGGTCTCGGCCATGGCTCGGCAGCTGTCGAGATTTCTCGGCAGCATCGTGGCGCAGGCTCGGCAGTGGGCGGCATTTCTCAGCAGGCATGGCGTCCCGTCTCGGCGAGGGCCGAGTTTTCTCGGCGGCATCCCCCGACACTCGACCAGTTGCCGAGTTTTCTCGGCAGCTTCTTCTCCAAGCGCGCGCATGGTCGAGTTTTCTCGGCCAGGTCCTTCCCAGGTTCCCGGCATCTGGCCTGCTCGATGCGCCACCTTCCCGGCACCACTCGGCGTGGTGGTGCCGCCCTCCGCCGCCACCACTTAGTTCGCCGAATACCTCGCACCACCGGCTACCACTTACGGCCATCACTCGCCGGATTCCGGTGGTGAATAGTGCTCGAAACCTCGCCGCAAAACTCTTCGATACCCAAATTTTCGAAACCCAACCCCAACTCCAAAACTCCGGCCGGCGACTTCCAGTTACCGGCGACCACTCCCAAACCCTCCGCCGGAGACCCCCCGTCGCCGGCAACCTTTCCCGCCCAGCCCTAACCCTAGCAACAACCAAACTCACCCACGCTTAACTCACACACTCAAACGCATCAACACACACAAACCCTGCACAAGCTTGGTCGGCGGCCACCAGCCACCGGCCGCCACCACCCAACACTCGCCGGTGCATCACCAGCGCCGGCCAACAGTTCCCCCATGGCGGCGCTGCACAGCGCTACCTCCACAGCATGCATACACAACACACGTTCAACACACACACACACCAAACCCCATGTAACAGCCCACCTTTCCAACCATTTTCCGGCACTGGCGCCACCCCCCACGGTGGCACCGCCCCTCCAGTAGGTAGCCTGCAACCCCAGCTGCCCCCCAGGTGCCTGCAACCGTGAGAAAGAGAGAGAGGGAGAGGAAGAAAACGGGAGAGAGAAAAGGGTTCAAGAACTAGGGTTTAGGGTTTGGAGACCTTCTTTCGCCGTTTTCTGGCGAACGGTAAATCGGAATTGAATTTCGGAAGATGTCCTAGACTTGTCTCGTCGAGAGTTACGTCGTGTACAAAAATCGGCCGAAACCGATAACTTTCAGATTTTCCGGCCATCATCGGCGGCAGCGCCGTGCCGGAGGCAGAAAAGAGAGGAGAGAGAGAGATGAAGAGGAGAGAGAGACTTACGTGTGTTCGTCGCTTTTCAGCTCGTTCGGCTCGTTCAGAAAAACGGTGAAAAATGAACTGAATGACCTCTATTTATAGAATTGGAAAAGTTACTATTCACCCAAAATATCTTGGGTTACTATTTATCCAAAATATCTTGGCACTATTCATCCGTTGACTTTTCCCTTGTTACTATTCATCGGAAATATCATCTGATTTTCCGACCGAAACTCTGTGATTTACCCTTTTCGTCGCCGTTCGAGCTACGGGTCTCCGATTGATCCCTAGTTCGTTTGTATCTTCTCGTCTTTCCAAGACGCATCTAATGGTATAAAAATATTCTATATACCATGTCCAAGAAAAATATCGATCCGAATCACACATTAGACACGTATCTGAAACGCACGTAATTAATTAAACAGTCAAAGTAAACGTGCATACTTATGAAGTCATACGTTAAATATTTAATTAATCAATTATGCTCGTTTTGATCCGGGGCGCTACAGTTGGTGATATCATGCCAGATGCATACACCTGGATGAATGAAAGCTCTTGCTGCTTTGAATAATGCGACCATTGTTGAATCCGAACATTCTACTTTAATTCCGAACTCAACATCACATTTTATGGATGTACTATGAATCCAGGATGGCATTCATTGAGGTGATGAATCTAATCTTGGGATGGGGAAGCAATCATAATATCATGTTCTAATCAGATTTTTATAATATTACATTTTGTTATATCAGAGTTATTCTAATCAAGTTTTTATAATATTAGATTTTGTTATATCAGAGTTTTTGATATTTTTTTAGACTCAAATTGAGATTGTCATGTAATTTTTTTATATCACATTTTTTTAGCATTCTATTATATCAGATTAATCAAATTTTTTAGCATTCTATTATATCAAATTAATCATGTATATTGAGACTTTTGTTACATCAGATTGAGATTGTGGTCAACCTATTATATCAGATTTTATTATATCACATTGAAATTGATTTCTGTTACATTAGATTTATTGAGATCTCTTATATTAGATTTTGTTATATCAGATTGAGATTGTCATATAATTTTTTATACTACTTTCCTTCAGCAATTATTGAGATCTATATCAAATTAAGATTGATTTTCGTTACATTAGATTTATTGAGATCTCTTATATTAGATTTTGTTATATCAGATTGAGATTGTCATGTAATTTTTATATCACTTTCCTTTAGCAATCACTACAAGAAATTCGCTGATAGACAACGGATTTTTTTAAAAAAAAGGGTTGTGGTATCCAGTGTTGTCGTAGATGGGCGCTGATAGACAACGCACTAAAAAGCGTTGTCTTTCCTAGATACGACAACGCTTAAAACCGTTGCAGAAAAGTGTTGTATTTTTTCAGATTTAGCAACCACATATGCAACACACTAAAAAGCGTTGTCTTTCCCAGATATGACAACGCTTAAAACCGTTGCAGAAAAATGTTGTATTTTTTACATTTAGCAACCACATACACAACGCACCAAAAAGCGTTGTCTTTCCGTTGCATCTTTTGTATTAAATAATCCATTTATGCAACACTTTTTTAAGGTTGTCTTTGTGTTAGGGTTGTCGTTTTGAGTGTGTAATCAATTCCTTATGACAACCCTTTTTTACGTTGTCTTTTATGACAAAATATTTTTTACAGCAATTTCATATATTTGCACCCCTGTAACAATATAATAATTCTCAATAATTACAGAAAATTAAAATTGCATTAGAGATTAAAATAAACATTGTCAATATCGAACATATGATTCATAAATCCTCCCAAGAATAGGAAATATCATAACACTTCAACACATAAAACGCAACGTCTATAAATTTAAACTCCAAGAATAAGAAAATTATCATATTAATTTGTTTGAATACCATCACGATCATTACAAAAACAGCATCACCTGCCAACTTCACATGTACTCCCTAGCTACGTCCCCAAAATCTGTCAATTGTAAGCACAAAGTTAACAAGAACATCTAAAAATCATAATGTGATCGTATTAAATATGTATATATATTCAAAATAAAGCATCGAACATTAAAATATAATAATCACCTTGTTCTACCCATTGATATGTTCTTGAATGCATTCAGCCCATTCAACACGAACTTCATCAATCTCATCTCTAGTGCACTTAAGATGCGTAAACTTTGACAAAAAAATATATACAAATGTCACCACAAATCATGAAACAACATAATTATTCAAGATTATCTCATGAAAAAGGCATTAAGGAGGATAATCTGCAATCAATTAACATGCCCAATACTTAAAATCCCCCATACATTTGCAGCCACCAACACAACATAAAATCTAGTAAACATATCCAGTACTTAACACAAGGTTCTAATTTACATCTAAAATCCAGTACTTAACATAACAACTTCTAATTTACAACCCCATTCATTAACATGTCCAGTACCTAACATAACAGCTTCTAATTTTAATGTGAAATCCAGTACTTAACATAACAGATTCTAATCCACAGCCCCATTCAAGTTGAAATGCCCAGTACTTAACATAATAGCTTCTAATTTACATATAGAATCCAGTACTTAACATAAGAGAAACTACAGCCCCATTCATTAACATGCCCAGTAACCTAACATAACAGCTTCTAATTTACATCTAAAATCCAGTAGCAGTCAACTCATGAACGCATCTCATAAAATGCAAACTACAATTCACAAAAATAAGGCCTTTAACAATAGGAACAACAGGAAATAATCACCCAATCCCAGCATTATAAGCATAACATTGAAGTATTCAAACGAAAGTAAGACCATTAAATGGAAAAATCGTACGACATCCAAACGGGTAGACTTAACACCATTAAATAGAAAATAGTCACTCACAATTGAACGCAATGACACCATCTCCGCAGTTGCCCCCTTATCTACAAGTTCTCTCATGTACCACAAAATAAAAAAAACCGCATTGTTTGGTATCCGGTTGCAAAGGAGCCTACATTACAATATATGAGTATCAACTTACCATCGTGATGATAAAATAAATATACACATAACCATACATACCCTGACCACCTCCCATGTATGTTGCTTTTTTCCATTCTTCCCAATTTCTGTATTGAACATTCTCAAGGCCCTTCATAACAAGACAAATTCTTAACCATCGTACACGCAACATAACAGTAAACTGGAAAAAAATTAATGCACTAAACTTATTAAATTTAAACTTACACATCAACAATTTTTTTCCACGTCTGATCATGCAAGCGATGATAAAGAGGGTCCAACAAATGATATGTTTCCTCGTGGGGGTTGATGACAGTTAGAATCCAATGGAATCTATGGAGTTAATAATTAACACAAATAGTGTGAGCAAAACGTCAAGTTATCATAATATGGAGAACAAGAAAGGAAATCAAGTATCTTACCCTACATTACAAGGTGCCAAAACTAATTGGCTAGGCAATGTACCACTCAACCTTTTTGCTAGAGCACATGCCCTGCGTTCCATCTCATTCTCTTTATGATCTTCATCACCTTTTGTTGACGGCAAATGCCCTATTTCATATGGATCCACAAATCTGAAATTTTGCAGTTTGTTTTCTTTTACCCACCTTTTGTAGAGATGCCTAACCATCATTTTTAAATTGGAAAAAACCACAATGTTAAATGTAATAATAATAATAATACTAATAATGATAAGAATAATAAACCGAATAATAATAACAGTAATGATAACAATAATAATAGAAGTGGAATACTTACCACATATAAACAACCACACATACGTAGGAGATTAGCTCCAACTGACAGAATGGAACCATATCTTTAATGTTAACAAATATCTTGAACTCACGGCCAAATACATCATGATCAAACTCTATTTGTACATTGCCCCCACTCTGAATAACAAGCTTCATATAACAATATAACATATGTAATGGGGCACACTCGATAGATCAACAGTAGGCAAGTCTTTGTGCACACGTTTCTTCTTTCCAGGTTTCTAAAAATTATATTAGCATGATGTGTAAGTGGACATGTTATATTTACGTAGCTAATAAAAAAATTATTTCCATATAGGATGACGTATAAAAGCATTACCTTCACTTTGGGTTTTACCAAATGCGATGGCCAAGCAACATGGCTTCCTACCGCCTCACCAATACTATTGCATTCTCCAGGAATTGGTAAAGGGGCATCGTGATCTACTGCTTGATAAATGGACACGGACATGCAATTTTCAGGTACAAGATTACCATGAAGAAAGAGATTGGCTCCAGCCACTTTGATAACTGTGCCATAAGCAGCAACATTCGCACATGATTCCAATGTTAATGCCACTGGTTCACCCTACAATGTAGATTAGGTTACATAGATAATTCATATATATTTACAGAAATATTGTACGTGTACGAATCAGTACCGTTGATGGCCAATTATTCTCAACTATTTTCAAGTCGTCATCCGAGTCTTCATTTTGAAACAAGTTCTTCTGCATTTCTGGTTTGTCATCTCTGTCTCTCTCCCCCTCCATAACAGCGGGACTTGATATTTTGACTGAACAGCTGCCCTTCTCTTCTCTAGCAATTTCTTGTGCAGCTGCATTCTTCAACATCATTGCTTCTAGTTTCTTTACTCGTGCATCGAGTTCTGAATTTATCTTTTTCTGCTCACTTAGAAGTGATTCTTTATCCACCATATTCGAACATGAAACATGATAGTACGTCGAGGGAGTGACATGACCTCCGGTCTCCCTCAAACGTCCAGTGTGTTCTGCAGTGTTAAGTGCTTTAACAAGGATGCCATCCTTTTTTCCAGAAATGCTGAACTTCCCCTCCTTTTTCAGTTGTATGTACTCATCCTTCGAAGCACATTAGTAACAATATAAGTCCTCAAGCAAGATGGGTAAGTAAGAGAGAGAGAGTTCGCTTTTAAAATACTTAGGAAAAAACAAACTCACAATCTTCGTAATTGTTTCTTTTAAACTCTCTTCTTGTATTTCCCCTTCCTCAGGCAATCGTGCTTTAATGCATAAAATAGCTCTGTTGATTTCATCATCATTTCCCAATTCACCAGCCTACAATGAAGAACGTATAGCCAAAATGATCGTTACATACGAGAATGATGACATAGTAAATAAATAATAAAAAATGAAAGACTTACAATCTCTTTAGCCAAGCGTGCATATCCTTTACGAGAAAGCTTGTGAGGATATTGCAATTGACGTCGTCGCTTCTTTTGTTCCTCACTCTTTGTCTACATCCATATATTAACAATCATATGACACCCTTCAATGATGAGAAATATCAATTAAGCATCTTTAGTTGAATCTTACCTTGAACTCTTCTGATAATCGATTGATCACAAAATTACTCCAATCAACTTTCTCAATTCCAGAATTACGGGGCACAGTATTCAGCTTTACAGGCTCATGTACTCTGCTAAACACATACTTATTTGTGAGTCTTGTCTTGTATTGATGCCACTTGTGGTTAGCCGAAGACAAACACCCCTTCTTCCATGCAGGAGGAACATCAAACAACAACTAAAATGTAGAAATAATTAGAACTCAATATCTGCAAAATATTCTGCATTTAATTAAAAAAATATAAAAGACTATAGCACACTCACATTAACAGATTCCCATATATATACTCAAAATCTCTTCAGGCTTTTCTTTTGGAATCGTTAAACTTTGCTATGTCAAGTAAACATAATTTGCAGCACTATTTTCAGATGGAAGATGGAGTTGTTCATGTTTATTCTAATAAAAAATGTAAGAAGATTTCAAGTTTCACCCCACCCCCTCCACCACATCCTTTTTTTATAACAGTTCGTTTTCTTTTAGGCTGCAAAACATAAACTTTTCCCAATAGTTGATGCTACTTCTCAATTTCACAGACCTTACATCATATCCTTAAGATTATAGCAGCTGGGAACATTCGAACCCTATGCCACCACAGGCTATTTCTGCTAGAGTAGGTTGATGACTATTCTAATAGTTAATGCAAATTGTTTAATATAACTTTGTTTTTTCATATTGAAAATTTGTCTAGTGACTTTGTATCAATGTGACACAAAAATATAAGAATATCAATGTACCACCTCAAAAAAAAATTAAATCAGAATCACCTCTCTGAAGTTATCTCCAATATTCGTCTACAATTACGTGATTATTTACATACTCAAGCCAATCACATTACGCAGCAACATGTTCTAATTCAAACTAAAAGACATTACACTATTACTAAAATCATCTCAAGATTATCAAACTCAATTAACCATGAAAAGAAAAACGCAGCATCCTCAGTATCAGGAAAAAATGACAAAAGTTAAGAAATATGCACAACCAGATAATATTTATTTATTACTCAGAAATGTATTAGTCCTAATGGATAATACATTTCCATGGCTACAAGCCCCGTTCAGTAATCAGACTCTTCTACACCTCAACCATATGCATACATACATCAAACAATACCTAGTGTAATACGAAAATTACCCAAACAATTGAAAAAAAACAAAGACATATCATCTTCAGACTTATAAAAATAATTTACACCCAAACAATCTGTCACGCCCCAAAATCTTTCGTTAAAAATATCAGAGTTTTACCCGGGCGTGAAGATAGAAAAGCAAGGGACGCATAATACATACAGAAAGAATTAAGCAAGGGACAACAGAAGAAAGAGATAAGGGACGACAAGAAACCATCTCACAACAACCTTCGGCCTCGGCCGATAGCATTCGGTCTCACACCGATAATATACATCATATACAGCGGAAGCTAAACATCAGGATCTCCCATCCTTACAAGTACCCAAAAATATATACAGATCCTTAACTGTTTGTAAACGTGTTTGGAAAAGTTTAAACTAAGACATTTTAACAGAAATACCGACAGCTAGCACTATCCCCCTCCGTCTAGGGTTCACCAGCTTCCTCATCTCCTGTAGTGTGAGTACAGATTAAGGGGTGAGTGCGTTGAATACACTCAGTGGAGATAACATCCACCTCATAAGACTCCAGACAGAAATATAAATACCGAAAAGCTAACTTACAATCACGTTGTCACAGCACAGATATATGCAAAGCAGATATTAGAAATGGCAAGGGACGTATAGGTGCGGGATTCCCCCGTCTTACCCTATATAACGGTATCTCACCGTTAGTGCATTTCAAGAGGCTCACGACACCTCCACAGAGTAGTAGAAAATAGCAGGGGACGAACAGAATGCATGATCGGAGGACCTCGGTCCTTTCACAGACATAATATGGCACAGCAAGTATAAACACAGCACTTAGATTCCCAATCATATTTCATAAATAGGGAAAGCTGTAAACATAATAAGAGTTAGAAATTACCCCCACCTCGTATAGTGGTTACCGCGTGAGTAGCTAGGACGGAATGTCTGACAACTCAACACCTCAAGCTTAGTCCACAAAAGCCTACAAATTTACGGTGTTTCTTAGGTCCTAAATACAATATAATTAAAGCTGTAAAAGGTTCCGGCGGAAGAACGCTCGTTAAAGACACGACGGATCGAAAGTACGGCGTTACGTGTTCCGGGGCTCGCGGGTACCCGGCGTCGGGCGAAAGCCAACCCGACAGCTCGCGCATCACCCGGCAGCTGCCGAGTTTCCTCAGCCACCCGGTCCCCGTCGCCCGCGCACGCTGGACCCCCGGCGCTCGCACCCGCGCGCACTCGGCACCCGGCGCACACCCGGCACCCGGCACCCGGCGCACACCCGGCACCCGGCGCACACCCGGCACTCGGCACGCACACGACGCGCACATCCCGGCGCGCACCCGACGCACACCCGGCACTCGGCACGCACACGACGCGGACATCCCGGCGCGCACCCGACGCACACCCGGCACCCAACCCGGCGCGCACCCGACGCCCGACCCGACGCACATCCCGACGCACATCCCGGCGCGCACCCGACGCCCGACCCGACGCACAACCCGGCGCGCACCCGACGCCCGACCCGACGCACAACCCGGCGCGCACCCGACGCCCGACCCGACGCACAACCCGGCGCGCACCCGTCACCCGACACACCACCACCAGCACCACTGCTGGCCGGCGGCGGCGGCGGCGGCGGAAAATAAAAAACGTAAAGGAAAAGAAAAGAAAGAGAACTTACGTGTTCGCGTCGCGAGCGTCGCTCGGGTCGTCGGCTTTGAAAACGTATAAGTTTTGAAAGTTATGAGCCCCTATTTATAGATTTTGGAATTTACCTTTTTACCGTTGAAAAGTTACTATTTACCAAAAATATCTTAATTTACCTTTCATTAAAATATTATTTTTATTTTTACCTTTTATCAAAATTTTACCCTTTCCTTCGTTAGTTGAACTACGGGTCTCCGATTAATCGCTAGTTTGTTTCTGTTTTCTCGTATTTCCGATACGAATCTCTTGGTAAAATCATATTCTAGGTTCCATGTCACGAAAAATATATCCATCTAAATCTAAAACTGGCGTTAGCCAAGTATCTGAAACGCATGTACTAAATTAAACAGTCAAAACATACGCACATAATTATTAAGTCGGGGTTCAAATACTTAATTATTCAATTATGCTCATTTTGATCCGGGGTGCTACATCCCTTACCCCTTAAAATAATTTCGTCCTCGAAATTGAGCACATACTTAGAAAGACAAACAAACGTATACCTAGGATCGGTATGTCGGGGTACTTCCTCAAAATCTCGTCCTCCAACTCCCAGGTTGCCTCTTCCCTTCCGTGGCGGCTCCACTGGACCTTCACTATAGCCATCTCTCGATTCCTAAGTTGTCGTTTCTTTCTGTCCAAGATGGCTATCGGGACTTCCTCATATGTCAGATCTTTCTACAGTTCGATGCCTTCTCGATTGATTATATGATTTGGATCAAAAATATATTTTCGTAGCATAGACACATGGAAGACATTGTGCACCCCAGCAAAGTCCGGTGGTAGAGCTAGTCGGTACGCGACCTCCCCAACTTGATCCAAGATTTCGAACGGTCCCACGTACCTTGGTTTCAGTTTTCCCTTCTTTCCAAAACGGTGAACTCCTTTAGTGGGAGACACTTTGAGGAAAACTTTGTCCCCAACTTCAAACCTCAGTTCTCTTCGTCTCTTATCTGCATACGATTTTTGTCGATCTTGGGCCACTTGTATTCGGTCTCGAATCTTCTTTATTACTTCTACTGTTTGTTCCACCAATTCGGGTCCTAGAATTTTCTTTTCGCCAACTTCGTCCCAGCATATTGGTGATCGACACTTCCTTCCGTAGAGGGCCTCATAAGGTGCCATACCAATGGTTGATTGATAGCTATTGTTGTAGGCGAACTCTACTAAACACAGATGATCTTCCCAGTTTCCGGGAAAATCTAGAACACAGGCTCGCAACATATCCTCTAAGATCTGTATGGTTCTTTCTGATTGTCCGTCGGTTTCTGGGTGAAAAGCTGTACTGAAAGACAGCTTGGTTCCTAACTCCTTCTGCAGACTCTGCCAGAATCGGGAAGTGAACCGTGGATCCCTGTCAGATGTGATAGAAACTGGTACACCGTGTAGTCGGACTATCTCTTCCAGGTATATCCGTGCCAATCTGTCTAGTCCAAAAGTCATCTTGATCGGCAAGAAATGGGTGGATTTCGTCAATCTGTCCACGATCACCCACACGGCGTGGTTTCCCCGTCTGGTTGTCGGTAGACCAACCACAAAGTCCATGGTTATATGTTCCCACTTCCACTCCGGTATCTCTAATGGAGTTAGCATCCCAGCTGGTCGTTGATGTTCTGCTTTCACTTGTTGGCAGATGAGACACTTCTTGACGAACAATCCTATACCTCGCTTCATGTTCCTCCACCAGAAATTCGCCCTCAAGTCTCGGTACATCTTTGTACCTCCTGGGTGTGCAGCTATAGGTGTGCAATGCGCTTCTTTGAGTATTTCCTCTTTTAATTCCTCGTTCTTAGGCACGCACAGCCTTCCTCTGAAGATTAGAGCTCCATCCGTAGTTAAAGAAAAGTCTTCAGCTCCTCCCTTATCCATCAGAGCTTTCATCTTCTTTAGAAACTTATCCTTCTTCTGAGCCTCCACAATTCGGTCCCGCAGTGTGGGTGTTACAAATAACGCTGCCATTCTGGATTCAATATTGTTCGGTGGCGAGAGTATCTCCAAATTAAGTTTCGACATCTCCTCAACTAGTTGGAGTTGATTGGTGATCATCGATGACACTACTCCTTTCCCTTTCCTGCTAAGGGCGTCAGCCACCACATTCGCCTTTCCGGGATGATAGTGGATCGTGATATCATAATCTTTCACCAACTCTAGCCATCTCCTTTGTCTCATGTTGAGCTCCTTCTGTTCGAAGAAGTACTTCAGGCTTTTGTGGTCAGTGTAGATTGCACACTTCACGCCATAGAGATAATGTCTCCAGATCTTTAGGGCGTGTACCACTGCTGCTAGTTCTAGATCATGAGTCGGATAAATCTGTTCGTGGACCTTCAGCTGGCGTGATGCATATGCCACCACTTTTCCTTCCTGCATCAATACACACCCCAAACCTTCTTTGGACGCGTCGCTGTAGATTACGAATTCCTTGGACATATCTGGAACTACTAAGACTGGTGCTTCTGTCAGTCTTTTCTTTAGTTCCTGGAAACTTCGCTCGCACTGCTCATTCCACTGAAACCTCACATCTTTTCTGGTCAAGCGTGTCATCGGAGTGGCGATCCTCGAGAACCCTTCTATAAATCTTCGATAATATCCAGCTAGGCCGATGAAACTCCGAACTTCCTTTACATTCGTTGGAGTCTCCCAATTGCTAACAGTTGCCACTTTTTCAGGATCCACCTCAACCCCTTCTGCAGAAACGATGTGGCCCAGAAAGCCAATTTTGTCCATCCAGAATTCGCACTTCTTAAATTTAGCATAAAGTTTTTCTTTCCTTAGTACTTCCAGTGCGATTCTAAGATGTTGTTCATGGTGCGCTCTGTCGCACGAATAGATGAGAATATCATCAATGAACACTATGACAAAAAGGTCAAGATAAGGATGGAAGATGTGATTCATTAAATCCATGAAGACAGCCGGAGCATTACTCAACCCGAATGGCATTACTACAAACTCGTAGTGGCCATATCTCGTTCTGAATGCTGTCTTGGATATATCAGCATCTTTGACTTTCATCTGGTGATATCCCGATCTTAAGTCAATTTTCGAGAACACACTAGCACCTCTTAATTGATCGAAGAGATCTTCAATCCGAGGCAGTGGATACTTGTTCTTTATTGTTTTCTTATTCAGCTCTCGGTAGTCAACACACATCCGGAAGCTACCATCCTTCTTCTTTACGAACAGTACCGGTGCTCCCCAAGGTGACACACTCGGTCTGATGAAGCCCTTATCTAACAGCTCCTGAAGCTGAACCTTCAATTCTTGCAATTCTTTCGGCGCCATCCGATACGGAGCCTTTGACACTGGCGCTGATCCAGGGATGAGATCTATCTTGAAGGTTACTTGTCGATCTGGTGGAGGACCCGGTAAGTCCTCTGGGAACACATCTGTGAATTCTTTTATCACCGGTACCTCCTCGATAGCAATTGGTTTCTTCTCGGAGTTTATCATATTAACCAACCATGCTTCGCACTCTCCTTTACTGAGCATCCGGGTTGCTTTCATGGCCGAGACAATCCTTGAATCGACCTTGACTCGTGCCCCGTGGAAGGTAAACTCCGGCTCTCCCGGTGCTTGGAAGGTTATCTCCCTTTCACAGCACTTGATTACCGCGTGGTTGGACTCTAGCCAGTCCATTCCCAAAATCACATCGAAATCTTTCATCTCCAGAGCATGGAGATCTGCTTGAAGCGTCTTATCCTCGAAGGCAATCTTAAGACGACGGTACAAGTGTTTTGTCTTTACCGTCTTCCCTGAGGGGATACTAACTACTAAAGTTTGAGCGACTATCCTACCGTCATCATGCTTCAGCAATTTACAGAAGTCGACAGATATGAAAGAGTGTGTCGCTCCAGTATCAAATAAGATGAAAGCGGGTATATCAGATACTGTTAACATACCTGCCATCGTCTCTGATCCCTCGGCGGCCTCCGGGCGAGTCAAAGCGTAAGCTCTCGCCCTACCCGCTACTGGCCTTGAATTCGGTCCTGTAGCCGGCGCGTTCTTTGCCTTCCAGCAATTCGCCGCAATGTGCCCTGGCGCCCCGCAATTGTAGCAACTCCTTGTCTCAGACTGACACGGTCCCGTGTGCACCCTTCTACACTTCGGGCACGGATTTCCGGGTCGGGGATTAGGGAGAAGCGGAGCGTTACTTGCTCTGGGAAACTTATTAGGGACAACGCTCTGGCTTGGGCCAGTCCACTTTCTCTTGGCAGGAACATGAAATGTTCTTCTGAAAGGCACTGCATCCAATCCCATCCGCGAAGCGATCTCCTGGGCCCTTTCGAGGACACTGGCATAAGTTAGCGTTCCTTGCCCGGCGAGTATCGAGCTAATCTCTGAGCGAAGGCCCTTCTCGAACCTTCGAGCCTTCTTCTGATCAGTATCAACTAGATGAGGGGCATAACGGCTCAAATGATTGAACTGTCGTTCATAGTCCCCTACCGTCATGCTCCCTTGCTTGAGACGAAGAAACTCCGTCTCCTTCTGGTCCCCATATGACTGAGGAATAAAGTGATGAGTGACAATCTCTTTAAATTCCTCCCAAGTCATTTGTTCCTTCTGTACTGGCAGAAGAGTCCGTACGTACGAGTCCCACCAATGACTCGCCTCATCCGTTAGCTGGAAGATAGCACAGCTAACCATCTGTCCCGTAGAGCAGGTGAGATGTTCGAACAGTCGGTCCAGTGATCGTAGCCACTCCTCTGCCACACTCGGTTCTCCTCGTCCGTCGAACGTCGGTGGATTAAACCGTCTGAACTGTTCATATATCAGATTCGGGTCAACCCTAGCTGTCTGAGGGACGGCCCGATTGGTCCCAAAATGTTGTGCCAATCCTCGTAGCACAGTTAACAGATCGTTGTCGTTGGCGTTCTCTTCCCGCTCAAGTGGGTTAACTGGTGGTTGCGGCTGTTCCTTCCTTGGTCTGCCTCTCGACATGCTTCTGGTATGATAAGTAAATACGTATAAGCCATTATGACTAATACCATAATATTATACATAGATCAGATAACACTTTTCTCGACATGAAGCATATCATAACACCGTAGGATGAGCAAAATGATGTATGTACATATATACATAATACAAAATAAGGATAGTACTACACCATCACAAAAGGGTGTATGTACACTATCTATGGAGCAAGAACTACCCTATCGTTTACACATAGTATACTGTATCTCGAGTATCATAATATATACATAAACATGTCCTCTAATACATCTAATCTACATCAGCAGGAGGTAACGGTGGTGCTGGCCCATCCTGAGGGTCATCCTCCTCTACATCGATTTCCTGGGGATCCTCCTCCGACTCCTCCTCCGGATCCTCCTCCGGCTCTTCCTCCGGATCCTCTTCCGGCTCCTGCTCCGAATCAGAGCTACTACTGCCAGGGTCATAGGGCGACGGCTCCGGAGTAGTTGGTTGGCCATGTCGGCCCCACAAATCCAACACTGCTCTAGCCACATTGCCAAAATTGGCAATGGGCACCAAGTCAACCGACGAGAATACTAACTCGTCGCGATAGATGATACGCGTCGTCTGCTGCCACTCCGGAGGCAGAGTATGAATCAAGTGTAAACACGCTCCCACCCCGGGAATCGGGCCCCTCTCTCCCCCGTTCTCTCTCCAAAAGTGAAGGAGCCCGGCTACATGCTCCCCTACCGATCTATCATCGGTAACCCTACTCTGAAAGAACATCCGTCGCAGTCGCTCCTGCCTCGTCTCAATCACAGGCGCTCTCCCCCTTCCTCTACCCGCTCGGTAAATCCTATTCATCTGTCAATTATTTTACACAAGTTTCTAACATCATATATCCATGCCTGACACGTTTCCCCCAAAATCAAACAGTGTAGGACAAAATAACACAGAACAAGCAGTCATGCTAATTCCATAAGTCACATACCAAGGAGGGTCACCTATAGAGGGAGACTAGTGCCTTTCTTACCCTTTTCGGAAAATCCGATTACATTTTTACAAACACACTTTCAAAATCACATTTTTCCCCCTTTAAAACTTGCTTTAAAAACCTTTCCCTCATTTCCAAATCACACTTTCCAAATCACGTTTCTCTCATTTTAAAACCAGTTCGAGCAAGTTCTCATCATTAGAACCGCTCTGATACCACCTGTCACGCCCCAAAATCTTTCGTTAAAAATATCAGAGTTTTACCCGGGCGTGAAGATAGAAAAGCAAGGGACGCATAATACATACAGAAAGAATTAAGCAAGGGACAACAGAAGAAAGAGATAAGGGACGACAAGAAACCATCTCACAACAACCTTCGGCCTCGGCCGATAGCATTCGGTCTCACACCGATAATATACATCATATACAGCGGAAGCTAAACATCAGGATCTCCCATCCTTACAAGTACCCAAAAATATATACAGATCCTTAACTGTTTGTAAACGTGTTTGGAAAAGTTTAAACTAAGACATTTTAACAGAAATACCGACAGCTAGCACTATCCCCCTCCGTCTAGGGTTCACCAGCTTCCTCATCTCCTGTAGTGTGAGTACAGATTAAGGGGTGAGTGCGTTGAATACACTCAGTGGAGATAACATCCACCTCATAAGACTCCAGACAGAAATATAAATACCGAAAAGCTAACTTACAATCACGTTGTCACAGCACAGATATATGCAAAGCAGATATTAGAAATGGCAAGGGACGTATAGGTGCGGGATTCCCCCGTCTTACCCTATATAACGGTATCTCACCGTTAGTGCATTTCAAGAGGCTCACGACACCTCCACAGAGTAGTAGAAAATAGCAGGGGACGAACAGAATGCATGATCGGAGGACCTCGGTCCTTTCACAGACATAATATGGCACAGCAAGTATAAACACAGCACTTAGATTCCCAATCATATTTCATAAATAGGGAAAGCTGTAAACATAATAAGAGTTAGAAATTACCCCCACCTCGTATAGTGGTTACCGCGTGAGTAGCTAGGACGGAATGTCTGACAACTCAACACCTCAAGCTTAGTCCACAAAAGCCTACAAATTTACGGTGTTTCTTAGGTCCTAAATACAATATAATTAAAGCTGTAAAAGGTTCCGGCGGAAGAACGCTCGTTAAAGACACGACGGATCGAAAGTACGGCGTTACGTGTTCCGGGGCTCGCGGGTACCCGGCGTCGGGCGAAAGCCAACCCGACAGCTCGCGCATCACCCGGCAGCTGCCGAGTTTCCTCAGCCACCCGGTCCCCGTCGCCCGCGCACGCTGGACCCCCGGCGCTCGCACCCGCGCGCACTCGGCACCCGGCGCACACCCGGCACCCGGCACCCGGCGCACACCCGGCACCCGGCGCACACCCGGCACTCGGCACGCACACGACGCGCACATCCCGGCGCGCACCCGACGCACACCCGGCACTCGGCACGCACACGACGCGGACATCCCGGCGCGCACCCGACGCACACCCGGCACCCAACCCGGCGCGCAC
The DNA here is from genome assembly GCA_946896805.1 of Scutellaria galericulata. Lineage (NCBI taxonomy): Eukaryota > Viridiplantae > Streptophyta > Magnoliopsida > Lamiales > Lamiaceae > Scutellaria > Scutellaria galericulata. The sequence continues at coordinate 9,449,229 of OX335788.1, forward strand.
CCGACGCCCGACCCGACGCACATCCCGACGCACATCCCGGCGCGCACCCGACGCCCGACCCGACGCACAACCCGGCGCGCACCCGACGCCCGACCCGACGCACAACCCGGCGCGCACCCGACGCCCGACCCGACGCACAACCCGGCGCGCACCCGTCACCCGACACACCACCACCAGCACCACTGCTGGCCGGCGGCGGCGGCGGCGGCGGAAAATAAAAAACGTAAAGGAAAAGAAAAGAAAGAGAACTTACGTGTTCGCGTCGCGAGCGTCGCTCGGGTCGTCGGCTTTGAAAACGTATAAGTTTTGAAAGTTATGAGCCCCTATTTATAGATTTTGGAATTTACCTTTTTACCGTTGAAAAGTTACTATTTACCAAAAATATCTTAATTTACCTTTCATTAAAATATTATTTTTATTTTTACCTTTTATCAAAATTTTACCCTTTCCTTCGTTAGTTGAACTACGGGTCTCCGATTAATCGCTAGTTTGTTTCTGTTTTCTCGTATTTCCGATACGAATCTCTTGGTAAAATCATATTCTAGGTTCCATGTCACGAAAAATATATCCATCTAAATCTAAAACTGGCGTTAGCCAAGTATCTGAAACGCATGTACTAAATTAAACAGTCAAAACATACGCACATAATTATTAAGTCGGGGTTCAAATACTTAATTATTCAATTATGCTCATTTTGATCCGGGGTGCTACACAATCGAACTTCAGAAACCATCGAATATAAACCTTCAGACATTTCTACACCTAACAATCCACCTCTGATCGAAGAAACTTCAAAACACATCGAATTTACACTCATTCAAAGATGCAAAAACAAGTAAGAATGGTGATAAACTAACCTGGTGGATGGAAGATTATTTAAGTGTTATTTCGTCAGGATTCGATCGGGCGTTCGCCGACCTCTGCTCGTTCGCCCACTGCTCGTTTGCCCTCTGCTCGACCTTCTACTTGTTACATTACCCTCTGCTCGACCTCTGCTCGTTCGCCGACATCTGCGTCGACCTCTGATCATTCACCGCCCGCTAACCACCGACCGCCGCTTAGATACGCCTAGGGTTAGAAATTAGGGGAAAGTACCCATTGTAAAAGGGTGAGAATAATATTGTAAGAGTAGTTTCTTAATTCAAAATTAATCATCAACTGACCTGGTGGATGGAAGAATATTTATGTAGATTAAGGCGTCAGGTTCGATCCTTAATGTCGAATGCGTCGACCTCTGCTCGTTTGCTGAACGCCGCCCGCCGATCAGAGACGCCTAGGGTTAGTAATTGGGGGAAAGTAGTTATGTTTTTACCAAGTGTAAAAGGGTGACAGTAATATTGTAGGGGTAATTTCTTAATTCAAAATTCATTAAAATACAAATTTGGGTAAATAAAAAGTAGTGACAGTTAGATGGCAAAGTGGTTGCATACCTTCTGAAAGGTCTAGAGTTCGACTCTTACTTGAACTCTACCTTTTTTATTTTTTTTGCACTATACATTTGACAACCCCATGAAAAGCGTTGCACATAGGGTTATAAGCGAAAATAGGCGCTGAAAAGACAACCCGCAAAAAAAGGTTGTAAAAAAGCATTGTCTATTACCGAATTAAAGCACTGAAAGACAACACATAAAAAAGCGTTGCATAAAAGTATCGTCTATTAGCGTAAAAATGCGCTGAAAGACAACTCCCATTGAAAAGCGTTGTTGTTTTACTGAAAAGCGTTGTCTTTCAGCGCTTTTTTGTCAAAAAGACAACCCTTTTCATAAAAACAGTTGCAAAATGCAGAAAGACAACAAAAAGCGTCGTCTTTCATGCGTTGTCTATCATTAAAATTCTTGCAGTGAATTATTGAGATCTATTATATTAGATTTTGTTATATCAGATTGAGATTGTCATATAAATTTTTATATCAATTTCCTTTAGCAATTTATTATATCATATGATTGATTGAGATCTGTTACATCAGATTCAGATTGTCATCAGATTGATATTGCAGATTGGAGAAAGTAGTAGAGCTTTGAAAATGAAAATAAATTATCATAGAATTCTATGTGATAAGAGACTATTAATGCAACCTTGATGCAAACAAACTATTGTAGCTGCTCTATACCAAGATGAAAAATGTTTGGGTCAAACTTTAAAAAGGTTCTCAAAAGTCATATGGTGCAATAAATTTAGGGAAAAATTCAATTTTGGCCCAATAGGAATGTCTCTGGTTCGATTTTGGTCCTTCAATAGGCATTTTTGGTCCATTGATCAATTTTCGTTATATATTTAACGACCTGGCATGTGCAAGTCATGTGACCGTTAGCAGTTGGGCCAATAGATAGTGGATAAAACTCATTCCTACAGGGTTCAAATTGAATTTTTTCCTCATAAAAATTATAAATATACAAAAATTATATTTAATTAGTGAAATTTTTAATAATCTCTCTAATAATTTATAAAATATATTTAAAAAACTAATAATTTAAAATAAAATCATTGAGATGATCATTTGAAATTGTGAAAACAAATTATCAAAAGCATTATATATGTGAAAGAATTATAAAATATAAAGAAAACAATAGTTATGAAATATAAATAAACTTTCAACATTATAATAAAAAATAATAGTTATGAAAATAAATTTTCAATATTTTTACAATTTATCGAAATAAAATTATACAGTTATAGAAAATAAATATAGAATATATATATATGTATATATATATATATATCTTTATATATACAAAAGTAAGACCAAAGAGCCACATGACAAGCCTACAATGTTTTCATATTAAATATGCTAATTAATTGCTACAAATTTAAAGTTGATAAGAAACATTCTTATTACTAAATAATAAATAATATATAAATATTAATTATATTTATCTAAATAACCTATGCTAGAGTTCAATGATAGATATTATTATATATTTGAAATTTGTTAAATTTAAAATGTAAAGAAAAAATATAAATAGATACAAAAGAAAAAAAACTAAAATAAAGGTGGGCAGTTTGAAAATTATTATTCAAACTTATTAATTATTGAAATCAAATAATTTTTTAAATATATGATTTAAAATAAACTATGAAATTTATTTGTGAAATGTTGACTTTCATTTTGTATCATTTAATTGAAAATAAAAGTTGAGGGTTGTTACAAATGTAAAGAATAAAAAAGCAAACTAAAAAAATATGGTGGGTGGGTTGAATAATATAATAGGTATATCAATGTATATTCTTTTCAAAATAATAATAATATTTTTAAATGATCATCTACAAATGCAATAAATATTTTGACAACTAAATAACTTTTTGATCATATTTTATTATATTTAATATTAAATTAGACGATATATATTGCACAAATCATAAATTTAATTTTGTTGTGTAAATTATATATAATTTTTTTTAATTTCACTAAATTTAAATTTTTTTATTGAATCTCGTGTATTACACTAAGTATATATATATATATATGATTTTATCATATTTACAAAAATATATAAGAAATGCCAAAATGAGTGAAAATATAAATAATAGTCAAATGAATAGATTCATAAATAAATTTTAAAATGAATTAAGAAGCACCAGAACATTTTCATCAATTTTTTATGAATAAAATTATAAATTTAAAAATAAACTACATACATTCATAAATTAAATTCGAATGAATTAAAAAAATCGTTAATAAACTAAAATAGTACAAAAATCTAAGATATAATAAATTTCAAAGAATTTTTTTTCGATCCTAATATATATTTTCATTCCTATAAGGTCAAAATTGATATTTTTCTCTATGACACATTTGACACATGCTAATAAAGAGATGTCCTCACGGTTTCCGTTAGAAAAACTAACGAAGATGGCCAAAATTGATTATTTTTTGTTCTTTTTTGAACCTAGGGGCCAAAATCTGACCCGAGTCTTTCCTACAGGGTCAAAATTGAAAATTTCCCAATAAATTTACTCAAATATTATTGATATTGACATTTGATATATGTTATATCCATTGATATTTTCATAAATTTAAAATATTGATATTTCTATAGATATCAATATTTTAAGTTTGGTGTTGCCATAATTCAAATTAAATCTTAATTTATAAAATATATATTAACAATAATTTAATAAAAATATATACAAAGAACTATATTATATATAAGATGTCTTTTTATAATTACATCAAAAGTTGATTAAAGTGATTTAACATGACTTTGATTAATCGTGCCTTGAAACGTACTATTGACTCTAAATATAAATTCAAATAATTTAAATATACTGATAATATCATATACACTTCTTATATTTAATCACGTGCATTTCACGGGTGCACTACTAGATATTATTATATTTGTAAAAAGTGTTGAGTAGTATACTAGATACAACGCACATATGAGTGTTGAGTAGTATACCCAATCTCGGTCTAAAAGAGTCAGGGTCGGTCTTTATGTTGTTTGTATCTTAAGAAACCAGTGTTCAATTATGAACATTTGTATGTCGCAGTATCCAAAGTCATCCATTGTAGGGGATTCAAAATTTTGATAGAGGATAGGGAGGGTGGACAAAGTAACAGAATGACGAATGTAGTTTACAAAGAAATATTTCAAAATTTATAAACTACAATGTAAACATTATTATAAATTTATTGTATTATACAATTGATCAATTACTTTAGTTCGATAATCCATATATTTTATTTGATTAATCATGCCTTGAAACATACTATTGACTCTAAATATAAATTAAAATAATTTAAATATACTGATAATAGAATATATACTTCTTATATTTAATCCCGTGCATCGCACGGGTGCACTGCTAGTATAGTGTAATAAAATAAAATTATATAAACACTATGTTATATTGTTGGGAATTTTCCCAGCATCCTGCCTTGGGTTGGAGCTTAAATTGGCGCTGAACGCGGCTCTTCTAGATTCGAAACCGTGAGCGCAAAAGCTACATAAGTATAAGACATTAAAGTTGCGCCTTATGCCCACAGGATATCCTTTTGGTGTAGCGGTAAGCGCTTGATGGTCCAACTGTAACACCCCAAATTAAAATTTGACTACATAAAATATAGCAAGAATTCTCAAGAATTGAAAATGAAATTTAAATAAAAATAATAATAGAATGAAAGATAAACTAGATAAGCAATTATCAAAATAAATAAGAATGTATAAGATTAACATTAGTATATACACGTGCATGCACCCAAACATTTACATTTGAATAATAATAATAATACTAACTAGAAATAAATAAATAAAGAAAAAGGGGATTAATCTCTCTCTCTCTCCTCACCACTTCCATGCCACCTAGCACTCTCTCTCTCACCACCAAAGCTGGACAACACACCAAGTGACTCCTCACCTTGGTTGCAAGCTGGAAAGAAGAGAAAAGAAAGGGAAATAAGGGAAAAAACAGTACAGCTTCTCCACAGCTCCTTCTCTCTCGATTCTTTCTCTCCCACAGTCTCTCTCTATCCCTGTCCTGCTATGTGTATCTCTAGCCTGCTGTGCACGCGCTGCTACCCTGCTGCCCTACTGCTGTGCGCGTGAGTTTTTGATGTGTGTGTGTATGTTTTGAAGTGTGGATGTGAGTGTGATCTTGGGTGCGGGTATGAGGTGTGAGGGGCATGAATCATCGGCGACGGGGGTCGCCGGCGGCAGTAGAAGGGCAGTGGAAGAGGGCTGTGTTGACGGGATGGTTTGGTTGGAAGAACGGTGCTGCGGATGTGTAGGGCGCTAGGCGCCGGTGTGCAGGGCGCTAGGCGCGATGTGCAGGGCGCTGGGGCGCTAGCCGAGCGCTGGGGGCGCTGCTCTGCTGAGTTGGGGGTGCGCCGGGGGCGCACCGAGTTTGCACGTGGGGCTGGCCGATGGGCACCTCTCGTGTTGCTTTTGGTTGAGTTGTAGAGTAGCTATGTGAGTTTGTGTGGGTTGTCTTAATAGGTGGTAGTATGGTGGTCAGTTGGTTGTGAGTCGCCGGCGACGCGGGTCGCCGGAGTCGGTGGTAGCAGTGACGGAAATGAGCTAGTTGCAGCAGATTTTCGATGACGGGCCTGCGCCGAAGACTGCGCGCAGGGAGCATTCGACACGCCGTTTCAGGCACTTCTGATGAAGGGATGGAAAGACTGTTTTTATGGCATATACTAGGGTGCATGGGGAAGGTCTCCACCAAGTTTCGTGGCCATTCGAGGTTGGACGACTAAGGAATAATTTTACGAAGTTGGGGTTGCGTTTCTGCACCCGAACCGGAAATAGTCGCGGAGCAGAAGGTCTTAATGAAGGATTTTCTAAAACTGTTTTTATGGAGTGTTCTTTAGGGTGTTGAGAGCTATCCTACCAAGTTTTACTTTAAGGCGAGTCCGTTTGAGAGGTCTAAGGTGCATCGGGGCACAAAGTGGCAGTGTAGTGTGCAATGGTGAAGTTCAGCCTATTACAAGGGTAGTTTCTAGACGATCGAATATCAGATGGGCTTGAGATTTCACAGAGTTAATATTCACACCGAGAGCTTCATTACAAGCTTTACGGATTATAAATCGGAGCTCAGACGAGGAAGATAAGCAACGACGATTTTCTTCCAGTTGGCAAGGGATTTTACATTTGCAATTTACTTTGCGAGATGGTTTAATTTGCAAGATTAGTTTGCCTTGCAAGTTTGATTCTTTCCTTGTAGGAAACGTAGACGAAGGACCACACTAGTTCCCTGAAACGTAGTAGTTTTTCCAAGAAACAACTTGATTGAGCTAAAGGAATGAACTTAGGATTTAAAGGGGTCGAGCTTCACGAGGATTACCACCAAACAAGGTGGGGGTAAACTCTAATTCTTTATGTGTTTACTGTTTTCCCTACTTTGATGCATGAATTGTAAAATACGAAATGCTGTGGTTATATGCTATGAAGAATGTGTCACACTTTATACTGTAAAGGGCCTAAGGTCTACCTAAAAAACGCACGGAGGGATTGGTGATCCGTAAATTACACCAGCGGTATGAGGAACCGTTTTTATCACGGAGGGAGTGGTGATCCGTAAATTACACCAGTAGTATGAGGAACCGTTTTTATTAGGGTAAGACGGTGAAAGAGCCGCACCTAAATGAAAAGTTATGTGCTGTGCATTTTATGTGCTGTGCCTACGTGTTAATTATTATGTATTTTCTGAGTTATATACCTGTCACATGCTATAAGATGCGGAGTTTATTATCACGAGTGTATTCAACGCACTCATCCCCACCTGTACTCACACTACAGGAAATTACGAGAGTCGAGATGCGTAGAGAGGTTGGTGCCATATCAAGTCTTCTCCCTTGATTTCTTCTTCAAAACTGGTCGGAACAATGTTTTATATAAATTCATGTTTGTAATGTATGTCACTCTTTTCTATAAATGGATCCTGATGTATTTTCCGCTGCAAATGTTAAAGTTGTATTTATTCGGCTAGATGTCGAGGGTTTGTATTTGTAAAATTGTCTCCTATCTTTCCAAAGGATTTCTGTTTTATTTTATGCACGTCTTTTTTTCCTCTTCTTTCGTCACGCCCACAAGGAAAACTCTGATAATTTTATGGAAAGAAAACGGGGCGTGACACCAACACTTGGTATCAGAGCAGGTCACAAGTTCGAATCCCCTCAAAAGCACTTTGCAGGAGTAAGCTGCCAGAGCCTTGGAACAGAGGATGCTGATGCGCAGGTCAGGTTACTGGGTGGCCGGGACCTGAGAAAGGTGAACGGACTTGGAACTAGGTTGCTGAGGTGGCCGGGACCTAAGAAAGGTGAATGGACCTTGGAACTGAAGATGTTGGCGTAACAGAAGATGGCGCGGAGGCGTGGTGACGCCGAGTCATGGTAATGGCGCGGAGGCGTGACGACGCTAAGTCATGGTGACATCAAGGATGACGAGTAGGCATGTCGGTGCCGAGTCATGAAGATGTCAGGCAGTGAGCTAGGTTGTAGCAAGAGCAAGGTTGCAGCAGGAGCAGGATGCAGCAAGAGCTAGGTTGCAGTAGGAGCAGGTTGCAGCAGGAGCTAGGTTGTAGCAGGAAGCTGTATCAGGAAGCTGAGCAGTAACCTGTTGAGTCCAAGATTGCTGGAGTGGAAAAGCAGGTGCTGGGGAGGGGGGATTGTTGGGAATTTTCCCAGCATCCTGCCTTGGGTCGGAGCTTAAATTGGTGCTGGGCGAGGCTCTTCCAGATTCGAAACCGTGAGCGCAAAAGCTACATAAGTATAAGGCATTAAAGTTGCGCCCTATACCCACATGATATCTTTTTGGTGTAGCGGTAAGCGCTTGATGGTCCAACATATATTATTAACATTGTTACATAGAAGATATATAAAAATTGGAGTATTATATACGACATATTTGTCAAATAAAATTGTGTGATGTTTATAATAATTTTACAATACATATTTCGAATATAGTAAATAAAAATAGTTAATTTACCTTGTTTTATATATGTTGGTTGACTTGATTAATAATTCACTTCTTGGTCTTCAACCTCCTTAGTCACTACAAACGCCCCCAATCAATGCAATGATATATTTATTGAGGTGATATATGTGTATGTGGGGTACAACATTAGAAATAAAAAAAAATACTTTGATGATCTATAGTTCTTGAAATCCGATCATTATGTTATTTTAATTTATTCAACAAACATATATTTAATCTTTGATTATATCAACAATTAAAAAATTTATTAGATGAGATCATATTAACATTCATATACCATATATAGATAATAATTTCCAAGATTTTTTTGATATTATAAATAATATTATAATTTATATATTATATAAATAATATATAAATCATGTTTAATACAATAAAATTTATAATTTATAATTTATAAATTATGAAATAATATGTATTTCTATTTTTGGGAGGTGGAAATGGGCGGGAAAATTTTAGCATTTCTATTTTGAGGGGGAATTGTTATTATATATATATATATATATAGATTTTTAAATGGATGCAATAATGATTTTGAACAGTGATGCCATACAACCGATGCAATGATTTTGAATGCTTGTATTAATGAATTAATAACAATACATTACCAAATTAACATCACAACACCAAAATGGATGTAACAATGATTAAAAATGCATGCCAACCTAAAAATTAATAATAATACATTAGCAAATCTTAAAAAAAAAATACATTCCCAAAATGGATGCAACAGACAATGATTTTGAAATGGATGAATCAATGATTTTTAAATGGATGCTTTGAATAAACGATGAATTATACAAAGCCCTAAACATGCGGAACTAAGGTGTAGCGCCCAGGAAAAAAAACGAAGCATAATTGATTAATTAAATATTAAACCCTTAATTAAATTATTATGTGCGCTAATTTTGACTGTTTAATTTAGTTATATGCATTTCAGATACGTGTTTAACGTCGGTTTTAGACGGATAATATTTTTCTAGACATGAAACCTAGGAGATTTTTATACCATTAGATGCGTAATGGAAAAACGAGAAGATGGAAATGAATTAGAGGTTAATCGGAGTTACTAGCTCTAATAGTGAAGAAAACAGTGAAAAAATGGAAAATACGACGTATACGAAGAGTAGAATACGAGATTTTTATGGTGGAAAAATAGTCTTTTCAAAGGAGTATATATAGGTTGGTTTTAAGTCGAAAAGTCAAACAAACTCATAATCGAAAAAACACGTAAGTTTTCTATCCCTCTTCTCTTTCTTTTTCCGGTCGCCGCCGCTGGTGGCTGGAAAAGTCAACGTGCTCGGTTTCGAATGGTTTTCGCATAGGTTGTAGCTCTCATCGAGACGAGTCTAGTGTTGGTCTCATTTTTCCATTCCGATGGCTAGATCGCCGGCAAATCACCGGTCAACCGCTGGAAAAACCTAATTGGAGTCAACCACCCTTTCTCTCTCCTCGTTTCTTACTCTCTCTCTCCCGTCTTCCTCGCCTGAGTGGTAGATAGCCATCCCGGAGTGTAGGGCCACAGGTTGGGGGTGGTGGCGCCGCCGGGGAGGAGGGGGCGGCGGCGTTGCTGGAGTTGTGTGTGTTGTGTATGTGTTGTACATGCTTAGGTTTGTGTATTGTTGGGTGTTGTCGGCGACGGGAGGTTGTCGGCCGGAGGTAGAGGGTTTGGAAGGTGGTGGTGGTTGTTTGTGTGTGTGTATGTTTGGGGTTTTGGAAAAAAATCTGGAAAAAATTACTGTTCACGCCAGAAAGTTATCGAAGATGGTGGCTGCCGAAGCTGGGTGGCCGGCGGGACCGGTGGAGGGCGGCGCCGCAACAGGAGCTTGTTGTACGCTGGTGGCGCGCAGGGCCATGTGCGAGGGCGCGGTCGTGCGTGGGCGAGCGTGATCGCGCGCAGCCACTGGAAAGTGGCACACGGTTATGCGCGGAGTGCACGACCACTGGAAAGTGCACGCGTCGGGTGCTGTCGTGTACGTTGTATGTGTGCCGGTGAGCGTTTTCGCGGGTCGATCCGAGTTGTTTGTTTCCGTCAAGTTTTCGGGAGTCAGGGGTCTCGTTTCAACTCCGAATAAGTTCATTCTTTTTCCGTTGCAACCCAAATTCTTTCCTCTTTTATATTAAATTATGGATTTTACCTTTCACACTCTTCTTTTTATCCTCGATCTTCGAGTCTTTCTTTTCCATTCCGTCTTCTCGATCATTCTTTCTCCGAAAATGTTTATCTTTTCATTTATATCCATCTTTTAATCTTTTGAGAATCTAAGATATCATGGTACTTTTGTAGGCCATCTGTTGGATCGTACACTTTAGGCTTGACACTTAAAACTTGTTAGATCACGTAATAACCATTTATCGAGGTGGGGGTAATTTGTAGCGCCCCAGACGAAAAATGAAGCATAATTGATTAATTAAATATTAAACCCTTAATTAAATTATTATGTGCGTTAATTTTGAATGTTTAACTTGATTACGTGCGTTTCAGATACGTGTTTAACACCGGTTTTAGATGGATATATTTTTCTAGACATGGAACATAGAATTTTATTTCACCATAAGATGCATATCGGAAATACGAGAAGATAGACACGAATTAGAGGTCAATTAGAGACATGTAGCTCAAGTTACGACGAAAAGGGAAAAATACAAGTTTCGGAAAAACGAGAGGTGGAATCTTGAGGAATAGTGGAAGGAATATTCCACACGAACAGTAAAAAGAATACTCTAAAGAATATTTTGATGAATAGTGTTTTCCGGGATTTCTAGAAATAGAGGGCTCATTTAGTTCATTTTTCACCATTTTCCCGAGCGAGCCGAACGCGACGAAAACACGTAAGTTCTCTCTCCTCCCTCCTCTCTCTCTCCTCTCTTTTCTGCCTCTGGCGCGCTGCCACCGGCACCGGCACGGCGGCGCTGCCGGCACCAGTGGCTAGAAAATTCCAATGTTGTCGGTTTCGGCCGATTTTCGTACAGAACGTAGATCTCATCGAGATGAGTCTAGGAAAATTTCCGGAATTTCATTCCGATGTGTCGTTCTCCGGAAAACGGCAAAAATGTCACCGAAAAACCCTAAACCCTTGTTTTATCACCTTTTCTCTCTCCCGTTTCTCTCTCGTTTCTTGGTTGTTTTGATTCTTTTCTTTTGCTGGGGTAAGTTAGGGTGTTTGGGAAGAGTTTGGGATGGTTTTGGGGTGGTGACCGGCGCCGGAAAGTCACCGGCGGAGTAGTTTTGAGGTGTTTGAGTATGTGTTTTTGGTGTGTGTGTGTGTGTGTTTGAGGGTTCTGCTACTGTTCACCGCCGGTTTCCGGTGAGGGGGTGGTCGGAAAAGGTTGTTGACGACAGGGGGTCACCGGCCGGGGGTCCGGAAAGGGTCGCCGGCGACTGGGAGTCGCCGACCGGAGCAAAAAAAGGTGGGGTTTAGTTTTTACGATTGTGACGTCGAAGGGTTTTGCGGTGAAGTTTTAGGTACTATTCATCATCGGAATCCGGCGAGGGATGGCCGGAGGTGGTAGTCGACGATTCAGGCTTTCCGGCGGACATGGTGGCGACGGTGATGTGCGGCGCCGGGAAGGTGACTGGTTGAGCAGGACGACGTCGGGAGACGTTGGGCGCACGAGCGAACATGGTCGTGCGTGGTGTGCATGGGCGTGCGCGCGCTGGGTTGAGCTACTAGACGATAGTGCACGGGCATGCTGGGTGTGCATGGGCGTGCGCGACGGGAGCCGCGCGCGCGCGTAGCGAGCGACGGGTAGACGCGCGCACGACGTTGGGTCCGTGGTGCGAATCTCATTTTTTCCGTCGTACGTTATCATCGAGTCATCGGCGATGTGATGTCATCGATCGGGAGTCGGGGGTCCCGATCAAAGTCAACCTTTTGACCAAAATTACCAAAATATCCCTAAACCTAAAATGCTCCGTTCAAGCTCGTTTCAACTTCAATCGAGCTCATTATTTTTCCATCGTGACCCAAATTCAATCCTCTATCATATCAGCCTTGAAACTGATCATCCTCTCTCATTTCTTCAACTTCGATCTTTAGATCTCTCGATCTGTCTCGTCTCAAACGATCATTCTTTCTCCGGATTCTTTACAGCTTTAATTATTCATTATTAAGGATCTAAGAAACATCATAACCTATATAGGCTATCAGTTGGATTGAGCGTGGTGATACTTGACCTTTGGTACTTGCTACTCACGTGGTAACCACCGAACAAGGTGGGGGTAACTTCTAAACCCTAATAACTCTATGTTTTCTGTATTTAGCGCATGACGATGATAATGAACATATGCATGTAAACTGGATATTATTAGAATCCTATTGATCGTTATGAATTGGATGAAGCTTATGTGCCTTGAGTTATGTGCTGTGTGATTATATGTTGTATTCGGTAGGGGTAACTTCTAAACCTTTATTTGTTTACAGTTTTCCCTATGTGATATATGAATTGTTGAACTCTACGTACTGTGTTTATTTTACGATAGTGTGGTAGGTTTGGGCGGAGTGTCCTTTGGGCTTAGTGTCCATTGGGCTGCGTGTCTATTAGTGAGTCATCGGAGTGTCCTTTGGGCTTAGTGTTCATTGGGCTGTGTGTCCAGTATTGAGTCGACGGAGTGTCCTTTGGGCTTAGTGTCCATTGGGCTGCGAGTCCTTTTTGTGAGTCATGGGTTGTGTGTCTGTTAATGAACTGACGTATGTGTTGTGTATTTATGTGATGTGGCTAATTGCTGAGTTATCTTTATATGTTTAATAACATGTTAAAACATGGATTTTTCTCCCACGAGTGTATTCAACGCACTCACCCCCACCTGTACTCACACTGCAGGAGAAGAAGAGAATCTTGACGCGTAGAGAGAGGGGTGCCCTATCAGCTATGTCCATCTTCTGGTTTTGTCTTTTAAAGATTTGTTGTTCGTTTGTAAAAGAAAATTGTATTTCTCCTTCTTTGTAATGGATCCTGATGTTTTTCCGCTGCGTAAGGTTTCAAACTTTCTTTTATCGGTTGTATCCGATGTTGCAAGTGTACCACTTCTTATCTTTTCCTTTTTCTTTCTATTTTATATCAAGTATGCATTCTTCCCCTCTTCTTTCTTCATACCCAAAGAGAAAACTTTGATATTTTTAACGAAATATTTTGGGGCGTGACATAATTTCTAATTCTTAATCTGTTTACCGTTTTCCTTATTTTGATGCTCGATTGAAAAATGTTAAATGTTGTGTTTATAAGTGTTGTGCCATACTTTATACTGTGCATGGGCTGTGGTCCACCTCCGACATGCATTCGCCCCTATCTCATTTCTAATACTCTGGAAGGTTTGGTGGTCCCTGAAATGCACCAACGAAGATGAGACCGTTTTATAGGGTAAGACGGGAGAATACCCACACCTATTCGTCCCTTACCATTTCTAATGTCTGTTATGCATTTTATGTGTTGTGACAATGTGACACTTGATATGTATTTTCGGTTTTCTATACATATGTCAAATGTTATAAGATGCAGAGTTTATCCCCATGAGTGTATTCCACGCACTCACCCCAAAATCTGTACTCACATTACATGAGATGACAAACAGTAGAGCAGTAGAGAGAGAGAGATGGTGCCACATCTAGGATTTTCATAATTTGTCTTTTACGAAGTAACAAGAAACAATGATCACTACCTTATGAAATGTAAATATTAATTCTGTAATTTCTGATGATGATGGATCCTGTAAGTTAATTTTTGCTGTGTTGATGTTTTGAAAATCAGCTGTGATCGATGTTTTATATGTTATGGAATCGGCTGTGTCCGATGTCTTGTATAGGATATGGAATCGGCTGTATCTAATATCTTACGAGTAAAGAATCTGTTTGTCTCATAACCCTTTCTACTTCTGATCATCTCTTGTCTTCTTCTTTTCTTCTTGCACGCCCTCATATAAAAAAAACTCTGATAAATTTTAAGAAAGAAAACGGGGCGTGGCAATATGGTATCAGAGCTTAGTTCTACTCTTTGTAGGACTTTGCTCGATTTGGCCTGATAAAGAGAAAACGAGATAAAATGTGTTGTAAATGTGAAAAAAATCATTTCTAAAGAGAAACGGATAATCACCACTCTCTCTCTAGGCGTGTCTCCTTAAAACACATAACTTGATAAAAAGAATGTTTTTTTGATTTATGTTTTCTTGCTTACCTGATATAAATCGTTTAGGTTCGAAAAGATGTTATGGATATAGTTTCATAAAAAAAAACTCATATAACTTATACTTGACAGATGGCTAGAATTAGACATACCGCTAGAAAACGGGTCCAGCCGATAGAGACGCGTGAGGTACGACTTAGACGACATTTCTTTGATAGTCGAGTGTTAGGGGACGTATCCGTTGGTGAGCATATATCTAGATTGTTTCATTGTTGGAGAGAGGTAGAGGGAATAGGGGGTAGTATCCCTAATATACAGGTTTGCTCACATATGATTCATACTTTGCCGGACGAATGGGCAGCTAGGGCGCGTCTCGTTTTCCGAGACGAGGTTGTGTATTCAGTTGTGGATAACACACTTGTTGTTGACTTCGGGAGAGTAGCGAAGATTATGTTGGATTTGTGGGGCCGTCACGGCCTTCCGACTACCCCCGAGCCGGGACCTTATGATCCTTCTAGTGGCAGCTCTGAGGCCGAAGATGATGATTCGGAGGAGGATCCTGAAGAGGATCCCGAGGAGGACAACCCGGATGCAGATGACCCGAGGGATATGGCACCGGGCGTACAGGGACCTCCTTCGCCTTCAGTTGCTGTGGCATAGACTAGGAATGATGACCGTTATTTTGTGTATATAGACTAGGAATGATGAAACTTTTTAATATGTATGTGGTAGTTATTTAACTAGTAAGTGTATATAATCCTTTTGGTATGGGGTAAAGGCTACCCATATTTTGCTTATATGTACATTTTAAGCACGTGTAATTCCTTTATATATTATGGAATCGACGTTTGTATCTCTTCACACTTGCCGTATTTATTTTTCTTTACTTATTATATTATTTTGAAACCTGAACGATATATACATATACATCATAACAAAATTATGTCTAGAGGACGACCCCGAAGAGACCAAACACCAATGGCCAATCAGCCGGAACGGGAAGCACATGCAAGCATGAGAGATCTAGTGTCGGTACTGAGAGAACTATCACAACATTTTGAGGTTATGCGAGTCGTACCACCACTAATTAGGTCTGATCCGAACTTAATATACGAATAATTTCGGTGTTTTAATTCACCGACGTTCAGTGGGAAAGGTGAACCAGCAGATGCAGAGGAGTGGCTGAGATCACTAGATCGATTGTTTGGGCATTTGACATGTACTAAGGAACAGAAGATTTCGTGTGCAATTTTTCAAATCACGGAGGAGGCAAGCCATTGATGGGATTCTTATGAGAGGACATTGTTGCCGAATCAAAGAGAAGAGATGATGTGGGAAGATTTTAAAGAAGTGGTTGTTCATCATTTTATACCACAGTCCTACCAAGACAAAAAGATAATGGAGTTTCTACATCTTCGTCAATGAACCATGACGGCAGGAAAATACGAGCGGAAATTTAACCATTTGAGCAGATATGCCACTCACCTGGTTGACACTGATGCCAAAAAGGCCCGAAGATTCGAAAAGGGTCTACGTCTAGAGATTGGATCGATTTTGGCAGGACAGGGAGTTATGACTTATTCTAATGTAATTGAGAGAGCTCAAGAAATTGTCTCCCGACTATGATTGGATGCGGTGCTGTTAGGATGTATACTATAAACCTAGCTTTTGTATGAACATCTTTTATGGAATGAGAATCACTTTGGTCATATGTTTGCATTTTATATTTGTTATATATGTTTATGCAATGTCCAATTAATTTATATTATAGATAACTTGATGTGTGGTGCCACACAGAAGATCATGTTATCAGTTTCTTATAAATTATAAATAGTAGCTCACAACCAAGATGAATTTGGACAAATCATCGGAATGGTTGTAGTGTAGTTTGGTATTAGTCTGTCTTGACTATAAAACTACACTAGTACACTTTGTGTGTATTGAGCAGGACTATTTGAGGTTGTTCGTTTTATACTGACTATATAATAGAACAAGACCTCTGTTATTATGGATGTGCGTTCTCTTAATCCCTATATAATAACAGCCACATATACACAATATTTGTTTCTTTAATTTGCCAATGAGTGAGATTTATTTATTAAATCAATAAACTCGGTGAATTTGGAAACAGTATTGTCTATATGGTGTACTGTTGATTATAGAAGGAATCTGTGTCCTAATTATTTAGGATGATGATGTCCCCTTGAGGAGCTCATAAGGATTATCATGTAAACCCTGCAGGTGGATTTAATCTGACATGATAATAAAGTTGAGTGGTACTACTCTTGGAATTAGATGTTAATTAATTAAGTTGTCAGTAACTTATTTAATTAACGGACATTCGATATCTTAAACACAGGGAGATAAACGTGCACATAATAAGAAGGAGCCCATATTAAATATGGGATTGGGACGGTAGTTCAATAATAATTCTTTAGTGGACTGAATTATTATTGATGGGTTTAAGTTATGTGTTTAGGCCGAACACAGGATACTTAAGCCCATCAGGAGGCCCAACCCAATTCCTCCTCTAGGTCCCTGGTGTAGCCTATATATATAGCCCTTTTCCATCAGCGCCTCAAACATACAGATCACAGAAAACACGTGATAGTGAGAGAGAGAGCAGAACTGAGATTTATCGAAGGATCGTTGGCCACGCAACGTTCGAGAAAGGCTGTAGGAATACATCAGAAGATTAAAGAGGTCTAGGGTTACGAAAGATCAATCTTTGGCTCGTTTTCTTCTAGATTGATCAAAAGGTATAACTCTTTTATTCCGTTGCGTTTGTTATATCTAGCATGGAACCCGATTAATTAATTGCATAGAGCCGGCGATTCGTCGATTCCAACAGGTGCCTCCTAAGAAATTTGTTCCGACGCCTATAAAGAGGAAGTGGACTGGCCCAAGTCAGGGCTTTACTCAAAACAAGTTTCCAAGGGCAAACAACACTCCACTTCTCCCCACTCCTCGACTTGGGAATCCATGCCCTAGATGCCAAAGGGTATACGTGGGGCCGTGTCAACAAAAAACACAGAGCTGCTACTCATGTGGAGCACCGGGGCATATTGCAGCGAATTGTAGGAAGTCGAAAGGCCCAGCGGCTGCAACCACAAGTCCGAGGCCGATAGCAGACAGAGCACGGGCTTTTGCTCTTACTCGCCCGGAGGCTGTAGAAGGGTAGGAAACGATGACAGGTATGTTAACAGTATATGATATACCTGCTCTCATTTTATTTGATACCGAAGTGACCCACTCTTTTATCTCTGTTAATTTCTGTAAACTGTTGAAGTTTGAGGACGGTTGGGTAGTCGCTAAAACCCTAGAGGTTAGTATTCCGTCGGGAAAGATAGTAAAGACGAAACACATGTACTGTCATCTAAAGATTGCCTTTGAGAATAGGATCCTTCTGGCCTATCTTCACGTATTGGAAATGAAGGATTTTGATATAATTCTAGGGATGGATTGGCTTGAGTCAAACCACACAGTGATTAAGTGTCGTACAAGAGAAATAATCTTTCAAACACTTGGAGAACCAGAGTTCACTTTTTACGGAGTACGAGTTAAAGTTGATATGAGGATTATAACAGCCATGAAGGCAACTCAGATGCTTAGCAAAAGAAATTGCGAAACTTGGTTGGTCAACATGATGGGTGATTTTGAGCAAGGAATGAGTTCCATTGAGACTGTACCTGTGGTAAGGGAATATATGGACGTATTTCCAGAAGATTTACCTAGCCCTCCACCAGATCGACAGGTGACCTTTGAGATTGATCTTATATCGGGGTCAACACCAGTGTCGAAAGCTCTATATCGGATGACACCGAAGGAATTACAAGAATTGAAGGTGCAACTACAAGAACTTCGGGACAAAGGTTTCATTAGACCAAGCGTGTCGCCTTGGGGAGCTGCAGTGCTTTTTGTGAAGAAGAAAGATGGAAGCTTTCAGATGTGTATTGATTATCGGGAGCTGAACAAGAGAACTATCAAGAATAAATATCCACTACCTCGAATTGAAGATCTTTTTGATCAGTTAAGAGGTGCCAGTGTGTTCTTGAAGATTGACTTAAGGTCTGGATATCATCAGATGAAAGTCAAAGATGCCGATATATCTAAGACAACATTCAGAACAAGATATGGCTACTACGAGTTTGTAGTAATGCCATTTGGACTTAGCAATGCACCAGCTGTCTTCATGGACTTGATGAATCATGTTTTCCATGCATATCTCGATCATTTCATTATCATGTTTATCGATGATATTCTCATATATTCGTGTGATAGAACACAACATGAGCAGCATCTCAGGATTGCGCTGGAAGTTTTACGAATGGAAAAGCTTTATGCAAAATTCAAGAAGTGCGAATTCTGGATGGACAAGATCGGTTTTCTTGGTCATATTGTCTCTTCTCAAGGGATCGAGGTAGACCCCGACAAAGTTACAGCTATTAGTAAATGGGAAACTCTAACAAATGTCAAGAAAGTACGGAGTTTTATTCGTATGGCTGGGTACTATCGAAGATTCATAGAAGGATTTTCGAAGATTGCTGCTCCTATGACTCGTTTGATGTGGAAGGACGTAAAGTTTTAATGGACTGAACAATGCGAGCATAGTTTCCAAGAGCTAAAGAAGAGACTGATAGAAGCACCATTCTTGACAGTTCCGGACGTAACAAATGAGTTCGTGATCTACAGTGATGTATCCAAACAAGGTTTGGGGTGTGTTCTGATGCAGCAAGGAAAAATGGTGGCTTATGCATCCCGACAATTGAAAGCTCACGAACAAAACTACCCAACACACGATCTGGAGCTGGCTGCTGTTTTGCACGCCCTTAAAATCTGGAGACATTATCTATATGGCGTGAAGTGTGAGATTTACACTGATCATAAGAGCCTGAAATATTTCTTCGAACAGAAGGAGCTCAACATGAGACAGAGAAGGTGGCTAGAGTTGGTGAAGGATTATGACATTACGATCCATTATCACCCTGGAAAAGCGAATGTGGTGGCTGATGCACTTAGCAGAAAAGGAAAAGGGATTGTGACGTCTATGATCACCAACCAACATCAACTAGTCGAAGAAATGTCAAGGCTGAATCTGGAAATAGTCTCACCTCCGAACAACATCGAAGCCATGATGGCAACTTTGGTTGTGAAACCAACACTTCGTGAGCGAATCATTGAAGCTCAAAAGAAGGATAACTTCTTAACGAAGATGAAAGCTGATAAGTGTCGTTTTTCATATATTTTTGCGTATGTTTATGTATTCATTTAAATATGTTTAGATACATTTTTATGGTGATTTCTTATGTTATATTGTATAATTTTCATTTGACGGGTTTGTGCTTATTTTCATGATTTTGATGAGAAAAGTACAAGTTTTAAGTGTAATTGATGATCAAGGAAGAAATCGTAGAAAAATGAGGAAAAATAGAAGCTGAAATATGAGATCGCCACGACAGTGCCATGGGACCCGATCGTGACAGTGCCATGGGGCACGACCATGCCGTGTAGCACGACCGTGCACCAGTATACAATGACAGGGCATGGTCGACCGTGCCGTGTAGCACGACTGTGCCCGGGTGAACAACGATTTGAAGAGTTTTGGTTTTCTTGGAGTGTTTTGACCTTTTACTTCACTTGGAAGACTCCCAAAACACTATAAATACTCAACATGAAGAGAAATAGAGAGAGAGAGAAGAGAGAAAAACACGAGAATCTGAGAAGCAACAAGAAGATTTGAAGAAGAATTCAAGAGATCGGGGAATTGCGAGATCGTCATCAATAGAGTTTTTATTCTTTTCTTCCCTTGTTGAATATTAGTAGATATGATATTTCCAATCTTGTCTATGAGTTTGTTTATAATCATGTCTAGCTAATTTTCTAGGGTTTCTAGGGCTTGTTAGTAATTTAATTCGAATCTTGATGGATCTTTAATTTCAATTCAATGTTCATGATCGTCTATTCTATTTGTGTGTTTATGATTTGATTGCTTGTTTGATTATGTGGCTAGTAATTGAGCATGTTTTAGTAATTAGATCAAAATTCGGGAGATGAGATTTAATTACGGAAGAATAAACACATGACACATAAAAGACTTAGATCGGGAGATTAAGGAATTTATGTGATGGGAAATCATTCCTAGGTACTTTTGGGAGTTGTTATGTTTCAATCAGATTGAGTAGGGATACCTCTGGTGGCATAATAATCAACCGGTTAACTGACTCGGGAGATGCGATCTATATTTTGGAGGAAATGACAACAAATAGCTACCAATGGTCGTCTGAAAGAAACACATACAGGAAACTGGCGGAGATTCAAAGTCAAGATCAATTGTCCACTTTATCCTCACAAATAGCAGCTCTCACAAATCAAGTATCTGCGCTGGCAAAGATTCAAACTCAAAACGTGGGAAACGTAGGGAGTCGAGGATGTGATTTCACCCAACAAAAGGAAGTAGAAGAGGTCAACTATGTCACGCCCCGTTTTCTTTTCATTAAAATATCAGAGTTTTCTCTTTTTGGGCGTGAAGAAAGAAAGGGGAAGAAGGCGTACATGATATAAAATAGAAAGAAAAAGGAAAGGATAAGAAGTGGTACACTTGAAACATCGGATACAACCGATAAATTAGAATTTTGAAACCTTACGCAGCGGAAAAACATCAGGATCCATTATTTGAAACATAAACGAGATTATATTTACAAAACGTGGATTATAAAAATCATTGTTTAATTGCTGTGAGACCACAGACTTGAAATATAAAATCCAGATAGGGCACCATCTTCATTCTCTCTAAGGTTCAACCCGCTCGTCCTTACCTGTAGTGTGAGTACAGAATAGGGGGTGAGTGCGTTGAATACACTCGTGGGGATAAAGTCCGCATCTTATAACATGCAACAGTTATATCGTACAGGAAAGTAACATTCAATCACAGCATGTAAAATGCATAGCAGATATTAGAAATGGTAAGAAGGATAGGTGCGGGATCAACCCGTCTTACCCTATAAAACGGTCTCAATACCGCTGGTGCATTTCATGAGGACCACCAAACCTCAATAGAGTAGTAGAAATGGGGGAGACGGCTTTTTACAGTCCAGTGGACTCTCCGAACATGCAATGTGAACCGAAGTTCTTTCACAATATATATTATGGCACAACACGTATATACACAGCATTTAGTATTCCTCATTCATGCTTGTAATAGGGAAAACTGTAAACACATTAATAGTTAGAGATTACCCCCACCTTGTTCGGTGGTTACCACGTGAGTAGAAAGGACCAAAGATCAAATGTCTCAGTGCTCAATCCAACTGGTAGCGTGTTTTCGTCGCGCTCGGCTCGTTCGGCTCGCTCGGCTCGTTCGGCTCGTTCGAAGAAACGGTGAAAAATGAACTGGAGGAGCCCTATTTATAGATTTCCAAAAGTTACTATTCATCGGAATATTCTTTGAAATATTCTTTTTGTTACTGTTCATCAAGAAATATCCCGTATTTTCTACTCTTCATATACGTCTCGTATACGTCGTATTCTTCATTTTCGTTGTTTTCTTCATTACTTGAGCTACGTAACTCCGATTGACCTCTAGTTCGTTTCTATCTCCTCGTATTTTATTTACGCATCACGTGGTATAAAAATCATCTAGGTTCCATGTCTATAAAAATTATCGATCTAAGTCGTGCATTAAACACATATCTGAAACACACGAAATTAATTAAACAGTCAAAGCATATGCACATAAGTATTAAATTATAGGTTTAAATATTTAATTATTCAATTATACTTATTTTGATCCGGGGCCCCACAAACTATGTGAATGGGCAAAATTACAACAACCAAAACTTCTGAAACAGGGGTATGTATCAGTATAAACACGGAGGGGCTACTCATGAAAACTTTTCTTATGTAAATAATAAGAATGTTCTGCAACCCCCTCCGGGCTTTTCTATTACGAATGGAGTTATCGATGAACCAAATAAGCCGACACTAGAAGATTTCGTAGGTGCATTTGTAAACGAATCATGAGATAGATTCGCAAGGATTGAAGAAAGATTTGATGCACGGATGAAGGCCTTGGAGTTACAAGTTGGGCAGATTTCCGAGTACATAGGGAATCAACGTAAAAAGGGTCAATATCCAAGTACCACTTAAGTGAATCCAAGGGAGCAGTGTTTGGCAATTCAATTGAGAAGTTGAGCGGAATATGAGGGGCTAAGCATGCCGGTGGTGGAGGAAGATGAAAACGAGAGGAAAGAAGAAGAAGTGGTGGAGAAAAATGAAGATTGAGTCGAACAAAAAGGGGCTGAGAAGCCAAAATCAAATTCTAAACCTTCATTTCCATTTTCTATTTCTTCTCTTCCTTTTCCTCAACGTTTTCAAAAGAAAAAACTAGATGCTCAATTCTCTAAATTTCTTGAAATTTTTAAGAAAATTCACATTAACATTCCTTTTGCAAAGCTTTGGAACAAATGCCGAACTATGCGAAATTCTTGAAGGATGTAATGTTGAAGAAAAGAAAGATAGCGGATTATGAAAGAGTGAATTTGACGGAGGAGTGCAGCGTAATTTTGCAACAAAAGCTGCCACAAAAGCTTAAGGACCCGGGGAGCTTCACAATTCCTTACAAAATTGGAGGATCAATGTTTGATAAAGCTTTGTGTGACCTTGGGGCAAGTATAAATTTGATACCACTATCCATCTTCAAGAAGCTTGGGATTGGTGACGTGAAACCTTCTACCATCTCATTGCAATTAGCGGATAGGATAATAACTTATCCTATGGGAGTCATCGAGGACGTGCTAGTCAAAGTCGGTCAATTTATCTTCCCAATGGATTTCATGGTTCTCGACATGGAGGAAGATCATGATGTGCCCCTGATTTTAGGACGACCATTCTTAGCCACGTGGCGAGCATTGATCGATGTGCAAAAAGGAGAGCTCACCTTGCGAGTAAATGATGAACACATCGTGTTCAATATTTACTAGGACATGAGATTCCGTGAACAGAAGGAGAACTACAGCTTTGTTGATGTAGTAGGTACCTATGGAGAGGATCGAGAAATACCAATGAGGATGTACCATAGAAAGGTGGGGAAATGACAAGACGAAAAACGAATCGAAGAGGAAACGATCGGGCACGACCGTGCTGTGGTGCACGGTCTAACCGTGCCTGATATAAAGTTGATACTGGACAATGGGGCACGACCGTGCTGTATAGCACGGTCGACCGTGCCTAGCCTTTTAATAGGATGCGATGTGGAGATCAAGGAAAAATTCCCTCCATGACAGGTATGTTTTCGTCTCGTCTGGCTGAAGACGGTAAACTTAGTGTTGTTTGGGTAGCAACCCAATTAGCCATTTCTTTCCAAGTTTTGAGTCGTCTTTGGAATTGTCGACTTTAAGTTTGGGGGGGATGGTTTGCATGACATGAGTAGTTGCATTGTAGGTTTATTGTTTTAGCATGTTTATTTTTTTTAGGATGACAGATGATCTTGTGATTAGGAGATATGAAGTGAATTCTTGAGTGATAAGAAACATGAATTGAGTAAAATGAACGTAGGGATATATTGCTTGATTGAAGTTGAAAGTTTATTCTGAATTTTTTGGTGAATATATTTGACCATGTAATGATTGTGTAGTTTTGAGGAGTATGAAAATAAGCTTGTGAGATTTGAGCCTTGACTTGATATTACACAAAGTCTTATTTTCTTGATTGTGTGGTTATCGATTGTGTAGCGCCCCGGATCAAAACGAGCATAATTGATTAATTAAATATTTAACGTATGACTTAATAAGTATGAGCGTTTACTTTGACTGTTTGATTAATTACGTGCGTTTCAGATACGTGTCTAATGTGTGATTTCGAATTGATATTTTTCTTGGACATGGTATATAGAATATTTTTATACCATTAGATGCGTCTTGGAAAGATGAGAAGATAGAAATGAACTAGGGGTCAATCGAAGACTCGTAGCTCGAACGGCGACGAAAAGGACAAATCACGGAGTTTCGGAAAAATCGGAAGATATTTACGTTGAATGGAAACGAAGATATTTACGTGAATAGTAACTTAGAAAATTCAACCGATGAATAGTAACGGAGATATTTTCGATGAATAGTGTTTTTCGGATTTTCTATAAATAGAGGCTCCTCCAATTCATTTTTCACCGTTTTCTCGAGCGAGCCGAACGAGCCGAGCGCGACGAAAACACGTAAGTTCTCTCTCCTCCATCCTCTCCCTCTCTCCTCTCTTTTCTGCCTCCGGCGCGCCGCTGTCGGAGCAGCCACCGGTGCGGCGCCGCCGCCGCTGGTGGTGGCCGGAAAATCTGTAAGTTGTCGGTTTCGGCCAATTTTCGCACACGACGTACAACTCGATGAGACGAGTCTAGGAGGACAGCTTCCGGAATTCAATTCCGATTTCTCGTTCGCCGGAAAACGGCGAAAAACAGCCTTGAAACCCTAACCCTAACCTTTTCACCAACCTTTCTCTCTCCTTTGTTTTTCTCTCTCTTCTCGCCGTAGCTGATGACCGGAGGTCCACCGGAGGTAAGGGTGTTGTGCTAGAGGGGTTGCGGCGCCGGAGATGGACAGTAGTATATATATATGTAGCGTGCATGTGTGTGCGTTTTGAGGTGTGTTAGTGTGTGTGCATGTGGGTTCGCTGTTTGGGGGCGGCGCAGGTGGCGCCGCCACGTGGGAAGTGGTGGCCGGCACTGGTGATGCGCCGGCGAGGTCAAGTGGTGGTGGCCGCCGGCCAAGGCTGGTGGTTGTGGTGTGCGTGTGTATATACATATGTGCGTGTGTGTATGAGTTGCTTGATGGGTGTGTGTGTTGGTGGCTGAGTTGATGGTCGCCGGCGACTGGAAGTCGCCGGCCAGGTTCTCAGGTGGTCGGAGGAGAGTCGCCGGCGACTGAAAGTCGCCGGGCTGGAGTTGGAGAAGCTGGGTTTGGTTTTCGATATGTGGTAACGAAGGATTTTGCGGCAAAGATACGGGTACTATTCACGACCGGATTCCGGCGAGGGATGGCCGGAGGTGGTAGCTAGCGGTGCAGGCTTGCCGGTGGATCAGATGGTGGCCAGATCTGAACGGTGCCGCCGCAGCAGGCTGCATCGGGAAGTAGGCTGGCAATCTGGGGCGACAACGGGTAACCTGGACCCGAGCTGCCGAGAAAACTCGGCAGCCGTCGAGACGACGCTGTCAAGCTGACGAGACGAGGTGACACGCTGTCGAGAAAACTCGACAGCCAACGAACCCGATGCTGAGTGCTGTCGAGAAAACTCGACAGCCGACGAGGATGCGCGCCCAACTGCCGAGAAATCTCGGCAGCCGCCGAGTTTTTCCACCCGACGACGTGTACGTGCGTGCCCTGTCGCACGCAACATTATTTTTCGATCCAATTCTATATCCGAACCCCGTTTTTCAGCCATACGTCAATATCGAGTCATCGCCGACGAGATGTTGTTGACCGAGGGTCGTGGGCCCGGTCAAAGTCATCCCTTTGACCAAAATTACCATTTTAGCCCTAAATCTTAAAACGCTTCGTTCGAGATCGTTTCAACTCCGATTGAGCTCATTCTTTTTTTGTTGCGATCCTTGTTTCATTTCCTATCTTCTCCACCACTTGGAAATATTTGACCCTCTCGTTTCTTGGATTGCAATCTTTAGATCATTCGATCCGTTGTGTCGTTAATGATCGTTTCTCCACCGGAGTCTGTTATCGCTTTAATTATATTTATTAAGTATCTAAGAACACTGTAACATATGTAGGCTATCAGTTGGATTGAACATCAAGATACGGGATTTGAGACACGAGCTTTGAGATATCCGATATCTGGTACTTGCGACTCACGTGATAACCACCGAACAAGGTGGGGGTAACCTCTGAACCTCTATGTGTTTACTGTTTTCCCTATGTGATATATGAATTGTTGAACTCTACGTGTTGTGTTTATATACTGTGTTTATTTTACAATGGTGATGCTACGAAGGGACATCGGTCCATAACTGTGCTACGAAGGGACTTCGGTCCATATCTATGCTACGAAGGGACTACGGTCCATTTCTAAGCTACGTTTCAATATGTGATGTGTTTATTTACTGAACTTTGATATGATTACCGTTTTCCCTAATTCTATGTTATTGTTGAACTTCATGTGCTTTGTGCTTATATGTTGTGGGGGATAATTGTTAAACCTTATGTGCTATCACCACGAGTGTATTCAACGCACTCACCCCCCACCTGTACTCACACTACAGGAGAAGAAGAGAACTTTGACACGTAGAGAGAGGGGTGCCCTATCAACTGTGTCCATCTTCTGGTTTTGTCTTTTAAAGATATGTTGTTCATTTGTAAAAGAAAACTGTATTTCTCCATCCTTGTAAAAGATCCTGATGTTTTTCCGCTGCGTATGGTTTCAAACATTCTTTTATCGGTTGTATTCGATGTTTTAATTATACCGCTTCTTATCCTCTCCTGTTTTTTTTTATTTTATATCATGTACGCCTCTTTCCCCTTTCTCTCTTAACGCCCAAAGAAGAAAAACTCTGATATTTTGACCGAAAGATTTTGGGGCGTTACAGATTGTCTTGTATATACCTCTAGAACATGCTTTGGTATCTCATTCGAGACTACAAGTACGTGTGAATGTTTTAAAAATGATATAAGGCCATCTTTGCTCTGATTAGTCACTTAGCCAAACAATTTCTCACCAAATTTGATATATTTCCGTAGTTAGCCCTATTGAGCCTTTAAGCCTTATTCATTGATGAGCCAAATAATTGGGTAAATTACCAGTGCCTTTATTTTGAGCTTACCTACCAATGATTTTGAAGCTCAATTGGGAAGTATATGTGGACTTGGAGAAAGAATTTGGTGGAGGATATCAAGGAAAATTGATGAAAAAAAAAGAGACCAAGTGTGAGAGAAAAGAAAGAAAATATATTCTTGGGTTAAAGAGGTAATTGTAGAAAGGAAATTTTTTGCATGAGTTGTGCCTTTTCGGGAACTCAATTGAATAATTATTTTTTTAGTTGAGTTATGCCTTTTCTGGAACTCAATTGGATAATTATTATTTTTGACATATCGTTGGAACTCATGTTTGGGAGAAGTGGTCATTTGAAGAGACCTTATGAAGATAGAAAAATTCATGATTTGAGTTGGAATTTGTGTAGGAGCTTCAAATATCTATTTGAGTAGTCACTTTTATCCAAATTTTTCCTACCCTATCCAAAGAGCCTCATTGCATCCAAATAAAGTCCTTTTTTATTCTTAATATTCACATGTACAAACATGGTGGAGAAGTGAGACGATTTGCAAGCTTATGGTAGGTTTTACTTGATTTATCGATTTGAGCGTATACATGTCATATTTTTAAACACTTTTGAGCGTGAGTGATACACTTTTACCTTATGAGGTTCATTACTCCTTGAAAGTACATGATTATGAATTGTTTGAAGTATTTATTAGAAATTTGGATGAACTTTTTTATAACAATTAGGTGTATATGATCTATTGTTTGTGATACTTAAATTCATGGTTCGTGTTTCTTCTAGTTGTGTGCTTAGTTTTCTTTATAAATGTTAGTTGAGTAGTTGATGTTACTCGAGGAAGAGCAACAGTTCAAGTTTGGAGGATTTGATAAGTGTCGTTTTTCATATATTTTTACGTATATTTATGTATTCATTTGAATATGTTTAGATACGTTTTTATGGTGATTTCTTATGTTATATTGTATAAGTTGCATTTGAGGGTTTGTGCTTAGTTTCATGATTTTGATGAGAAAAGTACAAGTTTCAAGTGTAATTGATGATCAAGGAAGAAATCATATAAAAACGAGGAAGAATAGAAGCTGAAATATGAGATCGCCGCGACAATGCCGTGGGACCCGACCGCGACAGTGCCATGGGGCATGACCGTGCCGTATAGCACGACCATGCACCAGTATACAGTGGTAGGGCATGGTCGACCGTGCCGTGTAGCACGACCGTGCCCGGGTGAACAACGATTTGAAGAGTTTTGGTTTTCTTGGAGTGTTTTGACCTTTTACTTCACTTGGAAGACTCCCAAAACACTATAAATACTCAACATGAAGAGAAATAGAGAGAGAGAGAAGAGAGAAAAACACGAGAATCTGAGAAGCAGCAAGAAGATTTGAAGAAGAATTCAAGATATCGGGGAATTGCGAGATCGTCATCAATAGAGTTTTTATTCTTTTCTTCCCTTGTTGAATATTAGTAGATATGATATTTCCAATCTTGTCTATGAGTTTGTTTATAACCATGTCTAGCTAATTTTCCAGGGTTTCTAGGGCTTGTTAGTAATTTAATTCGAATCTTGATGGATCTTTAATTTCAATTCAATGTTCATGAT
Organism: Scutellaria galericulata; assembly: GCA_946896805.1. NCBI lineage: Eukaryota > Viridiplantae > Streptophyta > Magnoliopsida > Lamiales > Lamiaceae > Scutellaria > Scutellaria galericulata. The sequence goes on from OX335788.1 coordinate 9,478,147, forward strand.
CGTCTATTCTATTTGTGTGTTTATGATTTGATTGCTTGTTTGATTATGTGGCCAGTAATTGAGCATGTTTTAGTAATTAGATCAAAATTCGGGAGATGAGATTTAATTACGGAAGAATAAACACATGACATATAAAAAGACTTAGATTGGGAGATTAAGGAATTTATGTGATGGGAAATCAATCCTAGGTACTTTTGGGAGTTGTTATGTTTCAATCAGATTGAGTAGGGATATCTCTGGTGGCATAATAATCAACCGGTTAACTGACTCGGGAGAGCTGTTAATTCGACATATGTGATTGCTCATATAGGATGATTGATTAATGAACTTGAATTGGTTAAAGTGATGTTTTGATGAGAATTAGATGAAAGCATGTCCTAGAACCTGTCTTACATATCTGTTATTCTTTAGTGAATTTACCTGCTTATTTACATTTCCATTGAGTTGATCTGTAATTGATGAGAGTTGATTTTCCTAGATAAATTTGAGAACTGAATTTGAGTAGTTAGTTAGTGCCTAGATATACAGTCTTTGTGGGATCGACCTTGCTCACCACTTCTACACCCTACACTGTACACTTGTGGGAGTAGCTAAAAGAAATTAGTGAACAAAAGCTCGCATGGACAGTGGAAGAGCTGAAGGTTTCTCATTTGCAACGGATGGAGCCCTTGTCTTCAGGGGAAGAATATGCGTGCCAAAGGATGAGAAATTGAGAGAAGAAATCCTTGAAGAAGCTTATTGCACGCCGTTGTCAGTACATCCTGGAGGTACAAAAATGTACCGAGATTTAAGGGAAATTTTTTGGTGGAGGAATATGAAAACATGCATCGGAGTGTTCGTAAAGAAATGTCTGGTTTGTCAAAAAGTAAAAGCTGAACATCAACGACCAGCTGGATTGCTAACTCCGTTGGAAATACCGGAATGGAAGTGGGAGCATATAGTTATGGATTTTGTGGTTAGTCTGCCTAGAACCAAACGAGGGAACCACGCAGTATGGGTAATTGTGGATAGATTAACAAAGTCTGCACATTTCTTACCAATCAAGATGAGTTTGGGACTAGATAAGTTGGCTCGAATTTATCTTGAAGATATTGTCTGATTGCATGGTGTACCAGTTTCTATAGTGTCAGATAGAGATCCTCGATTTACATCCAGATTTTGGCAAAGTTTACAAAAGGAGTTAGGGACCAGGCTAGCCTTCAGTACAACTTTCCATCCTCAAACAGACGGACAGTTAGAAAGAACAATACAGATTCTGATATGTTAAGGGCTTGTGTTTTGGATCTTCAAGGGACATGGGAGGAACACTTGTGCTTAGCGGAATTTACCTACAACAACAGTTACCAATCCACAATTGGGATGGCGACATATGAAGCTCTTTATGGAAGGAAATGTCGCTCTCCTATTTGTTGGGACGAAGTAGGTGAAAAGAAGGTGTTGGGACCCGAATTGGTGGATCAGACAGTCGAGGTAATAAAGAAAATTCGGGAAAGAATAAAGATAACACAAGAGACGACGGGAGCTGAAACTCGAGGTGGGAGACAAAGTTTTTTTGAATGTGTCACCCACTAAAGGAATTCATCGTTTCGGAAAGAAAGGAAAGCTGAAGCCAAGATACATAGGACCGTTCGAAATTTTGGAACGAGTTGGAGAGGTTGCATACCGTCTAGCTCTACCGCCGGACTTCATAGAAGTACACAACATTTTTCATATATCTATGCTAAGAAAGTACATATTCGACCAAAATCACATTATTGAACAAGAAGACATAGAATGGGAGAAAGATCTAATCTATGAGGAAGTCCCCAAAGCCATCTTGGATAGAAAGAATCGCCAGTTAAGAAATTGAGAGGTGGCTATAGTGAAAGTTCAATGGAGCCGTCATGGGAAAGAAAAAGCAACATGGGAACTAGAAGATGGTGGTGGTTGTTTGTATGTGTGTATGTTTGGGGTTTTGGAAAAAAATCTGGAAAAACTTACTGTTCACATCAGAAGGTTGTCGGAGACGGCGGCTGCCGGAGCTGGGTGGCCGGCGGGACTAGTAGGGGGCGGCGGCGCCGTAGCAGGAGCTTGCTGTGCGCTGGTGGAGCATTGGGGCACGCTGGTGTGCGTAGGGCCGTGCGCGACCGCGCGCAGCCACTGGAAAGTGGCGCATGGTCGTGCGTGGAGTGCATGGCCGTGCGCGGGGGAGCGCACGTTGTGCGCGAGCGGGCGCACGCGGTGCGCGCGCCGGGTGCTGCCGTGTGCGTTATGTGTGCACCGGCGAGCGTTTTCACGGGTCGGTCTGAGTCGTTTGTTTCCGTCGAGTTTTCGGGAGTCGGGGGTCTCGGTCAAAGTCAACCTTTTTACCAAAATTATAAATATACCCCTCAATCTTTAAACGCTCCGTTTGGGCTCGTTTCAACTCCGAATAAGTTCATTCTTTTTCCGTTGCGACCCAAATTCTTCCCTCTTTCATATTAGATTATGGATTTTACCTTTCACACTCTTCTCTTTATCCTCGATCTTCGAGTCTTTCTTTTCCGTTCCGTCTTCTCGATCGTTCTTTCTCCGAAAACATTTATCTTTTTATTTATATCGGTCTTTTAATCTTTTGAGAATCTAAGATATCACGGTACCTTTGTAGGCCATCTGTTGGATCGTACGCTTTATGCTTGAAACTTAAAACTTGTCAGATCACGTGATGACATTTACCGAGGTGGGGGTAATTTCTAATTCTTAATTTGTTTACTGTTTTCTTTATTTTGATGCTCAATTGAGAAATGTTAAATGTTGTGTTTATAAGTGCTATGCCATACTTTATACTGTGCATGGGCTATGGTCCACCTCTGACATGCAGTCGCCCCTATCCCATTTTTAATACTTTGGAAGGTTTGATGGTGTTTGAAATGCACCAACGGAGATGAGACCGTTTTATAGGGTAAGACGGGAGAATACCCGCACCTATTCGCCCCTTACCATTTCTAATGTCTGATGTGCATTTTATGTGCTATGACAATGTGACACTTGATATGTATTTTCGGTTTTCTATACATATGTCGAATGTTATAAGATGCAGAGTTTATCCCCACGAGTGTATTCCACGCACTCACCCCAAAATCTGTACTCACACTACAGGAGATGACGAACAGTAGAGCAGTAGAGAGAGAGATGGTGCCACATTTGGGATTTTCATAATTTGTCTTTTACGAAGTAACAAAAAACAATGATCACTACCTTTTGAAATGTAAATATTAATTCTGTAATTTCTGATGATGATGGATCCTGTAAGTTAATTTCCGTTGTGTTAACGTTTTTGAAAATCGGCTGTGACCGATATTTTATATGTTATGGAATCGGTTGTGTCCGATATCTTGTATAAGATATGAAATCGGTTGTGTCCGATGTCTTACGAGTAAAGAATCTGTTTGTCTCATAACCCCTTCTACTTCTGATCGTCTCTTATCTTCTTATTTTCTTCTTGCACGTCCTCATATATAAAAAAAACTCTGATAAATTTTAAGAAAGAAAACGGGGCGTGACATAAGGGATATGTATTTACCTCTTGATCGGAGAGACATCATTGAGAAGATTAATTGCTTTAACCCAAACACCTTCTTAACTATTCCCCAAGTCCAAACTCGTAAATTCGGTGGGGAATCTAACGAATTCTTTTTATCTCTTGTAGGAAGAATTAATTTCTCAATTTTGTTGCTCTAAAAATTCAGCACTCTTGTTTATAGATAAAGTGCACAAAAATTTGAGCCTTCGAGGAAAAAAATATATCCCTTGGAGGAGAAGAAATATATCCTTAAGATTTGATCTCCTCATATCTTGCATCAATATATGGAAAGATTTGATCTCCTCATAATTAAGCAACAATCTATGGAAAGATTTGATCTCCTCATAATTAAGCAACAATAATTTATTTTTATCTTTAACCACCTTAGTTAAATGGGCTTTTATTGGGCTACTCAAGAGGCCTTTAGGAGAATTAGGATTGGACCTTCTAATGACCTAGAAACAAATATTGAGCTACAATATTATTCTAGCCCATTAATATTTATTCACTCCACAATAGAACTAATATTGCACTATCCATCCTAACCCATTTTATGAAATATGGGTACCGGTTATTATTTTCCAGTGTTTAAGATCGATTGTCCATTAATTAATTTAAGCTACTGAATGCCTTAATTAATTAATATCTTTTATTCCTTAGGAAAAAATAGCTCAACTTTATTATCATACCGGAAATTAATCCACTGGCCAGATTTGATATGATAAACGTTCTGAGCCCACCAAGGGGACATTATGAACTTGACGTATCAAGACACGATATTCTGTATTAATTTAGAAATCTATCATATAATTAATAATATTGCCTAAAATACAAAGTATTGAATCCTTTTTTATCCTTTACCCATAATAAATCAAAGCAACATTAATTAGTTATATACAACCCTAATTAAGTGACATAAATTAAGAAATCAATAACCACTGAGATCTAATTCTTCTTTCCAAGTCAGTTTAGAAGAATTATCTCACTATAGGTCCTATTCAGCACATCAAATGCACTAATGTAATCTCTTGGTCAAGACAAATCAATTCGAGCCTTACATCTCAACTTCTACCAATGGATTGTTCAATTCCATCTAAGTTGTGAATTATATTATACTTATTATAAGAAATTGGCAATGTGACCTTTTGTGATCTTCTACCTACCACATTGTCTACAATGTAAAGTATATTGAACATTTATGTAATAAATAAATAACATTCATAATATTTAATGCAAACAGTGATAAATGATTTATCCTCATAAAATGCAAGAATCAGTTTATATACAAAGTAGCACTAAAAGCATACTTTTCAGTATATCCCTAACAATCTCCCACTTATACTCAAAGCAGCTTGGCGACGCACTTGACTCTCATTCCTTCCACATGTCTCTCGAATATAATCTGAGGCAGACTCTTTGTGAAAGGATCAGCTAGGTTGTCCGCCAATGCTATCTTTGCCACCACTATATCTCCTCTTTTAACGATTTCTTGTATAAGATGATATTTTCTTTCAATATTCTTGCTCGCTTTGTGGGCTTGTGGTTCCCTTGAATTTACAACTGCACTAGCATTATCACATTAGATTGTAATATTTCCAGGCAAATTCGGAACAAAGAGTCCACTAAGAAGTTCTTAAACCAAACCGCTTCTTTCGCTGCTTCACAAGCAGCAACATACTCGGCTTCCATGGTTGAGTCAGCGACGCATTTCTGCTTCACACTCCTCCATATCATGGCCCCACCTCCCAAGCAAAACACACTTCCCGTGGTAGATTTTCTAGAGTCTATGTTTGATTGGAAATTTGAGTCCGTATAACCCATGTGGCATAGACTATCCGATTGATAAACTAACATTCTATCTCTAGTTCTTTTCAGATACTTCAGAATGTTTTTAACCGCAGTCCAATGTTCCTTCCCCGGGTTACTTTGAGGCTTGCTACCATGCCTACTTCATAGCATATATCCGGTCTCGTGCACAACATTGCATACATGAGGCTTCCAACTACCGAAGCATATGGAACTTTCCTCATCTTATCTATTTTTCTTTGTGTCTTAGGACACATGTCTTTTGATAGATGAATTCCATGCCTGAAAGATACAAAACCTTTTTTGGAATCTTGCATGCTGAACCGTTTCAAAACAGTATTGATGTATGAGACTTGACATAAGCATATCATTCTTTTCTAGCGATCTCGAGTAATCTTGATCCAAAGGATATGACTAGCTTCTCTTAAGTCCTTCATATCGAACTGTGTTGACAACCATACCCTTACATCTGACAACACCTTTTTATTGTTTCCAATAAACGGAATGTCATCTACGTATAGTACTAAGAATACTAAGGCAGTTCCGACACACTTCCTATAAACACAACTCTCAAATTCATTTTGAAAAAATCCATATGATTGGATTACTTGATCAAAACATTGATTCCAAGCTTGCGATGCTTGCTTAAGGCCATAGATTGCCTTCTTAACCTTGCATACAAGGTTTTCTTGGCCTTTTTCAATGAAGCCTTCGGGTTGACGCATGTAGATGTTTTCTTCAAGACTTCCATTTACGAAAGTTGTCTTGACATCCGTTTGTCATATCTCGAAGTCTAGGTGCGCAACTATCGATAAGAGAATACGGATAGATTTAAACATGGCTACAGGTGAAAAGGTTTCCTCATAATCAATCCCCTTTTTCTGAGTATATCATTTTATCACAAGCCTAGCCTTGAAGGTCTAAACCTTCCCATTAGATCCTCTCTTTCTTTTGTAGACCCACTTGCACCCAACAGGTTTTACACATTTGGGTGGTTCAACAAGCTCCCACACTTTCTTGTGATCCATAGATCCCATTTCAGCTTCCATTGTAGTTTGCCAAGAATCTGCATCCTTGTCTTGGATTGCCTCGTTTTAAGTCTAGGGATCAGATTCATCCTCTTCGGGGACCAAGTCCGAAGACTCTCCCACAAACATGAATCGCTCAGGTTGTCGAACAACCCTCCCACTACGACGAGGTTCTGTTTGTGTTTGTGTATCGCTTGGTATTTCCTTTTGTACAGTTGGTATATGAGTTGGCCCCCTCATGTCATCTAAGGTAATCTCACTCTTAGGCTTTATATTACTCATATAGTCATCTTCTAGGAATCTAAAATGTGTGCTTACCACGATCCGCTGATCCTTAGGGCTATAGAATAATCCCCCTTTCGTTCCTTTAGGGTATCCTACAAACAACCTTAATTCTGAATGAGGTTCCAATTTATCAGCTTCCTTGTCCAACACGTATGCGGGACACCCCTAAATTCTTATGTGTCTCAGACTGGAATTTTGTCTAGTCCACAATTTTGAAGGGGTTTTGGGAACTGATTTGGAAGGTACCAAGTTAAGAATATAAACCGATGTTTCCAAAGCATATCCCCAAAACAACTTGGGTAAATCTGAATAACGCATCATAGATCTGACCATTTCCAAAAGAGTTCTGTTTCTTCCTCCGCGACCCTATTTTGTTGAGGGGTTCCTGGTACAGTCAACTAGGATACAATCCCTTACCCTGACAAGTAGTCCAAAAACTCGTTGTTGAGGTATTTGCCTCCACGATCAGATCGTAGAAACTTAATACTCTTTCCCCTATGCTTTTCTGCTTCAGCCTTAAATTCTTTGAACTTATCAAAGACTTCAAACTTATGCCACATTAGGAAAATGTATCCATATCCCGAGTAATCATCGATAAACGTAACAAAATACTCAAAGCTACCTCTTGCCTGAATCAACATTGGACCACATACATCAGAATGAAGAAGTTCTAACACTTCACTAGCTCTGTTCCCCTTAGCTCCAAAAGCTCTCTTAGTAATTTACCTTCTAAACATGATTCGCATGTTGGAAACGACTCAACATGGAGTGATTCCAACGAGCCACCACTCACCAACCTTTGAATCCTTTTTAGATTAATATGGCCAAGTCTAAGATGCCATAGAAGTGTTTCGTTCATACTTGAAGAATGCTTTCTTTTCTTAGAAATAGATGATGTGTTATATGATTCATTTTTGCATGTGTGTGGGTTGTGCACAGTTAATAGTATAGAGATTGTTCATTAATGTTCCTGAACAGATAACTTCATTATTATGAGAAATAATGGCATTCTTATTAAAAGAAATTGAATATCCATCCATAAATTTAGAAACTGAAATTAAATTCTTTCTAAAACTTGGAACAAAAAGAACATCTTTTAAAACTAAAACTTTATCACTAAAAGATAGGTGCACATCTTCCACTGCAACAGCTGCCACTTTCGTAGTATCGCCCATGGTTATGATGATCTCACTCCCACTAAGTTGTCCGGTTAGTTGGAACCCCTGCATATTGAAACAAACATGATCAGTGGCTCCCGTATCCACCACCCACGAATGGGAAATATACACTGCTAAACACGTTTTAATTACTAGTGTATGAGAATTACCTTGTTTTCTAGCCTTCTTAGGCTGAGGACAGGCCATCCTCCAATGTCCTTTCAGACCGCAGTTAAAACACTTTTCTTTGGATATCTTCTTCTTGACACCACCCTCATTGGGCATTTTTTCCTTTCCAATTTTGTCAACCTGTTTCTGACCATTTGCCTTCTTCTTCTTCTTCCCAACTTTAGGTCCAGAAGAGGAAGATGGACTGTTTGTCAACAGGGTTTGACTCTCTCTTGGTCCTTTTAGCATCTTATCCGATACCAAAGCTTGCATGAGTTGAGCCAACGTATACACTTGATTGTTCATGGTATAGTTCGGTTGGAACTGCTCAAAACTTTTCGGTAGAGAATGGAGTATGAAATCGACCAGGGTTTCCTCCCCGAATTCGGCACCAAGAATCTCAAGTTTATTAAGGAAACCCATCATTTTAAGAACGTGATCCCTCATGGGCATCGCTTCAACCATTTTCAGCGACAACATATCTCGCATAGCCATCTGTCTTGCCGTACGATTCTGGTGAGCGAAGAGTTCCTTAAGGTTTAACATAATATCTGCAGCGGTTTCTATGTATTGGTGTTGGTGTTGCAACACATCTAACATTGAAGCTAAGATGGTACACCTAGCCATTTCATTGGATTTCAACCACTGCTTATGATATTCCTTATCTTCCACACTAGTTTCATCAGTAGGTTCAGCGGGTTTAGGTTCGTTAAAGACAAACTTATGCGATTGTGTAGTCAAGACTATGAGCAAGTGTTTTTTCCAATCTACATAGTTTTCTCCCTCTAGTTTGTTATCTTTAAGTATATGAAACGGTTGATTAAAAGGTGACGACATATTGAACTGAGAATAAAACATACAGTTTTTATTAATATCCAATCAACATAAAATTATCACATAATTCGATCACATGTACTATAAAACAAAATATATATAAACATGTCATCAGCCAACATCTCAAAACAATTCAAGTAAGTCACGTTCAGTGTGAACGTTTACTCAAACACATTTGAGCAGGTTACAAACAAAGATAGTTACAAACCTTTAATTCAAAATTAATAGGTGGCTCCCACTTGACCATATAAAACTGACAGGGACTCCATTGGGGAGTTAATATATCAATTTTATACCTATGTAATAACCATAATTTAATACAGAATTATTATTTTATTTTGAATAAGCTATTCGTTGGGAAGGTCATATTGCCACTAATAATAATCCACAATTATCCAAAGAACTTTATTCAAGTGAACTTGTCTTTAGCCTATCTGTTAGATAGAGAAGCGCTTGCCAATGCGTAGCCAAAGACTTCACAAATAAATCAATTATGGAGGCCAATTAATTAATTTACTATCCAAAATAAATTCATTAAATTAAATACTTAGAAATTTTAAAATGATAAGACTTTTCATGGATATACATGCATAATTAATCAAATTAATAACAGCAATAAACCCAAATTAAACACAAATAATTCCGATCCTTTTAATCATTTTAACAGTAATAAATATGCTCATCGTAGTCTCCGATCCTTTTAATCTTTCTCTTCGATCTTCGTTTTTGATTCCTTACAATTGATTTATAAAAAAATAAATCTAACATCTAGATCCTATTCTAACTGCGGATTTTCTCACGGGAAAAATGAATTTGAATGAATCAGATTAAAAAAAACATCATTCAACCAACATGAATTTAAAACATACATTAAAAACCATGATAATTGGATACTTGCAAAAAAGATCTAACAATTCTACTATCCAATTTCAATTCAATGTAAATAGATTTAAATTCTAATTTAAATAACCAAGCCCGAAACCATGGCTCTGATACCATCTATTGGGGATCTTCATAGATCTATTCGAGTGTAATTTAAATAAGAATTATCATAAATCTAACCTTATGAATTAAAGCAATTAAATCAAAATAATGCATGCTTTGAATAAACGATGAATTATACAAAGCCCTAAACATGCGGAACTAAGGGGTATGTATTTACCTCTTGATCGGAGAGACACCGTTGATAAGATTAATTGCTTCAACCCAAACACCTTCTTGAGTATTCCCCAAGTCCAAGCTCGTAAATTCGGTGGGGAATCAAACGAACTCTTTTTAACTCTTGTAGGAAGAATTAATTTCTCACTTTTGTTGCTCTAAAAAATCAGCACTCTTGTATATGTCTTGGGGCTGAAAAATTAGCCCCTATTTATAGATAAACTGCACAAAAATTTGAGCCTTGGAGGAGAAGAAATATATCCCTTGGAGGAGAAGAAATATATCCTTAAGATTTGATCTCCTCATATCTTGCATCAATATATGGAAAGATTTGATCTCCTCATAATTAAGCAACAATCTATGGAAAGATTTGATCTCCTCATAATTAAGCAATAATAATTAATTCTTATCTTTAACCACCTTAGTTAAATGAGCTTTTATTAGGCTAGTCAAGGGGCCTTTAGGAGAATTAGGATTGGACCTTCTAATGGGCCTAGAAACTAATATTGAGCCACAATATTATTCTAGCCCATTAATATTAATTCATTCCACTATAGAATTAATATTGCACTATCCATCTGTTAGGATGTATACTATAAGCCTAGCTTTTGTATGAACGTCTTTTTGATATGAAAATCATTTTGGTCAAATGTTTGCATTTTATATTTGTTATATATATTAATGCAATTGTCCAGATTAATCTATATTGTAGATAACATGGTGTATGGTGCCACACAGAAGATCATGTTATCGGTTCCTTATAAATTATAAATAGTAGCTCACAACCAAGATGGATTTGGACGAACCATTGGAATAGTTGTAGTGTAATTTGGTATTAGTCTGTCTTGATGTTGTTCGACTTGTACTGACTATACAAAAGAACAAGACCTCTGTTATTATGGATGTGCGTCCTCTTAATCCGTATATAATAACGGGCACATGTACTCAGTGTTTGTTTCTTTAATTTGCCAATGAGTGAGATTTATTCATAAATCAATAAGCTCGATGAGTTGGGAGATAGTACTGTTTATATGGTGTGCTGTTGATTATAAAAGGAATTCGTGTCCTAATTATTTAGGATGATGATGTCCCCTTGAGGAGCTCATAAGGATTATCATGTAAACCCTGCAGGTGGATAAAGTCCGGCATGATAATAAAGTTGAGTGGTACTGCTCTTGGAATTAGATGTAAATTAATTAAGTTGTCAGTAACTTATTTAATTTACGGACATTCGATGTCTTAAACACGGGGAGATAAACGTGCTCATAATAAGGAGCCCATATTGTAATATGGGATTGGGACGGTAGTTCAATTATAACTCCTTAGTGGACCGAGTTATAATTGATGGACTTAAGCGGAGTGTTCGGGCCGAACATAGGATGCCTAAGCCCATCAGGAGGCCCAACCCTGATTCCTCGTCTAGGTCCTGTTGTAGCCTATATATAACCCAAATATCAGCCCGCCTCCAGATCACTCAATCTCCCGCGTACGTTAAAATACAGAATCGCGAGAAAGAGAAAGAAGGCGAGACTGCTGAGTCTTTGGAGGATCGTCGTCCACATGACGTCCAAGAAGAGGGCTAGAAATACAACAAAAGATCGAGAGGTATAATCTCAGATTGTCTCTGCCAGTCTCTAAGAAAGGTATGACTCTTTTCCACTGCGCGTTATCATACTCTTATAGATCCCGATTCCGATTGCATAGGGCTGGCGATCCGTCGGTTCCAACACCATCCTAACCCATATTATGAAATATGGCTCCCGGTTATTATTTTCCATGTTTAAGATCCAATGTCCATTAATTAATTTAAACTACTGAATGCTTTATTAATTAATATCTTTTATTCCTTGGCAAAAAATAGCTCAACTTTATTATCATACCGGAAATTAATCCACTGGCTAGATTTGACATGATAAACGTTCTGAGCCCACCAAAGGGACATTATAAACTTAACGTATCAAGACACGATTTTTTGTATTAATTTAACAATATGTCATATAATTAATAATATTGCCCAAAATACAAAGTATTGAATCCTTTTTGATCCTTTACCCATAATAAATCAAAGCAACATTAATTAATTATATACAACAACAATTAAGTGATAGAACTTAAGAAATAAATTACAACTGAGATCTAATTCTTCTTTCCAAGTCAGTCTAGAAGAATTATCTCACTGTAGGTCCTAATCAGCATATCAAATGCACTAATGTAATCTCTTGGTCAAGACAAACCAATACAAGCCTTACATCTCAACTTCTACCAATGGATTGTTTAATTCCATCTAAGTTGTGAATTTTACTATACTTATTACAAAGAATTGACAATGTGACCTTTTGTGATCTTCTACACACCACATTGTCTACAATGTAAAGTATATTGAACATTTATGCAATAAATAAATAACATTCATAATATTTAATACAAACAGTGATAAAAGATTTATTCTCGTAAAATGCAAGAATTGGTTTATATACAAAGTAGCACTAAAAGCATACTTTTCAGTATATCCCTGATAAGTTGTACTTTCAGAATTTATCATTACTCTTTCAGTGAGATTTTTTAGACTAGGGTTTACGAGTGCACGAGCAAAAAACACTAATTTTGTTGTAAAGTTTGTCAGCTGATTTCAGCTTTGCCTTTTGGATTGTTATGATTCTTTCACAGTGGAAGTAGACTGATGTTGTTGCGCCGAAGCACTATAATTCTTGGGCTATTGATAGTGAAAACCTAAATTACTAGGAAATCTTGTAAGCTGATTTCAACCTTGTTTGTTATTAGAAGTAGGCCGATCGATGTTGTAGCGCTGAACCACTATAATTCTAGGGCTATTTATGCTAAACCACTATATTTCTAGGGCTATTTATTTTGTTTTAGTTCGTTTTTCGATTGATTTTGTGTACAATTAACATAACTTCTTAAGCTTGGTTGTTCATATGAATTCTGAGTTCTTTGGTGATCAATCCTTATATTATTAAGAATGCATTTTGAAAATAGATGCAATGATTATTAAACCATTGTAACAATGAATTTAAATGGATACAACAACGGATTTCAAACTCTCACATCAGCCTATGGTGTAATGTTAGCTTGTTATTTTGGATGAAAATATTGTTGAGTTGTACAAATTATTTCGTTATGTCAATAAGATTTAAATCATATACGAACAAAGGTTGAGAAATTGAAATTATACAAGGTATTTGAATTCGGGTAAAATGAATAAATAGAATCTAACAATGTTATGGCCGTGACATATTCAATGGTACAATTGTGTTTGATTGGTGAGCAAACTCATTACAACACTGACATTGAAAAGACAAAAATAGATTCAATACTAATATAGTATGTAATTTATAATTTGAGACGTGAGATTGGAATTCAAATCCAAAATCCATATCCATATCTTCCCAAAATTATTGTAACGGTAATTCCTTATTATCTTAGATACGTATCAATCCGGATATGAGTCATTTGATATGACTCCAATTATAACTCAATCTTTATTCATATTCCTGCCCTTTGATATTTCTCCAAGTATAACTCAATATCTTACAATTATATACCCTGCATATTAAACTTATATCCCAATCTATGTTATATTATTCATATCATATTGAAAATTTGATTTATTTTGATGAAGAGGAGCAACGCCAAGAAGTCGAAACATATACTACAAACTGACTACACTGCCGACAATGTAAATATAAATAATCGATTCTCATTAATCGCAATATTGTAATCATCATTATCTTCTATGAAGTAGTTTTTGTTGGTTATAAGTTTAATATTGAAGCCGTGAGTTGTTGTTTAAGCATGTGATTAATATTTTTTCTCACGTAATTTTGAAAATTGAATTTGTTTAAGCATGTGATTAATATCTTTTCTCACGTAATTTTTTGAATTCACTTTATTTTCATTAAACAAATTACATCGCGATCTAGTTCATTAAAATTAAGTGTTTTCTGACTTAACAATTACATCACATTGACATTATTTTTTTCGTGTTATCTATACCAGTTTATTCTTGTATACCCATTGTAAATCCGACACATTAACTATTCTCAATTATTTTATAGATTCTCGTCCATCGATGAAGTGAACTATGACAAGTAAGATTCTTACATTCTTTGTTTTTTAAATTTATTTGAATTGTGAATGCCTAATTTTAATCCACATTTAATTGTGAGTGTGTAATATGTAATCCATCTTTAAATGAATTATTTAATCAACATATTTCATTTGAACCCAAGATGTATAAATGAGGCATGTTTGGGAAATTAAATTTATTATAAATATGTTAAATTTATATTACGTTGTCTTGATAGTGAAACATTGTTGTTTATAAATTCATGTAAAGATGTGAACAGGTCATAACTCTATATTCTTCTTCAATCGAGATCTCAATTGAATCAGTGTCAATAGAAATCCAATTCAATCAATGTTTCAAATAGATGGAGGTTTCAAATAGTGTCTTTGTCATAGCATCTAGTAAACGTTCAATCTCTACTGGAGATGTTAACGAGGATAGATCAGTTGATGATGATGATAATAGTGATTCTGAATCATTTTTGACACAACCCTCACTCGCAACTGCTTCGAGTATAGCTAAATTATGCAAGGAATTGGGATTGTCCGAGGGTGATCTGAAATACAAACTGCTATACGAAACTCAAAGGTTGATGCATCCATTAGATGGTCATGTCATCTTATACATCGAGTACTTTAGGAGTGGACTAACTCTCCCCATTCAACCTTTACTTCTGGAGATATGCTCCAGCTTTGGTATTTACATTAGCCGGTTGGTACCAAATGCAATCCTCTTTTTCAACTCCATCTGTGATGTTTTAGGATCGTGTAAATTTCCTGTGAATGTTGAAAGCTTTCACGCTCTATGCTCTATCTCTCATATCAAGATTACTCTCTTATTTTTTTTGCTCAATGCAAAAATTGTAAGTTTCTGACCAATGTACCCCGAAACCCTCCGAATTAGAGAAAATATACCAAATCTAGCCGATGGTCTCAATCTGCACTCCCTGTTCCCCTTACCAAAACCCGACGTGACATTCAACTTCTTTGTTGAAAGTATAAACTATTTGATTTTAGAATAGATCCCAAGAGACCAAGTCACACATACCAACAATCAAAATCCATGACTACATTCGAACTACCTGTCCTTCAGAGTAAGAATGATTTATTTGTCATATCTCAGTCTGTACACCTAGTAATAATATAAATATAAATTTTGTTGCTAATTGTAGATGAAGACGTCACACTTGATTCAGTCCATGCATTGAGGGATAGTCTTCGTGTTTAAAATGCTGCAGAGGTAACTGACAAAGTAGAGGATGGCTCCTGAGCTGAGAAAGTGAATATTCAATCCAATAGTGAAGTTGGAAACAATGCATAGGTCTCATGAGACATCATCTTCTAAAAGGCCATGTCAAACCATGGAGTACGACCAGCTTGTTGGATTAGGTGGGTTCCACGAGTGCGGCATGTTCTTGTAGCGCCCCGGATAAAAAACGAGCATAATTGAATAATTAAATATTTAACACATGATTTAATTAGTATGTGCGTTTATTTTGACTGTTCAATTTATTACGTGCGTTTCAGATACGTGTTTAATACATGATTTAGATCGATAATTTTCATAGACGTGGAACATAGAATATTTTTACACCACTAGATGCGTAACAGAAAACGAGAACATAGAAACGAACTAGAGGTCAATCGGAGTTCCGTAGCTCAAGTTACGACGAGAAGGGCAAAGTACGAAGTTTCGGAAAACTGAGGGGTAGATATTTGCGTGAACAGTAACCAAGATCTTATCATGAACAGTAATCCTACCCTATGAACAGTAACCTAGCCTAGGGTGAACAATAACTTTTCCATTTCTATAAATAGAGGGCTCATTCAGTTCATTTTTCATCGTTTTCCCGAGTGAGCCGAACACGACGAAAACACGTAAGATCTCTCTCGACCCTCCTCTCTCTCTCTTTCCAGTTTTCTGCCTCCGACGCGCCGCCGCCGGCGGTGGTGGCTGGAAAATCTCAACTTCGTCAGTTTTGGCCGATTTTTGCACACAACGTAGGTCTCGTCGAGAGGAGTCTAGGACATCTTCCAGAATTCAATTCCGACTTACCGTTTGCCGGAAAATGGCAAAAAACAGCCTCTTAAACCCTAAACCCTTATTTTTGTCACCTTTTCCCTCTCCCGTTGCTCCCTCGTTTCTTGGTGGCTTTGGTTCTTTCCTTTTGCTGGGGCTAGTTGGGGTGTTGGGGAAGAGTTTGAGATGGTTTTGGGGTGGTGACCGGTGCCGGAAAGTCACCGGCCGGAGTTGTTTTGAGAGGTGTTTGAGTGTGTTTTTGGTGTGTGTGTGTGTTTGAGGGTTCTGCTACTTTTCACCACCGGTTTTCGGCGAGGGGGTGGTCGGAAAAGGTTACCGGCGACGGGAGGTCACCGGCCGGGGCTCTGGGAAGGGTCGTCGATGACTGGAAGTCACCGGCCGGAGTTTTGAAAGTTGGGGTTGGGTTAGAAAAACAAGGTATCGAAGGTTTTTGCGGCGAGGATTCGGGTACTATTCACCGCCGGAATCCGGCGAAGGATGGCCGAAGGTGGTAGCCGGCAGTGCGAGGTATCCGACCAAGGGCGGCGCCGCCACAGCTGGTGGCACCGGGAAGGTGGCTGGTCGAGCAGGTCAACACTGGGAGCGCGGGGCACGAGGCTTTGCGCGCCGGGTGGACTCCTGCCGAGAAATCTCAGCCCTTGCCGAATGGAGCTGACCCGCTGCCGAGAAAACTCAACAGCCGCCGAGAAAACTCAACGGCCGCCGAGACCCATGCCGATGCTACCAAGAGACGCCGAGCGCTGGGCGCGTGATGTGCGCACCGGGAGCCGCCGTGCGTGCCGGGTGCACGCCGGCAAGCATTTTCGCACGTCTATCAGTTTCTGATATTTTTATCGAGTCGACGGGAGTTGTGGGTCCCAGTCAAAGTCAACCCTTGACCAAAATTACCAAAATACCCCTAAACTTAAAATACTCCGTTTGAACTCGTTTCAACTCCGATCGAGCTAATTCTTTTTCCGTTGTGACCCAAATTCCATCCTCTATCATCTCAGTCACTTAGACTGATCTGTCCCTCTTGTTTCTTCAACTCCAATCTTTAGATCTCTCGATCGGTCGCGTATTTAACGATCGTCTTTCCTCCGGAGTCTTTTAAAGTTTTGATTATATTCATTAAGGATCCCAGGGTGGTCCGTAAATACACCACTAGATAGGGATTGGGTGGTCCATTAAAACACCGAATAGATAGGGTAGTCCGTAAAAATACCGAATAGATAGAGATGGATTGGGTAGTCCGTAAAAATACCGAATAGATAGGGATGGATTGGGTAGTCTGTAAAAATACCGAATAGTTAGAGATGGGTTGGGTAGTCCGTTAAGGAAACGATTTACATGTTGTGCCATATATGTGATGTGTTTATTTGTCTAACGTATATATACGATTGATTTGTGTATCTGCTTAATAATATTAAACCTTGGAAATTATATCCACGAGTGTCACGCCCCGTTTTTTTTTCATAAAATATCAGAGTTTTCCATTGGGCGTGAAGAAAGAAGGGGAAAAGACGTACATGGAATTAAAACATAAATCCTTTGGAAGAGATAAGGGGCGATTTTACAAATATAAATCCTCGGCATTTAGCCGAAATAAAACATTTAAAACAGCAGCGGAAAAATACATCAGGATCCTTTACAAAGAAAATGAACAGTTTAAATTTTACAAATGACCAACTGAGATTTTAAAAGACACAACCGGAATAAGACACAGCTGATAAGGCATCCCTCTCTCTACGCATCCTGAGTCTCTTCATTTCCTGTAGTGTGAGTACAGGTAGGGGGTGAGTGCGTTGAATACACTCGTGGAAATAATCTCCAAGTATCTAATATTATTGAGCAGATACACAGATCCAACATATATAATAGTTCAACAATTAGACACATCACATATAATGCATTGTATATAAAATACGAACACATAACTCTAAGAGTACTCATCTAACATATGGTGCTTTTATGGGCCACCAGTCCATTGGTGCTTTTTACGGGCCACCAGTCCATCCAGAACGAGATCATAGACCTCCATTCCGTTGGTGCTTTTTACGGGCCACCAGTCCATCCCAGAACGAGATCATAGACCTCCGTTCTGCTAGTGCTTTTTACGGGCCACCAGTCCATCCCTAACGTATGGTGCTTTTATGGGCCACCAGTCCATCTTAACATATGGTGCTTTTATGGGCCACCAGTCCATCTTAACATGATTTTGGACTTCCGTCGACATATATCATATTCATAATGTATGCATGTACATAGTAATCATAGTAAATAATCACAGCACGTATAGTTCAACAGTTCATATATCAAATATGGAAAACATTAAACAAATAGAGTTATTAGGGTTTAGAAGTTACCCCCACCTTGTTCGGTGGTTACCACGTGAGTAGCAAGGTCCGATGATCTGACAACTCAGAGCTCGAGTAGCGAGTGTCAAAGGTCAGATAACTCAACGTCAATCCAACAAGTAGCCTACATAAGTTACGATGTTTCTTAGATCTTTAATAATGTATAAATAAAGCTATAAACGTTCCCGACGAAAGTACGTCATTAACTACGCGACGGATCGAGAGATCTAATGATTGGAGTCCAAGAAACGAGAGGGTCAGATTTGTCCAAGTGGCTGAGAAGATAGGAATGGAAATTTAGGTCATGACGGAAAAAGAATGAGCTCGATCGGAGTTAAAACGAACTCAAACGGAGTATTTTAGGTTTAGGGGTAAAATGGTAAGTTTGGTCAAAGGGTTGACTTTAACCGGGCCCACGACCCTCGGTCAACAACATCTCGTCAACGACGACTTGATTCAGACATACGGTGGAAAAAACGGGGTTCGGATCGAAAACACGGCGTCGCGTGCGCATCGGCACGCGACGGGCGCGCCCGGCTCTCGGTGACTCGGCAGTTGCCGAGTTTTCTCGGCAGCACGGCGTCTCGGCAGCACTCGGCGTCCTCGGCAGCTCGGCATGGCTCAACCAGCCCATGCTGCTCGACGCGCCACCTTCCCGGCGCCACCCGGCGCGGTGGCGCCGCCCTCCGCCGCCGCCACCAGGTTTGCCGGAAACCTCTCACCGTCGGCTACCACCTCTGGCCATACCTCGCCGGATTCTGGCGATGAATAGTGTCCGAAACCTCGCCGCAAAATCCTTCGATGCTCAGTTTTTCGAAAACCAACCCTTACCCAAAAACTCCGGCCGGCGACTTCCAGTCGCCGGCGACCCTTCCCAGACCCCCGGCCGGAGACTCCCCGTTGCCGGCAACCATCCTAACTTAGCTCCAAAACCCCAGCAACCAAAAACACACCTTACATGCTAACACACAAGCATGCTCAAACACCCAACCAACACAGCCCCTTGGCCGGCGACACTCCCCCCACCATCTGGGACTTCGGTCGGCGACTTCCAATCGCCGGCAACCACACCAGAGTAGCCCAACACACACACACAGCAAGGATATACACACACGCACATGAAAGCATACACACACATACTGCCCTTGCTTGGCCGGCGGCCACCTGTCGCCGGCCACCTTCCCCAGGCCCTCGCCGGTGACCTCCAGTCACCGGCCCATCATTCACACACGGCGGCACCACCATGCGCCACCCCAACAGCAAACAACACAGACACTAACACACCTACAAACACATACACATGCACGTTATATATACATACATATACTGTCCTTCTCCGGCGCCGGCCCTCCAGCTCGTCAAATTTACCTCCGGCGATCTCCGGTCATCATCTCCGGCAAGAAGAGAGAGAATAAACAGAGGAGAGAGTAAAGATGGTGCAAGGGTTAGGGTTAGGGTTTTAGGGGCTGTTTTTCGCCGTTTTCCGGCGAACGAGAAATTGGAATTGAATTCCGGAAGCTGTCCTAGACTCGTCTCATCGAGAGCTACGTCATGTGTGAAAATCGGCCGAAACCGACAACTTTCAGATTTTCCGGCCACCGCCGGTGGCGGCACGCTGGAGATAGAAAACTGGAAAGAGAGAGAGAGGAGGGTCGAGAGAGAACTTACGTGTTTTCGTCGCGTTCGGCTCGTTCGGCTCGCTCGGGAAAATGGTGAAAAATGAATCGACTGAACCTCTATTTATAGAATTCCCGGAAGTCACTATTCATCAAAATATCCGAAACACTGTTCATCGGTTGAAAAAGTCCAAGTTACTATTCATCAGAAATATCTCGTATATTCTACTCTTCGTATACGTCGTATTCTTCGTTTTCACTATTTTCTTCATTACTTGAGCTACGAGTCTCTGATTGACCTCTAATTCGTTTCTATCTTCTCGTTTTTCAAATACGCATCATGTGGTAAATTAATATCCTATGTTTCACGACTAAATTATTCTTCCATCTAAAACATGCTTTAAACACGTATCTGAAACGCACTTATTAAATTAAACAGTCAAAATATACGCACATAATTATTAAGTCATGTGTTTAAATATTTAATTAATAAATTATGCTTCGTTTTGTTCCGGGACGCTACAACGAGTGTATTCAACGCACTCACCCCCCACATGTACTCACACTACAGGAGATGAAGAAAGTCAAGATGCGTAGAGAGGGCGGTGCCATATCAAGCTTTCCCATTTTTATCTTCAAAACTTAATGTTCAATCGACGTTTTATTAAATTACACGGTTGTAAAATTAAACAGCTCTTTTATTTTGTTAAGGATCCTGATATATTTCCGCAGCTATTGTAAAATGTTTTTATTCGGCTAGACGCCAAGGGTTTTATATTTGTACAATCGTCTCCTATCTGTTTCCAAAGACTTCTATTTTATATCATGCATGTCTTTTTCACTTCTTTCTTCACGCCCGTAAAGAAAACTCTGAATATTTTAATGAAAGATTTTGGGAGTGAAAGTTCTCATATTGGGATGATGATGTTAGTAGTTTGGCATGCATGAACACGAGATAATTCATTCTGAACCCTGCTGATCTCAATGGTATCAGATCCATCTCTGACCATGATATATCTCAAAAGTCAGCAACTAATTGTGTTTAGGTATCCATTTACATAATGTTGATTCTTTGTTTTGTATGACTCTAAAATAGTTATTGATTTCTACACTAAGGATCGACTTTATCTTTTTATAGCTTCTACATTACAATTCGGTGATGGATGAGAGACTTCAACATCATCGAAGTTTTGTTGAAGAAGCTAATCATGAACTAAATGAAAAGATTATTTAAATCAAATTGATGGATGATACTATTCGTAAGTTAGAGCAAACAAAATAAGAGCACTCTACGCAATGAACTTTTAGTCAAGTATTCTAAGGAATGCTCAACTGAAGATTCATTCCTAATGAGCGATCAAGGGTGTACAGTCATTAAAACAATAAGGGTATCTGCAGTTGAGGAATATAGTAAGTTGAAAGAGTATACTATGGAGTGCAAGGTCAGCGCTGTTAAATTGTGGGATGATATAGTTCTGGATTGTCAGAGGGTGCTACACAAGTCTGGCCGTGTCTCTGAGGATACAATTCATATTTTAGACATTTGTTTAACCAAAAAACCTTGATGTTCTATCTTTGTTTTTCGACTATTTTTATTATTTATCATTGAGTTAAACTATGTTTTGTTGGTGATTACATTTTTATGCTATATGTGCTATTGTTGAATTCTTAATATGCACGAGTAACCGTTGTTTTTATAGCGCCCCGGACAAAAAATGAAGCATAATTGATTACTTAAATATTAAACCCTTAATTGAATTATTATGTTCGTTAATCTTGACTATTCAATTTAATTATGTGCGTTTCAGATACGTGTTTAATGCATGTTTTAGATGGAAGAATAATTCAGTCACGGAACATAGGAAATTATTTTACCATGAGATGCGTAACGGAAAAACGAGAAGATAGAAACGATCTAGAGGTCTCGAAGACCCGTAGCTCAAATGGCGAAAAAAGGGTAAAATCTTGATGCACAGTAAAAAGAATATTTTAATGAATAGTAACTTTCCAATAGTAAATAGTAAGTTTCCAATGGTAAATAGTAACTTTCCAAAATCTATAAATAGGGACTCATTCAATACAAAAATCATGTTTTTCCGAACGAGACGAAAATGGCGAAAACCAGCTATCAGTTGGATTGAGTTTGGTGATACTTGACCTTTGGTACTCGCAACTCACGTGGTAACCACCGAATAAGGTGGGGGTAACTTCTAATCTCTATGAGTTTGTTGTATTCCGTATTTGATATATGAATTGATTAATGTGAATGTGAAGAATGTTTATTTAAGTGCGAAATGTGTAATTGTGATTGATTACGTGCTATGCTAAACCGGGTTAATTCCCATACCAAAGAGGGTTAACGATAAACACACGCATGTTATGTGAACCTATGATCGATGAAATGATTCTTAAATGATATGAAATGATTGAATCATATATGTCATGTTTACGTACTGTGAATTCTATGAATGTGTGTGCATGTCATGATTATACTTCAGAGGGACTGGTTCTCCGTAAAAATCACCAACTTCGAAGGGACTGGTTGTCTGTAAAAAATTACCAGCGGTATTTAAGACCGTTTTATGAGGTAAGACGGGAAACTCCCGCACCTAAAGAATGAGTTACGAGATACGTGCTATGCATTTTACGTGTTGTGACTACGTGCCGATTGTTATGTATTTTTGTTTTATATATATATATATATCTGTTGAATGTGATAAGACTTGGATTTTATCCTCACGAGTGTATTCAACACACTCACCCCCACCTGTACTCACACTACAGGAGATGAAGAAAGTCAAGATGCGTAGAGAGGATGGTGCCATATCAAAATTTCCCTTTTTGCTTTTCAAAACTTCATGTTTAAACGATGTTTTATTTTAATATCACGTCTTATAAAAAGTATATCGTCCTTTTCTGTAAATGGATCCTGGTGTTTTTCCGCTGCTATGTCAAATGTTTTATTTCGGCTAGATGCCGAGGATTTGTATTTGTAAAATCATCTCCTATATGTTTCCAAAGGTTTCTATTTTATATCATGCACGTCTTTTCATCTTCTTTCTTCACGCCCACAAAGAAAACTCTGATAATTTTTATGAAAGAAAACGGGGCGTGACCGTTTTTAATAGTATACCTAATTGAATTAGTTGTTGTGCTTTGTGAAGTCATGTCATGATCGCCACAAGTTCATGATTATTATCATTGATTTGGACTTGTTTTAGTGAATGAAGGCATGCACATATTATTATAAGAAAATATCTTCATCATCCATACCTTCTTCTTGTTCTTCGTTATGTTCTTCAGCTAATTTCTTTGCCACCGATCTTACTTTCGTGCAACTGGATCTGTTGTGTCCAGTTCTTCTACATTTTCCACAACACCTCTTATGCTTACTGCTGATTGAATTCGACTGTGATGATCCCTTTGTTCTCACAATTTATAGATCTCTAATTACGCTATTGTGGTTTGCTGTGAGTGTGCGTTGATTGGTTACACCACTTGTTTCTTTTTTTATTTTCTGAGCATGACCTCAGGAATATTATAAAAGGGGTTAATTGCACGAAATCCCCTTATGGTTTGGAAAATCCACATGAAACCCCCCTGTACTTTCAAAAATGCACGAAACTCCCTTATGGTTTTTTAAATGTAGCCCGAAATCCCCAACTCCGTTAAGGTTAATGGAAGTGCTATGCACGCGCTCTTAATGCGTTTTTTGGTGTTTTTTTTTAACTTTTTTGCTATAAAATGATATATTTACCTTTTTTGACTATATTAAAAGATTAATTCTCATGTGGGGTTTTTTACAATTGCAAACACTTTCTTCAATCTGATTTTTTACATTAACAACTATTTATTATTTATTTTTTTTCAATTAATTTTTTTATAATGTTAATTTTATATATAGTTATTTATTTTATTATTTTTAATACTAACAGTTGGTACGTATGTTTCTTTTTACTTTTTTTTATTTCAATTATTGTTTTTTTCAATATTGAATTTTATTTAGTTATTTATATTATTGTTATTAATGATTTTTCTTTCTTTTCTTTTATTTTTTCAATTAATTTTATTGTTTTGCAATAATTGATACATATATTTCTTTCTTTACTTTTTTTTGCAGCTCATTTTTTCAAAATGCTAAATTTTTTATTGTTATTAACTCAACTATTTATGAAAATTATATTAAATAAATAAGACTCGATATTAAGGAAAATATAAAATAAATAAATAAAAGACTCATTATTTAATAATATTTAGGTATAACAAACAAAATTAACCATACCAAGAAACAATTAACATACCAAAAAATTAACCATACCAAAAAATAATTAACATACCAATTTATCATAAACAAAATAATAATAATAATAATAATAATAATTATTATTATTATTATTATTATTATTATGCAAGAAAACATAGAACATACCAATTTTGTAACTACAAACATAAGATAAAAAAGATCATATCGAAAAACTTGGAACATACCTTGTACTAGTTTTAGATTCTCATTCTAAAATAAAATGTACTTCAACAACAAAATTTCTCATTGTTCATGCCATTACTCATCTATATTTCTCCAACAAATTCAATGGATTTTTTATTTTTTTTGTATGAACATCGAATATTTTTGTGAAGCAAGATAGTAAACTAATTATATTTTGAGTCTCGTTAATTATACGTTAGAGTTAATTTGATGTGAAATAATATATTATCAAATATTTTCACATCCTCCTCATCAATAGTCGACATTAATACCAATAAAATAAAAAATAAATATTATAACAAATGAACTGAAAAAACCAAAAGCAAATAAAGAAACATACATAGCAACTGTCATTAATAACAATAAAATAAATAACTAAAACAAATTAACGTTGAAAAAAAATGAATGGAAGAAAACAAAAGTAAAAAAATACATACCAACTATTAGCATTAATAAAAATAAAATAAATAACTAAATAAAAAATTAATATTGTAAAAAAACACAAATAATACATAGGTGTTAATGTAGAAAACAAGTTTGAAGAAAGTGTTTGCAATTGCAAGAAACCCCTCACAAAAGAATTAATGTTTTATTATAGTAAAAAATGAGTAAATATATAATTTTATAGCAAAAAAAGTCAAAAAAAACACCAAAAAATGCATGAACAGCGTGTGCATAGCACTTCCGCTAACTTTAACGGAGTTGGGGATTTCGCGCATTTTTTAAAGCATAAGGGGGTTTCAAGCCGATTTTTCAAACCACAAGGGGATTTCACGCAATTAACCTTATTATAAAGTTCCTCTCTCTTGGATGCAACATGGCAAAGTTGGTATATCCTGGAATTCAATGAGCTGGATCTCATGTCCTTCATTGTTGAGTCGATATCGTCTATTTTGTTGATACATCTATCACCTTCAAACTAGCCTCTTTAGCCCACCTTGTTTTGAGCATGACCTCAGGAATTGTCTTCCAATTCATTGTTTTCATGGTACACAACATATGTTTACATGGCCACCATTAAGATTCAAACATTCCATAGTACAAGATAGAAGTTTATCTGAACTACATATACTTACCCTTGTCGTCTGCTTGATTCATCCCCGTATTTGACAAGAACCACTTCCATGTCTGTGTCCTCATTCTTTATAGTTAGTGGAGTGAACCCAGACTCCTTATTGATCTCAGCACGTACCTGTAAGGTGATTTGAAGTTTGTTTATCAAAAATCTTGTAATGACATATCAGCAAGAAGAATAATTGATACAATACATCACTAGCCTTCCTAAAAATAGGTCTACTGTAAAATTGTGCTGCTAATTTTTCTAGCAACTCAAGATGTGTCAGCAATTGTGGAATGGATTGGTTATTGACAAAGTCAAGATGTATCTCAATTTGTCTAAGTCTACTCACTACCCTATGGAATTGCTTGACAAATTTGTACAATGTGAGGTCGTTATTTACAAAATGATTCATATACACATGCGTACTCTCACACATTGAGGTAGTTAACATCCCAACAAAGAATACACCTTTGAAGAATGTTGCTTCCTACCTTTTCTTCCTTTCATACATCTCCTTTATCCAAACAATCTTTGTAACCCTGTGTTTATTTGTGAATAAAAACCACCGTTCATCAAATTTGTCCTTAGTATAATCATTGAGCATGATTTTTCTAAAATCACGGAGGAAGTCCTCATCGAAAGACACTGCTCTCGCATTCCACATCAAGTGCCGACTACACAATATGTGTCTTACTTGTGGCATGACACAATTTAATGCACTTTGGATGGCCCTATCACCATCTGTGAGAACATATATTGGTTCTCATCCACGCATTGAATGTCTAAATGCCCAAAACAACCATGTGTAAGCATCAGTGGTCTCCTCTGATATCAATGCACATCCAAATACCACTATGGTATAGTGGTTATATAGACATACAAACTCCACGAGCGGAAGCCTAAAAACGTTAGTCCTGTATGTTGAATCAATGACCAGCACATCTCTGAAGTTTGTATAATCTAATCTGGATTGGGAGTCAGCCCAGAAAAGTCTGTTGAGCTTGTTCTCGTCATCCACAACATATTTGATATAAAATCCAGGATCATTGTCCACAATGGCTAATAGATAGTTTATCGATTTTTCTGTATTTGCGTTGAGTCTTCTTGTTCACTCGTGATCTACACTCACATAATTGTATAAATCCTTATGCCTAAATCCCACCTTATCAAAACCACCCAACATTGTAACCATGAAGTCCATAATCTTGCTAGTTTTTAACCCTACACTTTTCATAATCTTTATCTTTATGCCCTAACCGTCATCTATCTCCCTATTGGATCTAAAAAAATTAACATACTTTGTATTTGAAACGTTGTGGTTGTGTTCATGGTTGAATGCTATGACATTATAGTTTCCACTATCCGGCTGATATCTGACCACAAAACATGCTTTGCACCAATACCTTGTCAATGGTCGGTGCTCTCTTTTCCAATCAGTCTTTCGAATGTACTTGGTAGTTCTTGTGCCCTGTCGGCTGCACACCCATCGACGACGTATAATGGTTCCATATTGTCGATCTTCTTCGAGAGTACATCTGCATACGCCGAATCTAATTTTGGTTGAATATGTTTTATAGAAGGACTCTACCTGCGCCATACTCTCAATTGTTTGTTCAATTAAATCTTCAGAAGTCCACTCCTCGACGTTCTTGCCAAACACGCGAACAAGCATTTTCTTTATTTTGCGTCCATGGATTTAGACTTTGCACTGTATCTATTTTCCCAATCATCTTGTTGGTCATATGAATGTACTCTTGATTCATATTCATCGCTCCAAGAATGATGGATATTTGTATGTTCAAGAAGTGTATTTCAAAAGTTGATATCCTCAATCACAACTGTTGATTTCCTATACAATAACTATTCCCTTGCACCTGGAAATTGGGACACAACTCATTTATTTGCCCAGTAAACTTACACAAACACATGATACAAAGAAGTTGAACATACTAATTTCTTATTTTGTAATTTTCAATAGCAGCATACATTCCCAACGATCACATAGTGGTTTGTAACACTTAACCGATAGTTTTAATTACATGATTTTAGAATTCGATTATGGCTTACATAAAATTACATATGATGTATTTGGAATTTTACACATGATAGTTGGATGATCAGCAGATGAAAATGAGATTTAATCGAACACATGGACTTTTACATATATGTGATCTGAGAAGTCTAAAACCCAACATCATATATTCTCATTGCAAGATTAGTGACATAAGTTGTATTGAACCATTTATGATTTAATGTGCTGATTTGCTTACAATAAAACTCACCTTTCAGATTGAGGAGAAATCTAGATGAAACCACTAATTTGTTCACATCAGGCGATCATAATGTTGGTATGCATCTAGGCTTTGTTTTCTGCCATTCAGTCTTTTGTTTTGGTTGTACTTTCCATTCTTCTATGGAAGAGATATGAAGGGTTAATATGATTGATAAATTTAAACAAGTCAAATCAATATTAGATTCAGTCAACTGTTACAATATCCCTTGCTTAGTCATATTATAATTCGAGCCGACTTGTTTATTGCGTATCATTACAATATTGATAGATCCTCGAGTTAATTTCTTTCTTTTATTAAAAAGTAAAGTAAATCATTCACCGTACTACGCAAGCAGACGTAGTTGTTCTTGCATCAACTTATTCTCTTCTCACTGTGAAGAATGATTGAAAATAGCATGTGAATAGAAGTATTTTTGCATGAAAATTAATCAATGTTGGAAGTATTAATCATCCATATACCATATGCTTATCGCCTATAGCTATTAAAAGTAATTTGTTTGAGTGGATGACGTAGTGTATGTTTTCCTGCATAAAACAATAGAAACATATTTAGTTTTCATTCATATTCCTAATAAATCTTCAAATGAAAAGACTTTGCACTGACTGACCATGGTGTAGTGATGAAGCGGCTGGATTGTTTTTGAATCTGTGGGGCTGGAGATTGAAATGAGATTTTGGCGTCGGGCAATGAAACAAATTGTGTATGTTGTTAAAAACTAACAACCATTTATATAGGCATTGTAAGCGTCACTTAAGTATCACCAAATTCCAAGACAATTAACTGTGTCAAATATCATCATTCTCTTAATCGTATTAAATGTCGTTGGTTGTAGTATTCCTCTATATGCAATCCAGAAACTTATTAAAATGAAATTAAAATTGAAAGCCATGTAATAATTTTTTGCAGCTTTAGATGTTTCCATACATTTCAAAGAAGGCATGTTTAAGCTTGGAATCATCATTTAATTATTTCATGAAAGCTTAATGCTTTTAGTGTTAACTTATTTATAATAAATTAACGACATTTAGTGAATTAACTAACAAGAAAATTATTTTTAATTCGACTACTTTTATTATAGTTTTTACTTTTTTATTTATTCATATTTTTCTCTTAATTTTTATAAAATGGTTTTTATATTACAAGTGTGTAAGGGCGTGTTATTTTAACAATTTTAGATATGTTTTTCACATTATTTAATATTTTTTATTAGCAGCATTAAATTTAGTATAATATATTAGCTTGCTTAGTTAGCTTTAAATATATACTTATATGTTAAAAAAATTGCAGTATTATAAAAAAATAATTTGGGAAGTTACAAATGTAAACATTCTTATATATTACTAGTATAAGTCTCGTGTGATGCACTGCAGCACCCTGGACCAAAAACGAATCATAATTGATTTATTAAATATTTAAACCTGTAATTTAATAATTATGTGTGTATGTTTTCACTGTTTAATTAATTACATGCGTTTCAGATACGTGTTTAATGCACGATTTAGATTGATAATTTTCATAGACGTGGAACATAGAATATTTTTTTATAACATTAGATGCGTAACGGAAAAATGAGAAGATAGACACTAATTAGAGGTCAATCGGAGACCCGTAGCTCAAACGGCGATGAAAATGGCAAAACTTGAAGTTTTGGAAAAACCAGAAGATATTTACATGAATAGTAATGGAGACTTTTCAACCCCCTTATCGTGAATAGTAACCCTACTCTATGAACAGTACCCTACCCTAGGATGAACAATGCTTTCCCATTTCTATAAATAGGGGTTCATTCGATTCGAAAAGTTATCATTTTCCCGAGCGAGCCGAACGAGCCGAGCGCGACGAAAACACGTAAGTTCTCTCTTCTCCCTCCACTCTCTCTCTCCTCTCTTTTCTACCTCCGGCGCATCGCTGCCGGCGGCAGCGGCGGTGCCGGAGATCACCGGAAAATTTCAAACTTCTCGGTTTCGGCCGATTTTCGCACACAACGTAGGTCTCATCGAGACGAGTCGGAAAACGGCCAAAAACAGCCCTAACACCCTAACCCTAGCCTTTTCACCACCCTTTCTCTCTCTTCTGATTTCTCTCTCTCTCTCTCTCACTCTTTCTTGCTGGACCGGCTGCTGGAAGACCTTCGATGGTGAGGGGGTGTTGCTGGAGGGCCGGCACCGTCGCGGGTGGCCGCACCGGAGCTGAATAGTGTGTGTAAATATGTGTGATTGTGCATGTGTGTGCGTCTTGAGGTGTGTTAGTGTGTGTATGTGTGTGATCGCTGATTGGGGACGGCGCAGGTGGCGCCGCCACGTGGGAAGAGTTAGCCGGTGTCTCTGATGGTTATAGAGTGCGCCGGCGATGGTTATAGAGTGGTGGCCGGCGATTGGAAGTCGCCGTCCAAGCAAGGGCAGCGTGTGTGTGCGTATGCTTCTATATGCGTGTGTGTTTGCTCTGGAGTGTGTATAGGCGCGGCGGTAGGTGGCGGCCGGCGACTGGGGGTCACCGGCCAGTGGTTCCGGTGGTTGAGGTTGGTGGCCGGCGGCAGGTAGCCGCCGGCTAAGGCTGTGGGCTAGGGGTATGCTCACGCGAGTGTGTGTGCATGAGCGTGAGTGTTTGTTGTTGTGTGTGTGTGTTGGGTGGCTGGGAATGGTCGCCGGCGACGGGAGGTCGCAGGCCGGGGGTCTAGAAAGGGTTGCCGGTGACTGGAAGTCACTGGCCGGAGGTGGAAAGGTATGGTGTGAGTTTTGAATACGTGAAGACGAAGGATTTTGCGGCGAAGTTTCAGGTACTATTCATCGTCGGAATTCGTTGAGGGTTGGCCGGAGGAGGTAGCCGGCGGTGCAAGCTTTCCGGCGGACCAGGTGGTAGCCGGAGCTGAGCGGCACCGCTACAGCAGGTGGCTACCGGAGTTCCCAGGTGAGCTGGGCGCGGGTGGCGCGTGCTAGGCGCACAGGGCGCGCACTGGACGCGCGGGTAGCGCGCCAGCTGTCGAGTCCGCCGAGTCAAGCCTGGTGCCGCGCGCGTAGCTGGCGAAGCCACCAAGACCGTTGCGCGTGCTGCCGAGAAATCTCTACAGCTACCGAGAAACGCCGAGGCTGGTGCGCTAGCTTGCGCGCAACGCCGAGTGCTAGACGCGTGTGCGGTTCGCACGTCAATTCATTTCTGATATTTTCATCGAGTCGTCGGGAGTCGTGGATCCCGGTCAAAGTCAGCCCTTGATAAAAATTACCAATATACCCCTCAAACTTAAAATGCTCCGTTAGGGCTCGTTTCAACTCCGATCGAGCTTATTCTTTTTCCATCATGACCCATATTTCACTCCCTATCATCTCAGCCACTTAGACTGATCATCCTCTCTCATTTCTTCGGCCCCAATCTTTAGATCTCTCGATCCATCGTGTCTTTAACGATCGTTTTTCCACCGGAAACGTTTATAACTTTAATTATACATATTAAGGATATAAGATATATCGTAAACTTGTGTAGGCTACCTGTTGGGTTGAGCTTTGAATTAAGATGGGAAATCCCCACACCTATCCATCCCTTACCATTTCTAATATCTGCTATGCATTTTACGTGCTGTGATAACGTGTTTTCTTCTATCGTTATTATCTTTCTATTATAAGCATTCGTCGTATGTTATAAGATGTGGATTTTATCCCCACAAGTGTATTCCACGCACTCACCCCTTATTCTGTACTCACACTACAGGTGATAGTGAACATGATGAACCCTAGAAGGAGAGATGAAGTGCTATTTTTGGATATGTAATTTTATGATGATGTTCTCAAACATTTTTCAAACAATGTTTTAAGTAATTTCACATTTTGTGTTAATGGATGTAAATATTTGGGATGTGAGATCCTGATGATAATTTCCGCTGTGAATGTTCAAAATATCGGCTGAGACCGATTTGTGATATGTGAATGTTTCACATCGTCCCTTACCTCATTCTTCTGTCGTCTCCTACTACTTCTTTCTGTTTATGATATGTGTCCCTTGTTATTTCTTTCTTCACGCCCGTGTGATAACTCTGATATTTTATGAAAAGAAAACGGGGCGTCCCTTGTTATTTCTTTCTTCACACCCATTTTTAGTTACGCCTCTAATTTCGAGGACGAAATTTTTTTAAGGGGTAAGGAATATAGCACCCCAGACAAAAAACGAATCATAATTGATTTATTAAATATTTAAACCTGTAATTTCATAATTATGTGTGTATGTTTTGACTATTTAATTAATTACGTACGTTTCAGATACATATTTAATGAATGATTTAGATCTATAATTTTCATAGACGTGGAACATAAAATATTTTTTACCACATTAGATGTGTAACGGAAAAACGAGAAGATAAACATTAATTAGAGGTCAATCGAAGACCCGTAGCTCAAACGGCGACAAAAAGCGAAAAACCCGAAGTTTCGGAAAAACCGGAAGATATTTACGTGAATAGTAACCGAGACTTTTCAACCGATGAACAGTAACCAAGTCCTTATCGTGAACAGTAACCCTACACTATGAACAGTGCCCTACCCTAGGATGAACAGTGCTTTCCATTTCTATAAATAGGGGTTCATTCGATTCGAAAATTTATCATTTTCCCGAGCGAGCCGAACGAGCCGAGCGCGACGAAAACACGTAAGTTCTCTCTCTTCCCTCATCTCTTTTCTGCTTCGGGCATATTGCTGCCGGCACCGGCACGGCACCGGCACCGCCGGAGATCGCCGGAAGATTTCAAACTTCTCGGTTTTGGTTGATTTTCGCTCACAACGTAGGTCTCGTCGAGACGAGTCTAGGACATCTTCCGGAATTCAATTCCTATTTCTCGTTCGCCAGAAAACGGTGAAAAATAGCCCTAAAACCCTAACCCTAGCCTTTGCACCACCCTTTCTCTCTCTTCTGATATCTCTCTCTCTTTCTCACTCTTTCTCGCCGGAGCGGCTGCTGGAAGACCTCCGATGGTGAGGGGGTGTTGCTAGAGGGCCGGCGCCGCCGTGGGTGGCGGCGCCGGAGCTGAACAGTGTTTGTATATATGTATGATCGTGCATGTGTGTGCGTCTTGAGGTGTGTTAGTGTGTGTGCGTGTGATTGCTGATTGGGGGCGGCGCAGATGGCGCCGCCGTGTGGGAAGAGTTGGCCGGCGCCGGTGATGTGCCGGCGAGGGTTGTATCCAGTCGCTGGCCAAGCAAGGGCAGCGTGTATGTGCGTATGCTTCCATATGCGTGTGTGTTTGTTTGGTCTAGAGTGTGTGTAAGCGCGGCGGCAAGTGGCGGCCGGCAACTGGGGGTCGCCGGCCAGTGATTCCGGTGGTTGGGGGTGATGGCTGGCGGCAGGTGGCCGCCAGCCAAGGCTGTGGGCTGGGGGTGTGCTCACGTGAGTGTGTGTGTGCATGAACGTGAGTGTTTGTTGCTGTGTGTGTGTTGGGTGGCTCGAAATGGTCGCCGGCAACGGGAGGTCGCCAGTCGGGGGTCTGGGAAGGGTCACCGGTGACTGGAAGTCGCCGGCCGGAGCTGGAAAAGTAGGGTGTGAGTTTTGAATACGTGAAGTCGAAGGATTTTGCACCGAAGTTTCGGGTACTATTCATTGTTGGAATTGTTAGGATGTATACTATAAGCCTAGCTTTTGTATAAACATCTTTTATGGAATGAGAATCGCTTTGGTCATATGTTTGCATTTTATATTTGTTATATATGTTTATGCAATGTCCAATTAATTTATATTATAGATAACTTGGTGTGTGGTGTCACACAGAAGATCATGTTATCAGTTTCTTATAAATTATAAATAGTAGCTCACAACCAAGATGGATTTGGACAAATCATCGGAATGGTTGTAGTGTAGTTTGGTATTAGTTTGTCTTGACTATAAAACTGCACTAGTACACTTTGTGTGTATTGAGCAGGACCACTTGAGGTTGTTCGATTTATACTGACTATATAATAGAACAAGACCTCTGTTATTATGGATGTGCGTTCTCTTAATCCCTATATAATAACAGTCACGTATACACAATATTTGTTTCTTTGATTTGCCAATGAGTGAGATTTATTTATTAAATCAATAAACTCGGTGAATTGGGAAACAGTATTGTCTATATGGTGTACTGTTGATTATAGAAGGAATCTGTGTCCTAATTATTTAGGATGATGATGTCCCCTTGAGGAGCTCATAAGGATTATCATGTAAACCCTGCAGGTGGATTTAATCCGACATGATAATAAAGTTGAGTGGTACTACTCTCGGAATTAGATGTTAATTAATTAAGTTGTCAGTAACTTATTTAATTAACGGACATTCGATATCTTAAACACAGGGAGATAAACGTACACATAATAAGAAGGAGCCCATATTAAATATGGGATTGGGACGGTAGTTCAATAATAATTCTTTAGTGGACTGAATTATTGTTGATGGGCTTAAGTTATGTATTCGGGCCGAACACAGGAAACTTAAGCCCATCAGGAGGCCCAACCCAATTCCTCCTCTAGGTCCCTGGTGTAGCCTATAAATAGCCTTTTAATCACAGCGCCTCTCAACGCAGAATAGATTCACGTAATATTGTGAGAGAGCAAAAAAAAGTGAGATTTCTCGGAAGATCGTTGTCCACGCAACGTTCGAGAAAGGCCATAGGAATACATCAGAAGATCTAAAGGTCTAGGGTTTGTATTCGATCAATCTTTGGCCCCGTTTCTACGATTGATCAAAAGGTATGGTTCGTTTATTTATTCCGCTGCGCATGTCGTACCTTGTATGGAACCCGATTAATCGATTGCCTAGGGCCGGCGATCCGTCGGTTCCAACAATTGGTATCAGAGCCACGGTTTCTGGTTCTATGCAATTGAATCGGTTATTTATTATAATCTTATGCTAGATCATGCGTTTATATTCAGTTTGTATGATAGTAGGATTGCGATTAGGATAACTCGGTTTTGCAGGAATCCTATATATCCAACTATTATGGTCTGAATGTATGTTGATGTATGATCTAAACCCTCGGACCTGTCGAGGTTTTTTTATTTGGGTTGGTTGCATGATTGTAATAGTAATTACACGGCGATTTGTCGTGTTAAGTTTTTTTTTGTTTTTCGATCGATGTATTTTATGTTTCTTGTAGTTTCTTGAATCGATAGATGCTTTTCTTGATCGATTCTTGTAATCTTGATGTAATCTATTCGATTGAGATGTATTCTTGATCTGTAATTTCGATGTAATTACTTTTCGACGAAGAGTGAGTGGCTGTTCGCTGGAGACGAAGGCTGATCGACGCTGAATTGGTGCTGATCAGAATCTGTTCGAAGATTGCTGTTCGACCAGGTATCGTGCGCAGATGGCTGTTCGTTGCTGGAATCAGGTGTTGATTCGCTGATTAGGGTTTCAAGATTCGAAGGCAGATTCTGTGCAACAGCCTGCTGGATTCGCGCGACAGCCTGCTTGATGCTCGCTGAAATCTGTTCGCCGGAACAGATCGATCGGGTTGCTGGATCTGGCGCTGAATTACTGAAGATTCGAAGCTGCTGGATTTGGCGTAACAACCTGCTGGTTTTCCGCTACATCAGATTTAGGCGCTGATTAGGGTTCGAAAAACCCTAATTTAGCAGGTCGATCCCCGTTTAGCAGGCGAACATTCGATCGAAGTGGCCATAATAGTTGGATTTATTTTATTCCATATTTATTGCCTTTTCTATATGTTTGTTGTTTTATCAAGCATGCTTTTATATGTTATATGTTATGCATGTTAAAATCCCTCATGATAAATAACTAAGTGGGAGAGGGATTTATTTTGAATAAATCCCATGGTCTCCATTACTGGTTTGTAAGTGATGCATTTAAACTTGCGCGTTGGCTTTAAGTGCCTTCCTCCATATCGGATGAGTTTGATTGCGGATCACTAGATCAAACTTCCTTATGGATAATTATAGGAAATTATTTAGGAGCGTGTAATCTTCTCCATCTGAAGAGACACAAACCTAGATGATTGACTTGGTATTAAGTAATGGTATACACTTAGGTGCATATGATAAGTATCCTCCCCATCGGAGTAAGTGCTGTTATTTGCATGGCTAAAGTTAAACCAACTATTAATTTTATTTTTGTTTGACAAGATAATGAAATTAATGGGTAAAACCTCCTCTTACAAATGCTTGAATTAGTATACGACCACACTATCGTGGCATGCAAAGTTCACGGTGTTTTGAGGTGTTGGTGAATTTAATTATATTGTTTGAGGGAACAATATAGGCTTTAAATTCTATATGTTATGACCTGTGTATTTATTTATTTATTTATTTATATGATTCTCAGGATTTCATTATGTCTTTCAACCCACTTGCTGTTATACTCAAAGAAAACAAACTTACTGGTCCTAATTATATTGACTGGAAAAGAAACCTGGATATTGTCCTAACTGCTGAAGAGTACAAGTTTGTACTCTCTGAGGTCTGTCCTGACATCCCTGATGAAAACTCTAGTGAAGAGGAGAAAGTGCATTATAGGAAGTGGGTTAAAGCAGATGAGATGGCGCGGTGTTACATTTTGGCTTCCATGTCAAATGTACTGCAACATCAGCATCAGGCCATGCCCACTGCCTATGATATGATGCACAATCTCAAGGAACTCTTCGGACACCAGAGTCGGGCTGCCAGACAGGAGGCAATGAGAAACTTGATGACGACCACCATGTCTGAGGGGACACCTGTGAGTGATCACGTCCTTAAGATGATGGCTCATTTGAATGAGATGGAAGTCCTTGGAGCTGAAATCGATGGGGAAACCCAGGTCGATATCGTGCTCCAGACACTGCCTAAGAGTTTTGAGCAGTTCCGCCTTAATTATAATATGAACAAAAGGATGTACTCCTTGGCGGAACTTCTGACAGAACTCAAATCGGCGGAAGGACTATTTCGTCAAAGTGCTCAAGCTTATGTTGCTGAAAATGTTTCTACTTCTAAGCCGAAAGGTGGGAAGAAGAAGAAACAGAATCCTTCGGCGAAGAAAGCGAATGGACCTCAAAAGGCTGGGCCACAAGGTGGTGTGAAAAAGCCGAAGGGCAAGTGCTTCACATGCAAGCAGCCTGGACATTGGAAGGTGGATTGTCCTCGTAAAAAGGAGAACAAAGAAGGTATATCTTATTCACTAATTATTGAAACATGTTTAGCGGTGTTATCTACCGGCACCTGGTGTGTAGATACGGGAGCCACTGATCATGTCTGCAATTCTTTGCAGGGGTTCCAGGAAACCAAGCGACTTAGTGATGGCGAGATTACCATCTACATGGGCAATGCTGCGAAAGTGGCGGCTGTTGCAGTGGGAGATGTTTATTTATCTTTTGATAGGAACAAAACTTTGATTTTGAGGAATTGTCTTTACGTACCTTGTTTTAGAAAGAACTTGATTTCAGTTTCTAAGTTGTTTTTGGATGGATATTCTGTTTCTTTTGATGGCAATGTGATTGTCAAGAAAAATAGGGTTATTATCTGTTCTGGTACGTTGGTTGACAATTTATACACTCTTAATCCAATAACTCCTACGATGCAACAAATGGAAATTAATAATACATCTTCTAACTCAAATAAGAGAAAAGAACCTTCAAAAATGAACCAAACATATCTTTGGCATCTAAGATTAGGTCACATTAACTTGAGTAGGATTCAAAGGTTGATAGCCGATGGACCTTTAAGTTCATTGGAAGTGGAAAACTATCCGACCTGCGAATCTTGCTTGGAAGGAAAGATGACCAAAAGGCCTTTTAAAGCCAAGGGGTATAGAGCCAAAGAATTGTTGGAATTGGTTCATTCTGATTTGTGTGGTCCTATGTCTATCCAAGCAAGAGGTGGTTTCGAATACTTTGTCTCTTTTATAGATGATTATTCGAGATATGGATACATTTATTTGATGCGCCGCAAGTCTGAATGCTTTGATAAGTTCAAAGAGTACAAGGCTGATGTGGAGAAGCGTCATGGTAAATGTATCAAAACACTACGATCTGATCGTGGTGGCGAGTACCTCTTAGGAGAGTTTAGGAATTACTTATCAGAGGCTGGGATTCAATCCCAATTATCTGCACCTGGTACACCCCAACAGAATGGTGTGGCGGAACGAAGGAATAGGACTCTCATGGAAATGGTTAGATCGATGATGAGCTATTCGGAATTACCGAATTCGTTTTGGGGGTATGCCCTGGAAACGGCGGCGTACATTCTGAACTTGGTACCTTCTAAGACAGTACCCTCTACTCCCACAGAATTGTGGAATGGGCGTAAGCCTAGTCTGAAACACATTCGGATTTGGGGTAGTCCAGCACATGTGCTGAAGGGAGATGCTGATAAGTTGGAATCTCGTACGGAAGTTCGGCTGTTTGTGGGCTATCCTAGAGGAACGAAAGGTGGTTTGTTTTATAGTCCTAAAGATCAGAGGGTAATTGTTAGCACAAATGCCCGATTCTTAGAGGAGGACTATGTAATGAACCACAAGCCCATGAGTAAAATTGTTCTAGAAGAAATAAGAGGGGAAACTCCTTCCTTAGTACCAACGGTACAAGATGAGATACCACAGGGGTCTGCACCATCTGTCACTAATGATACACTATTACCACAAGTGCCTCGTCGTAGTGGGAGGGTTGTTAGACAACCTGATAGATTCATGTTTTTTGGAGAGTCCTCGGACTTAGTACCTGGTGAACATGAATCTGATCCTTGGACCTATGACGAAGCACTCCAAGATAAAGATGCAGAATCTTGGCAAAAAGCTATGAATTCTGAATTAGAATCTATGGATTCTAATCAAGTCTGGGAGCTAGTAGAACCACCAAATGGTGTAAAAGCCATTGGATGTAAGTGGGTCTACAAAAGAAAAAGAGGATCAGACGGGAAAGTAGAAACTTTCAAAGCAAGGCTTGTTGCGAAGGGGTATACTCAAAAAGAAGGAATCGATTATGAGGAAACTTTTTCGCCGGTAGTCATGCTTAAGTCTATCCGGATTCTTTTGTCTATTGCTGCTCATATGAATTATGAGATTTGGCAAATGGATGTCAAGACAGCTTTCCTTAATGGTAGTCTTGAAGAAAACATCTATATGAAGCAACCGGAAGGATTCAGTGCAAAGGGCAAAGAGCATCTTGTGTGTAAGCTTAATCGGTCCATTTATGGACTGAAACAAGCTTCGAGATCTTGGAACATCCGTTTTGATGAGGTAATCCAGTCCTATGGATTCATTCAATGTCCGGATGAGTCTTGTGTATACAAGAAGAGTGACGGAAACGTGGTGGTATTTCTTGTACTATACGTAGATGACATCTTGCTCATTGGCAACAATGTCAAGGTGTTGTCAGACGTAAAGGTATGGCTGTCCAAGCAATTTGATATGAAGGACTTGGGAGAAGTTGGACATATTCTTGGGATCAAAGTTATAAGGGATCGCAAGAAAAGAATGTTATGCTTATCTCAAGCTTCGTACATTGATACTATCCTAGCTCGTTTTAGCATGCAAAACTCCAAGAAAGGTTTTCTACCTTTTCGACATGGAGTACCTTTATCTAAGGAGATGTGTCCTAAGACACCAAAGGAGATAGAGGATATGAAGGCAGTTCCTTATGCTTCGGCCGTAGGAAGCCTAATGTATGCAATGCTATGTACGAGGCCAGATATCTGCTTTGCCGTGGGCATGGTTAGCAGATATCAAAGTAACCCAGGACAAGGACATTGGACTGCGGTAAAGCATATTTTAAAGTACCTGAAAAGGACTAGAAATTATATGCTGGTTTACCAAGCAGATGATTTGCTCCCTGTGGGTTACACGGATTCTGATTTCCAGTCGGATAGGGACAACAGTAAATCTACCTCGGGTTATGTGTTTACCTTGGGAGGTGGAGCCATAGTATGGAGGAGTGTTAAGCAGAAATGCGTTTCGGACTCAACCATGGAAGCTGAGTATGTGGCAGCCTCTGAGGCAGCCAAAGAAGCTGTATGGCTCAGAAACTTCATGATGGACTTAGAAGTGATTCCTGGTTTGCCTAAAGCTATCACAATTTATTGTGATAACAGTGGTGCAGTAGCAAACTCGAAGGAACCACGAGCCCATAAAGCAAGCAAACACATTGAGCGCAAGTACCACCTGATACGAGACATCGTAAAACGAGGGGAAGTTGTTGTCGCCAAGATTGCATCAGCCGATAACCTTGCAGATCCTTTCACAAAGGCCCTTCCGGCGAAAGCCTTCGATAAGCATGTTGAAGGAATGGGAATCAGATGTATGGTAGTATAGATGACAGCATAGTCTTTTAGTATAAGTGGGAGATTGTTAGGATGTATACTATAAGCCTAGCTTTTGTATAAACATCTTTTATGGAATGAGAATCGCTTTGGTCATATGTTTGCATTTTATATTTGTTATATATGTTTATGCAATGTCCAATTAATTTATATTATAGATAACTTGGTGTGTGGTGTCACACAGAAGATCATGTTATCAGTTTCTTATAAATTATAAATAGTAGCTCACAACCAAGATGGATTTGGACAAATCATCGGAATGGTTGTAGTGTAGTTTGGTATTAGTTTGTCTTGACTATAAAACTGCACTAGTACACTTTGTGTGTATTGAGCAGGACCACTTGAGGTTGTTCGATTTATACTGACTATATAATAGAACAAGACCTCTGTTATTATGGATGTGCGTTCTCTTAATCCCTATATAATAACAGTCACGTATACACAATATTTGTTTCTTTGATTTGCCAATGAGTGAGATTTATTTATTAAATCAATAAACTCGGTGAATTGGGAAACAGTATTGTCTATATGGTGTACTGTTGATTATAGAAGGAATCTGTGTCCTAATTATTTAGGATGATGATGTCCCCTTGAGGAGCTCATAAGGATTATCATGTAAACCCTGCAGGTGGATTTAATCCGACATGATAATAAAGTTGAGTGGTACTACTCTCGGAATTAGATGTTAATTAATTAAGTTGTCAGTAACTTATTTAATTAACGGACATTCGATATCTTAAACACAGGGAGATAAACGTACACATAATAAGAAGGAGCCCATATTAAATATGGGATTGGGACGGTAGTTCAATAATAATTCTTTAGTGGACTGAATTATTGTTGATGGGCTTAAGTTATGTATTCGGGCCGAACACAGGAAACTTAAGCCCATCAGGAGGCCCAACCCAATTCCTCCTCTAGGTCCCTGGTGTAGCCTATAAATAGCCTTTTAATCACAGCGCCTCTCAACGCAGAATAGATTCACGTAATATTGTGAGAGAGCAAAAAAAAAGTGAGATTTCTCGGAAGATCGTTGTCCACGCAACGTTCGAGAAAGGCCATAGGAATACATCAGAAGATCTAAAGGTCTAGGGTTTGTATTCGATCAATCTTTGGCCCCGTTTCTACGATTGATCAAAAGGTATGGTTCGTTTATTTATTCCGCTGCGCATGTCGTACCTTGTATGGAACCCGATTAATCGATTGCCTAGGGCCGGCGATCCGTCGGTTCCAACAGAAATTCGGCGAGGGATGGCCGGAGGAGGTAGCCAGCGGTGCAAGCTTTCCGGCGGACCAGGTGGTGGCCGGAGCTGAGCGGCGCCGCCGCAGCAGGTGGCCGCCGGAGTTCCCAGGTGAGTAGGGCACAGGTGGCGTGCGCTGGGCGCACAGGACGCGCATTGTACCTGCCGGTGACGCGCCAGCTGCCGAGACCGCCGAGTTTGGCCGGGTGCCGCACAGGTAGTTGCCGAAGCCGCCGAGACCGTTGCGTGTGCTGCCGAGAAAACTCGGCTGCTGCCGAGAAATGCCGAGCGCTGGTGCACCTGCGTACACGCGGGGCGCTTGACTCCGGGTGCTGGACGCGCGCGCGCCGGAAGTCGCCGGTGAGCGTTTTCACACGTCAATTCATTTTCGATATTTTCATCTAGTCGTCGGGAGTCGTGGATCCCAGTCAAAGTCAATCCTTGACAAAAATTACCAAAATACCCCTCAAACTTAAAATGCTCCGTTAGGGCTCGTTTCAACTCCGATCGAGCTCATTCTTTTTCCGTCGTGACCCAAGTTTCATTCCCTATCATCTCAGCCACTTAGACTGATCATCCTCTCTCATTTCGTTGGCCCCAATCTTTAGATCTCTCGATCTGTCGCGTCTTTAATGATCGTTTTTCCACCGGAAACTTTTATAACTTTATTTATACATATTAAGGATCTAAGATATATCGTAAACTTGTGTAGGCTACCTGTTAGGGTGAGCTTTGAATTATCCGACCTTTGATACTCGCTACTTGAGCTCTGAGCTATCGGATCTTTAGTCCTTGCTACTCACGTGGTAACCACCGAACATGGTGGGGGTAATTTCTAACTCTTTATCTATTTACAACTTTCCCTATTTATGAAACATGATTGAGGAATACTAAGTGCTGTGAATATATAATTGATGTGCCATGCTTCATATTATGATTTGGCTACGGCCCACTCTATACATGCATTCACCCCTTGCCCCCTTCTACTACTCTATTGAGGTTTGGTGGTCCTCTTGAAATGCATCAGCGGTATTAAGACCGTTTTATAGGGTAAGATGGGAAACCCCCGCACCTATCCATCCCTTACCATTTCTAATATCTGCTATGCATTTTACGTGCTGCAACAACGTGTTTTCTTCTGTCATTATTATCTTTCTGTTATAAGCATTCGTCGTATGTTATAAGATGCGGATTTTATCCCCACGAGTGTATTCCACGCACTCACCCCTTATTCTGTACTCACACTACAGGTGATGGTAAACATGATGAACCCTAAAAGGAGAGAGGAAGTGCTATTTTTGGATATGTAATTTTATGATGATGTTCTCAAATATTTTTCAAACAATGTTTTAAGTAATTTCACGTTTTGTGTTAACGAATGTAAATATCTGGGATGTGAGATCCTGATGATAATTTCCGCTTTGAATGTTGAAAATATCGGCTGATACCGATTTGTGATATGTGAATGTTTCACATCGTCCTTTACCTCATTCTTCTGTCGTCTCCTACTACTTCTTTCTGTTTATGATATGCGTCCCTTGTTATTTCTTTCTTCACGCCCGTGTGATAACTCTGATATTTTATGAAAATAAAACGAGGCGTGACATGCACGGATATATAAATGTTATTATTTATACATTTTGATATGAAAGTGAACACGAAAATAATTTATTTTTTTGGTAAAATTTTATTATTTCGAGTTTGATGTGACAATCTTAATTTATAAAAAAAAAGTTCTCATAATATTTCAATCTCATTTGGTATATTGGTGTGATGCATGGACAAATAAATTTGAAGTGTTAGTAATTTTTTGATATACAAATGTTGTTCCTAAAAAATAATATAGTTCTTCATAGTTATTTCAATTTAATCTACTACCCATATAATTTACGAATTTAAATATTTTTATTTTCATCAAACGTTGTCTGTCTACTTTACTAATTGTTTTTGTCACAATTGACCTGAAAAAAACATATACAAATTCATATTCAATAACTTATTCATAATGAGTATAAAATGGTGATATTATTGTATATTATAATCAAATCTTTATAGTATTACAACCTCATTTGGTATCTGTGTGAAAGTGTTAGTAATTTTTGATATGAAAATGATGATTATGAAAAAACATATAGATCTTCAAATTTATTTCAATTTAATCTACTACCCATATAATTAATCAATTTTAAATATTTATTATTTTCACATTTGTGTTTGACTATTTTACTAATTGTTTTTGTCACAAT
This sequence comes from Scutellaria galericulata, assembly GCA_946896805.1. Classification (NCBI taxonomy): domain Eukaryota; kingdom Viridiplantae; phylum Streptophyta; class Magnoliopsida; order Lamiales; family Lamiaceae; genus Scutellaria; species Scutellaria galericulata. The sequence continues at coordinate 9,521,790 of OX335788.1, forward strand.
GGTCTGACTATTTAATATATTTTCAATAACTTATTCATAATGAGCTTAAAATATACATATTATTGTATAATATTCCAAAATAAAATTTGTAAATTTAACATACCATCAAAAAATCTAGAAATCTTTTTTTTTCAGATGCCTTAAAATCAAAATTTATCTATTATAAAAATCATATTTGATGGTAAACATTTCAAAATCTAATAAATTTAAAACCATGAAACTATATTACAACAAAACCTAAATATATTTTATCATTGTTTATATAATTTTAAACTTCATGCTATCATGATAATGAAACTTCAGATTTGTATTCATTTTTTAATCATGGAGGAAACATTATTCATTCTTAAAGTAAAAAAATGATATATTTTTTAGCTAAATTTTTCGTGGATATATAAAATGATGGATACATTTCATAACAAGACCCAATTTATAGATTACTTCTCAATTTTAGACCCAATTTTTAAAGTTTCATAATAAGGGACTCAATTTTGCATTTTTTCTCAATTTAAGGCTTGAAAATTAGATTGAGTTCTCAATTCAAGACAAAATTCCATTTTTATTTTCTTTTTATTTATATTTCAGTATGCATTTATATTTTAGAAAAATTAAGTCAAGTTAGTACAATTTTTAAATGATCTTCATCAGTTTATATTAATTTATATAAAACATGAAAGAAAGAAAGAAAAATATAACAAATTCAATTCACAAAATATAATTTATATTAAATTGATTAATATTAAAATTGGTTTTCTATATTTTATTCAGAAAATTAAGAAAATAAAGGAATCTTAACTTTATGAATTGTATTAATTATACGTATATATAAATTAATAATTGTCTTAATTTATCAAAAATATAAATATGTAGTGAAATATAAATAAATTATAAATAAAAGTAGAAATGAAAAATAATAAGGAAAATAAAATGGAATTTTGTGTTGAATTGAGAACTCAATCTAATTTTCAAATCTTAAATTGAGAAAAAATGTTAAATGGAGCCCCTTATTGAGAAACTTTAAAATTTGGGTCAAGAATTGAGAATTAATGTATAAATTAGATCTTGTTATTAAATTTATCCTAAAATGATTAAGATTAAGGTACAATTTCTTATTCACAACTTTTCTTGACATGATATTATTACCATGTATATAAAAATCATGCTAACTTTATAAAATATCAAATACAATCGTATTTTTTTCCTCAATTTTCATATTTATACAAAACTATTTTCCTACCATGACTATAACTAAATTAAAAGAAATTAAATATATGCAATATACAAATTTTAAAATAATGAATATTTGTATTTCTACTATAAAAAGTAGAAATGAGATTAGTTGATTTTTATATAGATGACAATGAATATAAATTTAAGATTTCGAAGACAAATCTGGAAATATAAATTAAGAAGACAAAGACATGAACAGTTGCTCAATAGAAATGATATATAGAAATTGTCTAGTAGTTTTAAAAAGTGTTGGGATATTTCTGTTAGATTTTGATAAGACAAAGTAGTTTTGTATAGGGATTTGGAGAACCCCATTTTTCCATAATGTTTATGTGGAAACTTAGTTTTTGGTTAAGTTTTTGTTTTGTAGAAGTAAGAAGATTAGGAAAATGGAGGTTTCTGATAGCAGCAGGTTTCTGCAAAGAAGTGCTATCGGGATGTTGATACTCAGTAAGAAGAATGAGTAAGCAGCATAGAGTAAGCAGTAAGGAGGACCGGGAGGCTTTCTGCTGGATCAGAACATAAAGCAGTTCAGAATCAGGAAGCTGTTAAGGATCAGTAAGCAGATTCAGAATAGAAAGTTAGTTCAGAACAGAAAGTAATAATTGCATCCTGAACAGAAAGTAGGAAGACAAAGCACTCTTATTTATTGCAGTACGAGGAAAGATTAATTGCAATACCAGGATTAAGCATTATCAAAATAACTGGTAAATGGAAGTTAGCAACCGACCAATGACCCCCTACCACCTGGACCGAGAGTCTGCAAAAGTACTGTTGCCGAGGAGTGGCGCCACTATTGCCCTGCAAATTAAGACATGCTCTATTCCCTAGTTTCTCCAGAAACATTTAATGCGAAGATCAAATGAGATCAAGATTTTAAATTTAAGATGGAGTGTGTCTCTTTTCAACAGACACATTTTCCTACAAGTACAAAAGAAGGTAGAGTTGACTGAAAAAACTACTGAACTAGAACTGAATCTGTTATCTCTCAATCTCTCTTAAGCAAATGCAAGTTTTCTCAAGGTTCAATCACTCAACCTTCCCGAAGCAGTCGAGCCAAAAATTTCCAGAACTTCAAGATCTTAAGGCTTGTCTTCAAAGCACCAGTTGAAGAACTGTATACTTTTAACCATTTGTGTTGTGTGCTAGGTTGTTTATTTGGTGTCCTTAGTGGGAAGGATTTAGATCCTCACTAGGTAGTAGTCTTGAGTTGTCAAGGCTTTTAACTCTGTGTGAGTTTGTTAACCCTGTGTGGGATTAGCCTAGGAATCTTTCTGATTCTAGTAGGTATAAACTTATTAGAAGTTGGATTGTAAAGTTGAGACTTGTAAAGCGAACCTTTCCTGATTGAAGTTCTTCCTAAGTGAAGGAGAAGCGATGACGTAGAAGGATTACACCACCTTCGAACCTCTATAAACCCTTGTGTATTTATTACTTTATTTACTTGTTGCATTTTATATTTATATATATCTTGTTTATCTTGAAAACAACTTTGAGAAAAACATACTTTTAAAAGAAAACGATTTTACAAAAGAAACTCTATCTAACTATTTTCGCTGCATATTATAATCTCTGAAACAGTAAGCTGAAACAGCATTCTGCCAGCTTACTGAATCACCCGAGTTGCTGTATTCTCTCTAGAATTCAGTAACTTCTTACAAAAAGTTTTTAAACGCAAAAATTTGATAGAGTTCCATTCACCCCCCTCTGAACCTCTAACCACTTGGGACCAATAAGTGGTATTAGAGCAAGTTAGGTTAAGAGCCAATTTGTCTAGTAACCTACCTAGATCCACCCATTTCTGTTGGGAAAAATCATTTTTCTTTTTTCAAAGACCAAAACTCATCGTTTTAGCATAAACATGGATTTTTCTCATCATAAGTTACCAATGTTTTCCTATGATGATTGGAGGATAGGAAAAGAGCCAACCTAGATAACGTGGCCAAGATTGCGTTATTCCTCACGCTGGATGAAGGGACATTCAGCAAGCTCAAGACCTTTAGAACAAAAAAAGAGATATGGGACAAGCTGGAGCAAATATGCTAAGGCAATGAGCTTGCCAAAGACAATAGAGTGTCAAAAGTAACACAACTGTTTGAGCTGTTCTAGTAAAATCCTAGAGAGTCGTTAGAAGAATTGGACTTGAGATTCACAGCCATCGTTAGTGAGCTTGAATCTCTCGAGAAGTTCTACACCTAGACGGAGAAAAACACAAAAGTATTGAGAGCCTTACCCATCGAGTGGGACAGCAAAGCCACCGCAATGAGAGTCTCACTTGATCTCAATGCGATGAGCACATTCGATTTATTTTCAGATCTTAAGGCTTTTGAGTACGACATCATTTGAAGAAAGCTAGAGGTCGAGGAGTCGAGTACCAAAGTAACAACACTTGCAGCAAGCGTCAGAGATACGGCTACTGCTAGCAGTAGTAAGTAGAAAGAAGTGCATGCTGAGGATGCTGAAAAAGAAATGATGTTCTTCCTCAAGAAGTTCAAGAAGTTCTTCAAGACAAACAAAATAGTAAATGACTTCAGGAAGAAGCCTCCAAGCCCACAGGTAAAACCAACATCACAGTCTAATATTGTTTTTTCTGACCTTTGTTATAATTATAGGAAGCCTGGACACTTTGCCAGAAATAGTCCATACCCTCAAGTACACAACTATCCTGGGGATGAAAGGAAGTAGAGGAAGAAAATGAGAAAGGATGAAAGACAAAATATCAGGGCTCTTCTAAGTAAAGCTGAAGCTCAGAAAATAGCAAGCAACTCCAAAGAAGAAGCCAAGGATAATTGCTCATCCGAGAGCAAAAGTGACAGATCTACCTCTGATGAGGAACTTTACTATGCCTAATGGCAAAAGACTGTGAAAAGGAAGAAGATGATGAGGTAAACTCTCAATCTCTTGAAGTTTCTGATTGTGAAAAACTGAACATGATCCAGTCATTTAGACAAATCATGAGTGACTTTGAGCAGATAAACTTAGTTCATGAGGAGCTAAAGGAATAAAACCAAATGCTCAAGAGTAAGCAGACTGTATTGAAGGAACATGTTTCTGACCTTGAGCACTATAGTATAGAAAGCAACAATCTCAGAGCTGAGGTCTCTAAGCTCAAACTGCTTGTTGGGATATTTCTGACTAGGTTTTGATGAGACAATGTAATACTAGATGATCTTTTAGAGTACCCATTTTCCACGTTCTATAAGTGGAGTTTTGTTTGCTTATCTAATCTGTCATAGATATGCCTTGAGAAGGTGCTTATATCAGAAAGATAGGTGGAACTAACTTTAGCAAGATTATGGACTTAAAAGATCTTGAAGACTGAGTCTCAGCATGAGAATCAGGAAGCTGTTCAGAATCAGGAAGCAAAATAGGATTCTGGAACAGGAAGATGTTCAGAAATTAAGAAGCAGATCCATAGGATACGCATGTCAGGTAGCTGACTGCAGGTTTCAGGAACAGAAAGCTGTTTTGAAACAAAATCCTGGCGTAAAACAGAAAGAGGCTACTACTTTCAGAAAAGCAAGAAGTAAGTCTCTCTAGCCTATTCAATACAGTACGAGGTTTATACTGGTGAAAGTATGAGGTTTGGTTCCTGTCGAAGTTACCAGTAGATAGAAGTGTGTGATGAGCCAATGAGGTGTTGCCACCTGGAAAGCAGCTCTGCAAAGTACCGTAGCTAGAAGTATGGCGCCATTAATGCAGATCAGAGTAGGACTGCTCCAAGACTCTAATTTTACATGATACATTAAATGCAAAGATTTAAAGATCATTTGGATTGCAACTGGACCATGCCTCCCTTCAACGGGCATTTTCCAAAAGATATATAAATAGAAAGATGGAGTGACCTTGAAGACTACTGAACAACTGAGCTTCTCATCTCTCTAAACTTTTCTCTTTCAAGCTATTTTCTCAAGCTTTCAAGTTCAGTCACTCAACCTTCAGAAGCAGTCAAGCCAAGCATTCGAGCTTTCTAGTTCAAGATTGTCTTCAAGCTGCACCAGTTGAAGAAACCAACATATACTTTCAACTATTTGATGTGTGCTAGGTTGTTTTGAGTTTGGTGTACTTAGTTGATAGGATTTGATCCTTGCTAAGTTTTATAGTCTTGTGTAGGCTATTTGCCCTGTGTGGGAGTTGGCCTAGGAGTTGTGTAACTCTTGTAGGTGATAACTTTTTAGGAAGAGGTTTGTAAAGTTGAGACTCATAAATTGAACTGACCTAACGAAGTTCCTCCTCGGTGAAGGAGTAGAGTGGACGTAGAAGGAGTACACCACCTTCAAACCACTATAAGCTATAAGTGTTTATTTGCTTTTGTCTATCTGCATTGCATTGTTGCATATCTATCTTGTTGTATTTGGCATAAGCATACAGGTCAAAAGATTGTGTTAAAATCATCCTTGAAAAAGAAAACTGGTTTTCATAAGGAAACTCTATCTTAGTTTATTCCGCTGCATACTGTGATATCGAGTTAGAAACCTTAATCAGCATTCTGCCAGGTTTCTGAAGCGAGTCAGGTTACTGTCTTCTCTGTAGAAATAGGAACCTGTTCATAGAAAAGTTTTCAAAAGTTCAAAAATCGATAGAGGTTCATTCACCCTCCATCTGAACCTCTGACCACTTGGGACCAACAAGTGGTATCAGAGCAAGTTAGGTTAACCGCCAACTTTTCTAGTAACCTACCCAGATCCACTCGTTTATGTTGGATAAACCGTTTTTCTTTTTATAGACCAAAACACATAGTTTTAGCATAAGCATGGATTTCTCTCATCACAAACTACCTATGTTTTCCATAGATGAATACGATGACTGAAGGATACGCATGGAAACCCATCTATCGGCCATGCACGATGAGATGTGGCACACCATAACTGAAGGACCACCAGTAATCTACAAAGTAAATCCTACTTATGTAGCACAGCTTCGCGAACATAGGCGAGCTGAAGATGCTGCTGCAGCAGTAGGTTGAGAAGTAGAAGACGCAGCAATCATTGACGATGATACCAAAGTACCTCCATGATTCGGCCCATGAGAAGCTGCACCAGGCTACATAAGAGCTCCCCCGCCACAAGAATACATTGTCAGGGAAAGATTTGAATATACTCCTAAAGAAATGAAAAGAGCCAACCTTGACATAGTGGCAAAAAATGCTCTATTTCTTACGATGGATAGAAGCACTTTCAACATAGTTAAAAGTTACAAAACGGCTAAAGAAATTTGGGAAAAGCTAGGGTTAATCTGTGAAGACAATGAGCTTGCTAAAGATAACAGGATTTCAAAAGCTACACAACTGTACGAGCAGTTTACCATGAAACCTGGAGAAATCCTAGAAGAGCTCGACCTAAGATTCATAGCTATTATTAGTGAGCTAGAATCACTAGGAAAAACCTACAAACAAAATGAGAAAAACCAGAAGGTTTTGAGAGCTCTACCTTTGGAGTGGCATAGTAAGGAAACTGCAATGAGAGTCTTACTAGACCTCAATGCGATGAGCACCTTTCATCTGTTTTCAGACCTTAAAGCTTTCAAGTTCGATATTGAAAGAAGGAAAAAAGAGGCTGAAAGATCAAACTCCAAAGTGGCAGCACTTACTGCTAAGTCACAGGATCCTATCATCTCAAGCAGCAGTAAGCTGAAGAGCAAGCAGAAAGAAGTGCTTGCTGAAGATGCTGAGGAAGAGATGACACTTTTACTGAAGAAGTTTAAGAGGTTCTTGAAGACCAACCACAAAGGAAATGACTTCAAGAAGAAAGCTCAGACATCAGAAAGAAGTCCCCAGGTAAGACCACAACAACAAGCAAACTCAGGTTCCTCTGACTTATGCTATAACTGCAGGAAACCTGGTCACTTCGCTAGAAACTGCCCCACCCTCAAGTACACAAGTATACAGAGGATGAAAGGGTACAGAGAAGCGAAAGTATGAGGGATGACAAACAAAAATTCAGAGCTCTTCTTAGTGAAGCTGAAGCCTTAAAGGCAGCAAGCAGCTCCAAAGAAGAAGCCAAGGATGACTGCTCATCTGAGAGTGATTCTGACAGCTCTACCTCCGGTGAAGAAGCACTACTTTATTTAATGGCCAAAGATTGTAAAGACAATGAAAAAGACGAGGTAACCTCACAATCCTTCGATATTTCAAGTTCTGAAAAGCTTAATATAATCCAGTCTTTTAGACAGATCATGAGTGACTTTGAGTAGATAAATTCAGCTCATGAAGAACTAAAAGAGGAAAACCACCAGCTCAAAAGTGAGCATACTATGTTGAAGGAACAGGTTACTGACCTGGAATACTAAGTTCAGACTGCTAGTCACTAAGCTGGAGGCTGAGAAAGGTGGATTGCAAAACACAATAGATGTGTATAGCAAGTCAGCAAGTAAAGCATAAAAATGTATCCAAGAGACCTAAAATGCCTATACAGGAAATGGTCTAGGATACTGTGCCAATACTTCTCAGAAACCTGTCAACAAATCCAATGATGGAAAGTTTGTTCAAGCCAGAGTTTCCTATGCTCAGTAACTTCTTCCAATCAATGGAAGTTTGAATAAAACTAATACTCTGGATAAAGGTAAGAAACCCTTGCTACAGGATGACAACAGTAAGACTGCTCAAACATTCAGAAAACAGCATAATCAGTATGCTGCTAATAAAAAGAAGAAAACAGCAAACTTCCAGAAAACAGTAAAAACTCTATCCCTCATATACCATGGCCTACACGCCTATATTCCAAAGAGTCTATGCTCGGGATAAGTATAAGAGAGTATCTTCCTCGAATAGGAAGTACAAAACCTGGAAACATCCAGTACACACACGTCACGAACAGTATCCTGCTAAGGGTACTAATAGGAAGAGAACCACCAATGCTTATGGTAGATCAATTATCATTAAGCAGATGTGGGTCCCAAAGAAGACTAATCCCCTAGGATCCGTACTTGTATAGGTACCTAAGTCTACCTGATTTACTTACAAGTACAGGTGCCAGAAAGCAGCAGTGATGTATGGTATATAGATAGTGGCTGCTCCAGAAATATGACTGGCAACAAAGCTGGATTAAGAGACTTCAAACCATGTAAAGGACCTAAGGTTGTCTTTGGAGATGACTCCAAAGGAAGCGCCAAGAGCACATGAAGCTTGATCAGATGCAATGCAAGTATCAGTGATGTATCATATGTTAAAGGACTAAAGTATAACCTCCTGAGTATCAATCAGTTTTGTGACAAAGGATGTTCAGTAGAGTTCAACCTCAACAGGTGTCAGATCAGAGACAACAAAACAAATGAGGTTAAGCTTACTGGCACCAGGAGAGGCAACATCTATCTTGCTGATTGGAGTTCAATACTGCAACCAACATGTTTCATTGAAAAAAGTTCTCCTGAGCTGAGTTGGCTATGGCACAAAAGGATGGACATGGCTGAGAGATCATCCAAGAGATCTTGTAATTGGAGATATCAATGAAGGTGTAAGAATAAGGAGATCAAGACCTCAAGAATCACTATGCACATGCTTCATATCACAAGTTAAACCTAAGAGTGTTGAGGAAGCTCTTGAAGATGGATTCAGGCCATGCAAGAAGAGCTGAATGGATTTGAGAGGAACCATGTATGGAGATTAGTTCTAAGGCCTGATCACCAAGGAGTTATTGGAACAAAGTGGGTGTTCAAAACCAAGTTAGATGAATCTGGTGTAGTGGTCAGAAACAAGGCAAGATTAGTAGCAAAATGATACTGCCAGGAAGAAGACATAGATTTCGATGAGACTTTTGCTCCAGTTGCTATACCTCCTTTCTTTCTATATGGCTAAACAACCTACGTACTCCTTTGAGCCCGATAGGACATGGCTCCCTATACCTCCTAAAGAATGGATTTTAGAAAGAGACAGTAGACAAGACTCTTTTCAGAATAATGGAAGGAGATAGTATACTGCTTGTTCAGATTTATGTGGATGACATAATCTTTGGATCCACTAACAAGAATTTGTGTGATAAGTTTTCATCTCTCATGCAGAGTAAGTTTGAGATGAGCATGATAGGAGAACTAAGTTTCTTTCTTGGTTTACAAGTCAAACAACTAGAACATGGGATTTTCATAAGTCAAGTCAAGTATACCAAGGAGTTAATCAAGAAGTTTGGAATGGAAAGTGGATCATCTGTAAGCATACCAATGGCCACATCTATCAGTTTGGATAAGGATGAAAGTGGAAAAGATGTGGAGATCACTAAGTATAGAAGACTTATTGGATCCCTACTATATCTAACAGCAAGCAGACCAAATATAGTATTTTCAGTTGGAGTATGCGCAAGATTTCAAACAGCACCAAATGAGTCACATCTCTCAGCAGTAAAAAGGATTATCAAGTATCTAAAGGGCACTCAAGATGTTGGACTATGGTATCCAAAAGACGGAGGATTCAACCTCAAAGGTTTTTCAGATTCTGATTTTGTAGGATGCAAGATTAATAGGAAGAGTACTAATGGTACTTGTCAATTCTTGGGACACAGGTTAGTTTCTTGGTTCTACAGGAAGCAGACATCCATTGCAACATCAACCGCGGAAGCTGAATATATAGCTGCAGGAAGCTGTTGTGCTCATATTTAGTGGATACAGCAACAGTTAAAAGATTATGGGATAATAGAGAGAGAGACTCCCATTCTGTATGACAACACAAGTGTCTGTCTTCCACTCGAGAACAAAGCATATTGATATCAGGCATCACTTCATAAGGGATCGTGTGGAGAAGAAGCACATTGTACTTGAAAAAGTACATACTGACATGCAGCTTGCTGACATATGTACAAAACCTCTGTGTGAATCAAGATTATCAATGCTGAAAGTGAGCTTGGGATCATCAAGCTCTAATGAGTAAGATTTTAAAGGTTCCTTAAGTAAGGGGTAACTTAATCTATATTTTATTGATCACTTTTAGTATGCTAAAACAGGATACTGCCTTTTATCAAAAAAACAGGATTCACTAACAGTATTCAGTCTCAGGATACAACAAGCAACAACAGGTTTCTGTAATAAGATTTTGAAACAGGTTACTGTAGGTTGCATGCAGCACTTATTGAGATCAGCATTCATTGAGCCTTACAACCTTATACCAGGAACAATAACCTGATTTGTAATGATTACAAAAGACTTTTTGGCGATCGCATTTAATGTGAAAAACTGCTTTTTCAATCACTACAAGAAATTTGAGAATTCGCGATGACAAAATTCGTCATAAAAACACCATTTTTCATCACAAAAGGCGTTTGGTAATGAAATATTTTCGTCGCAAAGAACGTCATTGTAAATGCGTCGTATTAGGTAAATGCAACGCTATTTGAATTCGTCATCTAAAGTCATGTTTTGATGACGCTAAAGGTCATTGTCGCTATATCATCTCATTTATAGTGACAAATAAAGCGTCGCATTTGACATCAAATTTCGTCACTAATTATGGTGTTTCGTCATTAAAAGTGTAACTTTACATGATGAATTTAATTTATTGTCACTAAAATATTAATTTTTAGTGACGATTATCTATTTACTACCAACTTTGTCAAATTTTGGTGACACAATTTTAGTCACAATTGATTAAGTAATTCGTCATATTTTATGTAATTCGTCACCAAAGAGTTAAACTTTAGTGATGAAATTTTGACGTTGTTATATGTATCCATATAATGATGACACAATGCGTCACGAAAAAGTAAGATTTGGTGACAAAAACATTGTGGTCACTAAATAGTGTAAAAATGGTGATGAATTATTTTTGTCATAATAAATATTATCTAGTGACGAAGATGATAATTGTCGCTAAATATTTATATATAGTGACATCATATATTTCATCATGAAATAATTATACTATTGCGACCAAATTTATCATTAGTATATGTATATATATAATGACAACACAATTTACCACCAAAAAGTAGGACTGTAATGACCAAACCTTTATTGTCACTAAACCTTTATTGTCACTAAATGATGTAGTAATAGTGATGAAATATTTTTGTCATAATTAAATATTATTAAGTGACGAAGTTGGTTGTAGCACCCCGGATCAAAATGAGCATAATTAAGTAATTAAGTATTTGAACCCCGACTTAATAATTATGTGCGTATGTTTTGACTGTTTAATTTAATACATGCGTTTCAGATACTTGGCTAACACCGATTTTAGTTTTAGATGGGTATATTTTTTGTGACATGGAACCTAGAATATGATTTTACCAAGAGATTCGTATCGGAAATACGAGAAAACAGAAACAAACTAGCGGTTAATCGGAGACCCGTAATTCAACTAACGAAGGAAAGGGTAAAATTTTGATAAAAGGTAAAAAATAAAAATAATATTATAATGAAAGGTAAATTGAGATATTTTTGGTAAATAGTAACTTTTCAACGGTGAAAAGGTAAATTCCAAAATCTATAAATAGGGGCTCATAACTTTCAAAACTTATACGTTTTCAAAGCCGACGACCCGAGCGACGCTCGCGACGCGAACACGTAAGTTCTCTTTCTTTTCTTTTCCTTTACGTTTTTATTTTCCGCCGCCGCCGGAGTGCCGCCGGAGCGCCGCCGCCGCCGTCGCCGCCGCCGCCGCCGCCGCCGTCGTCGGCGCGCCGGGTTGTGCGTCGGGTCGGGCGTCGGGTGCGCGCCAGGTTGTGCGTCGGGTCGGGCGTCGGGTGCGCACCGGGTTGTGCGTCGGGTCTGGCGTCGGGTGCGCGCCGGGTTGTGCGTCGGGTCGGGCGTCGGGTGCGCGCCGGGATGTGCGTCGGGATGTGCGTCGGGTCGGGCGTCGGGTGCGCGCCGGGATGTGCGTCGGGTGCGTGCCGAGTGCCGGGTGTGCGCCGGGTGCCGGGTGCCAGGTGTGCGCCGGGTGCCGGGTGCGCGCGGGTGCGAGTGCCGGGGGTCCAGCGTGCGCGGGCGACGGGGACTGGGTGGCTGAGGAAAACTCGACAGCTGCCGGATGATGCGCGAGCCGTCGGGTTCGTTTCCGCCCGACGCCGGGTGCTCACGGGCCCCGGAGCACGTAATGCCGTGTTTTCGATCCGCCGTGTCCTTAACAAACGTTTTTCCGCCGGGACCCTTTACAGCTTTAACTATATTGTATTTAAGACCTAAGAAACACCGTAAATTTGTAGGCTATTGTGGACTAAGCTTGAGGTGTTGAGTTGTCAGACGTACTGTCCTAGCTACTCACGCGGTAACCACTATACGAGGTGGGGGTAACTTCTGAACCCTAATAACTCTATTTGTTTAATGTTTTCCATATTTGATATATGAACTGTTGAACTCTACGTGCTGTGATTATTTGCTATGATTACTATGTACGTGCATACATTATGAATATGATATATGTGGACGGAAGTCCAAAGTCATGTTAAGATGGACTGGTGGCCCATAAAAGCACCATATGTTAAGATGGACTGGTGGCCCATAAAAGCACCATACGTTAGGGATGGACTGGTGGCCCGTAAAAAGCACTAGCAGAACGGAGGTCCATGATCTCGTTCTGGGATGGACTGGTGGCCCGTAAAAAGCACCAACGGAATGGAGGTCTATGATCTCGTTCTGGATGGACTGGTGGCCCGTAAAAAGCACCAATGGACTGGTGGCCCATAAAAGCACCATATGTTAGATGAGTACTCTTAGAGTTATGTGTCCGTATTATATGTGCAATGCATTATATGTGCTGTGTCTCATTGCTGAACTATTATATATGTTGGATCTGTGTATCTGCTTAATAATGTTAAAAACTTGGTGATTAATTCCACGAGTGTATTCAACGCACTCACCCCCCACCTGTACTCACACTACAGGAGAAGAAGAGAATCTTGACGCGTAGAGAGAGGGGTGCCCTATCAGCCGAGTCCATCTTCCGGTTTTACCTTTTTAAGGATATGTTGTTCGTTTGTAAAAGAAAACTATATTTCTTCTTCTTTGTAAAGGATCCTGATGTTTTTCCGCTGTTATGTAAAATGGTTTTATTTCGGCTAGACGCCGAGGATTTGTATACATAAAATCGTATGTTCTTTTTCCCAAAGATTTCTATTTTATTTCATGCACGTCTTTTTCCCCTTCTTTCTTCATGCCCGCAAGTAAAACTCTGATAAAATACAAAAAGATTTTGGGGCGTGACATTGGTAATCATCACGAAAAATTTAGGTGACAACGTATATCGTCGTTACTAATTAGCTTACGATGACAATATTTTTTATCATTAATTAAATATTATTAAATAATTATTTTTATTGTGGATTTAAATTATATATACATATACTATTTAAATAGATTTATAATTAACAAAAATAATTATCATGATAAACTATTTAAATTCTAAATTACAATAACTAAATATCTACTACTACCATTAAATTAAAGATCATAAATTTAAATTGCATAATATGATAAAAATGCAGTGAAATAAATTGTAACAAAAGTCGAAAGCAATAAACATATTCGAGTTAGAAATAAAAAGAACATAAAAAATATTCTCCTAAAAATATAAGCAGACCTTATTAATGATTTAGATATTTAGCCATTTATCTGCTAAAAATGTCATAAGCTTGTTGATATTTGCTCCTTGCTGAGACATTTAGTCTTTTAAATCATTTACTTCTATCTTGAGTTCATTCACCTCAATCTCAGACTGTTGCAACTTTTGTTGAGTCTCTTGAAGTTCTTTTTGTAGTTGCTGTTTAGTAGAATCAATCAATATGTTGCGTCTACTTGGAGGTTTTGGACCATAGCCAAGGCCCTTTATATAACCAGTTCCAAGGCCCAACACCTCAAAAATTATTTCTTCTGAACTTTTCTCGATTCCTTATTCTCTATATTCTTCATGGTACTTTATCATCAACTCCTATTTGAACATAAGAATGTAAAGAGTTTGAAAATTAGTAACTTTTGCAATAATTGAAATTATTTCTCACAAATGTGCAACTTACCAATTTTGTTTTGCCTCAATGGATTTCCAGCCATCATTCACTGAACAATCTTTCTTCGAACAGTGTGTACGTTTATACAACTCAATTATATCACAAGGTTCCCCATTCAACTCCCAATGGGACGGTTCCCCATTCAACTCTCGTTGGGACTAACATAATGAAAATGAAAAAACATATCAAATTTAACAAAAATTACAAATATGATAAGTCAAAATCTAATTTATGTCTAGAGAAACGATATTTAAAACCATTTAACCATGACAATAATATATTGGATAATTCAAATTATTCTTCTTACATGCTTTACATATTTTTTTTTGTTAAATAGTTCACTAAACCTTATATAAAAAGTTTATAAATAACTAAACTCGAATAGTATATATCAACTATCTTGCTTCAACTAAAATCAGATATGAATACATAAAACTTTCATGTGAAAGAAATATTTAAATACTCACAATTTCATGACTTCGAACAGTAAAAGTTTTTCTGCCTGATATATGCTTACATCGCAACTTGCTTCTGTTGAATGCATTCACGGCACTTGTATGCTTGAAAAAACAAAGTAAATTATAATAAAAATTACCATATTTTTTGTTATGACAATAAATCATAAAAAGAAATAGGATTAGTACCTTGAATTTAGGTGATGCAAAATAATCACACATTTCTTCCCAATGTTCTTTGCTAGGACAGAAAGATAGCTTGTTACTCTTGGCTTCTTGCAAAGTTGCAAACTTTTGGAAATGTTTATGTAACTTGTGATGCTTTTGACGACTATTAATTTTCAACCTATCAATCAGGCATTGTCTTACGCCTGGATCATTAATATTGATGTCCATATGAATCTGAAATATCATGCAAATAACCAGTTTATTATAAGATGTACAAAGTGATAATATTAATAGACATGTAAATTTTTCTTATCCATACCTTTAGATGATCAAGCCCTGGCTCCAAACTATTTCTTTCATCCACTTCTTTCCATGTCTTTGGAACAGCAAGCACATCTCGAGTTACTACACCAATTTGGCTTGCAAGTTTTGCAGATTCATCTCCATTTAAAGGTCTTCTAATTGAAGAATCCACAGTTATCTTCATTTTATTCCCAGAGGAAGCAAAATACTTCATAATGTCTTTGCCCATTGTATGTCCTCGTCCTCTTTTTTTAGAAGTAGTATCTACATGTGTATGTAAACTGTGTTGTGATATTTTGTTGTTTCACACATAAATGATGTGAAATTCAAGTACTAAAGAAAAACATATGAATGCACAAAAGGAAAAACTATACCAGTGGTAGTAGTATTTGGTGATGGATGTTCAAGGCTCTCGGTCGATGGAGTTGCAAAGGTTTCAATTGGAGGTACTTCAGGAGTATTAGTTGTTGGAATTACAATGTTTTGTAAGGTTTCAGAATTTTGACTTATGGTACTTTGAAATTCTGTGGTGGGATTTGCTATGGTACATTTACCTCCTTTTGAGCTTTGGTTTGTTGTTGTAACTCCAAATCTTGTCTTTAAACCATGTTGTGATTCAACAAAACCCGCAACCTTAGTTTTTGTATTGGTTTTGGCACCAAATAAGTTTGTCTCATCTAGAAGCCCTATGATATCAGAATCAGTCAATGTATATTTAGTAGTTTGATTATTAAGATCTTTCTTCATGCTAGGGTTGTTTTTTTATTTCAGTTTGTGTAGAAATCCAGGAGCCATTTCAAAACCTGCTAGACAAGGATTAAAATAATTATGTTACCTTACAATGAACTAATAAAAGTTGGATATACTTCCTCTAGAATCAGCAATAGATAAATAAGACTAAGAACCACTGGAACACTTAATGTTAAATAAACTAAGATTAAAGAAATAGGTGGAAATGCCTTTAACCTTATCGTATAAATTAGACCCACTAGCCTAAAGTTCATATCGGTTCCTTCATATCGGTGCCTATAGTTCATATCGGTCCCTTCATATTAAACTCAATCATAATCTAGGCAATCGCACACCACCATCAGTATGAATGCCTCTCATACTTTTCAAATTAAACACGTATGTAACAGAAACAATTCTCAGGAATATAAACAAGCCATGAAGGGTCAACCACATCACAAGAATAGCCTCCAAGTTTTAATTACACATTAAGATCTATCCATTAATCAGCTAAACACAACCACTTATCTCGGTTATGAAATAGAAATGTTATGAAACTAATTCAGTTTAATTAAATAAGTTGTTGCATCTCTAGCTGGGGATTAAACATATCTTTTCTGTAGATTAAAAAGAGAATATATAGTTAATATACATACATACATATATATATATACACACACACTGATGTTAGGTACGTGGTCAGACAAAAATTAAAGGAAATATTATTTTCAGGTGAATATTGTATGTTGAACAAAAAATGAAAATAAAGTATTGCATCTATCATTGATCAGGTTTATTTAAATTTCCAAACAATCCTTAAGGTTTAATATGAAAATTACAATTAAACTCCTTAAATTAAAGAATTTAAAGTACGATCCATTTAGAACTAATAGTATAGTATGAATCAATAGAAGATAAGTGAATTCACATCAAATTACCAAAATAATCAGTCAAAATATACATGAGTTTTCAGTTTGACATATTTAAAAGGTCTAGTTCTAATATTCATAAACTTGATAAATTAACCAAATCTCGAGAATTGTAATCGTAACTAAAAAAAATTAGTCCACAAACAATTAATCATTCATGAATAGAAACCTTTCATAAAAAAAGTGAAAATGAGAATTTTTATTGTTCCTAAGTACACCTTCATTAATTATGATCAGAAATTTCATAAGACCTCAATTTAATAATATGGATCTAAATTAGTAGATTTCTCTGTCATAGCTGCAAATGGAAGTTCATTCTCCAACATATATCTGATTCTGTACTTTATAAAAATAGGCTGAAAAATAAAATAATAAGAACCAGAAAAAATTAAGAAGATGAGTTGGGATTCACAAACATCTAAAGCATACATAATTAGTTTGAATCCCAGAGTTGCAGTCAACATTATGAGCAAATACCAATACAACACTCATTCTTAATAGCTCAGAACCAAATTTTCTAAGTCACCATTCAATTTTCTTTTTCTATTTTTCTTATTTCCCAGGAAGATAATTAAACATCATCATAATTTCTCACCGATACAATAAAAGTAGTTAAATCATTATATGTGACATCAGTACCTTTCAACTCTGCCAAAGATTTCACTGTAAGGATTTCCAGTAACTCTTCAACCGTCTGCTCTGATATCTCAGCAAACCTCAACTCCTTCTTGATATCATCTATGGGAATTTTTTCCAACTGTTTAGAACTAAAATATTTTTCAAGAATGGGAAATAGAGATTCAATAATGCAAAGGAAGTTCTTGTAGTCCACGTTTTAGTAACCAACAGGATAAGTATCATAAACATACCATAATTATTATTATCATAAACCTAATGTCATGGAAGATTTTGAAAAATCATCATCAATATATTAGTACATCATCCCGTAGAGAATATTAATATAGAGAAATTTTACACTTCAGTAAATGGTAGATCTACTTTTGATGAAAAAATGATTGAATAGATAAATTTTCATGTATCTTCTGAAAATGTAAACATATATTAGTGAAAATATTTCCATATTGTTTGGGGAACAGATAAACAGATATATAGTTGTATACTACACCAGATGAATTGTATTGCATAATGCTTATAATACTTATGCTATTTTAAAGACAATCACAAACATGTGTGAAGATGAATACTGCACTGAATAAAGATATATACAAGAAAATAGGAACTCGTTCCAGAATAAACATTAAACCACAATCAAGCCCTGAACATGAAAAAAGAGCATTCTACATAATAATGTACAAAATCAAAGAGCAAAATAAGTGCTAGGCATGCCCATCATGATCATCTCCAGAAACCATCTACAGAGATATTCCAACCTAGTTTATAAATTCTTTAAATCCCCTGAAAGTGGTTTAGTGTTTGTGCTCTTTCATAGGAGGCAAAATGGTCTGATGTTGGTGACATCGACTATACTATATGCTTGGAAGCATTCCTAGAATATTCCATGATTATATACTAATATTATGGTTGGGATTCTATAACTTCATATAATTTGCAAGCATTGCATTCCAATAGGCACTATTCCTGTTATGTCTGCCAGTCTCAAACATCATCTTAGCATCATTTAACCCTTTTTTTTCAAGAATCAATCATCTATATATACAATCCTTTATGATCTCAGTAAAAGATCACCTAATTTGCACTAAGGCCTCAAAGACAAGAAAGCAAGAAAGGCATTAACACATAACTCAGTAATAGAATCTTGATGAAGTAATAATTACAACATAATTAAGAACATCACTCAAATTGCAGACATCACTCAAATATACAATAAAAAAATTAAGAAAAATTATTTCTCAATAATTATACAAACAAACTGATTTAATACTATCACAATTGGAAAAAGGCAGAACACCATATTCGTCAAACTTATCTCACAGAAAGGCACGTGTAATGGAGATTTTTCCCTTACCAGACTCAAAGACTGATAATCAAGAAAAAAACAACAAGGTTTGAGGCGTTGATACAGTATAACCTAGATTATATGCATAAGAGAAATAAGGTAAGATATACATACTATGATTGAAATTAGATTTCCCACATTCTCCATTTGATATCCCGCCACTTCTTCCCAAAATAAAATTAAAAGAAAAAGGATTCAAATAGGAGTTGCGATTCGGCGGAATCAATAGAAAGAAAAGAGAGATGGATAAGGTAAATATCTAGGGTACATCTTTTTTATGGGTATGAGAAATTGCGATAGATTGTAGACGCGAGAGGTTTGGAGTTGCAGGACTTCTTGTTGTGAGAAAGAAGAAAACAGCGAAAAGTGTGCACATAATTAAGAGCACGAGGTTGATGAGTCTCTGTCCTTATCCTCTATTACAATTACAATAATTAAGATATAAGCTCAACGATGGCCCTTCTCATTTCCTAATAATATAAATTTCATCAAATTTTATATTATATTTTTTTATATTAATTGTGTTTATAGTAAATTTCTAAAAATATTACTTTTGTGTAATAAATATATATGGTATATAATAATCTAACTTTGTTGACATATATTTTCAATGATATATGACAAGAATTATTAATTGATATGTATATAATAAAAAAATACGTATCAATTAAAGATCGTATTTTTTGAACTATTTTTTTCGAATACACATATGAGTTTAGTATGATTTGTTTTTCAAATCAGTTGGTTATTCAATAATCAAAATCTAATTTACAAGAAATCTTTTTCAAAATCAGTATTATTGATCATAATATAATAATTATATAATTAATATATACATACACACATAAATGTAGAGTATATCATATATACCTATTTGAGTTTGCAAATATATGAATAATTAAATGAATAAACTATATGAAGTTACTATATAAACCACTTTTGAAGTATGGTGATAATGATTATATCAAAATTACAACACTTTCTTTATTGACTATTTTTTACTTATTTTTACACCTTTCTAGATTAAACTACAGAATTTAAGATAATCGATCTATATTTTTTTTCAAAAAACTTTTGTAAATTGAGAAATTCTAACTTTAAGGCATTTGGAAAAAAAATTATATAGTTTTTTTAATGGTATATGTTGAAATTAGATTTTTTATTTTGGACTGTATAAATTTTTTATACTCATTAAGAATATATTATTAAGCATATATTTGTATACTTATTTTCAAGACCAAAATGCTAAATTATTATGTTGATGATGAGATTATACTTGAAACATCAATATAATTATATCTTTTATATTAAGATAATATATCATTGGTAAATTGTATCATTAATATCAAAATTTCAAAAAAAATTCAGATGGCATGGCAAGCAATATATTAGAAATAAGTAAATTATATTTAATTTAGTTATTAATATGTTTATATTTTAAAATGTAATAGATAAAATAAAAAATTAACATGTAATATTGCAATTTCATATAGTTTATTCACTTAATTATTCATATATTTACCATTTCAAATAGGTATATATGATATACTCTACATTTATATGTGTGCATATATATATATATTAATTATATAATTATTATATTATGATCAATAATATTGATTTTGAAAAAGATAGCTTGTAAATTAAATTTTGATTATTGAATAACCAACTGATTCGAAAAACAAACCATAATAAATTTATATATATAATCGAAAAAAATAGTTCAAAAGATACGATATATGTAATAGATACGTATATTGTTTTATTTATTATATACATATCAATCATTGAAAATATTTGTCAACAAAATTAGATTATTATATATCGTATATATTTATTACACAAAAGTAATATTTTTAAAAATTTACAATAAACTCAATTAATATCAAAAAAATATATATATATAAAATTTGATGAAATTTATATTATTAGGAAATGATAGTGCTTAAGGACAGAGACAGAGAGAAGTAGAACCTGGAACGCGATCACAACTCCTCCTTGTTCTTAATCAATTAGAGCTCATCGCCGCCGCCGCAGGTTCGCCGCTAATACCTCTCTCTCTCTCACAGAGAACAGTCTTGTCAATTGACGATTCAGTGCCATAATTTAATGATTTCAAATTTTACTGCAAGGATCTTATGCAATTTAGACGAATGCAATTTTAAGACGAATGCAATTTTATATGATTTAAGACCTTTATTATCTGATTTTGCTTCTATTAAGACATTTAGGTATGATTCTGATGAGCAATTTGTGTATCAGACGGTGTTTTTTTAATTATGCCAGCTCGTGATCTGATTAATGTTTGATATTTTCTCACCGGAATTTAGAAATGCCTCCATAACAATTAAGGGTGCATTAGGAATCTATCTATGGTGATGTTTTCCTGCATTATGTGTAGAATGTTGGCTTCTATATCTGAATTGAGAAATGTTATGCTACTCAATTGTGTATAGTTTAATTTGATTATTACTCAAGTATTTTGAGTCATTGGATGTGTTTATATAACACCATTTATATTTGATCTAATGGCTCCCACTCGGATCGATGCTCCCGGACTCTGAGCTCTCATTCGTGTTTTCGTTTCCTCCACTCGCTTTCATGTCTTAGTTTGCGCATCTGATTCGTATGTTTATAATTTTCTATAGATTTTCATCAGGTTGATGAGCGAATTTTGATGTGTTATTGATGTTGTAAATGGTGATTTATATATGCAATGTTGTTTAACGATGTAGATATTGTTTTTGTGTGTTATGTGTAGTGAAGCTAGTAGTATATAATCAAAAGCAGATATTTGAAAGTAGCTTGGTTAGATATATGTAACAACCAGGCTTAATCTATTTTTTATGATTGGTAAATTTAGTAGTGTAGAGAGTTCTAACTCGATTCGATTGGACTAAAGTTTCGTTCAAGCTTGATATTGGATGATAAATTGATAATGAAACAAGCTTATAGACTAGTGTTAAGCTCTACGATAATATAATCAATTTTGGACAGAATTGTGTTCTGCTCGACTAAATTTTTATACAATCCTATCCATATATGGTTCTCTTTAGTGAACCAATTAGTGTTCTTTGTCCTCATTTAGTGAGAGTTTTTCTGGAAATATGGTTTTGAAGTGCATTTTGATGTATATCATTGTGTGAACATAAGCACATCTTTTCCCCCTTCTCAGGCTTTTGATCATGTGAAATACTCAATTTTAAACTATACTAATGGCTCACTATGGTATTGATCATAAATCGAATCGTCTGTTGATTCTTTCATTTGATACTTTACAGTCAAAAGTCTGCAGTTAGTCATAGTATCACTTGGCGAACAACTATCTCTGCCAAGCCAGTGGAAATTAGTAGAGCAGTTGCTTTTGCAGTTTCTGGTAAGTTTTTTTTTCAAATATTTAAATAGCACAACAATCATGTAATAATCATCCTTACATAATGCAACCTGTTATTCAAATTAAAACTTACCAACAATAGAGATGATAAATAAACTAAATACTTAAAGCAATGAAATGATTTGGCCTCATAATCCCATGTTAAATAGAAATGTCCAATAACTTTGATCTCAAGACTCCATCTTCTAAACCTTCCAATCACCTGGTGTTAGTGTTCATGGCATTGACGCTGGAAGATTACACGATTCAAAGCCATGGTTCTCAACGTTCCTCAAGATCAGGCAACTTCACGTTTTTTTGATTATTTTGCAGGCTGCATCTTCTGCTTAGAATTACAGAGCATTAAAGCTTCGTCATTTCATTAACTACTCCTGTAGCCATTTCATTTCATGGCTCCTGCATCATGATTTTACAGTTTTTGGTAAGTTACAATGTGCTTTATGATTTTATCTATATATGAAGAGAATAAAATATCTTGTGCAAGAGATGAGAGAAAGACATGAAGCACTATGAGACTCAGTCATTTCGCCTTTATCGATGAATAAAATGCCAAAAGATCTTTAAGATTTCCATTTCCCCTGAATTACAATATCACCTGTATTTCATAGGTGAAGGAATTAGAATGTGTGCAAATAATTGTAGAGATAATACTCCACTGTAATCAACTGACAATAAATCATTAATCAATTCCTTGAATGATGTTTAATCTGTTATAAATTGTTGTTGGCATCTTGATCTAACTGTATCATTTGTAGCTTATTATGCTTTTATCTTGATCATTGTTTTACTGGCACTTCAGCTTTCCAATCATACAAAAATTCTGGAATACTGATTGAAGGGTGTTTTTTGTTTGGTGATTGGCTCATAAATTTCATTCATCTCCATCATCATAATTTTTTGGATGCCATAAATTTCATTTACAAAAGTATGATATTTGATCTTTCTCCATGTTAGGTGAAATACAAAATGGATAAAAGTTGGATGCATGCTATTAAGTGGTCTAACACTTATATAAATGGGGTAAATATTTTTATGAAATTTGTTGAAACACATATGTGTCAAGAGGGTGACATCAGATGCCCATGTAGAGATTGTTTGAACTTAGTAATAAAGGATAAGATAACTGTTAAGAATCATATTTTGCAACGGGGGATAGATCCGGCATACACTACGTGGTTTTATCATGGTGAACCAAGTTTGAAAAATCATATGAATCAAGATGTTAATGAGGGTGAAAGAATTGATAGTGATTCTCTAGAGGGCAATGGTGAGGAAGATGATGGTATTGCTAATATGTTATTTGACCTTGGGGAAAAGTACTATCAAACACACACTAATAATATGTCGGATGGCGATAATACCAATACTTGTGAGATTCCAACATATCTTGAGACACTATTTGATGATGTTGAAACTGAATTATACCCAGGATGTAAAAAGATTTCTCAGACATCTTTTATTATTCAATTACTCCAGTTGAAAGTATATAATAGATTGAGTAATAAAACAATAGATATGATGTTAAAGTTGATGAAGTCAACTCTTCCAGATGGTGAAACACTTCCAGGTTCTTGCTATGAAGTTAAAAGGTTTTTGCGTGATTTGGGATTGGGATATGAATGTATCCATGCATGTAAGTATTATTGTGTTTTATTCTGGAACGAGAATAAAAACTTGGAAAATTATCCTACTTTTGGGACTTCTCGATGGAAAATTAATGATGGTACAAAGAAGAAGATACCACAAAAGATCTTAAGGTATTTTCCATTGACACCTAGACTTCGTCGACTTTTTATGTCTTCAAAAACATCTAACAAGATGGTTTGGCATAAGAAAAACGAATTGATGATGATTATATAGATTTTTTACGTCCCGACTCCCGTTTTTATATTCATTTTTTATTTTTAGTTCTTTTTTTTTTTAAACTTTTTCAGCATATTAGCATTAAGCACGCATATTATTTTGGGTGCAATCATACCAGCACTAATGCACTGGATCCCATCAGAACTCCGAAGTTAAGCGTGCTTGGGCGAGAGTAGTACTAGGATGGGTGACCCCCTGGGAAGTCCTCGTGTTGCACCCCTTTTTGCCACGTCTCGTCTCCCTTTTAAACATTTTTTTAAACGTCGCCCTTCGAAGTTCTCGTTTCTGCACCCTTTTTTGCCACGTCATGACTCCCTTTTCAATTTTTTGATTTTTTACGTCCCGACACCCGTTTTTATATTCATTTTTTATTTTTGGTTCTATTTTTTAAAAAACTTTTTCAGCATATTAGCATTAAGCGCGCATACTATTTCAGGTGCGATCATACCAGCACTAATGCACTGGATCCCATCAGAACTACGAAGTTAAGCGTGCTTGGGCGAGAGTAGTACTAGGATGGGTGATCCCCTGGGAAGTCCTCGTGTTGCACCTCTTTTTGCCACGTCTCGTCACCCTTTTAAACGTCGCCCTTCGAAGTTCTCGTTTCTGCACCCTTTTTTGCCACATCATGACTCCCTTTTGATTTTTTACGTCCCAACTCCCGTTTTTATATTCATTTTTTATTTTTAGTTCTTTTTTTTAAAAAACTTTTTCAGCATATTAGAATTAAGTGCGCATACTATTTCGGGTGCGATCATACCAGCACTAATGCAACGGATCCCATCAGAACTTCGAAATTAAGCGTGCTTGGGCGAGAGTAGTACTAGGATGGGTGATCCCCTTGGAAGTCCTCGTGTTGCACCCCTTTTTGCCACGTCTCGTCACCCTTTTAAACGTCGCCCTTCGAAGTTCTCGTTTCTGCACCCTTTTTTGCCACGTCATGACTCCCTTTTGATTTTTTACGTCCCGACTCCCGTTTTTATATTCATTTTTTATTTTTAGTTGTTTTTTTTAAAAAACTTTTTAAGCATATTAGCATTAAGCGCGCATATTATTTCGGGTGCGATCATACCAGCACTAATGCACCGGATCCCATCAGAACTCCGAAGTTAAGCGTGCTTGGGCGAGAGTAGTACTAAGATGGGTGACCCCTTGGGAAGTCCTCGTGTTGCATCCATTTTTGCCAGGTCTCGTCTCCCTTTTAAACATTTTGTTAAACGTCGCCCTTCGAAGTTCTCGTTCTGCACCCTTTTTTGCCACGTCATGACTCCCTTTTCAATTTTTTGATTTTTTACGTCCCGACTCCCGTTTTTATATTCATTTTTTATTTGTAGTTCATTTTTTTAAAAAAAATTTTCAGCATATTAGCATTAAGCGCGCACACTATTTCTGGTGCGATCATACCAGCACTAATGCAGCGGATCCCATCAGAACTCCGAAGTTAAGCGTGCTTGGGCGATAGTAGTACTAGGATGGGTGACCCCCTTGGAAGTCCTCGTGTTGAACCCTTTTTTGCCACGTCTCATCTCCTTTTTCAACATTTTTTTAAACGTCGCCCTTCGAAGTTCTCGTTTCTGCACCCTTTTTTGCCACATCATGACTCCCTTTTTAATTTTTTGATTTTTTACGTCCCGACTATCGTTTTTATATTCATTTTTTATTTTTGGTTCTTTTTTTTAAAAACCTTTTTCAGCATATTAGCATTAAGCGCGCATACTTATTCGGGTGCGATCATACCAGCACTTATGCACCGGATCCCATCAGAACTCCAAAGTTAAGCGTGCTTGGGCGAGAGTAGTACTAGGATGGGTGACCCCCTGGGAAGTCCTCGTGTTGCACCCCGTTTTGCCACATCTCGTCACCCTTTTAAACATTTTTTTAAATGTCGCCCTTCGAAGTTCTCGTTTCTGCACCCTTTTTTGCCACGTCATGACTCCATTTTCAATGTTTTGATTTTTTACGTCCCGACTCCCATTTTTATATTCATTTTTTATTTTTAGTTCTTTTTTTTAAAAAACTTTTTCAGCATATTAGCATTAAGCGCGCATACTATTTCGGGTGCGCTCATACCAGCACTAATGCACCGGATCCCATCAGAACTCCGAAGTTAAGCGTGCTTGGGCGAGAGTAGTACTAGGATGGGTGACCCCTTGGAAAGTCCTCGTGTTGCATCCAATTTTGCCAGGTCTCGTCTCCCTTTTAAACATTTTGTTAAACGTCGCCCTTCGAAGTTCTCGTTCTGCACCCTTTTTTGCCACGTCATGACTCCCTTTTCAATTTTTTGATTTTTGACGTCCCGACTCCCGTTTTTATATTCATTTTTTGGTTTTTATTTCTTTTTTTTAAAAAACTTTTTCATCATATTAGCATTAAGCACGCATACTATTTTGGGTGCGATCATACCAGCACTAATGCACCGGATCCCATCAGAACTCCGAAGTTAAGCGTGCTTGGGCGAGAGTAGTACTAGGATGGGTGATCCCCTAGGAAGTCCTCGTGTTGCACCCCTTTTTGCCACGTCTCGTCTCCCTATTAAACTTCGCCCTTCGAAGTTCTCGTTTCTACACCCTTTTTTGCCACGTCATGACTCCCTTTTCAATTTTTTGATTTTTTACATCCCGACTCCCGTTTTTATATTTATTTTTTATTTTTAGTTCTTTTTTTTTAAAACTTTTTCAACATATTAGCATTATGCGCGCATACTATTTCGGGTGCGATCATACCAGCACTAATGCACCGGATCCCATCAGAACTCCGAAGTTAAGCGTGCTTGGGCGAGAGTAGTACTAGGATGGGTGACCCCCTGGGAAGTCCTCGTGTTGCATCCCTTTTTGCCATGTCTCGTCTCCCTTTTAAACATTTTTTTAAACGTCGCCCTTCGAAGTTCTCGTTTCTGCATCCTTTTTTGCCTCGTCATGACTCCCTTTTCAATTTTTTGATTTTTTACGTCCCGACTCCCGTTTTTATATTCATTTTTTATTTTTAGTTCTTTTTTTTTAAAAACTTTTTCAGCATATTAGCATTAAGCGCGCATAATATTTCGGGTGCGATCATACCAGCATTAATGCACCGGATCCCATCAGAACTCCGAACTTAAGCGTGTTTGGGCGAGAGTAGTACTAGGATGGGTGACCCCCTGGGAAGTCCTCGTGTTGCACCCATTTTTGCCTCGTCTCGTCTCCCTTTTCAACATTTTGTTAAGCGTCGCCCTTCGAAGTTCTCGTTTCTGCACCCGTTTTTGCCACGTCACGACTCCCTTTTCAATTTTTTGATTTTTGACGTCCCGACTCCCGTTTTTATATTCATTTTTTATTTTTAGTTCTTTTTTTTAAAAAACATTTTCAGCATATTAGCATTAAGCGCGCTTACTATTTTGGGTGCGATCATACCAGCACTAATTCACCGGATCCCATTAGAACTCCGAACTTAAGCGTGCTTGGGCGAGAGTAGTACTAGGATGGGTGACCCCTTGGAAGTCCTCGTGTTGCAACCCTTTTTGCCACGTCTCGTCTCCCTTTTAAAAAAATTTTTAAACATCGCCCTTCGAAGTTCTCGTTTCTGCACCTTTTTTTGCCACGTCATGACTCCCTTTTCAATTTTTTGATTTTTTACGTCACGACTCCCGTTTTTATATTCATTTTTTATTTTTAGTTCTTTTTTTTAAAAAACTTTTTCAGCATATTAGCATTAAGCGCGCATACTATTTTGGGTGCGATCATACCAGCACTAATGCACCGGATCCCATCAGAACTCCGAAGTTAAGCGTGCTTGGGCGAGAGTAGTACTAGGATGGGTGACCCCCTGGGAAGTCCTCGTGTTGCACCCATTTTTGCCTCGTCTCGTCTCCCTTTTAAAAATTTTGTTAAACGTCGCCCTTCGAAGTTCTCGTTTCTGCACCTGTTTTTGCCACGTCATGACTCCCTTTTCAATTTTTTGATTTTTGACGTCCCAACTCCCGTTTTTATATTCATTTTTTATTTTTGGTTCTTTTTTTTAAAAAACTTTTTCAGCATATTAGCATTAAGCGCGCATACTATTTTGGGTGCGATCATACCAGCACTAATGCACCGGATCCCATCAGAACTCCGAAGTTAAGCGTGCTTGGGCGAGAGTAGTACTAGGATGGGTGACCCCCTGGGAAGTCCTCGTGTTGCACCCCTTTTTGTCACGTCTCGTCTCACTTTTAAACATTTTTTTAAACGTCGCCCTTCGAAGTTCTCGTTTCTGCACCCTTTTTTGCCACGTCATGACTCCCTTTTGATTTTTTACGTCCCGACTCCCGTTTTTATATTCATTTTTTATTTCTAGTTCATTTTTTTTAAAAAAAATTTCAGCATATTAGCATTAAGCGCGCATAGCATTTCGGGTGCGATCATACCAGCACTAATGCACCGGATCCCATCAGAACTCCGAAGTTAAGCGTGCTTGGGCGAGAATAGTACTTGGATGGGTGACCCCCTAGGAAGTCCTCGTGTTGCACCCATTTTTGCCTCGTCTCGTCTCCTTTTTAAATATTTTTTTAAACGTCGCCCTTCGAAGTTCTCGTTTCTGCACCCTTTTTTACCACGTCATGACTACCTTTTCAATTTTTTGATTTTTTACGTCCCGACTCCCGTTTTTATATTCTTTTTTTATTTTTAGTTCTTTTTTTAAAAAACATTTTCAGCATATTAGCATTAAGCGCGCTTACTATTTTGGGTGCGATCATACCAGCACTAATGCACCGGATCCCATTAGAACTCCGAAGTTAAGCGTGCTTGGGCGAGAGTAGTACTAGGATGGGTGACCCCTTGGAAGTCCTCGTGTTGCAACCCTTTTTGCCACGTCTCGTCTCCCTTTTAAAAAATTTTTTAAACATCGCCCTTCGAAGTTCTCATTTCTGCACCCTTTTTTGCCACGTCATGACTCCCTTTTCTATTTTTTGATTTTTTACGTCCCGACTCCCGTTTTTATATTCATTTTTTATTTTTGGTTCTTTTTTTTTTAAACTTTTTCAGCATATTAGCATTAAGCGCGCATACTATTTCGGGTGCGATCATACCAGCACTAATGCACCGGATCCCATCAGAACTCCGAAGTTAAGCGTGCTTGGGCGAGAGTAGTACTAGGATGGGTGATCCCCTAGGAAGTCCTCGTGTTGCACCCCTTTTTGCCACGTCTCGTCTCCCTATTAAACTTCGCCCTTCGAAGTTCTCGTTTCTACACCCTTTTTTGCCACGTCATGACTCCCTTTTTAATTTTTTGATTTTTTACATCCCGACTCCCGTTTTTATATTCATTTTTTATTTTTAGTTCTTTTTTTTTAAAAACTTTTTCTACATATTAACATTAAGCGCGCATACTATTTCGGGTGCGATCATACCAGCACTAATGCACCGGATCCCATCAGAACTCCGAAGTTAAGCGTGCTTGGGCGAGAGTAGTACTAGGATGGGTGACCCCCTAGGAAGTCCTCGTGTTGCACCCCTTTTTGCCACGTCTCGTCTCCTTTTTAAACATTTTTTTAAACGTCGCCCTTCGAAGTTCTCGTTTCTGCACCCTTTTTTACCACGTCATGACTACCTTTTCAATTTTTTGATTTTTTACGTCCCGACTCCCGTTTTTATATTCTTTTTTTATTTTTAGTTCTTTTTTTAAAAAACATTTTCAGCATATTAGCATTAAGCGCGCTTACTATTTTGGGTGCGATCATACCAGCACTAATGCACCGGATCCCATTAGAACTCCGAAGTTAAGCGTGCTTGGGCGAGAGTAGTACTAGGATGGGTGACCCCTTGGAAGTCCTCGTGTTGCAACCCTTTTTACCACGTCTCGTCTCCCTTTTAAAAAATTTTTTAAACATCGCCCTTCGAAGTTCTCATTTCTGCACCCTTTTTGGCCACGTCATGAATCCCTTTTCTATTTTTTGATTTTTTACGTCCCGACTCCCGTTTTTATATTCATTTTTTATTTTTGGTTCTTTTTTTTTTAAAACTTTTTCAGCATATTAGCATTAAGCGCGCATACTATTTTGGGTGCGATCATACCAGCACTAATGCACCGGATCCCATCAGAACTCCGAAGTTAAGCGTGCTTGGGCGAGAGTAGTACTAGGATGGGTGATCCCCTAGGAAGTCCTCGTGTTGCACCCCTTTTTGCCACGTCTCGTCTCCCTATTAAACTTCGCCCTTCGAAGTTCTCGTTTCTACACCCTTTTTTTCCACGTCATGACTCCCTTTTCAATTTTTTGATTTTTTACATCCCGTCTCCCGTTTTTATATTTATTTTTTATTTTTAGTTCTTTTTTTTTTTTAACTTTTTCAACATATTAACATTAAGCGCGCATAATATTTCGGGTGCGATCATACCAGCACTAATGCACCGGATCCCATCAGAACTCCGAAGTTAAGCGTGCTTGGGCGAGAGTAGTACTAGGATGGGTGACCCCCTGGGAAGTCCTCGTGTTGCATCCCTTTTTGCCATGTCTCGTCTCCCTTTTAAACATTTTTTTAAACGTCGACCTTCGAAGTTCTCGTTTCTGCATCCTTTTTTGCCTCGTCATGACTCCCTTTTCAATTTTTTGATTTTTTACGTCCCGACTCCCGTTTTTATATTCATTTTTTATTTTTATTTCTTTTTTTTAAAAAACTTTTTCAGCATATTAGCATTAAGCGCGCATAATATTTCGGGTGCGATCATACCAGCACTAATGCACCGGATCCCATCAGAACTCCGAACTTAAGCGTGTTTGGGCGAGAGTAGTACTAGGATGGGTGACCCCCTGGGAAGTCCTCGTGTTGCACCCATTTTTGCCTCGTCTCGTCTCCCTTTTCAACATTTTGTTAAGCGTCGCCCTTCGAAGTTCTCGTTTCTGCACCCGTTTTTGCCACGTCACGACTCCCTTTTCAATTTTTTGATTTTTGACGTCCCAACTCCCGTTTTTATATTCATTTTTTATTTTTGGTTCTTTTTTTTAAAAAACTTTTTCAGCATATTATCATTAAGCGCGCATACTATTTCGGGTGCGATCATACCAGCACTAATGCACCGGATCCCATTAGAACTCCGAAGTTAAGCGTGCTTGGGCGAGAGTAGTACTAGGATGGGTGACCCCTGGGAAGTCCTCGTGTTGCACCCCTTTTTGTCACGTCTCGTCTCCCTTTTAAACATTTTTTTACACGTCGCCCTTCGAAGTTCTCGTTTCTGCACCCTTTTTTGCCACGTCATGAATCCCTTTTGATTTTTTACGTCCCGACTCCCGTTTTTATATTCATTTTTTATTTTTAGTTCATTTTTTTAAAAAAAATTTTCAGCATATTAGCAATAAGCGCGCATATTATTTCGGGTGCGATAATACCAGCACTAATGCACCGGATCCCATCAGAACTCTAAAGTTAAGCGTGCTTGGGCGATAGTAGTACTAGGATGGGTGACCCCCTAGTAAGTCCTCGTGTTGCATCCCTTTTTGCCACGTCTCGTCTCCTTTTTAAACATTTATTTAAACGTCGCCCTTCGAAATTCTCGTTTCTGCACCCTTTTTTACCACATCATGACTACCTTTTCAATTTTTTGATTTTTTACGTCCCGACTCCCGTTTTTATATTCATTTTTTATTTTTAGTTCTTTTTTTTAAAAAACATTTTCAGCATATTAGCATTAAGCGCGCTTACTATTTTGGGTGCGATCATACCAGCACTAATTCACCGGATCCCATTAGAACTCCGAACTTAAGCGTGCTTGGGCGAGAGTAGTACTAGGATGGGTGACCCCTTGGAAGTCCTCGTGTTGCAACCCTTTTTGCCACGTCTCGTCTCCCTTTAAAAAAAATTTTTAAACATCGCCCTTCGAAGTTCTCGTTTCTGCACCCTTTTTTGCCACGTCATGACTCCCTTTTCAATTTTTTGATTTTTTACGTCCCGACTCCCGTTTTTATATTCATTTTTTATTTTTAGTTCTTTTTTTTAAAAAACTTTTTCAACATATTAGCATTAAGCGCGCATTCTATTTTGGGTGCGATCATACCAGCACTAATGCACCGGATCCCATCAGAACTCCGAAGTTAAGCGTGCTTGGGCGAGAGTAGTACTAGGATGGGTGACCCCCTGGGAAGTCCTCGTGTTGCACCCATTTTTGCCTCGTCTCGTCTCCCTTTTAAACATTTTGTTAAACGTCGCCCTTCGAAGTTCTCGTTTCTGCACCTGTTTTTGCCACGTCATGACTCCCTTTTCAATTTTTTGATTTTTGACGTCCCGACTCCCGTTTTTATATTCATTTTTTATTTTTGGTTCTTTTTTTTAAAAAACTTTTTCAGCATATTAGCATTAAGCGCGCATACTATTTCGGGTGCGATCATACCAGCACTAATGCACCGGATCCCATTAGAACTCCGAAGTTAAGCGTGCTTGGGCGAGAGTAGTACTAGGATGGGTGACCCCCTGGGAAGTCCTCGTGTTGAACCCCTTTTTGTCACGTCTCGTCTCACTTTTAAACATTTTTTTAAACGTCGCCCTTCGAAGTTCTCGTTTCTGCACCCTTTTTTGCCACGTCATGACTCCCTTTTGATTTTTTACGTCCCGACTCCCGTTTTTATATTCATTTTTTATTTTTAGTTCTTTTTTTAAAAAAAAAATTTCAGCATATTAGCATTAAGCGCGCATAGCATTTCGGGTGCGATCATACAAGCACTAATGCACCGGATCCCATCAGAACTCCGAACTTAAGCGTGTTTGGGCGAGAGTAGTACTAGGATGGGTGACCCCCTAGGAAGTCCTCGTGTTGCACCCCTTTTTGCCACGTCTCGTCTCCTTTTTAAACATTTTTTTAAACGTCGCCCTTCGAAGTTCTCGTTTCTGCACCCTTTTTTACCACGTCATGACTACCTTTTCAATTTTTTGATTTTTTACGTCCCGACTCCCGTTTTTATATTCTTTTTTTATTTTTAGTTCTCTTTTTAAAAAACATTTTCAGCATATTAGCATTAAGCGCGCTTACTATTTTGGGTGCGATCATACCAGCACTAATGCACCGGATCCCATTAGAACTCCGAAGTTAAGCGTGCTTGGGCGAGAGTAGTACTAGGATGGGTGACCCCTTGGAAGTCCTCGTGTTGCAACCCTTTTTGCCACGTCTCGTCTCCCTTTTAAAAAATTTTTTAAACATCGCCCTTCGAAGTTCTCCTTTCTGCACCCTTTTTTGCCACGTCATGAATCCCATTTCTATTTTTTGATTTTTTACGTCCCGACTCCCGTTTATATATTCATTTTTTATTTTTGGTTCTTTTTTTTTTAAAACTTTTTCAGCATATTAGCATTAAGCGCGCATACTATTTCGGGTGCGATCATACCAGCACTAATGCAGCGGATCCCATCAGAACTCCGAAGTTAAGCGTGCTTGGACGAGAGTAGTACTAGGATGGGTGACCCCTTGGAAGTCCTCGTGTTGCAACCCTTTTTGCCACGTCTCGTCTCCCTTTTAAAAAATTTTTTAAACATCGCCCTTCGAAGTTCTCATTTCTGCACCCTTTTTTGCCACCTCATGACTCCCTTTTCTATTTTTTGATTTTTTACGTCCCGACTCCCGTTTTTATATTCATTTTTTGTTTTTATTTCTTATTTTTAAAAAAAAATTTCATCATATTAACATTAAGCGCGCATACTATTTTGGGTGCGATCATTCCAGCACTAATGCACCGGATCCCATCAGAACTCCGAAGTTAAGCGTGCTTGGGCGAGAATAGTACTAGGATGGGTGATCCCCTGGGAAGTCCTCGTGTTGCACCCCTTTTTGCCACGTCTCGTCTCCCTTTCAAACGTCGCCCTTCGAAGTTCTCGTTTCTGCACCCTTTTTTGCCACGTCATGACACCCTTTTTAATTTTTTGATTTTTTACATCCCGACTCCCGTTTTTATATTCATTTTTTATTTTTAGTTCTTTTTTTTTTTAAACTTTTTCAACATATTAACATTAAGCGCGCATACTATTTCGGGTGCGATCATACCAGCACTAATGCACCGGATCCCATCAGAACTCCGAAGTTAAGCGTGCTTGGGCGAGAGTAGTACTAGGATGGGTGACCCCCTGGGAAGTCCTCGTGTTGCATCCCTTTTTGCCATGTCTCGTCTCCCTTTTAAACATTTTTTTAAACGTCGCCCTTCGAAATTCTCGTTTCTGCATCCTTTTTTGCCTCGTCATGACTCCCTTTTCAATTTTTTGATTTTTTACGTCCCGACTCCCGTTTTTATATTCATTTTTTATTTTTAGTTCTTTTTTTTAAAAAACTTTTTCAGCATATTAGCATTAAGCGCGCATAATATTTCGGGTGCGATCATACCAGCACGAATGCACCGGATCCCATTAGAACTCCGAACTTAAGCGTGTTTGGGCGAGAGTAGTACTAGGATGGGTGACCCCCTGGGAAGTCCTCGTGTTGCACCCATTTTTGCCTCGTCTCGTCTCCCTTTTCAACATTTTGTTAAACGTCGCCCTTCGAAGTTCTCGTTTCTGCACCCGTTTTTGCCACATCACGACTCCCTTTTCAATTTTTTGATTTTTGACGTCTCGACTCCCGTTTTTATATTTATTTTTTATTTTTGGTTCTCTTTTTTAAAAAACTTTTTCAGCATATTAGCATTAAGCGCGCATACTATTTCGGGTGCGATCATACCAGCACTAATGCACCGGATCCCATTAGAACTTCGAAGTTAAGCGTGCTTGGGCGAGAGTAGTACTAGGATGGGTGACCCCCTGGGAAGTCCTTGTGTTGCACCCCTTTTTGTCACGTCTCGTCTCCCTTTTAAACATTTTTTTAAACGTCGCCCTTCGAAGTTCTCGTTTCTGCACCCTTTTTTGCCACGTCATGACTCCCTTTTGATTTTTTACGTCCCGACTCCCGTTTTTATATTCATTTTTTATTTTTAGTTCTTTTTTTTAAAAAAAATTTTCAGCATATTAGCATTAAGCGCGCATACTATTTCGGGTGCGATCATACCAGTACTAATGCACCGGATCCCATCAGAACTATGAAGTTAAGCGTGCTTGGGCGATAGTAGTACTAGGATGGGTGACCCCCTAGTAAGTCCTCGTGTTGCATCCCTTTTTGCCACGTCTCGTCTCCTTTTTAAACATTTTTTTAAATGTCGCCCTTCGAAATTCTCGTTTCTGCACCCTTTTTTACCACATCATGAGTACATTTTCAATTTTTTGATTTTTTACGTCCCGACTCCCGTTTTTATATTCATTTTTTATTTTTAGTTCTTTTTTTTAAAAAACATTTTCAGTATATTAGCATTAAGCGCGCTTACTATTTTGGGTGCGATCATACCAGCACTAATGCACCGGATCCCATTAGAACTCCGAAGTTAAGCGTGCTTGGGCGAGAGTAGTACTAGGATGGGTGACCCCTTCGAAGTCCTCGTGTTGCAACCCTTTTTGCCACGTCTCGTCTCCCTTTTAAAAAAAATTTTAAACATCGCCCTTCGAAGTTCTCGTTTCTGGACCCTTTTTTGCCACGTCATGACTCCCTTTTCAATTCTTTGATTTTTTACGTCCCGACTCCCGTTTTTATATTCATTTTTTATTTTTAGTTCTTTTTTTTAAAAAACATTTTCAGCATATTAGCATTAAGCGCGCTTACTATTTTGGGTGCGATCATACCAGCACTAATGCACCGGATC
Organism: Scutellaria galericulata; assembly: GCA_946896805.1. NCBI lineage: Eukaryota > Viridiplantae > Streptophyta > Magnoliopsida > Lamiales > Lamiaceae > Scutellaria > Scutellaria galericulata. Next base: position 9,557,409 of record OX335788.1, read on the forward strand.
CCATTAGAACTCCGAAGTTAAGCGTGCTTGGGCGAGAGTAGTACTAGGATGGGTGACCCCTTGGAAGTCCTCGTGTTGCAACCCTTTTTGCCACGTCTCGTCTCCCTTTTAAAAAATTTTTTAAACCTCGCCCTTCGAAGTTCTCGTTTCTGCACCCTTTTTTGCCACGTCATGACTCCCTTTTCAATTTTTTAATTTTTTACGTCCCGACTCCCGTTTTTATATTCATTTTTTATTTTTAGTTCTTTTTTTTAAAAAACTTTTTCAGAATATTAGCATTAAGCGCGCATACTATTTCGGGTGTGATCATACCAGCACTAATGCACCGGATCCCATCAGAACTCCGAAGTTAAGCGTGCTTGGGCGAGAATAGTACTAGGATGGGTGACCCCCTCGGAAGTCCTCGTGTTGCACCCATTTTTGCCTCGTCTCGTCTCACTTTTAAACATTTTGTTAAACGTCGCCCTTCGAAGTTCTCGTTTCTGCACCTGTTTTTGCCACGTCATGACTCACTTTTCAATTTTTTGATTTTTGACGTCCCGACTCCCGTTTTTATATTCATTTTTTATTTTTGGTTCTTTTTTTAAAAAAACTTTTTCAGCATATTAGCATTAAGCGCGCATGCTATTTTGGGTGCGATCATACCAACACTAATGCACCGGATCCCATTAGAACTCCGAAGTTAAGCGTGCTTGGGCGAGAGTAGTACTAGGATGGGTGACCCCCTGGGAAGTCCTCGTGTTGCACCCCTTTTTGCCACGTCTCGTCTTCCTTTTAAAATTTTTTTTAAACGTCGCCCTTCGAAGTTCTCGTTTCTGCACCCTTTTTTGCCACGTCATGACTCCCTTTTGATTTTTTACGTCCCGACTCCCGTTTTTATATTCATTTTTTATTTTTAGTTCTTTTTTTAAAAAACATTTTCAGCATATTAGCATTAAGCACGCTTACTATTTTGGGTGCGATCATACCAGCACTAATGCACCGGATCCCATTAGAACTCCGAAGTTAAGCGTGCTTGGGCGAGAGTAGTACTAGGATGGGTGACCCCTTGGAAGTCCTCGTGTAGCAACCCTTTTTGCCACGTCTTGTCTCCCTTTTAAAAAAATTTTTAAACATCGCCCTTCGAAGTTCTCGTTTCTGCACCCTTTTTTGCCACGTCATGACTCCCTTTTCTATTTTTTGATTTTTTACATCTCGACTCCCGTTTTTATATTCATTTTTTATTTTTAGTTCTTTTTTTTAAAAAACTTTTTCAGCATATTAGCATTAAGCGCGCATACTATTTCGGGTGCGATCATACCAGCACTAATGCACCGGATCTTATCAGAACTCCGAAGTTAAGCGTGCTTGGGCGAGAGTAGTACTAGGATGGGTGACCCCTTGGGAAGTCCTCGTGTTGCACCACTTTTTGCCACGTCTCGTCTCTCTTTTAAACATTTTTTTAAACGTCGCCCTTCGAAGTTCTCGTTTCTACACCCTTTTTTGCCACGTCATGACTCCCTTTTCAATTTTTTGATTTTTGACGTCCCGACTCCCGTTTTTATATTCATTTTTTGTTTTTATTTCTTTTTTTTAAAAATTTTTTTCATCATATTAGCATTAAGCGCGCATACTATTTTGGGTGCGATCATACCAGCACTAATGCACCGGATCCCATCAGAACTCCGAAGTTAAGCGTGCTTGGGCGAGAGTAGTACTAGGATGGGTGACCCCCTGGGAAGTCCTCGTGTTGCACCCCTTTTTGTCACGTCTCGTCTCCCTTTTAAACATTTTTTTAAACGTCATGACTCCCTTTTGATTTTTTACGTCCCGACTCCCGTTTTTATATTCATTTTTTATTTTTAGTTCTTTGTTTTAAAAAAAAATTTCAGCATATTAGCATTAAGAGCGCATACTATTTCGGGTGCGATCATACCAGCACTAATGCACCGGATCCCATCAGAACTCTGAAGTTAAGCGTGCTTGGGCGATAATAGTACTAGGATGGGTGACCCCTTAGGAAGTCCTCGTGTTGCACCCCTTTTTGCCATGTCTCGTCTCCTTTTTAAACATTTTTTTAAACGTCGCCCTTCCAAGTTCTCGTTTCTGCACCCTTTTTTACCACGTCATGACTACCTTTTCAATTTTTTGATTTTTTACGTCCCGACTCCCGTTTTTATATTCATTTTTTATTTTTAGTTCTTTTTTTTAAAAAACATTTTCAGCATATTAGCATTAAGCGCGCTTACTATTTTGGGTGCGATCATACCAGCACTAAAGCACCGGATCCCATTAGAATTCCGAAGTTAAGCGTGCTTGGGCGAGAGTAGTACTAGGATGGGTGACCCCTTTGAAGTCCTCGTGTTGCACCACTTTTTGCCACGTCTCGTCTCCCTTTTAAACATTTTTTTAAACGTCGCCCTTCGAAGTTCTCGTTTCTACACCATTTTTTGCCACGTCATGACTCCCTTTTCAATTTTTTGATTTTTGACGTCCCGACTCCCGTTTTTATATTCATTTTTTGTTTTTATTTCTTTTTTTTAAAAAAAATTTTCATCATATTAGCATTAAGCGCGCATACTATTTTGGGTGCGATCATACCAGCACTAATGCACCGGATCCCATCAGAACTCCGAAGATAAGCGTGCTTGGGCGAGAGTAGTACTAGGATGGGTGATCCCCTGGGAAGTCCTCGTGTTGCACCCCTTTTTGCCACGTCTCGTCTCCCTTTTAAACGTCGCCCTTCGAAGTTCTCGTTTCTGCATCCTTTTTTGCCACGTCATGACTCCCTTTTCAATTTTTTGATTTTTTACATCCCGACCCCTTTTTATATTCATATTTTATTTTTGGTTCTTTTTTTTAAAAAACTTTTTCAACGTATTAACATTAAGCGCGCATAATATTTCGGGTGCGATCATACTAGCTCTAATGCACCGGATCCCATCAGAACTCCGAAGTTAAGCGTGTTTGGGCGAGAGTAGTACTAGGATGGGTGACCCCCTAGGAAGTCCTCGTGTTGCACCCATTTTTGCCTCGTCTCGTCTCCCTTTTAAACATTTTCTTAAACTTCGCCCTTCGAAGTTCTCGTTTCTGCACCCTTTTTTGCCACGTCATGACTCCCTTTTCAATTTTTTGATTTTTTACGTTCCGACTCCCGTTTTTATATTCATTTTTTATTTTTGGTTCTTTTTTTAAAAAAACTTTTTCAGCATATTAGCATTAAGCGCGCATACTATTTCGGGTGCGATCATACCAGCACTAATGCACCGGATCCCATCAGAACTCCGAAGTTAAGCGTGCTTGGGCGAGAGTAGTACTAGGATGGGTGACCCCCTGGGAAGTCCTCGTGTTGCACCCCTTTTTGCCACGTCTCGTCTTCCTTTTAAAATTTTTTTTAAACGTCGCCCTTCGAAGTTCTCGTTTCTGCACCCTTTTTTGCCACGTCATGACTCCCTTTTGATTTTTTACGTCCCGACTCCCGTTTTTATATTCATTTTTTATTTTTAGTTCTTTTTTTTTAAACTTTTTCAGCATATTAGCATTAAGCGCGCATACTATTTCGGGTGCGATCATACCAGCACTAATGCACCGGATCCCATCAGAACTCCGAAGTTAAGCGTGCTTGGGCGAGAGTAGTACTAGGATGGGTGACCCCCTGGGAAGTCCTCGTGTTGCACCACTTTTTGCCACGTCTCGTCTCCCTTTTAAACATTTTTTTAAACGTCGCCCTTCGAAGTTCTCGTTTCTGCACCCTTTTTTGCCACATCATGACTCCCTTTTCATTTTTTACGTCCCGACTCCCGTTTTTATATTCATTTATTATTTTTGGTTCTTTTTTTAAAAAACATTTTCAGCATATTAGCATTAAGCGCGCATACTATTTCGGGTGCGATCATACCAGCACTAATGCACCGGATCCCATCAGAACTCCGAAGTTAAGCGTGCTTGGGCGAGAGTAGTACTAGGATGGGTGACCCCCTGGGAAGTCCTCGTGTTGCACCACTTTTTGCCACGTGTCGTCTCACTTTTAAACATTTTTTTAAACGTTGCACTTCGAAGTTCTCGTTTCTGCACTCTTTTTTGCCACATCATGACTCCCTTTTGATTTTTTACGTCCCGACTCCCGTTTTTATATTCATTTTTTATTTTTAGTTCTTTTTTTTTAAAACTTTTTCAGCATATTAGCATTAAGCGCGCATATTATTTCGGGTGCGATCATACCAGCACTAATGCACCGGATCCCATTAGAACTCCGAAGTTAAGCGTGCTTGGGCGAGAGTAGTACTAGGATGGGTGACCCCCTGGGAAGTCCTCGTGTTGCACCCCTTTTTGCCACGTGTCGTCTCCCTTTTAAACATTTTTTTAAACGTCGCCCTTCGAAGTTCTCGTTTCTGCACCCTTTTTTGCCACGTCATGACTCCCTTTTGATTTTTTACGTCCCGACTCCCGTTTTTATATTCATTTTTTATTTTTAGTTCTTTTTTTTTTAAAACTTTTTCAGCATATTAGCATTAAGCGCGCATGTTATTTCGGGTGCGATCATACCAGCACTAATGCACCGGATCCCATCAGAACTCCGAAGTTAAGCGTGCTTGGGCGAGAGTAGTACTAGGATGGGTGACCCCCTGGGAAGTCCTCGTGTTGCACCACTTTTTGCCACGTCTCGTCTCCCTTTTAAAAAATTTTTTTAACGTCGCCTTTCGAAGTTTTCGATTCCGCACCCTTTTTTGCCACGTCATGACTCCCTTTTGATTTTTTACGTCCCGACTCCCGTTTTTATAATCATTTTTTATTTTTAGTTCTTTTTTTAAAAAACATTTTCAGCATATTAGCATTAAGCGCGCTTATTATTTTGGCTGCGATCATACCAGCACTAATGCACCGGATCCCATCAGAACTCCGAAGTTAAGCGTGCTTGGGCGAGAGTAGTACTAGGATGGGTGACCCCCTGGGAAGTCCTCGTGTTGCACCCCTTTTTGCCACGTCTCGTCTCCCTTTCAAACATTTTTTTAAACGTCGCCCTTCGAAGTTCTCGTTTCTGCACCCTTTTTTGCCACGTCATGACTCCCTTTTTATTTTTTACGTCCCGACTCCCGTTTTTATAATCATTTTTTATTTTTAGTTCTTTTTTTAAAAAACATTTTCAGCATATTAGCACTAAGCGCGCTTACTATTTTGGGTGCGATCATACCAGCACTAATGCACCGGATCCCATCAGAACTCCGAAGTTAAGCGTGCTTGGGCGAGAGTAGTACTAGGATGGGTGACCCCCTGGGAAGTCCTCGTATTGCACCCCTTTTTGCCACGTCTCGTCTCCCTTTTAAACATTTTTTTAAACGTCGCCCTTCGAAGTTCTCGTTTCTGCACCCTTTTTTGCCACGTCATGACTCCCTTTTGATTTTTTACGTCCCGACTCCCGTTTTTATATTCATTTTTTATTTTTAGTTCTTTTTTTTAAACTTTTTCAGCATATTAGCATTAAGCGCGCATACTATTTCGGGTGCGATCATACCAGCACTAATGCACCGAATTCCATCAGAACTCCGAAGTTAAGCGTGCTTAGGCGAGAGTAGTACTAGGATGGGTGACCCCCTGGGAAGTCCTCGTGTTGCACCACTTTTTGCCACGTGTCGTCTCCCTTTTAAACATTTTTTTAAACGTCGCCCTTCGAAGGTCTCGTTTCTGCACCCTTTTTTGCCACGTCATGACTCCCTTTTGATTTTTTACGTCCCGACTCTCGTTTTTATATTCATTTTTTATTTTTAGTTCTTTTCTTTTTTAAAACTTTTTCAGCATATTAGCATTAAGCGCGCATAATATTTCGCGTGCGATCATACCAGCACTAATGCACCGGATCCCATCAGAACTCCGAAGTTAAGCGTGCTTGGGCGAGAGTAGTACTAGGATGGGTGACCCCCTGGGAAGTCCTCGTGTTGCACCACTTTTTGCCACCTCTCGTCTCCCTTTTAAAAAATTTTTTAAACGTCGCCTTTCGAAGTTCTCGTTTCTGCACCCTTTTTTGCCACGTCATGACTCCCTTTTGATTTTTTACGTCCCGACTCCCGTTTTTATAATCATTTTTTATTTTTAGTTCTTTTTTTAAAAAACATTTTCAGCATATTAGCATTAAGCGCGCTTATTATATTGGGTGCGATCATACCAGCACTAATGCACCGGATCCCATCAGAACTCCGAAGTTAAGCGTGCTTGGGCGAGAGTAGTACTAGGATGGGTGACCCCCTGGGAAGTCCTCGTGTTGCACCCCTTTTTGCCACGTCTCGTCTCCCTTTTAAACATTTTTTTGAACGTCGCCCTTCGAAGTTCTCGTTTCTGCACCATTTTTTGCTACGTCATGACTCCCTTTTGATTTTTTACGTCCCGACTCCCGTTTTTATATTCATTTTTTATTTTTAGTTCTTTTTTTTTTAAAACTTTTTCAGCATATTAGCATGAAGCGCGCATACTATTTCGGGTGCTATCATACCAGCACTAATGCACCGGATCCCATCAGAACTCCGAAGTTAAGCGTGCTTGGGCGAGAGTAGTACTAGGATGGGTGACCCCCTGGGAAGTCCTCGTGTTGCACCACTTTTTGCCACGTCTCGTCTCCCTTTTAAACATTTTTTTAAACGTCGCCCTTCGAAGTTCTCGTTTCTGCACCCTTTTTTGCCACATCATGACTCCCTTTTGATTTTTTACGTCCCGACTCCCGTTTTTATATTCATTTTTTATTTTTGGTTCTTTTTTTAAAAAACATTTTCAGCATATTAGCATTAAGCGCGCTTACTATTTTGGGTGCGATCATACCAGCACTAATGCACCGGATCCCATCAGAACTCCGAAGTTAAGCGTGCTTGGGCGAGAGTAGTACTAGGATGGGTGACCCCCTGGGAAGTCCTCGTGTTGCACCACTTTTTGCCACGTCTCGTCTCCCTTTTAAAAATTTTTTTAAACGTCGCCTTTCGAAGTTCTCGTTTCTGCACCCTTTTTTGCCACGTCATGACTCCCTTTTGATTTTTTACGTCCCGACTCCCGTTTTTATAATCATTTTTTATTTTTAGTTCTTTTTTTAAAAAACATTTTCAGCATATTAGCATTAAGCGCGCTTATTATTTTGTGTGCGATTATACCAGCACTAATGCACAGGATCCCATCAGAACTCCGAAGTTAAGCGTGCTTGGGCGAGAGTAGTACTAGGATGGGTGACCCCCTGGGAAGTCCTCGTGTTGCACCCCTTTTTGCCACGTCTCGTCTCCCTTTTAAACATTTTTTTGAACGTCGCCCTTCGAAGTTCTCGTTTCTGCACCATTTTTTGCCACGTCATGACTCCCTTTTGATTTTTTACGTCCCGACTCCCGTTTTTATATTCATTTTTTATTTTTAGTTCTTTTTTTTTTAAAACTTTTTCAGCATATTAGCATTAAGCGCGCGTACTATTTCGGGTGCGATCATATCAGCTCTAATGCACCGGATCCCATCAGAACTCCGAAGTTAAGCGTGCTTGGGCGAGAGTAGTACTAGGATTGGTGACCCCCTGGGAAGTCCTCGTGTTGCACCCCTTTTTGCCACGTCTCGTCTCCCTTTTAAACATTTTTTTAAACGTCGCCCTTCGAAGTTCTCGTTTCTGCACCCTTTTTTGCCACGTCATGACTCCCTTTTGATTTTTTACGTCCCGACTCCCGTTTTTATAATCATTTTTTATTTTTAGTTCTTTTTTTAAAAAACATTTTCAGCATATTAGCATTAAGCGCGCTTACTACTTTGGGTGCGATCATACCAGCACTAATGCACCGGATCCCATCAGAACTCCGAAGTTAAGCGTGCTTGGGCGAGAGTAGTACTAGGATGGGTGACCCCCTGGGAAGTCCTCGTGTTGCACCCCTTTTTGCCACGTCTCGTCTCCCTTTTAAACATTTTTTTAAACGTCGCCCTTCGAAGTTTTCGTTTCTGCACCCTTTTTTGCCACGTCATGACTCCCTTTTGATTTTTTACGTCTCGACTCCCGTTTTTATATTCATTTTTTATTTTTAGTTCTTTTTTTTTTTAAACTTTTTCAGCATATTAGCATTAAGCGCGCATACTATTTCGGGTGCGATCATACCAGCACTAATGCACCGGATCCCATCAGAACTCCGAAGTTAAGCGTGCTTGGGCGAGAGTAGTACTAGGATGGGTGACCCCCTGGGAAGTCCTCGTGTTGCACACCTTTTTGCCACGTGTCGTCTCCCTTTTAAACATTTTTTTAAACGTCGCCCTTCGAAGTTCTCGTTTCTGCACCCTTTTTTGCCACGTCATGACTCCCTTTTGATTTTTTACGTCCCGACTCCCGTTTTTATATTCATTTTTTATTTTTAGTTCTTTTTTTTTTAAAACTTTTTCAGCATATTAGCATTAAGCGCGCATATTATTTCGGGTGCGATCATACCAGCACTAATGCACCGGATCCTATCAGAACTCCGAAGTTAAGACTGCTTGGGCGAGAGTAGTACTAGGATGGGTGACCCCCTGGGAAGTCCTCGTGTTGCACCCCTTTTTGCCACGTCTCGTCTCCATTTTAAAGTAGTACTAGGATGGGTGACCCCCTGGGAAGTCCTCGTGTTGCACCCCTTTTTGCCACGTCTCGTCTCCCTTTTAAACATTTTTTTAAACGTCGCCCTTCGAAGTTTTCGTTTCTGCACCCTTTTTTGCCACGTCATGACTCCCTTTTGATTTTTTACGTCCCGACTCCCGTTTTTATATTCATTTTTTATTTTTAGTTCTTTTTTTTTTTAAACTTTTTCAGCATATTAGCATTAAGCGCGCATACTATTTCGGGTGCGATCATACCAGCACTAATGCACCGGATCCCATCAGAACTCCGAAGTTAAGCGTGCTTGGGCGAGAGTAGTACTAGAATGGGTGACCCCCTGGGAAGTCCTCGTGTTGCACCACTTTTTGCCACGTGTCGTCTCACTTTTAAACATTTTTTTAAACGTCGCCCTTCGAAGTTCTCGTTTCTGCACTCTTTTTTGCCACATCATTACTCCCTTTTGATTTTTTACGTCCCGACTCCCGTTTTTATATTCAGTTTTTTATTTTTAGTTCTTTTTTTTTAAACTTTTTCAGCATATTAGCATTAAGCGCGCATATTATTTCGGGTGCGATCATACCAGCACTAATGCACCGGATCCCATCAGAACTCCGAAGTTAAGCGTGCTTGGTCGAGAGTAGTACTAGGATGGGTGACCCCCTGGGAAGTCCTCGTGTTGCACCCCTTTTTGCCACGTGTCGTCTCCCTTTTAAACATTTTTTTAAACGTCGCCCTTCGAAGTTCTCGTTTCTGCACCCTTTTTTGCCACGTCATGACTCCCTTTTGATTTTTTACGTCCCGACTCCCGTTTTTATATTCATTTTTTATTCTTAGTTCTTTTTTTTTTAAAACTTTTTCAGCATATTAGCATTAAGCGCGCATATTATTTCGGGTGCGATCATACCAGCACTAATGCACCGGATCCAATCAGAACTCCGAAGTTAAGCGTGCTTGGGCGAGAGTAGTACTAGGATGGGTGACCCCCTGGGAAGTCCTCGTGTTACACCCCTTTTTGCCACGTCTCGTCTCCCTTTTAAACATTTTTTTAAACGTCGCCCTTCGAAGTTCTCGTTTCTGCACCCTTTTTTGCCACGTCATGACTCCCTTTTGATTTTTTACGTCCCGACTCCCGTTTTTATATTCATTTTTTATTTTTGGTTCTTTTTTTAAAAAACATTTTCAGCATATTAGCATTAAGCGCGCTAACTATTTTGGGTGCGATCATACCAGCACTAATGCACCGGATCCCATCAGAACTCCGAAGTTAAGCGTGCTTGGGCGAGAGTAGTACTAGGATGGGTGACCCCCTGGGAAGTCCTCGTGTTACACCACTTTTTGCCACGTCTCGTCTCCCTTTTAAAAATTTTTTTTAACGTCGCCTTTCGATGTTTTCGTTTCCGCACCCTTTTTTGCCACGTCATGACTCCCTTTTGATTTTTTACGTCCCGACTCCCGTTTTTATAATCATTTTTTATTTTTAGTTCTTTTTTTAAAAAACATTTTCAGCATATTAGCATTAAGCGCGCTTATTATTTTGGGTGCGATCATACCAGCACTAATGCACCGGATCCCATCAGAACTCCGAAGTTAAGCGTGCTTGGGCGAGAGTAGTACTAGGATGGGTGACCCCCTGGGAAGTCCTCGTGTTGCACCCATTTTTGCCACGTCTCGTCTCCCTTTTAAACATTTTTTTAAACGTCGCCCTTCGAAGTTCTCGTTTCTGCACCCTTTTTTGCCACGTCATGACTCCCTTTTGATTTTTTACGTCCCGACTCCCGTTTTTATAATCATTTTTTATTTTTAGTTCTTTTTTTAAAAAACATTTTCAGCATATTAGCACTAAGCGCGCTTTCTATTTTGGGTGCGATCATACCAGCACTAATGCACCGGATCCCATCAGAACTCCGAAGTTAAGCGTGCTTGGGCGAGAGTAGTACTAGGATGGGTGACCCCCTGGGAAGTCCTCGTATTGCACCCCTTTTTGCCACGTATCGTCTCCCTTTTAAACATTTTTTTAAACGTCGCCCTTCGAAGTTCTCGTTTCTGCACCCTTTTTTGCCACGTCATGACTCCCTTTTGATTTTTTACGTCCCGACTCCCGTTTTTATATTCATTTTTTATTTTTAGTTCTTTTTTTTTAAACTTTTTCAGCATATTAGCATTAAGCGCGTATACTATTTCGTGTGCGATCATACCAGCACTAATGCACCGGATTCCATCAGAACTCCGAAGTTAAGCGTGCTTGGGCGAGAGTAGTACTTGGATGGGTGACCCCCTGGGAAGTCCTCGTGTTGCACCACTTTTTGCCACGTGTCGTCTCCCTTTTAAACATTTTTTTAAACGTCGCCCTTCGAAGTTCTCGTATCTGCACCCTTTTTTGCCACGTCATGACTCCCTTTTGATTTTTTACGTCCCGACTCTCGTTTTTATATTCATTTTTTATTTTTAGTTCTTTTTTTTTAAAACTTTTTCAGCATATTAGCATTAAGCGCGCATAATATTTCGGGTCCGATCATACCAGCACTAATGCACCGGATCCCATCAGAACTCTGAAGTTAAGCGTGCTTGGGCGAGAGTAGTACTAGGATGGGTGACCCCCTGGGAAGTCCTCGTGTTGCACCCCTTTTTGCCACGTCTCGTCTCCCTTTTAAACATTTTTTTAAACGTCGCCCTTCGAAGTTCTCGTTTCTGCACCCTCTTATGCCACGTCATGACTCCCTTTAGATTTTTTACGTCCCGACTCCCGTTTTTATATTCATTTTTTATTTATAGTTCTTTTTTTTTTAAAACTTTTTCAGCATATTAGCATTAAGCGCGCATACTATTTCGGGTGCGATCATACCAGCACTAATGCACCAGATCCCATCAGAACTCCGAAGTTAAGCGTGCTTGGGCGAGAGTAGTACTAGGATGGGTGACCCCCTGGGAAGTCCTCGTGTTGCACCCCTTTTTGCCACGTGTCGTCTCCCTTTTAAACATCTTTTTAAACGTCGCCCTTCGAAGTTCTCGTTTCTGCACCCTTTTTTGCCACGTCATGACTCCCTTTTGATTTTTTACGTCCCGACTCCCGTTTTTATATTCATTTTTTATTTTTAGTTCTTTTTTTTTTAAAACTTTTTCAGCATATTAGCATTAAGCGCGCATACTATTTCGGGTGCGATCATACCAGCACTAATGCACCGGATCCCATCAGAACTCCGAAGTTAAGCGTGCTTGGGCGAGAGTAGTACTAGGATGGGTGACCCCCTGGGAAGTCCTCGTGTTGCACCCCTTTTTGCCACGTCTCGTCTCCCTTTTAAACATTTTTTTAAACGTCGCCCTTCGAAGTTCTCGTTTCTGCACCCTTTTTTGCCACGTCATGACTCCCTTTTGATTTTTTACGTCCCGACTCCCGTTTTTATAATCATTTTTTATTTTTAGTTCTTTTTTTAAAAAACATTTTCAGCATATTAGCACTAAGCGCGCTTTCTATTTTGGGTGCGATCATACCAGCACTAATGCACCGGATCCCATCAGAACTCCGAAGTTAAGCGTGCTTGGGCGAGAGTAGTACTAGGATGGGTGACCCCCTGGGAAGTCCTCGTATTGCACCCCTTTTTGCCACGTATCGTCTCCCTTTTAAACATTTTTTTAAACGTCGCCCTTCGAAGTTCTCGTTTCTGCACCCTTTTTTGCCACGTCATGACTCCCTTTTGATTTTTTACGTCCCGACTCCCGTTTTTATATTCATTTTTTATTTTTAGTTCTTTTTTTTTAAACTTTTTCAGCATATTAGCATTAAGCGCGTATACTATTTCGTGTGCGATCATACCAGCACTAATGCACCGGATTCCATCAGAACTCCGAAGTTAAGCGTGCTTGGGCGAGAGTAGTACTTGGATGGGTGACCCCCTGGGAAGTCCTCGTGTTGCACCACTTTTTGCCACGTGTCGTCTCCCTTTTAAACATTTTTTTAAACGTCGCCCTTCGAAGTTCTCGTATCTGCACCCTTTTTTGCCACGTCATGACTCCCTTTTGATTTTTTACGTCCCGACTCTCGTTTTTATATTCATTTTTTATTTTTAGTTCTTTTTTTTTAAAACTTTTTCAGCATATTAGCATTAAGCGCGCATAATATTTCGGGTCCGATCATACCAGCACTAATGCACCGGATCCCATCAGAACTCTGAAGTTAAGCGTGCTTGGGCGAGAGTAGTACTAGGATGGGTGACCCCCTGGGAAGTCCTCGTGTTGCACCCCTTTTTGCCACGTCTCGTCTCCCTTTTAAACATTTTTTTAAACGTCGCCCTTCGAAGTTCTCGTTTCTGCACCCTCTTATGCCACGTCATGACTCCCTTTAGATTTTTTACGTCCCGACTCCCGTTTTTATATTCATTTTTTATTTATAGTTCTTTTTTTTTTAAAACTTTTTCAGCATATTAGCATTAAGCGCGCATACTATTTCGGGTGCGATCATACCAGCACTAATGCACCAGATCCCATCAGAACTCCGAAGTTAAGCGTGCTTGGGCGAGAGTAGTACTAGGATGGGTGACCCCCTGGGAAGTCCTCGTGTTGCACCCCTTTTTGCCACGTGTCGTCTCCCTTTTAAACATCTTTTTAAACGTCGCCCTTCGAAGTTCTCGTTTCTGCACCCTTTTTTGCCACGTCATGACTCCCTTTTGATTTTTTACGTCCCGACTCCCGTTTTTATATTCATTTTTTATTTTTAGTTCTTTTTTTTTTAAAACTTTTTCAGCATATTAGCATTAAGCGCGCATACTATTTCGGGTGCGATCATACCAGCACTAATGCACCGGATCCCATCAGAACTCCGAAGTTAAGCGTGCTTGGGCGAGAGTAGTACTAGGATGGGTGACCCCCTGGGAAGTCCTCGTGTTGCACCCCTTTTTGCCACGTCTCGTCTCCCTTTTAAACATTTTTTTAAACGTCGCCCTTCGAAGTTTTCGTTTCTGCACCCTTTTTTGCCACGTCATGACTCCCTTTTGATTTTTTACGTCCCGACTCCCGTTTTTATATTCATTTTTTATTTTTAGTTCTTTTTTTTTTTAAACTTTTTCAGTATATTAGCATTAAGCGCGCATACTATTTCGGGTGCGATCATACCAGCACTAATGCACCGGATCCCATCAGAACTCCGAAGTTAAGCGTGCTTGGGCGAGAGTAGTACTAGGATGGGTGACCCCCTGGGAAGTCCTCGTGTTGCACCACTTTTTGCCACGTGTCGTCTCACTTTTAAACATTTTTTTAAACGTCGCCCTTCGAAGTTCTCGTTTCTGCACTCTTTTTTGCCACATCATTACTCCCTTTTGATTTTTTACGTCACGACTCCCGTTTTTATATTCATTTTTTATTTTTAGTTCTTTTTTTTTAAACTTTTTCAGCATATTAGCATTAAGCGCGCATATTATTTCGGGTGCGATCATACCAGCACTAATGCACCGGATCCCATCAGAACTCCGAAGTTAAGCGTGCTTGGTCGAGAGTAGTACTAGGATGGGTGACCCCCTGGGAAGTCCTCGTGTTGCACCCCTTTTTGCCACGTGTCGTCTCCCTTTTAAACATTTTTTTAAACGTCGCCCTTCGAAGTTCTCGTTTCTGCACCCTTTTTTGCCACGTCATGACTCCCTTTTGATTTTTTACGTCCCGACTCCCGTTTTTATATTCATTTTTTATTTTTAGTTCTTTTTTTTTTAAAACTTTTTCAGCATATTAGCATTAAGCGCGCATATTATTTCGGGTGCGATCATACCAGCACTAATGCACCGGATCCAATCAGAACTCCGAAGTTAAGCGTGCTTGGGCGAGAGTAGTACTAGGATGGGTGACCCCCTGGGAAGTCCTCGTGTTGCACCCCTTTTTGCCACGTCTCGTCTCCCTTTTAAACATTTTTTTAAACGTCGCCCTTCGAAGTTCTCGTTTCTGCACCCTTTTTTGCCACGTCATGACTCCCTTTTGATTTTTTACGTCCCGACTCCCGTTTTTATATTCATTTTTTATTTTTAGTTCTTTTTTTAAAAAACATTTTCAGCATATTAGCATTAAGCGCGCTAACTATTTTGGGTGCGATCATACCAGCACTAATGCACCGGATCCCATCAGAACTCCGAAGTTAAGCGTGCTTGGGCGAGAGTAGTACTAGGATGGGTGACCCCCTGGGAAGTCCTCGTGTTACACCACTTTTTGCCACGTCTCGTCTCCCTTTTAAAAATTTTTTTTAACGTCGCCTTTCGATGTTTTCGTTTCCGCACCCTTTTTTGCCACGTCATAACTCCCTTTTGATTTTTTACGTCCCGACTCCCGTTTTTATAATCATTTTTTATTTTTAGTTCTTTTTTTAAAAAACATTTTCAGCATATTAGCATTAAGCGCGCTTATTATTTTGGGTGCGATCATACCAGCACTAATGCACCGGATCCCATCAGAACTCCGAAGTTAAGCGTGCTTGGGCGAGAGTAGTACTAGGATGGGTGACCCCCTGGGAAGTCCTCGTGTTGCACCCCTTTTTGCCACGTCTCGTCTCCCTTTTAAACATTTTTTTAAACGTCGCGCTTCGAAGTTCTCGTTTCTGCACCCTTTTTTGCCACGTCATGACTCCCTTTTGATTTTTTACGTCCCGACTCCCGTTTTTATAATCATTTTTTATTTTTAGTTCTTTTTTTAAAAAACATTTTCAGCATATTAGCACTAAGCGCGCTTACTATTTTGGGTGCGATCATACCAGCACTAATGCACCGGATCCCATCAGAACTCCGAAGTTAAGCGTGCTTGGGCGAGAGTAGTACTAGGATGGGTGACCCCCTGGGAAGTCCTCGTATTGCACCCCTTTTTGCCACGTCTCGTCTCCCTTTTAAACATTTTTTTAAACGTCGCCCTTCGAAGTTCTCGTTTCTGCACCCTTTTTTGCCACGTCATGACTCCCTTTTGATTTTTTACGTCCCGACTCCCGTTTTTATATTCATTTTTTATTCTTAGTTCTTTTTTTTTTAAACTTTTTCAGCATATTAGCATTAAGCGCGCATACTATTTCGGGTGCGATCATACCAGCACTAATGCACCGGATTCCATCAGAACTCCGAAGTTAAGCGTGCTTGGGCGAGAGTAGTACTTGGATGGGTGACCACCTGGGAAGTCCTCGTGTTGCACCACTTTTTGCCACGTGTCGTCTCCCTTTTAAACATTTTTTTAAACGTCGCCCTTCGAAGTTCTCGTTTCTGCACCCTTTTTTGCCACGTCATGACTCCCTTTTGATTTTTTACGTCCCGACTCTCGTTTTTATATTCATTTTTTATTTTTAGTTCTTTTTTTTTAAAACTTTTTCAGCATATTAGCATTAAGCGCGCATAATATTTCGGGTCCGATCATACCAGCACTAATGCACCGGATCCCATCAGAACTCTGAAGTTAAGCGTGCTTGGGCGAGAGTAGTACTAGGATGGGTGACCCCCTGGGAAGTCCTCGTGTTGCACCCATTTTTGCCACGTCTCGTCTCCCTTTTAAACATTTTTTTAAACGTCGCCCTTCGAAGTTCTCGTTTCTGCACCCTCTTATGCCACGTCATGACTCCCTTTAGATTTTTTACGTCCCGACTCCCGTTTTTATATTCATTTTTTATTTATAGTTCTTTTTTTTTTAAAACTTTTTCAGCATATTAGCATTAAGCGCGCATACTATTTCGGGTGCGATCATACCAGCACTAATGCACCGGATCCCATCAGAACTCCGAAGTTAAGCGTGCTTGGGCGAGAGTAGTACTAGGATGGGTGACCCCCTGGGAAGTCCTCGTGTTGCACCCCTTTTTGCCACGTCTCGTCTCCCTTTTAAACATTTTTTTAAACGTCGCCCTTCGAAGTTCTCGTTTGTGCACCCTTTTTTGCCACGTCATGACTCCCTTTTGATTTTTTACGTCCCGACTCCCGTTTTTATATTCATTTTTTATTTTTAGTTCTTTTTTTTTTTAAACTTTTTCAGCATATTAGCATTAAGCGCGCATACTATTTCGGGTGCGATCATACCAGCACTAATGCACCGGATCCCATCAGAACTCCGAAGTTAAGCGTGCTTGGGCGAGAGTAGTACTAGGATGGGTGACCCCCTGGGAAGTCCTCGTGTTGCACCCCTTTTTGCCACGTCTCGTCTCCCTTTTAAACATTTTTTTAAACGTCGCCCTTCGAAGTTCTCGTTTCTGCACCCTTTTTTGCCACGTCATGACTCCCTTTTGATTTTTTACGTCCCGACTCCCGTTTTTATATTCAATTTTTATTTTTAGTTCTTTTTTTAAAAAACATTTTCAGCATATTAGCATTAAGCGCGCTAACTATTTTGGGTGCGATCATACCAGCACTAATGCACCGGATCCCATCAGAACTCCGAAGTTAAGCGTGCTTGGGCGAGAGTAGTACTAGGATGGGTGACCCCCTGGGAAGTCCTCGTGTTGCACCACTTTTTGCCACGTCTCGTCTCCCTTTTAAAAATTTTTTTTAACGTCGCCTTTCGAAGTTTTCGTTTCCGCACCCTTTTTTGCCACGTCATGTCTCCCTTTTGATTTTTTACGTCCCGACTCCCGTTTTTATAATCATTTTTTATTTTTAGTTCTTTTTTTAAAAAACATTTTCAGCATATTAGCATTAAGCGCGCTTATTATTTTGGGTGCGATCATACCAGCACTAATGCACCGGATCCTATCAGAACTCCGAAGTTAAGCGTGCTTGGGCGAGAGTAGTACTAGGATGGGTGACCCCCTGGGAAGTCCTCGTGTTGCACCCCTTTTTGCCACGTCTCGTCTCCCTTTTAAACATTTTTTTAAACGTCGCCCTTCGAAGTTCTCGTTTCTGTACCCTTTTTTGCCACGTCATGACTCCCTTTTGATTTTTTACGTCCCGACTCCCGTTTTTATAATCATTTTTTATTTTTAGTTCTTTTTTTAAAAAACATTTTCAGCATATTAGCACTAAGCGCGCTTACTATTTTGGGTGCGATCATACCAGCACTAATGCACCGGATCCCATCAGAACTCCGAAGTTAAGCGTGCTTGGGCGAGAGTAGTACTAGGATGGGTGTCCCCCTGGGAAGTCCTCGTATTGCACCCCTTTTTGCCACGTCTCGTCTCCCTTTTAAACATTTTTTTAAACGTCGCCCTTCGAAGTTCTCGTTTCTGCACCCTTTTTTGACACGTCATGACTCCCTTTTGATTTTTTACGTCCCGACTCAAGTTTTTATATTCATTTTTTATTTTTGGTTCTTTTTTTTTAAAACTTTTTCAGCATATTAGCATTAAGCGCGCATAATATTTCGGGTGCGATCATACCAGCAATAATGCACCGGATCCCATCAGAACTCCGAAGTTAAGCGTGCTTGGGCGAGAGTAGTACTAGGATGGGTGACCCCCTGGGAAGTCCTCGTGTTCCACCCCTTTTTGCCACGTCTCGTCTCCCTTTTAAACATTTTTTTAAACGTCGCCCTTCGAAGTTCTCGTTTCTGCACCCTCTTATGCCACGTCATGACTCCCTTTAGATTTTTTACGTCCCGACTCCCGTTTTTATATTCATTTTTTATTTATAGTTCTTTTTTTTTTAAAACTTTTTCAGCATATTAGCATTAAGCGCGCATACTATTTTGGGTGCGATCATACCAGCACTAATGCACCGTATCCTATCAGAACTCCGAAGTTAAGCGTGCTTGGGCGAGAGTAGTACTAGGATGGGTGACCCCCTGGGAAGTCCTCGTGTTGCACCCCTTTTTGCCACGTCTCGTCTCCCTTTTAAACATTTTTTTAAACGTCGCCCTTCGAAGTTCTCGTTTCTGCACCCTTTTTTGCCACGTCATGACTCCCTTTTGATTTTTTACGTCCCGACTCCCGTTTTTATATTCATTTTTTATTTTTAGTTCTTTTTTTTTAAAACTTTTTCAGCATATTAGCATTAAGCGCGCATACTATTTCGGGTGCGATCATACCAGCACTAATGCACCGGATCCCATCAGAACTCCGAAGTTAAGCGTGCTTGGGCGAGAGTAGTACTAGGATGGGTGACCCCCTGGGAAGTCCTCGTGTTGCACCCCTTTTTGCCACGTCTCGTCTCCCTTTTAAACATTTTTTTAAACGTCGCCCTTCGAAGTTCTCGTTTCTGCACCCTTTTTTGCCACGTCATGACTCCCTTTTGATTTTTTACGTCCCGACTCCCGTTTTTATAATCATTTTTTATTTTTAGTTCTTTTTTTAAAAAACATTTTCAGCATATTAGCACTAAGCGCGCTTACTATTTCGGGTGCGATCATACCAGCACTAATGCACCGGATCCCATCAGAACTCCGAAGTTAAGCGTGCTTGGGCGAGAGTAGTACTAGGATGGGTGACCCCCTGGGAAGTCCTCGTGTTGCACCACTTTTTGCCACGTCTCGTCTCCCTTTTAAACATTTTTTTAAACGTCGCCCTTCGAAGTTCTCGTTTCTGCACCCTTTTTTGCCACGTCATGACTCCCTTTTGATTTTTTACGTCCCGAATCCCGTTTTTATATTCATTTTTTATTTTTTGTTCTTTTTTTTTTAAAACTTTTTCAGCATATTAGCATTAAGCGCGCATACTATTTCGGGTGCGATCATACCAGCACTAATGCACCGGATCCCATCAGAACTCCGAAGTTAAGCGTGCTTGGGCGAGAGTAGTACTAGGATGGGTGACCCCCTGGGAAGTCCTCGTGTTGCACCCCTTTTTGCCACGTCTCGTCTCCCTTTTAAACATTTTTTTAAACGTCGCCCTTCGAAGTTCTCGTTTCTGCACCCTTTTTTGCCACGTCATGACTCCCTTTTGATTTTTTACGTCCCGACTCCCGTTTTTATATTCATTTTTTATTTTTAGTTCTTTTTTTAAAAAACATTTTCAGCATATTAGCATTAAGCGCGCTAACTATTTTGGGTGCGATCATACCAGCACTAATTCACCGGATCCCATCAGAACTCCGAAGTTAAGCGTGCTTGGGCAAGAGTAGTACTAGGATGGGTGACCCCCTGGGAAGTCCTCGTGTTGCACCACTTTTTGCCACGTCTCGTCTCCCTTTTAAAAATTTTTTTTAACGTCGCCTTTCGAAGTTTTCGTTTCCGCACCCTTTTTTGCCACGTCATGTCTCCCTTTTGATTTTTTACGTCCCGACTCCCGTTTTTATAATCATTTTTTATTTTTAGTTCTTTTTTTAAAAAACATTTTCAGCATATTAGCATTAAGCGCGCTTATTATTTTGGGAGCGATCATACCAGCACTAATGCACCGGATCCTATCAGAACTCCGAAGTTAAGCGTGTTTGGGCGAGAGTAGTACTAGGATGGGTGACCCCCTGGGAAGTCCTCGTGTTGCACCCCTTTTTGCCACGTCTCGTCTCCCTTTTAAACATTTTTTTAAACGTCGCCCTTCGAAGTTCTCGTTTCTGTACCCTTTTTTGCCACGTCATGACTCCCTTCTGATTTTTTACGTCCCGACTCCCGTTTTTATAATCATTTTTTATTTTTAGTTCTTTTTTTAAAAAACATTTTCAGCATATTAGCACTAAGCGCGCTTACTATTTTGGGTGCAATCATACCAGCACTAATGCACCGGATCCCATCAGAACTCCGAAGTTAAGCGTGCTTGGGCGAGAGTAGTACTAGGATGGGTGACCCCCTGGGAAGTCCTCGTATTGCACCCCTTTTTGCCACGTCTCATCTCCCTTTTAAACATTTTTTTAAACGTCGCCCTTCGAAGTTCTCGTTTCTGCACCCTTTTTTGCCACGTCATGACTCCCTTTTGATTTTTTACGTCCCGACTCAAGTTTTTATATTCATTTTTTATTTTTGGTTCTTTTTTTTTAAAACTTTTTCAGCATATTAGCATTAAGCGCGCATAATATTTCGGGTGCGATCATACCAGCAATAATGCACCGGATCCCATCAGAACTCCGAAGTTAAGCGTGCTTGGGCGAGAGTAGTACTAGGATGGGTGACCCCCTGGGAAGTCCTCGTGTTCCACCCCTTTTTGCCACGTCTCGTCTCCCTTTTAAACATTTTTTTAAACGTCGCCCTTCGAAGTTCTCGTTTCTGCACCCTCTTATGCCACGTCATGACTCCCTTTAGATTTTTTACGTCCCGACTCCCGTTTTTATATTCATTTTTTATTTATAGTTCTTTTTTTTTTAAAACTTTTTCAGCATATTAGCATTAAGCGCGCATACTATTTTGGGTGCGATCATACCAGCACTAATACACCGTATCCTATCAGAACTCCGAAGTTAAGCGTGCTTGGGCGAGAGTAGTACTAGGATGGGTGACCCCCTGGGAAGTCCTCGTGTTGCACCACTTTTTGCCACGTCTCGTCTCCCTTTTAAAAAATTTTTTTAACGTCGCCTTTCGAAGTTTTCGTTTCCGCACCCTTTTTTGCCACGTCATGTCTCCCTTTTGATTTTTTACGTCCCGACTCCCGTTTTTATAATCATTTTTTATTTTTAGTTCTTTTTTTAAAAAACATTTTCAGCATATTAGCATTAAGCGCGCTTATTATTTTGGGTGCGATCATACCAGCACTAATGCACCGGATCCTATCAGAACTCCGAAGTTAAGCGTGTTTGGGCGAGAGTAGTACTAGGATGGGTGACCCCCTGGGAAGTCCTCGTGTTGCACCCCTTTTTGCCACGTCTCGTCTCCCTTTTAAACATTTTTTTAAACGTCGCCCTTCGAAGTTCTCGTTTCTGTACCCTTTTTTGCCACGTCATGACTCCCTTCTGATTTTTTACGTCCCGACTCCCGTTTTTATAATCATTTTTTATTTTTAGTTCTTTTTTTAAAAAACATTTTCAGCATATTAGCACTAAGCGCGCTTACTATTTTGGGTGCAATCATACCAGCACTAATGCACCGGATCCCATCAGAACTCCGAAGTTAAGCGTGCTTGGGCGAGAGTAGTACTAGGATGGGTGACCCCCTGGGAAGTCCTCGTATTGCACCCCTTTTTGCCACGTCTCGTCTCCCTTTTAAACATTTTTTTAAACGTCGCCCTTCGAAGTTCTCGTTTCTGCACCCTTTTTTGCCACGTCATGACTCCCTTTTGATTTTTTACGTCCCGACTCAAGTTTTTATATTCATTTTTTATTTTTGGTTCTTTTTTTTTAAAACTTTTTCAGCATATTAGCATTAAGCGCGCATAATATTTCGGGTGCGATCATACCAGCAATAATGCACCGGATCCCATCAGAACTCCGAAGTTAAGCGTGCTTGGGCGAGAGTAGTACTAGGATGGTTGACCCCCTGGGAAGTCCTCGTGTTCCACCCCTTTTTGCCACGTCTCGTCTCCCTTTTAAACATTTTTTTAAACGTCGCCCTTCGAAGTTCTCGTTTCTGCACCCTCTTATGCCACGTCATGACTCCCTTTAGATTTTTTACGTCCCGACTCCCGTTTTTATATTCATTTTTTATTTATAGTTCTTTTTTTTTTAAAACTTTTTCAGCATATTAGCATTAAGCGCGCATACTATTTTGGGTGCGATCATACCAGCACTAATGCACCGGATCCCATCAGAACTCCGAAGTTAAGCGTGCTTGGGCGAGAGTAGTACTAGGATGGGTGACCCCCTGGGAAGTCCTCGTGTTGCACCACTTTTTGCCACGTCTCGTCTCCCTTTTAAAAAAATTTTTTAACGTCGCCTTTCGAAGTTTTCGTTTCCGCACCCTTTTTTGCCACGTCATGACTCCCTTTTGATTTTCTACGTCCCGACTCCCGTTTTTATAATCATTTTTTATTTTTAGTTCTTTTTTTAAAAAACATTTTCAGCATATTAGCATTAAGCGCGCATATTATTTTGGGTTCGATCATACCAGCACTAATGCACCGGATCCCATCAGAACTCCGAAGTTAAGCGTGCTTGGGCGAGAGTAGTACTAGGATGGGTGACCCCCTGGGAAGTCCTCGTGTTGCACCCCTTTTTGCCACGTCTCGTCTCCCTTTTAAACATTTTTTTAAACGTCGCCCTTCGAAGTTCTCGTTTCTGCACCCTTTTTTGCCACGTCATGACTCCCTTTTGATTTTTTACGTCCCGACTCCCGTTTTTATATTCATTTTTTATTTTTAGTTCTTTTTTTAAAAAACATTTTCAGCATATTAGCATTAAGCGCGCTAACTATTTTGGGTGCGATCATACCAGCACTAATGCACCGGATCCCATCAGAACTCCGAAGTTAAGCGTGCTTGGGCGAGAGTAGTACTAGGATGGGTGACCCCCTGGGAAGTCCTCGTGTTACACCACTTTTTGCCACGTCTCGTCTCCCTTTTAAAAATTTTTTTTAACGTCGCCTTTCGATGTTTTCGTTTCCGCACCCTTTTTTGCCACGTCATGACTCCCTTTTGATTTTTTACGTCCCGACTCCCGTTTTTATAATCATTTTTTATTTTTAGTTCTTTTTTTAAAAAACATTTTCAGCATATTAGCATTAAGCGCGCTTATTATTTTGGGTGCGATCATACCAGCACTAATGCACCGGATCCCATCAGAACTCCGAAGTTAAGCGTGCTTGGGCGAGAGTAGTACTAGGATGGGTGACCCCCTGGGAAGTCCTCGTGTTGCACCCCTTTTTGCCACGTCTCGTCTCCCTTTTAAACATTTTTTTAAACGTCGCCCTTCGAAGTTCTCGTTTCTGCACCCTTTTTTGCCACGTCATGACTCCCTTTTGATTTTTTACGTCCCGACTCCCGTTTTTATAATCATTTTTTATTTTTAGTTCTTTTTTTAAAAAACATTTTCAGCATATTAGCACTAAGCGCGCTTACTATATTGGGTGCGATCATACCAGCACTAATGCACCGGATCCCATCAGAACTCCGAAGTTAAGCGTGCTTGGGCGAGAGTAGTACTAGGATGGGTGACCCCCTGGGAAGTCCTCGTATTGCACCCCTTTTTGCCACGTCTCGTCTCCCTTTTAAACATTTTTTTAAACGTCGCCCTTCGAAGTTCTCGTTTCTGCACCCTTTTTTGCCACGTCATGACTCCCTTTTGATTTTTTACGTCCCGACTCCCGTTTTTATATTCATTTTTTATTTTTAGTTCTTTTTTTTTTAAACTTTTTCAGCATATTAGCATTAAGCGCGCATACTATTTCGGGTGCGATCATACCAGCACTAATGCACCGGATTCCATCAGAACTCCGAAGTTAAGCGTGCTTGGGCGAGAGTAGTACTTGGATGGGTGACCCCCTGGGAAGTCCTCGTGTTGCACCACTTTTTGCCACGTGTCGTCTCCCTTTTAAACATTTTTTTAAACGTCGCCCTTCGAAGTTCTCGTTTCTGCACCCTTTTTTGCCACGTCATGACTCCCTTTTGATTTTTTACGTCCCGACTCTCGTTTTTATATTCATTTTTTATTTTTAGTTCTTTTTTTTTAAAACTTTTTCAGCATATTAGCATTAAGCGCGCATAATATTTCGGGTCCGATCATACCAGCACTAATGCACCGGATCCCATCAGAACTCCGAAGTTAAGCGTGCTTGGGCGAGAGTAGTACTAGGATGGGTGACCCCCTGGGAAGTCCTCGTGTTGCACCCCTTTTTGCCACGTCTCGTCTCCCTTTTAAACATTTTTTTAAACGTCGCCCTTCGAAGTTCTCGTTTCTGCACCCTTTTTTGCCACGTCATGACTCCCTTTTGATTTTTTACGTCCCGACTCCCGTTTTTATATTCATTTTTTATTTTTAGTTCTTTTTTTAAAAAACATTTTCAGCATATTAGCATTAAGCGCGCTAACTATTTTGGGTGCGATCATACCAGCACTAATGCACCGGATCCCATCAGAACTCCGAAGTTAAGCGTGCTTGGGCGAGAGTAGTACTAGGATGGGTGACCCCCTGGGAAGTCCTCGTGTTACACCACTTTTTGCCACGTCTCGTCTCCCTTTTAAAAATTTTTTTTAACGTCGCCTTTCGATGTTTTCGTTTCCGCACCCTTTTTTGCCACGTCATGACTCCCTTTTGATTTTTTACGTCCCGACTCCCGTTTTTATAATCATTTTTTATTTTTAGTTCTTTTTTTAAAAAACATTTTCAGCATATTAGCATTAAGCGCGCTTATTATTTTGGGTGCGATCATACCAGCACTAATGCACCGGATCCCATCAGAACTCCGAAGTTAAGCGTGCTTGGGCGAGAGTAGTACTAGGATGGGTGACCCCCTGGGAAGTCCTCGTGTTGCACCCCTTTTTGCCACGTCTCGTCTCCCTTTTAAACATTTTTTTAAACGTCGCCCTTCGAAGTTCTCGTTTCTGCACCCTTTTTTGCCACGTCATGACTCCCTTTTGATTTTTTACGTCCCGACTCCCGTTTTTATATTCATTTTTTATTTTTAGTTCTTTTTTTTTTAAACTTTTTCAGCATATTAGCATTAAGCGCGCATACTATTTCGGGTGCGATCATACCAGCACTAATGCACCGGATTCCATCAGAACTCCGAAGTTAAGCGTGCTTGGGCGAGAGTAGTACTTGGATGGGTGACCCCTTGGGAAGTCCTCGTGTTGCACCACTTTTTGCCACGTGTCGTCTCCCTTTTAAACATTTTTTTAAACGTCGCCCTTCGAAGTTCTCGTTTCTGCACCCTTTTTTGCCACGTCATGACTCCCTTTTGATTTTTTACGTCCCGACTCTCGTTTTTATATTCATTTTTTATTTTTAGTTCTTTTTTTTTAAAACTTTTTCAGCATATTAGCATTAAGCGCGCATAATATTTCGGGTCCGATCATACCAGCACTAATGCACCGGATCCCATCAGAACTCCGAAGTTAAGCGTGCTTGGGCGAGAGTAGTACTAGGATGGGTGACCCCCTGGGAAGTCCTCGTGTTGCACCCCTTTTTGCCACGTCTCGTCTCCCTTTTAAACATTTTTTTAAACGTCGCCCTTCGAAGTTCTCGTTTCTGCACCCTTTTTTGCCACGTCATGACTCCCTTTTGATTTTTTACGTCCCGACTCCCGTTTTTATATTCATTTTTTATTTTTAGTTCTTTTTTTAAAAAACATTTTCAGCATATTAGCATTAAGCGCGCTAACTATTTTGGGTGCGATCATACCAGCACTAATGCACCGGATCCCATCAGAACTCCGAAGTTAAGCGTGCTTGGGCGAGAGTAGTACTAGGATGGGTGACCCCCTGGGAAGTCCTCGTGTTACACCACTTTTTGCCACGTCTCGTCTCCCTTTTAAAAATTTTTTTTAACGTCGCCTTTCGATGTTTTCGTTTCCGCACCCTTTTTTGCCACGTCATGACTCCCTTTTGATTTTTTACGTCCCGACTCCCGTTTTTATAATCATTTTTTATTTTTAGTTCTTTTTTTAAAAAACATTTTCAGCATATTAGCATTAAGCGCGCTTATTATTTTGGGTGCGATCATACCAGCACTAATGCACCGGATCCCATCAGAACTCCGAAGTTAAGCGTGCTTGGGCGAGAGTAGTACTAGGATGGGTGACCCCCTGGGAAGTCCTCGTGTTGCACCCCTTTTTGCCACGTCTCGTCTCCCTTTTAAACATTTTTTTAAACGTCGCCCTTCGAAGTTCTCGTTTCTGCACCCTTTTTTGCCACGTCATGACTCCCTTTTGATTTTTTACGTCCCGACTCCCGTTTTTATAATCATTTTTTATTTTTAGTTCTTTTTTTAAAAAACATTTTCAGCATATTAGCACTAAGCGCGCTTACTATATTGGGTGCGATCATACCAGCACTAATGCACCGGATCCCATCAGAACTCCGAAGTTAAGCGTGCTTGGGCGAGAGTAGTACTAGGATGGGTGACCCCCTGGGAAGTCCTCGTATTGCACCCCTTTTTGCCACGTCTCGTCTCCCTTTTAAACATTTTTTTAAACGTCGCCCTTCGAAGTTCTCGTTTCTGCACCCTTTTTTGCCACGTCATGACTCCCTTTTGATTTTTTACGTCCCGACTCCCGTTTTTATATTCATTTTTTATTTTTAGTTCTTTTTTTTTTAAACTTTTTCAGCATATTAGCATTAAGCGCGCATACTATTTCGGGTGCGATCATACCAGCACTAATGCACCGGATTCCATCAGAACTCCGAAGTTAAGCGTGCTTGGGCGAGAGTAGTACTTGGATGGGTGACCCCCTGGGAAGTCCTCGTGTTGCACCACTTTTTGCCACGTGTCGTCTCCCTTTTAAACATTTTTTTAAACGTCGCCCTTCGAAGTTCTCGTTTCTGCACCCTCTTATGCCACGTCATGACTCCCTTTAGATTTTTTACGTCCCGACTCCCGTTTTTATATTCATTTTTTATTTATAGTTCTTTTTTTTTTAAAACTTTTTCAGCATATTAGCATTAAGCGCGCATACTATTTTGGGTGCGATCATACCAGCACTAATACACCGTATCCTATCAGAACTCCGAAGTTAAGCGTGCTTGGGCGAGAGTAGTACTAGGATGGGTGACCCCCTGGGAAGTCCTCGTGTTGCACCACTTTTTGCCACGTCTCGTCTCCCTTTTAAAAAATTTTTTTAACGTCGCCTTTCGAAGTTTTCGTTTCCGCACCCTTTTTTGCCACGTCATGTCTCCCTTTTGATTTTTTACGTCCCGACTCCCGTTTTTATAATCATTTTTTATTTTTAGTTCTTTTTTTAAAAAACATTTTCAGCATATTAGCATTAAGCGCGCTTATTATTTTGGGTGCGATCATACCAGCACTAATGCACCGGATCCTATCAGAACTCCGAAGTTAAGCGTGTTTGGGCGAGAGTAGTACTAGGATGGGTGACCCCCTGGGAAGTCCTCGTGTTGCACCCCTTTTTGCCACATCTCGTCTCCCTTTTAAACATTTTTTTAAACGTCGCCCTTCGAAGTTCTCGTTTCTGTACCCTTTTTTGCCACGTCATGACTCCCTTCTGATTTTTTACGTCCCGACTCCCGTTTTTATAATCATTTTTTATTTTTAGTTCTTTTTTTAAAAAACATTTTCAGCATATTAGCACTAAGCGCGCTTACTATTTTGGGTGCAATCATACCAGCACTAATGCACCGGATCCCATCAGAACTCCGAAGTTAAGCGTGCTTGGGCGAGAGTAGTACTAGGATGGGTGACCCCCTGGGAAGTCCTCGTATTGCACCCCTTTTTGCCACGTCTCGTCTCCCTTTTAAACATTTTTTTAAACGTCGCCCTTCGAAGTTCTCGTTTCTGCACCCTTTTTTGCCACGTCATGACTCCCTTTTGATTTTTTACGTCCCGACTCAAGTTTTTATATTCATTTTTTATTTTTGGTTCTTTTTTTTTAAAACTTTTTCAGCATATTAGCATTAAGCGCGCATAATATTTCGGGTGCGATCATACCAGCAATAATGCACCGGATCCCATCAGAACTCCGAAGTTAAGCGTGCTTGGGCGAGAGTAGTACTAGGATGGGTGACCCCCTGGGAAGTCCTCGTATTGCACCCCTTTTTGCCACGTCTCGTCTCCCTTTTAAACATTTTTTTAAACGTCGCCCTTCGAAGTTCTCGTTTCTGCACCCTTTTTTGCCACGTCATGACTCCCTTTTGATTTTTTACGTCCCGATTCCCGTTTTTATATTCATTTTTTATTTTTAGTTCTTTTTTTTTTAAACTTTTTCAGCATATTAGCATTAAGCGCGCATACTATTTCGGGTGCGATCATACCAGCACTAATGCACCGGATTCCATCAGAACTCCGAAGTTAAGCGTGCTTGGGCGAGAGTAGTACTTGGATGGGTGACCCCCTGGGAAGTCCTCGTGTTGCACCACTTTTTGCCACGTGTCGTCTCCCTTTTAAACATTTTTTTAAACGTCGCCCTTCGAAGTTCTCGTTTCTGCACCCTTTTTTGCCACGTCATGACTCCCTTTTGATTTTTTACGTCCCGACTCTCGTTTTTATATTCATTTTTTATTTTTAGTTCTTTTTTTTTAAAACTTTTTCAGCATATTAGCATTAAGCGCGCATAATATTTCGGGTCCGATCATACCAGCACTAATGCACCGGATCCCATCAGAACTCCGAAGTTAAGCGTGCTTGGGCGAGAGTAGTACTAGGATGGGTGACCCCCTGGGAAGTCCTCGTGTTGCACCCCTTTTTGCCACGTCTCGTCTCCCTTTTAAACATTTTTTTAAACGTCGCCCTTCGAAGTTCTCGTTTCTGCACCCTTTTTTGCCACGTCATGACTCCCTTTTGATTTTTTACGTCCCGACTCCCGTTTTTATATTCATTTTTTATTTTTAGTTCTTTTTTTAAAAAACATTTTCAGCATATTAGCATTAAGCGCGCTAACTATTTTGGGTGCGATCATACCAGCACTAATGCACCGGATCCCATCAGAACTCCGAAGTTAAGCGTGCTTGGGCGAGAGTAGTACTAGGATGGGTGACCCCCTGGGAAGTCCTCGTGTTACACCACTTTTTGCCACGTCTCGTCTCCCTTTTAAAAATTTTTTTTAACGTCGCCTTTCGATGTTTTCGTTTCCGCACCCTTTTTTGCCACGTCATGACTCCCTTTTGATTTTTTACATCCCGACTCCCGTTTTTATAATCATTTTTTATTTTTAGTTCTTTTTTTAAAAAACATTTTCAGCATATTAGCATTAAGCGCGCTTATTATTTTGGGTGCGATCATACCAGCACTAATGCACCGGATCCCATCAGAACTCCGAAGTTAAGCGTGCTTGGGCGAGAGTAGTACTAGGATGGGTGACCCCCTGGGAAGTCCTCGTGTTGCACCCCTTTTTGCCACGTCTCGTCTCCCTTTTAAACATTTTTTTAAACGTCGCCCTTCGAAGTTCTCGTTTCTGCACCCTTTTTTGCCACGTCATGACTCCCTTTTGATTTTTTACGTCCCGACTCCCGTTTTTATATTCATTTTTTATTTTTAGTTCTTTTTTTTTTAAAACTTTTTCAGCATATTAGCATTAAGCGCGCATACTATTTCGGGTGCGATCATACCAGCACTAATGCACCGGATCCCATCAGAACTCCGAAGTTAAGCGTGCTTGGGCGAGAGTAGTACTAGGATGGGTGACCCCCTGGGAAGTCCTCGTGTTGCACCCCTTTTTGCCACGTCTCGTCTCCCTTTTAAACATTTTTTTAAACGTCGCCCTTCGAAGTTCTCGTTTCTGCACCCTTTTTTGCCACGTCATGACTCCCTTTTGATTTTTTACGTCCCGACTCCCGTTTTTATATTAATTTTTTATTTTTAGTTCTTTTTTTTTAAACTTTTTCAGCATATTAGCATTAAGCGCGCATACTATTTCGGGTGCGATCATACCAGCACTAATCCACCGGATTCCATCAGAACTCCGAAGTTAAGCGTGCTTGGGCGAGAGTAGTACTTGGATGGGTGACCCCCTGGGAAGTCCTCGTGTTGCACCACTTTTTGCCACGTGTCGTCTCCCTTTTAAACATTTTTTTAAACGTCGCCCTTCGAAGTTCTCGTTTCTGCACCCTTTTTTGCCACGTCATGACTCCCTTTTGATTTTTTACGTCCCGACTCTCGTTTTTATATTCATTTTTTATTTTTAGTTCTTTTTTTTTAAAACTTTTTCAGCATATTAGCATTAAGCGCGCATAATATTTCGGGTCCGATCATACCAGCACTAATGCACCGGATCCCATCAGAACTCTGAAGTTAAGCGTGCTTGGGCGAGAGTAGTACTAGGATGGGTGACCCCCTGGGAAGTCCTCGTGTTGCACCCCTTTTTGCCACGTCTCGTCTCCCTTTTAAACATTTTTTTAAACGTCGCCCTTCGAAGTTCTCGTTTCTGCACCCTCTTATGCCACGTCATGACTCCCTTTAGATTTTTTACGTCCCGACTCCCGTTTTTATATTCATTTTTTATTTATAGTTCTTTTTTTTTTAAAACTTTTTCAGCATATTAGCATTAAGCGCGCATACTATTTCGGGTGCGATCATACCAGCACTAATGCACCGGATCCTATCAGAACTCCGAAGTTAAGCGTGCTTGGGCGAGAGTAGTACTAGGATGGGTGACCCCCTGGGAAGTCCTCGTGTTGCACCCCTTTTTGCCACGTCTCGTCTCCCTTTTAAACATTTTTTTAAACGTCGCCCTTCGAAGTTCTCGTTTCTGCACCCTTTTTTGCCACGTCATGACTCCCTTTTGATTTTTTACGTCCCGACTCCCGTTTTTATATTCATTTTTTATTTTTAGTTCTTTTTTTTTTAAAACTTTTTCAGCATATTAGCATTAAGCGCGCATACTATTTCGGGTGCGATCATACCAGCACTAATGCACCGGATCCCATCAGAACTCCGAAGTTAAGCGTGCTTGGGCGAGAGTAGTACTAGGATGGGTGACCCCCTGGGAAGTCCTCGTGTTGCACCCCTTTTTGCCACGTCTCGTCTCCCTTTTAAACATTTTTTTAAACGTCGCCCTTCGAAGTTCTCGTTTCTGCACCCTTTTTTGCCACGTCATGACTCCCTTTTGATTTTTTACGTCCCGACTCCCGTTTTTATATTCATTTTTTATTTTTAGTTCTTTTTTTAAAAAACATTTTCAGCATATTAGCATTAAGCGCGCTAACTATATTGGGTGCGATCATACCAGCACTAATGCACCGGATCCCATCAGAACTCCGAAGTTAAGCGTGCTTGGGCGAGAGTAGTACTAGGATGGGTGACCCCCTGGGAAGTCCTCGTGTTGCACCCCTTTTTGCCACGTCTCGTCTCCCTTTTAAACATTTTTTTAAACGTCGCCCTTCGAAGTTCTCGTTTCTGCACCCTTTTTTGCCACGTCATGACTCCCTTTTGATTTTTTACGTCCCGACTCCCGTTTTTATATTCATTTTTTATTTTTAGTTCTTTTTTTAAAAAACATTTTCAGCATATTAGCATTAAGCGCGCTAACTATTTTGGGTGCGATCATACCAGCACTAATGCACCGGATCCCATCAGAACTCCGAAGTTAAGCGTGCTTGGGCGAGAGTAGTACTAGGATGGGTGACCCCCTGGGAAGTCCTCGTGTTGCACCACTTTTTGCCACGTCTCGTCTCCCTTTTAAAAATTTTTTTTAACGTCGCCTTTCGAAGTTTTCGTTTCCGCACCCTTTTTTGCCACGTCATGACTCCCTTTTGATTTTTTACGTCCCGACTCCCGTTTTTATAATCATTTTTTATTTTTAGTTCTTTTTTTAAAAAACATTTTCAGCATATTAGCATTAAGCGCGCTTATTATTTTGGGTGCGATCATACCAGCACTAATGCACCGGATCCCATCAGAACTCCGAAGTTAAGCGTGCTTGGGCGAGAGTAGTACTAGGATGGGTGACCCCCTGGGAAGTCCTCGTGTTGCACCCCTTTTTGCCACGTCTCGTCTCCCTTTTAAACATTTTTTTAAACGTCGCCCTTCGAAGTTCTCGTTTCTGCACCCTTTTTTGCCACGTCATGACTCCCTTTTGATTTTTTACGTCCCGACTCCCGTTTTTATATTCATTTTTTATTTTTAGTTCTTTTTTTAAAAAACATTTTCAGCATATTAGCATTAAGCGCGCTAACTATTTTGGGTGCGATCATACCAGCACTAATGCACCGGATCCCATCAGAACTCCGAAGTTAAGCGTGCTTGGGCGAGAGTAGTACTAGG
The DNA here is from genome assembly GCA_946896805.1 of Scutellaria galericulata. Lineage (NCBI taxonomy): Eukaryota > Viridiplantae > Streptophyta > Magnoliopsida > Lamiales > Lamiaceae > Scutellaria > Scutellaria galericulata. The sequence goes on from OX335788.1 coordinate 9,589,551, forward strand.
ATGGGTGACCCCCTGGGAAGTCCTCGTGTTACACCACTTTTTGCCACGTCTCGTCTCCCTTTTAAAAAATTTTTTTAACGTCGCCTTTCGATGTTTTCGTTTCCGCACCCTTTTTTGCCACGTCATGACTCCCTTTTGATTTTTTACATCCCGACTCCCGTTTTTATAATCATTTTTTATTTTTAGTTCTTTTTTTAAAACACATTTTCAGCATATTAGCATTAAGCGCGCTTATTATTTTGGGTGCGATCATACCAGCACTAATGCACCGGATCCCATCAGAACTCCGAAGTTAAGCGTGCTTGGGCGAGAGTAGTACTAGGATGGGTGACCCCCTGGGAAGTCCTCGTGTTGCACCCCTTTTTGCCACGTCTCGTCTCCCTTTTAAACATTTTTTTAAACGTCGCCCTTCGAAGTTCTCGTTTCTGCACCCTTTTTTGCCACGTCATGACTCCCTTTTGATTTTTTACGTCCCGACTCCCGTTTTTATATTCATTTTTTATTTTTAGTTCTTTTTTTTTTAAAACTTTTTCAGCATATTAGCATTAAGTGCGCATACTATTTCGGGTGCGATCATACCAGCACTAATGCACCGGATCCCATCAGAACTCCGAAGTTAAGCGTGCTTGGGCGAGAGTAGTACTAGGATGGGTGACCCCCTGGGAAGTCCTCGTGTTGCACCCCTTTTTGCCACGTCTCGTCTCCCTTTTAAACATTTTTTTAAACGTCGCCCTTCGAAGTTCTCGTTTCTGCACCCTTTTTTGCCACGTCATGACTCCCTTTTGATTTTTTACGTCCCGACTCCCGTTTTTATATTAATTTTTTATTTTTAGTTCTTTTTTTTTAAACTTTTTCAGCATATTAGCATTAAGCGCGCATACTATTTCGGGTGCGATCATACCAGCACTAATGCACCGGATTCCATCAGAACTCCGAAGTTAAGCGTGCTTGGGCGAGAGTAGTACTTGGATGGGTGACCCCCTGGGAAGTCCTCGTGTTGCACCACTTTTTGCCTCGTGTCGTCTCCCTTTTAAACATTTTTTTAAACGTCGCCCTTCGAAGTTCTCGTTTCTGCACCCTTTTTTGCCACGTCATGACTCCCTTTTGATTTTTTACGTCCCGACTCTCGTTTTTATATTCATTTTTTATTTTTAGTTCTTTTTTTTTAAAACTTTTTCAGCATATTAGCATTAAGCGCGCATAATATTTCGGGTCCGATCATACCAGCACTAATGCACCGGATCCCATCAGAATTCTGAAGTTAAGCGTGCTTGGGCGAGAGTAGTACTAGGATGGGTGACCCCCTGGGAAGTCCTCGTGTTGCACCCCTTTTTGCCACGTCTCGTCTCCCTTTTAAACATTTTTTTAAACGTCGCCCTTCGAAGTTCTCGTTTCTGCACCCTCTTATGCCACGTCATGACTCCCTTTAGATTTTTTACGTCCCGACTCCCGTTTTTATATTCATTTTTTATTTATAGTTCTTTTTTTTTTAAAACTTTTTCAGCATATTAGCATTAAGCGCGCATACTATTTCGGGTGCGATCATACCAGCACTAATGCACCGGATCCTATCAGAACTCCGAAGTTAAGCGTGCTTGGGCGAGAGTAGTACTAGGATGGGTGACCCCCTGGGAAGTCCTCGTGTTGCACCCCTTTTTGCCACGTCTCGTCTCCCTTTTAAACATTTTTTTAAACGTCGCCCTTCGAAGTTCTCGTTTCTGCACCCTTTTTTGCCACGTCATGACTCCCTTTTGATTTTTTACGTCCCGACTCCCGTTTTTATATTCATTTTTTATTTTTAGTTCTTTTTTTTTTTAAACTTTTTCAGCATATTAGCATTAAGCGCGCATACTATTTCGGGTGCGATCATACCAGCACTAATGCACCGGATCCCATCAGAACTCCGAAGTTAAGCGTGCTTGGGCGAGAGTAGTACTAGGATGGGTGACCCCCTGGGAAGTCCTCGTGTTGCACCCCTTTTTGCCACGTCTCGTCTCCCTTTTAAACATTTTTTTAAACGTCGCCCTTCGAAGTTCTCGTTTCTGCACCCTTTTTTGCCACGTCATGACTCCCTTTTGATTTTTTACGTCCCGACTCCCGTTTTTATATTCATTTTTTATTTTTAGTTCTTTTTTTAAAAAACATTTTCAGCATATTAGCATTAAGCGCGCTAATTATATTGGGTGCGATCATACCAGCACTAATGCACCGGATCCCATCAGAACTCCGAAGTTAAGCGTGCTTGGGCGAGAGTAGTACTAGGATGGGTGACCCCCTGGGAAGTCCTCGTGTTGCACCCCTTTTTGCCACGTCTCGTCTCCCTTTTAAACATTTTTTTAAACGTCGCCCTTCGAAGTTCTCGTTTCTGTACCCTTTTTTGCCACGTCATGACTCCCATTTGATTTTTTACGTCCCGACTCCCGTTTTTATAATCATTTTTTATTTTTAGTTCTTTTTTTAAAAAACATTTTCAGCATATTAGCACTAAGCGCGCTTACTATTTTGGGTGCGATCATACCAGCACTAATGCACCGGATCCCATCAGAACTCCGAAGTTAAGCGTGCTTGGGCGAGAGTAGTACTAGGATGGGTGACCCCCTGGGAAGTCCTCGTATTGCACCCCTTTTTGCCACGTCTCGTCTCCCTTTTAAACATTTTTTTAAACGTCGCCCTTCGAAGTTCTCGTTTCTACACCCTTTTTTGCCATGTCATGACTCCTTTTTGATTTTTTACGTCCCGACTCCCGTTTTTATATTCATTTTTTATTTTTGGTTCTTTTTTTTTAAAACTTTTTCAGCATATTAGCATTAAGCGCGCATACTATTTCGGGTGCGATCATACCAGCACTAATGCACCGGATTCCATCAGAACTCCGAAGTTAAGCGTGCTTGGGCGAGAGTAGTACTTGGATGGGTGACCCCCTGGGAAGTCCTCGTGTTGCACCACTTTTTGCCACGTGTCGTCTCCCTTTTAAACATTTTTTTAAACGTCGCCCTTCGAAGTTCTCATTTCTGCACCCTTTTTTGCCACGTCATGACTCCCTTTTGATTTTTTACGTCCCGACTCTCGTTTTTATATTCATTTTTTATTTTTAGTTCTTTTTTTTTAAAACTTTTTCAGCATATTAGCATTAAGCGCGCATAATATTTCGGGTCCGATCATACCAGCACTAATGCACCGGATCCCATCAGAACTCTGAAGTTAAGCGTGCTTGGGCGAGAGTAGTACTAGGATGGGTGACCCCCTGGGAAGTCCTCGTGTTGCACCCCTTTTTGCCACGTCTCGTCTCCCTTTTAAACATTTTTTTAAACGTCGCCCTTCGAAGTTCTCGTTTCTGCACCCTCTTATGCCACGTCATGACTCCCTTTAGATTTTTTACGTCCCGACTCCCGTTTTTATATTCATTTTTTATTTATAGTTCTTTTTTTTTTAAAACTTTTTCAGCATATTAGCATTAAGCGCGCATACTATTTCGGGTGCGATCATACCAGCACTAATGCACCGGATCCTATCAGAACTCCGAAGTTAAGCGTGCTTGGGCGAGAGTAGTACTAGGATGGGTGACCCCCTGGGAAGTCCTCGTGTTGCACCCCTTTTTGCCACGTCTCGTCTCCCTTTTAAACATTTTTTTAAACGTCGCCCTTCGAAGTTCTCGTTTCTGCACCCTTTTTTGCCACGTCATGACTCCCTTTTGATTTTTTACGTCCCGACTCCCGTTTTTATATTCATTTTTTATTTTTAGTTCTTTTTTTTTTAAAACTTTTTCAGCATATTAGCATTAAGCGCGCATACTATTTCGGGTGCGATCATACCAGCACTAATGCACCGGATCCCATCAGAACTCCGAAGTTAAGCGTGCTTGGGCGAGAGTAGTACTAGGATGGGTGACCCCCTGGGAAGTCCTCGTGTTGCACCCCTTTTTGCCACGTCTCGTCTCCCTTTTAAACATTTTTTTAAACGTCGCCCTTCGAAGTTCTCGTTTCTGCACCCTTTTTTGCCACGTCATGACTCCCTTTTGATTTTTTACGTCCCGACTCCCGTTTTTATATTCATTTTTTATTTTTAGTTCTTTTTTTAAAAAACATTTTCAGCATATTAGCATTAAGCGCGCTAACTATATTGGGTGCGATCATACCAGCACTAATGCACCGGATCCCATCAGAACTCCGAAGTTAAGCGTGCTTGGGCGAGAGTAGTACTAGGATGGGTGACCCCCTGGGAAGTCCTCGTGTTGCACCCCTTTTTGCCACGTCTCGTCTCCCTTTTAAACATTTTTTTAAACGTCGCCCTTCGAAGTTCTCGTTTCTGTACCCTTTTTTGCCACGTCATGACTCCCATTTGATTTTTTACGTCCCGACTCCCGTTTTTATAATCATTTTTTATTTTTAGTTCTTTTTTTAAAAAACATTTTCAGCATATTAGCACTAAGCGCGCTTACTATTTTGGGTGCGATCATACCAGCACTAATGCACCGGATCCCATCAGAACTCCGAAGTTAAGCGTGCTTGGGCGAGAGTAGTACTAGGATGGGTGACCCCCTGGGAAGTCCTCGTATTGCACCCCTTTTTGCCACGTCTCGTCTCCCTTTTAAACATTTTTTTAAACGTCGCCCTTCGAAGTTCTCGTTTCTGCACCCTTTTTTGCCATGTCATGACTCCCTTTTGATTTTTTACGTCCCGACTCCCGTTTTTATATTCATTTTTTATTTTTGGTTCTTTTTTTTTAAAACTTTTTCAGCATATTAGCATTAAGCGCGCATAATATTTCGGGTGCGATCATACCAGCACTAATGCACCGGATCCCATCAGAACTGCGAAGTTAAGCGTGCTTGGGCGAGAGTAGTACTAGGATGGGTGACCCCCTGGGAAGTCCTCGTGTTCCACCCCTTTTTGCCACGTCTCGTCTCCCTTTTAAACATTTTTTTAAACGTCGCCCTTCGAAGTTCTCGTTTCTGCACCCTCTTATGCCACGTCATGACTCCCTTTAGATTTTTTACGTCCCGACTCCCGTTTTTATATTCATTTTTTATTTATAGTTCTTTTTTTTTTAAAACTTTTTCAGCATATTAGCATTAAGCGCGCATACTATTTTTGGTGCGATCATACCAGCACTAATGCACCGTATCCTATCAGAACTCCGAAGTTAAGCGTGCTTGGGCGAGAGTAGTACTAGGATGGGTGACCCCCTGGGAAGTCCTCGTGTTGCACCCCTTTTTGCCACGTCTCGTCTCCCTTTTAAACATTTTTTTAAACGTCGCCCTTCGAAGTTCTCGTTTCTGCACCCTTTTTTGCCACGTCATGACTCCCTTTTGATTTTTTACGTCCCGACTCCCGTTTTTATATTCATTTTTTATTTTTAGTTCTTTTTTTTTTAAAACTTTTTCAGCATATTAGCATTAAGCGTGCATACTATTTCGGGTGCGATCATACCAGCACTAATGCACCGGATCCCATCAGAACTCCGAAGTTAAGCGTGCTTGGGCGAGAGTAGTACTAGGATGGGTGACCCCCTGGGAAGTCCTCGTGTTGCACCCCTTTTTGCCACGTCTCGTCTTCCTTTTAAACATTTTTTTAAACGTCGCCCTTCGAAGTTCTCGTTTCTGCACCCTTTTTTGCCACGTCATGACTCCCTTTTGATTTTTTACGTCCCGACTCCCGTTTTTATATTCATTTTTTATTTTTAGTTCTTATTTTAAAAAACATTTTCAGCATATTAGCATTAAGCGCGCTAACTATTTTGGGTGCGATCATAATAGCACTAATGCACCGGATCCCATCAGAACTCCGAAGTTAAGCGTGCTTGGGCGAGAGTAGTACTAGGATGGGTGACCCCCTGGGAAGTCCTCGTGTTGCACCACTTTTTGCCACGTCTCGTCTCCCTTTTAAAAATTTTTTTTAACGTCGCCTTTCGAAGTTTTCGTTTCCGCACCCTTTTTTGCCACGTCATGACTCCCTTTTGATTTTCTACGTCCCGACTCCCGTTTTTATAATCATTTTTTATTTTTAGTTCTTTTTTTAAAAAACATTTTCAGCATATTAGCATTAAGCGCGCTTATTATTTTGGGTTCGATCATAACAGCACTAATGCACCGGATCCCATCAGAACTCCGAAGTTAAGCGTGCTTGGGCGAGAGTAGTACTAGGATGGGTGACCCCCTGGGAAGTCCTCGTGTTGCACCCCTTTTTGCCACGTCTCGTCTCCCTTTTAAACATTTTTTTAAACGTCGCCCTTCGAAGTTCTCGTTTCTGCACCCTTTTTTGCCACGTCATGACTCCCTTTTGATTTTTTACGTCCCGACTCCCGTTTTTATAATCATTTTTTATTTTTAGTTCTTTTTTTAAAAAACATTTTCAGCATATTAGCACTAAGCGCGCTTACTATTTCGGGTGCGATCATACCAGCACTAATGCACCGGATCCCATCAGAACTCCGAAGTTAAGCGTGCTTGGGCGAGAGTAGTACTAGGATGGGTGACCCCCTGGGAAGTCCTCGTATTGCACCCCTTTTTGCCATGTCTCGTCTCCCTTTTAAACATTTTTTTAAACGTCGCCCTTCGAAGTTCTCGTTTCTGCACCCTTTTTTGCCACGTCATGACTCCCTTTTGATTTTTTACGTCCCGACTCCTGTTTTTATATTCATTTTTTATTTTTAGTTCTTTTTTTTTTAAACTTTTTCAGCATATTAGCATTAAGCGCGCATACTATTTCGGGTGCGATCATACCAGCACTAATGCACCGGATTCCATCAGAACTCCGAAGTTAAGCGTGCTTGGGCGAGAGTAGTTCTAGGATGGGTGACCCCCTGGGAAGTCCTCGTGTTGCACCACTTTTTGCCACGTGTCGTCTCCCTTTTAAACATTTTTTTAAACGTCGCCCTTCGAAGTTCTCGTTTCTGCACTCTTTTTTGCCACATCATGACTCCCTTTTGATTTTTTACGTCCCGACTCCCGTTTTTATATTAATTTTTTATTTTTAGTTCTTTTTTTTTAAAACTTTTTCAGCATATTAGCATTAAGCGCGCTTACTATTTTGGGTGCGATCATACCAGTACTAATGCATCGGATCCCATCAGAACTCCGAAGTTAAGCGTGCTTGGGCGAGAGTAGTACTAGGATGGGTGACCCCCTGGGAAGTCCTCGTGTTGCACCCCTTTTTGCCACGTCTCGTCTCCCTTTTAAAAATTTTTTTAAACGTCGCCCTTCGAAGTTCTCGTTTCTGCACCCTTTTTTGCCACGTCATGACTCCCTTTTGATTTTTTACGTCCCGACTCCCGTTTTTATATTCATTTTTTATTTTTAGTTCTTTTTTTAAAAAACATTTTCAGCATATTAGCATTAAGCGCGCTTACTATTTTGGGTGCGATCATACCAGCACTAATGCATCGGATCCCATCAGAACTCCGAAGTTAAGCGTGCTTGGGCGAGAGTAGTACTAGGATGGGTGACCCCCTGGGAAGTCCTCGTGTTGCACCCCTTTTTGCCACGTCTCGTCTCCCTTTTAAACATTTTTTTAAACGTCGCCCTTCGAAGTTCTCGTTTCTGCACCCTTTTTTGCCACGTCATGACTCCCTTTTGATTTTTTACGTCCCGACTCCCGTTTTTATATTCATTTTTTATTTTTAGTTCTTTTTTTTTAAAACTTTTTCAGCATATTAGCATTAAGCGCGCATACGATTTCGGGTGCGATCATACCAGCACTAATGCACCGGATCCTATCAGAACTCCGAAGTTAAGCGTGCTTGGGCGAGAGTAGTACTAGGATGGGTGACCCCCTGGGAAGTCCTCGTGTTGCACCCCTTTTTGCCACGTCTCGTCTCCCTTTTAAACATTTTTTTAAACGTCGCCCTTCGAATTTCTCGTTTCTGCACCCTTTTTTGCCACGTCATGACTCCCTTTTGATTTTTTACGTCCCGACTCCCGTTTTTATATTCATTTTTTATTTTTAGTTCTTTTTTTTTTAAACTTTTTCAGCATATTAGCATTAAGCGCGCATAATATTTCGGGTGCGATCATACCAGCACTAATGCACCGAATCCCATCAGAACTCCGAAGTTAAGCGTGCTTGGGTGAGAGTAGTACTAGGATGGGTGACCCCCTGGGAAGTCCTCGTGTTGCACCCCTTTTTGCCACGTCTCGTCTCCCTTTTAAACATTTTTTTAAACGTCGCCCTTCGAAGTTCTCGTTTCTGCACCCTTTTTTGCCACGTCATGACTCCCTTTTGATTTTTTACGTCCCGACTCCCGTTTTTATATTCATTTTTTATTTTTAGTTCTTTTTTTAAAAAACATTTTCAGCATATTAGCATTAAGCGCGCTAACTATTTTGGGTGCGATCATACCAGCACTAATGCACCGGATCCCATCAGAACTACGAAGTCAAGCGTGCTTGGGCGAGAGTAGTACTAGGATGGGTGACCCCCTGGGAAGTCCTCGTGTTGCACCCCTTTTTGCCACGTCTCGTCTCCCTTTTAAACATTTTTTTAAACGTCGCCCTTCGAAGTTCTCGTTTCTGCACCCTTTTTTGCCACGTCATGACTCCCTTTTGATTTTTTACGTCCCGACTCCCGTTTTTATAATCATTTTTTATTTTTACTTCTTTTTTTAAAAAACATTTTCAGCATATTAGCACTAAGCGCGCTTACTATTTTGGGTGCGATCATACCAGCACTAATGCACCGGATCCCATCAGAACTCCGAAGTCAAGCGTGCTTGGGCGAGAGTAGTACTAGGATGGGTGACCCCCTGGGAAGTCCTCGTGTTGCACCACTTTTTGCCACGTGTCGTCTCCCTTTTAAACATTTTTTTAAACGTCGCCCTTCGAAGTTCTCGTTTCTGCACCCTTTTTTGCCACGTCATGACTCCCTTTTGATTTTTTACGTCCCGACTCTCGTTTTTATATTCATTTTTTATTTTTAGTTCTTTTTTTTTAAAACTTTTTCAGCATATTAGCATTAAGCGCGCATAATATTTCGGGTGCGATCATACCAGCACTAATGCACCGGATCCCATCAGAACTCTGAAGTTAAGCGTGCTTGGGCGAGAGTAGTACTAGGATGGGTGACCCCCTGGGAAGTCCTCGTGTTGCACCCCTTTTTCCCACGTCTCGTCTCCCTTTTAAACATTTTTTTAAACGTCGCCCTTCGAAGTTCTCGTTTCTGCACCCTCTTATGCCACGTCATGACTCCCTTTAGATTTTTTACGTCCCGACTCCCGTTTTTATATTCATTTTTTATTTATAGTTCTTTTTTTTTTAAAACTTTTTCAGCATATTAGCATTAAGCGCGCATACTATTTCGGGTGCGATCATACCAGCACTAATGCACCGGATCCTATCAGAACTCCGAAGTTAAGCGTGCTTGGGCGAGAGTAGTACTAGGATGGGTGACCCCCTGGGAAGTCCTCGTGTTGCACCCCTTTTTGCCACGTCTCGTCTCCCTTTTAAACATTTTTTTAAACGTCGCCCTTCGAAGTTCTCGTTTCTGCACCCTTTTTTGCCACGTCATGACTCCCTTTTGATTTTTTACGTCCCGACTCCCGTTTTTATATTCATTTTTTATTTTTAGTTCTTTTTTTTTTAAAACTTTTTCAGCATATTAGCATTAAGCGCGCATACTATTTCGGGTGCGATCATACCAGCACTAATGCACCGGATCCCATCAGAACTCCGAAGTTAAGCGTGCTTGGGCGAGAGTAGTACTAGGATGGGTGACCCCCTGGGAAGTCCTCGTGTTGCACCCCTTTTTGCCACGTCTCGTCTCCCTTTTAAACATTTTTTTAAACGTCGCCCTTCGAAGTTCTCGTTTCTGCACCCTTTTTTGCCACGTCATGACTCCCTTTTGATTTTTTACGTCCCGACTCCCGTTTTTATATTCATTTTTTATTTTTAGTTCTTTTTTTAAAAAACATTTTCAGCATATTAGCATTAAGCGCGCTAACTATTTTGGGTGCGATCATACCAGCACTAATGCACCGGATCCCATCAGAACTACGAAGTCAAGCGTGCTTGGGCGAGAGTAGTACTAGGATGGGTGACCCCCTGGGAAGTCCTCGTGTTGCACCCCTTTTTGCCACGTCTCGTCTCCCTTTTAAACATTTTTTTAAACGTCGCCCTTCGAAGTTCTCGTTTCTGCACCCTTTTTTGCCACGTCATGACTCCCTTTTGATTTTTTACGTCCCGACTCCCGTTTTTATAATCATTTTTTATTTTTACTTCTTTTTTTAAAAAACATTTTCAGCATATTAGCACTAAGCGCGCTTACTATTTTGGGTGCGATCATACCAGCACTAATGCACCGGATCCCATCAGAACTCCGAAGTCAAGCGTGCTTGGGCGAGAGTAGTACTAGGATGGGTGACCCCCTGGGAAGTCCTCGTGTTGCACCACTTTTTGCCACGTGTCGTCTCCCTTTTAAACATTTTTTTAAACGTCGCCCTTCGAAGTTCTCGTTTCTGCACCCTTTTTTGCCACGTCATGACTCCCTTTTGATTTTTTACGTCCCGACTCTCGTTTTTATATTCATTTTTTATTTTTAGTTCTTTTTTTTTAAAACTTTTTCAGCATATTAGCATTAAGCGCGCATAATATTTCGGGTGCGATCATACCAGCACTAATGCACCGGATCCCATCAGAACTCTGAAGTTAAGCGTGCTTGGGCGAGAGTAGTACTAGGATGGGTGACCCCCTGGGAAGTCCTCGTGTTGCACCCCTTTTTCCCACGTCTCGTCTCCCTTTTAAACATTTTTTTAAACGTCGCCCTTCGAAGTTCTCGTTTCTGCACCCTCTTATGCCACGTCATGACTCCCTTTAGATTTTTTACGTCCCGACTCCCGTTTTTATATTCATTTTTTATTTATAGTTCTTTTTTTTTTAAAACTTTTTCAGCATATTAGCATTAAGCGCGCATACTATTTCGGGTGCGATCATACCAGCACTAATGCACCGGATCCTATCAGAACTCCGAAGTTAAGCGTGCTTGGGCGAGAGTAGTACTAGGATGGGTGACCCCCTGGGAAGTCCTCGTGTTGCACCCCTTTTTGCCACGTCTCGTCTCCCTTTTAAACATTTTTTTAAACGTCGCCCTTCGAAGTTCTCGTTTCTGCACCCTTTTTTGCCACGTCATGACTCCCTTTTGATTTTTTACGTCCCGACTCCCGTTTTTATATTCATTTTTTATTTTTAGTTCTTTTTTTTTTAAAACTTTTTCAGCATATTAGCATTAAGCGCGCATACTATTTCGGGTGCGATCATACCAGCACTAATGCACCGGATCCCATCAGAACTCCGAAGTTAAGCGTGCTTGGGCGAGAGTAGTACTAGGATGGGTGACCCCCTGGGAAGTCCTCGTGTTGCACCCCTTTTTGCCACGTCTCGTCTCCCTTTTAAACATTTTTTTAAACGTCGCCCTTCGAAGTTCTCGTTTCTGCACCCTTTTTTGCCACGTCATGACTCCCTTTTGATTTTTTACGTCCCGACTCCCGTTTTTATATTCATTTTTTATTTTTAGTTCTTTTTTTAAAAAACATTTTCAGCATATTAGCATTAAGCGCGCTAACTATTTTGGGTGCGATCATACCAGCACTAATGCACCGGATCCCATCAGAACTCCGAAGTTAAGCGTGCTTGGGCGAGAGTAGTACTAGGATGGGTGACCCCCTGGGAAGTCCTCGTGTTGCACCACTTTTTGCCACGTCTTGTCTCCCTTTTAAAAAATTTTTTTAACGTCGCCTTTCGAAGTTTTCGTTTCCGCACCCTTTTTTGCCACGTCATGACTCCCTTTTGATTTTTTACGTCCCGACTCCCGTTTTTATAATCATTTTTTATTTTTAGTTCTTTTTTTAAAAAACATTTTCAGCATATTAGCATTAAGCGCGCTTATTATTTTGGGTGCGATCATACCAGCACTAATGCACCGGATCCCATCAGAACTCCGAAGTTAAGCGTGCTTGGGCGAGAGTACTACTAGGATGGGTGACCCCCTGGGAAGTCCTCGTGTTGCACCACTTTTTGCCACGTCTCGTCTCCCTTTTAAAAATTTTTTTTTAACGTCGCCTTTCGAAGTTTTCGTTTCCGCACCCTTTTTTGCCACGTCATGACTCCCTTTTGATTTTTTACGTCCCGACTCCCGTTTTTATAATCATTTTTTATTTTTAGTTCTTTTTTTAAAAAACATTTTCAGCATATTAGCATTAAGCGCGCATATTATTTTGGGTGCGATCATACCAGCACTAATGCACCGGATCCCATCAGAACTACGAAGTCAAGCGTGCTTGGGCGAGAGTAGTACTAGGATGGGTGACCCCCTGGGAAGTCCTCGTGTTGCACCCCTTTTTGCCACGTCTCGTCTCCCTTTTAAACATTTTTTTAAACGTCGCCCTTCGAAGTTCTCGTTTCTGCACCCTTTTTTGCCACGTCATGACTCCCTTTTGATTTTTTACGTCCCGACTCCCGTTTTTATAATCATTTTTTATTTTTACTTCTTTTTTTAAAAAACATTTTCAGCATATTAGCACTAAGCGCGCTTACTATTTTGGGTGCGATCATACCAGCACTAATGCACCGGATCCCATCAGAACTCCGAAGTCAAGCGTGCTTGGGCGAGAGTAGTACTAGGATGGGTGACCCCCTGGGAAGTCCTCGTGTTGCACCACTTTTTGCCACGTGTCGTCTCCCTTTTAAACATTTTTTTAAACGTCGCCCTTCGAAGTTCTCGTTTCTGCACCCTTTTTTGCCACGTCATGACTCCCTTTTGATTTTTTACGTCCCGACTCTCGTTTTTATATTCATTTTTTATTTTTAGTTCTTTTTTTTTAAAACTTTTTCAGCATATTAGCATTAAGCGCGCATAATATTTCGGGTGCGATCATACCAGCACTAATGCACCGGATCCCATCAGAACTCTGAAGTTAAGCGTGCTTGGGCGAGAGTAGTACTAGGATGGGTGACCCCCTGGGAAGTCCTCGTGTTGCACCCCTTTTTCCCACGTCTCGTCTCCCTTTTAAACATTTTTTTAAACGTCGCCCTTCGAAGTTCTCGTTTCTGCACCCTCTTATGCCACGTCATGACTCCCTTTAGATTTTTTACGTCCCGACTCCCGTTTTTATATTCATTTTTTATTTATAGTTCTTTTTTTTTTAAAACTTTTTCAGCATATTAGCATTAAGCGCGCATACTATTTCGGGTGCGATCATACCAGCACTAATGCACCGGATCCTATCAGAACTCCGAAGTTAAGCGTGCTTGGGCGAGAGTAGTACTAGGATGGGTGACCCCCTGGGAAGTCCTCGTGTTGCACCCCTTTTTGCCACGTCTCGTCTCCCTTTTAAACATTTTTTTAAACGTCGCCCTTCGAAGTTCTCGTTTCTGCACCCTTTTTTGCCACGTCATGACTCCCTTTTGATTTTTTACGTCCCGACTCCCGTTTTTATATTCATTTTTTATTTTTAGTTCTTTTTTTTTTAAAACTTTTTCAGCATATTAGCATTAAGCGCGCATACTATTTCGGGTGCGATCATACCAGCACTAATGCACCGGATCCCATCAGAACTCCGAAGTTAAGCGTGCTTGGGCGAGAGTAGTACTAGGATGGGTGACCCCCTGGGAAGTCCTCGTGTTGCACCCCTTTTTGCCACGTCTCGTCTCCCTTTTAAACATTTTTTTAAACGTCGCCCTTCGAAGTTCTCGTTTCTGCACCCTTTTTTGCCACGTCATGACTCCCTTTTGATTTTTTACGTCCCGACTCCCGTTTTTATATTCATTTTTTATTTTTAGTTCTTTTTTTAAAAAACATTTTCAGCATATTAGCATTAAGCGCGCTAACTATTTTGGGTGCGATCATACCAGCACTAATGCACCGGATCCCATCAGAACTCCGAAGTTAAGCGTGCTTGGGCGAGAGTAGTACTAGGATGGGTGACCCCCTGGGAAGTCCTCGTGTTGCACCACTTTTTGCCACGTCTTGTCTCCCTTTTAAAAAATTTTTTTAACGTCGCCTTTCGAAGTTTTCGTTTCCGCACCCTTTTTTGCCACGTCATGACTCCCTTTTGATTTTTTACGTCCCGACTCCCGTTTTTATAATCATTTTTTATTTTTAGTTCTTTTTTTAAAAAACATTTTCAGCATATTAGCATTAAGCGCGCTTATTATTTTGGGTGCGATCATACCAGCACTAATGCACCGGATCCCATCAGAACTCCGAAGTTAAGCGTGCTTGGGCGAGAGTAGTACTAGGATGGGTGACCCCCTGGGAAGTCCTCGTGTTGCACCCCTTTTTGCCACGTCTCGTCTCCCTTTTAAACATTTTTTTAAACGTCGCCCTTCGAAGTTCTCGTTTCTGCACCCTTTTTTGCCACGTCATGACTCCCTTTTGATTTTTTACGTCCCGACTCCCGTTTTTATAATCATTTTTTATTTTTAGTTCTTTTTTTAAAAAACATTTTCAGCATATTAGCACTAAGCGCGCTTACTATTTTGGGTGCGATCATACCAGCACTAATGCACCAGATCCCATCAGAACTCCGAAGTTAAGCGTGCTTGGGCGAGAGTAGTACTAGGATGGGTGACCCCCTGGGAAGTCCTCGTGTTGCACCCCTTTTTGCCACGTCTCGTCTCCCTTTTAAACATTTTTTTAAACGTCGCCCTTCGAAGTTCTCGTTTCTGCACCCTTTTTTGCCACGTCATGACTCCCTTTTGATTTTTTACGTCCCGACTCCCGTTTTTATATTCATTTTTTATTTTTAGTTCTTTTTTTAAAAAACATTTTCAGGATATTAGCATTAAGCGCGCTAACTATTTTGGGTGCGATCATACCAGCACTAATGCACCGGATCCCATCAGAACTCCGAAGTTAAGCGTGCTTGGGCGAGAGTAGTACTAGGATGGGTGACCCCCTGGGAAGTCCTCGTGTTGCACCACTTTTTGCCACGTCTTGTCTCCCTTTTAAAAATTTTTTTTAACGTCGCCTTTCGAAGTTTTCGTTTCCGCACCCTTTTTTGCCACGTCATGACTCCCTTTTGATTTTTTACGTCCCGACTCCCGTTTTTATAATCATTTTTTATTTTTAGTTCTTTTTTTAAAAAACATTTTCAGCATATTAGCAGTAAGCGCGCTTATTATTTTGGGTGCGATCATACCAGCACTAATGCACCGGATCCCATCAGAACTCCGAAGTTAAGCGTGCTTGGGAGAGAGTAGTACTAGGATGGGTGACCCCCTGGGAAGTCCTCGTGTTGCACCCCTTTTTGCCACGTCTCGTCTCCCTTTTAAACATTTTTTTAAACGTCGCCCTTCGAAGTTCTCGTTTCTGCACCCTTTTTTGCCACGTCATGACTCCCTTTTGATTTTTTACGTCCCGACTCCCGTTTTTATAATCATTTTTTATTTTTAGTTCTTTTTTTAAAAAACATTTTCAGCATATTAGCACTAAGCGCGCTTACTATTTTGGGTGCGATCATACCAGCACTAATGCACCGGATCCCATCAGAACTCCGAAGTTAAGCGTGCCTGGGCGAGAGTAGTACTAGGATGGGTGACCCCCTGGGAAGTCCTCGTATTGCACCCCTTTTTGCCACGTCTCGTCTCCCTTTTAAACATTTTTTTAAACGTCGCCCTTCGAAGTTCTCGTTTCTGCACCCTCTTATGCCACGTCATGACTCCCTTTAGATTTTTTACGTCCCGACTCCCGTTTTTATATTCATTTTTTATTTATAGTTCTTTTTTTTTTAAAACTTTTTCAGCATATTAGCATTAAGCGCGCATACTATTTCGGGTGCGATCATACCAGCACTAATGCACCGGATCCTATCAGAACTCCGAAGTTAAGCGTGCTTGGGCGAGAGTAGTACTAGGATGGGTGACCCCCTGGGAAGTCCTCGTGTTGCACCCCTTTTTGCCACGTCTCGTCTCCCTTTTAAACATTTTTTTAAACGTCGCCCTTCGAAGTTCTCGTTTCTGCACCCTTTTTTACCACGTCATGACTCCCTTTTGATTTTTTACGTCCCGACTCCCGTTTTTATATTCATTTTTTATTTTTAGTTCTTTTTTTTTTAAAACTTTTTCAGCATATTAGCATTAAGCGCGCATACTATTTCGGGTGCGATCATACCAGCACTAATGCACCGGATCCCATCAGAACTCCGAAGTTAAGCGTGCTTGGGCGAGAGTAGTACTAGGATGGGTGACCCCCTGGGAAGTCCTCGTGTTGCACCCCTTTTTGCCACGTCTCGTCTCCCTTTTAAACATTTTTTTAAACGTCGCCCTTCGAAGTTCTCGTTTCTGCACCCTTTTTTGCCACGTCATGACTCCCTTTTGATTTTTTACGTCCCGACTCCCGTTTTTATATTCATTTTTTATTTTTAGTTCTTTTTTTAAAAAACATTTTCAGGATATTAGCATTAAGCGCGCTAACTATTTTGGGTGCGATCATACCAGCACTAATGCACCGGATCCCATCAGAACTCCGAAGTTAAGCGTGCTTGGGCGAGAGTAGTACTAGGATGGGTGACCCCCTGGGAAGTCCTCGTGTTGCACCACTTTTTGCCACGTCTTGTCTCCCTTTTAAAAATTTTTTTTAACGTCGCCTTTCGAAGTTTTCGTTTCCGCACCCTTTTTTGCCACGTCATGACTCCCTTTTGATTTTTTACGTCCCGACTCCCGTTTTTATAATCATTTTTTATTTTTAGTTCTTTTTTTAAAAAACATTTTCAGCATATTAGCAGTAAGCGCGCTTATTATTTTGGGTGCGATCATACCAGCACTAATGCACCGGATCCCATCAGAACTCCGAAGTTAAGCGTGCTTGGGCGAGAGTAGTACTAGGATGGGTGACCCCCTGGGAAGTCCTCGTGTTGCACCCCTTTTTGCCACGTCTCGTCTCCCTTTTAAACATTTTTTTAAACGTCGCCCTTCGAAGTTCTCGTTTCTGCACCCTTTTTTGCCACGTCATGACTCCCTTTTGATTTTTTACGTCCCGACTCCCGTTTTTATAATCATTTTTTATTTTTAGTTCTTTTTTTAAAAAACATTTTCAGCATATTAGCACTAAGCGCGCTTACTATTTTGGGTGCGATCATACCAGCACTAATGCACCGGATCCCATCAGAACTCCGAAGTTAAGCGTGCTTGGGCGAGAGTAGTACTAGGATGGGTGACCCCCTGGGAAGTCCTCGTATTGCACCCCTTTTTCCCACGTCTCGTCTCCCTTTTAAACATTTTTTTAAACGTCGCCCTTCGAAGTTCTCGTTTCTGCACCCTTTTTTGCCACGTCATGACTCCCTTTTGATTTTTTACGTCCCGACTCCCGTTTTTATATTCATTTTTTATTTTTAGTTCTTTGTTTTTTAAAACTTTTTCAGCATATTAGCATTAAGCGCGCATACTATTTCGGGTGCGATCATACCAGCACTAATGCACCGGATCCCATCAGAACTCCGAAGTTAAGCGTGCTTGGGCGAGAGTAGTACTAGGATGGGTGACCCCCTGGGAAGTCCTCGTGTTGCACCCCTTTTTGCCACGTCTCGTCTCCCTTTTAAACATTTTTTTAAACGTCGCCCTTCGAAGTTCTTGTTTCTGCACCCTTTTTTGCCACGTCATGACTCCCTTTTGATTTTTTACGTCCCGACTCCCGTTTTTATATTCATTTTTTATTTTTAGTTCTTTTTTTAAAAAACATTTTCAGCATATTAGCATTAAGCGCGCTAACTATTTTGGGTGCGATCATACCAGCACTAATGCACCGGATCCCATCAGAACTCCGAAGTTAAGCGTGCTTGGGCGAGAGTAGTACTAGGATGGGTGACCCCCTGGGAAGTCCTCGTGTTGCACCACTTTTTGCCACGTCTTGTCTCCCTTTTAAAAATTTTTTTTAACGTCGCCTTTCGAAGTTTTCGTTTCCGCACCCTTTTTTGCCACGTCATGACTCCCTTTTGATTTTTTACGTCCCGACTCCCGTTTTTATAATCATTTTTTATTTTTAGTTCTTTTTTTAAAAAACATTTTCAGCATATTAGCATTAAGCGCGCTTATTATTTTGGGTGCGATCATACCAGCACTAATGCACCGGATCCCATCAGAACTCCGAAGTTAAGCGTGCTTGGGCGAGAGTAGTACTAGGATGGGTGACCCCCTGGGAAGTCCTCGTGTTGCACCCCTTTTTGCCACGTCTCGTCTCCCTTTTAAACATTTTTTTAAACGTCGCCCTTCGAAGTTCTCGTTTCTGCACCCTTTTTGCCACGTCATGACTCCCTTTTGATTTTTTACGTCCCGACTCCCGTTTTTATAATCATTTTTTATTTTTAGTTCTTTTTTTAAAAAACATTTTCAGCATATTAGCATTAAGCGCGCTAACTATTTTGGGTGCGATCATACCAGCACTAATGCACCGGATCCCATCAGAACTCCGAAGTTAAGCGTGCTTGGGCGAGAGTACTACTAGGATGGGTGACCCCCTGGGAAGTCCTCGTGTTGCACCACTTTTTGCCACGTCTTGTCTCCCTTTTAAAAATTTTTTTTAACGTCGCCTTTCGAAGTTTTCGTTTCCGCACCCTTTTTTGCCACGTCATGACTCCCTTTTGATTTTTTACGTCCCGACTCCCGTTTTTATAATCATTTTTTATTTTTAGTTCTTTTTTTAAAAAACATTTTCAGCATATTAGCATTAAGCGCGCTTATTATTTTGGGTGCGATCATACCAGCACTAATGCACCGGATCCCATCAGAACTCCGAAGTTAAGCGTGCTTGGGCGAGAGTAGTACTAGGATGGGTGACCCCCTGGGAAGTCCTCGTGTTGCACCCCTTTTTGCCACGTCTCGTCTCCCTTTTAAACATTTTTTTAAACGTCGCCC
This sequence comes from Scutellaria galericulata, assembly GCA_946896805.1. Classification (NCBI taxonomy): domain Eukaryota; kingdom Viridiplantae; phylum Streptophyta; class Magnoliopsida; order Lamiales; family Lamiaceae; genus Scutellaria; species Scutellaria galericulata. The sequence goes on from OX335788.1 coordinate 9,608,386, forward strand.
TTCGAAGTTCTCGTTTCTGCACCCTTTTTGCCACGTCATGACTCCCTTTTGATTTTTTACGTCCCGACTCCCGTTTTTATAATCATTTTTTATTTTTAGTTCTTTTTTTAAAAAACATTTTCAGCATATTAGCACTAAGCGCGCTTACTATTTTGGGTGCGATCATACCAGCACTAATGCACCGGATCCCATCAGAACTCCGAAGTTAAGCGTGTTTGGGCGAGAGTAGTACTAGGATGGGTGACCCCCTGGGAAGTCCTCGTATTGCACCCCTTTTTGCCACGTCTCGTCTCCCTTTTAAACATTTTTTTAAACGTCGCCCTTCGAAGTTCTCGTTTCTGCACCCTTTTTTGCCACGTCATGACTCCCTTTTGATTTTTTACGTCCCGACTCCCGTTTTTATATTCATTTTTTATTTTTAGTTCTTTTTTTTCTAAACTTTTTCAGCATATTAGCATTAAGCGCGCACACTATTTCGGGTGCGATCATACCAGCACTAATGCACCGGATTCCATCAGAACTCCGAAGTTAAGCGTGCTTGGGCGAGAGTAGTACTAGGATGGGTGACCCCCTGGAAAGTCCTCGTGTTGCACCACTTTTTGCCACGTGTCGTCTCCCTTTTAAACATTTTTTTAAACGTCGCCCTTCGAAGTTCTCGTTTCTGCACCCTTTTTTGCCACGTCATGACTCCCTTTTGATTTTTTACGTCCCGACTCTCGTTTTTATATTCATTTTTTATTTTTTGTTCTTTTTTTTTAAAACTTTTTCAGCATATTAGCATTAAGCGCGCATAATATTTCGGGTGCGATCATACCAGCACTAATGCACCGGATCCCATCAGAACTCTGAAGTTAAGCGTGCTTGGGCGAGAGTAGTACTAGGATGGGTGACCCCCTGGGAAGTCCTCGTGTTGCACCCCTTTTTCCCACGTCTCGTCTCCCTTTTAAACATTTTTTTAAACGTCGCCCTTCGAAGTTCTCGTTTCTGCACCCTCTTATGCCACGTCATGACTCCCTTTAGATTTTTTACGTCCCGACTCCCGTTTTTATATTCATTTTTTATTTATAGTTCTTTTTTTTTTAAAACTTTTTCAGCATATTAGCATTAAGCGCGCATACTATTTCGGGTGCGATCATACCAGCACTAATGCACCGGATCCTATCAGAACTCCGAAGTTAAGCGTGCTTGGGCGAGAGTAGTACTAGGATGGGTGACCCCCTGGGAAGTCCTCGTATTGCACCCCTTTTTGCCACGTCTCGTCTCCCTTTTAAACATTTTTTTAAACGTCGCCCTTCGAAGTTCTCGTTTCTGCACCCTTTTTTGCCACGTCATGACTCCCTTTTGATTTTTTACGTCCCGACTCCCGTTTTTATATTCATTTTTTATTTTTAGTTCTTTTTTTTTTAAACTTTTTCAGCATATTAGCATTAAGCGCGCATACTATTTCGGGTGCGATCATACCAGCACTAATGCACCGGATCCCATCAGAACTCCGAAGATAAGCGTGCTTGGGCGAGAGTAGTACTAGGATGGGTGACCCCCTGGGAAGTCCTCGTGTTGCACCACTTTTTGCCACGTGTCGTCTCCCTTTTAAACATTTTTTTAAACGTCGCCCTTCGAAGTTCTCGTTTCTGCACTCTTTTTTGCCACCTCATGACTCCCTTTTGATTTTTTACGTCCAGACTCCCGTTTTTATATTAATTTTTTATTTTTAGTTCTTTTTTTTTAAAACTTTTTCAGCATATTAGCATTAAGCGCGCATATTATTTCGGGTGCGATCATACCAGCACTAATGCACCGGATCCCATCAGAACTCCGAAGTTAAGCGTGCTTGGGCGAGAGTAGTACTAGGATGGGTGACCCGCTGGGAAGTCCTCGTATTGCACCCCTTTTTGCCACGTCTCGTCTCCCTTTTAAAAAATTTTTTAAACGTCGCCCTTCGAAGTTCTCGTTTCTGCACCCTTTTTTGCCACGTCATGACTCCCTTTTGATTTTTTACGTCCCGACTCCCGTTTTTATATTCATTTTTTATTTTTAGTTCTTTTTTTAAAAAACATTTTCAGCATATTAGCATTAAGCGCGCTTACGATTTTGGGTGCGATCATACCAGTACTAATGCATCGGATCCCATCAGAACTCCGAAGTTAAGCGTGCTTGGGCGAGAGTAGTACTAGGATGGGTGACCCCCTGGGAAGTCCTCGTGTTGCACCCCTTTTTGCCACGTCTCGTCTCCCTTTTAAACATTTTTTTAAACGTCGCCCTTCGAAGTTCTCGTTTCTGCACCCTTTTTTGCCACGTCATGACTCCCTTTTGATTTTTTACGTCCCGACTCCCGTTTTTATAATCATTTTTTATTTTTAGTTCTTTTTTTAAAAAACATTTTCAGCATATTAGCACTAAGCGCGCTTACTATTTTGGGTGCGATCATACCAGCACTAATGCACCGGATCCCATCAGAACTCCGAAGTTAAGCGTGCTTGGGCGAGAGTAGTACTAGGATGGGTGACCCCCTGGGAAGTCCTCGTATTGCACCCCTTTTTGCCACGTCTCGTCTCCCTTTTAAACATTTTTTTAAACGTCGCCCTTCGAAGTTCTCGTTTCTGCACCCTTTTTTGCCACGTCATGACTCCCTTTTGATTTTTTACGTCCCGACTCCCGTTTTTATATTCATTTTTTATTTTTAGTTCTTTTTTTTTAAACTTTTTCAGCATATTAGCATTAAGCGCGCATACTATTTCGGGTGCGATCATACCAGCACTAATGCACCGGATTCCATCAGAACTCCGAAGTTAAGCGTGCTTGGGCGAGAGTAGTACTAGGATGGGTGACCCCCTGGGAAGTCCTCGTGTTGCACCACTTTTTGCCACGTGTCGTCTCCCTTTTAAACATTTTTTTAAACGTCGCCCTTCGAAGTTCTCGTTTATGCACCCTTTTTTGCCACGTCATGACTCCCTTTTGATTTTTTACGTCCCGACTCCCGTTTTTATATTCATTTTTTATTTTTAGTTCTTTTTTTAAAAAACATTTTCAGCATATTAGCATTAAGCGCGCTAACTATTTTGGGTGCGATCATACCAGCACTAATGCACCGGATCCCATCAGAACTCCGAAGTCAAGCGTGCTTGGGCGAGAGTAGTACTAGGATGGGTGACCCCCTGGGAAGTCCTCGTGTTGCACCCCTTTTTGCCACGTGTCGTCTCCCTTTTAAACATTTTTTTAAACGTCGCCCTTCGAAGTTCTCGTTTCTGCACCCTCTTATGCCACGTCATGACTCCCTTTAGATTTTTTACGTCCCGACTCCCGTTTTTATATTCATTTTTTATTTATAGTTCTTTTTTTTTTAAAACTTTTTCAGCATATTAGCATTAAGCGCGCATACTATTTCGGGTGCGATCATACCAGCACTAATGCACCGGATCCTATCAGAACTCCGAAGTTAAGCGTGCTTGGGCGAGAGTAGTACTAGGATGGGTGACCCCCTGGGAAGTCCTCGTGTTGCACCCCTTTTTGCCACGTCTCGTCTCCCTTTTAAACATTTTTTTAAACGTCGCCCTTCGAAGTTCTCGTTTCTGCACCCTTTTTTGCCACGTCATGACTCCCTTTTGATTTTTTACGTCCCGACTCCCGTTTTTATAATCATTTTTTATTTTTACTTCTTTTTTTAAAAAACATTTTCAGCATATTAGCACTAAGCGCGCTTACTATTTTGGGTGCGATCATACCAGCACTAATGCACCGGATCCCATCAGAACTCCGAAGTCAAGCGTGCTTGGGCGAGAGTAGTACTAGGATGGGTGACCCCCTGGGAAGTCCTCGTGTTGCACCACTTTTTGCCACGTGTCGTCTCCCTTTTAAACATTTTTTTAAACGTCGCCCTTCGAAGTTCTCGTTTCTGCACCCTTTTTTGCCACGTCATGACTCCCTTTTGATTTTTTACGTCCCGACTCTCGTTTTTATATTCATTTTTTATTTTTAGTTCTTTTTTTTAAAACTTTTTCAGCATATTAGCATTAAGCGCGCATAATATTTCGGGTGCGATCATACCAGCACTAATGCACCGGATCCCATCAGAACTCTGAAGTTAAGCGTGCTTGGGCGAGAGTAGTACTAGGATGGGTGACCCCCTGGGAAGTCCTCGTGTTGCACCCCTTTTTCCCACGTCTCGTCTCCCTTTTAAACATTTTTTTAAACGTCGCCCTTCGAAGTTCTCGTTTCTGCACCCTCTTATGCCACGTCATGACTCCCTTTAGATTTTTTACGTCCCGACTCCCGTTTTTATATTCATTTTTTATTTATAGTTCTTTTTTTTTTAAAACTTTTTCAACATATTAGCATTAAGCGCGCATACTATTTCGGGTGCGATCATACCAGCACTAATGCACCGGATCCTATCAGAACTCCGAAGTTAAGCGTGCTTGGGCGAGAGTAGTACTAGGATGGGTGACCCCCTGGGAAGTCCTCGTGTTGCACCACTTTTTGCCACGTGTCGTCTCCCTTTTAAACATTTTTTTAAACGTCGCCCTTCGAAGTTCTCGTTTCTGCACCCTTTTTTGCCACGTCATGACTCCCTTTTGATTTTTTACGTCCCGACTCTCGTTTTTATATTCATTTTTTATTTTTAGTTCTTTTTTTTTAAAACTTTTTCAGCATATTAGCATTAAGCGCGCATAATATTTCGTGTGCGATCATACCAGCACTAATGCACCGGATCCCATCAGAACTCTGAAGTTAAGCGTGCTTGGGCGAGAGTAGTACTAGGATGGGTGACCCCTTGGGAAGTCCTCGTGTTGCACCCCTTTTTCCCACGTCTCGTCTCCCTTTTAAACATTTTTTTAAACGTCGCCCTTCGAAGTTCTCGTTTCTGCACCCTCTTATGCCACGTCATGACTCCCTTTAGATTTTTTACGTCCCGACTCCCGTTTTTATATTCATTTTTTATTTATAGTTCTTTTTTTTTTAAAACTTTTTCAGCATATTAGCATTAAGCGCGCATACTATTTCGGGTGCGATCATACCAGCACTAATGCACCGGATCCTATCAGAACTCCGAAGTTAAGCGTGCTTGGGCGAGAGTAGTACTAGGATGGGTGACCCCCTGGGAAGTCCTCGTGTTGCACCCCTTTTTGCCACGTCTCGTCTCCCTTTTAAACATTTTTTTAAACGTCGCCCTTCGAAGTTCTCGTTTCTGCACCCTTTTTTGCCACGTCATGATTCCCTTTTGATTTTTTACGTCCCGACTCCCGTTTTTATAATCATTTTTTATTTTTACTTCTTTTTTTAAAAAACATTTTCAGCATATTAGCACTAAGCGCGCTTACTATTTTGGGTGCGATCATACCAGCACTAATGCACCGGATCCCATCAGAACTCCGAAGTCAAGCGTGCTTGGGCGAGAGTAGTACTAGGATGGGTGACCCCCTGGGAAGTCCTCGTGTTGCACCACTTTTTGCCACGTGTCGTCTCCCTTTTAAACATTTTTTTAAACGTCGCCCTTCGAAGTTCTCGTTTCTGCACCCTTTTTTGCCACGTCATGACTCCCTTTTGATTTTTTACGTCCCGACTCTCGTTTTTATATTCATTTTTTATTTTTAGTTCTTTTTTTTAAAACTTTTTCAGCATATTAGCATTAAGCGCGCATAATATTTCGGGTGCGATCATACCAGCACTAATGCACCGGATCCCATCAGAACTCTGAAGTTAAGCGTGCTTGGGCGAGAGTAGTACTAGGATGGGTGACCCCCTGGGAAGTCCTCGTGTTGCACCCCTTTTTCCCACGTCTCGTCTCCCTTTTAAACATTTTTTTAAACGTCGCCCTTCGAAGTTCTCGTTTCTGCACCCTCTTATGCCACGTCATGACTCCCTTTAGATTTTTTACGTCCCGACTCCCGTTTTTATATTCATTTTTTATTTATAGTTCTTTTTTTTTTAAAACTTTTTCAGCATATTAGCATTAAGCGCGCATACTATTTCGGGTGCGATCATACCAGCACTAATGCACCGGATCCTATCAGAACTCCGAAGTTAAGCGTGCTTGGGCGAGAGTAGTACTAGGATGGGTGACCCCCTGGGAAGTCCTCGTGTTGCACCCCTTTTTGCCACGTCTCGTCTCCCTTTTAAACATTTTTTTAAACGTCGCCCTTCGAAGTTCTCGTTTCTGCACCCTTTTTTGCCACGTCATGACTCCCTTTTGATTTTTTACGTCCCGACTCCCGTTTTTATATTCATTTTTTATTTTTAGTTCTTTTTTTTTTAAAACTTTTTCAGCATATTAGCATTAAGCGCGCATACTATTTCGGGTGCGATCATACCAGCACTAATGCACCGGATCCCATCAGAACTCCGAAGTTAAGCGTGCTTGGGCGAGAGTAGTACTAGGATGGGTGACCCCCTGGGAAGTCCTCGTGTTGCACCCCTTTTTGCCACGTCTCGTCTCCCTTTTAAACATTTTTTTAAACGTCGCCCTTCGAAGTTCTCGTTTCTGCACCCTTTTTTGCCACGTCATGACTCCCTTTTGATTTTTTACGTCCCGACTCCCGTTTTTATATTCATTTTTTATTTTTAGTTCTTTTTTTAAAAAACATTTTCAGCATATTAGCATTAAGCGCGCTAACTATTTTGGGTGCGATCATACCAGCACTAATGCACCGGATCCCATCAGAACTCCGAAGTTAAGCGTGCTTGGGCGAGAGTAGTACTAGGATGGGTGACCCCCTGGGAAGTCCTCGTGTTGCACCACTTTTTGCCACGTCTCGTCTCCCTTTTAAAAATTTTTTTTAACGTCGCCTTTCGAAGTTTTCGTTTCCGCACCCTTTTTTGCCACGTCATGACTCCCTTTTGATTTTTTACGTCCCGACTCCCGTTTTTATAATCATTTTTTATTTTTAGTTCTTTTTTTAAAAAACATTTTCAGCATATTAGCATTAAGCGCGCTTATTATTTTGGGTGCGATCATACCAGCACTAATGCACCGGATCCCATCAGAACTCCGAAGTTAAGCGTGCTTGGGCGAGAGTAGTACTAGGATGGGTGACCCCCTGGGAAGTCCTCGTGTTGCACCCCTTTTTGCCACATCTCGTCTCCCTTTTAAACATTTTTTTAAACGTCGCCCTTCGAAGTTCTCGTTTCTGCACCCTTTTTTGCCACGTCATGACTCCCTTTTGATTTTTTACGTCCCGACTCCCGTTTTTATAATCATTTTTTATTTTTAGTTCTTTTTTTAAAAAACATTTTCAGCATATTAGCACTAAGCGCGCTTACTATTTTGGGTGCGATCATACCAGCACTAATGCACCGGATCCCATCAGAACTCCGAAGTTAAGCGTGCTTGGGCGAGAGTAGTACTAGGATGGGTGACCCCCTGGGAAGTCCTCGTATTGCACCTCTTTTTGCCACGTCTCGTCTCCCTTTTAAACATTTTTTTAAACGTCGCCCTTCGAAGTTCTCGTTTCTGCACCCTTTTTTGCCACGTCATGACTCCCTTTAGATTTTTTACGTCCCGACTCCCGTTTTTATATTCATTTTTTATTTATAGTTCTTTTTTTTTTAAAACTTTTTCAGCATATTAGCATTAAGCGCGCATACTATTTCGGGTGCGATCATACCAGCACTAATGCACCGGATCCTATCAGAACTCCGAAGTTAAGCGTGCTTGGGCGAGAGTAGTACTAGGATGGGTGACCCCCTGGGAAGTCCTCGTGTTGCACCCCTTTTTGCCACGTCTCATCTCCCTTTTAAACATTTTTTTAAACGTCGCCCTTCGAAGTTCTCGTTTCTGCACCCTTTTTTGCCACGTCATGACTCCCTTTTGATTTTTTACGTCCCGACTCCCGTTTTTATAATCATTTTTTATTTTTAGTTCTTTTTTTAAAAAACATTTTCAGCATATTAGCACTAAGCGCGCTTACTATTTTGGGTGCGATCATACCAGCACTAATGCACCAGATCCCATCAGAACTCCGAAGTTAAGCGTGCTTGGGCGAGAGTAGTACTAGGATGGGTGACCCCCTGGGAAGTCCTCGTATTGCACCCCTTTTTGCCACGTCTCGTCTCCCTTTTAAACATTTTTTTAAACGTCGCCCTTCGAAGTTCTCGTTTCTGCACCCTTTTTTGCCACGTCATGACTCCCTTTTGATTTTTTACGTCCCGACTCCCGTTTTTATATTCATTTTTTATTTTTAGTTCTTTTTTTTTTAAACTTTTTCAGCATATTAGCATTAAGCGCGCATACTATTTCGGGTGCGATCATACCAGCACTAATGCACCGGATTCCATCAGAACTCCGAAGTTAAGCGTGCTTGGGCGAGAGTAGTACTAGGATGGGTGACCCCCTGGGAAGTCCTCGTGTTGCACCACTTTTTGCCACGTGTCGTCTCCCTTTTAAACATTTTTTTAAACGTCGTCCTTCGAAGTTCTCGTTTCTGCACCCTTTTCTGCCACGTCATGACTCCCTTTTGATTTTTTACGTCCCGACTCCCGTTTTTATATTTATTTTTTATTTTTAGTTCTTTTTTTTTAAAACTTTTTCAGCATATTAGCATTAAGCGCCCATAATATTTCAGGTGCGATCATACCAGCACTAATGCACCGGATCCCATCAGAACTCCGAAGTTAAGCGTGCTTGGGCGAGAGTAGTACTAGGATGGGTGACCCCCTGGGAAGTCCTCGTGTTGCACCCCTTTTTGCCACGTCTCGTCTCCCTTTTAAACATTTTTTTAAACGTCGCCCTTCGAAGTTCTCGTTTCTGCACCCTCTTATGCCACGTCATGACTCCCTTTAGATTTTTTACGTCCCGACTCCCGTTTTTATATTCATTTTTTATTTATAGTTCTTTTTTTTTTTAAACTTTTTCAGCATATTAGCATTAAGCGCGCATACTATTTTGGGTGCGATCATACCAGCACTAATGCACCGGATCCTATCAGAATTACGAAGTTAAGCGTGCTTGGGCGAGAGTAGTACTAGGATGGGTGACCCCCTGGGAAGTCCTCGTGTTGCACCCCTTTTTGCCACGTCTCGTCTCCCTTTTAAACATTTTTTTAAACGTCGCCCTTCGAAGTTCTCGTTTCTGCACCCTTTTTTGCCACGTCATGACTCCCTTTTGATTTTTTACGTCCCGACTCCCGTTTTTATAATCATTTTTTATTTTTAGTTCTTTTTTTAAAAAATATTTTCAGCATATTAGCACTAAGCGCGCTTACTATTTTGGGTGCGATCATACCAGCACTAATGCACCGGATCCCATCAGAACTCCGAAGTTAAGCGTGCTTGGGCGAGAGTAGTACTAGGATGGGTGACCCCCTGGGAAGTCCTCGTATTGCACCCCTTTTTGCCACGTCTCGTCTCCCTTTTAAACATTTTTTTAAACGTCGCCCTTCGAAGTTCTCGTTTCTGCACCCTTTTTTGCCACGTCATGACTCCCTTTTGATTTTTTACGTCCCGACTCCCTTTTTTTTATTCATTTTTTATTTTTAGTTCTTTTTTTTTTAAACTTTTTCAGCATATTAGCATTAAGCGCGCATACTATTTCGGGTGCGATCATACCAGCACTAATGCACCGGATTCCATCAGAACTCCGAAGTTAAGCGTGCTTGGGCGAGAGTAGTACTAGGATGGGTGACCCCCTGGGAAGTCCTCGTGTTGCACCACTTTTTGCCACGTGTCGTCTCCCTTTTAAACATTTTTTTAAACGTCGCCCTTCGAAGTTCTCGTTTCTGCACTCTTTTTTGCCACATCATGAATCCCTTTTGATTTTTTACGTCCAGACTCCCGTTTTTATATTAATTTTTTATTTTTAGTTCTTTTTTTTTAAAACTTTTTCAGCATATTAGCATTAAGCGCGCATATTATTTCGGGTGCGATCATACCAGCACTAATGCACCGGATCCCATCAGAACTCCGAAGTTAAGCGTGCTTGGGCGAGAGTAGTACTAGGATGGGTGACCCGCTTGGAAGTCCTCGTATTGCACCCCTTTTTGCCACGTCTCGTCTCCCTTTTAAAAATTTTTTTAAACGTCGCCCTTCGAAGTTCTCGTTTCTGCACCCTTTTTTGCCACGTCATGACTCCCTTTTGATTTTTTACGTCCCGACTCCCGTTTTTATATTCATTTTTTATTTTTAGTTCTTTTTTTAAAAAACATTTTCAGCATATTAGCATTAAGCGCGCTTACGATTTTGGGTGCGATCATACCAGTACTAATGCATCGGATCCCATCAGAACTCCGAAGTTAAGCGTGCTTGGGCGAGAGTAGTACTAGGATGGGTGACCCCCTGGGAAGTCCTCGTGTTGCACCCCTTTTTGCCACGTCTCGTCTCCCTTTTAAACATTTTTTTAAACGTCGCCCTTCGAAGTTCTCGTTTCTGCACCCTTTTTTGCCACGTCATGACTCCCTTTAGATTTTTTACGTCCCGACTCCCGTTTTTATATTTATTTTTTATTTTTAGTTCTTTTTTTTTTAAAACTTTTTCAGCATATTAGCTTTAAGCGCGCATAATATTTCGGGTGCGATCATACCAGCACTAATGCACCGGATCCCATCAGAACTCCGAAGTTAAGCGTGCTTGGGCGAGAGTAGTACTAGGATGGGTGACCCGCTTGGAAGTCCTCGTATTGCACCCCTTTTTGCCACGTCTCGTCTCCCTTTTAAACATTTTTTTAAACGTCGCCCTTCGAAGTTCTCGTTTCTGCACCCTTTTTTGCCACGTCATGACTCCCTTTAGATTTTTTACGTCCCGACTCCCGTTTTTATATTCATTTTTTATTTATAGTTCTTTTTTTTTTAAAACTTTTTCAGCATATTAGCATTAAGCGCGCTTATTATTTCGGGTGCGATCATACCAGCACTAATGCACCGGATCCTATCAGAACTCCGAAGTTAAGCGTGCTTGGGCGAGAGTAGTACTAGGATGGGTGACCCCCTGGGAAGTCCTCGTGTTGCACCCCTTTTTGCCACGTCTCGTCTTCCTTTTAAACATTTTTTTAAACGTCGCCCTTCGAAGTTCTCGTTTCTGCACCCTTTTTTGCCACGTCATGACTCCCTTTTGATTTTTTACGTCCCGACTCCCGTTTTTATATTCATTTTTTATTTTTAGTTCTTTTTTTTTTAAAACTTTTTCAGCATATTAGCATTAAGCGCGCATACTATTTCGGGTGCGATCATACCAGCACTAATGCACCGGATCCTATCAGAACTCCGAAGTTAAGCGTGCTTGGGCGAGAGTAGTACTAGGATGGGTGACCCCCTGGGAAGTCCTCGTGTTGCACCCCTTTTTGCCACGTCTCGTCTCCCTTTTAAACATTTTTTTAAACGTCACCCTTCGAAGTTCTCGTTTCTGCACCCTTTTTTGCCACGTCATGACTCCCTTTTGATTTTTTACGTCCCGACTCCCGTTTTTATATTCATTTTTTATTTTTAGTTCTTTTTTTTTAAAACTTTTTCAGCATATTAGCGTTAAGCGCGCATAATATTTCGGGTGCGATCATGCCAGCACTAATGCACCGGATCCCATCAGAACTCCGAAGTTAAGCGTGCTTGGGCGAGAGTAGTACTAGGATGGGTGACCCCCTGGGAAGTCCTCGTGTTGCACCCCTTTTTGCCACGTCTCGTCTCCCTTTTAAACATTTTTTTAAACGTCGCCCTTCGAAGTTCTCGTTTCTGCACCCTCTTATGCCACGTCATGACTCCCTTTAGATTTTTTACGTCCCGACTCCCGTTTTTATATTCATTTTTTATTTATAGTTCTTTTTTTTTTAAAACTTTTTCAGCATATTAGCATTAAGCGCGCTTATTATTTCGGGTGCGATCATACCTGCACTAATGCACCGGATCCTCTCAGAACTCCGAAGTTAAGCGTGCTTGGGCGAGAGTAGTACTAGGATGGGTGACCCCCTGGGAAGTCCTCGTGTTGCACCCCTTTTTGCCACGTCTCGTCTTCCTTTTAAACATTTTTTTAAACGTCGCCCTTCGAAGTTCTCGTTTCTGCACCCTTTTTTGCCACGTCATGACTCCCTTTTGATTTTTTACGTCCCGACTCCCGTTTTTATATTCATTTTTTATTTTTAGTTCTTTTTTTAAAAACCATTTTCAGCATATTAGCATTAAGCGCGCTTACTATTTTGGGTGCGATCATACCAGTACTAATGCATCGGATCCCATCAGAACTCCGAAGTTAAGCGTGCTTGGGCGAGAGTAGTACTAGGATGGGTGACCCCCTGGGAAGTCCTCGTGTTGCACCCCTTTTTGCCACGTCTCGTCTCCCTTTTAAACATTTTTTTAAACGTCGCCCTTCGAAGTTCTCGTTTCTGCACCCTTTTTTGCCACGTCATGACTCCCTTTTGATTTTTTACGTCCCGACTCCCGTTTTTATATTCATTTTTTATTTTTAGTTCTTTTTTTTTAAAACTTTTTCAGCATATTAGCATTAAGCGCGCATAATATTTCGGGTGCGATCATACCAGCACTAATGCACCGGATCCCATCAGAACTCCGAAGTTAAGCGTGCTTGGGCGATAGTAGTACTAGGATGGGTGACCCCCTGGGAAGTCCTCGTGTTGCACCCCTTTTTGCCACGTCTCGTCTCCCTTTTAAACATTTTTTTAAACGTCGCCCTTCGAAGTTCTCGTTTCTGCACCCTCTTATGCCACGTCATGACTCCCTTTAGATTTTTTACGTCCCGACTCCCGTTTTTATATTCATTTTTTATTTATAGTTCTTTTTTTTTTAAAACTTTTTCAGCATATTAGCATTAAGCGCGCTTATTATTTCGGGTGCGATCATACCAGCACTAATGCACCGGATCCTATCAGAACTCCGAAGTTAAGCGTGCTTGGGCGAGAGTAGTACTAGGATGGGTGACCCCCTGGGAAGTCCTCGTGTTGCACCCCTTTTTGCCACGTCTCGTCTTCCTTTTAAACATTTTTTTAAACGTCGCCCTTCGAAGTTCTCGTTTCTGCACCCTTTTTTGCCACGTCATGACTCCCTTTTGATTTTTTACGTCCCGACTCCCGTTTTTATATTCATTTTTTATTTTTAGTTCTTTTTTTAAAAAACATTTTCAGCATATTAGCATTAAGCGCGCTTACTATTTTGGGTGCGATCATACCAGTACTAAAGCATCGGATCCCATCAGAACTCCGAAGTTAAGCGTGCTTGGGCGAGAGTAGTACTAGGATGGGTGACCCCCTGGGAAGTCCTCGTGTTGCACCCCTTTTTGCCACGTCTCGTCTCCCTTTTAAAAATTTTTTTAAACGTCGCCCTTCGAAGTTCTCGTTTCTGCACCCTTTTTTGCCACGTCATGACTCCCTTTTGATTTTTTACGTCCCGACTCCCGTTTTTATATTAATTTTTTATTTTTAGTTCTTTTTTTTTAAAACTTTTTCAGCATATTAGCATTAAGCGCGCATATTATTTCGGGTGCGATCATACCAGCACTAATGCACCGGATCCCATCAGAACTCCGAAGTTAAGCGTGCTTGGGCGAGAGTAGTACTAGGATGGGTGACCCGCTGGGAAGTCCTCGTATTGCACCCCTTTTTGCCACGTCTCGTCTCCCTTTTAAAAAATTTTTTAAACGTCGCCCTTCGAAGTTCTCGTTTCTGCACCCTTTTTTGCCACGTCATGACTCCCTTTTGATTTTTTACGTCCCGACTCCCGTTTTTATATTCATTTTTTATTTTTAGTTCTTTTTTTAAAAAACATTTTCAGCATATTAGCATTAAGCGCGCTTACTATTTTGGGTGCGATCATACCAGTACTAATGCATCGGATCCCATCAGAACTCCGAAGTTAAGCGTGCTTGGGCGAGAGTAGTACTAGGATGGGTGACCCCCTGGGAAGTCCTTGTGTTGCACCCCTTTTTGCCACGTCTCGTCTCCCTTTTAAAAATTTTTTTAAACGTCGCCCTTCGAAGTTCTCGTTTCTGCACCCTTTTTTGCCACGTCATGACTCCCTTTTGATTTTTTACGTCCCGACTCCCGTTTTTATATTCATTTTTTATTTTTAGTTCTTTTTTTTTAAAACTTTTTCAGCATATTAGCATTAAGCGCGCATACTATTTCGGGTGCGATCATACCAGCACTAATGCACCGGATCCCATCAGAACTCCGAAGTTAAGCGTGCTTGGGCGAGAGTAGTACTAGGATGGGTGACCCCCTGGGAAGTCCTCGTGTTGCACCCCTTTTTGCCACGTCTCGTCTCCCTTTTAAACATTTTTTTAAACGTCGCCCTTCGAAGTTCTCGTTTCTGCACCCTTTTTTGCCACGTCATGACTCCCTTTTGATTTTTTACGTCCCGACTCCCGTTTTTATATTCATTTTTTATTTTTAGTTCTTTTTTTTTTAAAACTTTTTCAGCATATTAGCATTAAGCGCATACTATTTCGGGTGCGATCATACCAGCACTAATGCACCGGATCCCATCAGAACTCCGAAGTTAAGCGTGCTTGGGCGAGAGTAGTACTAGGATGGGTGACCCCCTGGGAAGTCCTCGTGTTGCACCCCTTTTTGCCACGTCTCGTCTCCCTTTTAAACATTTTTTTAAACGTCGCCCTTCGAAGTTCTCGTTTCTGCACCCTTTTTTGCCACGTCATGACTCCCTTTTGATTTTTTACGTCCCGACTCCCGTTTTTATATTCATTTTTTATTTTTAGTTCTTTTTTTTTTAAAACTTTTTCAGCATATTAGCATTAAGCGCGCATACTATTTCGGGTGCGATCATACCAGCACTAATGCACCGGATCCCATCAGAACTCCGAAGTTAAGCGTGCTTGGGCGAGAGTAGTACTAGGATGGGTGACCCCCTGGGAAGTTCTCGTGTTGCAACCCTTTTTGCCACGTCTCGTCTCCCTTTTAAACATTTTTTTAAACGTCGCCCTTCGAAGTTCTCGTTTCTGCACCCTTTTTTGCCACGTCATGACTCCCTTTTGATTTTTTACGTCCCGACTCCCGTTTTTATATTCATTTTTTATTTTTAGTTCTTTTTTTTTAAAACTTTTTCAGCATATTAGCATTAAGCGCGCATAATATTTCGGGTGCGATCATACCAGCACTAATGCACCGAATCCCATCAGAACTCCGAAGTTAAGCGTGCTTGGGCGAGAGTAGTACTAGGATGGGTGACCCCCTGGGAAGTCCTCGTGTTGCACCCCTTTTTGCCACGTCTCGTCTCCCTTTTAAACATTTTTTTAAACGTCGCCATTCGAAGTTCTCGTTTCTGCACCCTCTTTTGCCACGTCATGACTCCCTTTAGATTTTTTACGTCCCGACTCCCGTTTTTATATTCATTTTTTATTTTTAGTTCTTTTTTTTTTAAAACTTTTTCAGCATATTAGCATTAAGCGCGCATACTATTTCGGGTGCGATCATACCAGCACTAATGCACCGGATCCTATCAGAACTCCGAAGTTAAGCGTGCTTGGGCGAGAGTAGTACTAGGATGGGTGACCCCCTGGGAAGTCCTCGTGTTGCACCCCTTTTTGCCACGTCTCGTCTCCCTTTTAAACATTTTTTTAAACGTCGCCCTTCGAAGTTCTCGTTTCTGCACCCTTTTTTGCCACGTCATGACTCCCTTTTGATTTTTTACGTCCCGACTCCCGTTTTTATATTCATTTTTTATTTTTAGTTCTTTTTTTTTAAAACTTTTTCAGCATATTAGCATTAAGCGCGCATAATATTTCGGGTGCGATCATACCAGCACTAATGCACCGGATCCCATCAGAACTCCGAAGTTAAGCGTGCTTGGGCGAGAGTAGTACTAGGATGGGTGACCCCCTGGGAAGTCCTCGTGTTGCACCACTTTTTGCCACGTCTCGTCTCCCTTTTAAACATTTTTTTAAACGTCGCCCTTCGAAGTTCTCGTTTCTGCACCCTCTTATGCCACGTCATGACTCCCTTTAGATTTTTTACGTCCCGACTCCCGTTTTTATATTCATTTTTTATTTATAGTTCTTTTTTTTTAAAACTTTTTCAGCATATTAGCATTAAGCGCGCTTATTATTTCGGGTGCGATCATACCAGCACTAATGCACCGGATCCTATCAGAACTCCGAAGTTAAGCGTGCTTGGGCGAGAGTAGTACTAGGATGGGTGACCCCCTGGGAAGTCCTCGTGTTGCACCCCTTTTTGCCACGTCTCGTCTTCCTTTTAAACATTTTTTTAAACGTCGCCCTTCGAAGTTCTCGTTTCTGCACCCTTTTTTGCCACGTCATGACTCCCTTTTGATTTTTTACGTCCCGACTCCCGTTTTTATATTCATTTTTTATTTTTAGTTCTTTTTTTAAAAAACATTTTCAGCATATTAGCATTAAGCGCGCTTACTATTTTGGGTGCGATCATACCAGTACTAATGCATCGGATCCCATCAGAACTCCGAAGTTAAGCGTGCTTGGGCGAGAGTAGTACTAGGATGGGTGACCCCCTGGGAAGTCCTCGTGTTGCACCCCTTTTTGCCACGTCTCGTCTCCCTTTTAAAAAATTTTTTAAACGTCGCCCTTCGAAGTTCTCGTTTCTGCACCCTTTTTTGCCACGTCATGACTCCGTTTTGATTTTTTACGTCCCGACTCCCGTTTTTATATTAATTTTTTATTTTTAGTTCATTTTTTTTAAAACTTTTTCAGCATATTAGCATTAAGCGCGCATATTATTTCGTGTGCGATCATACCAGCACTAATGCACCGGATCCCATCAGAACTCCGAAGTTAAGCGTGCTTGGGCGAGAGTAGTACTAGGATGGGTGACCCGCTGGGAAGTCCTCGTATTGCACCCCTTTTTGCCACGTCTCGTCTCCCTTTTAAACATTTTTTTAAACGTCGCCCTTCGAAGTTTTCGTTTCTGCACCCTCTTTTGCCACGTCATGACTCCCTTTAGATTTTTTACGTCCCGACTCCCGTTTTTATATTCATTTTTTATTTTTAGTTCTTTTTTTTTTAAAACTTTTTCAGCATATTAGCATTAAGCGCGCATACTATTTCGGGTGCGATCATACCAGCACTAATGCACCGGATCCTATCAGAACTCCGAAGTTAAGCGTGCTTGGGCGAGAGTAGTACTAGGATGGGTGACCCCCTGGGAAGTCCTCGTGTTGCACCCCTTTTTGCCACGTCTCGTCTCCCTTTTAAACATTTTTTTAAACGTCGCCCTTCGAAGTTCTCGTTTCTGCACCCTTTTTTGCCACGTCATGACTCCCTTTTGATTTTTTACGTCCCGACTCCCGTTTTTATATTTTTTTTTATTTTTAGTTCTTTTTTTTTAAAACTTTTTCAGCATATTAGCATTAAGCGCGCATAATATTTCGGGTGCGATCATACCAGCACTAATGCACCGGATCCCATCAGAACTCCGAAGTTAAGCGTGCTTGGGCGAGAGTAGTACTAGGATGGGTGACCCCCTGGGAAGTCCTCGTGTTGCACCCCTTTTTACCACGTCTCGTCTCCCTTTTAAACATTTTTTTAAACGTCGCCCTTCGAAGTTCTCGTTTCTACACCCTCTTATGCCACGTCATGACTCCCTTTAGATTTTTTACGTCCCGACTCCCGTTTTTATATTCATTTTTTATTTATAGTTCTTTTTTTTTTAAAACATTTTCAGCATATTAGCATTAAGCGCGCTTATTATTTCGGGTGCGATCATACCAGCACTAATGCACCGGATCCTATCAGAACTCCGAAGTTAAGCGTGCTTGGGCGAGAGTAGTACTAGGATGGGTGACCCCCTGGGAAGTCCTCGTGTTGCACCCCTTTTTGCCACGTCTCGTCTTCCTTTTAAACATTTTTTTAAACGTCGCCCTTCGAAGTTCTCGTTTCTGCACCCTTTTTTGCCACGTCATGACTCCCTTTTGATTTTTTACGTCCCGACTCCCGTTTTTATATTCATTTTTTATTTTTAGTTCTTTTTTTAAAAAACATTTTCTGCATATTAGCATTAAGCGCGCATACTATTTTGGGTGCGATCATACCAGTACTAATGCATCGGATCCCATCAGAACTCCGAAGTTAAGCGTGCTTGGGCGAGAGTAGTACTAGGATGGGTGACCCCCTGGGAAGTCCTCGTGTTGCACCCCTTTTTGCCACGTCTCGTCTCCCTTTTAAAAATTTTTTTAAACGTCGCCCTTCGAAGTTCTCGTTTCTGCACCCTTTTTTGCCACGTCATGACTCCGTTTTGATTTTTTACGTCCCGACTCCCGTTTTTATATTAATTTTTTATTTTTAGTTCTTTTTTTTTAAAACTTTTTCAGCATATTAGCATTAAGCGCGCATATTATTTCGGGTGCGATCATACCAGCACTAATGCACCGGATCCCATCAGAACTCCGAAGTTAAGCGTGCTTGGGCGAGAGTAGTACTAGGATGGGTGACCCGCTGGGAAGTCCTCGTATTGCACCCCTTTTTGCCACGTCTCGTCTCCCTTTTAAAAATTTTTTTAAACGTCGCCCTTCGAAGTTCTCGTTTCTGCACCCTTTTTTGCCACGTCATGACTCCCTTTTGATTTTTTACGTCCCGACTCCCGTTTTTATATTCATTTTTTATTTTTAGTTCTTTTTTTAAAAAACATTTTCAGCATATTAGCATTAAGCGCGCTTACTATTTTGGGTGCGATCATACCAGTACTAATGCATCGGATCCCATCAGAACTCCGAAGTTAAGCGTGCTTGGGCGAGAGTAGTACTAGGATGGGTGACCCCCTGGGAAGTCCTTGTGTTGCACCCCTTTTTGCCACGTCTCGTCTCCCTTTTAAAAATTTTTTTAAACGTCGCCCTTCGAAGTTCTCGTTTCTGCACCCTTTTTTGCCACGTCATGACTCCCTTTTGATTTTTTACGTCCCGACTCCCGTTTTTATATTCATTTTTTATTTTTAGTTCTTTTTTTAAAAAACATTTTCAGCATATTAGCATTAAGCGCGCTTACTATTTTGGGTGCGATCATACCAGCACTAATGCATCGGATCCCATCAGAACTCCGAAGTTAAGCGTGCTTGGGCGAGAGTAGTACTAGGATGGGTGACCCCCTGGGAAGTCCTCGTGTTGCACCCCTTTTTGCCACGTCTCGTCTCCCTTTTAAACATTTTTTTAAACGTCGCCCTTCGAAGTTCTCGTTTCTGCACCCTTTTTTGCCACGTCATGACTCCCTTTTGATTTTTTACGTCCCGACTCCCGTTTTTATATTCATTTTTTATTTTTAGTTCTTTTTTTTTAAAACTTTTTCAGCATATTAGCATTAAGCGCGCATACTATTTCGGTTGCGATCATACCAGCACTAATGCACCGGATCCTATCAGAACTCCGAAGTTAAGCGTGCTTGGGCGAGAGTAGTACTAGGATGGGTGACCCCCTGGGAAGTCCTCGTGTTGCACCCCTTTTTGCCACGTCTCGTCTCCCTTTTAAACATTTTTTTAAACGTCGCCCTTCGAAGTTCTCGTTTCTGCACCCTTTTTTGCCACGTCATGACTCCCTTTTGATTTTTTACGTCCCGACTCCCGTTTTTATATTCATTTTTTATTTTTAGTTCTTTTTTTAAAAAACATTTTCAGCATATTAGCATTAAGCGCGCTTACTATTTTGGGTGCGATCATACCAGTACTAATGCATCGGATCCCATCAGAACTCCGAAGTTAAGCGTGCTTGGGCGAGAGTAGTACTAGGATGGGTGACCCCCTGGGAAGTCCTTGTGTTGCACCCCTTTTTGCCACGTCTCGTCTCCCTTTTAAAAATTTTTTTAAACGTCGCCCTTCGAAGTTCTCGTTTCTGCACCCTTTTTTGCCACGTCATGACTCCCTTTTGATTTTTTACGTCACGACTCCCGTTTTTATATTCATTTTTTATTTTTAGTTCTTTTTTTAAAAAACATTTTCAGCATATTAGCATTAAGCGCGCTTACTATTTTGGGTGCGATCATACCAGCACTAATGCATCGGATCCCATCAGAACTCCGAAGTTAAGCGTGCTTGGGCGAGAGTAGTACTAGGATGGGTGACCCCCTGGGAAGTCCTCGTGTTGCACCCCTTTTTGCCACGTCTCGTCTCCCTTTTAAACATTTTTTTAAACGTCGCCCTTCGAAGTTCTCGTTTCTGCACCCTTTTTTGCCACGTCATGACTCCCTTTTGATTTTTTACGTCCCGACTCCCGTTTTTATAATCATTTTTTATTTTTAGT
The DNA here is from genome assembly GCA_946896805.1 of Scutellaria galericulata. NCBI lineage: Eukaryota > Viridiplantae > Streptophyta > Magnoliopsida > Lamiales > Lamiaceae > Scutellaria > Scutellaria galericulata. Next base: position 9,628,524 of record OX335788.1, read on the forward strand.
TCTTTTTTTTTTAAACTTTTTCAGCATATTAGCATTAAGCGCGCATACTTTTTCGGTTGCGATCATAACAGCACTAATGCACCGGATCCTATCAGAACTCCGAAGTTAAGCGTGCTTGGGCGAGAGTAGTACTAGGATGGGTGACCCCCTGGGAAGTCCTCGTGTTGCACCCCTTTTTGCCACGTCTCGTCTCCCTTTTAAACATTTTTTTAAACGTCGCCCTTCGAAGTTCTCGTTTCTGCACCCTTTTTTGCCACGTCATGACTCCCTTTTGATTTTTTACGTCCCGACTCCCGTTTTTATATTCATTTTTTATTTTTAGTTCTTTTTTTTAAAACTTTTTCAGCATATTAGCATTAAGCGCGCATACTATTTCGGGTGCGATCATACCAGCACTAATGCACCGGATCCTATCAAAACTCCGAAGTTAAGCGTGCTTGGGCGAGAGTAGTACTAAGATGGGTGACCCCCTGGGAAGTCCTCGTGTTGCACCCCTTTTTGCCACGTCTCGTCTCCCTTTTAAACATTTTTTTAAACGTCGCCCTTCGAAGTTCTCGTTTCTGCACCCTTTTTTGCCACGTCATGACTCCCTTTTGATTTTTTACGTCCCGACTCCCGTTTTTATATTCATTTTTTATTTTTAGTTCTTTTTTTTTAAAACTTTTTCAGCATATTAGCATTAAGCGCGCATAATATTTCGGGTGCGATCATACCAGCACTAATGCACCGAATCCCATCAGAACTCCGAAGTTAAGCATGCTTGGGCGAGAGTAGTACTAGGATGGGTGACCCCCTGGGAAGTCCTCGTGTTGCACCCCTTTTTGCCACGTCTCGTCTCCCTTTTAAACATTTTTTTAAACGTCGCCATTCGAAGTTCTCGTTTCTGCACCCTCTTTTGCCACGTCATGACTCCCTTTAGATTTTTTACGTCCCGACTCCCGTTTTTATATTCATTTTTTATTTTTAGTTCTTTTTTTTTTAAAACTTTTTCAGCATATTAGCATTAAGCGCGCATACTATTTCGGGTGCGATCATACCAGCACTAATGCACCGGATCCTATCAGAACTCCGAAGTTAAGCGTGCTTGGGCGAGAGTAGTACTAGGATGGGTGACCCCCTGGGAAGTCCTCGTGTTGCACCCCTTTTTGCCACGTCTCGTCTCCCTTTTAAACATTTTTTTAAACGTCGCCCTTCGAAGTTCTCGTTTCTGCACCCTTTTTTGCCACGTCATGACTCCCTTTTGATTTTTTACGTCCCGACTCCCGTTTTTATATTCATTTTTTATTTTTAGTTCTTTTTTTTTAAAACTTTTTCAGCATATTAGCATTAAGCGCGCTTAGTATTTCTGGTGCGATCATACCAGCACTAATGCACCGGATCCCATCAGAACTCCGAAGTTAAGCGTGCTTGGGCGAGAGTAGTACTAGGATGGGTGACCCCCTGGGAAGTCCTCGTGTTGCACCCCTTTACGTCTCGTCTCCCTTTTAAACATTTTTTTAAACGTCGCCCTTCGAAGTTCTCGTTTCTGCACCCTCTTATGCCACGTCATGACTCCCTTTAGATTTTTTACGTCCCGACTCCCGTTTTTATATTCATTTTTTATTTATAGTTCTTTTTTTTTTAAAACTTTTTCAGCATATTAGCATTAAGCGCGCTTATTATTTCGGGTGCGATCATACCTGCACTAATGCACCGGATCCTCTCAGAACTCCGAAGTTAAGCGTGCTTGGGCGAGAGTAGTACTAGGATGGGTGACCCCCTGGGAAGTCCTCGTGTTGCACCCCTTTTTGCCACGTCTCGTCTTCCTTTTAAACATTTTTTTAAACGTCGCCCTTCGAAGTTCTCGTTTCTGCACCCTTTTTTGCCACGTCATGACTCCCTTTTGATTTTTTACGTCCCGACTCCCGTTTTTATATTCATTTTTTATTTTTAGTTCTTTTTTTAAAAACCATTTTCAGCATATTAGCATTAAGCGCGCTTACTATTTTGGGTGCGATCATACCAGTACTAATGCATCGGATCCCATCAGAACTCCGAAGTTAAGCGTGCTTGGGCGAGAGTAGTACTAGGATGGGTGACCCCCTGGGAAGTCCTCGTGTTGCACCCCTTTTTGCCACGTCTCGTCTCCCTTTTAAAAATTTTTTTAAACGTCGCCCTTCGAAGTTCTCGTTTCTGCACCCTTTTTTGCCACGTCATGACTCCCTTTTGATTTTTTACGTCCCGACTTCCGTTTTTATATTAATTTTTTATTTTTAGTTCTTTTTTTTTAAAACTTTTTCAGCATATTAGCATTAAGCGCGCATATTATTTCGGGTGCGATCATATCAGCACTAATGCACCGGATCCCATCAGAACTCCGAAGTTAAGCGTGCTTGGGCGAGAGTAGTACTAGGATGGGTGACCCGCTGGGAAGTCCTCGTATTGCACCCGTTTTTGCCACGTCTCGTCTCCCTTTTAAAAATTTTTTTAAACGTCGCCCTTCGAAGTTCTCGTTTCTGCACCCTTTTTTGCCACGTCATGACTCCCTTTTGATTTTTTACGTCCCGACTCCCGTTTTTATATTCATTTTTTATTTTTAGTTCTTTTTTTAAAAAACATTTTCAGCATATTAGCATTAAGCGCGCTTTCTATTTTGGGTGCGATCATACCAGTACTAATGCATCGGATCCCATCAAAACTCCGAAGTTAAGCGTGCTTGGGCGAGAGTAGTACTAGGATGGGTGACCCCCTGGGAAGTCCTCATGTTGCACCCCTTTTTGCCACGTCTCGTCTCCCTTTTAAACATTTTTTTAAACGTCGCCCTTCGAAGTTCTCGTTTCTGCACCCTCTTATGCCACGTCATGACTCTCTTTAGATTTTTTACGTCCCGACTCCCGTTTTTATATTCATTTTTTATTTATAGTTCTTTTTTTTTTAAAACTTTTTCAGCATATTAGCATTAAGCGCGCATACTATTTCGGGTGCGATCATACCAGCACTAATGCACCGGATCCCATCAGAACTCCGAAGTTAAGCATGCTTGGGCGAGAGTAGTACTAGGATGGGTGACCCCCTGGGAAGTCCTCGTGTTGCACCCCTTTTTGCCACGTCTCGTCTCCCTTTTAAACATTTTTTTAAACGTCGCCCTTCGAAGTTCTCGTTTCTGCACCCTTTTTTGCCACGTCATGACTCCCTTTTGATTTTTTACGTCCCGACTCCCGTTTTTATATTCATTTTTTATTTTTAGTTCTTTTTTTAAAAAACATTTTCAGCATATTAGCATTAAGCGCGCTAACTATTTTGGGTGCGATCATACCAGCACTAATGCACCGGATCCCATCAGAACTCCGAAGTTAAGCGTGCTTGGGCGAGAGTAGTACTAGGATGGGTGACCCCCTGGGAAGTCCTCGTGTTGCACCACTTTTTGCCACGTCTCGTCTCCCTTTTAAAAAATTTTTTTAACGTCGCCTTTCGAAGTTTTCGTTTCCGCACCCTTTTTTGCCACGTCATGACTCCCTTTTGATTTTTTACGTCCCGACTCCCGTTTTTATAATCATTTTTTATTTTTAGTTCTTTTTTTAAAAAACATTTTCAGCATATTAGCATTAAGCGCGCTTATTATTTTGGGTGCGATCATACCAGCACTAATGCACCGGATCCCATCAGAACTCCGAAGTTAAGCGTGCTTGGGCGAGAGTAGTACTAGGATGGGTGACCCCCTGGGAAGTCCTCGTGTTGCACCCCTTTTTGCCACGTCTCGTCTCCCTTTTAAACATTTTTTTAAACGTCGCCCTTCGAAGTTCTCGTTTCTGCACCCTTTTTTGCCACGTCATGACTCCCTTTTGATTTTTTACGTCCCGACTCCCGTTTTTATAATCATTTTTTATTTTTAGTTCTTTTTTTAAAAAACATTTTCAGCATATTAGCACTAAGCGCGCTTACTATTTTGGGTGCGATCATACCAGCACTAATGCACCGGATCCCATCAGAACTCCGAAGTTAAGCGTGCTTGGGCGAGAGTAGTACTAGGATGGGTGACCCCCTGGGAAGTCCTCGTATTGCACCCTTTTTTGCCACGTCTCGTCTCCCTTTTAAACATTTTTTTAAACGTCGCCCTTCGAAGTTCTCGTTTCTGCACCCTTTTTTGCCACGTCATGACTCCCTTTTGATTTTTTACGTCCCGACTCCCGTTTTTATATTCATTTTTTATTTTTAGTTCTTTTTTTTTTAAACTTTTTCAGCATATTAGCATTAAGCGCGCATACTATTTCGGGTGCGATCATACCAGCACTAATGCACCGGATTCCATCAGAACTCCGAAGTTAAGCGTGCTTGGGCGAGAGTAGTACTAGGATGGGTGACCCCCTGGGAAGTCCTCGTGTTGCACCACTTTTTGCCACGTGTCGTCTCCGTTTTAAACATTTTTTTAAACGTCGTCCTTCGAAGTTCTCGTTTCTGCACCCTTTTTTGCCACGTCATGACTCCCTTTTGATTTTTTACGTCCCGACTCCCGTTTTTATATTCATTTTTTATTTTTAGTTCTTTTTTTTTAAAACTTTTTCAGCATATTAGCATTAAGCGCGCATACTATTTCGGGTGCGATCATACCAGCACTAATGCACCGGATCCCATCAGAACTCCGAAGTTAAGCGTTCTTGGGCGAGAGTAGTACTAGGATGGGTGACCCCCTGGGAAGTCCTTGTGTTGCACCCCTTTTTGCCACGTCTCGTCTCCCTTTTAAACATTTTTTTAAACGTCGCCCTTCGAAGTTCTCGTTTCTGCACCCTTTTTTGCCACGTCATGACTCCCTTTTGATTTTTTACGTCCCGACTCCCGTTTTTATATTCATTTTTTATTTTTAGTTCTTTTTTTTTAAAACTTTTTCAGCATATTAGCATTAAGCGCGCATAATATTTCGGGTGCGATCATACCAGCACTAATGCACCGAATCCCATCAGAACTCCGAAGTTAAGCATGCTTGGGCGAGAGTAGTACTAGGATGGGTGACCCCCTGGGAAGTCCTCGTGTTGCACCCCTTTTTGCCACGTCTCGTCTCCCTTTTAAACATTTTTTTAAACGTCGCCATTCGAAGTTCTCGTTTCTGCACCCTCTTTTGCCACGTCATGACTCCCTTTAGATTTTTTACGTCCCGACTCCCGTTTTTATATTCATTTTTTATTTTTAGTTCTTTTTTTTTTAAAACTTTTTCAGCATATTAGCATTAAGCGCGCATACTATTTCGGGTGCGATCATACCAGCACTAATGCACCGGATCCTATCAGAACTCCGAAGTTAAGCGTGCTTGGGCGAGAGTAGTACTAGGATGGGTGACCCCCTGGGAAGTCCTCGTGTTGCACCCCTTTTTGCCACGTCTCGTCTCCCTTTTAAACATTTTTTTAAACGTCGCCCTTCGAAGTTCTCGTTTCTGCACCCTTTTTTGCCACGTCATGACTCCCTTTTGATTTTTTACGTCCCGACTCCCGTTTTTATATTCATTTTTTATTTTTAGTTCTTTTTTTTTAAAACTTTTTCAGCATATTAGCATTAAGCGCGCTTAGTATTTCTGGTGCGATCATACCAGCACTAATGCACCGGATCCCATCAGAACTCCGAAGTTAAGCGTGCTTGGGCGAGAGTAGTACTAGGATGGGTGACCCCCTGGGAAGTCCTCGTGTTGCACCCCTTTACGTCTCGTCTCCCTTTTAAACATTTTTTTAAACGTCGCCCTTCGAAGTTCTCGTTTCTGCACCCTCTTATGCCACGTCATGACTCCCTTTAGATTTTTTACGTCCCGACTCCCGTTTTTATATTCATTTTTTATTTATAGTTCTTTTTTTTTTAAAACTTTTTCAGCATATTAGCATTAAGCGCGCTTATTATTTCGGGTGCGATCATACCTGCACTAATGCACCGGATCCTCTCAGAACTCCGAAGTTAAGCGTGCTTGGGCGAGAGTAGTACTAGGATGGGTGACCCCCTGGGAAGTCCTCGTGTTGCACCCCTTTTTGCCACGTCTCGTCTTCCTTTTAAACATTTTTTTAAACGTCGCCCTTCGAAGTTCTCGTTTCTGCACCCTTTTTTGCCACGTCATGACTCCCTTTTGATTTTTTACGTCCCGACTCCCGTTTTTATATTCATTTTTTATTTTTAGTTCTTTTTTTAAAAACCATTTTCAGCATATTAGCATTAAGCGCGCTTACTATTTTGGGTGCGATCATACCAGTACTAATGCATCGGATCCCATCAGAACTCCGAAGTTAAGCGTGCTTGGGCGAGAGTAGTACTAGGATGGGTGACCCCCTGGGAAGTCCTCGTGTTGCACCCCTTTTTGCCACGTCTCGTCTCCCTTTTAAAAATTTTTTTAAACGTCGCCCTTCGAAGTTCTCGTTTCTGCACCCTTTTTTGCCACGTCATGACTCCCTTTTGATTTTTTACGTCCCGACTTCCGTTTTTATATTAATTTTTTATTTTTAGTTCTTTTTTTTTAAAACTTTTTCAGCATATTAGCATTAAGCGCGCATATTATTTCGGGTGCGATCATATCAGCACTAATGCACCGGATCCCATCAGAACTCCGAAGTTAAGCGTGCTTGGGCGAGAGTAGTACTAGGATGGGTGACCCGCTGGGAAGTCCTCGTATTGCACCCGTTTTTGCCACGTCTCGTCTCCCTTTTAAAAATTTTTTTAAACGTCGCCCTTCGAAGTTCTCGTTTCTGCACCCTTTTTTGCCACGTCATGACTCCCTTTTGATTTTTTACGTCCCGACTCCCGTTTTTATATTCATTTTTTATTTTTAGTTCTTTTTTTAAAAAACATTTTCAGCATATTAGCATTAAGCGCGCTTTCTATTTTGGGTGCGATCATACCAGTACTAATGCATCGGATCCCATCAAAACTCCGAAGTTAAGCGTGCTTGGGCGAGAGTAGTACTAGGATGGGTGACCCCCTGGGAAGTCCTCATGTTGCACCCCTTTTTGCCACGTCTCGTCTCCCTTTTAAACATTTTTTTAAACGTCGCCCTTCGAAGTTCTCGTTTCTGCACCCTCTTATGCCACGTCATGACTCTCTTTAGATTTTTTACGTCCCGACTCCCGTTTTTATATTCATTTTTTATTTATAGTTCTTTTTTTTTTAAAACTTTTTCAGCATATTAGCATTAAGCGCGCATACTATTTCGGGTGCGATCATACCAGCACTAATGCACCGGATCCCATCAGAACTCCGAAGTTAAGCATGCTTGGGCGAGAGTAGTACTAGGATGGGTGACCCCCTGGGAAGTCCTCGTGTTGCACCCCTTTTTGCCACGTCTCGTCTCCCTTTTAAACATTTTTTTAAACGTCGCCCTTCGAAGTTCTCGTTTCTGCACCCTTTTTTGCCACGTCATGACTCCCTTTTGATTTTTTACGTCCCGACTCCCGTTTTTATATTCATTTTTTATTTTTAGTTCTTTTTTTAAAAAACATTTTCAGCATATTAGCATTAAGCGCGCTAACTATTTTGGGTGCGATCATACCAGCACTAATGCACCGGATCCCATCAGAACTCCGAAGTTAAGCGTGCTTGGGCGAGAGTAGTACTAGGATGGGTGACCCCCTGGGAAGTCCTCGTGTTGCACCACTTTTTGCCACGTCTCGTCTCCCTTTTAAAAAATTTTTTTAACGTCGCCTTTCGAAGTTTTCGTTTCCGCACCCTTTTTTGCCACGTCATGACTCCCTTTTGATTTTTTACGTCCCGACTCCCGTTTTTATAATCATTTTTTATTTTTAGTTCTTTTTTTAAAAAACATTTTCAGCATATTAGCATTAAGCGCGCTTATTATTTTGGGTGCGATCATACCAGCACTAATGCACCGGATCCCATCAGAACTCCGAAGTTAAGCGTGCTTGGGCGAGAGTAGTACTAGGATGGGTGACCCCCTGGGAAGTCCTCGTGTTGCACCCCTTTTTGCCACGTCTCGTCTCCCTTTTAAACATTTTTTTAAACGTCGCCCTTCGAAGTTCTCGTTTCTGCACCCTTTTTTGCCACGTCATGACTCCCTTTTGATTTTTTACGTCCCGACTCCCGTTTTTATAATCATTTTTTATTTTTAGTTCTTTTTTTAAAAAACATTTTCAGCATATTAGCACTAAGCGCGCTTACTATTTTGGGTGCGATCATACCAGCACTAATGCACCGGATCCCATCAGAACTCCGAAGTTAAGCGTGCTTGGGCGAGAGTAGTACTAGGATGGGTGACCCCCTGGGAAGTCCTCGTATTGCACCCTTTTTTGCCACGTCTCGTCTCCCTTTTAAACATTTTTTTAAACGTCGCCCTTCGAAGTTCTCGTTTCTGCACCCTTTTTTGCCACGTCATGACTCCCTTTTGATTTTTTACGTCCCGACTCCCGTTTTTATATTCATTTTTTATTTTTAGTTCTTTTTTTTTTAAACTTTTTCAGCATATTAGCATTAAGCGCGCATACTATTTCGGGTGCGATCATACCAGCACTAATGCACCGGATTCCATCAGAACTCCGAAGTTAAGCGTGCTTGGGCGAGAGTAGTACTAGGATGGGTGACCCCCTGGGAAGTCCTCGTGTTGCACCACTTTTTGCCACGTGTCGTCTCCGTTTTAAACATTTTTTTAAACGTCGTCCTTCGAAGTTCTCGTTTCTGCACCCTTTTTTGCCACGTCATGACTCCCTTTTGATTTTTTACGTCCCGACTCCCGTTTTTATATTCATTTTTTATTTTTAGTTCTTTTTTTTTAAAACTTTTTCAGCATATTAGCATTAAGCGCGCATACTATTTCGGGTGCGATCATACCAGCACTAATGCACCGGATCCCATCAGAACTCCGAAGTTAAGCGTTCTTGGGCGAGAGTAGTACTAGGATGGGTGACCCCCTGGGAAGTCCTTGTGTTGCACCCCTTTTTGCCACGTCTCGTCTCCCTTTTAAACATTTTTTTAAACGTCGCCCTTCGAAGTTCTCGTTTCTGCACCCTCTTATGCCACGTCATGACTCCCTTTAGATTTTTTACGTCCCGACTCCCGTTTTTATATTCATTTTTTATTTATAGTTCTTTTTTTTTTAAACTTTTTCAGCATATTAGCATTAAGCGCGCATACTATTTTGGGTGCGATCATACCAGCACTAATGCACCGTATCCTATCAGAACTCCGAAGCTAAGCGTGCTTGGGCGAGAGTAGTACTAGGATGGGTGACCCCCTGGGAAGTCCTCGTGTTGCACCCCTTTTTGCCACGTCTCGTCTCCCTTTTAAACATTTTTTTAAACGTCGCCCTTCGAAGTTCTCGTTTCTGCACCCTCTTATGCCACGTCATGACTCTCTTTAGATTTTTTACGTCCCGACTCCCGTTTTTATATTCATTTTTTATTTATAGTTCTTTTTTTTTTAAAACTTTTTCAGCATATTAGCATTAAGCGCGCATACTATTTCGGGTGCGATCATACCAGCACTAATGCACCGGATCCAATCAGAACTCCGAAGTTAAGCGTGCTTGGGCGAGAGTAGTACTAGGATGGGTGACCCCCTGGGAAGTCCTCGTGTTGCACCCCTTTTTGCCACGTCTCGTCTCCCTTTTAAACATTTTTTTAAACGTCGCCCTTCGAAGTTCTCGTTTCTGCACCCTTTTTTGCCACGTCATGACTCCCTTTTGATTTTTTACGTCCCGACTCCCGTTTTTATATTCATTTTTTATTTTTAGTTCTTTTTTTAAAAAACATTTTCAGCATATTAGCATTAAGCGCGCTAACTATTTTGGGTGCGATCATACCAGCACTAATGCACCGGATCCCATCAGAACTCCGAAGTTAAGCGTGCTTGGGCGAGAGTAGTACTAGGATGGGTGACCCCCTGGGAAGTCCTCGTGTTGCACAACTTTTTGCCACGTGTCGTCTCCCTTTTAAACATTTTTTTAAACGTCGCCCTTCGAAGTTCTCGTTTCTGCACTCTTTTTTGCCACATCATGACTCCCTTTTGATTTTTTACGTCCAGACTCCCGTTTTTATATTAATTTTTTATTTTTAGTTCTTTTTTTTTAAAACTTTTTCAGCATATTAGCATTAACCGCGCATATTATTTCGGGTGCGATCATACCAGCACTAATGCACCGGATCCCATCAGAACTCCGAAGTTAAGCGTGCTTGGGCGAGAGTAGTACTAGGATGGGTGACCCGCTGGGAAGTCCTCGTATTGCACCCCTTTTTGCCACGTCTCGTCTCCCTTTTAAAAATTTTTTTAAACGTCGCCCTTCGAAGTTCTCGTTTCTGCACCCTTTTTTGCCACGTCATGACTCCCTTTTGATTTTTTACGTCCCGACTCCCGTTTTTATATTCATTTTTTATTTTTAGTTCTTTTTTTTAAAAACATTTCCAGCATATTAGCATTAAGCGCGCTTACGATTTTGGGTGCGATCATACCAGTACTAATGCATCGGATCCCATCAGAACTCCGAAGTTAAGCGTGCTTGGGCGAGAGAAGTACTAGGATGGGTGACCCCCTGGGAAGTCCTCGTGTTGCACCCCTTTTTGCCACGTCTCGTCTCCCTTTTAAACATTTTTTTAAACGTCGCCCTTCGAAGTTCTCGTTTCTGCACCCTTTTTTGCCACGTCATGACTCCATTTTGATTTTTTACGTCCCGACTCCCGTTTTTATATTCATTTTTTATTTTTAGTTCTTTTTTTTTAAAACTTTTTCAGCATATTAGCATTAAGCGCGCATAATATTTCGGGTGCGATCATACCAGCACTAATGCACCGGATCCTATCAGAACTCCGAAGTTAAGCGTGCTTGGGCGAGAGTAGTACTAGGATGGGTGACCCCCTGGGAAGTCCTCGTGTTGCACCCCTTTTTGCCACGTCTCGTCTCCCTTTTAAACATTTTTTTAAACGTCGCCCTTCGAAGTTCTCGTTTCTGCACCCTTTTTTGCCACGTCATGACTCCCTTTTGATTTTTTACGTCCCGACTCCCGTTTTTATATTCATTTTTTATTTTTAGTTCTTTTTTTTTAAAACTTTTTCAGCATATTAGCATTAAGCGCGCATAATATTTCGGGTGCGATCATACCAGCACTAATGCACCGAATCCCATCAGAACTCCGAAGTTAAGCGTGCTTGGGCGAGAGTAGTACTAGGATGGGTGACCCCCTGGGAAGTCCTCGTGTTGCACCCCTTTTTGCCACGTCTCGTCTCCCTTTTAAACATTTTTTTAAACGTCGCCCTTCGAAGTTCTCGTTTCTGCACCCTTTTTTGCCACGTCATGACTCCCTTTTGATTTTTTACGTCCCGACTCCCGTTTTTATAATCATTTTTTATTTTTAGTTCTTTTTTTAAAAAACATTTTCAGCATATTAGCACTAAGCGCGCTTACTATTTTGGGTGCGATCATACCAGCACTAATGCACCGGATCCCATCAGAACTCCGAAGTTAAGCGTGCTTGGGCGAGAGTAGTACTAGGATGGGTGACCCCCTGGGAAGTCCTCGTATTGCACCCTTTTTTGCCACGTCTCGTCTCCTTTTTAAACATTTTTTTAAACGTCGCCCTTCGAAGTTCTCGTTTCTGCACCCTTTTTTGCCACGTCATGACTCCCTTTTGATTTTTTACGTCCCGACTCCCGTTTTTATATTCATTTTTTATTTTTAGTTCTTTTTTTTTTAAACTTTTTCAGCATATTAGCATTAAGCGCGCATACTATTTCGGGTGCGATCATACCAGCACTAATGCACCGGATTCCATCAGAACTCCGAAGTTAAGCGTGCTTGGGCGAGAGTAGTACTAGGATGGGTGACCCCCTGGGAAGTCCTCGTGTTGCACCACTTTTTGCCACGTGTCGTCTCCCTTTTAAACATTTTTTTAAACGTCGTCCTTCGAAGTTCTCGTTTCTGCACCCTTTTTTGCCACGTCATGACTCCCTTTTGATTTTTTACGTCCCGACTCCCGTTTTTATATTCATTTTTTATTTTTAGTTCTTTTTTTTTAAAACTTTTTCAGCATATTAGCATTAAGCGCGCATACTATTTCGGGTGCGATCATACCAGCACTAATGCACCGGATCCCATCAGAACTCCGAAGTTAAGCGTGCTTGGGCGAGAGTAGTACTAGGATGGGTGACCCCCTGGGAAGTCCTCGTGTTGCACCCCTTTTTGCCACGTCTCGTCTCCCTTTTAAACATTTTTTTAAACGTCGCCCTTCGAAGTTCTCGTTTCTGCACCCTCTTATGCCACGTCATGACTCCCTTTAGATTTTTTACGTCCCGACTCCCGTTTTTATATTCATTTTTTATTTATAGTTCTTTTTTTTTTAAACTTTTTCAGCATATTAGCATTAAGCGCGCATACTATTTTGGGTGCGATCATACCAGCACTAATGCACCGTATCCTATCAGAACTCCGAAGCTAAGCGTGCTTGGGCGAGAGTAGTACTAGGATGGGTGACCCCCTGGGAAGTCCTCGTGTTGCACCCCTTTTTGCCACGTCTCGTCTCCCTTTTAAACATTTTTTTAAACGTCGCCCTTCGAAGTTCTCGTTTCTGCACCCTTTTTTGCCACGTCATGACTCCCTTTTGATTTTTTACATCCCGACTCCCGTTTTTATATTCATTTTTTATTTTTAGTTCTTTTTTTAAAAAACATTTTCAGCATATTAGCATTAAGCGCGCTAACTACTTTGGGTGCGATCATACCAGCACTAATGCACCGGATCCCATCAGAACTCCGAAGTTAAGCGTGCTTGAGCGAGAGTAGTACTAGGATGGGTGACCCCCTGGGAAGTCCTCGTGTTGCACTACTTTTTGCCACGTCTCGTCTCCCTTTTAAAATTTTTTTTTAACGTCGCCTTTCGAAGTTTTCGTTTCCGCACCCTTTTTTGCCACGTCATGACTCCCTTTTGATTTTCTACGTCCCGACTCCCGTTTTTATAATCATTTTTTATTTTTAGTTCTTTTTTTAAAAAACATTTTCAGCATATTAGCATTAAGCGCGCATATTATTTTGGGTGCGATCATACCAGCACTAATGCACCGGATCCCATCAGAACTCCGAAGTTAAGCGTGCTTGGGCGAGAGTAGTACTAGGATGGGTGACCCCCTGGGAAGTCCTCGTGTTGCACCCCTTTTTGCCACGTCTCGTCTCCCTTTTAAACATTTTTTTAAACGTCGCCCTTCGAAGTTCTCGTTTCTGCACCCTTTTTTGCCACGTCATGACTCCCTTTTGATTTTTTACGTCCCGACTCCCATTTTTATAATCATTTTTTATTTTTAGTTCTTTTTTTAAAAAACATTTTCAGCATATTAGCACTAAGCGCGCTTACTATTTTGGGTGCGATCATACCAGCACTAATGCACCGGATCCCATCAGAACTCCGAAGTTAAGCGTGCCTGGGCGAGAGTAGTACTAGGATGGGTGACCCCCTGGGAAGTCCTCGTATTGCACCCCTTTTTGCCACGTCTCGTCTCCCTTTTAAACATTTTTTTAAACGTCGCCCTTCGAAGTTCTCGTTTCTGCACCCTCTTATGCCACGTCATGACTCCCTTTAGATTTTTTACGTCCCGACTCCCGTTTTTATATTCATTTTTTATTTATAGTTCTTTTTTTTTTTAAACTTTTTCAGCATATTAGCATTAAGCGCGCATACTATTTTGGGTGCGATCATACCAGCACTAATGCACCGTATCCTATCAGAACTCCGAAGCTAAGCGTGCTTGGGCGAGAGTAGTACTAGGATGGGTGACCCCCTGGGAAGTCCTCGTGTTGCACCCCTTTTTGCCACGTCTCGTCTCCCTTTTAAACATTTTTTTAAACGTCGCCCTTCGAAGTTCTCGTTTCTGCACCCTTTTTTGCCACGTCATGACTCCCTTTTGATTTTTTACGTCCCGACTCCCGTTTTTATATTCATTTTTTATTTTTAGTTCTTTTTTTAAAAAACATTTTCAGCATATTAGCATTAAGCGCGCTAACTATTTTGGGTGCGATCATACCAGCACTAATGCACCGGATCCCATCAGAACTCCGAAGTTAAGCGTGCTTGGGCGAGAGTAGTACTAGGATGGGTGACCCCCTGGGAAGTCCTCGTGTTGCACTACTTTTTGCCACGTCTCGTCTCCCTTTTAAAAATTTTTTTTAACGTCGCCTTTCGAAGTTTTCGTTTCCGCACCCTTTTTTGCCATGTCATGACTCCCTTTTGATTTTCTACGTCCCGACTCCCGTTTTTATAATCATTTTTTATTTTTAGTTCTTTTTTTAAAAAACATTTTCAGCATATTAGCATTAAGCGCGCATATTATTTTGGGTGCGATCATACCAGCACTAATGCACCGGATCCCATCAGAACTCCGAAGTTAAGCGTGCTTGGGCGAGAGTAGTACTAGGATGGGTGACCCCCTGGGAAGTCCTCGTGTTGCACCCCTTTTTGCCACGTCTCGTCTCCCTTTTAAACATTTTTTTAAACGTCGCCCTTCGAAGTTCTCGTTTCTGCACCCTTTTTTGCCACGTCATGACTCCCTTTTGATTTTTTACGTCCCGACTCCCGTTTTTATAATCATTTTTTATTTTTAGTTCTTTTTTTAAAAAACATTTTCAGCATATTAGCACTAAGCGCGCTTACTATTTTGGGTGCGATCATACCAGCACTAATGCACCGGATCCCATCAGAACTCCGAAGTTAAGCGTGCTTGGGCGAGAGTAGTACTAGGATGGGTGACCCCCTGGGAAGTCCTCGTATTGCACCCCTTTTAGCCACGTCTCGTCTCCCTTTTAAACATTTTTTTAAACGTCGCCCTTCGAAGTTCTCGTTTCTGCACCCTTTTTTGCCACGTCATGACTCCCTTTTGATTTTTTACGTCCCGACTCCCGTTTTTATATTCATTTTTTATTTTTAGTTCTTTTTTTTTTTAAACTTTTTCAGCATATTAGCATTAAGCGCGCATACTATTTCGGGTGCGATCATACCAGCACTAATGCACCGGATTCCATCAGAACTCCGAAGTTAAGCGTGCTTGGGCGAGAGTAGTACTAGGATGGGTGACCCCCTGGGAAGTCCTCGTGTTGCACCACTTTTTGCCACGTGTCGTCTCCCTTTTAAACATTTTTTTAAACGTCGCCCTTCGAAGTTCTCGTTTCTGCACTCTTTTTTGCCACATCATGACTCCCTTTTGATTTTTTACGTCCAGACTCCCGTTTTTATATTAATTTTTTATTTTTAGTTCTTTTTTTTTAAAACTTTTTCAGCATATTTGCATTAAGCGCATATTATTTCGGGTGCGATCATACCAGCACTAATGCACCGGATCCCATCAGAACTCCGAAGTTAAGCGTGCTTGGGCGAGAGTAGTACTAGGATGGGTGACCCGCTGGGAAGTCCTCGTATTGCACCCCTTTTTGCCACGTCTCGTCTCCCTTTTAAAAATTTTTTTAAACGTCGCCCTTCGAAGTTCTCGTTTCTGCACCCTTTTTTGCCACGTCATGACTCCCTTTTGATTTTTTACGTCCCGACTCCCGTTTTTATATTCATTTTTTATTTTTAGTTCTTTTTTTTAAAAACATTTTCAGCATATTAGCATTAAGCGCGCATACGATTTTGGGTGCGATCATACCAGTACTAATGCATCGGATCCCATCAGAACTCCGAAGTTAAGCGTGCTTGGGCGAGAGTAGTACTAGGATGGGTGACCCCCTGGGAAGTCCTCGTGTTGCACCCCTTTTTGCCACATCTCGTCTCCCTTTTAAACATTTTTTTAAACGTCGCCCTTCGAAGTTCTCGTTTCTGCACCCTTTTTTGCCACGTCATGACTCCCTTTTGATTTTTTACGTCCCGACTCCCGTTTTTATATTCATTTTTTATTTTTAGTTCTTTTTTTTTAAAACTTTTTCAGCATATTAGCATTAAGCGCGCATAATATTTCGGGTGCGATCATACCAGCACTAATGCACCGAATCCCATCAGAACTCCGAAGTTAAGCGTGCTTGGGCGAGAGTAGTACTAGGATGGGTGACCCCCTGGGAAGTCCTCGTGTTGCACCCGTTTTTGCCACGTCTCGTCTCCCTTTTAAACATTTTTTTAAACGTCGCCATTCGAAGTTCTCGTTTCTGCACCCTCTTTTGCCACGTCATGACTCCCTTTAGATTTTTTACGTCCCGACTCCCGTTTTTATAATCATTTTTTATTTTTAGTTCTTTTATTTTTTAAAACTTTTTCAGCATATTAGCATTAAGCGCGCATAATATTTCGGGTGCGATCATACCAGCACTAATGCACCGGATCCTCTCAGAACTCCGAAGTTAAGCGTGCTTGGGCGAGAGTAGTACTCGGATGGGTGACCCCCTGGGAAGTCCTCGTGTTGCACCCCTTTTTGCCACGTCTCGTCTCCCTTTTAAACATTTTTTTAAACGTCGCCCTTCGAAGTTCTCGTTTCTGCACCCTTTTTTGCCACGTCATGACTCCCTTTTGATTTTTTACGTCCCGACTCCCGTTTTTATATTCATTTTTTATTTTTAGTTCTTTTTTTTTTAAAACTTTTTCAGCATATTAGCATTAAGCGCGCATACTATTTCGGGTGCGATCATACCAGCACTAATGCACCGGATCCCATCAGAACTCCGAAGTTAAGCGTGCTTGGGCGAGAGTAGTACTAGGATGGGTGACCCCCTGGGAAGTCCTCGTGTTGCACCCCTTTTTGCCACGTCTCGTCTCCCTTTTAAACATTTTTTTAAACGTCGCCCTTCGAAGTTCTCGTTTCTGCACCCTTTTTTGCCACGTCATGACTCCCTTTTGATTTTTTACGTCCCGACTCCCTTTTTTATATTCATTTTTTATTTTTAGTTCTTTTTTTAAAAAACATTTTCAGCATATTAGCATTAAGCGCGCTAACTATTTTGGGTGCGATCATACCAGCACTAATGCACCGGATCCCATCAGAACTCCGAAGTTAAGCGTGCTTGGGCGAGAGTAGTACTAGGATGGGTGACCCCCTGGGAAGTCCTCGTGTTGCACCCCTTTTTGCCACGTCTCGTCTCCCTTTTAAACATTTTTTTAAACGTCGCCCTTCGAAGTTCTCGTTTCTGCACCCTTTTTTGCCACGTCATGACTCCCTTTTGATTTTTTACGTCCGACTCCCGTTTTTATAATCATTTTTTATTTTTAGTTCTTTTTTTAAAAAACATTTTCAGCATATTAGCACTAAGCGCGCTTACTATTTTGGGTGCGATCATACCAGCACTAATGCACCGGATCCCATCAGAACTCCGAAGTTAAGCGTGCTTGGGCGAGAGTAGTACTAGGATTGGTGACCCCCTGGGAAGTCCTCGTATTGCACCCTTTTTTGCCACGTCTCGTCTCCCTTTTAAACATTTTTTTAAACGTCGCCCTTCGAAGTTCTCGTTTCTGCACCCTTTTTTGCCACGTCATGACTCCCTTTTGATTTTTTACGTCCCGACTCCCGTTTTTATATTCATTTTTTATTTTTAGTTCTTTTTTTTTTAAACTTTTTCAGCATATTAGCATTAAGCGCGCATACTATTTCGGGTGCGATCATACCAGCACTAATGCACCGGATTCCATCAGAACTCCGAAGTTAAGCGTGCTTGGGCGAGAGTAGTACTAGGATGGGTGACCCCCTGGGAAGTCCTCGTGTTGCACCACTTTTTGCCACGTGTCGTCGCCCTTCGAAGTTCTCGTTTCTGCACTCTTTTTTGCCACATCATGACTCCCTTTTGATTTTTTACGTCCAGACTCCCGTTTTTATATTAATTTTTTATTTTTAGTTCTTTTTTTTTAAAACTTTTTCAGCATATTAGCATTAAGCGCGCATATTATTTCGGGTGCGATCATACCAGCACTAATGCACCGGATCCCATCAGAACTCCGAAGTTAAGCGTGCTTGGGCGAGAGTAGTACTAGGATGGGTGACCCGCTGGGAAGTCCTCGTATTGCACCCCTTTTTGCCACGTCTCGTCTAGCTTTTAAAAATTTTTTTAAACGTCGCCCTTCGAAGTTCTCGTTTCTGCACCCTTTTTTGCCACGTCATGACTCCCTTTTGATTTTTTACGTCCCGACTCCCGTTTTTATATTCATTTTTTATTTTTAGTTCTTTTTTTTAAAAACATTTTCAGCATATTAGCATTAAGCGCGCTTACGATTTTAGGTGCGATCATACCAGTACTAATGCATCGGATCCCATCAGAACTCCGAAGTTAAGCGTGCTTGGGCGAGAGTAGTACTAGGATGGGTGACCCCCTGGGAAGTCCTCGTGTTGCACCCCTTTTTGCCACGTCTCGTCTCCCTTTTAAACATTTTTTTAAACGTCGCCCTTCGAAGTTCTCGTTTCTGCACCCTTTTTTGCCACGTCATGACTCCCTTTTGATTTTTTACGTCCCGACTCCCGTTTTTATATTCATTTTTTATTTTTAGTTCTTTTTTTTTAAAACTTTTTCAGCATATTAGCATTAAGCGCACATAATATTTCGGGTGCGATCATACCAGCACTAATGCACCGGATCCTATCAGAACTCCGAAGTTAAGCGTGCTTGGGCGAGAGTAGTACTAGGATGGGTGACCCCCTGGGAAGTCCTCGTGTTGCACCCCTTTTTGCCACGTCTCGTCTCCCTTTTAAACATTTTTTTAAACGTCGCCCTTCGAAGTTCTCGTTTCTGCACCCTTTTTTGCCACGTCATGACTCCCTTTTGATTTTTTACGTCCCGACTCCCGTTTTTATATTCATTTTTTATTTTTAGTTCTTTTTTTTTAAAACTTTTTCAGCATATTAGCATTAAGCGCGCATAATATTTCGGGTGCGATCATACCAGCACTAATGCACCGAATCCCATCAGAACTCCGAAGTTAAGCGTGCTTGGGCGAGAGTAGTACTAGGATGGGTGACCCCCTGGGAAGTCCTCGTGTTGCACCCGTTTTTGCCACGTCTCGTCTCCCTTTTAAACATTTTTTTAAACGTCGCCATTCGAAGTTCTCGTTTCTGCACCCTCTTTTGCCACGTCATGACTCCCTTTAGATTTTTTACGTCCCGACTCCCGTTTTTATATTCATTTTTTATTTTTAGTTCTTTTTTTTTAAAACTTTTTCAGCATATTAGCATTAAGCGCGCATACTATTTCGGGTGCGATCATACCAGCACTAATGCACCGGATCCTATCAGAACTCCGAAGTTAAGCGTGCTTGGGCGAGAGTAGTACTAGGATGGGTGACCCCCTGGGAAGTCCTCGTGTTGCACCCCTTTTTGCCACGTCTCGTCTCCCTTTTAAACATTTTTTTAAACGTCGCCCTTCGAAGTTCTCGTTTCTGCACCCTCTTATGCCACGTCATGACTCCCTTTAGATTTTTTACGTCCCGACTCCCGTTTTTATATTCATTTTTTATTTATAGTTCTTTTTTTTTTAAAACTTTTTCAGCATATTAGCATTAAGCGCGCATACTATTTCGGGTGCGATCATACCAGCACTAATGCACCGGATCCTATCAGAACTCCGAAGTTAAGCGTGCTTGGGCGAGAGTAGTACTAGGATGGGTGACCCCCTGGGAAGTCCTCGTGTTGCACCCCTTTTTGCCACGTCTCGTCTCCCTTTTAAACATTTTTTTAAACGTCGCCCTTCGAAGTTCTCGTTTCTGCACCCTTTTTTGCCACGTCATGACTCCCTTTTGATTTTTTACGTCCCGACTCCCGTTTTTATATTCATTTTTTATTTTTAGTTCTTTTTTTTTTAAAACTTTTTCAGCATATTAGCATTAAGCGCGCTTACTATTTCGGGTGCGATCATACCAGCACTAATGCACCGGATCCCATCAGAACTCCGAAGTTAAGCGTGCTTGGGCGAGAGTAGTACTAGGATGGGTGACCCCCTGGGAAGTCCTCGTGTTGCACCCCTTTTTGCCACGTCTCGTCTCCCTTTTAAACATTTTTTTAAACGTCGCCCTTCGAAGTTCTCGTTTCTGCACCCTTTTTTGCCACGTCATGACTCCCTTTTGATTTTTTACGTCCCGACTCCCGTTTTTATATTCATTTTTTATTTTTAGTTCTTTTTTTAAAAAACATTTTCAGCATATTAGCATTAAGAGCGCTAACTATTTTGGGTGCGATCATACCAGCACTAATGCACCGGATCCCATCAGAACTCCGAAGTTAAGCGTGCTTGGGCGAGAGTAGTACTAGGATGGGTGACCCCCTGGGAAGTCCTCGTGTTGCACCCCTTTTTGCCACGTCTCGTCTCCCTTTTAAACATTTTTTTAAACGTCGCCCTTCGAAGTTCTCGTTTCTGCACCCTTTTTTGCCACGTCATGACTCCCTTTTGATTTTTTACGTCCCGACTCCCGTTTTTATAATCATTTTTTATTTTTAGTTCTTTTTTTAAAAAACATTTTCAGCATATTAGCACTAAGCGCGCTTACTATTTTGGGTGCGATCATACCAGCACTAATGCACCGGATCCCATCAGAACTCCGAAGTTAAGCGTGCTTGGGCGAGAGTAGTACTAGGATGGGTGACCCCCTGGGAAGTCCTCGTATTGCACCCTTTTTTGCCACGTCTCGTCTCCCTTTTAAACATTTTTTTAAACGTCGCCCTTCGAAGTTCTCGTTTCTGCACCCTTTTTTGCCACGTCATGACTCCCTTTTGATTTTTTACGTCCCGACTCCCGTTTTTATATTCATTTTTTATTTTTAGTTCTTTTTTTTTTAAACTTTTTCAGCATATTAGCATTAAGCGCGCATACTATTTCGGGTGCGATCATACCAGCACTAATGCACCGGATTCCATCAGAACTCCGAAGTTAAGCGTGCTTGGGCGAGAGTAGTACTAGGATGGGTGACCCCCTGGGAAGTCCTCGTGTTGCACCACTTTTTGCCACGTGTCGTCTCCCTTTTAAACATTTTTTTAAACGTCGTCCTTCGAAGTTCTCGTTTCTGCACCCTTTTTTGCCACGTCATGACTCCCTTTTGATTTTTTACGTCCCGACTCCCGTTTTTATATTCATTTTTTATTTTTAGTTCTTTTTTTTTAAAACTTTTTCAGCATATTAGCATTAAGCGCGCATAATATTTCGGGTGCGATCATACCAGCACTAATGCACCGGATCCCATCAGAACTCCGAAGTTAAGCGTGCTTGGGCGAGAGTAGTACTAGGATGGGTGACCCCCTGGGAAGTCCTCGTGTTGCACCCCTTTTTGCCACGTCTCGTCTCCCTTTTAAACATTTTTTTAAACGTCGCCCTTCGAAGTTCTCGTTTCTGCACCCTCTTATGCCACGTCATGACTCCCTTTAGATTTTTTACGTCCCGACTCCCGTTTTTATATTCATTTTTTATTTATAGTTCTTTTTTTTTTTAAACTTTTTCAGCATATTAGCATTAAGCGCGCATATTATTTTGGGTGCGATCATACCAGCACTAATGCACCGTATCCTATCAGAACTCCGAAGTTAAGCGTGCTTGAGCGAGAGTAGTACAAGGATGGGTGACCCCCTGGGAAGTCCTCGTGTTGCACCCCTTTTTGCCACGTCTCGTCTCCCTTTTAAACATTTTTTTAAACGTCGCCCTTCGAAGTTCTCGTTTCTGCACCCTTTTTTGCCACGTCATGACTCCCTTTTGATTTTTTACGTCCCGACTCCCGTTTTTATATTCATTTTTTATTTTTAATTCTTTTTTTAAAAAACATTTTCAGCATATTAGCATTAAGCGCGCTAACTATTTTGGGTGCGATCATACCAGCACTAATGCACCGGATCCCATCAGAACTCCGAAGTTAAGCGTGCTTGGGCGAGAGTAGTACTAGGATGGGTGACCCCCTGGGAAGTCCTCGTGTTGCACTACTTTTTGCCACGTCTCGTCTCCCTTTTAAAATTTTTTTTTAACGTCGCCTTTCGAAGTTTTCGTTTCCGCACCCTTTTTTGCCACGTCATGACTCCCTTTTGATTTTCTACGTCCCGACTCCCGTTTTTATAATCATTTTTTATTTTTAGTTCTTTTTTTAAAAAACATTTTCAGCATATTAGCATTAAGCGCGCATATTATTTTGGGTGCGATCATACCAGCACTAATGCACCGGATCCCATCAGAACTCCGAAGTTAAGCGTGCTTGGGCGAGAGTAGTACTAGGATGGGTGACCCCCTGGGAAGTCCTCATGTTGCACCCCTTTTTGCCACGTCTCGTCTCCCTTTTAAACATTTTTTTAAACGTCGCCCTTCGAAGTTCTCGTTTCTGCACCCTTTTTTGCCACGTCATGACTCCCTTTTGATTTTTTACGTCCCGACTCCCGTTTTTATAATCATTTTTTATTTTTAGTTCTTTTTTTAAAAAACATTTTCAGCATATTAGCACTAAGCGCGCTTACTATTTTGGGTGCGATCATACCAGCACTAATGCACCGGATCCCATCAGAACTCCGAAGTTAAGCGTGCTTGGGCGAGAGTAGTACTAGGATGGGTGACCCCCTGGGAAGTCCTCGTATTGCACCCCTTTTTGCCACGTCTCGTCTCCCTTTTAAACATTTTTTTAAACGTCGCCCTTCGAAGTTCTCGTTTCTGCACCCTTTTTTGCCACGTCATGACTCCCTTTTGATTTTTTACGTCCCGACTCCCGTTTTTATATTCATTTTTTATTTTTAGTTCTTTTTTTTTTAAACTTTTTCAGCATATTAGCATTAAGCGCGCATACTATTTCGGGTGCGATCATACCAGCACTAATGCACCGGATTCCATCAGAACTCCGAAGTTAAGCGTGCTTGGGCGATAGTAGTACTAGGATGGGTGACCCCCTGGGAAGTCCTCGTGTTGCACCACTTTTTGCCACGTGTCGTCTCCCTTTTAAACATTTTTTTAAACGTCGCCCTTCGAAGTTCTCGTTTCTGCACTCTTTTTTGCCACATCATGACACCCTTTTGATTTTTTACGTCCAGACTCCCGTTTTTATATTAATTTTTTATTTTTAGTTCTTTTTTTTTAAAACTTTTTCAGCATATTAGCATTAAGCGCGTATATTATTTCGGGTGCGATCATACCAGCACTAATGCACCGGATCCCATCAGAACTCCGAAGTTAAGCGTGCTTGGGCGAGAGTAGTACTAGGATGGGTGACCCGCTGGGAAGTCCTCGTATTGCACCCCTTTTTGCCACGTCTCGTCTCCCTTTTAAAAATTTTTTTAAACGTCGCCCTTCGAAGTTCTCGTTTCTGCACCCTTTTTTGCCACGTCATGACTCCCTTTTGATTTTTTACGTCCCGACTCCCGTTTTTATATTCATTTTTTATTTTTAGTTCTTTTTTTTAAAAACATTTTCAGCATATTAGCATTAAGCGCGCTTACGATTTTGGGTGCGATCATACCAGTACTAATGCATCGGATCCCATCAGAACTCCGAAGTTAAGCGTGCTTGGGCGAGAGTAGTACTAGGATGGGTGACCCCCTGGGAAGTCCTCGTGTTGCACCCCTTTTTGCCACGTCTCGTCTTCCTTTTAAACATTTTTTTAAACGTCGCCCTTCGAAGTTCTCGTTTCTGCACCCTTTTTCGCCACGTCATGACTCCCTTTTGATTTTTTACGTCCCGACTCCCGTTTTTATATTCATTTTTTATTTTTAGTTCTTTTTTTTTAAAACTTTTTCAGCATATTAGCATTAAGCGCGCGTAATATTTCGGGTGCGATCATACCAGCACTAATGCACCGGATCCTATCAGAACTCCGAAGTTAAGCGTGCTTGGGCGAGAGTAGTACTAGGATGGGTGACCCCCTGCGAAGTCCTCGTGTTGCACCCCTTTTTGCCACGTCTCGTCTCCCTTTTAAACATTTTTTTAAACGTCGCCCTTCGAAGTTCTCGTTTCTGCACCCTTTTTTGCCACGTCATGACTCCCTTTTGATTTTTTACGTCCCGACTCCCGTTTTTATATTCATTTTTTATTTTTAGTTCTTTTTTTTTAAAACTTTTTCAGCATATTAGCATTAAGCGCGCATAATATTTCGGGTGCGATCATACCAGCACTAATGCACCGAATCCCATCAGAACTCCGAAGTTAAGCGTGCTTGGGCGAGAGTAGTACTAGGATGGGTGACCCCCTGGGAAGTCCTCGTGTTGCACCCGTTTTTGCCACGTCTCGTCTCCCTTTTAAACATTTTTTTAAACGTCGCCATTCGAAGTTCTCGTTTCTGCACCCTCTTTTGCCACGTCATGACTCCCTTTAGATTTTTTACGTCCCGACTCCCGTTTTTATATTCATTTTTTATTTTTAGTTCTTTTTTTTTTAAAACTTTTTCAGCATATTAGCATTAAGCGTGCATACTATTTCGGGTGCGATCATACCAGCACTAATGCACCGGATCCTATCAGAACTCCGAAGTTAAGCGTGCTTGGGCTAGAGTAGTACTAGGATGGGTGACCCCCTGGGAAGTCCTCGTGTTGCACCCCTTTTTGCCACGTCTCGTCTCCCTTTTAAACATTTTTTTAAACGTCGCCCTTCGAAGTTCTCGTTTCTGCACCCTTTTTTGCCACGTCATGACTCCCTTTTGATTTTTTACGTCCCGACTCCCGTTTTTATATTCATTTTTTATTTTTAGTTCTTTTTTTTTAAAACTTTTTCAGCATATTAGCATTAAGCGCGCATAATATTTCGGGTGCAATCATACCAGCACTAATGCACCGAATCCCATCAGAACTCCGAAGTTAAGCGTGCTTGGGCGAGAGTAGTACTAGGATGGGTGACCCCCTGGGAAGTCCTCGTGTTGCACCCGTTTTTGCCACGTCTCGTCTCCCTTTTAAACATTTTTTTAAACGTCGCCATTCGAAGTTCTCGTTTCTGCACCCTCTTTTGCCACGTCATGACTCCCTTTAGATTTTTTACGTCCCGACTCCCGTTTTTATATTCATTTTTTATTTTTAGTTCTTTTTTTTTTTAAACTTTTTCAGCATATTAGCATTAAGCGCGCATACTATTTCGGGTGCGATCATACCAGCACTAATGCACCGGATCCTATCAGAACTCCGAAGTTAAGCGTGCTTGGGCGAGAGTAGTACTAGGATGGGTGACCCCCTGGGAAGTCCTCGTGTTGCACCCCTTTTTGCCACGTCTCGTCTCCCTTTTAAACATTTTTTTAAACGTCGCCCTTCGAAGTTCTCGTTTCTGCACCCTTTTTTGCCACGTCATGACTCCCTTTTGATTTTTTACGTCCCGACTCCCGTTTTTATATTCATTTTTTATTTTTAGTTCTTTTTTTTTAAAACTTTTTCAGCATATTAGCATTAAGCGCGCATAATATTTCGGGTGCGATCATACCAGCACTAATGCACCGGATCCCATCAGAACTCCGAAGTTAAGCGTGCTTGGGCGAGAGTAGTACTAGGATGGGTGACCCCCTGGGAAGTCCTCGTGTTGCACCCCTTTTTGCCACGTCTCGTCTCCCTTTTAAACATTTTTTTAAACGTCGCCCTTCGAAGTTCTCGTTTCTGCACCCTCTTATGCCACGTCATGACTCCCTTTAGATTTTTTACGTCCCGACTCCCGTTTTTATATTCATTTTTTATTTATAGTTCTTTTTTTTTTAAAACTTTTTCAGCATATTAGCATTAAGCGCGCTTATTATTTCGGGTGCGATCATACCAGCACTAATGCACCGGATCCTATCAGAACTCCGAAGTTAAGCGTGCTTGGGCGAGAGTAGTACTAGGATGGGTGACCCCCTGGGAAGTCCTCGTGTTGCACCCTTTTTTGCCACGTCTCGTCTTCCTTTTAAACATTTTTTTAAACGTCGCCCTTCGAAGTTCTCGTTTCTGCACCCTTTTTTGCCACGTCATGACTCCCTTTTGATTTTTTACGTCCCGACTCCCGTTTTTATATTCATTTTTTATTTTTAGTTCTTTTTTTAAAAAACATTTTCAGCATATTAGCATTAAGCGCGCTTACTATTTTGGGTGCGATCATACCAGTACTAATGCATCGGATCCCATCAGAACTCCGAAGTTAAGCGTGCTTGGGCGAGAGTAGTACTAGGATGGGTGACCCCCTGGGAAGTCCTCGTGTTGCACCCCTTTTTGCCACGTCTCGTCTCCCTTTTAAAAATTTTTTTAAACGTCGCCCTTCGAAGTTCTCGTTTCTGCACCCTTTTTTGCCACGTCATGACTCCCTTTTGATTTTTTACGTCCCGACTCCCGTTTTTATATTCATTTTTTATTTTTAGTTCTTTTTTTTAAAAACATTTTCAGCATATTAGCATTAAGCGCGCTTACGATTTTGGGTGCGATCATACCAGTACTAATGCATCGGATCCCATCAGAACTCCGAAGTTAAGCGTGCTTGGGCGAGAGTAGTACTAGGATGGGTGACCCCCTGGGAAGTCCTCGTGTTGCACCCCTTTTTGCCACGTCTCGTCTCCCTTTTAAACATTTTTTTAAACGTCGCCCTTCGAAGTTCTCGTTTCTGCACCCTTTTTTGCCACGTCATGACTCCCTTTTGATTTTTTACGTCCCGACTCCCGTTTTTATATTCATTTTTTATTTTTAGTTCTTTTTTTTTAAAACTTTTTCAGCATATTAGCATTAAGCGCGCGTAATATTTCGGGTGCGATCATACCAGCACTAATGCACCGGATCCTATCAGAACTCCGAAGTTAAGCGTGCTTGGGCGAGAGTAGTAGTAGGATGGGTGACCCCCTGGGAAGTCCTCGTGTTGCACCCCTTTTTGCCACGTCTCGTCTCCCTTTTAAACATTTTTTTAAACGTCGCCCTTCGAAGTTCTCGTTTCTGCACCCTTTTTTGCCACGTCATGACTCCCTTTTGATTTTTTACGTCCCGACTCCCGTTTTTATATTCATTTTTTATTTTTAGTTCTTTTTTTTTAAAACTTTTTCAGCATATTAGCATTAAGCGCGCATAATATTTCGGGTGCGATCATACCAGCACTAATGCACCGAATCCCATCAGAACTCCGAAGTTAAGCGTGTTTGGGCGAGAGTAGTACTAGGATGGGTGACCCCCTGGGAAGTCCTCGTGTTGCACCCGTTTTTGCCACGTCTCGTCTCCCTTTTAAACATTTTTTTAAACGTCGCCATTCGAAGTTCTCGTTTCTGCACCCTCTTTTGCCACGTCATGACTCCCTTTAGATTTTTTACGTCCCGACTCCCGTTTTTATATTCATTTTTTATTTATAGTTCTTTTTTTTTTAAAACTTTTTCAGCATATTAGCATTAAGCGCGCATACTATTTCGGGTGCGATCATACCAGCACTAATGCACCGAATCCTATCAGAACTCCGAAGTTAAGCGTGCTTGGGCGAGAGTAGTACTAGGATGGGTGACCCCCTGGGAAGTCCTCGTGTTGCACCCCTTTTTGCCACGTCTCGTCTCCCTTTTAAACATTTTTTTAAACATCGCCCTTCGAAGTTCTCGTTTCTGCACCCTTTTTTGCCACGTCATGACTCCCTTTTGATTTTTTACGTCCCGACTCCCGTTTTTATATTCATTTTTTATTTTTAGTTCTTTTTTTTTAAAACTTTTTCAGCATATTAGCATTAAGCGCGCATAATATTTCGGGTGCGATCATACCAGCACTAATGCACCGGATCCCATCAGAACTCCGAAGTTAAGCGTGCTTGGGCGAGAGTAGTACTAGGATGGGTGACCCCCTGGGAAGTCCTCGTGTTGCACCCCTTTTTGCCACGTCTCGTCTCCCTTTTAAACATTTTTTTAAACGTCGCCCTTCGAAGTTCTCGTTTCTGCACCCTCTTATGCCACGTCATGACTCCCTTTAGATTTTTTACGTCCCGACTCCCGTTTTTATATTCATTTTTTATTTATAGTTCTTTTTTTTTTAAAACTTTTTCAGCATATTAGCATTAAGCGCGCTTATTATTTCGGGTGCGATCATACCAGCACTAATGCACCGGATCCTATCAGAACTCCGAAGTTAAGCGTGCTTGGGCGAGAGTAGTACTAGGATGGGTGACCCCCTGGGAAGTCCTCGTGTTGCACCCTTTTTTGCCACGTCTCGTCTTCCTTTTAAACATTTTTTTAAACGTCGCCCTTCGAAGTTCTCGTTTCTGCACCCTTTTTTGCCACGTCATGACTCCCTTTTGATTTTTTACGTCCCGACTCCCGTTTTTATATTCATTTTTTATTTTTAGTTCTTTTTTTAAAAAACATTTTCAGCATATTAGCATTAAGCGCGCTTACTATTTTGGGTGCGATCATACCAGTACTAATGCATCGGATCCCATCAGAACTCCGAAGTTAAGCGTGCTTGGGCGAGAGTAGTACTAGGATGGGTGACCCCCTGGGAAGTCCTCGTGTTGCACCCCTTTTTGCCACGTCTCGTCTCCCTTTTAAAAATTTTTTTAAACGTCGCCCTTCGAAGTTCTCGTTTCTGCACCCTTTTTTGCCACGTCATGACTCCCTTTTGATTTTTTACGTCCCGACTCCCGTTTTTATATTCATTTTTTATTTTTAGTTCTTTTTTTTAAAAACATTTTCAGCATATTAGCATTAAGCGCGCTTACGATTTTGGGTGCGATCATACCAGTACTAATGCATCGGATCCCATCAGAACTCCGAAGTTAAGCGTGCTTGGGCGAGAGTAGTACTAGGATGGGTGACCCCCTGGGAAGTCCTCGTGTTGCACCCCTTTTTGCCACGTCTCGTCTCCCTTTTAAACATTTTTTTAAACGTCGCCCTTCGAAGTTCTCGTTTCTGCACCCTTTTTTGCCACGTCATGACTCCCTTTTGATTTTTTACGTCCCGACTCCCGTTTTTATATTCATTTTTTATTTTTAGTTCTTTTTTTTTAAAACTTTTTCAGCATATTAGCATTAAGCGCGCGTAATATTTCGGGTGCGATCATACCAGCACTAATGCACCGGATCCTATCAGAACTCCGAAGTTAAGCGTGCTTGGGCGAGAGTAGTAGTAGGATGGGTGACCCCCTGGGAAGTCCTCGTGTTGCACCCCTTTTTGCCACGTCTCGTCTCCCTTTTAAACATTTTTTTAAACGTCGCCCTTCGAAGTTCTCGTTTCTGCACCCTTTTTTGCCACGTCATGACTCCCTTTTGATTTTTTACGTCCCGACTCCCGTTTTTATATTCATTTTTTATTTTTAGTTCTTTTTTTTTAAAACTTTTTCAGCATATTAGCATTAAGCGCGCATAATATTTCGGGTGCGATCATACCAGCACTAATGCACCGAATCCCATCAGAACTCCGAAGTTAAGCGTGTTTGGGCGAGAGTAGTACTAGGATGGGTGACCCCCTGGGAAGTCCTCGTGTTGCACCCGTTTTTGCCACGTCTCGTCTCCCTTTTAAACATTTTTTTAAACGTCGCCATTCGAAGTTCTCGTTTCTGCACCCTCTTTTGCCACGTCATGACTCCCTTTAGATTTTTTACGTCCCGACTCCCGTTTTTATATTCATTTTTTATTTATAGTTCTTTTTTTTTTAAAACTTTTTCAGCATATTAGCATTAAGCGCGCATACTATTTCGGGTGCGATCATACCAGCACTAATGCACCGAATCCTATCAGAACTCCGAAGTTAAGCGTGCTTGGGCGAGAGTAGTACTAGGATGGGTGACCCCCTGGGAAGTCCTCGTGTTGCACCCCTTTTTGCCACGTCTCGTCTCCCTTTTAAACATTTTTTTAAACATCGCCCTTCGAAGTTCTCGTTTCTGCACCCTTTTTTGCCACGTCATGACTCCCTTTTGATTTTTTACGTCCCGACTCCCGTTTTTATATTCATTTTTTATTTTTAGTTCTTTTTTTTTAAAACTTTTTCAGCATATTAGCATTAAGCGCGCATAATATTTCGGGTGCGATCATACCAGCACTAATGCACCGGATCCCATCAGAACTCCGAAGTTAAGCGTGCTTGGGCGAGAGTAGTACTAGGATGGGTGACCCCCTGGGAAGTCCTCGTGTTGCACCCCTTTTTGCCACGTCTCGTCTCCCTTTTAAACATTTTTTTAAACGTCGCCCTTCGAAGTTCTCGTTTCTGCACCCTCTTATGCCACGTCATGACTCCCTTTAGATTTTTTACGTCCCGACTCCCGTTTTTATATTCATTTTTTATTTATAGTTCTTTTTTTTTTAAAACTTTTTCAGCATATTAGCATTAAGCGCGCTTATTATTTCGGGTGCGATCATACCAGCACTAATGCACCGGATCCTATCAGAACTCCGAAGTTAAGCGTGCTTGGGCGAGAGTAGTACTAGGATGTGTGACCCCCTGGGAAGTCCTCGTGTTGCACCCCTTTTTGCCACGTCTCGTCTTCCTTTTAAACATTTTTTTAAACGTCGCCCTTCGAAGTTCTCGTTTCTGCACCCTTTTTTGCCACGTCATGACTCCCTTTTGATTTTTTACGTCCCGACTCCCGTTTTTATATTCATTTTTTATTTTTAGTTCTTTTTTTAAAAAACATTTTCAGCATATTAGCATTAAGCGCGCTTACTATTTTGGGTGCGATCATACCAGTACTAATGCATCGGATCCCATCAGAACTCCGAAGTTAAGCGTGCTTGGGCGAGAGTAGTACTAGGATGGGTGACCCCCTGGGAAGTCCTTGTGTTGCACCCCTTTTTGCCACGTCTCGTCTCCCTTTTAAAAATTTTTTTAAACGTCGCCCTTCGAAGTTCTCGTTTCTGCACCCTTTTTTGCCACGTCATGACTCCCTTTTGATTTTTTACGTCCCGACTCCCGTTTTTATATTCATTTTTTATTTTTAGTTCTTTTTTTAAAAAACATTTTCAGCATATTAGCATTAAGCGCGCTTACTATTTTGGGTGCGATCATACCAGCACTAATGCATCGGATCCCATCAGAACTCCGAAGTTAAGCGTGATTGGGCGAGAGTAGTACTAGGATGGGTGACCCCCTGGGAAGTCCTCGTGTTGCACCCCTTTTTGCCACGTCTCGTCTCCCTTTTAAACATTTTTTTAAACGTCGCCCTTCGAAGTTCTCGTTTCTGCACCCTTTTTTGCCACGTCATGACTCCCTTTTGATTTTTTACGTCCCGACTCCCGTTTTTATATTCATTTTTTATTTATAGTTCTTTTGTTTTTAAACTTTTTCAGCATATTAGCATTAAGCGCGCATACTATTTCGGGTGCGATCATACCAGCACTAATGCACCGGATCCTATCAGAACTCCGAAGTTAAGCGTGCTTGGGCGAGAGTAGTACTAGGATGGGTGACCCCCTGGGAAGTCCTCGTGTTGCACCCCTTTTTGCCACGTCTCGTCTCCCTTTTAAACATTTTTTTAAACGTCGCCCTTCGAAGTTCTCGTTTCTGCACCCTTTTTTGCCACGTCATGACTCCCTTTTGATTTTTTACGTCCCGACTCCCGTTTTTATATTCATTTTTTATTTTTAGTTCTTTTTTTTTAAAACTTTTTCAGCATATTAGCATTAAGCGCGCATACTATTTCGGGTGCGATCATACCAGCACTAATGCACCGGATCCCATCAGAACTCCGAAGTTAAGCGTGCTTGGGCGAGAGTAGTACTAGGATGGGTGACCCCCTGGGAAGTCCTCGTGTTGCACCCCTTTTTGCCACGTCTCGTCTCCCTTTTAAACATTTTTTTAAACGTCGCCATTCGAAGTTCTCGTTTCTGCACCCTCTTTTGCCACGTCATGACTCCCTTTAGATTTTTTACGTCCCGACTCCCGTTTTTATATTCATTTTTTATTTTTAGTTCTTTTTTTTTTAAAACTTTTTCAGCATATTAGCATTAAGCGCGCATAATATTTCGGGTGCGATCATACCAGCACTAATGCACCGGATCCTCTCAGAACTCCGAAGTTAAGCGTGCTTGGGCGAGAGTAGTACTAGGATGGGTGACCCCCTGGGAAGTCCTTGTGTTGCACCCCTTTTTGCCACGTCTCGTCTCCCTTTTAAAAATTTTTTTAAACGTCGCCCTTCGAAGTTCTCGTTTCTGCACCCTTTTTTGCCACGTCATGACTCCCTTTTGATTTTTTACGTCCCGACTCCCGTTTTTATATTCATTTTTTATTTTTAGTTCTTTTTTTAAAAAACATTTTCAGCATATTAGCATTAAGCGCGCTTATTATTTCGGGTGCGATCATACCAGCACTAATGCACCGGATCCTATCAGAACTCCGAAGTTAAGCGTGCTTGGGCGAGAGTAGTACTAGGATGGGTGACCCCCTGGGAAGTCCTCGTGTTGCACCCCATTTTGCCACGTCTCGTCTTCCTTTTAAACATTTTTTTAAACGTCGCCCTTTGAAGTTCTCGTTTCTGCACCCTTTTTTGCCACGTCATGACTCCCTTTTGATTTTTTACGTCCCGACTCCCGTTTTTATATTCATTTTTTATTTTTAATTCTTTTTTTAAAAAACATTTTCAGCATATTAGCATTAAGCGCGCTTACTATTTTGGGTGCGATCATACCAGTACTAATGCATCGGATCCCATCAGAACTCCGAAGTTAAGCGTGCTTGGGCGAGAGTAGTACTAGGATGGGTGACCCCCTGGGAAGTCCTCGTGTTGCACCCCTTTTTGCCACGTCTCGTCTCCCTTTTAAAATTTTTTTTAAACGTCGCCCTTCGAAGTTCTCGTTTCTGCACCCTTTTTTGCCACGTCATGACTCCCTTTTGATTTTTTACGTCCCGACTCCCGTTTTTATATTCATTTTTTATTTTTAGTTCTTTTTTTTTAAAACTTTTTCAGCATATTAGCATTAAGCGCGCATACTATTTCGGGTGCGATCATACCAGCACTAATGCACCGGATCCCATCAGAACTCCGAAGTTAAGCGTGCTTGGGCGAGAGTAGTACTAGGATGGGTGACCCCCTGGGAAGTCCTCGTGTTGCACCCCTTTTTGCCACGTCTCGTCTCCCTTTTAAACATTTTTTTAAACGTCGCCCTTCGAAGTTCTCGTTTCTGCACCCTTTTTTGCCACATCATGACTCCCTTTTGATTTTTTACGTCCCGACTCCCGTTTTTATATTCATTTTTTATTTTTAGTTCTTTTTTTTTAAAACTTTTTCAGCATATTAGCATTAAGCGCGCATACTATTTCGGGTGCGATCATACCAGCACTAATGCACCGGATCCCATCAGAACTCCGAAGTTAAGCGTGCTTGGGCGAGAGTAGTACTAGGATGGGTGACCCCCTGGGAAGTCCTCGTGTTGCACCCCTTTTTGCCACGTCTCGTCTCCCTTTTAAACATTTTTTTAAACGTCGCCCTTCGAAGTTCTCGTTTCTGCACCCTTTTTTGCCACGTCATGACTCCCTTTTGATTTTTTACGTCCCGACTCCCGTTTTTATATTCATTTTTTATTTTTAGTTCTTTTTTTTTAAAACTTTTTCAGCATATTAGCATTAAGCGCGCATACTATTTCGGGTGCGATCATACCAGCACTAATGCACCGGATCCCATCAGAACTCCGAAGTTAAGCGTGCTTGGGCGAGAGTAGTACTAGGATGGGTGACCCCCTGGGAAGTCCTCGTGTTGCACCCCTTTTTGCCACGTCTCGTCTCCCTTTTAAACATTTTTTTAAACGTCGCCCTTCGAAGTTCTCGTTTCTGCACCCTTTTTTGCCACGTCATGACTCCCTTTTGATTTTTTACGTCCCGACTCCCGTTTTTATATTCATTTTTTATTTTTAGTTCTTTTTTTTTAAAACTTTTTCAGCATATTAGCATTAAGCGCGCATACTATTTCGGGTGCGATCATACCAGCACTAATGCACCGGATCCCATCAGAACTCCGAAGTTAAGCGTGCTTGGGCGAGAGTAGTACTAGGATGGGTGACCCCCTGGGAAGTCCTCGTGTTGCACCCCTTTTTGCCACGTCTCGTCTCCCTTTTAAACATTTTTTTAAACGTCGCCCTTCGAAGTTCTCGTTTCTGCACCCTTTTTTGCCACGTCATGACTCCCTTTTGATTTTTTACGTCCCGACTCCCGTTTTTATATTCATTTTTTATTTTTAGTTCTTTTTTTTTAAAACTTTTTCAGCATATTAGCATTAAGCGCGCATACTATTTCGGGTGCGATCATACCAGCACTAATGCACCGGATCCCATCAGAACTCCGAAGTTAAGCGTGCTTGGGCGAGAGTAGTACTAGGATGGGTGACCCCCTGGGAAGTCCTCGTGTTGCACCCCTTTTTGCCACGTCTCGTCTCCCTTTTAAACATTTTTTTAAACGTCGCCCTTCGAAGTTCTCGTTTCTGCACCCTTTTTTGCCACATCATGACTCCCTTTTGATTTTTTACGTCCCGACTCCCGTTTTTATATTCATTTTTTATTTTTAGTTCTTTTTTTTTAAAACTTTTTCAGCATATTAGCATTAAGCGCGCATACTATTTCGGGTGCGATCATACCAGCACTAATGCACCGGATCCCATCAGAACTCCGAAGTTAAGCGTGCTTGGGCGAGAGTAGTACTAGGATGGGTGACCCCCTGGGAAGTCCTCGTGTTGCACCCCTTTTTGCCACGTCTCGTCTCCCTTTTAAACATTTTTTTAAACGTCGCCCTTCGAAGTTCTCGTTTCTGCACCCTTTTTTGCCACGTCATGACTCCCTTTTGATTTTTTACGTCCCGACTCCCGTTTTTATATTCATTTTTTATTTTTAGTTCTTTTTTTTTAAAACTTTTTCAGCATATTAGCATTAAGCGCGCATACTATTTCGGGTGCGATCATACCAGCACTAATGCACCGGATCCCATCAGAACTCCGAAGTTAAGCGTGCTTGGGCGAGAGTAGTACTAGGATGGGTGACCCCCTGGGAAGTCCTCGTGTTGCACCCCTTTTTGCCACGTCTCGTCTCCCTTTTAAACATTTTTTTAAACGTCGCCATTCGAAGTTCTCGTTTCTGCACCCTCTTTTGCCACGTCATGACTCCCTTTAGATTTTTTACGTCCCGACTCCCGTTTTTATATTCATTTTTTATTTTTAGTTCTTTTTTTTTTAAAACTTTTTCAGCATATTAGCATTAAGCGCGCATAATATTTCGGGTGCGATCATACCAGCACTAATGCACCGGATCCTCTCAGAACTCCGAAGTTAAGCGTGCTTGGGCGAGAGTAGTACTAGGATGGGTGACCCCCTGGGAAGTCCTTGTGTTGCACCCCTTTTTGCCACGTCTCGTCTCCCTTTTAAAAATTTTTTTAAACGTCGCCCTTCGAAGTTCTCGTTTCTGCACCCTTTTTTGCCACGTCATGACTCCCTTTTGATTTTTTACGTCCCGACTCCCGTTTTTATATTCATTTTTTATTTTTAGTTCTTTTTTTAAAAAACATTTTCAGCATATTAGCATTAAGCGCGCTTATTATTTCGGGTGCGATCATACCAGCACTAATGCACCGGATCCTATCAGAACTCCGAAGTTAAGCGTGCTTGGGCGAGAGTAGTACTAGGATGGGTGACCCCCTGGGAAGTCCTCGTGTTGCACCCCTTTTTGCCACGTCTCGTCTTCCTTTTAAACATTTTTTTAAACGTCGCCCTTTGAAGTTCTCGTTTCTGCACCCTTTTTTGCCACGTCATGACTCCCTTTTGATTTTTTACGTCCCGACTCCCGTTTTTATATTCATTTTTTATTTTTAATTCTTTTTTTAAAAAACATTTTCAGCATATTAGCATTAAGCGCGCTTACTATTTTGGGTGCGATCATACCAGTACTAATGCATCGGATCCCATCAGAACTCCGAAGTTAAGCGTGCTTGGGCAAGAGTAGTACTAGGATGGGTGACCCCCTGGGAAGTCCTCGTGTTGCACCCCTTTTTGCCACGTCTCGTCTCCCTTTTAAAATTTTTTTTAAACGTCGCCCTTCGAAGTTCTCGTTTCTGCACCCTTTTTTGCCACGTCATGACTCCCTTTTGATTTTTTACGTCCCGACTCCCGTTTTTATATTAATTTTTTATTTTTAGTTCTTTTTTTTTAAAACTTTTTCAGCATATAAGCATTAAGCGCGCATATTATTTCGGGTGCGATCATACCAGCACTAATGCACCGGATCCCATCAGAACTCCGAAGTTAAGCGTGCTTGGGCGAGAGTAGTACTAGGATGGGTGACCCCCTGGGAAGTCCTTGTGTTGCACCCCTTTTTGCCACGTCTCGTCTCCCTTTTAAAAATTTTTTTAAACGTCGCCCTTCGAAGTTCTCGTTTCTGCACCCTTTTTTGCCACGTCATGACTCCCTTTTGATTTTTTACGTCCCGACTCCCGTTTTTATATTCATTTTTTATTTTTAGTTCTTTTTTTAAAAAACATTTTCAGCATATTAGCATTAAGCGCGCTTACTATTTTGGGTGCGATCATACCAGCACTAATGCATCGGATCCCATCAGAACTCCGAAGTTAAGCGTGCTTGGGCGAGAGTAGTACTAGGATGGGTGACCCCCTGGGAAGTCCTCGTGTTGCACCCCTTTTTGCCACGTCTCGTCTCCCTTTTAGACATTTTTTTAAACGTCGTCCTTCGAAGTTCTCGTTTCTGCACCCTTTTTTGCCACGTCATGACTCCCTTTTGATTTTTTACGTCCCGACTCCCGTTTTTATATTCATTTTTTATTTTTGGTTCTTTTTTTTTAAAACTTTTTCAGCATATTAGCATTAAGCGCGCATACTATTTCGGGTGCGATCATACCAGCACTAATGCACCGGATCCTATCAGAACTCCGAAGTTAAGCGTGCTTTGGCGAGAGTAGTACTAGGATGGGTGACCCCCTGGGAAGTCCTCGTGTTGCACCCCTTTTTGCCACGTCTCGTCTCCCTTTTAAACATTTTTTTAAACGTCGCCCTTCGAAGTTCTCGTTTCTGCACCCTTTTTTGCCACGTCATGACTCCCTTTTGATTTTTTACGTCCCGACTCCCGTTTTTATATTCATTTTTTATTTTTAGTTCTTTTTTTTTAAAACTTTTTCAGCATATTAGCATTAAGCGCGCATAATATTTCGGGTGCGATCATACCAGCACTAATGCACCGAATCCCATCAGAACTCCGAAGTTAAGCGTGCTTGGGCGAGAGTAGTACTAGGATGGGTGACCCCCTGGGAAGTCCTCGTGTTGCACCCCTTTTTGCCACGTCTCGTCTCCCTTTTAAACATTTTTTTAAACGTCGCCATTCGAAGTTCTCGTTTCTGCACCCTCTTTTGCCACGTCATGACTCCCTTTAGATTTTTTACGTCCCGACTCCCGTTTTTATATTCATTTTTTATTTTTAGTTCTTTTTTTTTTAAAACTTTTTCAGCATATTAGCATTAAGCGCGCATAATATTTCGGGTGCGATCATACCAGCACTAATGCACCGGATCCTCTCAGAACTCCGAAGTTAAGCGTGCTTGGGCGAGAGTAGTACTAGGATGGGTGACCCCCTGGGAAGTCCTTGTGTTGCACCCCTTTTTGCCACGTCTCGTCTCCCTTTTAAAAATTTTTTTAAACGTCGCCCTTCGAAGTTCTCGTTTCTGCACCCTTTTTTGCCACGTCATGACTCCCTTTTGATTTTTTACGTCCCGACTCCCGTTTTTATATTCATTTTTTATTTTTAGTTCTTTTTTTAAAAAACATTTTCAGCATATTAGCATTAAGCGCGCTTACTATTTTGGGTGCGATCATACCAGCACTAATGCATCGGATCCCATCAGAACTCCGAAGTTAAGCGTGCTTGGGCGAGAGTAGTACAAGGATGGGTGACCCCCTGGGAAGTCCTCGTGTTGCACCCCTTTTTGCCACGTCTCGTCTCCCTTTTAAACATTTTTTTAAACGTCGTCCTTCGAAGTTCTCGTTTCTGCACCCTTTTTTGCCACGTCATGACTCCCTTTTGATTTTTTACGTCCCGACTCCCGTTTTTATATTCATTTTTTATTTTTGGTTCTTTTTTTTTAAAACTTTTTCAGCATATTAGCATTAAGCGCGCATACTATTTCGGGTGCGATCATACCAGCACTAATGCACCGGATCCTATCAGAACTCCGAAGTTAAGCGTGCTTGGGCGAGAGTAGTACTAGGATGGGTGACCCCCTGGGAAGTCCTCGTGTTGCACCCCTTTTTGCCACGTCTCGTCTCCCTTTTAAACATTTTTTTAAACGTCGCCCTTCGAAGTTCTCGTTTCTGCACCCTTTTTTGCCACGTCATGACTCCCTTTTGATTTTTTACGTCCCGACTCCCGTTTTTATATTCATTTTTTATTTTTAGTTCTTTTTTTTTAAAACTTTTTCAGCATATTAGCATTAAGCGCGCATAATATTTCGGGTGCGATCATACCAGCACTAATGCACCGAATCCCATCAGAACTCCGAAGTTAAGCGTGCTTGGGCGAGAGTAGTACTAGGATGGGTGACCCCCTGGGAAGTCCTCGTGTTGCACCCCTTTTTGCCACGTCTCGTCTCCCTTTTAAACATTTTTTTAAACGTCGACATTCGAAGTTCTCGTTTCTGCACCCTCTTTTGCCACGTCATGACTCCCTTTAGATTTTTTACGTCCCGACTCCCGTTTTTATATTCATTTTTTATTTTTAGTTCTTTTTTTTTTAAAACTTTTTCAGCATATTAGCATTAAGCGCGCATACTATTTCGGGTGCGATCATACCAGCACTAATGCACCGGATCCTATCAGAACTCCGAAGTTAAGCGTGCTTGGGCGAGAGTAGTACTAGGATGGGTGACCCCCTGGGAAGTCCTCGTGTTGCACCCCTTTTTGCCACGTCTCGTCTCCCTTTTAAACATTTTTTTAAACGTCGCCCTTCGAAGTTCTCGTTTCTGCACCCTTTTTTGCCACGTCATGACTCCCTTTTGATTTTTTACGTCCCGACTCCCGTTTTTATATTCATTTTTTATTTTTAGTTCTTTTTTTTTTAAAACTTTTTCAGCATATTAGCATTAAGCGCGCTTATTATTTCGGGTGGGATCATACCAGCACTAATGCACCGGATCCTATCAGAACTCCGAAGTTAAGCGTGCTTGGGCGAGAGTAGTACTAGGATGGGTGACCCCCTGGGAAGTCCTCGTGTTGCACCCCTTTTTGCCACGTCTCGTCTTCCTTTTAAACATTTTTTTAAACGTCGCCCTTCGAAGTTCTCGTTTCTGCACCCTTTTTTGCCACGTCATGACTCCCTTTTGATTTTTTACGTCCCGACTCCCGTTTTTATATTCATTTTTTATTTTTAGTTTTTTTTTTAAAAAACATTTTCAGCATATTAGCATTAAGCGCGCTTACTATTTTGGGTGCGATCATACCAGTACTAATGCATCGGATCCCATCAGAACTCCGAAGTTAAGCGTGCTTGGGCGAGAGTAGTACTAGGATGGGTGACCCCCTGGGAAGTCCTCGTGTTGCACCCCTTTTTGCCACGTCTCGTCTCCCTTTTAAAAATTTTTTTAAACGTCGCCCTTCGAAGTTCTCGTTTCTGCACCCTTTTTTGCCACGTCATGACTCCCTTTTGATTTTTTACGTCCCGACTCCCGTTTTTATATTAATTTTTTATTTTTAGTTCTTTTTTTAAAAAACATTTTCAGCATATTAGCATTAAGCGCGCTTACTATTTTGGGTGCGATCATACCAGCACTAATGCATCGGATCCCATCAGAACTCCGAAGTTAAGCGTGCTTGGGCGAGAGTAGTACTAGGATGGGTGACCCGCTGGGAAGTCCTCGTATTGCACCCCTTTTTGCCACGTCTCGTCTCCCTTTTAAACATTTTTTTAAACGTCGCCCTTCGAAGTTCTCGTTTCTGCACCCTTTTTTGCCACGTCATGACTCCCTTTTGATTTTTTACGTCCCGACTCCCGTTTTTATATTCATTTTTTATTTTTAGTTCTTTTTTTTTTAAACTTTTTCAGCATATTAGCATTAAGCGCGCATACTATTTCGGGTGCGATCATACCAGCACTAATGCACCGGATCCTATCAGAACTCCGAAGTTAAGCGTGCTTGGGCGAGAGTAGTACTAGGATGGGTGACCCCCTGGGAAGTCCTCGTGTTGCACCCCTTTTTGCCACGTCTCGTCTCCCTTTTAAACATTTTTTTAAACGTCGCCCTTCGAAGTTCTCGTTT
Source organism: Scutellaria galericulata (assembly GCA_946896805.1). NCBI lineage: Eukaryota > Viridiplantae > Streptophyta > Magnoliopsida > Lamiales > Lamiaceae > Scutellaria > Scutellaria galericulata. Next base: position 9,668,477 of record OX335788.1, read on the forward strand.
CTGCACCCTTTTTTGCCACGTCATGACTCCCTTTTGATTTTTTACGTCCCGACTCCCGTTTTTATATTCATTTTTTATTTTTAGTTCTTTTTTTTTAAAACTTTTTCAGCATATTAGCATTAAGCGCGCATACTATTTCGGGTGCGATCATACCAGCACTAATGCACCGAATCCCATCAGAACTCCGAAGTTAAGCGTGCTTGGGCGAGAGTAGTACTAGGATGGGTGACCCCCTGGGAAGTCCTCGTGTTGCACCCCTTTTTGCCACGTCTCGTCTCCCTTTTAAACATTTTTTTAAACGTCGCCATTCGAAGTTCTCGTTTCTGCACCCTCTTTTGCCACGTCATGACTCCCTTTTGATTTTTTACGTCCCGACTCCCGTTTTTATATTCATTTTTTATTTTTAGTTCTTTTTTTTTTAAAACTTTTTCAGCATATTAACATTGAGCGCGCATACTATTTCGGGTGCGATCATACCAGCACTAATGCACCGGATCCTATCAGAACTCCGAAGTTAAGCGTGCTTGGGCGAGAGTAGTACTAGGATGGGTGACCCCCTGGGAAGTCCTCGTGTTGCACCCCTTTTTGCCACGTCTCGTCTCCCTTTTAAACATTTTTTTAAACGTCGCCCTTCGAAGTTCTCGTTTCTGCACCCTTTTTTGCCACGTCATGACTCCCTTTTGATTTTTTACGTCCCGACTCCCGTTTTTATATTCATTTTTTATTTTTAGTTCTTTTTTTTTTAAAACTTTTTCAGCATATTAGCATTAAGCGCGCTTATTATTTCGGGTGCGATCATACCAGCACTAATGCACCGGATCCTATCAGAACTCCGAAGTTAAGCGTGCTTGGGCGAGAGTAGTACTAGGATGGGTGACCCCCTGGGAAGTCCTCGTGTTGCACCCTTTTTTGCCACGTCTCGTCTTCCTTTTAAACATTTTTTTAAACGTCGCCCTTCGAAGTTCTCGTTTCTGCACCGTTTTTTGCCACGTCATGACTCCCTTTTGATTTTTTACGTCCCGACTCCCGTTTTTATATTCATTTTTTATTTTTAGTTCTTTTTTTAAAAAACATTTTCAGCATATTAGCATTAAGCGCGCTTACTATTTTGGGTGCGATCATACCAGTACTAATGCATCGGATCCCATCAGAACTCCGAAGTTAAGCGTGCTTGGGCGAGAGTAGTACTAGGATGGGTGACCCCCTGGGAAGTCCTCGTGTTGCACCCCTTTTTGCCACGTCTCGTCTCCCTTTTAAAAATTTTTTTAAACGTCGCCCTTCGAAGTTCTCGTTTCTGCACCCTTTTTTGCCACGTCATGACTCCCTTTTGATTTTTTACGTCCCGACTCCCGTTTTTATATTAATTTTTTATTTTTAGTTCTTTTTTTTTAAAACTTTTTCAGCATATTAGCATTAAGCGCGCATATTATTTCGGGTGCGATCATACCAGCACTAATGCACCGGATCCCATCAGAACTCCGAAGTTAAGCGTGCTTGGGCGAGAGTAGTACTAGGATGGGTGACCCGCTCGGAAGTCCTCGTATTGCACCCCTTTTTGCCACGTCTCGTCTCCCTTTTAAAAATTTTTTTAAACGTCGCCCTTCGAAGTTCTCGTTTCTGCACCCTTTTTTGCCACGTCATGACTCCCTTTTGATTTTTTACGTCCCGACTCCCGTTTTTATATTAATTTTTTATTTTTAGTTCTTTTTTTTTAAAACTTTTTCAGCATATTAGCATTAAGCGCGCATATTATTTCGGGTGCGATCATACCAGCACTAATGCACCGGATCCCATCAGAACTCCGAAGTTAAGCGTGCTTGGGCGAGAGTAGTACTAGGATGGGTGACCCGCTCGGAAGTCCTCGTATTGCACCCCTTTTTGCCACGTCTCGTCTCCCTTTTAAAAATTTTTTTAAACGTCGCCCTTCGAAGTTCTCGTTTCTGCACCCTTTTTTGCCACGTCATGACTCCCTTTTGATTTTTTACGTCCCGACTCCCGTTTTTATATTCATTTTTTATTTTTAGTTCTTTTTTTAAAAAACATTTTCAGCATATTAGCATTAAGCGCGCTTACTATTTTGGGTGCGATCATACCAGTACTAATGCATCGGATCCCATCAGAACTCCGAAGTTAAGCGTGCTTGGGCGAGAGTAGTACTAGGATGGGTGACCCCCTGGGAAGTCCTTGTGTTGCACCCCTTTTTGCCACGTCTCGTCTCCCTTTTAAAAATTTTTTTAAACGTCGCCCTTCGAAGTTCTCGTTTCTGCACCCTTTTTTGCCACGTCATGACTCCCTTTTGATTTTTTACGTCCCGACTCCCGTTTTTATATTCATTTTTTATTTTTAGTTCTTTTTTTAAAAAACATTTTCAGCATATTAGCATTAAGCGCGCTTACTATTTTGGGTGCGATCATACCAGCACTAATGCATCGGATCCCATCAGAACTCCGAAGTTAAGCGTGCTTGGGCGAGAGTAGTACTAGGATGGGTGACCCCCTGGGAAGTCCTCGTGTTGCACCCCTTTTTGCCACGTCTCGTCTCCCTTTTAAACATTTTTTTAAACGTCGCCCTTCGAAGTTCTCGTTTCTGCACCCTTTTTTGCCACGTCATGACTCCCTTTTGATTTTTTACGTCCCGACTCCCGTTTTTATATTCATTTTTTATTTTTAGTTCTTTTTTTTTTAAACTTTTTCAGCATATTAGCATTAAGCGCGCATACTATTTCGGGTGCGATCATACCAGCACTAATGCACCGGATCCTATCAGAACTCCGAAGTTAAGCGTGCTTGGGCGAGAGTAGTACTAGGATGGGTGACCCCCTGGGAAGTCCTCGTGTTGCACCCCTTTTTGCCACGTCTCGTCTCCCTTTTAAACATTTTTTTAAACGTCGCCCTTCGAAGTTCTCGTTTCTGCACCCTTTTTTGCCACGTCATGACTCCCTTTTGATTTTTTACGTCCCGACTCCCGTTTTTATATTCATTTTTTATTTTTAGTTCTTTTTTTTTAAAACTTTTTCAGCATATTAGCATTAAGCGCGCATACTATTTCGGGTGCGATCATACCAGCACTAATGCACCGGATCCTATCAGAACTCCGAAGTTAAGCGTGCTTGGGCGAGAGTAGTACTAGGATGGGTGACCCCCTGGGAAGTCCTCGTGTTGCACCCCTTTTTGCCACGTCTCGTCTCCCTTTTAAACATTTTTTTAAACGTCGCCCTTCGAAGTTCTCGTTTCTGCACCCTCTTATGCCACGTCATGACTCCCTTTAGATTTTTTACGTCCCGACTCCCGTTTTTATATTCATTTTTTATTTATAGTTCTTTTTTTTTTAAAACTTTTTCAGCATATTAGCATTAAGCGCGCTTATTATTTCGGGTGCGATCATACCAGCACTAATGCACCGGATCCTATCAGAACTCCGAAGTTAAGCGTGCTTGGGCGAGAGTAGTACTAGGATGGGTGACCCCCTGGGAAGTCCTCGTGTTGCACCCCTTTTTGCCACGTCTCGTCTTCCTTTTAAACATTTTTTTAAACGTCGCCCTTCGAAGTTCTCGTTTCTGCACCCTTTTTTGCCACGTCATGACTCCCTTTTGATTTTTTACGTCCCGACTCCCGTTTTTATATTCATTTTTTATTTTTAGTTCTTTTTTTAAAAAACATTTTCAGCATATTAACATTAAGCGCGCATACTATTTCGGGTGCGATCATACCAGCACTAATGCACCGGATCCTATCAGAACTCCGAAGTTAAGCGTGCTTGGGCGAGAGTAGTACTAGGATGGGTGACCCCCTGGGAAGTCCTCGTGTTGCACCCCTTTTTGCCACGTCTCGTCTCCCTTTTAAACATTTTTTTAAACGTCGCCCTTCGAAGTTCTCGTTTCTGCACCCTTTTTTGCCACGTCATGACTCCCTTTTGATTTTTTACGTCCCGACTCCCGTTTTTATATTCATTTTTTATTTTTAGTTCTTTTTTTTTTAAAACTTTTTCAGCATATTAGCATTAAGCGCGCTTATTATTTCGGGTGCGATCATACCAGCACTAATGCACCGGATCCTATCAGAACTCCGAAGTTAAGCGTGCTTGGGCGAGAGTAGTACTAGGATGGGTGACCCCCTGGGAAGTCCTCGTGTTGCACCCTTTTTTGCCACGTCTCGTCTTCCTTTTAAACATTTTTTTAAACGTCGCCCTTCGAAGTTCTCGTTTCTGCACCGTTTTTTGCCACGTCATGACTCCCTTTTGATTTTTTACGTCCCGACTCCCGTTTTTATATTCATTTTTTATTTTTAGTTCTTTTTTTAAAAAACATTTTCAGCATATTAGCATTAAGCGCGCTTACTATTTTGGGTGCGATCATACCAGTACTAATGCATCGGATCCCATCAGAACTCCGAAGTTAAGCGTGCTTGGGCGAGAGTAGTACTAGGATGGGTGACCCCCTGGGAAGTCCTCGTGTTGCACCCCTTTTTGCCACGTCTCGTCTCCCTTTTAAAAATTTTTTTAAACGTCGCCCTTCGAAGTTCTCGTTTCTGCACCCTTTTTTGCCACGTCATGACTCCCTTTTGATTTTTTACGTCCCGACTCCCGTTTTTATATTAATTTTTTATTTTTAGTTCTTTTTTTTTAAAACTTTTTCAGCATATTAGCATTAAGCGCGCATATTATTTCGGGTGCGATCATACCAGCACTAATGCACCGGATCCCATCAGAACTCCGAAGTTAAGCGTGCTTGGGCGAGAGTAGTACTAGGATGGGTGACCCGCTCGGAAGTCCTCGTATTGCACCCCTTTTTGCCACGTCTCGTCTCCCTTTTAAAAATTTTTTTAAACGTCGCCCTTCGAAGTTCTCGTTTCTGCACCCTTTTTTGCCACGTCATGACTCCCTTTTGATTTTTTACGTCCCGACTCCCGTTTTTATATTCATTTTTTATTTTTAGTTCTTTTTTTAAAAAACATTTTCAGCATATTAGCATTAAGCGCGCTTACTATTTTGGGTGCGATCATACCAGTACTAATGCATCGGATCCCATCAGAACTCCGAAGTTAAGCGTGCTTGGGCGAGAGTAGTACTAGGATGGGTGACCCCCTGGGAAGTCCTTGTGTTGCACCCCTTTTTGCCACGTCTCGTCTCCCTTTTAAAAATTTTTTTAAACGTCGCCCTTCGAAGTTCTCGTTTCTGCACCCTTTTTTGCCACGTCATGACTCCCTTTTGATTTTTTACGTCCCGACTCCCGTTTTTATATTCATTTTTTATTTTTAGTTCTTTTTTTAAAAAACATTTTCAGCATATTAGCATTAAGCGCGCTTACTATTTTGGGTGCGATCATACCAGCACTAATGCATCGGATCCCATCAGAACTCCGAAGTTAAGCGTGCTTGGGCGAGAGTAGTACTAGGATGGGTGACCCCCTGGGAAGTCCTCGTGTTGCACCCCTTTTTGCCACGTCTCGTCTCCCTTTTAAACATTTTTTTAAACGTCGCCCTTCGAAGTTCTCGTTTCTGCACCCTTTTTTGCCACGTCATGACTCCCTTTTGATTTTTTACGTCCCGACTCCCGTTTTTATATTCATTTTTTATTTTTAGTTCTTTTTTTTTTAAACTTTTTCAGCATATTAGCATTAAGCGCGCATACTATTTCGGGTGCGATCATACCAGCACTAATGCACCGGATCCTATCAGAACTCCGAAGTTAAGCGTGCTTGGGCGAGAGTAGTACTAGGATGGGTGACCCCCTGGGAAGTCCTCGTGTTGCACCCCTTTTTGCCACGTCTCGTCTCCCTTTTAAACATTTTTTTAAACGTCGCCCTTCGAAGTTCTCGTTTCTGCACCCTTTTTTGCCACGTCATGACTCCCTTTTGATTTTTTACGTCCCGACTCCCGTTTTTATATTCATTTTTTATTTTTAGTTCTTTTTTTTTAAAACTTTTTCAGCATATTAGCATTAAGCGCGCATACTATTTCGGGTGCGATCATACCAGCACTAATGCACCGGATCCTATCAGAACTCCGAAGTTAAGCGTGCTTGGGCGAGAGTAGTACTAGGATGGGTGACCCCCTGGGAAGTCCTCGTGTTGCACCCCTTTTTGCCACGTCTCGTCTCCCTTTTAAACATTTTTTTAAACGTCGCCCTTCGAAGTTCTCGTTTCTGCACCCTCTTATGCCACGTCATGACTCCCTTTAGATTTTTTACGTCCCGACTCCCGTTTTTATATTCATTTTTTATTTATAGTTCTTTTTTTTTTAAAACTTTTTCAGCATATTAGCATTAAGCGCGCTTATTATTTCGGGTGCGATCATACCAGCACTAATGCACCGGATCCTATCAGAACTCCGAAGTTAAGCGTGCTTGGGCGAGAGTAGTACTAGGATGGGTGACCCCCTGGGAAGTCCTCGTGTTGCACCCCTTTTTGCCACGTCTCGTCTTCCTTTTAAACATTTTTTTAAACGTCGCCCTTCGAAGTTCTCGTTTCTGCACCCTTTTTTGCCACGTCATGACTCCCTTTTGATTTTTTACGTCCCGACTCCCGTTTTTATATTCATTTTTTATTTTTAGTTCTTTTTTTAAAAAACATTTTCAGCATATTAGCATTAAGCGCGCTTACTATTTTGGGTGCGATCATACCAGTACTAATGCATCGGATCCCATCAGAACTCCGAAGTTAAGCGTGCTTGGGCGAGAGTAGTACTAGGATGGGTGACCCCCTGGGAAGTCCTCGTGTTGCACCCCTTTTTGCCACGTCTCGTCTCCCTTTTAAACATTTTTTTAAACGTCGCCCTTCGAAGTTCTCGTTTCTGCACCCTTTTTTGCCACGTCATGACTCCCTTTTGATTTTTTACGTCCCGACTCCCGTTTTTATATTCATTTTTTATTTTTAGTTCTTTTTTTTTTAAACTTTTTCAGCATATTAGCATTAAGCGCGCATACTATTTCGGGTGCGATCATACCAGCACTAATGCACCGGATCCTATCAGAACTCCGAAGTTAAGCGTGCTTGGGCGAGAGTAGTACTAGGATGGGTGACCCCCTGGGAAGTCCTCGTGTTGCACCCCTTTTTGCCACGTCTCGTCTCCCTTTTAAACATTTTTTTAAACGTCGCCCTTCGAAGTTCTCGTTTCTGCACCCTTTTTTGCCACGTCATGACTCCCTTTTGATTTTTTACGTCCCGACTCCCGTTTTTATATTCATTTTTTATTTTTAGTTCTTTTTTTTTAAAACTTTTTCAGCATATTAGCATTAAGCGCGCATACTATTTCGGGTGCGATCATACCAGCACTAATGCACCGGATCCTATCAGAACTCCGAAGTTAAGCGTGCTTGGGCGAGAGTAGTACTAGGATGGGTGACCCCCTGGGAAGTCCTCGTGTTGCACCCCTTTTTGCCACGTCTCGTCTCCCTTTTAAACATTTTTTTAAACGTCGCCCTTCGAAGTTCTCGTTTCTGCACCCTCTTATGCCACGTCATGACTCCCTTTAGATTTTTTACGACCCGACTCCCGTTTTTATATTCATTTTTTATTTATAGTTCTTTTTTTTTTAAAACTTTTTCAGCATATTAGCATTAAGCGCGCTTATTATTTCGGGTGCGATCATACCAGCACTAATGCACCGGATCCTATCAGAACTCCGAAGTTAAGCGTGCTTGGGCGAGAGTAGTACTAGGATGGGTGACCCCCTGGGAAGTCCTCGTGTTGCACCCCTTTTTGCCACGTCTCGTCTCCCTTTTAAACATTTTTTTAAACGTCGCCCTTCGAAGTTCTCGTTTCAGCACCCTTTTTTGCCACGACATGACTCCCTTTTGATTTTTTACGTCCCGACTCCCGTTTTTATATTCATTTTTTTATTTTTTGTTCTTTTTTTTTTTAACTTTTTCAGCATATTAGCATTAAGCGCGCATACTATTTCGGGTGCGATCATACCAGCCCTAATGCACCGGATCCCATCAGAACTCTGAAGTTAAGCGTGCTTGGGCGAGAGTAGTACTAGGATGGGTGACCCCCTGGGAAGTCCTCGTGTTGCACCCCTTTTTGCCACGTCTCGTCTCCCTTTTAAACATTTTTTTAAACGTCGCCCTTCGAAGTTCTCGTTTCTGCACCCTTTTTTGCCACGTCATGACTCCCTTTTGATTTTTTACGTCCCGACTCCCGTTTTTATATTCATTTTTTATTTTTAGTTCTTTTTTTTTAAAACTTTTTCAGCATATTAGCATTAAGCGCGCATAATATTTAGGGTGGTGCGATCATACCAGCACTAATGCACTGAATCCCATCAGAACTCCGAAGTTAAGCGTGCTTGGGCGAGAGTAGTACTAGGATGGGTGACCCCCTGGGAAGTCCTCGTGTTGCACCCCTTTTTGCCACGTCTCGTCTCCCTTTTAAACATTTTTTTAAACGTCGCCCTTCGAAGTTCTCGTTTCTGCACCCTTTTTTGCCACGTCATGACTCCCTTTTGATTTTTTACGTCCCGACTCCCGTTTTTATATTCATTTTTTATTTTTAGTTCTTTTTTTTTAAAACTTTTTCAGCATATTAGCATTAAGCGCGCATACTATTTCGGGTGCGATCATACCAGCACTAATGCACCGGATCCTATCAGAACTCCGAAGTTAAGCGTGCTTGGGCGAGAGTAGTACTAGGATGGGTGACCCCCTGGGAAGTCCTCGTGTTGCACCCCTTTTTGCCACGTCTCGTCTCCCTTTTAAACATTTTTTTAAACGTCGCCCTTCGAAGTTCTCGTTTCTGCACCCTCTTATGCCACGTCATGACTCCCTTTAGATTTTTTACGTCCCGACTCCCGTTTTTATATTCATTTTTTATTTATAGTTCTTTTTTTTTAAAACTTTTTCAGCATATTAGCATTAAGCGCGCTTATTATTTCGGGTGCGATCATACCAGCACTAATGCACCGGATCCTATCAGAACTCCGAAGTTAAGCGTGCTTGGGCGAGAGTAGTACTAGGATGGGTGACCCCCTGGGAAGTCCTCGTGTTGCACCCCTTTTTGCCACGTCTCGTCTTCCTTTTAAACATTTTTTTAAACGTCGCCCTTCGAAGTTCTCGTTTCTGCACCCTTTTTTGCCACGTCATGACTCCCTTTTGATTTTTTACGTCCCGACTCCCGTTTTTATATTCATTTTTTATTTTTAGTTCTTTTTTTAAAAAACATTTTCAGCATATTAGCATTAAGCGCGCTTACTATTTTGGGTGCGATCATACCAGTACTAATGCATCGGATCCCATCAGAACTCCGAAGTTAAGCGTGCTTGGGCGAGAGTAGTACTAGGATGGGTGACCCCCTGGGAAGTCCTCGTGTTGCACCCCTTTTTGCCACGTCTCGTCTCCCTTTTAAACATTTTTTTAAACGTCGCCCTTCGAAGTTCTCGTTTCTGCACCCTTTTTTGCCACGTCATGACTCCCTTTTGATTTTTTACGTCCCGACTCCCGTTTTTATATTCATTTTTTATTTTTAGTTCTTTTTTTTTTAAACTTTTTCAGCATATTAGCATTAAGCGCGCATACTATTTCGGGTGCGATCATACCAGCACTAATGCACCGGATCCTATCAGAACTCCGAAGTTAAGCGTGCTTGGGCGAGAGTAGTACTAGGATGGGTGACCCCCTGGGAAGTCCTCGTGTTGCACCCCTTTTTGCCACGTCTCGTCTCCCTTTTAAACATTTTTTTAAACGTCGCCCTTCGAAGTTCTCGTTTCTGCACCCTTTTTTGCCACGTCATGACTCCCTTTTGATTTTTTACGTCCCGACTCCCGTTTTTATATTCATTTTTTATTTTTAGTTCTTTTTTTTTAAAACTTTTTCAGCATATTAGCATTAAGCGCGCATACTATTTCGGGTGCGATCATACCAGCACTAATGCACCGGATCCTATCAGAACTCCGAAGTTAAGCGTGCTTGGGCGAGAGTAGTACTAGGATGGGTGACCCCCTGGGAAGTCCTCGTGTTGCACCCCTTTTTGCCACGTCTCGTCTCCCTTTTAAACATTTTTTTAAACGTCGCCCTTCGAAGTTCTCGTTTCTGCACCCTCTTATGCCACGTCATGACTCCCTTTAGATTTTTTACGTCCCGACTCCCGTTTTTATATTCATTTTTTATTTATAGTTCTTTTTTTTTTAAAACTTTTTCAGCATATTAGCATTAAGCGCGCTTATTATTTCGGGTGCGATCATACCAGCACTAATGCACCGGATCCTATCAGAACTCCGAAGTTAAGCGTGCTTGGGCGAGAGTAGTACTAGGATGGGTGACCCCCTGGGAAGTCCTCGTGTTGCACCCCTTTTTGCCACGTCTCGTCTCCCTTTTAAACATTTTTTTAAACGTCGCCCTTCGAAGTTCTCGTTTCAGCACCCTTTTTTGCCACGACATGACTCCCTTTTGATTTTTTACGTCCCGACTCCCGTTTTTATATTCATTTTTTTATTTTTTGTTCTTTTTTTTTTTAACTTTTTCAGCATATTAGCATTAAGCGCGCATACTATTTCGGGTGCGATCATACCAGCCCTAATGCACCGGATCCCATCAGAACTCTGAAGTTAAGCGTGCTTGGGCGAGAGTAGTACTAGGATGGGTGACCCCCTGGGAAGTCCTCGTGTTGCACCCCTTTTTGCCACGTCTCGTCTCCCTTTTAAACATTTTTTTAAACGTCGCCCTTCGAAGTTCTCGTTTCTGCACCCTTTTTTGCCACGTCATGACTCCCTTTTGATTTTTTACGTCCCGACTCCCGTTTTTATATTCATTTTTTATTTTTAGTTCTTTTTTTTTAAAACTTTTTCAGCATATTAGCATTAAGCGCGCATAATATTTCGGGTGGTGCGATCATACCAGCACTAATGCACTGAATCCCATCAGAACTCCGAAGTTAAGCGTGCTTGGGCGAGAGTAGTACTAGGATGGGTGACCCCCTGGGAAGTCCTCGTGTTGCACCCCTTTTTGCCACGTCTCGTCTCCCTTTTAAACATTTTTTTAAACGTCGCCCTTCGAAGTTCTCGTTTCTGCACCCTCTTATGCCACGTCATGACTCCCTTTAGATTTTTTACGTCCCGACTCCCGTTTTTATATTCATTTTTTATTTATAGTTCTTTTTTTTTTAAAACTTTTTCAGCATATTAGCATTAAGCGCGCTTATTATTTCGGGTGCGATCATACCAGCACTAATGCACCGGATCCTATCAGAACTCCGAAGTTAAGCGTGCTTGGGCGAGAGTAGTACTAGGATGGGTGACCCCCTGGGAAGTCCTCGTGTTGCACCCCTTTTTGCCACGTCTCGTCTTCCTTTTAAACATTTTTTTAAACGTCGCCCTTCGAAGTTCTCGTTTCTGCACCCTTTTTTGCCACGTCATGACTCCCTTTTGATTTTTTACGTCCCGACTCCCGTTTTTATATTCATTTTTTATTTTTAGTTCTTTTTTTAAAAAACATTTTCAGCATATTAGCATTAAGCGCGCTTACTATTTTGGGTGCGATCATACCAGTACTAATGCATCGGATCCCATCAGAACTCCGAAGTTAAGCGTGCTTGGGCGAGAGTAGTACTAGGATGGGTGACCCCCTGGGAAGTCCTCGTGTTGCACCCCTTTTTGCCACGTCTCGTCTCCCTTTTAAAAATTTTTTTAAACGTCGCCCTTCGAAGTTCTCGTTTCTGCACCCTTTTTTGCCACGTCATGACTCCCTTTTGATTTTTTACGTCCCGACTCCCGTTTTTATATTAATTTTTTATTTTTAGTTCTTTTTTTTTAAAACTTTTTCAGCATATAAGCATTAAGCGCGCATATTATTTCGGGTGCGATCATACCAGCACTAATGCACCGGATCCCATCAGAACTCCGAAGTTAAGCGTGCTTCGGCGAGAGTAGTACTAGGATGGGTGACCCGCTGGGAAGTCCTCGTATTGCACCCCTTTTTGCCACGTCTCGTCTCCCTTTTAAAAATTTTTTTAAACGTCGCCCTTCGAAGTTCTCGTTTCTGCACCCTTTTTTGCCACGTCATGACTCCCTTTTGATTTTTTACGTCCCGACTCCCGTTTTTATATTCATTTTTTATTTTTAGTTCTTTTTTTAAAAAACATTTTCAGCATATTAGCATTAAGCGCGCTTACTATTTTGGGTGCGATCATACCAGTACTAATGCATCGGATCCCATCAGAACTCCGAAGTTAAGCGTGCTTGGGCGAGAGTAGTACTAGGATGGGTGACCCCCTGGGAAGTCCTTTTGTTGCACCCCTTTTTGCCACGTCTCGTCTCCCTTTTAAAAATTTTTTTAAACGTCGCCCTTCGAAGTTCTCGTTTCTGCACCCTTTTTTGCCACGTCATGACTCCCTTTTGATTTTTTACGTCCCGACTCCCGTTTTTATATTCATTTTTTATTTTTAGTTCTTTTTTTAAAAAACATTTTCTGCATATTAGCATTAAGCGCGCATACTATTTTGGGTGCGATCATACCAGTACTAATGCATCGGATCCCATCAGAACTCCGAAGTTAAGCGTGCTTGGGCGAGAGTAGTACTAGGATGGGTGACCCCCTGGGAAGTCCTCGTGTTGCACCCCTTTTTGCCACGTCTCGTCTCCCTTTTAAACATTTTTTTAAACGTCGCCCTTCGAAGTTCTCGTTTCTGCACCCTTTTTTGCCACGTCATGACTCCCTTTTGATTTTTTACGTCCCGACTCCCGTTTTTATATTCATTTTTTATTTTTAGTTCTTTTTTTTTTAAACTTTTTCAGCATATTAGCATTAAGCGCGCATACTATTTCGGGTGCGATCATACCAGCACTAATGCACCGGATCCTATCAGAACTCCGAAGTTAAGCGTGCTTGGGCGAGAGTAGTACTAGGATGGGTGACCCCCTGGGAAGCCCTCGTGTTGCACCCCTTTTTGCCACGTCTCGTCTCCCTTTTAAACATTTTTTTAAACGTCGCCCTTCGAAGTTCTCGTTTCTGCACCCTTTTTTGCCACGTCATGACTCCCTTTTGATTTTTTACGTCCCGACTCACGTTTTTATATTCATTTTTTATTTTTAGTTCTTTTTTTTTAAACTTTTTCAGCATATTAGCATTAAGCGCGCATACTATTTCGGGTGCGATCATACCAGCACTAATGCACCGGATCCTATCAGAACTCCGAAGTTAAGCGTGCTTGGGCGAGAGTAGTACTAGGATGGGTGACCCCCTGGGAAGTCCTCGTGTTGCACCCCTTTTTGCCACGTCTCGTCTCCCTTTTAAACATTTTTTTAAACGTCGCCCTTCAAAGTTCTCGTTTCTGCACCCTTTTTTGCCACGTCATGACTCCCTTTTGATTTTTTACGTCCCGACTCCCGTTTTTATATTCATTTTTTATTTTTAGTTCTTTTTTTTTAAAACTTTTTCAGCATATTAGCATTAAGCGCGCATAATATTTCGGGTGCGATCATACCAGCACTAATGCACCGAATCCCATCAGAACTCCGAAGTTAAGCGTGCTTGGGCGAGAGTAGTACTAGGATGGGTGACCCCCTGGGAAGTCCTCGTGTTGCACCCCTTTTTGCCACGTCTCGTCTCCCTTTTAAACATTTTTTTAAACGTCGCCATTCGAAGTTCTCGTTTCTGCACCCTCTTTTGCCACGTCATGACTCCCTTTAGATTTTTTACGTCCCGACTCCCGTTTTTATATTCATTTTTTATTTTTAGTTCTTTTTTTTTTAAAACTTTTTCAGCATATTAACATTAAGCGCGCATACTATTTCGGGTGCGATCATACCAGCACTAATGCACCGGATCCTATCAGAACTCCGAAGTTAAGCGTGCTTGGGCGAGAGTAGTACTAGGATGGGTGACCCCCTGGGAAGTCCTCGTGTTGCACCCCTTTTTGCCACGTCTCGTCTCCCTTTTAAACATTTTTTTAAACGTCGCCCTTCGAAGTTCTCGTTTCTGCACCCTTTTTTGCCACGTCATGACTCCCTTTTGATTTTTTACGTCCCGACTCCCGTTTTTATATTCATTTTTTATTTTTAGTTCTTTTTTTTTTAAAACTTTTTCAGCATATTAGCATTAAGCGCGCTTATTATTTCGGGTGCGATCATACCAGCACTAATGCACCGGATCCTATCAGAACTCCGAAGTTAAGCGTGCTTGGGCGAGAGTAGTACTAGGATGGGTGACCCCCTGGGAAGTCCTCGTGTTGCACCCTTTTTTGCCACGTCTCGTCTTCCTTTTAAACATTTTTTTAAACGTCGCCCTTCGAAGTTCTCGTTTCTGCACCGTTTTTTGCCACGTCATGACTCCCTTTTGATTTTTTACGTCCCGACTCCCGTTTTTATATTCATTTTTTATTTTTAGTTCTTTTTTTAAAAAACATTTTCAGCATATTAGCATTAAGCGCGCTTACTATTTTGGGTGCGATCATACCAGTACTAATGCATCGGATCCCATCAGAACTCCGAAGTTAAGCGTGCTTGGGCGAGAGTAGTACTAGGATGGGTGACCCCCTGGGAAGTCCTCGTGTTGCACCCCTTTTTGCCACGTCTCGTCTCCCTTTTAAAAATTTTTTTAAACGTCGCCCTTCGAAGTTCTCGTTTCTGCACCCTTTTTTGCCACGTCATGACTCCCTTTTGATTTTTTACGTCCCGACTCCCGTTTTTATATTAATTTTTTATTTTTAGTTCTTTTTTTTTAAAACTTTTTCAGCATATTAGCATTAAGCGCGCATATTATTTCGGGTGCGATCATACCAGCACTAATGCACCGGATCCCATCAGAACTCCGAAGTTAAGCGTGCTTGGCCGAGAGTAGTACTAGGATGGGTGACCCGCTCGGAAGTCCTCGTATTGCACCCCTTTTTGCCACGTCTCGTCTCCCTTTTAAAAATTTTTTTAAACGTCGCCCTTCGAAGTTCTCGTTTCTGCACCCTTTTTTGCCACGTCATGACTCCCTTTTGATTTTTTACGTCCCGACTCCCGTTTTTATATTCATTTTTTATTTTTAGTTCTTTTTTTAAAAAACATTTTCAGCATATTAGCATTAAGCGCGCTTACTATTTTGGGTGCGATCATACCAGTACTAATGCATCGGATCCCATCAGAACTCCGAAGTTAAGCGTGCTTGGGCGAGAGTAGTACTAGGATGGGTGACCCCCTGGGAAGTCCTTGTGTTGCACCCCTTTTTGCCACGTCTCGTCTCCCTTTTAAAAATTTTTTTAAACGTCGCCCTTCGAAGTTCTCGTTTCTGCACCCTTTTTTGCCACGTCATGACTCCCTTTTGATTTTTTACGTCCCGACTCCCGTTTTTATATTCATTTTTTATTTTTAGTTCTTTTTTTAAAAAACATTTTCAGCATATTAGCATTAAGCGCGCTTACTATTTTGGGTGCGATCATACCAGCACTAATGCATCGGATCCCATCAGAACTCCGAAGTTAAGCGTGCTTGGGCGAGAGTAGTACTAGGATGGGTGACCCCCTGGGAAGTCCTCGTGTTGCACCCCTTTTTGCCACGTCTCGTCTCCCTTTTAAACATTTTTTTAAACGTCGCCCTTCGAAGTTCTCGTTTCTGCACCCTTTTTTGCCACGTCATGACTCCCTTTTGATTTTTTACGTCCCGACTCCCGTTTTTATATTCATTGTTTATTTTTAGTTCTTTTTTTTTTAAACTTTTTCAGCATATTAGCATTAAGCGCGCATACTATTTCGGGTGCGATCATACCAGCACTAATGCACCGGATCC
Source organism: Scutellaria galericulata (assembly GCA_946896805.1). Lineage (NCBI taxonomy): Eukaryota > Viridiplantae > Streptophyta > Magnoliopsida > Lamiales > Lamiaceae > Scutellaria > Scutellaria galericulata. The sequence goes on from OX335788.1 coordinate 9,684,172, forward strand.
TATCAGAACTCCGAAGTTAAGCGTGCTTGGGCGAGAGTAGTACTAGGATGGGTGACCCCCTGGGAAGTCCTCGTGTTGCACCCCTTTTTGCCACGTCTCGTCTCCCTTTTAAACATTTTTTTAAACGTCGCCCTTCGAAGTTCTCGTTTCTGCACCCTTTTTTGCCACGTCATGACTCCCTTTTGATTTTTTACGTCCCGACTCCCGTTTTTATATTCATTTTTTATTTTTAGTTCTTTTTTTTTAAAACTTTTTCAGCATATTAGCATTAAGCGCGCATACTATTTCGGGTGCGATCATACCAGCACTAATGCACCGGATCCTATCAGAACTCCGAAGTTAAGCGTGCTTGGGCGAGAGTAGTACTAGGATGGGTGACCCCCTGGGAAGTCCTCGTGTTGCACCCCTTTTTGCCACGTCTCGTCTCCCTTTTAAACATTTTTTTAAACGTCGCCCTTCGAAGTTCTCGTTTCTGCACCCTCTTATGCCACGTCATGACTCCCTTTAGATTTTTTACGTCCCGACTCCCGTTTTTATATTCATTTTTTATTTATAGTTCTTTTTTTTTTAAAACTTTTTCAGCATATTAGCATTAAGCGCTTATTATTTCGGGTGCGATCATACCAGCACTAATGCACCGGATCCTATCAGAACTCCGAAGTTAAGCGTGCTTGGGCGAGAGTAGTACTAGGATGGGTGACCCCCTGGGAAGTCCTCGTGTTGCACCCCTTTTTGCCACGTCTCGTCTTCCTTTTAAACATTTTTTTAAACGTCGCCCTTCGAAGTTCTCGTTTCTGCACCCTTTTTTGCCACGTCATGACTCCCTTTTGATTTTTTACGTCCCGACTCCCGTTTTTATATTCATTTTTTATTTTTAGTTCTTTTTTTAAAAAACATTTTCAGCATATTAGCATTAAGCGCGCTTACTATTTTGGGTGCGATCATACCAGTACTAATGCATCGGATCCCATCAGAACTCCGAAGTTAAGCGTGCTTGGGCGAGAGTAGTACTAGGATGGGTGACCCCCTGGGAAGTCCTCGTGTTGCACCCCTTTTTGCCACGTCTCGTCTCCCTTTTAAACATTTTTTTAAACGTCGCCCTTCGAAGTTCTCGTTTCTGCACCCTTTTTTGCCACGTCATGACTCCCTTTTGATTTTTTACGTCCCGACTCCCGTTTTTATATTCATTTTTTATTTTTAGTTCTTTTTTTTTTAAACTTTTTCAGCATATTAGCATTAAGCGCGCATACTATTTCGGGTGCGATCATACCAGCACTAATGCACCGGATCCTATCAGAACTCCGAAGTTAAGCGTGCTTGGGCGAGAGTAGTACTAGGATGGGTGACCCCCTGGGAAGTCCTCGTGTTGCACCCCTTTTTGCCACGTCTCGTCTCCCTTTTAAACATTTTTTTAAACGTCGCCCTTCGAAGTTCTCGTTTCTGCACCCTTTTTTGCCACGTCATGACTCCCTTTTGATTTTTTACGTCCCGACTCCCGTTTTTATATTCATTTTTTATTTTTAGTTCTTTTTTTTTAAACTTTTTCAGCATATTAGCATTAAGCGCGCATACTATTTTGGGTGCGATCATACCAGCACTAATGCACAGGATCCTATCAGAACTCCGAAGTTAAGCGTGCTTGGGCGAGAGTAGTACTAGGATGGGTGACCCCCTGGGAAGTCCTCGTGTTGCACCCCTTTTTGCCACGTCTCGTCTCCCTTTTAAACATTTTTTTAAACGTCGCCCTTCGAAGTTCTCGTTTCTGCACCCTCTTATGCCACGTCATGACTCCCTTTAGATTTTTTACGTCCCGACTCCCGTTTTTATATTCATTTTTTATTTATAGTTCTTTTTTTTTTAAAACTTTTTCAGCATATTAGCATTAAGCGCGCTTACTATTTTAGGTGCGATCATACCAGCACTAATGCATCGGATCCCATCAGAACTCCGAAGTTAAGCGTGCTTGGGCGAGAGTAGTACTAGGATGGGTGACCCCCTGGGAAGTCCTCGTGTTGCACCCCTTTTTGCCACGTCTCGTCTCCCTTTTAAACATTTTTTTAAACGTCGCCCTTCGAAGTTCTCGTTTCTGCACCCTTTTTTGCCACGTCATGACTCCCTTTTGATTTTTTACGTCCCGACTCCCGTTTTTATATTCATTGTTTATTTTTAGTTCTTTTTTTTTTAAACTTTTTCAGCATATTAGCATTAAGCGCGCATACTATTTCGGGTGCGATCATACCAGCACTAATGCACCGGATCCTATCAGAACTCCGAAGTTAAGCGTGCTTGGGCGAGAGTAGTACTAGGATGGGTGACCCCCTGGGAAGTCCTCGTGTTGCACCCCTTTTTGCCACGTCTCGTCTCCCTTTTAAACATTTTTTTAAACGTCGCCCTTCGAAGTTCTCGTTTCTGCACCCTTTTTTGCCACGTCATGACTCCCTTTTGATTTTTTACGTCCCGACTCCCGTTTTTATATTCATTTTTTATTTTTAGTTCTTTTTTTTTAAAACTTTTTCAGCATATTAGCATTAAGCGCGCATACTATTTCGGGTGCGATCATACCAGCACTAATGCACCGGATCCTATCAGAACTCCGAAGTTAAGCGTGCTTGGGCGAGAGTAGTACTAGGATGGGTGACCCCCTGGGAAGTCCTCGTGTTGCACCCCTTTTTGCCACGTCTCGTCTCCCTTTTAAACATTTTTTTAAACGTCGCCCTTCGAAGTTCTCGTTTCTGCACCCTCTTATGCCACGTCATGACTCCCTTTAGATTTTTTACGTCCCGACTCCCGTTTTTATATTCATTTTTTATTTATAGTTCTTTTTTTTTTAAAACTTTTTCAGCATATTAGCATTAAGCGCTTATTATTTCGGGTGCGATCATACCAGCACTAATGCACCGGATCCTATCAGAACTCCGAAGTTAAGCGTGCTTGGGCGAGAGTAGTACTAGGATGGGTGACCCCCTGGGAAGTCCTCGTGTTGCACCCCTTTTTGCCACGTCTCGTCTTCCTTTTAAACATTTTTTTAAACGTCGCCCTTCGAAGTTCTCGTTTCTGCACCCTTTTTTGCCACGTCATGACTCCCTTTTGATTTTTTACGTCCCGACTCCCGTTTTTATATTCATTTTTTATTTTTAGTTCTTTTTTTAAAAAACATTTTCAGCATATTAGCATTAAGCGCGCTTACTATTTTGGGTGCGATCATACCAGTACTAATGCATCGGATCCCATCAGAACTCCGAAGTTAAGCGTGCTTGGGCGAGAGTAGTACTAGGATGGGTGACCCCCTGGGAAGTCCTCGTGTTGCACCCCTTTTTGCCACGTCTCGTCTCCCTTTTAAACATTTTTTTAAACGTCGCCCTTCGAAGTTCTCGTTTCTGCACCCTTTTTTGCCACGTCATGACTCCCTTTTGATTTTTTACGTCCCGACTCCCGTTTTTATATTCATTTTTTATTTTTAGTTCTTTTTTTTTTAAACTTTTTCAGCATATTAGCATTAAGCGCGCATACTATTTCGGGTGCGATCATACCAGCACTAATGCACCGGATCCTATCAGAACTCCGAAGTTAAGCGTGCTTGGGCGAGAGTAGTACTAGGATGGGTGACCCCCTGGGAAGTCCTCGTGTTGCACCCCTTTTTGCCACGTCTCGTCTCCCTTTTAAACATTTTTTTAAACGTCGCCCTTCGAAGTTCTCGTTTCTGCACCCTTTTTTGCCACGTCATGACTCCCTTTTGATTTTTTACGTCCCGACTCCCGTTTTTATATTCATTTTTTATTTTTAGTTCTTTTTTTTTAAACTTTTTCAGCATATTAGCATTAAGCGCGCATACTATTTTGGGTGCGATCATACCAGCACTAATGCACAGGATCCTATCAGAACTCCGAAGTTAAGCGTGCTTGGGCGAGAGTAGTACTAGGATGGGTGACCCCCTGGGAAGTCCTCGTGTTGCACCCCTTTTTGCCACGTCTCGTCTCCCTTTTAAACATTTTTTTAAACGTCGCCCTTCGAAGTTCTCGTTTCTGCACCCTCTTATGCCACGTCATGACTCCCTTTAGATTTTTTACGTCCCGACTCCCGTTTTTATATTCATTTTTTATTTATAGTTCTTTTTTTTTTAAAACTTTTTCAGCATATTAGCATTAAGCGCGCTTACTATTTTAGGTGCGATCATACCAGCACTAATGCATCGGATCCCATCAGAACTCCGAAGTTAAGCGTGCTTGGGCGAGAGTAGTACTAGGATGGGTGACCCCCTGGGAAGTCCTCGTGTTGCACCCCTTTTTGCCACGTCTCGTCTCCCTTTTAAACATTTTTTTAAACGTCGCCCTTCGAAGTTCTCGTTTCTGCACCCTTTTTTGCCACGTCATGACTCCCTTTTGATTTTTTACGTCCCGACTCCCGTTTTTATATTCATTGTTTATTTTTAGTTCTTTTTTTTTTAAACTTTTTCAGCATATTAGCATTAAGCGCGCATACTATTTCGGGTGCGATCATACCAGCACTAATGCACCGGATCCTATCAGAACTCCGAAGTTAAGCGTGCTTGGGCGAGAGTAGTACTAGGATGGGTGACCCCCTGGGAAGTCCTCGTGTTGCACCCCTTTTTGCCACGTCTCGTCTCCCTTTTAAACATTTTTTTAAACGTCGCCCTTCGAAGTTCTCGTTTCTGCACCCTTTTTTGCCACGTCATGACTCCCTTTTGATTTTTTACGTCCCGACTCCCGTTTTTATATTCATTTTTTATTTTTAGTTCTTTTTTTTTAAAACTTTTTCAGCATATTAGCATTAAGCGCGCATACTATTTCGGGTGCGATCATACCAGCACTAATGCACCGGATCCTATCAGAACTCCGAAGTTAAGCGTGCTTGGGCGAGAGTAGTACTAGGATGGGTGACCCCCTGGGAAGTCCTCGTGTTGCACCCCTTTTTGCCACGTCTCGTCTCCCTTTTAAACATTTTTTTAAACGTCGCCCTTCGAAGTTCTCGTTTCTGCACCCTCTTATGCCACGTCATGACTCCCTTTAGATTTTTTACGTCCCGACTCCCGTTTTTATATTCATTTTTTATTTATAGTTCTTTTTTTTTTAAAACTTTTTCAGCATATTAGCATTAAGCGCTTATTATTTCGGGTGCGATCATACCAGCACTAATGCACCGGATCCTATCAGAACTCCGAAGTTAAGCGTGCTTGGGCGAGAGTAGTACTAGGATGGGTGACCCCCTGGGAAGTCCTCGTGTTGCACCCCTTTTTGCCACGTCTCGTCTTCCTTTTAAACATTTTTTTAAACGTCGCCCTTCGAAGTTCTCGTTTCTGCACCCTTTTTTGCCACGTCATGACTCCCTTTTGATTTTTTACGTCCCGACTCCCGTTTTTATATTCATTTTTTATTTTTAGTTCTTTTTTTAAAAAACATTTTCAGCATATTAGCATTAAGCGCGCTTACTATTTTGGGTGCGATCATACCAGTACTAATGCATCGGATCCCATCAGAACTCCGAAGTTAAGCGTGCTTGGGCGAGAGTAGTACTAGGATGGGTGACCCCCTGGGAAGTCCTCGTGTTGCACCCCTTTTTGCCACGTCTCGTCTCCCTTTTAAACATTTTTTTAAACGTCGCCCTTCGAAGTTCTCGTTTCTGCACCCTTTTTTGCCACGTCATGACTCCCTTTTGATTTTTTACGTCCCGACTCCCGTTTTTATATTCATTTTTTATTTTTAGTTCTTTTTTTTTTAAACTTTTTCAGCATATTAGCATTAAGCGCGCATACTATTTCGGGTGCGATCATACCAGCACTAATGCACCGGATCCTATCAGAACTCCGAAGTTAAGCGTGCTTGGGCGAGAGTAGTACTAGGATGGGTGACCCCCTGGGAAGTCCTCGTGTTGCACCCCTTTTTGCCACGTCTCGTCTCCCTTTTAAACATTTTTTTAAACGTCGCCCTTCGAAGTTCTCGTTTCTGCACCCTTTTTTGCCACGTCATGACTCCCTTTTGATTTTTTACGTCCCGACTCCCGTTTTTATATTCATTTTTTATTTTTAGTTCTTTTTTTTTAAACTTTTTCAGCATATTAGCATTAAGCGCGCATACTATTTCGGGTGCGATCATACCAGCACTAATGCACCGGATCCTATCAGAACTCCGAAGTTAAGCGTGCTTGGGCGAGAGTAGTACTAGGATGGGTGACCCCCTGGGAAGTCCTCGTGTTGCACCCCTTTTTGCCACGTCTCGTCTCCCTTTTAAACATTTTTTTAAACGTCGCCCTTCGAAGTTCTCGTTTCTGCACCCTCTTATGCCACGTCATGACTCCCTTTAGATTTTTTACGTCCCGACTCCCGTTTTTATATTCATTTTTTATTTATAGTTCTTTTTTTTTTAAAACTTTTTCAGCATATTAGCATTAAGCGCGCTTATTATTTCGGGTGCGATCATACCAGCACTAATGCACCGGATCCTATCAGAACTCCGAAGTTAAGCGTGCTTGGGCGAGAGTAGTACTAGGATGGGTGACCCCCTGGGAAGTCCTCGTGTTGCACCCCTTTTTGCCACGTCTCGTCTTCCTTTTAAACATTTTTTTAAACGTCGCCCTTCGAAGTTCTCGTTTCTGCACCCTTTTTTGCCACGTCATGACTCCCTTTTGATTTTTTACGTCCCGACTCCCGTTTTTATATTCATTTTTTATTTTTAGTTCTTTTTTTAAAAAACATTTTCAGCATATTAGCATTAAGCGCGCTTACTATTTTGGGTGCGATCATACCAGTACTAATGCATCGGATCCCATCAGAACTCCGAAGTTAAGCGTGCTTGGGCGAGAGTAGTACTAGGATGGGTGACCCCCTGGGAAGTCCTCGTGTTGCACCCCTTTTTGCCACGTCTCGTCTCCCTTTTAAACATTTTTTTAAACGTCGCCCTTCGAAGTTCTCGTTTCTGCACCCTTTTTTGCCACGTCATGACTCCCTTTTGATTTTTTACGTCCCGACTCCCGTTTTTATATTAATTTTTTATTTTTAGTTCTTTTTTTTTAAAACTTTTTCAGCATATAAGCATTAAGCGCGCATATTATTTCGGGTGCGATCATACCAGCACTAATGCACCGGATCCCATCAGAACTCCGAAGTTAAGCGTGCTTCGGCGAGAGTAGTACTAGGATGGGTGACCCGCTGGGAAGTCCTCGTATTGCACCCTTTTTTGCCACGTCTCGTCTCCCTTTTAAAAATTTTTTTAAACGTCGCCCTTCGAAGTTCTCGTTTCTGCACCCTTTTTTGCCACGTCATGACTCCCTTTTGATTTTTTACGTCCCGACTCCCGTTTTTATATTCATTTTTTATTTTTAGTTCTTTTTTTAAAAAACATTTTCAGCATATTAGCATTAAGCGCGCTTACTATTTTGGGTGCGATCATACCAGTACTAATGCATCGGATCCCATCAGAACTCCGAAGTTAAGCGTGCTTGGGCGAGAGTAGTACTAGGATGGGTGACCCCCTGGGAAGTCCTTGTGTTGCACCCCTTTTTGCCACGTCTCGTCTCCCTTTTAAACATTTTTTTAAACGTCGCCCTTCGAAGTTCTCGTTTCTGCACCCTTTTTTGCCACGTCATGACTCCCTTTTGATTTTTTACGTCCCGACTCCCGTTTTTATATTCATTTTTTATTTTTAGTTCTTTTTTTTTAAAACTTTTTCAGCATATTAGCATTAAGCGCGCATACTATTTCGGGTGCGATCATACCAGCACTAATGCACCGGATCCTATCAGAACTCCGAAGTTAAGCGTGCTTGGGCGAGAGTAGTACTAGGATGGGTGACCCCCTGGGAAGTCCTCGTGTTGCACCCCTTTTTGCCACGTCTCGTCTCCCTTTTAAACATTTTTTTAAACGTCGCCCTTCAAAGTTCTCGTTTCTGCACCCTTTTTTGCCACGTCATGACTCCCTTTTGATTTTTTACGTCCCGACTCCCGTTTTTATATTCATTTTTTATTTTTAGTTCTTTTTTTTTAAAACTTTTTCAGCATATTAGCATTAAGCGCGCATAATATTTCGGGTGCGATCATACCAGCACTAATGCACCGAATCCCAACAGAACTCCGAAGTTAAGCGTGCTTGGGCGAGAGTAGTACTAGGATGGGTGACCCCCTGGGAAGTCCTCGTGTTGCACCCCTTTTTGCCACGTCTCGTCTCCCTTTTAAACATTTTTTTAAACGTCGCCCTTCGAAGTTCTCGTTTCTGCACCCTTTTTTGTCACGTCATGACTCACTTTTGATTTTTTACGTCCCGACTCCCGTTTTTATATTCATTTTTTATTTTTAGTTCTTTTTTTTTAAAACGTTTTCAGCATATTAGCATTAAGCGCGCATAATATTTCGGGTGCGATCATACCAGCACTAATGCACCGGATCCCATCAGAACTCCGAAGTTAAGCGTGCTTGGGCGAGAGTAGTACTAGGATGGGTGACCCCCTGGGAAGTCCTCGTGTTGCACCGCTTTTTGCCACGTCTCGTCTCCCTTTTAAACATTTTTTTAAACGTCGCCCTTCGAAGTTCTCGTTTCTGCACCCTCTTATGCCACGTCATGACTCCCTTTAGATTTTTTACGTCCCGACTCCCGTTTTTATATTCATTTTTTATTTATAGTTCTTTTTTTTTTAAAACTTTTTCAGCATATTAGCATTAAGCGCGCTTATTATTTCGGGTGCGATCATACCAGCACTAATGCACCGGATCCTATCAGAACTCCGAAGTTAAGCGTGCTTGGGCGAGAGTAGTACTAGGATGGGTGACCCCCTGGGAAGTCCTCGTGTTGCACCCCTTTTTGCCACGTCTCGTCTTCCTTTTAAACATTTTTTTAAACGTCGCCCTTCGAAGTTCTCGTTTCTGCACCCTTTTTTGCCACGTCATGACTCCCTTTTGATTTTTTACGTCCCGACTCCCGTTTTTATATTCATTTTTTATTTTTAGTTCTTTTTTTAAAAAACATTTTCAGCATATTAGCATTAAGCGCGCTTACTATTTTGGGTGCGATCATACCAGTACTAATGCATCGGATCCCATCAGAACTCCGAAGTTAAGCGTGCTTGGGCGAGAGTAGTACTAGGATGGGTGACCCCCTGGGAAGTCCTCGTGTTGCACCCCTTTTTGCCACGTCTCGTCTCCCTTTTAAAAATTTTTTTAAACGTCGCCCTTCGAAGTTCTCGTTTCTGCACCCTTTTTTGCCACGTCATGACTCCCTTTTGATTTTTTACGTCCCGACTCCCGTTTTTATATTAATTTTTTATTTTTAGTTCTTTTTTTTTAAAACTTTTTCAGCATATTAGCATTAAGCGCGCATATTATTTCGGGTGCGATCATACCAGCACTAATGCACCGAATCCCATCAGAACTCCGAAGTTAAGCGTGCTTGGGCGAGAGTAGTACTAGGATGGGTGACCCCCTGGGAAGTCCTCGTGTTGCACCCCTTTTTGCCACGTCTCGTCTCCCTTTTAAACATTTTTTTAAACGTCGCCCTTCGAAGTTCTCGTTTCTGCACCCTTTTTTGTCACGTCATGACTCCCTTTTGATTTTTTACGTCCCGACTCCCGTTTTTATATTCATTTTTTATTTTTAGTTCTATTTTTTTAAAACGTTTTCAGCATATTAGCATTAAGCGCGCATAATATTTCGGGTGCGATCATACCAGCACTAATGCACCGGATCCCATCAGAACTCCGAAGTTAAGCGTGCTTGGGCGAGAGTAGTACTAGGATGGGTGACCCCCTGGGAAGTCCTCGTGTTGCACCGCTTTTTGCCACGTCTCGTCTCCCTTTTAAACATTTTTTTAAACGTCGCCCTTCGAAGTTCTCGTTTCTGCACCCTCTTATGCCACGTCATGACTCCCTTTAGATTTTTTACGTCCCGACTCCCGTTTTTATATTCATTTTTTATTTATAGTTCTTTTTTTTTTAAAACTTTTTCAGCATATTAGCATTAAGCGCGCTTATTATTTCGGGTGCGATCATACCAGCACTAATGCACCGGATCCTATCAGAACTCCGAAGTTAAGCGTGCTTGGGCGAGAGTAGTACTAGGATGGGTGACCCCCTGGGAAGTCCTCGTGTTGCACCCCTTTTTGCCACGTCTCGTCTTCCTTTTAAACATTTTTTTAAACGTCGCCCTTCGAAGTTCTCGTTTCTGCACCCTTTTTTGCCACGTCATGACTCCCTTTTGATTTTTTACGTCCCGACTCCCGTTTTTATATTCATTTTTTATTTTTAGTTCTTTTTTTAAAAAACATTTTCAGCATATTAGCATTAAGCGCGCTTACTATTTTGGGTGCGATCATACCAGTACTAATGCATCGGATCCCATCAGAACTCCGAAGTTAAGCGTGCTTGGGCGAGAGTAGTACTAGGATGGGTGACCCCCTGGGAAGTCCTCGTGTTGCACCCCTTTTTGCCACGTCTCGTCTCCCTTTTAAAAATTTTTTTAAACGTCGCCCTTCGAAGTTCTCGTTTCTGCACCCATTTTTGCCACGTCATGACTCCCTTTTGATTTTTTACGTCCCGACTCCCGTTTTTATATTAATTTTTTATTTTTAGTTCTTTTTTTTTAAAACTTTTTCAGCATATTAGCATTAAGCGCGCATATTATTTCGGGTGCGATCATACCAGCACTAATGCACCGGATCCCATCAGAACTCCGAAGTTAAGCGTGCTTGGGCGAGAGTAGTATTAGGATGGGTGACCCGCTGGGAAGTCCTCGTATTGCACCCCTTTTTGCCACGTCTCGTCTCCCTTTTAAAAATTTTTTTAAACGTCGCCCTTCGAAGTTCTCGTTTCTGCACCCTTTTTTGCCACGTCGTGACTCCCTTTTGATTTTTTACGTCCCGACTCCCGTTTTTATATTCATTTTTTATTTTTAGTTCTTTTTTTAAAAAACATTTTCAGCATATTAGCATTAAGCGCGCTTACTATTTTGGGTGCGATCATACCAGTACTAATGCATCGGATCCCATCAGAACTCCGAAGTTAAGCGTGCTTGGGCGAGAGTAGTACTAGGATGGGTGACCCCCTGGGAAGTCCTTGTGTTGCACCCCTTTTTGCCACGTCTCGTCTCCCTTTTAAAAATTTTTTTAAACGTCGCCCTTCGAAGTTCTCGTTTCTGCACCCTTTTTTGCCACGTCATGACTCCCTTTTGATTTTTTACGTCCCGACTCCCGTTTTTATATTCATTTTTTATTTTTAGTTCTTTTTTTAAAAAACATTTTCAGCATATTAGCATTAAGCGCGCTTACTATTTTGGGTGCGATCATACCAGCACTAATGCATCGGATCCCATCAGAACTCCGAAGTTAAGCGTGCTTGGGCGAGAGTAGTACTAGGATGGGTGACCCCCTGGGAAGTCCTCGTGTTGCACCCCTTTTTGCCACGTCTCGTCTCCCTTTTAAACATTTTTTTAAACGTCGCCCTTCGAAGTTCTCGTTTCTGCACCCTTTTTTGCCACGTCATGACTCCCTTTTGATTTTTTACGTCCCGACTCCCGTTTTTATATTCATTTTTTATTTTTGGTTCTTTTTTTTTAAAACTTTTTCAGCATATTAGCATTAAGCGCGCATACTATTTCGGGTGCGATCATACCAGCACTAATGCACCGAATCCCATCAGAACTCCGAAGTTAAACGTGCTTGGGCGAGAGTAGTACTAGGATGGGTGACCCCCTGGGAAGTCCTCGTGTTGCACCCCTTTTTGCCACGTCTCGTCTCCCTTTTAAACATTTTTTTAAACGTCGCCCTTCGAAGTTCTCGTTTCTGCACCCTTTTTTGCCACGTCATGACTCCCTTTTGATTTTTTACGTCCCGACTCCCGTTTTTATATTCATTTTTTATTTTTAGTTCTTTTTTTTTTAAAACTTTTTCAGCATATTAGCATTAAGCGCGCTTATTATTTCGGGTGCGATCATACCAGCACTAATGCACCGGATCCTATCAGAACTCCGAAGTTAAGCGTGCTTGGGCGAGAGTAGTACTAGGATGGGTGACCCCTTGGGAAGTCCTCGTGTTGCACCGCTTTTTGCCACGTCTCGTCTCCCTTTTAAACATTTTTTTAAACGTCGCCCTTCGAAGTTCTCGTTTCTGCACCCTTTTTTGCCACGTCATGACTCCCTTTTGATTTTTTACGTCCCGACTCCCGTTTTTATATTCATTTTTTATTTTTAGTTCTTTTTTTAAAAAACATTTTCAGCATATTAGCATTAAGCGCGCTTACTATTTTGGGTGCGATCATACCAGTACTAATGCATCGGATCCCATCAGAACTCCGAAGTTAAGCGTGCTTGGGCGAGAGTAGTACTAGGATGGGTGACCCCCTGGGAAGTCCTCGTGTTGCACCCCTTTTTGCCACGTCTCGTCTCCCTTTTAAAAATTTTTTTAAACGTCGCCCTTCGAAGTTCTCGTTTCTGCACCCTTTTTTGCCACGTCATGACTCCCTTTTGATTTTTTACGTCCCGACTCCCGTTTTTATATTAATTTTTTATTTTTAGTTCTTTTTTTTTAAAACTTTTTCAGCATATTAGCATTAAGCGCGCATATTATTTCGGGTGCGATCATACCAGCACTAATGCACCGGATCCCATCAGAACTCCGAAGTTAAGCGTGCTTGGGCGAGAGTAGTACTAGGATGGGTGACCCGCTGGGAAGTCCTCGTATTGCACCCCTTTTTGCCACGTCTCGTCTCCCTTTTAAAAAAATTTTTAAACGTCGCCCTTCGAAGTTCTCGTTTCTGCACCCTTTTTTGCCACGTCATGACTCCCTTTTGATTTTTTACGTCCCGACTCCCGTTTTTATATTCATTTTTTATTTTTAGTTCTTTTTTTAAAAAACATTTTCAGCATATTAGCATTAAGCGCGCTTACTATTTTGGGTGCGATCATACCAGTACTAATGCATCGGATCCCATCAGAACTCCGAAGTTAAGCGTGCTTGGGCGAGAGTAGTACTAGGATGGGTGACCCCCTGGGAAGTCCTTGTGTTGCACCCCTTTTTGCCACGTCTCGTCTCCCTTTTAAAAATTTTTTTAAACGTCGCCCTTCGAAGTTCTCGTTTCTGCACCCTTTTTTGCCACGTCATGACTCCCTTTTGATTTTTTACGTCCCGACTCCCGTTTTTATATTCATTTTTTATTTTTAGTTCTTTTTTTAAAAAACATTTTCAGCATATTAGCATTAAGCGCGCTTACTATTTTGGGTGCGATCATACCAGCACTAATGCATCGGATCCCATCAGAACTCCGAAGTTAACCGTGCTTGGGCGAGAGTAGTACTAGGATGGGTGACCCCCTGGGAAGTCCTCGTGTTGCACCCCTTTTTGCCACGTCTCGTCTCCCTTTTAAACATTTTTTTAAACGTCGCCCTTCGAAGTTCTCGTTTCTGCACCCTTTTTTGCCACGTCATGACTCCCTTTTGATTTTTTACGTCCCGACTCCCGTTTTTATATTAATTTTTTATTTTTAGTTCTTTTTTTTTAAAACTTTTTCAGCATATTAGCATTAAGCGCGCATATTATTTCGGGTGCGATCATACCAGCACTAATGCACCGGATCCCATCAGAACTCCGAAGTTAAGCGTGCTTGGCCGAGAGTAGTACTAGGATGGGTGACCCGCTCGGAAGTCCTCGTATTGCACCCCTTTTTGCCACGTCTCGTCTCCCTTTTAAAAATTTTTTTAAACGTCGCCCTTCGAAGTTCTCGTTTCTGCACCCTTTTTTGCCACGTCATGACTCCCTTTTGATTTTTTACGTCCCGACTCCCGTTTTTATATTCATTTTTTATTTTTAGTTCTTTTTTTAAAAAACATTTTCAGCATATTAGCATTAAGCGCGCTTACTATTTTGGGTGCGATCATACCAGTACTAATGCATCGGATCCCATCAGAACTCCGAAGTTAAGCGTGCTTGGGCGAGAGTAGTACTAGGATGGGTGACCCCCTGGGAAGTCCTTGTGTTGCACCCCTTTTTGCCACGTCTCGTCTCCCTTTTAAAAATTTTTTTAAACGTCGCCCTTCGAAGTTCTCGTTTCTGCACCCTTTTTTGCCACGTCATGACTCCCTTTTGATTTTTTACGTCCCGACTCCCGTTTTTATATTCATTTTTTATTTTTAGTTCTTTTTTTAAAAAACATTTTCAGCATATTAGCATTAAGCGCGCTTACTATTTTGGGTGCGATCATACCAGCACTAATGCATCGGATCCCATCAGAACTCCGAAGTTAAGCGTGCTTGGGCGAGAGTAGTACTAGGATGGGTGACCCCCTGGGAAGTCCTCGTGTTGCACCCCTTTTTGCCACGTCTCGTCTCCCTTTTAAACATTTTTTTAAACGTCGCCCTTCGAAGTTCTCGTTTCTGCACCCTTTTTTGCCACGTCATGACTCCCTTTTGATTTTTTACGTCCCGACTCCCGTTTTTATATTCATTGTTTATTTTTAGTTCTTTTTTTTTTAAACTTTTTCAGCATATTAGCATTAAGCGCGCATACTATTTCGGGTGCGATCATACCAGCACTAATGCACCGGATCCTATCAGAACTCCGAAGTTAAGCGTGCTTGGGCGAGAGTAGTACTAGGATGGGTGACCCCCTGGGAAGTCCTCGTGTTGCACCCCTTTTTGCCACGTCTCGTCTCCCTTTTAAACATTTTTTTAAACGTCGCCCTTCGAAGTTCTCGTTTCTGCACCCTTTTTTGCCACGTCATGACTCCCTTTTGATTTTTTACGTCCCGACTCCCGTTTTTATATTCATTTTTTATTTTTAGTTCTTTTTTTTTTAAACTTTTTCAGCATATTAGCATTAAGCGCGCATACTATTTCGGGTGCGATCATACCAGCACTAATGCACCGGATCCTATCAGAACTCCGAAGTTAAGCGTGCTTGGGCGAGAGTAGTACTAGGATGGGTGACCCCCTGGGAAGTCCTCGTGTTGCACCCCTTTTTGCCACGTCTCGTCTCCCTTTTAAACATTTTTTTAAACGTCGCCCTTCGAAGTTCTCGTTTCTGCACCCTCTTATGCCACGTCATGACTCCCTTTAGATTTTTTACGTCCCGACTCCCGTTTTTATATTCATTTTTTATTTATAGTTCTTTTTTTTTTAAAACTTTTTCAGCATATTAGCATTAAGCGCTTATTATTTCGGGTGCGATCATACCAGCACTAATGCACCGGATCCTATCAGAACTCCGAAGTTAAGCGTGCTTGGGCGAGAGTAGTACTAGGATGGGTGACCCCCTGGGAAGTCCTCGTGTTGCACCCCTTTTTGCCACGTCTCGTCTTCCTTTTAAACATTTTTTTAAACGTCGCCCTTCGAAGTTCTCGTTTCTGCACCCTTTTTTGCCACGTCATGACTCCCTTTTGATTTTTTACGTCCCGACTCCCGTTTTTATATTCATTTTTTATTTTTAGTTCTTTTTTTAAAAAACATTTTCAGCATATTAGCATTAAGCGCGCTTACTATTTTGGGTGCGATCATACCAGTACTAATGCATCGGATCCCATCAGAACTCCGAAGTTAAGCGTGCTTGGGCGAGAGTAGTACTAGGATGGGTGACCCCCTGGGAAGTCCTCGTGTTGCACCCCTTTTTGCCACGTCTCGTCTCCCTTTTAAACATTTTTTTAAACGTCGCCCTTCGAAGTTCTCGTTTCTGCACCCTTTTTTGCCACGTCATGACTCCCTTTTGATTTTTTACGTCCCGACTCCCGTTTTTATATTCATTTTTTATTTTTAGTTCTTTTTTTTTTAAACTTTTTCAGCATATTAGCATTAAGCGCGCATACTATTTCGGGTGCGATCATACCAGCACTAATGCACCGGATCCTATCAGAACTCCGAAGTTAAGCGTGCTTGGGCGAGAGTAGTACTAGGATGGGTGACCCCCTGGGAAGTCCTCGTGTTGCACCCCTTTTTGCCACGTCTCGTCTCCCTTTTAAACATTTTTTTAAACGTCGCCCTTCGAAGTTCTCGTTTCTGCACCCTTTTTTGCCACGTCATGACTCCCTTTTGATTTTTTACGTCCCGACTCCCGTTTTTATATTCATTTTTTATTTTTAGTTCTTTTTTTTTAAACTTTTTCAGCATATTAGCATTAAGCGCGCATACTATTTTGGGTGCGATCATACCAGCACTAATGCACAGGATCCTATCAGAACTCCGAAGTTAAGCGTGCTTGGGCGAGAGTAGTACTAGGATGGGTGACCCCCTGGGAAGTCCTCGTGTTGCACCCCTTTTTGCCACGTCTCGTCTCCCTTTTAAACATTTTTTTAAACGTCGCCCTTCGAAGTTCTCGTTTCTGCACCCTCTTATGCCACGTCATGACTCCCTTTAGATTTTTTACGTCCCGACTCCCGTTTTTATATTCATTTTTTATTTATAGTTCTTTTTTTTTTAAAACTTTTTCAGCATATTAGCATTAAGCGCGCTTACTATTTTAGGTGCGATCATACCAGCACTAATGCATCGGATCCCATCAGAACTCCGAAGTTAAGCGTGCTTGGGCGAGAGTAGTACTAGGATGGGTGACCCCCTGGGAAGTCCTCGTGTTGCACCCCTTTTTGCCACGTCTCGTCTCCCTTTTAAACATTTTTTTAAACGTCGCCCTTCGAAGTTCTCGTTTCTGCACCCTTTTTTGCCACGTCATGACTCCCTTTTGATTTTTTACGTCCCGACTCCCGTTTTTATATTCATTGTTTATTTTTTGTTCTTTTTTTTTTAAACTTTTTCAGCATATTAGCATTAAGCGCGCATACTATTTCGGGTGCGATCATACCAGCACTAATGCACCGGATCCTATCAGAACTCCGAAGTTAAGCGTGCTTGGGCGAGAGTAGTACTAGGATGGGTGACCCCCTGGGAAGTCCTCGTGTTGCACCCCTTTTTGCCACGTCTCGTCTCCCTTTTAAACATTTTTTTAAACGTCGCCCTTCGAAGTTCTCGTTTCTGCACCCTTTTTTGCCACGTCATGACTCCCTTTTGATTTTTTACGTCCCGACTCCCGTTTTTATATTCATTTTTTATTTTTAGTTCTTTTTTTTTAAAACTTTTTCAGCATATTAGCATTAAGCGCGCATACTATTTCGGGTGCGATCATACCAGCACTAATGCACCGGATCCTATCAGAACTCCGAAGTTAAGCGTGCTTGGGCGAGAGTAGTACTAGGATGGGTGACCCCCTGGGAAGTCCTCGTGTTGCACCCCTTTTTGCCACGTCTCGTCTCCCTTTTAAACATTTTTTTAAACGTCGCCCTTCGAAGTTCTCGTTTCTGCACCCTCTTATGCCACGTCATGACTCCCTTTAGATTTTTTACGTCCCGACTCCCGTTTTTATATTCATTTTTTATTTATAGTTCTTTTTTTTTTAAAACTTTTTCAGCATATTAGCATTAAGCGCTTATTATTTCGGGTGCGATCATACCAGCACTAATGCACCGGATCCTATCAGAACTCCGAAGTTAAGCGTGCTTGGGCGAGAGTAGTACTAGGATGGGTGACCCCCTGGGAAGTCCTCGTGTTGCACCCCTTTTTGCCACGTCTCGTCTTCCTTTTAAACATTTTTTTAAACGTCGCCCTTCGAAGTTCTCGTTTCTGCACCCTTTTTTGCCACGTCATGACTCCCTTTTGATTTTTTACGTCCCGACTCCCGTTTTTATATTCATTTTTTATTTTTAGTTCTTTTTTTAAAAAACATTTTCAGCATATTAGCATTAAGCGCGCTTACTATTTTGGGTGCGATCATACCAGTACTAATGCATCGGATCCCATCAGAACTCCGAAGTTAAGCGTGCTTGGGCGAGAGTAGTACTAGGATGGGTGACCCCCTGGGAAGTCCTCGTGTTGCACCCCTTTTTGCCACGTCTCGTCTCCCTTTTAAACATTTTTTTAAACGTCGCCCTTCGAAGTTCTCGTTTCTGCACCCTTTTTTGCCACGTCATGACTCCCTTTTGATTTTTTACGTCCCGACTCCCGTTTTTATATTCATTTTTTATTTTTAGTTCTTTTTTTTTTAAACTTTTTCAGCATATTAGCATTAAGCGCGCATACTATTTCGGGTGCGATCATACCAGCACTAATGCACCGGATCCTATCAGAACTCCGAAGTTAAGCGTGCTTGGGCGAGAGTAGTACTAGGATGGGTGACCCCCTGGGAAGTCCTCGTGTTGCACCCCTTTTTGCCACGTCTCGTCTCCCTTTTAAACATTTTTTTAAACGTCGCCCTTCGAAGTTCTCGTTTCTGCACCCTTTTTTGCCACGTCATGACTCCCTTTTGATTTTTTACGTCCCGACTCCCGTTTTTATATTCATTTTTTATTTTTAGTTCTTTTTTTTTAAACTTTTTCAGCATATTAGCATTAAGCGCGCATACTATTTCGGGTGCGATCATACCAGCACTAATGCACCGGATCCTATCAGAACTCCGAAGTTAAGCGTGCTTGGGCGAGAGTAGTACTAGGATGGGTGACCCCCTGGGAAGTCCTCGTGTTGCACCCCTTTTTGCCACGTCTCGTCTCCCTTTTAAACATTTTTTTAAACGTCGCCCTTCGAAGTTCTCGTTTCTGCACCCTCTTATGCCACGTCATGACTCCCTTTAGATTTTTTACGTCCCGACTCCCGTTTTTATATTCATTTTTTATTTATAGTTCTTTTTTTTTTAAAACTTTTTCAGCATATTAGCATTAAGCGCGCTTATTATTTCGGGTGCGATCATACCAGCACTAATGCACCGGATCCTATCAGAACTCCGAAGTTAAGCGTGCTTGGGCGAGAGTAGTACTAGGATGGGTGACCCCCTGGGAAGTCCTCGTGTTGCACCCCTTTTTGCCACGTCTCGTCTTCCTTTTAAACATTTTTTTAAACGTCGCCCTTCGAAGTTCTCGTTTCTGCACCCTTTTTTGCCACGTCATGACTCCCTTTTGATTTTTTACGTCCCGACTCCCGTTTTTATATTCATTTTTTATTTTTAGTTCTTTTTTTAAAAAACATTTTCAGCATATTAGCATTAAGCGCGCTTACTATTTTGGGTGCGATCATACCAGTACTAATGCATCGGATCCCATCAGAACTCCGAAGTTAAGCGTGCTTGGGCGAGAGTAGTACTAGGATGGGTGACCCCCTGGGAAGTCCTCGTGTTGCACCCCTTTTTGCCACGTCTCGTCTCCCTTTTAAAAATTTTTTTAAACGTCGCCCTTCGAAGTTCTCGTTTCTGCACCCTTTTTTGCCACGTCATGACTCCCTTTTGATTTTTTACGTCCCGACTCCCGTTTTTATATTAATTTTTTATTTTTAGTTCTTTTTTTTTAAAACTTTTTCAGCATATAAGCATTAAGCGCGCATATTATTTCGGGTGCGATCATACCAGCACTAATGCACCGGATCCCATCAGAACTCCGAAGTTAAGCGTGCTTCGGCGAGAGTAGTACTAGGATGGGTGACCCGCTGGGAAGTCCTCGTATTGCACCCTTTTTTGCCACGTCTCGTCTCCCTTTTAAAAATTTTTTTAAACGTCGCCCTTCGTAGTTCTCGTTTCTGCACCCTTTTTTGCCACGTCATGACTCCCTTTTGATTTTTTACGTCCCGACTCCCGTTTTTATATTCATTTTTTATTTTTAGTTCTTTTTTTAAAAAACATTTTCAGCATATTAGCATTAAGCGCGCTTACTATTTTGGGTGCGATCATACCAGTACTAATGCATCGGATCCCATCAGAACTCCGAAGTTAAGCGTGCTTGGGCGAGAGTAGTACTAGGATGGGTGACCCCCTGGGAAGTCCTTGTGTTGCACCCCTTTTTGCCACGTCTCGTCTCCCTTTTAAACATTTTTTTAAACGTCGCCCTTCGAAGTTCTCGTTTCTGCACCCTTTTTTGCCACGTCATGACTCCCTTTTGATTTTTTACGTCCCGACTCCCGTTTTTATATTCATTTTTTATTTTTAGTTCTTTTTTTTTAAAACTTTTTCAGCATATTAGCATTAAGCGCGCATACTATTTCGGGTGCGATCATACCAGCACTAATGCACCGGATCCTATCAGAACTCCGAAGTTAAGCGTGCTTGGGCGAGAGTAGTACTAGGATGGGTGACCCCCTGGGAAGTCCTCGTGTTGCACCCCTTTTTGCCACGTCTCGTCTCCCTTTTAAACATTTTTTTAAACGTCGCCCTTCAAAGTTCTCGTTTCTGCACCCTTTTTTGCCACGTCATGACTCCCTTTTGATTTTTTACGTCCCGACTCCCGTTTTTATATTCATTTTTTATTTTTAGTTCTTTTTTTTTAAAACTTTTTCAGCATATTAGCATTAAGCGCGCATAATATTTCGGGTGCGATCATACCAGCACTAATGCACCGAATCCCAACAGAACTCCGAAGTTAAGCGTGCTTGGGCGAGAGTAGTACTAGGATGGGTGACCCCCTGGGAAGTCCTCGTGTTGCACCCCTTTTTGCCACGTCTCGTCTCCCTTTTAAACATTTTTTTAAACGTCGCCCTTCGAAGTTCTCGTTTCTGCACCCTTTTTTGTCACGTCATGACTCACTTTTGATTTTTTACGTCCCGACTCCCGTTTTTATATTCATTTTTTATTTTTAGTTCTTTTTTTTTAAAACGTTTTCAGCATATTAGCATTAAGCGCGCATAATATTTCGGGTGCGATCATACCAGCACTAATGCACCGGATCCCATCAGAACTCCGAAGTTAAGCGTGCTTGGGCGAGAGTAGTACTAGGATGGGTGACCCCCTGGGAAGTCCTCGTGTTGCACCGCTTTTTGCCACGTCTCGTCTCCCTTTTAAACATTTTTTTAAACGTCGCCCTTCGAAGTTCTCGTTTCTGCACCCTCTTATGCCACGTCATGACTCCCTTTAGATTTTTTACGTCCCGACTCCCGTTTTTATATTCATTTTTTATTTATAGTTCTTTTTTTTTTAAAACTTTTTCAGCATATTAGCATTAAGCGCGCTTATTATTTCGGGTGCGATCATACCAGCACTAATGCACCGGATCCTATCAGAACTCCGAAGTTAAGCGTGCTTGGGCGAGAGTAGTACTAGGATGGGTGACCCCCTGGGAAGTCCTCGTGTTGCACCCCTTTTTGCCACGTCTCGTCTTCCTTTTAAACATTTTTTTAAACGTCGCCCTTCGAAGTTCTCGTTTCTGCACCCTTTTTTGCCACGTCATGACTCCCTTTTGATTTTTTACGTCCCGACTCCCGTTTTTATATTCATTTTTTATTTTTAGTTCTTTTTTTAAAAAACATTTTCAGCATATTAGCATTAAGCGCGCTTACTATTTTGGGTGCGATCATACCAGTACTAATGCATCGGATCCCATCAGAACTCCGAAGTTAAGCGTGCTTGGGCGAGAGTAGTACTAGGATGGGTGACCCCCTGGGAAGTCCTCGTGTTGCACCCCTTTTTGCCACGTCTCGTCTCCCTTTTAAAAATTTTTTTAAACGTCGCCCTTCGAAGTTCTCGTTTCTGCACCCTTTTTTGCCACGTCATGACTCCCTTTTGATTTTTTACGTCCCGACTCCCGTTTTTATATTAATTTTTTATTTTTAGTTCTTTTTTTTTAAAACTTTTTCAGCATATTAGCATTAAGCGCGCATATTATTTCGGGTGCGATCATACCAGCACTAATGCACCGAATCCCATCAGAACTCCGAAGTTAAGCGTGCTTGGGCGAGAGTAGTACTAGGATGGGTGACCCCCTGGGAAGTCCTCGTGTTGCACCCCTTTTTGCCACGTCTCGTCTCCCTTTTAAACATTTTTTTAAACGTCGCCCTTCGAAGTTCTCGTTTCTGCACCCTTTTTTGTCACGTCATGACTCCCTTTTGATTTTTTACGTCCCGACTCCCGTTTTTATATTCATTTTTTATTTTTAGTTCTATTTTTTTAAAACGTTTTCAGCATATTAGCATTAAGCGCGCATAATATTTCGGGTGCGATCATACCAGCACTAATGCACCGGATCCCATCAGAACTCCGAAGTTAAGCGTGCTTGGGCGAGAGTAGTACTAGGATGGGTGACCCCCTGGGAAGTCCTCGTGTTGCACCGCTTTTTGCCACGTCTCGTCTCCCTTTTAAACATTTTTTTAAACGTCGCCCTTCGAAGTTCTCGTTTCTGCACCCTCTTATGCCACGTCATGACTCCCTTTAGATTTTTTACGTCCCGACTCCCGTTTTTATATTCATTTTTTATTTATAGTTCTTTTTTTTTTAAAACTTTTTCAGCATATTAGCATTAAGCGCGCTTATTATTTCGGGTGCGATCATACCAGCACTAATGCACCGGATCCTATCAGAACTCCGAAGTTAAGCGTGCTTGGGCGAGAGTAGTACTAGGATGGGTGACCCCCTGGGAAGTCCTCGTGTTGCACCCCTTTTTGCCACGTCTCGTCTTCCTTTTAAACATTTTTTTAAACGTCGCCCTTCGAAGTTCTCGTTTCTGCACCCTTTTTTGCCACGTCATGACTCCCTTTTGATTTTTTACGTCC
Organism: Scutellaria galericulata; assembly: GCA_946896805.1. NCBI lineage: Eukaryota > Viridiplantae > Streptophyta > Magnoliopsida > Lamiales > Lamiaceae > Scutellaria > Scutellaria galericulata. The sequence continues at coordinate 9,706,657 of OX335788.1, forward strand.
CGACTCCCGTTTTTATATTCATTTTTTATTTTTAGTTCTTTTTTTAAAAAACATTTTCAGCATATTAGCATTAAGCGCGCTTACTATTTTGGGTGCGATCATACCAGTACTAATGCATCGGATCCCATCAGAACTCCGAAGTTAAGCGTGCTTGGGCGAGAGTAGTACTAGGATGGGTGACCCCCTGGGAAGTCCTCGTGTTGCACCCCTTTTTGCCACGTCTCGTCTCCCTTTTAAAAATTTTTTTAAACGTCGCCCTTCGAAGTTCTCGTTTCTGCACCCATTTTTGCCACGTCATGACTCCCTTTTGATTTTTTACGTCCCGACTCCCGTTTTTATATTAATTTTTTATTTTTAGTTCTTTTTTTTTAAAACTTTTTCAGCATATTAGCATTAAGCGCGCATATTATTTCGGGTGCGATCATACCAGCACTAATGCACCGGATCCCATCAGAACTCCGAAGTTAAGCGTGCTTGGGCGAGAGTAGTATTAGGATGGGTGACCCGCTGGGAAGTCCTCGTATTGCACCCCTTTTTGCCACGTCTCGTCTCCCTTTTAAAAATTTTTTTAAACGTCGCCCTTCGAAGTTCTCGTTTCTGCACCCTTTTTTGCCACGTCGTGACTCCCTTTTGATTTTTTACGTCCCGACTCCCGTTTTTATATTCATTTTTTATTTTTAGTTCTTTTTTTAAAAAACATTTTCAGCATATTAGCATTAAGCGCGCTTACTATTTTGGGTGCGATCATACCAGTACTAATGCATCGGATCCCATCAGAACTCCGAAGTTAAGCGTGCTTGGGCGAGAGTAGTACTAGGATGGGTGACCCCCTGGGAAGTCCTTGTGTTGCACCCCTTTTTGCCACGTCTCGTCTCCCTTTTAAAAATTTTTTTAAACGTCGCCCTTCGAAGTTCTCGTTTCTGCACCCTTTTTTGCCACGTCATGACTCCCTTTTGATTTTTTACGTCCCGACTCCCGTTTTTATATTCATTTTTTATTTTTAGTTCTTTTTTTAAAAAACATTTTCAGCATATTAGCATTAAGCGCGCTTACTATTTTGGGTGCGATCATACCAGCACTAATGCATCGGATCCCATCAGAACTCCGAAGTTAAGCGTGCTTGGGCGAGAGTAGTACTAGGATGGGTGACCCCCTGGGAAGTCCTCGTGTTGCACCCCTTTTTGCCACGTCTCGTCTCCCTTTTAAACATTTTTTTAAACGTCGCCCTTCGAAGTTCTCGTTTCTGCACCCTTTTTTGCCACGTCATGACTCCCTTTTGATTTTTTACGTCCCGACTCCCGTTTTTATATTCATTTTTTATTTTTGGTTCTTTTTTTTTAAAACTTTTTCAGCATATTAGCATTAAGCGCGCATACTATTTCGGGTGCGATCATACCAGCACTAATGCACCGGATCCTATCAGAACTCCGAAGTTAAGCGTGCTTGGGCGAGAGTAGTACTAGGATGGGTGACCCCCTGGGAAGTCCTCGTGTTGCACCCCTTTTTGCCACGTCTCGTCTCCCTTTTAAACATTTTTTTAAACGTCGCCCTTCGAAGTTCTCGTTTCTGCACCCTTTTTTGCCACGTCATGACTCTCTTTTGATTTTTTACGTCCCGACTCCCGTTTTTATATTCATTTTTTATTTTTAGTTCTTTTTTTTTAAAACTTTTTCAGCATATTAGCATTAAGCGCGCATAATATTTCGGGTGCGATCATACCAGCACTAATGCACCGAATCCCATCAGAACTCCGAAGTTAAGCGTGCTTGGGCGAGAGTAGTACTAGGATGGGTGACCCCCTGGGAAGTCCTCGTGTTGCACCCCTTTTTGCCACGTCTCGTCTCCCTTTTAAACATTTTTTTAAACGTCGCCCTTCGAAGTTCTCGTTTCTGCACCCTTTTTTGCCACGTCATGACTCCCTTTTGATTTTTTACGTCCCGACTCCCGTTTTTATATTCATTTTTTATTTTTAGTTCTTTTTTTTTTAAAACTTTTTCAGCATATTAGCATTAAGCGCGCTTATTATTTCGGGTGCGATCATACCAGCACTAATGCACCGGATCCTATCAGAACTCCGAAGTTAAGCGTGCTTGGGCGAGAGTAGTACTAGGATGGGTGACCCCTTGGGAAGTCCTCGTGTTGCACCGCTTTTTGCCACGTCTCGTCTCCCTTTTAAACATTTTTTTAAACGTCGCCCTTCGAAGTTCTCGTTTCTGCACCCTTTTTTGCCACGTCATGACTCCCTTTTGATTTTTTACGTCCCGACTCCCGTTTTTATATTCATTTTTTATTTTTAGTTCTTTTTTTAAAAAACATTTTCAGCATATTAGCATTAAGCGCGCTTACTATTTTGGGTGCGATCATACTAGTACTAATGCATCGGATCCCATCAGAACTCCGAAGTTAAGCGTGCTTGGGCGAGAGTAGTACTAGGATGGGTGACCCCCTGGGAAGTCCTCGTGTTGCACCCCTTTTTGCCACGTCTCGTCTCCCTTTTAAAAATTTTTTTAAACGTCGCCCTTCGAAGTTCTCGTTTCTGCACCCTTTTTTGCCACGTCATGACTCCCTTTTGATTTTTTACGTCCCGACTCCCGTTTTTATATTAATTTTTTATTTTTAGTTCTTTTTTTTTAAAACTTTTTCAGCATATTAGCATTAAGCGCGCATATTATTTCGGGTGCGATCATACCAGCACTAATGCACCGGATCCCATCAGAACTCCGAAGTTAAGCGTGCTTGGGCGAGAGTAGTACTAGGATGGGTGACCCGCTGGGAAGTCCTCGTATTGCACCCCTTTTTGCCACGTCTCGTCTCCCTTTTAAAAAAATTTTTAAACGTCGCCCTTCGAAGTTCTCGTTTCTGCACCCTTTTTTGCCACGTCATGACTCCCTTTTGATTTTTTACGTCCCGACTCCCGTTTTTATATTCATTTTTTATTTTTAGTTCTTTTTTTAAAAAACATTTTCAGCATATTAGCATTAAGCGCGCTTACTATTTTGGGTGCGATCATACCAGTACTAATGCATCGGATCCCATCAGAACTCCGAAGTTAAGCGTGCTTGGGCGAGAGTAGTACTAGGATGGGTGACCCCCTGGGAAGTCCTTGTGTTGCACCCCTTTTTGCCACGTCTCGTCTCCCTTTTAAAAATTTTTTTAAACGTCGCCCTTCGAAGTTCTCGTTTCTGCACCCTTTTTTGCCACGTCATGACTCCCTTTTGATTTTTTACGTCCCGACTCCCGTTTTTATATTCATTTTTTATTTTTAGTTCTTTTTTTAAAAAACATTTTCAGCATATTAGCATTAAGCGCGCTTACTATTTTGGGTGCGATCATACCAGCACTAATGCATCGGATCCCATCAGAACTCCGAAGTTAACCGTGCTTGGGCGAGAGTAGTACTAGGATGGGTGACCCCCTGGGAAGTCCTCGTGTTGCACCCCTTTTTGCCACGTCTCGTCTCCCTTTTAAACATTTTTTTAAACGTCGCCCTTCGAAGTTCTCGTTTCTGCACCCTTTTTTGCCACGTCATGACTCCCTTTTGATTTTTTACGTCCCGACTCCCGTTTTTATATTCATTTTTTATTTTTAGTTCTTTTTTTTTTAAACTTTTTCAGCATATTAGCATTAAGCGCGCATACTATTTCGGGTGCGATCATACCAGCACTAATGCACCGGATCCTATCAGAACTCCGAAGTTAAGCGTGCTTGGGCGAGAGTAGTACTAGGATGGGTGACCCCCTGGGAAGTCCTCGTGTTGCACCCCTTTTTGCCACGTCTCGTCTCCCTTTTAAACATTTTTTTAAACGTCGCCCTTCGAAGTTCTCGTTTCTGCACCCTTTTTTGCCACGTCATGACTCCCTTTTGATTTTTTACGTCCCGACTCCCGTTTTTATATTCATTTTTTATTTTTAGTTCTTTTTTTTTAAAACTTTTTCAGCATATTAGCATTAAGCGCGCATACTATTTCGGGTGCGATCATACCAGCACTAATGCACCGGATCCTATCAGAACTCCGAAGTTAAGCGTGCTTGGGCGAGAGTAGTACTAGGATGGGTGACCCCCTGGGAAGTCCTCGTGTTGCACCCCTTTTTGCCACGTCTCGTCTCCCTTTTAAACATTTTTTTAAACGTCGCCCTTCGAAGTTCTCATTTCTGCACCCTTTTTTGCCACGTCATGACTCCCTTTTGATTTTTTACGTCCCGACTCCCGTTTTTATATTCATTTTTTATTTTTAGTTCTTTTTTTATAAAACTTTTTCAGCATATTAGCATTAAGCGCGCATAATATTTCGGGTGCGATCATACCAGCACTAATGCACCGAATCCCATCAGAACTCCGAAGTTAAGCGTGCTTGGGCGAGAGTAGTACTAGGATGGGTGACCCCCTGGGAAGTCCTCGTGTTGCACCCCTTTTTGCCACGTCTCGTCTCCCTTTTAAACATTTTTTTAAACGTCGCCCTTCGAAGTTCTCGTTTCTGCACCCTCTTATGCCACGTCATGACTCCCTTTAGATTTTTTACGTCCCGACTCCCGTTTTTATATTCATTTTTTATTTATAGTTCTTTTTTTTTTAAAACTTTTTCAGCATATTAGCATTAAGCGCGCTTATTATTTCGGGTGAGATCATACCAGCACTAATGCACCGGATCCTATCAGAACTCCGAAGTTAAGCGTGCTTGGGCGAGAGTAGTACTAGGATGGGTGACCCCCTGGGAAGTCCTCGTGTTGCACCCCTTTTTGCCACGTCTCGTCTTCCTTTTAAACATTTTTTTAAACGTCGCCCTTCGAAGTTCTCGTTTCTGCACCCTTTTTTGCCACGTCATGACTCCCTTTTGATTTTTTACGTCCCGACTCCCGTTTTTATATTCATTTTTTATTTTTAGTTCTTTTTTTAAAAAACATTTTCAGCATATTAGCATTAAGCGCGCTTACTATTTTGGGTGCGATCATACCAGTACTAATGCATCGGATCCCATCAGAACTCCGAAGTTAAGCGTGCTTGGGCGAGAGTAGTACTAGGATGGGTGACCCCCTGGGAAGTCCTCGTGTTGCACCCCTTTTTGCCACGTCTCGTCTCCCTTTTAAAAAATTTTTTAAACGTCGCCCTTCGAAGTTCTCGTTTCTGCACCCTTTTTTGCCACGTCATGACTCCCTTTTGATTTTTTACGTCCCGACTCCCGTTTTTATATTAATTTTTTATTTTTAGTTCTTTTTTTTTAAAACTTTTTCAGCATATTAGCATTAAGCGCGCATATTATTTCGGGTGCGATCATACCAGCACTAATGCACCGGATCCCATCAGAACTCCGAAGTTAAGCGTGCTTGGGCGAGAGTAGTACTAGGATGGGTGACCCGCTGGGAAGTCCTCGTATTGCACCCCTTTTTGCCACGTCTCGTCTCCCTTTTAAAAAAATTTTTAAACGTCGCCCTTCGAAGTTCTCGTTTCTGCACCCTTTTTTGCCACGTCATGACTCCCTTTTGATTTTTTACGTCCCGACTCCCGTTTTTATATTCATTTTTTATTTTTAGTTCTTTTTTTAAAAAACATTTTCAGCATATTAGCATTAAGCGCGCTTACTATTTTGGGTGCGATCATACCAGTACTAATGCATCGGATCCCATCAGAACTCCGAAGTTAAGCGTGCTTGGGCGAGAGTAGTACTAGGATGGGTGACCCCCTGGGAAGTCCTTGTGTTGCACCCCTTTTTGTCACGTCTCGTCTCCCTTTTAAAAATTTTTTTAAACGTCGCCCTTCGAAGTTCTCGTTTCTGCACCCTTTTTTGCCACGTCATGACTCCCTTTTGATTTTTTACGTCCCGACTCCCGTTTTTATATTCATTTTTTATTTTTAGTTCTTTTTTTAAAAAACATTTTCAGCATATTAGCATTAAGCGCGCTTACTATTTTGGGTGCGATCATACCAGCACTAATGCATCGGATCCCATCAGAACTCCGAAGTTAAGCGTGCTTGGGCGAGAGTAGTACTAGGATGGGTGACCCCCTGGGAAGTCCTCGTGTTGCACCCCTTTTTGCCACGTCTCGTCTCCCTTTTAAACATTTTTTTAAACGTCGCCCTTCGAAGTTCTCGTTTCTGCACCCTTTTTTGCCACGTCATGACTCCCTTTTGATTTTTTACGTCCCGACTCCCGTTTTTATATTCATTTTTTATTTTTAGTTCTTTTTTTTTTAAACTTTTTCAGCATATTAGCATTAAGCGCGCATACTATTTCGGGTGCGATCATACCAGCACTAATGCACCGGATCCTATCAGAACTCCGAAGTTAAGCGTGCTTGGGCGAGAGTAGTACTAGGATGGGTGACCCCCTGGGAAGTCCTCGTGTTGCACCCCTTTTTGCCACGTCTCGTCTCCCTTTTAAATATTTTTTTAAACGTCGCCCTTCGAAGTTCTCGTTTCTGCACCCTTTTTTGCCACGTCATGACTCCCTTTTGATTTTTTACGTCCCGACTCCCGTTTTTATATTCATTTTTTATTTTTAGTTCTTTTTTTTTAAAACTTTTTCAGCATATTAGCATTAAGCGCGCATACTATTTCGGGTGCGATCATACCAGCACTAATGCACCGGATCCTATCAGAACTCCGAAGTTAAGCGTGCTTGGGCGAGAGTAGTACTAGGATGGGTGACCCCCTGGGAAGTCCTCGTGTTGCACCCCTTTTTGCCACGTCTCGTCTCCCTTTTAAACATTTTTTTAAACGTCGCCCTTCGAAGTTCTCATTTCTGCACCCTTTTTTGCCACGTCATGACTCCCTTTTGATTTTTTACGTCCCGACTCCCGTTTTTATATTCATTTTTTATTTTTAGTTCTTTTTTTTTAAAACTTTTTCAGCATATTAGCATTAAGCGCGCATAATATTTCGGGTGCGATCATACCAGCACTAATGCACCGAATCCCATCAGAACTCCGAAGTTAAGCGTGCTTGGGCGAGAGTAGTACTAGGATGGGTGACCCCCTGGGAAGTCCTCGTGTTGCACCCGTTTTTGCCACGTCTCGTCTCCCTTTTAAACATTTTTTTAAACGTCGCCCTTCGAAGTTCTCGTTTCTGCACCCTCTTATGCCACGTCATGACTCCCTTTAGATTTTTTACGTCCCGACTCCCGTTTTTATATTCATTTTTTATTTATAGTTCTTTTTTTTTTAAAACTTTTTCAGCATATTAGCATTAAGCGCGCTTATTATTTCGGGTGAGATCATACCAGCACTAATGCACCGGATCCTATCAGAACTCCGAAGTTAAGCGTGCTTGGGCGAGAGTAGTACTAGGATGGGTGACCCCCTGGGAAGTCCTCGTGTTGCACCCCTTTTTGCCACGTCTCGTCTTCCTTTTAAACATTTTTTTAAACGTCGCCCTTCGAAGTTCTCGTTTCTGCACCCTTTTTTGCCACGTCATGACTCCCTTTTGATTTTTTACGTCCCGACTCCCGTTTTTATATTCATTTTTTATTTTTAGTTCTTTTTTTAAAAAACATTTTCAGCATATTAGCATTAAGCGCGCTTACTATTTTGGGTGCGATCATACCAGTACTAATGCATCGGATCCCATCAGAACTCCGAAGTTAAGCGTGCTTGGGCGAGAGTAGTACTAGGATGGGTGACCCCCTGGGAAGTCCTCGTGTTGCACCCCTTTTTGCCACGTCTCGTCTCCCTTTTAAAAATTTTTTTAAACGTCGCCCTTCGAAGTTCTCGTTTCTGCACCATTTTTTGCCACGTCATGACTCCCTTTTGATTTTTTACGTCCCGACTCCCGTTTTTATATTAATTTTTTATTTTTAGTTCTTTTTTTTTAAAACTTTTTCAGCATATAAGCATTAAGCGCGCATATTATTTCGGGTGCGATCATACCAGCACTAATGCACCGGATCCCATCAGAACTCCGAAGTTAAGCGTGCTTCGGCGAGAGTAGTACTAGGATGGGTGACCCGCTGGGAAGTCCTCGTATTGCACCCCTTTTTGCCACGTCTCGTCTCCCTTTTAAAAAAATTTTTAAACGTCGCCCTTCGAAGTTCTCGTTTCTGCACCCTTTTTTGCCACGTCATGACTCCCTTTTGATTTTTTACGTCCCGACTCCCGTTTTTATATTCATTTTTTATTTTTAGTTCTTTTTTTTAAAAACTTTTTCAGCATATTAGCATTAAGCGCGCATACTATTTCGGGTGCGATCATACCAGCACTAATGCACCGGATCCCATCAGAACTCCGAAGTTAAGCGTGCTTGGGCGAGAGTAGTACTAGGATGGGTGACCCTCTGGGAAGTCCTCGTGTTGCACCCCTTTTTGCCACGTCTCGTCTCCCTTTTAAACATTTTTTTAAACGTCGCCCTTCGAAGTTCTCGTTTCTGCACCCTTTTTTGCCACGTCATGACTCCCTTTTGATTTTTTACGTCCCGACTCCCGTTTTTATATTCATTTTTTATTTTTAGTTCTTTTTTTTTTAAACTTTTTCAGCATATTAGCATTAAGCGCGCATACTATTTCGGGTGCGATCATACCAGCACTAATGCACCGGATCCTATCAGAACTCCGAAGTTAAGCGTGCTTGGGCGAGAGTAGTACTAGGATGGGTGACCCCCTGGGAAGTCCTCGTGTTGCACCCCTTTTTGCCACGTCTCGTCTTCCTTTTAAACATTTTTTTAAACGTCGCCCTTCGAAGTTCTCGTTTCTGCACCCTTTTTTGCCACGTCATGACTCCCTTTTGATTTTTTACGTCCCGACTCCCGTTTTTATATTCATTTTTTATTTTTAGTTCTTTTTTTAAAAAACATTTTCAGCATATTAGCATTAAGCGCGCTTACTATTTTGGGTGCGATCATACCAGTACTAATGCATCGGATCCCATCAGAACTCCGAAGTTAAGCGTGCTTGGGCGAGAGTAGTACTAGGATGGGTGACCCCCTGGGAAGTCCTCGTGTTGCACCCCTTTTTGCCACGTCTCGTCTCCCTTTTAAAAATTTTTTTAAACGTCGCCCTTCGAAGTTCTCGTTTCTGCACCATTTTTTGCCACGTCATGACTCCCTTTTGATTTTTTACGTCCCGACTCCCGTTTTTATATTAATTTTTTATTTTTAGTTCTTTTTTTTTAAAACTTTTTCAGCATATAAGCATTAAGCGCGCATATTATTTCGGGTGCGATCATACCAGCACTAATGCACCGGATCCCATCAGAACTCCGAAGTTAAGCGTGCTTCGGCGAGAGTAGTACTAGGATGGGTGACCCGCTGGGAAGTCCTCGTATTGCACCCCTTTTTGCCACGTCTCGTCTCCCTTTTAAAAAAATTTTTAAACGTCGCCCTTCGAAGTTCTCGTTTCTGCACCCTTTTTTGCCACGTCATGACTCCCTTTTGATTTTTTACGTCCCGACTCCCGTTTTTATATTCATTTTTTATTTTTAGTTCTTTTTTTTAAAAACTTTTTCAGCATATTAGCATTAAGCGCGCATACTATTTCGGGTGCGATCATACCAGCACTAATGCACCGGATCCCATCAGAACTCCGAAGTTAAGCGTGCTTGGGCGAGAGTAGTACTAGGATGGGTGACCCTCTGGGAAGTCCTCGTGTTGCACCCCTTTTTGCCACGTCTCGTCTCCCTTTTAAACATTTTTTTAAACGTCGCCCTTCGAAGTTCTCGTTTCTGCACCCTTTTTTGCCACGTCATGACTCCCTTTTGATTTTTTACGTCCCGACTCCCGTTTTTATATTCATTTTTTATTTTTAGTTCTTTTTTTTTTAAACTTTTTCAGCATATTAGCATTAAGCGCGCATACTATTTCGGGTGCGATCATACCAGCACTAATGCACCGGATCCTATCAGAACTCCGAAGTTAAGCGTGCTTGGGCGAGAGTAGTACTAGGATGGGTGACCCCCTGGGAAGTCCTCGTGTTGCACCCCTTTTTGCCACGTCTCGTCTCCCTTTTAAACATTTTTTTAAACGTCGCCCTTCGAAGTTTTCGTTTCTGCACCCTTTTTTGCCACGTCATGACTCCCTTTTGATTTTTTACGTCCCGACTCCCGTTTTTATATTCATTTTTTATTTTTAGTTCTTTTTTTTTAAAACTTTTTCAGCATATTAGCATTAAGCGCGCATACTATTTCGGGTGCGATCATACCAGCACTAATGCACCGGATCCTATCAGAACTCCAAAGTTAAGCGTGCTTGGGCGAGAGTAGTACTAGGATGGGTGACCCCCTGGGAAGTCCTCGTGTTGCACCCCTTTTTGCCACGTCTCGTCTCCCTTTTAAACATTTTTTTAAACGTCGCCCTTCGAAGTTCTCGTTTCTGCACCCTTTTTTGCCACGTCATGACTCCCTTTTGATTTTTTACGTCCCGACTCCCGTTTTTATATTCATTTTTTATTTTTAGTTCTTTTTTTTTAAAACTTTTTCAGCATATTAGCATTAAGCGCGCATAATATTTCGGGTGCGATCATACCAGCACTAATGCACTGAATCCCATCAGAACTCCGAAGTTAAGCGTGCTTGGGCGAGAGTAGTACTAGGATGGGTGACCCCCTGGGAAGTCCTCGTGTTGCACCCCTTTTTGCCACGTCTCGTCTCCCTTTTAAACATTTTTTTAAACGTCGCCATTCGAAGTTCTCGTTTCTGCACCCTCTTTTGCCACGTCATGACTCCCTTTAGATTTTTTACGTCCCGACTCCCGTTTTTATATTCATTTTTTATTTTTAGTTCTTTTTTTTTAAAAACTTTTTCAGCATATTAGCATTAAGCGCGCATACTATTTCGGGTGCGATCATACCAGCACTAATGCACCGGATCCTATCAGAACTCCGAAGTTAATCGTGCTTGGGCGAGAGTAGTACTAGGATGGGTGACCCCCTGGGAAGTCCTCGTGTTGCACCCCTTTTTGCCACGTCTCGTCTCCCTTTTAAACATTTTTTTAAACGTCGCCCTTCGAAGTTCTCGTTTCTGCACCCTTTTTTGCCACGTCATGACTCCCTTTTGATTTTTTACGTCCCGACTCCCGTTTTTATATTCATTTTTTATTTTTAGTTCTTTTTTTAAAAAACATTTTCAGCATATTAGCATTAAGCGCGCTTACTATTTTGGGTGCGATCATACCAGCACTAATGCATCGGATCCCATCAGAACTCCGAAGTTAAGCGTGCTTGGGCGAGAGTAGTACTAGGATGGGTGACCCCCTGGGAAGTCCTCGTGTTGCACCCCTTTTTGCCACGTCTCGTCTCCCTTTTAAACATTTTTTTAAACGTCGCCCTTCGAAGTTCTCGTTTCTGCACCCTTTTTTGCCACGTCATGACTCCCTTTTGATTTTTTACGTCCCGACTCCCGTTTTTATATTCATTTTTTATTTTTAGTTCTTTTTTTTTTAAACTTTTTCAGCATATTAGCATTAAGCGCGCATACTATTTCGGGTGCGATCATACCAGCACTAATGCACCGGATCCTATCAGAACTCCGAAGTTAAGCGTGCTTGGGCGAGAGTAGTACTAGGATGGGTGACCCCCTGGGAAGTCCTCGTGTTGCACCCCTTTTTGCCACGTCTCGTCTCCCTTTTAAACATTTTTTTAAACGTCGCCCTTCGAAGTTCTCGTTTCTGCACCCTTTTTTGCCACGTCATGACTCCCTTTTGATTTTTTACGTCCCGACTCCCGTTTTTATATTCATTTTTTATTTTTAGTTCTTTTTTTTTAAAACTTTTTCAGCATATTAGCATTAAGCGCGCATACTATTTCGGGTGCGATCATACCAGCACTAATGCACCGGATCCTATCAGAACTCCGAAGTTAAGCGTGCTTGGGCGAGAGTAGTACTAGGATGGGTGACCCCCTGGGAAGTCCTCGTGTTGCACCCCTTTTTGCCACGTCTCGTCTCCCTTTTAAACATTTTTTTAAACGTCGCCCTTCGAAGTTCTCATTTCTGCACCCTTTTTTGCCACGTCATGACTCCCTTTTGATTTTTTACGTCCCGACTCCCGTTTTTATATTCATTTTTTATTTTTAGTTCTTTTTTTTTAAAACTTTTTCAGCATATTAGCATTAAGCGCGCATAATATTTCGGGTGCGATCATACCAGCACTAATGCACCGAATCCCATCAGAACTCCGAAGTTAAGCGTGTTTGGGCGAGAGTAGTACTAGGATGGGTGACCCCCTGGGAAGTCCTCGTGTTGCACCCCTTTTTGCCACGTCTCGTCTCCCTTTTAAACATTTTTTTAAACGTCGCCCTTCGAAGTTCTCGTTTCTGCACCCTCTTATGCCACGTCATGACTCCCTTTAGATTTTTTACGTCCCGACTCCCGTTTTTATATTCATTTTTTATTTATAGTTCTTTTTTTTTTAAAACTTTTTCAGCATATTAGCATTAAGCGCGCTTATTATTTCGGGTGAGATCATACCAGCACTAATGCACCGGATCCTATCAGAACTCCGAAGTTAAGCGTGCTTGGGCGAGAGTAGTACTAGGATGGGTGACCCCCTGGGAAGTCCTCGTGTTGCACCCCTTTTTGCCACGTCTCGTCTTCCTTTTAAACATTTTTTTAAACGTCGCCCTTCGAAGTTCTCGTTTCTGCACCCTTTTTTGCCACGTCATGACTCCCTTTTGATTTTTTACGTCCCGACTCCCGTTTTTATATTCATTTTTTATTTTTAGTTCTTTTTTTAAAAAACATTTTCAGCATATTAGCATTAAGCGCGCTTACTATTTTGGGTGCGATCATACCAGTACTAATGCATCGGATCCCATCAGAACTCCGAAGTTAAGCGTGCTTGGGCGAGAGTAGTACTAGGATGGGTGACCCCCTGGGAAGTCCTCGTGTTGCACCCCTTTTTGCCACGTCTCGTCTCCCTTTTAAAAATTTTTTTAAACGTCGCCCTTCGAAGTTCTCGTTTCTGCACCCTTTTTTGCCACGTCATGACTTCCTTTTGATTTTTTACGTCCCGACTCCCGTTTTTATATTAATTTTTTATTTTTAGTTCTTTTTTTTTAAAACTTTTTCAGCATATTAGCATTAAGCGCGCATATTATTTCGGGTGCGATCATACCAGCACTAATGCACCGGATCCCATCAGAACTCCGAAGTTAAGCGTGCTTGGGCGAGAGTAGTACTAGGATGGGTGACCCGCTGGGAAGTCCTCGTATTGCACCCCTTTTTGCCACGTCTCGTCTCCCTTTTAAAAAAATTTTTAAACGTCGCCCTTCGAAGTTCTCGTTTCTGCACCCTTTTTTGCCACGTCATGACTCCCTTTTGATTTTTTACGTCCCGACTCCCGTTTTTATATTCATTTTTTATTTTTAGTTCTTTTTTTAAAAAACATTTTCAGCATATTAGCATTAAGCGCGCTTACTATTTTGGGTGCGATCATACCAGTACTAATGCATCGGATCCCATCAGAACTCCGAAGTTAAGCGTGCTTGGGCGAGAGTAGTACTAGGATGGGTGACCCCCTGGGAAGTCCTTGTGTTGCACCCCTTTTTGCCACGTCTCGTCTCCCTTTTAAAAAATTTTTTAAACGTCGCCCTTCGAAGTTCTCGTTTCTGCACCCTTTTTTGCCACGTCATGACTCCCTTTTGATTTTTTACGTCCCGACTCCCGTTTTTATATTCATTTTTTATTTTTAGTTCTTTTTTTAAAAAACATTTTCAGCATATTAGCATTAAGCGCGCTTGGGCGAGAGTAGTACTAGGATGGGTGACCCCCTGGGAAGTCCTCGTGTTGCACCCCTTTTTGCCACGTCTCGTCTCCCTTTTAAACATTTTTTTAAACGTCGCCCTTCGAAGTTCTCGTTTCTGCACCCTTTTTTGCCACGTCATGACTCCCTTTTGATTTTTTACGTCCCGACTCCCGTTTTTATATTCATTTTTTATTTTTAGTTCTTTTTTTTTTAAACTTTTTCAGCATATTAGCATTAAGCGCGCATACTATTTCGGGTGCGATCATACCAGCACTAATGCACCGGATCCTATCAGAACTCCGAAGTTAAGCGTGCTTGGGCGAGAGTAGTACTAGGATGGGTGACCCCCTGGGAAGTCCTCGTGTTGCACCCCTTTTTGCCACGTCTCGTCTCCCTTTTAAACATTTTTTTAAACGTCGCCCTTCGAAGTTCTCGTTTCTGCACCCTTTTTTGCCACGTCACGACTCCCTTTTGATTTTTTACGTCCCGACTCCCGTTTTTATATTCATTTTTTATTTTTAGTTCTTTTTTTTTAAAACTTTTTCAGCATATTAGCATTAAGCGCGCATACTATTTCGGGTGCGATCATACCAGCACTAATGCACCGGATCCTATCAGAACTCCGAAGTTAAGCGTGCTTGGGCGAGAGTAGTACTAGGATGGGTGACCCCCTGGGAAGTCCTCGTGTTGCACCCCTTTTTGCCACGTCTCGTCTCCCTTTTAAACATTTTTTTAAACGTCGCCCTTCGAAGTTCTCATTTCTGCACCCTTTTTTGCCACGTCATGACTCCCTTTTGATTTTTTACGTCCCGACTCCCGTTTTTATATTCATTTTTTATTTTTAGTTCTTTTTTTTTAAAACTTTTTCAGCATATTAGCATTAAGCGCGCATAATATTTCGGGTGCGATCATACCAGCACTAATGCACCGAATCCCATCAGAACTCCGAAGTTAAGCGTGCTTGGGCGAGAGTAGTACTAGGATGGGTGACCCCCTGGGAAGTCCTCGTGTTGCACCCCTTTTTGCCACGTCTCGTCTCCCTTTTAAACATTTTTTTAAACGTCGCCCTTCGAAGTTCTCGTTTCTGCACCCTCTTATGCCACGTCATGACTCCCTTTAGATTTTTTACGTCCCGACTCCCGTTTTTATATTCATTTTTTATTTATAGTTCTTTTTTTTTTAAAACTTTTTCAGCATATTAGCATTAAGCGCGCTTATTATTTCGGGTGAGATCATACCAGCACTAATGCACCGGATCCTATCAGAACTCCGAAGTTAAGCGTGCTTGGGCGAGAGTAGTACTAGGATGGGTGACCCCCTGGGAAGTCCTCGTGTTGCACCCCTTTTTGCCACGTCTCGTCTTCCTTTTAAACATTTTTTTAAACGTCGCCCTTCGAAGTTCTCGTTTCTGCACCCTTTTTTGCCACGTCATGACTCCCTTTTGATTTTTTACGTCCCGACTCCCGTTTTTATATTCATTTTTTATTTTTAGTTCTTTTTTTAAAAAACATTTTCAGCATATTAGCATTAAGCGCGCTTACTATTTTGGGTGCGATCATACCAGTACTAATGCATCGGATCCCATCAGAACTCCGAAGTTAAGCGTGCTTGGGCGAGAGTAGTACTAGGATGGGTGACCCCCTGGGAAGTCCTCGTGTTGCACCCCTTTTTGCCACGTCTCGTCTCCCTTTTAAAAATTTTTTTAAACGTCGCCCTTCGAAGTTCTCGTTTCTGCACCATTTTTTGCCACGTCATGACTCCCTTTTGATTTTTTACGTCCCGACTCCCGTTTTTATATTAATTTTTTATTTTTAGTTCTTTTTTTTTAAAACTTTTTCAGCATATAAGCATTAAGCGCGCATATTATTTCGGGTGCGATCATACCAGCACTAATGCACCGGATCCCATCAGAACTCCGAAGTTAAGCGTGCTTCGGCGAGAGTAGTACTAGGATGGGTGACCCGCTGGGAAGTCCTCGTATTGCACCCCTTTTTGCCACGTCTCGTCTCCCTTTTAAAAAATTTTTTAAACGTCGCCCTTCGAAGTTCTCGTTTCTGCACCCTTTTTTGCCACGTCATGACTCCCTTTTGATTTTTTACGTCCCGACTCCCGTTTTTATATTCATTTTTTATTTTTAGTTCTTTTTTTTAAAAACTTTTTCAGCATATTAGCATTAAGCGCGCATACTATTTCGGGTGCGATCATACCAGCACTAATGCACCGGATCCCATCAGAACTCCGAAGTTAAGCGTGCTTGGGCGAGAGTAGTACTAGGATGGGTGACCCTCTGGGAAGTCCTCGTGTTGCACCCCTTTTTGCCACGTCTCGTCTCCCTTTTAAACATTTTTTTAAACGTCGCCCTTCGAAGTTCTCGTTTCTGCACCCTCTTTTGCCACGTCATGACTCCCTTTTGATTTTTTACGTCCCGACTCCCGTTTTTATATTCATTTTTTATTTTTAGTTCTTTTTTTTTTAAACTTTTTCAGCATATTAGCATTAAGCGCGCATACTATTTCGGGTGCGATCATACCAGCACTAATGCACCGGATCCTATCAGAACTCCGAAGTTAAGCGTGCTTGGGCGAGAGTAGTACTAGGATGGGTGACCCCCTGGGAAGTCCTCGTGTTGCACCCCTTTTTGCCACGTCTCGTCTCCCTTTTAAACATTTTTTTAAACGTCGCCCTTCGAAGTTTTCGTTTCTGCACCCTTTTTTGCCACGTCATGACTCCCTTTTGATTTTTTACGTCCCGACTCCCGTTTTTATATTCATTTTTTATTTTTAGTTCTTTTTTTTTAAAACTTTTTCAGCATATTAGCATTAAGCGCGCATACTATTTCGGGTGCGATCATACCAGCACTAATGCACCGGATCCTATCAGAACTCCAAAGTTAAGCGTGCTTGGGCGAGAGTAGTACTAGGATGGGTGACCCCCTGGGAAGTCCTCGTGTTGCACCCCTTTTTGCCACGTCTCGTCTCCCTTTTAAACATTTTTTTAAACGTCGCCCTTCGAAGTTCTCGTTTCTGCACCCTTTTTTGCCACGTCATGACTCCCTTTTGATTTTTTACGTCCCGACTCCCGTTTTTATATTCATTTTTTATTTTTAGTTCTTTTTTTTTAAAACTTTTTCAGCATATTAGCATTAAGCGCGCATAATATTTCGGGTGCGATCATACCAGCACTAATGCACTGAATCCCATCAGAACTCCGAAGTTAAGCGTGCTTGGGCGAGAGTAGTACTAGGATGGGTGACCCCCTGGGAAGTCCTCGTGTTGCACCCCTTTTTGCCACGTCTCGTCTCCCTTTTAAACATTTTTTTAAACGTCGCCATTCGAAGTTCTCGTTTCTGCACCCTCTTTTGCCACGTCATGACTCCCTTTAGATTTTTTACGTCCCGACTCCCGTTTTTATATTCATTTTTTATTTTTAGTTCTTTTTTTTTTAAAACTTTTTCAGCATATTAGCATTAAGCGCGCATACTATTTCGGGTGCGATCATACCAGCACTAATGCACCGGATCCTATCAGAACTCCGAAGTTAATCGTGCTTGGGCGAGAGTAGTACTAGGATGGGTGACCCCCTGGGAAGTCCTCGTGTTGCACCCCTTTTTGCCACGTCTCGTCTCCCTTTTAAACATTTTTTTAAACGTCGCCCTTCGAAGTTCTCGTTTCTGCACCCTTTTTTGCCACGTCATGACTCCCTTTTGATTTTTTACGTCCCGACTCCCGTTTTTATATTCATTTTTTATTTTTGGTTCTTTTTTTTTAAAACTTTTTCAGCATATTAGCATTAAGCGCGCATAATATTTAGGGTGCGATCATACCAGCACTAATGCACCGGATCCCATCAGAACTCCGAAGTTAAGCGTGTTTGGGCGAGAGTAGTACTAGGATGGGTGACCCCTGGGAAGTCCTCGTGTTGCACCCCTTTTTGCCACGTCTCGTCTCCCTTTTAAACATTTTTTTAAACGTCGCCCTTCGAAGTTCTCGTTTCTGCACCCTCTTATGCCACGTCATGACTCCCTTTAGATTTTTTACGTCCCGACTCCCGTGTTTATATTCATTTTTTATTTATAGTTCTTTTTTTTTTAAAACTTTTTCAGCATATTAGCATTAAGCGCTCTTATTATTTCGGGTGCGATCATACCAGCACTAAAGCACCGGATCCTATCAGAACTCCGAAGTTAAGCGTGCTTGGGCGAGAGTAGTACTAGGATGGGTGACCCCCTGGGAAGTCCTCGTGTTGCACCCCTTTTTGCCACGTCTCGTCTTCCTTTTAAACATTTTTTTAAACGTCGCCCTTCGAAGTTCTCGTTTCTGCACCCTTTTTTGCCACGTCATGACTCCCTTTTGATTTTTTACGTCCCGACTCCCGTTTTTATATTCATTTTTTATTTTTAGTTCTTTTTTTAAAAAACATTTTCAGCATATTAGCATTAAGCGCGCTTACTATTTTGGGTGCGATCATACCAGTACTAATGCATCGGATCCCATCAGAACTCCGAAGTTAAGCGTGTTTGGGCGAGAGTAGTACTAGGATGGGTGACCCCCTGGGAAGTCCTCGTGTTGCACCCCTTTTTGCCACGTCTCGTCTCCCTTTTAAAAATTTTTTTAAACGTCGCCCTTCGAAGTTCTCGTTTCTGCACCCTTTTTTGCCACGTCATGACTCCCTTTTGATTTTTTACGTCCCGACTCCCGTTTTTATATTAATTTTTTATTTTTAGTTCTTTTTTTTTAAAACTTTTTCAGCATATTAGCATTAAGCGCGCATATTATTTCGGGTGCGATCATACCAGCACTAATGCACCGGATCCCATCAGAACTCCGAAGTTAAGCGTGCTTGGGCGAGAGTAGTACTAGGATGGGTGACCCGCTGGGAAGTCCTCGTATTGCACCCCTTTTTGCCACGTCTCGTCTCCCTTTTAAAAATTTTTTTAAACGTCGCCCTTCGAAGTTCTCGTTTCTGCACCCTTTTTTGCCACGTCATGACTCCCTTTTGATTTTTTACGTCCCGACTCCCGTTTTTATATTCATTTTTTATTTTTAGTTCTTTTTTTAAAAAACATTTTCAGCATATTAGCATTAAGCGCGCTTACTATTTTGGGTGCGATCATACCAGTACTAATGCATCGGATCCCATCAGAACTCCGAAGTTAAGCGTGCTTGGGCGAGAGTAGTACTAGGATGGGTGACCCCCTGGGAAGTCCTTGTGTTGCACCCCTTTTTGCCACGTCTCGTCTCCCTTTTAAAAATTTTTTTAAACGTCGCCCTTCGAAGTTCTCGTTTCTGCACCCTTTTTTGCCACGTCATGACTCCCTTTTGATTTTTTACGTCCCGACTCCCGTTTTTATATTCATTTTTTATTTTTAGTTCTTTTTTTAAAAAACATTTTCAGCATATTAGCATTAAGCGCGCTTACTATTTTGGGTGCGATCATACCAGCACTAATGCATCGGATCCCATCAGAACTCCGAAGTTAAGCGTGCTTGGGCGAGAGTAGTACTAGGATGGGTGACCCCCTGGGAAGTCCTCGTGTTGCACCCCTTTTTGCCACGTCTCGTCTCCCTTTTAAACATTTTTTTAAACGTCGCCCTACGAAGTTCTCGTTTCTGCACCCTTTTTTGCCACGTCATGACTCCCTTTTGATTTTTTACGTCCCGACTCCCGTTTTTATATTCATTTTTTATTTTTAGTTCTTTTTTTTTTAAACTTTTTCAGCATATTAGCATTAAGCGCGCATACTATTTCGGGTGCGATCATACCAGCACTAATGCACCGGATCCTATCAGAACTCCGAAGTTAAGCGTGCTTGGGCGAGAGTAGTACTAGGATGGGTGACCCCCTGGGAAGTCCTCGTGTTGCACCCCTTTTTGCCACGTCTCGTCTCCCTTTTAAACATTTTTTTAAACGTCGCCCTTCGAAGTTTTCGTTTCTGCACCCTTTTTTGCCACGTCATGACTCCCTTTTGATTTTTTACGTCCCGACTCCCGTTTTTATATTCATTTTTTATTTTTAGTTCTTTTTTTTTAAAACTTTTTCAGCATATTAGCATTAAGCGCGCATACTATTTCGGGTGCGATCATACCAGCACTAATGCACCGGATCCTATCAGAACTCCGAAGTTAAGCGTGCTTGGGCGAGAGTAGTACTAGGATGGGTGACCCCCTGGGAAGTCCTCGTGTTGCACCCCTTTTTGCCACGTCTCGTCTCCCTTTTAAACATTTTTTTAAACGTCGCCCTTCGAAGTTCTCGTTTCTGCACCCTTTTTTGCCACGTCATGACTCCCTTTTGATTTTTTACGTCCCGACTCCCGTTTTTATATTCATTTTTTATTTTTAGTTCTTTTTTTTTAAAACTTTTTCAGCATATTAGTATTAAGCGCGCATAATATTTCGGGTGCGATCATACCAGCACTAATGCACTGAATCCCATCAGAACTCCGAAGTTAAGCGTGCTTGGGCGAGAGTAGTACTAGGATGGGTGACCCCCTGGGAAGTCCTCGTGTTGCACCCCTTTTTGCCACGTCTCGTCTCCCTTTTAAACATTTTTTTAAACGTCGCCATTCGAAGTTCTCGTTTCTGCACCCTCTTTTGCCACGTCATGACTCCCTTTAGATTTTTTACGTCCCGACTCCCGTTTTTATATTCATTTTTTATTTTTAGTTCTTTTTTTTTAAAAACTTTTTCAGCATATTAGCATTAAGCGCGCATACTATTTCGGGTGCGATCATACCAGCACTAATGCACCGGATCCTATCAGAACTCCGAAGTTAATCGTGCTTGGGCGAGAGTAGTACTAGGATGGGTGACCCCCTGGGAAGTCCTCGTGTTGCACCCCTTTTTGCCACGTCTCGTCTCCCTTTTAAACATTTTTTTAAACGTCGCCCTTCGAAGTTCTCGTTTCTGCACCCTTTTTTGCCACGTCATGACTCCCTTTTGATTTTTTACGTCCCGACTCCCGTTTTTATATTCATTTTTTATTTTTGGTTCTTTTTTTTTTAAACTTTTTCAGCATATTAGCATTAAGCGCGCATAATATTTAGGGTGCGATCATACCAGCACTAATGCACCGGATCCCATCAGAACTCCGAAGTTAAGCGTGCTTGGGCGAGAGTAGTACTAGGATGGGTGACCCCCTGGGAAGTCCTCGTGTTGCACCCCTTTTTGCCACGTCTCGTCTCCCTTTTAAACATTTTTTTAAACGTCGCCCTTCGAAGTTCTCGTTTCTGCACCCTCTTATGCCACGTCATGACTCCCTTTAGATTTTTTACGTCCCGACTCCCGTGTTTATATTCATTTTTTATTTATAGTTCTTTTTTTTTTAAAACTTTTTCAGCATATTAGCATTAAGCGCTCTTATTATTTCGGGTGCGATCATACCAGCACTAAAGCACCGGATCCTATCAGAACTCCGAAGTTAAGCGTGCTTGGGCGAGAGTAGTACTAGGATGGGTGACCCCCTGGGAAGTCCTCGTGTTGCACCCCTTTTTGCCACGTCTCGTCTTCCTTTCAAACATTTTTTTAAACGTCGCCCTTCGAAGTTCTCGTTTCTGCACCCTTTTTTGCCACGTCATGACTCCCTTTTGATTTTTTACGTCCCGACTCCCGTTTTTATATTAATTTTTTATTTTTAGTTCTTTTTTTTTAAAACTTTTTCAGCATATTAGCATTAAGCGCGCATATTATTTCGGGTGCGATCATACCAGCACTAATGCACCGGATCCCATCAGAACTCCGAAGTTAAGCGTGCTTGGGCGAGAGTAGTACTAGGATGGGTGACCCGCTGGGAAGTCCTCGTATTGCACCCCTTTTTGCCACGTCTCGTCTCCCTTTTAAAAATTTTTTTAAACGTCGCCCTTCGAAGTTCTCGTTTCTGCACCCTTTTTTGCCACGTCATGACTCCCTTTTGATTTTTTACGTCCCGACTCCCGTTTTTATATTCATTTTTTATTTTTAGTTCTTTTTTTAAAAAACATTTTCAGCATATTAGCATTAAGCGCGCTTACTATTTTGGGTGCGATCATACCAGTACTAATGCATCGGATCCCATCAGAACTCCGAAGTTAAGCGTGCTTGGGCGAGAGTAGTACTAGGATGGGTGACCCCCTGGGAAGTCCTTGTGTTGCACCCCTTTTTGCCACGTCTCGTCTCCCTTTTAAAATTTTTTTTAAACGTCGCCCTTCGAAGTTCTCGTTTCTGCACCCTTTTTTGCCACGTCATGACTCCCTTTTGATTTTTTACGTCCCGACTCCCGTTTTTATATTCATTTTTTATTTTTAGTTCTTTTTTTAAAAAACATTTTCAGCATATTAGCATTAAGCGCGCTTACTATTTTGGGTGCGATCATACCAGCACTAATGCATCGGATCCCATCAGAACTCCGAAGTTAAGCGTGCTTGGGCGAGAGTAGTACTAGGATGGGTGACCCCCTGGGAAGTCCTCGTGTTGCACCCCTTTTTGCCACGTCTCGTCTCCCTTTTAAACATTTTTTTAAACGTCGCCCTACGAAGTTCTCGTTTCTGCACCCTTTTTTGCCACGTCATGACTCCCTTTTGATTTTTTACGTCCCGACTCCCGTTTTTATATTCATTTTTTATTTTTAGTTCTTTTTTTTTTAAACTTTTTCAGCATATTAGCATTAAGCGCGCATACTATTTCGGGTGCGATCATACCAGCACTAATGCACCGGATCCTATCAGAACTCCGAAGTTAAGCGTGCTTGGGCGAGAGTAGTACTAGGATGGGTGACCCCCTGGGAAGTCCTCGTGTTGCACCCCTTTTTGCCACGTCTCGTCTCCCTTTTAAACATTTTTTTAAACGTCGCCCTTCGAAGTTTTCGTTTCTGCACCCTTTTTTGCCACGTCATGACTCCCTTTTGATTTTTTACGTCCCGACTCCCGTTTTTATATTCATTTTTTATTTTTAGTTCTTTTTTTTTAAAACTTTTTCAGCATATTAGCATTAAGCGCGCATACTATTTCGGGTGCGATCATACCAGCACTAATGCACCGGATCCTATCAGAACTCCGAAGTTAAGCGTGCTTGGGCGAGAGTAGTACTAGGATGGGTGACCCCCTGGGAAGTCCTCGTGTTGCACCCCTTTTTGCCACGTCTCGTCTCCCTTTTAAACATTTTTTTAAACGTCGCCCTTCGAAGTTCTCGTTTCTGCACCCTTTTTTGCCACGTCATGACTCCCTTTTGATTTTTTACGTCCCGACTCCCGTTTTTATATTCATTTTTTATTTTTAGTTCTTTTTTTTTAAAACTTTTTCAGCATATTAGTATTAAGCGCGCATAATATTTCGGGTGCGATCATACCAGCACTAATGCACTGAATCCCATCAGAACTCCGAAGTTAAGCGTGCTTGGGCGAGAGTAGTACTAGGATGGGTGACCCCCTGGGAAGTCCTCGTGTTGCACCCCTTTTTGCCACGTCTCGTCTCCCTTTTAAACATTTTTTTAAACGTCGCCATTCGAAGTTCTCGTTTCTGCACCCTCTTTTGCCACGTCATGACTCCCTTTAGATTTTTTACGTCCCGACTCCCGTTTTTATATTCATTTTTTATTTTTAGTTCTTTTTTTTTAAAAACTTTTTCAGCATATTAGCATTAAGCGCGCATACTATTTCGGGTGCGATCATACCAGCACTAATGCACCGGATCCTATCAGAACTCCGAAGTTAATCGTGCTTGGGCGAGAGTAGTACTAGGATGGGTGACCCCCTGGGAAGTCCTCGTGTTGCACCCCTTTTTGCCACGTCTCGTCTCCCTTTTAAACATTTTTTTAAACGTCGCCCTTCGAAGTTCTCGTTTCTGCACCCTTTTTTGCCACGTCATGACTCCCTTTTGATTTTTTACGTCCCGACTCCCGTTTTTATATTCATTTTTTATTTTTGGTTCTTTTTTTTTAAAACTTTTTCAGCATATTAGCATTAAGCGCGCATAATATTTAGGGTGCGATCATACCAGCACTAATGCACCGGATCCCATCAGAACTCCGAAGTTAAGCGTGCTTGGGCGAGAGTAGTACTAGGATGGGTGACCCCCTGGGAAGTCCTCGTGTTGCACCCCTTTTTGCCACGTCTCGTCTCCCTTTTAAACATTTTTTTAAACGTCGCCCTTCGAAGTTCTCGTTTCTGCACCCTCTTATGCCACGTCATGACTCCCTTTAGATTTTTTACGTCCCGACTCCCGTGTTTATATTCATTTTTTATTTATAGTTCTTTTTTTTTTAAAACTTTTTCAGCATATTAGCATTAAGCGCTCTTATTATTTCGGGTGCGATCATACCAGCACTAAAGCACCGGATCCTATCAGA
Source organism: Scutellaria galericulata (assembly GCA_946896805.1). Taxonomy (NCBI): domain Eukaryota; kingdom Viridiplantae; phylum Streptophyta; class Magnoliopsida; order Lamiales; family Lamiaceae; genus Scutellaria; species Scutellaria galericulata. The sequence goes on from OX335788.1 coordinate 9,730,631, forward strand.
ACTCCGAAGTTAAGCGTGCTTGGGCGAGAGTAGTACTAGGATGGGTGACCCCCTGGGAAGTCCTCGTGTTGCACCCCTTTTTGCCACGTCTCGTCTTCCTTTCAAACATTTTTTTAAACGTCGCCCTTCGAAGTTCTCGTTTCTGCACCCTTTTTTGCCACGTCATGACTCCCTTTTGATTTTTTACGTCCCGACTCCCGTTTTTATATTAATTTTTTATTTTTAGTTCTTTTTTTTTAAAACTTTTTCAACATATTAGCATTAAGCGCGCATAATATTTCGGGTGCGATCATACCAGCACTAATGCACCGGATCCCATCAGAACTCCGAAGTTAAGCGTGCTTGGGCGAGAGTAGTACTAGGATGGGTGACCCCCTGGGAAGTCCTCGTGTTGCACCCCTTTTTGCCACGTCTCGTCTCCCTTTTAAACATTTTTTTAAACGTCGCCCTTCGAAGTTCTCGTTTCTGCACCCTTTTTTGCCACGTCATGACTCCCTTTTGATTTTTTACGTCCCGACTCCCGTTTTTATATTCATTTTTTATTTTTAGTTCTTTTTTTAAAAAACATTTTCAGCATATTAGCATTAAGCGCGCTTATTATTTTGGGTGCGATCATACCAGAACTAATGCATCGGATCCCATCAGAACTCCGAAGTTAAGCGTGCTTGGGCGAGAGTAGTACTAGGATGGGTGACCCCCTGGGAAGTCCTCGTGTTGCACCCCTTTTTGCCACGTCTCGTCTCCCTTTTAAAAATTTTTTTAAACGTCGCCCTTCGAAGTTCTCGTTTCTGCACCCTTTTTTGCCACGTCATGACTCCCTTTTGATTTTTTACGTCCCGACTCCCGTTTTTATATTCATTTTTTATTTTTAGTTCTTTTTTTAAAAAACATTTTCAGCATATTAGCATTAAGCGCGCTTATTATTTTGGGTGCGATCATACCAGCACTAATGCATCGGATCCCATCAGAACTCCGAAGTTAAGCGTGCTTGGGCGAGAGTAGTACTAGGATGGGTGACCCCCTGGGAAGTCCTCGTGTTGCACCCCTTTTTGCCACGTCTCGTCTCCCTTTTAAACATTTTTTTAAACGTCGCCCTACGAAGTTCTCGTTTCTGCACCCTTTTTTGCCACGTCATGACTCCCTTTTGATTTTTTACGTCCCGACTCCCGTTTTTATATTCATTTTTTATTTTTAGTTCTTTTTTTTTTAAACTTTTTCAGCATATTAGCATTAAGCGCGCATACTATTTCGGGTGCGATCATACCAGCACTAATGCACCGGATCCTATCAGAACTCCGAAGTTAAGCGTGCTTGGGCGAGAGTAGTACTAGGATGGGTGACCCCCTGGGAAGTCCTCGTGTTGCACCCCTTTTTGCCACGTCTCGTCTCCCTTTTAAACATTTTTTTAAACGTCGCCCTTCGAAGTTTTCGTTTCTGCACCCTTTTTTGCCACGTCATGACTCCCTTTTGATTTTTTACGTCCCGACTCCCGTTTTTATATTCATTTTTTATTTTTAGTTCTTTTTTTAAAAAACATTTTCAGCATATTAGCATTAAGCGCGCTTACTATTTTGGGTGCGATCATACCAGCACTAATGCATCGGATCCCATCAGAACTCCGAAGTTAAGCGTGCTTGGGCGAGAGTAGTACTAGGATGGGTGACCCCCTGGGAAGTCCTCGTGTTGCACCCCTTTTTGCCACGTCTCGTCTCCCTTTTAAACATTTTTTTAAACGTCGCCCTACGAAGTTCTCGTTTCTGCACCCTTTTTTGCCACGTCATGACTCCCTTTTGATTTTTTACGTCCCGACTCCCGTTTTTATATTCATTTTTTATTTTTAGTTCTTTTTTTTTTAAACTTTTTCAGCATATTAGCATTAAGCGCGCAAACTATTTCGGGTGCGATCATACCAGCACTAATGCACCGGATCCTATCAGAACTCCGAAGTTAAGCGTGCTTGGGCGAGAGTAGTACTAGGATGGGTGACCCCTGGGAAGTCCTCGTGTTGCACCCCTTTTTGCCACGTCTCGTCTCCCTTTTAAACATTTTTTTAAACGTCGCCCTTCGAAGTTTTCGTTTCTGCACCCTTTTTTGCCACGTCATGACTCCCTTTTGATTTTTTACGTCCCGACTCCCGTTTTTATATTCATTTTTTATTTTTAGTTCTTTTTTTTTAAAACTTTTTCAGCATATTAGCATTAAGCGCGCATACTATTTCGGGTGCGATCATACCAGCACTAATGCACCGGATCCTATCAGAACTCCGAAGTTAAGCGTGCTTGGGCGAGAGTAGTACTAGGATGGGTGACCCCCTGGGAAGTCCTCGTGTTGCACCCCTTTTTGCCACGTCTCGTCTCCCTTTTAAACATTTTTTTAAACGTCGCCCTTCGAAGTTCTCGTTTCTGCACCCTTTTTTGCCACGTCATGACTCCCTTTTGATTTTTTACGTCCCGACTCCCGTTTTTATATTCATTTTTTATTTTTAGTTCTTTTTTTTTAAAACTTTTTCAGCATATTAGTATTAAGCGCGCATAATATTTCGGGTGCGATCATACCAGCACTAATGCACTGAATCCCATCAGAACTCCGAAGTTAAGCGTGCTTGGGCGAGAGTAGTACTAGGATGGGTGACCCCCTGGGAAGTCCTCGTGTTGCACCCCTTTTTGCCACGTCTCGTCTCCCTTTTAAACATTTTTTTAAACGTCGCCATTCGAAGTTCTCGTTTCTGCACCCTCTTTTGCCACGTCATGACTCCCTTTAGATTTTTTACGTCCCGACTCCCGTTTTTATATTCATTTTTTATTTTTAGTTCTTTTTTTTTAAAAACTTTTTCAGCATATTAGCATTAAGCGCGCATACTATTTCGGGTGCGATCATACCAGCACTAATGCACCGGATCCTATCAGAACTCCGAAGTTAATCGTGCTTGGGCGAGAGTAGTACTAGGATGGGTGACCCCCTGGGAAGTCCTCGTGTTGCACCCCTTTTTGCCACGTCTCGTCTCCCTTTTAAACATTTTTTTAAACGTCGCCCTTCGAAGTTCTCGTTTCTGCACCCTTTTTTGCCACGTCATGACTCCCTTTTGATTTTTTACGTCCCGACTCCCGTTTTTATATTCATTTTTTATTTTTGGTTCTTTTTTTTTAAAACTTTTTCAGCATATTAGCATTAAGCGCGCATAATATTTAGGGTGCGATCATACCAGCACTAATGCACCGGATCCCATCAGAACTCCGAAGTTAAGCGTGCTTGGGCGAGAGTAGTACTAGGATGGGTGACCCCCTGGGAAGTCCTCGTGTTGCACCCCTTTTTGCCACGTCTCGTCTCCCTTTTAAACATTTTTTTAAACGTCGCCCTTCGAAGTTCTCGTTTCTGCACCCTCTTATGCCACGTCATGACTCCCTTTAGATTTTTTACGTCCCGACTCCCGTGTTTATATTCATTTTTTATTTATAGTTCTTTTTTTTTTAAAACTTTTTCAGCATATTAGCATTAAGCGCTCTTATTATTTCGGGTGCGATCATACCAGCACTAAAGCACCGGATCCTATCAGAACTCCGAAGTTAAGCGTGCTTGGGCGAGAGTAGTACTAGGATGGGTGACCCCCTGGGAAGTCCTCGTGTTGCACCCCTTTTTGCCACGTCTCGTCTTCCTTTCAAACATTTTTTTAAACGTCGCCCTTCGAAGTTCTCGTTTCTGCACCCTTTTTTGCCACGTCATGACTCCCTTTTGATTTTTTACGTCCCGACTCCCGTTTTTATATTAATTTTTTATTTTTAGTTCTTTTTTTTTAAAACTTTTTCAGCATATTAGCATTAAGCGCGCATAATATTTCGGGTGCGATCATACCAGCACTAATGCACCGGATCCCATCAGAACTCCGAAGTTAAGCGTGCTTGGGCGAGAGTAGTACTAGGATGGGTGACCCCCTGGGAAGTCCTCGTGTTGCACCCCTTTTTGCCACGTCTCGTCTCCCTTTTAAACATTTTTTTAAACGTCGCCCTTCGAAGTTCTCGTTTCTGCACCCTTTTTTGCCACGTCATGACTCCCTTTTGATTTTTTACGTCCCGACTCCCGTTTTTATATTCATTTTTTATTTTTAGTTCTTTTTTTAAAAAACATTTTCAGCATATTAGCATTAAGCGCGCTTATTATTTTGGGTGCGATCATACCAGAACTAATGCATCGGATCCCATCAGAACTCCGAAGTTAAGCGTGCTTGGCGAGAGTAGTACTAGGATGGGTGACCCCCTGGGAAGTCCTCGTGTTGCACCCCTTTTTGCCACGTCTCGTCTCCCTTTTAAAAATTTTTTTAAACGTCGCCCTTCGAAGTTCTCGTTTCTGCACCCTTTTTTGCCACGTCATGACTCCCTTTTGATTTTTTACGTCCCGACTCCCGTTTTTATATTCATTTTTTATTTTTAGTTCTTTTTTTAAAAAACATTTTCAGCATATTAGCATTAAGCGCGCTTACTATTTTGGGTGCGATCATACCAGCACTAATGCATCGGATCCCATCAGAACTCCGAAGTTAAGCGTGCTTGGGCGAGAGTAGTACTAGGATGGGTGACCCCCTGGGAAGTCCTCGTGTTGCACCCCTTTTTGCCACGTCTCGTCTCCCTTTTAAACATTTTTTTAAACGTCGCCCTTCGAAGTTCTCGTTTCTGCACCCTTTTTTGCCACGTCATGACTCCCTTTTGATTTTTTACGTCCCGACTCCCGTTTTTATATTCATTTTTTATTTTTAGTTCTTTTTTTAAAAAACATTTTCAGCATATTAGCATTAAGCGCGCTTACTATTTTGGGTGCGATCATACCAGAACTAATGCATCGGATCCCATCAGAACTCCGAAGTTAAGCGTGCTTGGGCGAGAGTAGTACTAGGATGGGTGACCCCCTGGGAAGTCCTCGTGTTGCACCCCTTTTTGCCACGTCTCGTCTCCCTTTTAAACATTTTTTTAAACGTCGCCCTTCGAAGTTCTCGTTTCTGCACCCTTTTTTGCCACGTCATGACTCCCTTTTGATTTTTTACGTCCCGACTCCCGTTTTTATATTCATTTTTTATTTTTAGTTCTTTTTTTTTTAAACTTTTTCAGCATATTAGCATTAAGCGCGCATACTATTTCGGGTGCGATCATACCAGCACTAATGCACCGGATCCTATCAGAACTCCGAAGTTAAGCGTGCTTGGGCGAGAGTAGTACTAGGATGGGTGACCCCCTGGGAAGTCCTCGTGTTGCACCCCTTTTTGCCACGTCTCGTCTCCCTTTTAAACATTTTTTTAAACGTCGCCCTTCGAAGTTTTCGTTTCTGCACCCTTTTTTGCCACGTCATGACTCCCTTTTGATTTTTTACGTCCCGACTCCCGTTTTTATATTCATTTTTTATTTTTAGTTCTTTTTTTTTAAAACTTTTTCAGCATATTAGCATTAAGCGCGCATACTATTTCGGGTGCGATCATACCAGCACTAATGCACCGGATCCTATCAGAACTCCGAAGTTAAGCGTGCTTGGGCGAGAGTAGTACTAGGATGGGTGACCCCCTGGGAAGTCCTCGTGTTGCACCCCTTTTTGCCACGTCTCGTCTCCCTTTTAAACATTTTTTTAAACGTCGCCCTTCGAAGTTCTCGTTTCTGCACCCTTTTTTGCCACGTCATGACTCCCTTTTGATTTTTTACGTCCCGACTCCCGTTTTTATATTCATTTTTTATTTTTAGTTCTTTTTTTTTAAAACTTTTTCAGCATATTAGTATTAAGCGCGCATAATATTTCGGGTGCGATCATACCAGCACTAATGCACTGAATCCCATCAGAACTCCGAAGTTAAGCGTGCTTGGGCGAGAGTAGTACTAGGATGGGTGACCCCCTGGGAAGTCCTCGTGTTGCACCCCTTTTTGCCACGTCTCGTCTCCCTTTTAAACATTTTTTTAAACGTCGCCATTCGAAGTTCTCGTTTCTGCACCCTCTTTTGCCACGTCATGACTCCCTTTAGATTTTTTACGTCCCGACTCCCGTTTTTATATTCATTTTTTATTTTTAGTTCTTTTTTTTTAAAAACTTTTTCAGCATATTAGCATTAAGCGCGCATACTATTTCGGGTGCGATCATACCAGCACTAATGCACCGGATCCTATCAGAACTCCGAAGTTAATCGTGCTTGGGCGAGAGTAGTACAAGGATGGGTGACCCCCTGGGAAGTCCTCGTGTTGCACCCCTTTTTGCCACGTCTCGTCTCCCTTTTAAACATTTTTTTAAACGTCGCCCTTCGAAGTTCTCGTTTCTGCACCCTTTTTTGCCACGTCATGACTCCCTTTTGATTTTTTACGTCCCGACTCCCGTTTTTATATTCATTTTTTATTTTTGGTTCTTTTTTTTTAAAACTTTTTCAGCATATTAGCATTAAGCGCGCATAATATTTAGGGTGCGATCATACCAGCACTAATGCACCGGATCCCATCAGAACTCCGAAGTTAAGCGTGCTTGGGCGAGAGTAGTACTAGGATGGGTGACCCCCTGGGAAGTCCTCGTGTTGCACCCCTTTTTGCCACGTCTCGTCTCCCTTTTAAACATTTTTTTAAACGTCGCCCTTCGAAGTTCTCGTTTCTGCACCCTCTTATGCCACGTCATGACTCCCTTTAGATTTTTTACGTCCCGACTCCCGTGTTTATATTCATTTTTTATTTATAGTTCTTTTTTTTTTAAAACTTTTTCAGCATATTAGCATTAAGCGCTCTTATTATTTCGGGTGCGATCATACCAGCACTAAAGCACCGGATCCTATCAGAACTCCGAAGTTAAGCGTGCTTGGGCGAGAGTAGTACTAGGATGGGTGACCCCCTGGGAAGTCCTCGTGTTGCACCCCTTTTTGCCACGTCTCGTCTTCCTTTCAAACATTTTTTTAAACGTCGCCCTTCGAAGTTCTCGTTTCTGCACCCTTTTTTGCCACGTCATGACTCCCTTTTGATTTTTTACGTCCCGACTCCCGTTTTTATATTAATTTTTTATTTTTAGTTCTTTTTTTTTAAAACTTTTTCAGCATATTAGCATTAAGCGCGCATAATATTTCGGGTGCGATCATACCAGCACTAATGCACCGGATCCCATCAGAACTCCGAAGTTAAGCGTGCTTGGGCGAGAGTAGTACTAGGATGGGTGACCCCCTGGGAAGTCCTCGTGTTGCACCCCTTTTTGCCACGTCTCGTCTCCCTTTTAAACATTTTTTTAAACGTCGCCCTTCGAAGTTCTCGTTTCTGCACCCTTTTTTGCCACGTCATGACTCCCTTTTGATTTTTTACGTCCCGACTCCCGTTTTTATATTCATTTTTTATTTTTAGTTCTTTTTTTAAAAAACATTTTCAGCATATTAGCATTAAGCGCGCTTATTATTTTGGGTGCGATCATACCAGAACTAATGCATCGGATCCCATCAGAACTCCGAAGTTAAGCGTGCTTGGGCGAGAGTAGTACTAGGATGGGTGACCCCCTGGGAAGTCCTCGTGTTGCACCCCTTTTTGCCACGTCTCGTCTCCCTTTTAAAAATTTTTTTAAACGTCGCCCTTCGAAGTTCTCGTTTCTGCACCCTTTTTTGCCACGTCATGACTCCCTTTTGATTTTTTACGTCCCGACTCCCGTTTTTATATTCATTTTTTATTTTTAGTTCTTTTTTTAAAAAACATTTTCAGCATATTAGCATTAAGCGCGCTTACTATTTTGGGTGCGATCATACCAGCACTAATGCATCGGATCCCATCAGAACTCCGAAGTTAAGCGTGCTTGGGCGAGAGTAGTACTAGGATGGGTGACCCCCTGGGAAGTCCTCGTGTTGCACCCCTTTTTGCCACGTCTCGTCTCCCTTTTAAACATTTTTTTAAACGTCGCCCTTCGAAGTTCTCGTTTCTGCACCCTTTTTTGCCACGTCATGACTCCCTTTTGATTTTTTACGTCCCGACTCCCGTTTTTATATTCATTTTTTATTTTTAGTTCTTTTTTTAAAAAACATTTTCAGCATATTAGCATTAAGCGCGCTTACTATTTTGGGTGCGATCATACCAGAACTAATGCATCGGATCCCATCAGAACTCCGAAGTTAAGCGTGCTTGGGCGAGAGTAGTACTAGGATGGGTGACCCCCTGGGAAGTCCTCGTGTTGCACCCCTTTTTGCCACGTCTCGTCTCCCTTTTAAACATTTTTTTAAACGTCGCCATTCGAAATTCTCGTTTCTGCACCCTCTTTTGCCACGTCATGACTCCCTTTAGATTTTTTTCGTCCCGACTCCCGTTTTTATATTCATTTTTTATTTTTAGTTCTTTTTTTTTTAAAACTTTTTCAGCATATTTGCATTAAGCGCGCATACTATTTCGGGTGCGATCATACCAGCACTAATGCACCGGATCCTATCAGAACTCCGAAGTTAAGCGTGCTTGGGCGAGAGTAGTACTAGGATGGGTGACCCCCTGGGAAGTCCTCGTGTTGCACCCCTTTTTGCCACGTCTCGTCTCCCTTTTAAACATTTTTTTAAACGTCGCCCTTCGAAGTTCTCGTTTCTGCACCCTTTTTTGTCACGTCATGACTCCCTTTTGATTTTTTACGTCCCGACTCCCGTTTTTATATTCATTTTTTATTTTTAGTTCTTTTTTTTTAAAACTTTTTAAGCATATTAGCATTAAGCGCGCATAATATTTTGGGTGCGATCATACCAGCACTAATGCACCGGATCCCATCAGAACTCCGAAGTTAAGCGTGCTTGGGCGAGAGTAGTACTAGGATGGGTGACCCCCTGGGAAGTCCTCGTGTTGCACCCCTTTTTGCCACGTCTCGTCTCCCTTTTAAACAATTTTTTAAACGTCGCCCTTCGAAGTTCTCGTTTCTGCACCCTCTTATGCCACGTCATGACTCCCTTTAGATTTTTTACGTCCCGACTCCCGTTTTTATATTCATTTTTTATTTATAGTTCTTTTTTTTTTAAAACTTTTTCAGCATATTAGCATTAAGCGCGCTTATTATTTTGGGTGCGATCATACCAGCACTAATGCACCGGATCCTATCAGAACTCCAAAGTTAAGCGTGCTTGGGCGAGAGTAGTACTAGGATGGGTGACCCCCTGGGAAGTCCTCGTGTTGCACCCCTTTTTGCCACGTCTCGTCTCCCTTTTAAACATTTTTTTAAACGTCGCCCTTCGAAGTTCTCGTTTCTGCACCCTTTTTTGCCACGTCATGACTCCCTTTTGATTTTTTACGTCCCGACTCCCGTTTTTATATTCATTTTTTATTTTTAGTTCTTTTTTTTTAAAACTTTTTCAGCATATTAGCATTAAGCGCGCATAATATTTCCGGTGCGATCATACCAGCACTAATGCACCGAATCCCATCAGAACTCCGAAGTTAAGCGTGCTTGGGCGAGAGTAGTACTAGGATGGGTGACCCCCTGGGAAGTCCTCGTGTTGCACCCCTTTTTGCCACGTCTCGTCTCCCTTTTAAACATTTTTTTAAACGTCGCCATTCGAAGTTCTCGTTTCTGCACCCTCTTTTGCCACGTCATGACTCCCTTTAGATTTTTTACGTCCCGACTCCCGTTTTTATATTCATTTTTTATTTTTAGTTCTTTTTTTTTAAAACATTTTCAGCATATTAGCATTAAGCGCGCATAATATTTCGGGTGCGATCATACCAGCACTAATGCACCGGATCCCATCAGAACTCCGAAGTTAAGCGTGCTTGGGCGAGAGTAGTACTAGGATGGGTGACCCCCTGGGAAGTCCTCGTGTTGCACCCCTTTTTGCCACGTCTCGTCTCCCTTTTAAAAATTTTTTTAAACGTCGCCCTTCGAAGTTCTCGTTTCTGCACCCTTTTTTGCCACGTCATGACTCCCTTTTGATTTTTTACGTCCCGACTCCCGTTTTTATATTCATTTTTTATTTTTAGTTCTTTTTTTAAAAAACATTTTCAGCATATTAGCATTAAGCGCGCTTACTATTTTGGGTGCGATCATACCAACACTAATGCATCGGATCCCATCAGAACTCCGAAGTTAAGCGTGCTTGGGCGAGAGTAGTACTAGGATGGGTGACCCCCTGGGAAGTCCTCGTGTTGCACCCCTTTTTGCCACGTCTCGTCTCCCTTTTAAACAATTTTTTAAACGTCGCCCTTCGAAGTTCTCGTTTCTGCACCCTCTTATGCCACGTCATGACTCCCTTTAGATTTTTTACGTCCCGACTCCCGTTTTTATATTCATTTTTTATTTATAGTTCTTTTTTTTTTAAAACTTTTTCAGCATATTAGCATTAAGCGCGCTTATTATTTTGGGTGCGATCATACCAGCACTAATGCACCGGATCCTATCAGAACTCCAAAGTTAAGCGTGCTTGGGCGAGAGTAGTACTAGGATGGGTGACCCCCTGGGAAGTCCTCGTGTTGCACCCCTTTTTGTCACGTCTCGTCTCCCTTTTAAACATTTTTTTAAACGTCGCCCTTCGAAGTTCTCGTTTCTGCACCCTTTTTTGCCACGTCATGACTCCCTTTTGATTTTTTACGTCCCGACTCCCGTTTTTATATTCATTTTTTATTTTTAGTTCTTTTTTTTTAAAACTTTTTCAGCATATTAGCATTAAGCGCGCATAATATTTCCGGTGCGATCATACCAGCACTAATGCACCGAATCCCATCAGAACTCCGAAGTTAAGCGTGCTTGGGCGAGAGTAGTACTAGGATGGGTGACCCCCTGGGAAGTCCTCGTGTTGCACCCCTTTTTGCCACGTCTCGTCTCCCTTTTAAACATTTTTTTAAACGTCGCCATTCGAAGTTCTCGTTTCTGCACCCTCTTTTGCCACGTCATGACTCCCTTTAGATTTTTTACGTCCCGACTCCCGTTTTTATATTCATTTTTTATTTTTAGTTCTTTTTTTTTAAAACATTTTCAGCATATTAGCATTAAGCGCGCATAATATTTCGGGTGCGATCATACCAGCACTAATGCACCGGATCCCATCAGAACTCCGAAGTTAAGCGTGCTTGGGCGAGAGTAGTACTAGGATGGGTGACCCCCTGGGAAGTCCTCGTGTTGCACCCCTTTTTGCCACGTCTCGTCTCCCTTTTAAACATTTTTTTAAACGTCGCCCTTCGAAGTTCTCGTTTCTGCACCCTCTTATGCCACGTCATGACTCCCTTTAGATTTTTTACGTCCCGACTCCCGTTTTTATATTCATTTTTTATTTATAGTTCTTTTTTTTTAAAAACTTTTTCAGCATATTAGCATTTAGCGCGCTTATTATTTCGGGTGCGATCATACCAGCACTAATGCACCGGATCCTATCAGAACTCCGAAGTTAAGCGTGCTTGGGCGAGAGTAGTACTAGGATGGGTGACCCCCTGGGAAGTCCTCGTGTTGCACCCCTTTTTGCCACGTCTCGTCTCCCTTTTAAAAATTTTTTTAAACGTCGCCCTTCGAAGTTCTCGTTTCTGCACCCTTTTTTGCCACGTCATGACTCCCTTTTGATTTTTTACGTCCCGACTCCCGTTTTTATATTCATTTTTTATTTTTAGTTCTTTTTTTAAAAAACATTTTCAGCATATTAGCATTAAGCGCGCTTACTATTTTGGGTGCGATCATACCAGCACTAATGCATCGGATCCCATCAGAACTCCGAAGTTAAGCGTGCTTGGGCGAGAGTAGTACTAGGATGGGTGACCCCCTGGGAAGTCCTCGTGTTGCACCCCTTTTTGCCACGTCTCGTCTCCCTTTTAAAAATTTTTTTAAACGTCGCCCTTCGAAGTTCTCGTTTCTGCACCCTTTTTTGCCACGTCATGACTCCCTTTTGATTTTTTACGTCCCGACTCCCGTTTTTATATTCATTTTTTGTTTTTAGTTCTTTTTTT